>OX403618.1:71669977-73160137 GCA_948107695.1 Meliscaeva auricollis | reverse complement strand
AAAATAAAAAAAATAAAACAAAAGACAAAATTCAATTTAAAAGAAAAACAGAAAAATAACACTCTCCTGCATAGAAACATGACATGACAAAGGATTGTTACTATACAAATGAAAAATAAGTGAAATAACTGATATAAATACCTAAAAAAAAACATTAAATTTCAAAAAAGATAAGAAAATTATAAATAGAAAAAATAGAAACCTTATTCCAAATTTGTCTAATGAACAAAAAAAAAAAAAAACAAAACATAAAAACATCCTAACCCCCTTCTGGCAGAAGTAGCAGCAGCGGCATACGGCAGTGTTACGAATTAGCAGTTCAGTAGGCTTTAACCTAAAGTTACTACACGAAAGCTCCACCACCATCACAATCACACACAGTAACAACACCTAATATTATCACTTTGAAAAACAATTATTTGTAAACAAAAAAACCCCAATTAAATAATTTAGTTTTGTCTTGTTTCTTTGTTGTGTTACTAAAAAAAAATTGAATTGATGTATTCAAAATTGAATTATTGTTTTTTATTTTTTTTTTAACTCCACTGTTTTCTATATAAATTTTATGCTAAACTTTAGTTTTCTCCTGCCTCGTTAATTAAATTACATACTATACAAAATATACTCAGATTGTTAAGTTCATGTATAATCATCTCTTTGAATTTGTTGTTAAATTAAGCATTGCAACGAATCCCCTAACCCCGCAGTCATTTATAAAGAAATGTGAAATGGAAGTAATTTTTTCTTCAAGAAAAGTTAATTTGAAAATTAAAATTATTATTTTTTTTTTTTTAGTCAACCTTAAAATACTTACAAGCTTCTATATGTTATATATAAATGATTTTAAATATAAATTAAAAAAAAAAAAAATGCAAGCAAAATTATTTGATTATTCACATTTAATATTATTTAATTTTTTTTTCATACTGCAACTGATTTTGTTTTGTTTGTTTTTTTAGTCAAGTTGAGATGAAGCAATCAACCCAGGTATTAGAGATAAACGAGATTATAAAGATTATAAACAGAAAAGAAAACAAAAATAAACAAAAACAAGTCCTTTTTTGTAGTATGTACCTACTATTTTTATATTTATAATGAGATAATTGAAATGCTATTATCTAGGAATAGTGTGTTAATTATTTTATATACTTTATTTTATTATTTTTTAAAATTTCAATTTTTTTTTTACCACACATCTATCTTTAGAGCTTATTTTGTGAAAACAAAACAACTAAACTACTAAACAAAGAAAAGAAAAAAACAAAACAAATAAAATGCATTTTGTTTATTTTATAATTATTGTTTTATTTGCTGAAGCCAAACTTTTACTGAAAAGAAAAATGATGCTAAGTTGATTATATATATTTTGTTTGTTTGTTTATATTGGGATTCAGACGAGGTAGGATAGTGAATCAAAAGCAATTTATGTAAAACAAAAATAAAAATCATCGTTACATACTATTCCTTTTACGTAATATGTGTTTTTATTAAACATAAGGATATCAGAGAAGCTTTAGAAAATTTAAATGGGTTCGCTCTGCAAAAAAGCATACAAAGAAAAACAACAAGCGATGTGTTTTGTTAAGCTTAAAGAGGTTGTAGTACGTAACTTGATACTACAGAATTAAGACTAAACAATCATTGGGAATTGGTAGTGCCATATTGAGTTCCATCTACTTTTTTCTTTGAATCTTTCGGTTGAGATAAAATAAATGCTACGAATATTACTGTATCGACTAAACTCGATTGTTTCAAGTTACGTGCTGCCCCTCCCCCCATCGCACAAAAAAATTTCAGAAATAAATGACTCCAAATTCACAATGGCACATAAACTTATTGACATTGACAATCGTAATACCAGGGCCCATATTATGAATTACGATAACACGAACCAACACTTTTTTTTTGGTGCCAAGGATTTAAGACCTGGGGCCCTATTTTGTAAAACGCTAATCGTTGAAATTACTTTGTTATCGATCGTATAACGAGATAATTTCGTATAACGAGAATCGTTTTAGTTGAACGACAATCGTTTTCGTTCTTCCTTACGACTGCCATTTAGCTATCGTTAGGCTCTCGTTTTCGTTTTTGAATTTCCTTAGTAGTCAAAATTTTTATCGGTTTTATTTGGCAAAATATTGAAAACGCCTTTCTCGTTTCACATAATCGCTCTTTGTTGTGACTATCGTTTACTTTAGTATCGTTGACTTTCCGCTCGTTTCGTAATACGTAATAGAGCCCCTGTGGTCCAGCATTGGCAACATCCAATTTGATTCAATCGAATTATTTTAATGCAAAACAGTCGATTGCACCAAGTTATATGCTGCCAATGGTCAATTATTTCGAAACAAAAAAAAAACTCATTTATAAAATAATTTTGTTTTCATCTTCAATTTTATTTGAGATTTGAGAGTTGTAGTGAACTATGTAAGTTTTGCATGTGGGCGTGGGGTCCTTGTATGAAGAATTTTTTGCGCGTCTGTTTTATCCATGGGTGTCAAAAGTTGTGTAGTAGTAGATTCTGTAAATGTACCTCTAGAGGCGGTTGATGGTACACAAAATAGGAAAAAAATCCTATTTTCGAGTTCCTTAAACGCTGATAGATGTCTATTAATTCTGTTCAAATTAGAAAGTAAGTACATATTCGGAATACACTTGTTTAAACGCGGCCTGATACCGTTCTCGATAAAATAGATGCGAACAAAAATTTCCTCATACAATGACGTGAGGTGTGGGGTGCTCAAAGCTCGTGGCCCTTTGGATTGGTCTTAAAAAAACTGCATCATTTTTGAAACATGCGAGTCGATGTTATAAGAATATTTTGACAGTCGTGTAAATGTAACATAACGACTAGGTTCCACATTTGAAATTTCTATGCAACGTAACCCCCATTTACAAAAAAATTGAAAATAATTAAAAATAAGAGGAAATTTCGGAAAAGCGACAACTTTTTGCCCCGAGTGAAAGGGAAATGTAAGTTCTTCGGGTGAAATCTTGTTCTTGAAAATTATTATCACGTCTAATGAGAACTAGAATACAATATTTTCATCTGATCTGTTTAATTTATTGATTTTTTGTAATATTTTATTTTGTTGAAATGTCAAGTGTATGAAATATGTGTTAAAATATTGTGAACGCTTTTTATTTATTAATTTTGATTTGTCTAGAAATATTTATATACTTACATACATAATCGCATTTAAAACCTATTTGATTCTATTTTTTTTTTTGTTATTGTGATCTTGTTTACATTTCTTAAAAATCGTTCAAACATGATAAAATATATGTATTACAAGAAAAAACTAAGAAAACACGCATTTTTACTTATTTTTATTTTAGATTTAACATGGATGTCTTCTCATCGTTGGATGTAACAAGTTGATTTTTATATAAGTTTTAAAATAATTTAAAATAACAAAAACAAAAAGACTTAATAATTAAACACTATGTTTAAGATATAGGATTTTTAGATATTTATTAAACTAAAACTATTATGACTCCTACTATCGCTACCTTTACATAAATAATATTTTGTTAGTTATACGATGTGTTACAAATTAGTTCTAACTGATAGGTTTTTGGAATATGAACATTTGTTATTCATTTTTTAAATTCCAAAAATATGCTAGAAATGCAACGGAATTCCTCACTAATGTTAAAATTCTTCAGTTCTAATTTGCTGACACAAAAGTTCAAACTGTTTAATTAGCAAACTGTGGATGTTATTCTCTTTTTCATTTTCTGTTATTCTAAACACAAGAGGAACGCGTTTCATATTCAACTTGTTTTCAAAAATTCAAATTCTGTGAGATTATGTGAAATGACTTAAGTTAACCAGCTCTATTCTAAACGAAAATTCACAGGGAAATGTTTTCGGGAGAAGAGCTCCTAATCGAAATATTTCCGGAATTTCATTCAA
This sequence comes from Meliscaeva auricollis, assembly GCA_948107695.1. Classification (NCBI taxonomy): domain Eukaryota; kingdom Metazoa; phylum Arthropoda; class Insecta; order Diptera; family Syrphidae; genus Meliscaeva; species Meliscaeva auricollis. The sequence continues at coordinate 73,156,218 of OX403618.1, read as the reverse complement.
AAACATTTTCCAGGGAGTTTTCATTCAGAATAGGGCTGAACGTGAGAAAAGAAATAATAGAATTCGTTTAAGTTGCCAAGCCTTAAGTAATCCATTATTTGATTGGTGATCATCCTTTTATTCATCGAGGCATCAAGTTAGAATGTTGACTCAAATAGCTATTTCATTCTTTGATTTAAAATTTTGTTAAACGCTTTCCTTTGCAGTTTCCGTCTTATTGCAGGTGACATTTTGATACCTTTTTGGCAAACGGTTGATTTGTATTACCTCTTAAGTGATTCCTTAATTAAGATCATTATAAGTACATATTTCAGTCAGCAATTCGATGATTTTTTTTAAAGTGTGTAAATAATGGATTTTGATTAGATAACCTACAGTAATTATAATTCAATGGAACAAAACATTCAGCTTCATTCATTTATTGCCTTATTGTGTATTGCATAAATTCATGATATTTATTTTCAATTCGTTCACAACCAATATCCAGACTTATAAAGTGCTTTATATTTTTATAAATCATTAAAACAATAAATAATCTTGCTACACTGGTTTTTTAACTTCTATAATCAATCCCACAATACATTTTTTGTAATCGAATAAAAAATAAAACAAAAAAGAAAAAAAAAATTTTTACGTTTATCAAAAAACAAGAATAAATTTATAAAAAAATATTTATATTCTTATTTGTATATACATAATATGCAAATGTAAACACAATATACTATAAAAAGATATTATTAGTGTAAATTTAATAAATAAAGGAAATAAATATGTAGGCATATAATAGGTACATAAGATTTTTTTTTTCCAAAATATCGATTGAATAAAAAAAAAAAAAAAAGCTACATATATAAAATTATTTTATCTAATAAATTTACTGTCGTATTTTATTAGAACGCGGAATGAAATTAAAATTTACTGTATACACAAATGTAATTTAAAGAAAAAAATATTAAAATAAAATATATATACCGTTGCTTGGATTAATATGTATGCTTTGCACTTATTGATTTAGAAGCTTGAAAAGAGTCCGGAGATGTTTACCAGAGTATATCAAAGAACGAGTAGGGACACTCTCAATACAAATGCAACTGCGGTACCAACTTGTAATAGGTTTTTAAAGGCGATACCTATCTCTCTTTTGCTAATGGGCTATAATGCTGTCTTTTACTCTTGTCTGTGAGGGAGTGTTCCTACTATCTAATAGATGTAGGTACTCTGATGTAGACTTACTTGTAGTGGATTGCAATTTTGACGAGATTTTCTATTATGATGCATTATGTGATTGATTTTTTTTCGGTATTCGGAATAAATCTAATTTACGAAAGGAATTCATGATAATCTTAATTGACTTCTATTATACCTAGAGCCCATAGCAATTTTTGGGTGTGAGTGATAACATAAAATCATTGGTACTTTAATATAGATCCTTACTTTCTATAATCAAATATCGAGTTCTTGCATAATGTAGGTGGGGCGTTTCTGAACAATGCTGCATTTAAAATGCGTTTCTTTTTTTTGGGTACAGAAGATAATTGGTAAAGCAAAATCAAAATTAATAAAATCGTTTTAAATAAAAGAGGTATAAGTGGCCTAGATATGAATATAAGGGCCCAAGACCTTTTGCATGGGCCTGCAGAAATCAACTTTCGGTTTATATGTAATAGCAAGATAAATCTTCTTTGCGATGATAGAACAGACTCACCTCACTACAAAAACGCAGTCCAAGACATTTTATATGGGGCATTCGGCTTGCAAGACGCTTACAAAAAAAAATGCAAAACATCGAATTTCTAAATTATTGGGATAGCAACATAATTGTTCTGTCTAATGATAGAGCGTCCTCTCCATATTAGAAGAACGAGAGACCCAGGCAGTTAACATGTGGCACTCACTCAAAAAATCGAGTTTGGAAATATTTCTATTTGGAAGCATATAGATATTTATTCCAACGATAGAGCAGCAGAGCAACTTTATCGCAATAACGAGGATCCAAGACGCTTGAAATGGAACCTTTCACCTGCAAGACTTACTTATAAATGCAAAAATCAACAATGATGATTTTTTTTTAAATATTAATTTCTCTTGATCTCTTTAAAATTCTTATGAGTTTTTACGTGATCCATTTTTTTACTTTTTATATTCCTCTATTCCATTTCTGAACCTGACCTTGTGCCAGCTTAGGGTTAAAAAAGCAAAATATCGGAGTGATACCAGACGAGTACGAGTTTTAGAACGAGTACTAGTATTAGAAAAATGCGTGCACTATTGTCTACACAATTTATTTTTTGTTAAAAGATAATTCTTTCAGCATAACAGGGGTTCCCACCCCTTCACAAAAATTGTTGCCCGAGGACCGCCAAAAATATACACGTAAATAATGCAAGTAAGCAGGTAAAAAGCCATTTTTCCATAATTTTTTAATTTTTACTAAAAAAGCAAATGGTTTTTTATTTAATTCTCTACTTGCTTGCATTCTTTTAGGGGCGTGTGTTACGTCGACGTCTTCAACTGAAAGCTCGATAAAATACACACGTACTTATGACCTATAAAAACGGATGCGATTGAAAAAGTAGCCGAACTTTTAACTTCATCGACAACGGATTCGTTGACGAAAGGTACTCGACGGATTGTATGGGTGGAGACACCAAATCCACTGTACTCATCTGCAGTTGTCCATTTTACGATTTTACATAAAGCCTAGTTTACAGTTCAGCGTGCAAAAACAAAAACCAATACTTCAAAGCAAATTTTGGTGTTTTGGGCATATTTTGTACCAAATTTTGATGTTTATATTTTCAAATCACCGTACCCAATACATAAATTACCTTTTTCCCTATATCAATTGGTACCAGATGCTACAAACGCAATTTTGTTCTTTTTTGCTTGCAAACATATTTTTGCACACAAAAATACAACAAATTGCATTCTTAGCCCTTTGTTTTGATTGGCTACAAAATCAAATGAAACTATGTGTTATCTGAGGTATGACAAACAAGTTTGCTTTTTTATAAAATAAAAACGATGGACAGAAATGACAGAAAACAGTTTTGTAAATTTATTTTTTTTGTTTTTGCTCTGAACTGTAAATTAGGCTTAAATCGAGAAGCGATAATTACTTGTAGTTTGTAGTTTGTTCCCACTAACACAGTCACACACGCAACGGATGCAATAGTAAAAAAGCGTTTAGTTTAGAATTTCCCATAACTTTACTAGCATTTTAATAAAAAACCATAAAACTTTATTTGAATGAATTAACTTTTTTTTAACGTAACGGTTATCCATCATTTTACTGCCGATTGAATATGAGGTTGCTTGTGAGTTCCATCACAGAAAGGTCTATGTTTAGTTTGCTTACAATTACAGAGCCAATAGTCACCTGAAGTTTCTACTTTGAAGCGGATTGGTCTAAAAAGGAGAACAAAATTCCAGTAAAATTAATTTATTTTTCAAATTTACAAAAAATAGTGGCTCACTTTAGTTTGATCTTCAAATAAACGTTCTTGTGTGTTCCATCACAAAGTGGTTGGCTTTTCGATTTCCCACACAAACACCATCCATAGACCTTATCTGGAATTAAATCAAAAGATATAAATAATGCAAAGGAACATTATGTAAACTCTATTAGCGTAATTTAGCTTTGTTTTCGATGAAAACTGTGGTTCATCGGAGTTGCTGTGCGAAAATAGGAAGCCTTACCTTTTTCAAGAGTAATTTTGAATGGTTTCTTATCGAATATAACACCATTCTCTTGTTGTTGACTCCCGGTATGGTTATTTTCTATAACATTTTTGGGGATGCCCTTGGAGCAGAAGAATCTTTGCTGCAGAAAATACAAATGATTTGTGAATGAAATACTGTGAGATTTTTAAATTTCTTATAATGCTTACTGTAAAGCCAAATGAAGGAGATATTTTTCTTAGAATTACAGACATTTTTTTGAATGAAAATTCAATTAAATTCGGTGAATTTATACGAACAAAATTTTTTTAGTGAACTGCATAAACTGCATACACATGTAGTTCGATAAATGTCAAATTCAGCTGACACCCGAGTGCTGTTTATTATGACAGTTGACATTTGGTTTTAAATATTCTTTTCACGAACCATAATTTAGTGTAAGGTTTAATACATAGATGGCAATTGAATCAATTTTGATGAAACATAAGGGCAAGTGTCCAGAACAATTATTAAACTCACTTACTTACTAAATAAATAATAGCCTGTTTCGACTAGAGCAAATGAGATGATTTCGATCAAATTTGCCAAATGAGCTTCCAAATGAGATAATTTCTCATACAAATTCTCAGTTCGAAATGAGATAATTTTCATCTCATTTGCACGAAATTAGCTCGGAATTTAAACCAAATATTTATGAACACACCCATACTTAATTGTGAATTGGTCACAAGTTTGTTCAGTTTAGGAAAGAATGAAACAAACAGCACCACAGACACAAAGAGGTGTGTAAGAAAGAAAGAGTCAGATAAAAAAAAGCAAAGGAGCTGTCAAACGAAATGAGATAATTTGTAATGAAAACACTTTTTTGATAAAAAGTGTTGCTAAATTATCTCATTTAGACTCTGTTGAAAAACGAAAAAAACACGAAATCAATAATGAGTTCACAATACAGTAGCCCGTTTACTTGTAAACAAAAATTTATTATTAGTTAACAAAATAATGTTGCTTATAGTGCGAACAAATTCGGCTGGAATTAGTTCAGCGATCAAGTGTGTTTATTAATTAAATCTGAAAGCTCTGACATAATCATCATAATCATAATATTTTTTTTTGTTGTTGAATATTTCGTCTAGAACGAATTCGTCCCAAATAACGGTTTTGAGTTATTGAATTTTCTTTAAAACGGCTCCAACGATGTTGATACAAAAACTGTTGTTTGCTTTTGTTATTAAGCCCGTACTTTATCGAAATGAAAGAAATACTTTTAGAGTAGCTAACAACGGAACCTAACATAGAACGGTTTTTTTTTCTTTTTTGAGTTTCTCTTAAAGTACTCAACCGATTTTAGTAAGAAATTTTATACAGAAGCTTCTAAACAACTTTAAAACTATTTAATATGAAAATATTCAAAAAAAATATTTTTGGATTTTAAAAAATAACATTTGTTTTGTTTTTTTTTTTGAAAAAAACAATTTTCGATAACGGACTGTGTTATTTTGATATTTGGTTTTAGATGTGCATTAATATTTTATTAAAAATGGCATACCAACTTATTTTTTTTTAAACAAGGTTTTTTCTTATATATAAAATGAATTTTTTTTAAAAACGTTCTAACGATTTTCATTTTTTTTCTAAAAAATTATCCTTCTAAATCAAATCAAATGACACACTTAGTTTTGAGCTCAAAACAATTTAAGATGAAGTTTATGTCATTTCAGTAATGTATTTTATTTTGTTTACACTTATTTTAAAGGTTTTTCGTATAAAATTATTTATTTTTAAGCTTTAACGTACACAGTAACCTTGAACCTTAGGCAAGTACGTGCGACCCAGTCGTGCATTTTATTGTTTCTGTGTTTGGTAGGTACTTTTCATGTTTTAACCGACTTAAAAAAAAGGTGGAGGTTATTGATTCGTCTTATTTTTTCTTTTTTTTTTATGTTTGTTACTTCAGAACTTTTGACTGGGTGGATCGACTTTGATGATGCTTTTTGTATATGAAAGCTGGTGGTCTCAGTTTTCAAAAAAAAATTTCAAATTTTTTTTTAAAGATCCAAAAAAATAATTCTCGAATTTTTTTTACTAAATATTATTACGAAAACTTAAAAGCATTCAAGCAATTCTAAGTTAAATAAAAGCTGACGGAAAAAGATTCGCAATTATACAGGTAGCGAAAGTATCTTGGATAGGCTATCCTATGCAAATGTGAACGCGGCCATTACTTGTAAAAAATCGTAGGAAATATAAAACTGATTTTCGATAAGCTTTTTAAATGAGCCACTAAAGCTCTTTTTTGGAGAGATTTTGAACAAACCAAACTAATAAAAAATCAAAAAAAACTCCCTAAAAATACCTGAAGTGGTTTGTTTGAATAAAGCTTATTTCTTGAGATATACTTATTGGATTTTCAAGTTTGAAGTCTCTGAAAAATGCCAGAGCATGATATCGAGGTTTTAAAATGTAAATTAAAGCTAAATCCACCCTCCCACATAAATTGGAACATCACATTTTTCTTACATGCTTTAATTATGAGGATTGGATCTTTATGTCGTGAATGATTTTTTTTAAGTTCTTAGACTTGATTTAAAGCTTATCTTTCAAGCGTTTTAACGGCAGCAAACACTATCGTTTTTACAGATGTGTGGACAGAATAAGGGGTTTGACCCTTACTGTGAGGGGTTGTCATGACTCCTGAGGAAAATTGTATATGGTCATGAATAATATATAATATAAAATAGCTGATTAGTTGAAACTTTCAAACAGCAACTAGAAACTTTTCCAACACAAGCTGGCTATTAATAATTTTCCGGCATGTTGCCGGGTCTAATTATACTTAGCTAAATTACTTAAATAAAACCACCATCTGGTATGCTATAAGTCAACTCTTTTGTCTCCCGATGGATCACCCAATTGGGCATTCCATTTGTGCCAATTGCCCGTATCAAAAGTTTAATCACCGAAAAATTCTATACACAAAGTCCACTCTACCAAGAGTAGAGTCTTTTCGCTATCCATTCATCCTTAAAACTATACAAAACCCCATAACACAACCGTTCCCATTTGTGGTAATCTATTGTTTTAAATTAATTTCATTACCTGACCGCAAAAGCATCCAAATCCCCAGAATGTTTCTCTTTTACTAATTGTCCTCCATCATACAGAGATCCAAACCGAGAGATCCAACAGAGGAAATTTATACCCTTAAACCATACCATTTGCAAATTATACGCAAAATGACTGATTGATTGGAGGACTTAAGGAGAATCCTTTGGTTCTGGATGTAAAAATATTTATACAATTCGCATGATAAGGACCTGAGAGCGAGACTATGAAATCATAGAATAGTGCTGCTTAGTGTTTTGTGTGTTGGAAAGAAAAATGGTCAAAACTAGTTCACAGCTGTGAGAGCCATTTGTTACCTTTACACACAAAATGCGGGCTAACAGAAACTACTACTGAACTGAGGTCGTTTTGTTAGTGTGACCATAGAAGAATTTTATTTATTATAAAGGTCTTTGTGGCATTCTGTTTCGTGCAAATAAAATGAATGTTTTAATTAATGAATAAATAAATGAATCGAATAAATTCAAAATGTGCTGTGTTGTTTATCACTGATGAAGATGGTGCACTAAGGGAAAAAAAACGCAACGTAAAATGTAGATAAGGCTCATGTTGCATTCAAAGTTGTAAAGTTATGTTCATTTTCACGTTGAAGTATAACTTGGTTTCAAATACAAGCTATTTTTAACTGAAAGTATAGCATAAAAGGTAAGACTATCCACTGGTATTTCAATCACTCGTATGTGTATACTGGTGGTGGCCAACAAAGTGTAAAATTTCATTTTTAAATTTCTTCTTATGGTTTCAAATTGTTAACGTTCTACTTTGATTTAAAGTTTTTTTTTTTTATTCTACTTTGTAAAATAAAAAACACAGTTTTTCTATTCTGAAATGAAGCCTCTACCAAAGTTTAGGACAACTTTGATCAATAGAATTAAATTATGTAACTTTAAGTTTATACTCAGGTCACTCTATAATCCTTTACAATTTAAACATATGCAATATATTTTGTTTTATTAAGACTTTTCAATAATGGAAACTATGTGCAGACTGTATGAAAATTACAAATCTGAAACCTCTTAAGAAATTAAGTTATGTTTAACAGCATTTAGTTTTTTCATGGTTTTTGGTCTCAAATGGGAACTTTGTTTCAAAAACTGCATATAAAAATATGCAATCCGTGAATTTTAACTTAATAAGAAATAGAGTGTTAAAAAAATGAACGGGTAATTTCTTTTCGAAGCCCTCGTCAATTTTGTTAAATGCGCGAAAAAATATACATTTTGTTGACAAAACAGAAAAACAGCAAAGACGAAATAATAACAATTCAATACACATTATTTATGTTGTTTGTAATTGATGAACTTAACCGATTTACTTTAATCAATTTTTTTTGTATCCTTATATGGCTCCGATCAGCCTACAGAGGAAAAAAACACCGAAGATATCAATAATTAAACAAAAGGATTTGAAATTCAATAAATAATAAAAAAAGTACGCATACGCCCGGGTGTACCTTTTGTCAAACTATCAAACTAAATTAAATTACCAGGCGATTTTTATTAATATTTGTATTTGCAAGTGGTAAATTATGAGGGATAACATTCGATAGCTATGAAAACGTCTTTTTTGTGTGACGGCCGTAGAGCTTTGAAAGCTTTATGTACTGGTTGAAGGTATTAGGAAAGTCATTTAAAATCAGAGAATTAATTATATAACATAAACAACTTTTTATAGTGTTTTGAGCTCCAAACTAAGTATGCCATTTGATTTGATAAAAAAAGATACATTTTTAGAATTTTTTTTGAAAAATCGTTAGATTTTTTATGCATAAAAATTCTCAAAGCTTGTTTAGAAAAAAAGTTGGTATGCCATTTGTAAGATAATATTATTGCACATCTAATACTAAAATTTCAAAAAAATACAGCGACCCGTTTTCGAAAAATTGACAGCTGACCCAAAAATTGAGAGAAAGCTCTACATATATGGGATTTGTTGGGACATTTATGATATGAGTAAAAACATTTCCCGGTGGTTATTTTTAAACCTATTCTATACAAAATTCCTCAACTCGAGGTCATAAAGTGTATAACGTTCAAATGCATAAGTTTATCAGGAAACATTGGTATGAAATGGAAAAAATAAACAAAAGATTGCGTTTTTTGTCAGCAAGGCGTAGTAGTAGTAGCTGGATTTTCTGCCACTGTTGGGTCTGTCTTGAAATAAACAAAAACCAAAACGAAAAAGATAAATAGCTTTGGTATTCTAGTTTCTCGAAATGTCCTTGGGGTGTCATTCCTCAGGAGGAATGAATAATTTTGTTGCTGTTATTTCTTTTGCTATTTTACCTGTGGAAGATAATCATTTACCATTATAACCTAACCAAACCATGTCTAAAGTATATAAAAAAAAAGACGAAAACATCTTCAAAGGTTTAAGCAACCGTTTCAAAATGGCTGTTGCTGTCAATGTCAGTGTCAAAAGCATCATTATACCAACAAACAAAAGAACTTCTTGTTTAAATAAACACAACATGTGGTGTGTTGGTTCGATTTGCGCTTTCGATACACGCAACAAAGATACAAGGAACCATGTTATGTATAACAAGTGGTTGACAGTTCTAATGTGGGGGGGGGGGGGGGGGAGGTGGGAAAGAGGTATGGGATGGGCTGATGGTGATGGGTAAAAGGAATATAATATGTCTTGTTAAATTGTCATTAACAACAGTTGTTGTTGTCCTCGAAAATCTTACGTTAGCACGATTGTAAAACTAGAACGTGTTGCTTATATATAACTTTGTTTTGCTGTTTCTTTTATTTTTTTTTTTGTGTTGGTGTATTGAGTTTGTTGCTGCTTACCGGCTTATTATAATGGTGAACAATGAAAAATGATGGCGACGCTAATGGGGAACTAATAAGGCCATTAAGTTGACAAATGTCCTGCTGAAAGAGATCCTTAACTCGAAGGTATACCAACATGTGTATGTGAGCGGTATACATATGTTCCTAATGGATAAGACAAGGAATATCGGATATAAGGTATAGTTGATAGTAAATGATACGATGATCCTTAAGCTGAAATAGAATATTTTTAACGGAAACAATGATATAGGTAAGAAGAACTTGTGTCATAGGCATTTTTTTTTTGTGTTGTATTTAGTTAGATGACATTTAGATTAATAGTTTTTGACGTTTTAAGTAATGGATTTTGCACGATATCAAAGTCATTTTGATGTACATTCGTATTTACTTTCGGTAAAAAGGATGTATAGAAGTTATCTATGGGACCAATTTCGGTGACAATATTGTTAAATTTGTGTCAACAAATCCATGAATTAATGATATTTAATGCGATGGTTAAATGATTAACTATTCTTCAGAATAAATATCGTTAGAGGATTTACATTAAGAAAAAATCGTAGAACGAAGAGGAAACAGGTACGTACCTACTTATCGGCACAAAATTGCAACTTATTCTAAACATCCTAATATTACCCAGACCTTAATAGTTTTCTTTCAAAAAACTGGTCACGATGATGCTTCCTCAATGCGCGCATTCAATTAAAAACATTTTTTCATGACCACATTGTAAGGCAAAACATAAACATACATATAACCGATTCGTCTTCGTTCCAACACTCTTCTTCAATGACACCCTTCTTGTTTTCTCTCTTGAGAAAGCTAATCTTTTTGCAAGGCAGTTTGCTACTAATTCTATGCAACCACAAAGTGCCATGACTCCTCCTATTCTTGAGGGTGTAAATGCGTTCATGAAACGAATCTTCAGTAGCAAGAGTGTGATAGATCCAAATCCAATATACTGGCTGGATAGTATTCCTTCCTTCTGTACTGCGTAATCTCTTTTTCAGCTGTCCTACTTTACTAATCTCTTTCAGAGTTTTAGACAGGCGAATCTATGCTTCCAACTCCAACAACAAGCGTTTCTTCAATTGAGTATTTTGAATGATATTCAAAGAAGAACTTTAAAACGATAGAAAATGGAGATGGAAACATAACATACACTTTTGCATGATTGCATCCCTTGAACACAGTGGAAATGGTTCGAGCCTTTCTTTATTTTATCGAAATTAGTATAGTTAGTGTGCCAAATAAAATAGACAGTTGCTTTCTTCGCTTCGAAACAATTCTACGGTAATACCTGTGCTTCTAGGAATGTTGAACAGTTTACCATTTCGACCAATTTTTGACGTACTGTTAATTTTATAGATTCTTTCTTTGACAGCAATAAACGTACGTGGAATACAAAACAGGGCTTTTTTTCCGTCCCATCGGTGGCGGACCTAGGGTTTCTGGCCCTGGTGTTTTTGTCGTCCGACAATAAAATATTATACTTCTGAAATATAACTTGTCTGGCCTTGGTTGCTGGTAAATTCAGTAATTATATCATTGTAATCGAGTTATGCTGCTACTTCATTTTCAATGGAAAGAATAGCTAAATTTGACAGCCTGTCTTGGTTCATGGTTGCTTGAAGACAAGACTTTAAGACTTTATTATAAATTTTAGTTTACTGAATGATCACTCACATGAAGCCACGGACAATGGTAGAGTCAGCTTAATTTCCAAAGCCATCACAAGGGTTTTGTATGCTTCTAAGCCCAACGATGAAATATATACTAGTATTCCTTTTGGAGTAAGATCAAGAGTTTTTTCTCTTTTTATTGGCACATTTCAGGAGAAAAATTTCGTCTTTGATATCGTCAAACTATTCCTTCTCATTTAAATCATTGCAATAAATTTCGGCTAATGATTCACATTTTTCGTTAATTTCCAATAGTCTTCTATTCAAAATGACTTATTGTTCGTTGAGATATTCTTTGCAGTCGAAGAAAAATCCGAAGCACTCATTCAGAACTCTCAAGATAGCAAAGCGTATTGAAAATTTGATCGAAAGGCTGTTTTTGTTTAATTTAAAGATTGGTTTATTGTTTTAATTTATATTTTTTAATTAAAAGCATACTTTTTTTTAAAAGGTCCTTGAAGAGAAGTGTATTATCTTTCTTGAATAAATCGTATTTTTATTTTAGCAAAACCTACCTCAATTAAATCATCCACAACCTAACTATAAGTTCATTTTTCTTTTTAATTTTTCAAAGTGAAATAAGAAAACAATTCTATAACAAAGGCAAAAAAAAAAAATAAATAAATATGTTGAATTAGCATAAGTAAAGGAAAAAAAAGGCACAAATTAAATTCGTTCAGAGTCCTTCATTTTTCTTTATTTTCATTTTATTTTTTTTTAATTTCTCATTTAAGATACAAAGGAGAAATTGTATACGGTACAGAAGAGAAAAACCAAATGTGTACGGTAGTCAAATTGGAAACCCTTTTTATTTTTAGTATGTCTCATAAATCATGTTGAATAATTGTGGAACAAAAAAAAAAAAAAAAATGGTTATTAAAGGAGCACCAGGTTCCTAAATAAATTTATTTAATAATAAGACTCTTAAGGTATTGGTTATGTTATGTTTTTATAATGTTTGTCAAAAGTCAATTAACCATTAAAAATTTTGTAAAAGAAAATAAACAACAACTATGTATTTTAAATGATGTTTCTCTAAAATGTATCTCTTCTCAGAAGCTATGTTATGCTTTCGTTTAAAAGATATCAAGTTGCCAATGGCCATAGCCAATGCCAATGCCAATTACTTACTTACTTACTTAGGTCCTCAGACCTTAAAAAGTCCGTTGTGATCCCCTCCGGTATCTGGAAATATAACTTAGTTCTCTCCAACTCTTACCCAGGTGTGCAAATTCACCGACCCCACCCGAATTCGGCCGACCCGACCCTCTACCTGCCTGTGTGAGTGGGGTCCATTGCATCGCTTGGCCAGCAATGCAATCATTACATTTTTGAAGCGTATGACCAATCCACTGCCACTTACGTCTGCGTATAGTACTGTCTATGGACTCTTGACCCGTTCTCCTATGAAGTTCTTCATTAGAAATACTGTTGGGCCAAAGAATCCTTAAGATGTTTCGTGGACACCTTTTCACGAAAGATTGCAGCATACTTGTGACAGTTGTTAAGATTTTCCACGTGCTGCACCCATAGAGAAGCACGAATTCAACATTGGAGCGAAACAGTCTCAGCTTGGTCTGCTTATAGCATTATTTCTCCATATTTTGGACAGTATTACGAAAGCAGCCTTTGCCTTTTTAATACGACTATCGACATCTTGTTCGGCTCCGCCTTTGGTAAAGTCAAAACTCCCAAGATATTCCAGAAATAATATTGACTTGAATGGATGAGTTACTTCCGAGGCTGGTCATTTTTGTTTTTGCCGTGTTAATTTTTAGCCCCACGGTTTCTGCTTCTCCCTTTATTCTTGTTGCAATTTGATGGAGATCCATGATCCTTTAAGAGAGAGTAAGCATACGTCGTCCGCGTAGTCCAGATGTTTTAGTTGGGATGTCAGACTCCATTTAATTCCACCATATCCGTTTAACAAGGCTACACGGAGCACATCACTTACCACTAACAGGAAAAGTATTGGCGATAGTATGCAACCCTGTTTGACTCCACATTGAACTTCGAATTCATCCGACAACCTTCCTCTATGTAAAACGTGACGTTAATTTATGTATCTGCAATGCCCCTTCTTCGTAAATCAATCCAAATAAATTCTCTGTTGACACTATCTAACGCTTTTTTAAAATCAATGAACAGCAGTTGAAGTGGAGATCGATATTCGACGCACGGTTCAATAATGATCTGCAAGGTGTTAATGTGGTCAACACATGATGAACCAGTGTGGAAACCTGCTTGTTCGGAGTCGAGTGATGTGTCTTCTATCGCCTTCTATCGCGTTGTGTAGTGTTTTGAGTTTCAACCACCAATGCCAATGCCAATTGCAAATAAAATTTCCCAAAAAAAATTTCTCGTAAAATTTTCAAAAAATGTAAATTTGATTTTTGAACTTTAATATTCCTAAACAAAGACAAGACAACAAAGTCTACCAAAAGTACAATTCTTCTATCCATTACAATTAGCTGAAACAAAACATCATTTTTTTTTTCAAAATAAAAAATGTATTAAAGAAATAAAAAAAACAGAAACGGTGAATTTGTTTTGTGATGATTTATGTGGTCTGTAATAAAGCTTCCCTTTGAAAAAGTCAATGGAAAGCAAAAATGCCAAAATGGTAAAATAAGATACAAAAAATTGCTTCAAGGTTGAGGTTATATATGAAAAATTTTTGCGAACAAATACCTCTCATATCTCTGCATTCATAAAACTGTCATCACCCTGGGGCTGAGTGGGGTGGTGATGGTAAACGTTCAATTTTGTGATGTTCTTCATTTTTGTTAGTTTTGGCAGAAAAAAAAAATTATTATCAATCTAAAGACAAAATACACACACATTTATGATTTGTGTATAGAAGTATTTTTACTACCTTTTGAGAGATAAAGCAGAGTAATTTACCACCAAGAGTGAAAGATGTTATAATTAATCTGCCTCCCCTATACTGTGAAGTCCTTTATTTTGTTTGTTTGTTTACTTATTGACATGCTCAGAACTCAGAAGTAAGTAATTATGAAGCATAATATGTCTGGAGCAGCAGGCATTAAATGAATTTATACGTAGTTCAGAAAAAAAATTAGCTATCCTGTCTGCTAGCATTAATTTATTCAACTCCTGGGGTATTATGAAGAGATAATGAAAGTGAACAAAAAAAAAAAAAAACTTAACTTTGCAAATATTAGCACACCCTGAAGTATAGCTCACAGAATTAAAAAAAAAGACGGATGTTTGATTTAGGGCAATAGTCTGATTTATGACAAACTTTTCATGCCTTCATTTCGACAGCTTTAGATATAAAACGTAATTTATTTTAAACAATAAATTTGGATTTTCTTTCTATTTTAATCTAACACTTGATTAATCTTCTTTTTTTTTAATAATATTTAAAAAGTAAAACCAGAGTAAAAGTTACTCTTCGTATCTCGGAACAAATTATATTAATGTTTGACTTAGAAATCTTTGATTTAAATAGCAAAACAAGAAGTCCACGCAATAATGTCCAAATTATAGCTTGAAAGTGCGTCAGCCATGATGTTTAACCTACCAATAGTCAAAACCAATGCTGCAGAGTAGAATGAGCAGATCAGGAGTAATGCTTGAAAGTAAATACTATCAAGAAATAAAATGATCTTCCTAAAGTAACCAGGACAGACTAGAACCTGACTTAAAGAGAATGGGAATACGGCAGTGGGAATCTTCAAGGCCAACGTTGAAAACTATAAAACACGTTCCATGGCCTCTTAAGTTTTGTTTCGTTTTCGATTAGAAAATCCAGAAGAGTCCGGAATCAACCAGAAGTCTTCTGAAACCACTTCACAAGAACCACTGATGGTGGTGTCCGAGCATTTTTTGGTACCTTCGTTATCTTTATTAGCATTTCTTCAACCTCTCCTTGTTTGCCCAGTGTGAAATTTCATGCAGGTTGATTAATTGGTTGTTTTCAATCATATCTTCATTCTTCGGGAAGCAATCGTTTTTCAGCATGGTATGTGGTGTCCAATAAATCAACAGCAGGTTTTTCAAGGAATATGGTATACTGTGCTGACCCACGTTAGAGCAGAATCAGATATTCTTTTTGTCATTGTTGTTGATCAGGTTCTTATCGAGTAAGTACCTAGTCTAGGATCGGGATATCTTGAGGTGCCTATTGTTCCTCATATCAGTGGATTGGAATGGTTTTCCAGATTGGAGGAGATATCGGTCAATTCGTAGGAATTTTCCTTCTTCGGAGAGCCTGTTGTTACTGCGGCATTTCTTTTGCAGTTTGGCAACATCTTAATTTTATAGGTTGCCTGGGTAGCTATAATGATGGGCTCAACAAGATTCACACTTTATTTTGACTGTTAGTTGCTTTTGAAGATCCATAACGACTGGAATAGTTATTTGGGACAAAATTGGAGAACATATATTAGAACCTGCTGAATTTTTCGGGTGGCTCCTGTGAATAATATCGTGAATTTCCTCAGGACTTAGTGAACTCTGGTTTTATAACGGTATCACTGGCTGGTTTGTTGTCACCGAGGTCAATGGGTGGATTAGGTTCACAAAGGAATTGAATTTGTCCTCGTTGGATGTTACTTCACTGTAAGTGGCTGTGGGCTGTAATGTTTTTTTCCCATAGAAGGCCTATTTGTTAGGAAGCTATTAATCTTCCTGAATGTGGACTTAAGTCTCTGCTCGTACTGACCACAGTTGTTGAGCTCACTCATCAGCACTTGTTATCATGTCTGGTATAAAACTCTCTTCGGTGAATCCTTTATAGCCGCTTTCTTAGCCTCTGTCTTTGGTGGTAATTAAATATTTCACATTGAATTTTCTACACAAAAAACCATACTACCTACATTAAAAGCTGTATCACATAATTTTCAATTTAATTTTTTAAATGTAAGAACATGACTTTAAATATCATTAAGTTCCAGAATTTTCTGTTGCAAAATAAATCAATAGAACATTTCATTTTATGCAAAAATATTAAAATCGCAAATAAGAAAAAGGAACAAGCACTTAATGCGCTGTAAACACAGCATTATCGCTTATTTTGAATCATAAAATGGTACGACACACCATAGCATTACACACTTGAGAAGCAAGAACGAGAACATCATATTGAAACCGCCAAAACCAAACGAAGCCAAACGCCCAGCAACAGCACCAGCATCACGCAGCACCGCTTGAAACGACATCATATTATGGAATTTATTAACTGCAAAGCAGAGGTCTCCATCCACTGTTTTTTTGGATTGAGTTATTGTATTCGAGCAACGAGCAGAAAGAAAGATTTCAAAAAGCACACCAGCCGGTTGAGCATGCCAAAGTTACATGACTTAACGACAAAATAAAACGTCTTAGGATATTATAAACCGCAGGTGATACCAAATTATTCAAAAACAGACAAAGAAGAACAAAAAAAAAAATAATAATATATGCGGCAAATACAAAATATAACACACACACACATACACATACTCGCACTAACAGCAAGTAGGATCCTTGCACACATTCACATACACTAACATACATAGGCAACATATGCATATAAAGTAAAATAATGTGCCTGCAGACACGTTCCGTAAATCTCTTTAGTCGCTTCACCGCCAAACACTGACACACACGAGGAAGCAAGCTTCTGCCACATCCGAGATCCGAGATCCGAGTTCCGAGACCGAGTCCCGACATCCTTTGGCTTTGTCAAAACCAAACAAAAACACCCAACCCGCAGATTAAATTCATATTTTTATGCAATCACTAGCTTTACAAATACAATATACTGTCGATTTTAATGCCTGTATTATAGCCTCTTGTGTCTGACGCAAGGCGAAAACCAAACCGAAGGCAAGCCAACCACACACTCAAAGGACTCAAACGTCCTTCCGATTCTTATATCCTCAAGCAATTGTCATATCCTGTAAACTAACGATGCTAAGGTGGCTAAGGCAAAACCAGCTGGAAAAGTGAGTTCATAAAGTACAAAATAGAAAATAACTGAAAGGGGAGGAGGGGGTAAAGCCAGCACAGGAACTGGGGATACTTTAAATTGTTGCAGCCCTTTTAACAATAACCATCGCGCGTCCCTCCTTATTCATACACATAAACTGCTATGCTAGGGCATCCTGCAGAAAAACAACCAGCTCCGAGCGCCTTATTATAATAAAATGGCAATAAACAACTGTAAAACGAAGTGTACGGCGTTCGTATTCGTATACAGCCACACTGCCACTGATGCTCATGTGTGGAAATGTTGTTTGGTTTTGAGAAATAAGGCAGAAAATTGCTTTTGGGTTTTTGACTTGGCAAAGAAGGTCGGTATATGAATACGGAATATGCTTTGGCAATATTATGTGGTGACCATATTTTTAACAGACACTGGCAACCCTCTAAATTTTTTTTTTTTTTGGCGTGACTATATCGAATATCGATCTCCATTGAAGATCAATATTGTGCAGTGAAAAATGTGTTCATAACCGGTGGTGAATAAATAGAAATAGTGCTTGGCTATCCGCACAAACCTGGAAAAAGATCGACTCAAGAAATATACTCAAGCTGCAGAGAGAAACGAGCTAGGGTCTACGTTTCGTATGAAAGAAGATAAAAGATGTTTACCGTAGCGTGAGACGCGTGACAAGCGTAACTATATTAACGCATTAGCTGAAGAATCAGAAGAGGCCGAATATCGGTGTGACAGTAGAACTTTTTATAGAACCACTAAGGAGCTCACTGGTCTGCAAAGCTCAAAACAACACCTGGTGAAAGATGTAGATAGTTCCCTGCTCCATTCGGATGAGGACCAGCTAAGAAGGTGGAAGGAACACTTCTCTTCGGCACTAAACCGTGTGTTCACCAGCGTACGCATCCAATACCTGATGACCTGAAGCAACAAATGCCCGAATTCGCACCACACCTCCCAGTAGAGAAGAGATCATTGCCGCAATTAAAACACTGAAGAACAACAAGGCAGCAGAACTAGAAGACACACTCGACGCCGAACAAACAGGTTTCCGCACTGGTTCATCATGTGTTGACCACATTAACACCTTGCAGATCATTATTGAACAGTGCGTCGAATATCGATCTCCACTTCACCTGCTGTTCATAGTTTTATTAAAAAGCATTGCAGATACATAAATTAATGTCACGTTTTACATAGAAGAAGGTCGTCGGATGAATCTGAAGTTCAATGTGGAGTCAGACAGGGTTGCATACTATCGCCAATACTTTTCCTGTTAGTGATAAGTGATGTGCTGCGTGCAGCCCTGTTAAACGGAAATGGTGGAATTCAATGGAGCCTGACATCCCAACTAAAACATCTGGATATGCTTACTCTCTCATAGGAACATGGCTATCCATCAAATGACAACAAGGGTGGAGGGAGAAGCAGAAATGGTGGGGCTGAAAACTAACACCGCAAAAACAAAAATTATCAGCCTCGAAAGTGACTCATCCGTTCAAGTCAATATTTTTGGACCACCGGTAGGGAAAGTAGACGACTTTCAATATCTTGGGAGTATTGTTTCATAATGCTGTCCAAAATATGGAGAAGTAATTTTATCAGCTTAAAGACCAAGCTAAGAGTATTCCGCTCCAATGTTGAATCCGTGCTTCTGTATGGTTGCAGCACGTGGAAAATCTTAACAACTGTCACAAGTAAGCAGCAATTGTTCGTGAATAGGTGTCCACGAAACATCTTAAGGATTCTTTTGACCAACCGTATTTCGTACATCAGTCGTATATCGGTCGATTATCAGTCGGAAATTGGTCGTACATCGATGGGTCGTATATTGGTCATTCATCGGTTGTACTTCAATCGTAGATCAGTTGTTAATTGGTAATGTTACTGGTTGTATGTAGTTTATTAAATACATTCCCTTACAAAATAAATGAATCATAAAAGTTAAAAATAAATTTCCAAAACGAAAATAAATAAAAAGAAGGAACTTTTCTTTGAAATAAAAGACGAATGGTCACCATAGTGGGATAGTAAGTTTGGGCATAATATAATTTTTATTCAAGCTTCAACGGAAAAAAATGAAGAAAAACAAAAAAAAAAAAAAAAATGTATAGACATAAATTATCCTGAATCCTGATGTGGAACGTTTTCTTAACACTCTCTTTCCATGTAAATATAAAGAATTCGACTCACATGCTGTCGTTTATTAAATACTTGCCACTTAGCAAGGATTCTCATGTATTCCAAGGTCATAAAGATGTTTAAAAAATGATGTAGAAATACGAGTAGGTACATTTATTGTATCCAATTTGAACTCGAATTTAAAAAAAAATGAAGATATGGATAGTAAATTATTACGATTGCGAAGGTATTTTAATTTCAAATAAAAGAACAAATTGTTAGTCAAACATGGAGGATTACAAAATCTTTTAAAAAAACTGATTTAAGGCCAACAGCAATAAGACCTCAGGTATAAAACAAAAATACGTAATTTAAATCTAAATACGAGTAAGAACAAATACTGTACTCACATGTGTTAGAATTTTTTACGATCGGAATAAAATCTTAATGTAAAGAAACTTTAGAAACTGATATTTTTGAGCAGGACTAGGTCACATGTACTTGCTCTTTAGGTTAATAATTATGTATGTTAGAAATAAAAAAAAATAAGAATTTGGTTAAGTTATAAATTATCTATTTACAAGAAAAAAAGTGTATAAAAAAGAATAAAACAATTTTGTATTTTTATTTTGTTTTAAAAATGAATACATTATGTATTAAAATTTGTTTTGAAATTGTTTGAGAATATATGAAATATTCGTGCACAAGTTTTAATCAGAATCGCTTCAACTGCTTACGAGATATTAACAAAAAAACACCAACGTTATTCCTCCGTTATTTGAGTTTCTTTTGAGTACAATTAAAAGTGCAGTTTTATTGCAATTTCTTAACACAATACATACACAAATTTTAACAAAATCGTTAGAGCCGTTTTCGAGTAAAAAACAATAACTCAAAACTGTTATACGGTGTTCGTTCTCGAAAAGATATTAAAAAACAAAAACAAAAAAAACAACTATTGAAATTGCGTTGAAATCATCTGTACCAAATTTGCAGAAAATCCATTTGGCAGTGGAAATGTGTTCAGATTTACGCACAGTGGCACAGACACATAGAGGCCCAGAAAAAATAAAAACAAAACAAAAAATTAATTTCAAGACAAGATTCTGAAACACCCTGTTAACCAATTTTCTTACAATTTATCAAATTCATAGCTGTATTAAGCTGTGTTTTAAGTTTATTTAAAAAACATTATTAAAATGTCTCAACCCGTTTAAAAGTTATGAATTTTGCAACGAAAGATAAAAATCTGGCCCACTGTGGTGGCACTACGAAACCAATACTTGCCCTATAAAAAATCAACCCTAGGCGTGTTTTATTCAACACTGAGTAGTTTCTCACTGTTTTATTTTATTTGCAGAAAAAATAACAAACAAATTTTGAGTAGGTAGTGTAATTTGATTTTGTTTTGTGAATGAAATGAAACACTAAGTAGCTCAGTTTTGAATAAAACACGGCTCCAATATCCGTAAAGAAGATAGTTCACAATACTATTGTTATATCGTATTTAAATAAAAGAAAATAATTAATGTTTTGGAGAGAAATTCATCAGTTTTCTTAGAACTTTCGAGTTTTTATTCTGTGAATCGACATTTGAGACAGATCGAAGTTGAATAAGCCCTTTGAGTTGTATTCAAGGAATTTGTTTTGAATAATGTGAGAACTGAGAAACTCCATTAGTTTTGATGCAACATTGGAAGACTCACACTACTCTGTAAAACGGATATACGTGTGGTATCAATAGATCAAACAATATTGTGCTACTTGGTCCCTCTGGCGATTTAATTAAAGGAATCTGTCTGCATAAGTATGATGGGCAAGAGAGTAGATATTTCATTACAGCAAGATCAAATAAAATTGAAAAAGTTTCATAGTCGATATATGAACTTCTCCAGAAAACGTATAATAAAGTGCTAGAAGCACGATGTGAAGAATATTCCTGGCAATTTTAACACCAACATTAGGAAGGAGGACAACTTTGGTTTGATGATCCAAGGACACAGTTTGGATGATAACACCTGCGAAAACAGGTTGTTTCAGAAGGATACAAATATCTTCCACAGTTCAAAATTCAAAAGAGAATTTTCTAGTCTTCAGGCCAATGAACCCCATAATCATGTTGGTATTGGTGCCATGTATTTAACCAGTTGTACAAGGAAACCAAATTTAAACTCCTGGTTCGATGAAAAGTGCATGGAATATGTATGAGTCAAATGCTGAAGGTTAGGACCGGAACAATCTGATGAAGGAGAAGAGCCCGCAAATTTTAAGAACAGAAAAAGAGGAAAACCACGTTCTCAGTAGAAAGAAGAAGAATCACAAAAATAAATCGGTCAGTCTATTGAGGGTTGCTAGTGTTTGAAATTTCTGTCGAAGCATTTTACTAGAGTGTGTGAAGTTAGCCAACCGTTTTTTTGGCTGAACTCGAATCTTAGGTCAAAAATACTCTACCACGTCACGTTTTCGAGGTATCGTAATAAAACAAAAAACCCGTTTTTTTTTTGATGAATAAACACACAACTGGTTCTAAGTCTTAGCTTATCTTATGTGGAATAAATACTCCAAATTGGGGCCGAATTGGCTTAACAGTTTATAATTTATACCAGCAGGTCAACCGAATCTAAGAGAGCTCTTTTCTAGAGAACAATCACATTGTGAGTGGTAGAATTTTCCTGAAACAAGATTTAGATTCAGTAAAATCCAATCTTATATAATTTCTAAAAAAATTTCAAATTGCAAAATCATCCGAATCCAAGAGTGTTCCAAAGTTTCATTCAAAAATATTGATTTTAATCGTAAAATTTAGGTACTTTTTATGAAAAAAATCGTGTAAATATTCTGCCCCTCCTTCCCCTTTTTAAATTTAAAAAAATATAAAACCTGTTCCAGGTTGGCCAATGGAACAATATTACCATGATTTTTCATACAAAATGAATTTTCCACATTAAATTTTTTAATTTTCAATATAGTCGCAAGTAAAAAAGGGTTTTTGAACAATAACTTGCGAAATATTAAAGCTAGAGTTCACAAAATTTGGAAAATTGTTAGGAACAACTTTTGCAACCCGAAATTTCAGAAATAGGGGTCTAGGTCAAAATCAGATTTTTGGGTCTAAGACACTCATTTTTGAACTTAAAACACTCCGGTACGAACCGAAAACAACTTTCAAAATACCAATTTCAAAAAAAGAATGCTAACTTCACAAATTCTAAAACGATCTCCACAAAAATACCAGATTTTTGCTAGCCCAAGCTTAGTTCAAAATCTTTAGCGTCTAAATCACTGAAAAAAAATCGATTTTTAAGTGGTTGCTGTTCTGAAAATTGTTTTTTTTTTTTTTTTTTTGCTAAAACAACAATATGCGTATTGACAAGGTGTCAAGTACAAGTGAGCCAAACCGTGACGAAACAATTCCACTAAATAGTACTGAGTCTTTTACATGGCTGATTGATTTCATTAGCATTAAATTTGCATTATAAAACCTTCATTCTAAAAATCTTTTGGTAAACCTGTCGATCTAATTGATAATAATTCAAAAAACTTATCAAAGTATTTTTCTATATACTTTAATAAATATTATACATAATCTGGGTATGTTATTTTATTTACAATAACTTTGATATTCAAAAGCTTCCACTCTAATGAACTCTGAAATTCTTTTATAAACCTCGTTCGAAAGAAATTTCTGTACAACCAAATCCATACAACAAGTGGTTGAATTTTCCAACTTGTCTAACTTTTCACCTCGAAAATATTTCTCTTTTATTGAGCCAAGTGAAACAAAATTAAAAATTAAATATTCAAAAAAAAAGAGACCCACAAAATAAAGAACCACATCACTCAAAGATAGGTGGTATATGTACGTCAGCCAGGATAATCCTTTAGTAGTGCAAATGCATATATAGTGCGTCCTTATATGTTGTTCAAATCCTTCTCACTTTCATACTTGTAGGTGTCTTGGCTCAGTGCCTGTGACTGTGATGCATCCCACATGCACAGGCAAAATGCACAAGCACATGCATACGCACTTGCACATTTATTTATGCCTTAATAGATATTTTATCTATTCTCTACCGTCAAGAACCACATTGTGCCTGAGGAGCCTCCTCCAAAGACAAATTTTAACTTAAAAACTTTGATCCGCATGGAGACACAAACTAATTTCAACAAAGTTTTCAGTGATTCTTCTCCTTTTGCTCAATTTTGTTGAAATATTTTTCTTCTTCATCTTAAATTCTTCTATTTTTCTCCATTTTGCAAAAATAATCGTAAACCTTACTTGAGAAAAAAAAAAAAAAAAAAAAGTCATGAAAAACTTTTCCGAACCAACGCAACCCAACCTACACAAGAAAGAATGAATATCTAGAAGATAGAGAGAATGAGTGACAAAATCTCATTGCAAAAATCTGACTGACTGAAACTTAAATCCAAAGTGATTTTATTTTGTATGAATTGAAGGAGTTAAGGGTGAGAACCAGAGACTTTGCAAAAGACTCTATGCGTTAAGATATTAATGTCAAAGGGAAAATTTTAATCCTTCGAAAGTCCTTCAATTCAACTTTCACATAGAGTCCCATGCGGTTTGGTTTCTTTTCTATGCGATGCGATGGTCAAGGAATCAGAGAAGGTATTATTGTTGTTTGCAGATTTAATGTCAAATGAATTTATGGCTTTTGACAATAAAAGAAAATTTAAACTTTGAAGAAGCTTGAAAGATTAAGAGAGCTTCAAAGCAGAGATATTAAATTAATTTTTTTTTTCTAGTAAGTTTCTTTGAACAGACACACAAAAGTACCATAATATTTATTAAATTGCGTTTTAAACTTTCGTACTTAAAACAAAGAATGTAAATGCTCTTAGTTTTTATTTAATTGAAGACTATGGTCAGAAGTTAGATGCATTATGTTTATATTGCGAAGTGACTTGTGACATTTTTGAAACGTACTAAGTTCGTCAATTTTATATAAAGCTACACTGTTTGTTTAAGTTTTCTCATTTAATTCTTTCTAAGCCTTCTATTGTGTTGAATTATATATGACAGTGGTCGAATACCGCCTGAGCTTAATACCGCAACGTTTCTTTTCGATCATATGCACTCGATTTTTTTCAATATTTTTACCACAAAGCATACCATTGTGGAAAATTTCAAGGCTCTACAATATGATTAGAAATGTTCCATATAATGATGCCACGCCCCCTGAAGGAAAATATTCAAATTTTTGATCTTTACTCATTACATTTCGAGGTTCTAGGGTGACGAAAAGTGCTACAAAATTTTGAAGATCTGTCGGTGAGTGAGCCAGTTATTCAGTTATAAGCACTTTTGAAGTTTTGTATCTCATAAACTACTCCTGCTGAGTTGCTGAAATTTGCTGAGCTTAGTCTTTAAGAACAGCTTTT
The DNA here is from genome assembly GCA_948107695.1 of Meliscaeva auricollis. Classification (NCBI taxonomy): domain Eukaryota; kingdom Metazoa; phylum Arthropoda; class Insecta; order Diptera; family Syrphidae; genus Meliscaeva; species Meliscaeva auricollis. The sequence continues at coordinate 73,131,469 of OX403618.1, read as the reverse complement.
CAAAGGTTTTGGGCTTAATTTGTACTGAAGTAAGAGTAGGGTCGAAAATGAGTTTTTTTCCTCTAAATAAGGTTGAAGTGCCGAAGTTTGCTGAAGAAATTGTCTACCGTGCCCTTTGCTTAATTAAATTAAACTCATAGCTCTTAATTCATTACAATTTCTCAATTAATTTCCATTTATCTTTCTTAATTTACACATAAAACTTGATCTTCTTGTTGCTCTAAGCATTGGACATCTCATCGCTCAAGATGGTTTAGCAGCATCAAGTTACATCTTCAAGTCACTCCATATACCCAGCTATATCAATCCTCTATACTTTTGGCGACTACTCTTTGCAATTATTGAAACCCTCAGAACCTTCGTTTATTGTATTTTTAACGTTCTTATATAATCACGTTATTTGGCGTGTGGACGAAATAGAAGATCAGAATGTGAAGGGAAATATTCAACCCCCTCCTCCGCAAGGCTACGTGTCTGAACAGCACAAACACTATAGACGAGCAGTGAAATCCAACCAGGTTGCCTTGAGAGATAGATTCTTTGAGTAATATTTTTGAGTCCAGTGAACATCGATGGGGAATGGAGAAGAAGATACAACGACGAACTCTACGGGCCTTACAGCAATACCTAATCAAAAAGCTGAACGTACAGCAATTGAGATAGTTATATCACATGGAGCGCATATGGACACCAACGCACCATCCCGACGAGTCTTTGCATCCAACCGAAATGTAATCCTTTCAAGTGATCTTAGTTTCATTGATGTATTATGAATATATTGGAAGTTATGAAGCTTCAATAAAAAATTGTCCCAACTATCCCCGCCCTACCCTACAGAATAAAAAGCCTGGCTGGGCGAACTTTTTCAAGTTAAATGATTAAAAATTTTAATCTTGCTGGTTATGATTCACATTAGACTTTTGCTAAAAACTTTATGTGAGCTGAATTGACCATCATATAATAAAACGGAGAACACTATTTTTGTGGTATCTCCCTACACCTTATCAAACGAAAGCATTTTTTGCATAGATGTGCAGTGGCTAAAAATTATTTAAATATTTTACACCAACATTGTTTAAAACAATAAATTTAAATTGCAAAAAAATGCGACCAAGACAAAAACAATTGAAAATGTCAAATCCACTGACACATGAAATGTCAAATCCATAAACCCAAGACCAGAACCCAAAACATTAAGGTGGATTCAAATTAAGGTTTGTTGACATTACACAAATTCGCCAACATGATAGAAGTTGATGAACGTGTTGTTGAATGTGAGCCCCCATAAATGAAGAATCAACTCAAAATATTTGGTTTTTTTTTATTTGTTGAGCTCTTACAATAATATTTTGGAACATTAAGCGTTAACTACAATCGGCACGTTTTGCAAAAGATGAAAAAGAAGAAAGAAAAAATATATACACTAGTGACATCTGTTGCTCAAAAGAGCATTATAATTTATAGCATAGTGATTTTCTGAAAGAAAAAAAAGAAAAAATGGATGGTTAGCTAGTAAACAAAAATTTGCGTATTGACAAGGTGCCCAACGATATGTCAACTGATGAGTCCAAGTATACCCCACAACCGACGGGACGAAAAGCCAAATATTTAGCATGGACTAAAGGCAGTAAAAAGCTATATTAAATCGGTAAATCGGACATCAACGCAAAAGCCCGACGAGTCTTTGAATCCAAACCTGATGATGTACTCAGCAGGGGGAAACCGCGTAACAGGTGGCGCACACAAGTGGAGAACGAAGTCAACCAACTTGGCGTGAATAACTGGAGGCGGCTAGCTATGGACATTGGACAGAGCTGGCTGGAGAGGCATGTTGGTTGAGCCTGTAATCTTTCCTTAATTGTAAGCGCCACCTTAAGTAAGTAAGTAAAGTACATCGGTAAAGCATATATCTATCTACATACATATGCGTACTCACATTCTACTCTACTTATGTCTTCTACTGTTCTACTTGCTTGCCTTCTGATGTACCTTTTGAGGTCCCCATTGATTGAAAACTGTCATCCATTTTCCCATGGGATCTCTTTAATCATTTATATTTGACCAATCAGAAATTATCACCTCCCATTTTTGTATTTATATAATTTAACATTTTATTATTCTAAATTTGTATATATTCTTCTATGAAAATAGCATAATAATTCTGCCGCCCTGGCCACCATTTTGTTTATAAAATATTTTTCTGACGAATACTTTTGGACACACATTTTAACTCTTATTTAAAATGTATTAATTCGCCCACATCATCCCCTTCACTTTGTTCCTCAAATCTCAAAAGCACTTCCAATTTCAGCGGAAACCCAATCCAAAAATTATGTTAAAACAACAAATATGGCGGAATAAGAGGAGCGGAAAAATATATATATACGTAAATTAGATTACTTGCATTAAAATTTGTAAATCCCTGATGCCATAACGTAGGCGACACAGAGAGGTCCTTCGGCTGTGTAGTGTATACTTAAAGGTTAGACTCCAAAGTTCCAGCAGCCTCCTGAACGTTGTCATCGAACGAAACAGCGCGGCAGGCATTGTTGTGTCGTTATCCTCGGAGATAGAATTAGCGAAAGTGAATAACAGGACAATGAGCTCAACGAAAGCTCTCCTAATTGTATTTTTGTGTTGTGTTGGCGTGATAAAGAATAATTTTTTTTTTTTGTTTAAATTTTATTATTCGAGGAGGAAATAAAAATTCCACTTCCATTTTCCCAGTGAAGAAGGTTCGAATTTATTTTATCTACGACACTTTGGTTTCACACTTGAACCCCAAGCCACCCACTGCCAACCCCATAAGCCCACAACATACCTTCACCAAATACAAAGTCTTAAATTTAAACCTTACCTACGCTCCTACTGCCTACTGGTAATCCAGGTGCTTCGATATATGCAAATGAAACAATTCCTCGAATGGGTACATTATTATCGATTGGCTGGGCTTGGGGGTGACATAAAAGCGGACCAAATTGAGAGGTGGGCTATTTGTGAAATTCAAGAGTAGAGTGTGGCACTTAAAATTTAAATCTAGCTCAATCTCTATGAGCCTCTGCTGCCGCCTTGGCAGTACGCAATAGCTTAAGTTCAATATGATAGTTCAGAAGGCGACACGATGAGGGCGGCATGTCATTGTGTCATCAAGATGGTGTGGGAAGTCAGATTACCTAAATGGAATTCGTACTGCTCCAAAGAGCATTTGGATAATTCAATAGGCTGATTCAAGATATTATCAGCATAGAGAATAGGATTCAATAATATGGAGATGCTTCTGTGGAGAATATACTCGTACTTTGGAATTAGGCACACCTCTTGCTCTCACCTGATGCCAGATTATTAGATAGACTAAATATTACCGTCATATATAGGCAAATAAGTTAAGGAGCCAGATATGAATGGATATGACTAGCTAATGGCGATTATCAGTCGAACATTATCCCTTGTAAGCTGATACATAATTTGAATAAGCATAATGCAACACTCCAATTGCGAATAATTCAATTGGAAAATAACTTGAAATGTTTAAATTATGATGTGATCATGCAACCATGATTAAAAGATGACAACGAAATGATAATGGGATGCTACAGTGAGGACTGGCGACATGCGACGACGCACGACGCACGGGGACAGAGCTGCTGATGTACATTATTTTTGTCAAAGGCGAATAACAATTTTCTGTGGGGGAATTAAGACTCGTTATAAAGTTGGTTTGAATGGAGATTTTAGATATTGAAAAGTTGTGTTGCTTTCGAATATAAATGGATTAAATATTTAATATGTTATTGGCTAATGGAGCTTATAATATTTATTGAATAACTTTTTTTTTTTTTTGATAAATGATAAAATTACTTAATTCCTTGATAAAATTCCTATATTTTATCACTATTTGCGTATTACTAGGGTAGATAGTTTTTTGGTATTGGAGGGGATATTACTTACTATTAAATTGTGTATTATATACATTGTTCTACTAAAGTTCTTTCATCATTCAAGCAAGCTGAATAAAATGCACGACTGGATCGCACGTACTTGCTGTTATAGCCAAAGTTGCTAACTTATAACAGCTATAACTTTCTTTATCTTGAGAATATATAACAAAAATAATCATAAACTTCAATTTAAATTTACTTACCTAAACCTTCTTACCTTAACCTTCTTAAATGAATTAAACGAAGTATGTCATTTTTTTAAGAAAATATTTTGTTTTTATAAGATTTCCAAGATATTTTGTGCAAAATTAATTTCGAATAAAATCAGCAACCTCATTTCGAAAAATTGTTTTTTTTCTTAGTTCTACAAAAAATTAAGACGTTTAAAACCAAAAATAAAAAAAATGCCAGCTTTCAATAGCTGAAATTTTTTTTTAAAAAAATGCAATAGTCAAATAAAATTAGTAAAACATATCTACAAAAAAGGCTAAGGAGAATCTTATTTTAAAGAATATTTTTTGGAGTTTTTAAAACCACAAAACTGGAACAAAAAAAAAAAGTCTATGTTTCGTCCGCCATTTTGAAAAAGGTTTCAAAAAACTTTTATTTGGTTTTGTCGGTCATTATTGGTTCTAGACTTGTTATTTTTATTTACTTTTATAGGAACACAAATTTTCTAACGTTTTTGTATAAACAACTTTTTTGAAAGCTCTTTCCAATAAAAAGTTATTTTCGCAAAACTGCCAAATTTCCGGGGGTTAAGTTAAAGTTTAAGTTTTTCTCTAATTGGCATCCGAATTTAAAACACTCTTAATACATGTTGTAAAACAATAAATTTGCTACATTTTTGTGTATTAAGATTTCATGTATGTCGAAAAAAATGCCAAGATACGCCAAATTTTCCAATATTCCAGTTACTAAACCAGATTTTAACTGTAAAATGGATCTAAGTTTACTAATGAAGGTTAAATAATACAAATTCTTTATACTACTAAATAGATCAGCCAAGTAGAAGTCTTAAGCTAGTATCACACGATTTGTGTAAATACCAAAATTTGTATAAAAATTTGTGTATTTTCGACATAAATATGCACAAAACCATGTGAACCACTAATTGGATGACAGAAAATGACATTATAAACACGATTTGTATACCATTTGGTGTCCATCCGAAATATGGTATGGATGATATTGTGTAAAAATACACAATATCATCTGAAAAAAAAAATACACAAATCACACAAGTAGTGTGATCTAAGCCTTATCACTATTTTTTTATATGTTAAAAGCTATTTGGTAATGTATTTCATTACATTCATTATAAGGTTGTAAAAAAAGGGGATATCTACTTACCTTACATTCATTGCTTAGAAGAGGCAACCTCGATCATTTGTGAAAAGAAAATTTAACGGTACATTAGTTGTTGGAGAACTTAAAACATTAACGAATGGCTAAAGCGTCCTAATGTCGCCGGTTTTTGAATACAACAATTGGCAGAGATTAATTTCGAAAAACAAAATAGATAAAAAAATGTGAACGTTTGAAAATTTATAATTTAAGTTTATTTTTTTTTCGCTGTTTTCGTTGATAAAAATTAAGTTTTCGATCTTTTTTTATGAATATCCTAAAATCTCGGATGTTTAATTTATTAAATTTGATGTTTTCTAACATAATTTTCTTATATCGCTATAGCCAAATCAGTAAATTGGACAAAAAAAAAAACAACAACTTTAAAGCTTGGCAACCCTATGTCTTGAACGTATACTACTTGGCAACTCACGCTCAAAATTTGTATCTACACACTATCTAGAAAATTGCTTACATGCAGGTATGTATGTGCTTTTTCTACGAGGATAGATCATCCTGTGGCCGTAACTTATAACATAATCACATTTAATTTTTTTAAGGAATATTGCAAACTTTGTCGTGGTTTATCTAAAAAAAGGTCTTTGACGTACATGAAATGTTATTGTATAAAAATGTAGGGAATTCAATGTTGTATAAAAAGTGTTTTGGGTGGTTTTTGGTTCGGATGGACATTGGTCGAAATAAACTTTAAAATTCACTTTTTAACTAAAAAATTGGTGGGTTTTTCGCCAATAACTTTTTATTAGAATGATGTGTCAAAAAATTTGTTGAGAATATTTTTTTCAACAAAAGTAAACAAAAATGACAACTCTACGGCCAATTACGGCTAAGAAAACAAGAAAACGCTTTTTTTCAAAATGGCGGACGACGCAGAAGTTTTGTTTTGTTCGAGTTGTGTGGTTTAAGAATACTCAAGAGATACTCTTTAAAATAAAATAATAGAATTCTTCTTGGCAATTTTTGTAGATATTTCCGTTTTTTTTGATAATTTTATTGGACTACAAGTGATTTATTTTTTCTAACAAATCGTGGGAGCCGTGATAAAAAACGTGCAGATGGCGCTGCACTTTACACGTTACATGGTCGTAACGTTAACAAAGTAACCATGCATTTATGGAAAAAAAAAAACACACGTAGATGTAGTTTTCGAGTTTATAAATAAAATCAAAGTGGTACCTACTTGAAATTCAATTTGAACGCCTGTTTTGGGATGAATAGAGATTTTTTGTCGATGCAAAATCGAAACCACTAAAAAGAAACACCAAAAATATTTCTTTTGGTTTTTTTAGCAAGAAAATAAACGATAATAATAATCAAAACGACATTTTTGGGAAATGACGTTCCATTTTCGGTATAACGCTTTTGGGCTATCAATAAGTTATACCGTATTCTCGAAACAAACCTGCAAATTTTTGATATTTTAACGTCACAATCTAATGCAAATATGGCTTAAATATGGATTCTTACCATAAAGTTAGTCAAAAAAAACTTGAAGTAATCAATTTGTCGCTTGTAACCCTCTTAAAAATATTAAATATTGATGTGTAATATTATTTTCTAAACATATATTTTAAAAGTAACTTTTTTTTTTTTAATAATATTCTGCTAAAATTGTAATATGATAATTTTTGTACCTGGAAAAATGTCTTTTTTTTTATTAAACCTGCCGTGAAAAAAATGAGCCCTCAGTTTAAAATTCATCCCAAAACAATTTTTCATTTTAATTGCAATACCTTTTAATAATTCTTCTGTGAAAAAGGTCAGACTTTACATTGGAGCTAAATTAAATTACTCGTATTTGCTTTGGAAGAATATAACTCAAGGTTTTAAAGTCTAATGGTTTTTAATTAACTTTTTTTTTTTGTTTTGCGTTTTTAGCAAGACTTTATAAACAAGTAGATAGAAATGATGAGGGTCAACAGTCAATGGACTTGAACATTGAACTTGTTTCCAAAATTATTTTACCGACTTAATTTTGTTATATAGCTTTGATAATGGGACAAGTATTGATTTTGTGGAAAATTAAGTTTACAGGACTCCTTTTTTTTTAAATTCACATTATATTTACGGAGAAGTTAAGAATTGTTGTGTATTGCGGGTCGTCGGAGGTGTTTGTTTGTTTCTGATCCAAAGGAAAATTAATGTTTCATTTTCAAACTTTGTTTAAGTATTTTCTTACAAAAATTAAGCGAAGCGGTTCACTCACAGTAGGTACTGTTTATGTAAAAGACTTGTCGTTGTTTATTTCTAATTGAACGAGAAATTCTTATCAACGTTTTTCCACACTTATTTTTATTTATAAGTAAAACAAAAAATGGGCAATTTTTTTTTTCAATTTAATGGCAACATTTTGAGACTACAAACATCGAAATCCGTTGCATAGTTTTTCAGTTACAAGCATTGCAAAGCAACAAGGTCTAGGAATCGTTAATTTTATCAAAACCATTTCTAATAAGTTTAAGTTTTTTTCTTATTCTCATTCTATTTTGTATATCTATCAGCCGCCAAATGTGGGAAAGGCAAATGTAACCTAGTACCCAACCCAAAACAAATTGTCATAAATCAAGATCAATAGAGAAACATATACGCCTAAATACAATTTAAGAGCCGAATAATTAAAAAAAAAAAAAAAATAAAACTTTCAAATTCATTCATAAATTCGACCCACACTTTTCACTCAAATTGAAAAACGAAAATCATCGCCAAAATTACCGCATCAACTCAAAAACAAATTCGAAACAAAAATATTGTTGCTACCTTTAACACCTCTCGCATAAATTTGCTCTCAACAGCGACGACACCGGTGCGATTCTTCAACCACTCATTTTCAAATCTCAAAAAAACACACATGAGATATTTTTACATTTATTTTTTAAAGAAAGGTGTTTGGCGATTTCGTTTTCCTCGTTTGATGTTTTTACAGTGGTGTGTTGGTCCAAGAGTGTTTGAGTCTAAAATAAAAAAAAAGAAGATTTTTCAAGTTTCGGAACACTTATCCTTAGTATAATTTAGGCCTTCGGGCCATTCAAATCATCAAGTGGAAATTATTCTGATTTCGTCTGGTCTCAGTCTCAGTAATTCGGAGTATTCCCGCTTAGTGAACAAAATTATATGTATACTCATTTTCGGTTAAATAAATAATAAATCAAAAAGAAAAATTTCGTCAGCAGAAAGATTTATAAGAGAATTTTGGTGCGGGTGTTTCACAAAAAACCGTCACAAATCATTCTTTTTTGTTTTTCAAAAATAAATCGTTTTAATTTTTTCAAAAGTATATAGTTTTTGTGACATATTTTCAAAAAAAAAAAAATAAAGTGAACACAAAACGAAAAATTCAATTTGGCGTGTTAACCCAGCATCAAATGCCAATAATTACAACTCAAACAAGTTCAATCACATCAGGAAATACAAAATTTTACGAAAAGTGAGTTAGAAACGATAGTTTTTTTTTTTTTTTTGAAAATATTATGTAAAGGTTTTTTTGTGTAAAAAAAAAAAATTAACAGAAAAAAAAAATTCCATTGCCCGCCTTCTGCAATCAAACGCGCTTAGCTTCGCGCATTACTCAGATGCTTATGTACCATATCATTAGGGCTATTTTTAGTCTCAAAGGGGGAAATTAATTTAAATAGACTCTTTGGGTTGTCACTATGCCAAAAATTTATTTTTCTCGAATTTAAATTAAAATTAAAATAAAGAGACAACCGTATGATTTTTTAAAATATTTTTTTTTCTTGTCAATTTCCTGACAACGCCGAACAGACTTATTTTGTATAATAATTATTATTAAATGAAAATATTAAAAAAAAAAAATATTCTTTGGCCACATGACATAGCGAGGAAAATTTAATAAAAATTAGTTAAGTGTTTTTATTTTCATAGACCAAAACTTTGGATAAACATAAATTAGAAGAAAATGATTTTATCGTAGGATGGCTGATTAATAAGAAATCTAATAAAAATTGTTTACTTTTAGTAAACTTTTGATATGAGTGTTATTTTAAAATTACATTTATTCTTTTATTTTTTGATTTTGATAAAATTTATTTAGAAAACTGTTTACCGGCTGTTTTTCCTGAATATTCTGGAACTTTCTGATTTATTTATAAGGCGTTTTGATTTGTATATCGTTTTTTAATTTGTATCCTGGATATATTTCAAACTCATTGCAATTGTGGACCTTGTAGCAAAAGGGAGACAAGTCACTATTTACATGCCTCAATAAAGAATAGTAAACAAATTTTTCAAAATAAAAAAAAAATGTGTTGAATGAATTTTATTTTTCAAAATTTAGTTCTAAGGTGTTGATAATATCTAACAAATTGACATAAAAACATTTTTCTTTAATATCATTTAACTTTTTTTTTTTTTTTCTAAAAATTAATTTTTATAAAAGAAATCAAATTGTATACCTATATACTGCGTTTTGAGGTTAAATTCATTTAAGAAGCGATTTTAGTAATTTTAAAATCGAATTTAATGGTTTTTTTGCATTTTTGATAAAATTCTATTTACAAAACTGTAATTAAAATACTTAAAAATCAAAGCAATTTTATCTTAAAGCCTTATTAAAAACAATTTGACTATTTATTAAAAATGATTAAATGTAATGTAGACATTTTTTTTTATGAAGAACTTTGTTGTTTAAAAAAAAAAAAATCGAAAATACATAGTTGTTGCTGCAAGAACATATTTTGGCATATTTTTTTTTGGAACTCAAAACAATTTAATAAGGTTTTTTGGTAATTTTATGCAGGAATTTTACATTTATTATAAAATTATGTCTACATATTCAGAAAGTTTATAAATAAAAGGCTTTCTATATTCTACTTAACTTTAACTACAAGATAGCCAAGTACGTGCAAAACAGCCTTTCATTATCATTTGTTTCATTCTTCTTTCTACCTATTATTTAAATCATGACTTTTTGTTGTGATTCTAAACTTCTTTTTGCCTAATAAAATTTGTTTTTAAAATATATACTAGCCCAAAGAAAAATTTAGTGATTTTTTGATATACCTGCTGCATCTCTGTTAGAAATGGTCGGATTGAAATGAATTAAAATGAATTTGAAAGCCTTATTCTTTAAATTTTCAAATCCTCTGACAAATTAATTTACTGAGCTATCATTGTGTCGGAATCATAAGAAATACAGAGGGACGATTTTGTTTTTTAATTTTTGGTTTTGTTTTCTGTGTCAAAAAAAGTGGACAATTTTTTTCTGGTTACATGAATAAAAATTTCAATTTACAAATTTATTGAGCTTTAGTTTTGTTTTTGTATGGTTCCTGTACGATTTTTTATTGTCAGATATCCGTCTTCAAAAAAAAGACTTTTGACAATTATTGTACTTTTGTTTTTATGACGCGATGCTCAGTTACTTTTTGTTGTACAGAAAATTCAAGCCCAAAATTGAAAATTTCAATTAAACAATCGGAGCCGGAAAACTAGCCCAAATAGTAGCCTAATTCAAAGAAAAAAAAAAAAATAACTTCATACACGCAGGGATGGCAGAGAGTGTCACAAATTGTGTTTTATTTATGTATTTATCTTTTCGGAAGCAGTTATGTTAGATAAGGTTTATGTGACTTTCAGCAGCAGAGCTTATACACTTAGACCATAATATGTTGGTTCATTGTGATACCAAATTGAAAGTAAAAATTTCTTCCTAATCGTTGAAGCGCTCTGAGCTTTTTATCAAGTGAGCAAAATTGCCTATATATATATTTTTTAGATGGCTGGGATCGTTATAGTAGAAGTCTCCCAGATAGAATCTTCGTTTTTGCGATAAAGTGGGACATGTACAGAGAAAATGGGGAATTGATCCCTCCTCTTTTTCGTCCATGCAGTTATAACACCTAGAACGGACCCGATTTGCGATATTAAACGTTTGGCCAGAACTGCTCTGTGGGCAAGCATGTAGTGATTTTACTCCACCAAAGGTTTGTTCATTCGCAGACAGTAGTCTTTCAATATTTTGAAGATAGTTTTCTTTAACTGAAAATACAAAAAGGAAACAGAGTATAAAAAGTGGTGCCACATGTCAGTATTTCTACGCTAAGTTAAAAGGCGGGCTTACGGTACTACTAAATAATAAATTTGAATTATACGTAAACACGATTTCTATTTCTCCCTTTTTAACACCAACTTACCGCAACCGATTTTAATAATTTTGGTCTTATTTGAAAGGTACAGGTAGCTTTCCTCCTACAATTCAATTTTTATATCATGATTCTGCGGTAAAATCTTATTCCTCATTTTGCATTTGCCAAAGTAGTGCAGCAGCTGAAATTTCATATTGGTTCCTTCTTTGAAATTAGATTGAGCAGATTGCTTACCTGTAAATTTTGGTGTTTATTTGTTGTCACTTGGTTTTTTTTTGTTTTTAATTATTAAATGAAGGATTAATAACACAAATTCTATATACTTCGGCAATGAATTAATAAATCAGCCTAGTAGAAGACTTTATTGATTTAATATACTCAAGAAGGTGCTTTTTAAGGTACCTACCGTAAGAACCTTTCCATTTCTTGACCCCATAGAGTAATCTGGTAGCAGCTTTCACTCAAAAGAATATTTATCGAATATTTCAAGTAGAGTATTATGGAAACAGCTTCTATTAGAATCAACTTTTAAAATATACCTACATTCTGTATAATTTTAATAATATTTAATACCGAAAAATTGTGTTATCTAACTTAATATTTCGTATTCATCATTTTACTATGTAATGTGTTCAAAATGAGAGTGAACATCATAGCTCTCATCAAATATATAATAAGCGGTAAAAACAGTCGTTGTTGTTGCTATTTTATAAATAAAACAAACGATTTATTTTTAAACATAAACATTTTTTATTTGCTCTTTTGCCAAAATTTTTTAAACTTTTCAAAGCTTAATTCGAACAGGTAAAATTTATTTATTGAAAAGTTGTGGAAAGCTCCTTGTAAAAATATAATTTGACTTACACCTAAAAGTCTGCAATGGAGTTTTGAGTTATTTTGTGGAACTTATTGGATAACGCCATACAAATAATATTTTTTACTTTTTTTTTCGAATAAACAATGTGGTAAAAATTTCAAATAAAAACAGATTCTTTTTTTCCTCTGTTTCTTTTGTAAATATCAAAACTCGGCCAGTAAAAAGATGTAAGATTGACAGAAACAAAAATTGAAAATTGATTATTTTGTTTTATAAAAGGAATGTTGAATTCTTCAACAACACTTCACACCAAGTTCAACGTTTTGTATTTATTCATGATTTATTTTTCTAGAAAAGGAAATTTAAAGATCACGTGAAATAAAAACAATTTATTTATGAAAAATTTATTATGAAAAAAAAAAAAAAAATTATTACATTTTCATCTTGTGTTGTGGGATGATTGTCCTTTTTAAAAAGAATCATACCCAGAAAGCCAGAAGGAATAAGAGAAACAATGCATTCTCATGTTAAACAATTACAAAACAATTTAAATATATCTTTTCGATTTCTTCGTATAAATATAAACAAAAAGCATCAGAAAAGCTTGGCGAACAATATGTCACTTGACAATGATAATGGTGATTGTGATGCACCGAAGGATACCTATACAATAAAGTTCTTAATCAAAGAGTGATGTGATGATGACCTCAAATTTATTACCTGAACACGTTTAACACACGATTAACAATTGTTCAGGCAGCAACAATGCAAAAGTGATTCTTTGAAATTTATTTCGGTCTTCAATTATATTGTCGCACAGTTCGTCGATACACACGCATTTGAAAAATTGCCAAGATGTATTTATATGTTTTTTTTGTTTGTTTTATTTATTTCCTTGCAATTTGTTAAGGTTTTTTTTTTATTTATTTTTTATTTTTGTTGACATTTTTACCAAATTAATCATCATCCCAAAACTCAAATGGACTTGTGTGTTTTTATTTTATGTCTTTTGTTACATTTTATTTCTGAAGAAAAAATTCTACCACAAGGTATCAAACAATGCAACAAAAAAATTACAAATTTACTAATCTCGCTAAATGGCAAAACACCATTCCAGGTGCCTATTAAGGGGGAAGGGGGGATCACAGCTCCTTGACTCCCCTCAAATCGTTTGAAAAAAATTTAATACAAATTTAAAAAAAATGAAACCGCTCGATGAATTTTTGAAAAAAGTTTTAAAAATCTATCGTTATAGAAGAAATCATATCAAAAAGTTTTATCAAAATCGTTGGAGCCGTTTTCGAGAAAACTCGAATAACTCAAAAATGTTTTATAGGAAGTAATCGTTATAGATGAGATATTCAAAAACAAAAAAAAACGCACAGACCGACGAAAAGCATGAAGAAAACCAGGTCAGGTCTGAAACCTGAAAAAAATCGTACAATTTTCCTAAAAAGGAATTAAAAAAAAAAAATCATTAAAAAACAACGGCAATGCAATTTCGAATTATAAATTTCTGAAAAACCAGATCTATTCTTCGGTTTATTGTCAAATGATTTTTTTTTTTCAACAACAGCTTTTGAAGAAATTAACTTCAAACTCAAAATTTTGAAAAAAATCCAAATCTTCCTTTTTAATCTATTTTTTTTTAAATTCGTGTACCAACTAGTTTTTTTTATAATAAATGCATTTATTAATTGTTAGAAAGTCTAAAAACTGAAAAACATTTTAAATGTTTTTCAGTTTTTGAAAAAAATCTAATAGTATATTTTTGAAAATAAATTTGGAAAAAATTGTTTAAACTAATTAAAATGGTAGTCAGTTTTGTTAAACGAGACTTATTTTTACATTTTGACTAAAAATTACAGACGAGAACCCGTTTTTATGTAGAACATCTCTAGAAACGGAACGGACATGTTTGGGATTACCAATGCATAATTCTTATTAATTTTTACAATAATTCTATTTTATCATAAAACATTATATAAGACGTAGTTTAACCCAGTTTCCTTAAAACATATTTTACTATCTTCAAAAAACCACTCTTGTGGTCAGGATTCTATTACAAAAAATAAATAAATTATATTTGTCAACATTTATTTTAAGTTAATATAAAAAAAGAAAAAAACAAATAATAGAAAAAGGAAAACAAATCACGCCTCGAGAAATGTATGTCCAACACAATGGCGTTTGAAGTTTTTTTTTCATTTGCTTTATAAAAATATATTTGATTTCAATTTTAAGGAAAATGCAATCTTCAAAAAGAAATAAATCTTCTTTTTTTATTTTTCATTTTAGAGAAACTAGATAACACTCTTGAAGAAAGGCCCCTCACCGGGTGCCTCGGATATACCGTCAACTCCAAACCTAATTTATATTTATTATAAAAAAAAAACAGGTAAGTGCTACATAAAAAAAATAAATATAAAATAAATTCAAAAAAAACAAAAACATATCCATCCTTGCATTTTATTCTATCGCTAGTTTATTAAAAACGAATGAAAATCTCCATGTGATTCTATAAATTTTAAATTTTAGAATCGAAATAAAAATGGAAAATTGCGTTTTCTCTACATCATGTGCTTTGGTCGTTTGGGTGCAGTTTTCTCACTAAAATACACTTGCATGTGTATTTTTTGCTCCTTCGTTTTCATCTCTGCGCACCAATAGCAGCAAGATAAATGTATCTATACAATCAACGCTATTAATAAACTAATACGTTTTTCGTTTCTCCTGAACATTGTGGCAGCACTCACGCTTCTTTAAACCAAAAAAAAAAATTGTTTTAATTTATTTATTTTTTTCCACACTGAAACTTGATTAGCTTCTTTCTTCGAGATACAAAATGTGCATTTTGTGAAGTTTCTGTTTTTTTTTTAGTCTTGTTTTTTTCTTGGGTATTTTGTTGAGTTTTATTTTTAAGAAAAGAAGTTTATTTTCATTTACAAATTTTCTTGTCCAAAAATAGACATTGTATAGACTATTTGGAGTAGAACATGTTATTATTGCAATTTTTAAATAGATTTTCAGGGAAAAAGTAATATTTTTACATTTTTAATGAATAAAAGAAGAATTAAGATAACTTACAGATTACAGTAGGTTTGGAAAGTGAAGGTTTTAGTTGGGACTATAGAACTTTTTGGAACGAATAATCCAAATGCCATTTCAAAATTGTCAATTTGAAAAACGAAGTTATCATTAACTTCGTAATATTATATTTCTTAGCGAAAACCTTTCTTTTAGTGACCATTTTATTGGCATTGGGGGTTATTCAAATTAAGTGTAATTTTTTTCTCACTCATATATGTACCTACAATCCTGCATAGTTTATTATGAAAACATGTAACAAGTTCGCCATGTGGATATAGGAGTTGATGGCGTTTGGGTCTCAAAATACATCTGAGATAATAATACATTTTTCATTGGTCAAACATTTCTTAATGCAAACGTTAAACTTTTAGTTGAATTTCTTAAATAAATTCACTATAGTTTAGCAGAAAATTCCATATTTTCTGTGAATATTTTCTAACTGTAACTATCCTTAGTTTCTTATTGACTTAGAGCAAAATTTTGAAAAATCTAAACCAAGGAATTCTGATTAGAGTTCCCGGTAGGCAACAAAAAGTTCAAAACATTTTATTAATAACTTTTTTTTCTAAAACTAATCATTAAAGAGTTCTTGCAAACCAAAATCAGAAACTTCTTGATTTTGATTTTTCAAAATTTTGCTCTAAGTCAATGGGAATCTAAGGTAACCCTATCTCTTCTAATATTGCAGAACTCTTTTTTGGGAACTCTAGAACTCTTGATTTTAAATTGAAATACATCATCAGAACTCTTATTCTAAAAAAAGTCCTTGCTGCGTGGAAATTAGCACAATTTTTTTTTTTTTTTAATTCGCCAGAATTATTGAAAAAAAGTATGAGGAACTCTAGAACTCTTGGTTTGCTACAGGGAACTCTCATTTTTTATTAAATTTTACACCATTATATTGCTTCCTTCACGACCATTTTTCACTTAAATACAGCCTCTCGAAAATCATTAAAAAAATCAATATTTTTTTTGATCCTTATATTTTTCACTAGAGTATATTATTATATAACTTTTTTTCAAGTTTTCTTACAAATGTTATGATAAAACTCCATATTCAAGTCACATTTGCAGTAGATTCTGACCTAAAATACCATAATTTTTGTCACTTGAATTTCAGTTTTTGGGTTATGGAAGCGTTCCCGGAATGATTTTTCGGTTATATTAGTAGAATAAAACAAAAACTAACTCTGTTTCAAACGAAGTTAATACATTCGGAGATTCATCTCAGTTATTTTAACCGGAACGTCAGAAGTAAATTTCAATTTAATATTATTATGATTTAAAAAAGCCTGGACATCAAATTTTTCACCTACATGCTTTTTGTGATCCCCTTAAAGGGCATAGATCCTGCATTACTCTACTACTATTCTTTCTCTAGTTTACAAAAGTGTAAGTGGGTTTCACTGAATCGTTTTGCCTGCAATGCAATCGCTGCCTTTTTGAAGCGTGTGGCCAATCCACTGCCACTTACGACACTTTTCTTGGCTTGTTAATATACGATTGTGCCAGAAAATGCTTAAGATGTTTCATAGGCATCAAGAACGGTTTTAGCTTTCTTGTGAAAGAAGTTAAAATTTTCCAAGTCATAAAGAAGCATTGCAGCGGAACAGTCTCAGCTGGGGTTTTAAGCTGATAGAATTGTTCCTTCATATTAAAGACAGCATTCCGAATGCAGCCTTTGCCTTCTTAAAACGGCTAGAAAGATATTAAAAGTCTTTTGTTCACTCTATCGTTTGTCTATAAATATTGACTTGAACGGATCATTAACTTCCGAAGCTAATCATTTTTGTTTTTGACGTGTTAATTATCAGCCCCACAATTTCTGCTTCGTGCTCTACCCTTGTTGTCATTCGATGAAGATCCATGATCCTTTTAAAGAGTAACCATACGTCACCGTCCTCTGCGTAGTAGTGATGTCACAGTCTGTTGAAATCTTGCAATTCCGTTCAACAGCGCTGCATGCAGCACATCAGTTTGCAATTACAAGAATTGTATTGGCGATAGTATGCAACACTACCTGACCCCAGAAATCAAATTCCCTTCTTTTATGTAGAACGTGACATTTTCATTTATCGCAAATTGCTTATTAACTTATCTTCAATCTAAATAAATTCTCTATTGACAGGATCGAATGTTTTTCCGAAATCAAGGAACAGCAGGTGAAATTGTGATCGATATTCGATGCACTCTGCTCAATAATGACCCGCAGGGTGTTCATATGGCCAACACCGGATGAATTAGAACGGAAACCTGCTTGTTCGGCGTCAAGTGTGTCTTCTAAATGTTCTTATATTCGCTCTTACATAACTTTTGGTGTTACCTGGGCAACTACAGGAAAAATCCCTTTCAAGTTTTCAGACTGAAAACTGGAGAGGGATTTGCGTTCTTCTTCTTTTTTTTGTGGGAGTTTGACGATAATTCATTTGTCCACTCCTTTGGGAAGCACTTCTACTGGGAGTTACAAGCTCTCTCTATTAGTGGATGCAGTAGCTAACTCGTTGTCGTTGGTGTCGTTGGTGCTGCTTGTAAGAGTTTTGCGGAAATAACGTCGACTCCTACCGCCTTGTTGTTCTTCAGTGTTTTAATTACGTCAATGATCTCATCCCTACTGGGAGATGCGGTGCGTTTTATGGCTTTCTTTTTACTGTTTACGTTTACGTTTACGTTTTCTTTTTCTTCCTTTATTATATTAAATATTATTTTTCTTGAAAACAACCAACCAACCAATTGACTGTGTAAGTCAATTATAAACTATAAATTTTAATAACGCCTTAAATTTTGGCGAAATTTCAAAAAAAAAAAACGCCTATAAAATGTTTCCCGTCCGTTTGAATAAAGAAGAAGATCTATCAATATGCAACCACCTAGTGTAAATACAAAATATCAAAAATAGAAGAACCGAAATGATCATAAATGTTTGGCTATCATTGATATTTGTCTAACTTTTTGAAATGATTCTCGTGGTCTGTGCTGAGAATATTAATTTGTTTTCATTGCAATGATCTATTTTTTTTTTTTTATTATTCTTCATTTTACGTCACTTGAGAATATATAAAATGGCAAGAAAGTACACAAATTGTTTTAAAGACTTGCAGTGTTTTTGTTTTTATTAATTCAGAAATGAAATGCATCATCATCCAAAATGTTTCGATTTCACTTTTCTTATTTTACGTCTATTTTTCTCTCAGTGTAGTTGCTTGTATAGTATAGGTGTTTTGGAATTACCAATTTGATGTTTTGCTGTCAAAAACAATCCGTCAAACCTTCGTATTGTATAGTTGACAACTCTCCATCACATCCGTCATATAGTCACCAAACGTTTTTGATTTAAAAATGTCCGTGTTTGGTTCCAAAATGTTTCGATTTCACTTTTCTTATTTTACGTCCATTTTTCTCTCAGTGTACTTGCTTTGTGTACAGTGTACTTCGTATTGTATAGATGACAACTCTCCACCACATCCGTCATATAGTCACCACATCTATGAGTGGGTCCCTTAAGGTTTTACAATTATATTGTTCATGATCCTAGCCTATTTTTCACTCAGCCTATTTCGGAACTTCATCAATAATTTCTGACATAACTTTAATGCCCAATTTCACATTAATTCCCAGTAATGTGTTTAACAACGCCAACCACCACACACACACACACACACACTAGCATAGTTGTACAAATTATTTCATTAAATGAAAAATCCTGAAATGATAAAATCACAATATGTCACTCTCTCAATTGATCTGTGATTTGCAAAAGCGCGCAACATTTTTAAAACATTGACTGAACTGACTCCTCCATCATAATCCCACAACCCTCCGCATCATATATCTGAACTCATAAACATCCTGCCAATCATCCGTGGTATGTTTTGTGCTCGTTATCCCAATGCGACATGCCATAAAACCGTCATATTTTTTTTTACCTTTTTGTTTTTGTGTTATGCCTGTATTTGCATTTAAAATTAATTTTTGAATAAAAAAAAAAATAATAAAAAAAAGGAAAGGAAAACCATCCGCCTTCAATTTGCACCAAATATCCTGGTAATATGTCCAAAATGGGTGATTTGCGTCAACCCCATGATAATAGTGTGACACCACCAGGCACCAGGCACATCCATAACGCCACTCAAAACTGTCGTACACGTTCGTCGTTCGATGGCTGGATGCTCTCTACTGCTGCTGGTTATTGGGGTTACGTTTTTGGGTTGGCGAATGGCGATTGGCGGTGTGTCGGTGGTGCTAGTGGGTGGTGGTGCGTTCTTTCTTTCTTTTATTTATATTTGATTTCGATCTCGAAAATTATGTAAATTTTTATTTATTTCCGATTGCACCACTCTGACAGTCAGGATATATATATAATGTTTTTTTGTTGTCGTTATTGGTATCCGGATATAAATGCAAACAATACCGAATGAAGCTTTAAGGAAAAATATAAAAAAATTCATAAAAAAAAAAATGGAATAAAACTGCAAATGCCAGGTTCAGATCTTTGTGCTTTGATGAATTCGAAAATCCCAATAATCGTCGTTGACGGTGGGAGACAAAAATGCTGTGGAAAAATATCAGAGAGGATATGGATTAAATGCAGGATGAGTCGCACAGACTTGCTTGAGAGGCCGTAGGTACCTATAAATAGCCTCAATAGCTAGACTATAAGCTAACGAAATTCATAGTAACCCTTGCTCAACGGGCCTCAGTTTAAAGGCTCTGGGGTTATGAAATGACAACCGGAGCCTTAAATATGGGTAAACCACTACATTATTCATCGATGGCGATAGTTAACATTTACCATTTTTTCTGCACTTAACTTACCAATCCATATCTTCAATACGTTTTGAGACATGACTTCTAGCTCACAAAGAGCCAAAGCCTATTGACTGATTCTCTTAACTATTTTCTGTGTGCTTTTATAGTCATAGTAAAATGGAGGGGACCTACAATTTTCTGTCAGTTCCGAATGTCTAGTTAAGATGTACATTTTTGAGACAAGGTTTTGTCAGTTCAAGAAGTACCACTGATAAAAATCAAGGGAGCATAGGTTGAGAATGGAACCATTGTACTAACAGAATTGTAAGAACTGCAGTCTTTTCGATACTGCAGTTATTTGAATAAAAAGAATAAATTTCTTAAATCGTTTAACTTACAAAAGTACTTTGACTGTAAAACTACAAACAGCAGTCAGTACTAAAATAATGATTGTACAGATAATGAAAGCTGTTATTTGTGTGAAAGTTTATTAACTGCAATACGACTTATTTTAGTCACACAACAGAACAATAATCTTTCTAAAACCAGTCAAAATGTACTGCAGTAAATTGACTTTCATTAACTCTATAGTCAGTATTTTAGTACCACCTGCTAACTAACAATTAACTGCGACTGAATTGACATAATAGTCCATGATTTCTATCGAAACCTCCTTAGAAATGAATTCGAACATGTTGAAAATATTTCAAACGGCTATTTCAAAAACCAAGTAAGTCCGTATTTTCTAAATAGAGAAATAGGCTTCTGATATAGTATAAGAGCCACCCTACTGGCATACCTGATAAAATTCAAGAAAGCTAAAAATATTGACCAACACCATTCTGATAACACCGACAGGATCCAGTCCATCGCTATTGAAGAATTCTTTTACTTTAAGAAAACGATTTCGTAAAGCTGGTCACTTTCAAAGTGGATGAAAAATATTGAGTTAAAAAAAAAGACAGTTTTTATTCAACATCTGACTATTAAACGATTTATTTTCTCCCCAAGTTAGTAAAAACGTTCGAAATTGGTAGATTTGGTTTTTTTCTGGGTGTCCCTTCCCAGTTTTAGAGGAGCAATAATGTTTAGAGATGATCAATAAACCCGTTCAAGATTTACAATGTGGAGAAGTATCTTATCAATGAATTTGGGAAATGCTTTCGACACTTTTCTTTGCTGATAGTGGCAAATATTTGATGTTCAGTAAGCATGATTTTGAACTCTTTTCAGAGTCGCATGTTACTGTAGTGTTTCTGCTGCTGTCGGTTTAAGAGATCGGTGAAGATTTTCAGGATTTTTCTTTTAAACAATTGAAGCCCATTCAAGACTGTTTTTGGTGTCTTGTTGCTTGTTGACTAAGAGTTTAGTTGGCTGGCTCAGTTTGGTTCTTCTTTTCATCAACTGATATTTCTATAACGGAATGTCAAGTTGACTTTTTTCAACACATCCCTTGATTGCTGTTTGAGTCTTAACATTTTTGGTTGCCTAGATGCAGGCACGTGGCTCAAAGGGACTTTTCACACAGCCATGAAGATTTGAATTATGTAAATCATTACCGTAAAGCAATTATCACATTCACTGGACAAGGACTTTATTCCTTACAATGTCGAATGCTTTTCTTTGTTAACATCAGGGAAGCATATGCGACGGTGACTTAATAAGGGCATAAGTGATGTGCTTCATCAAATTTGTCGAACTTCTTGAATCCTTAATATCAAGTCTTCCAAAAACATGTTAAAGTTATAGAAAAAGGAAATTAGACTGCAGTTTGAGATCATGTTTCAAGCACCTCTTTCTTAAGTTTTTACAGAATAAAAAAAAACACAAAACATTTACACAATTACATTTCCGAATTCATCTTCATGAATAAGTTTGTTGAATTTCTCACCATGTTTTCCTTACTTGACTTCAATCAATCTGATTTTCTTTTTAATCTTATAAAATTACAATTCAATATAAGAATGTAAGAATCCTTTACATAACCTTTAGAGTGAATCAAACATATAAATGAAAATTGAACAATCAAACATTTTGAAGCATGTTAATTGAAAATATTTACAAAAAGAAATATTTTTCTCTCTGAAACAGTGTGACGTTTTATTCAGGTTTAATCCCATTGTATTGACACGTTTTGGCAGTACAGCACTGTCGTAATTACAGTTATAGCCCGATGAAATTTTATGTATATGGAAATTTATTAATAGTTTCTTTAAAATTTAAACTATTGAATTTTTTTAATACTTAAAACTATTCTATTCTATTCTACAGGGATTGGAAAATATGTGTTTTTTTTTCTTCAGCTCCTTACGTATTCTCAATTCTCATGACGATTGGCTCCTAATCTTATGGTTAAAAATGAACTTAAATTATTCACTTGTTCTTCTTAATTTATCTTCAATAAAATACCTCAACCATATAGATATATGCCTCTGCTGTGCCTTAACTTACATTGTCTTATTAAAGTCTGTATATACAAAATAATATTATCTAATCCATTGGGAGAGATCTCCTGTACCTCAATGAACTAAAGGTTCTTAGAAATTATGTCCTTGTTTTTGTGTGGTACCTCAAGTTTTAGCAGTATTCTCTAGTGAATGATAGCTATAAAGATGTTTATAGAAATCCCATTCTATACCATACCTGTTTCTAAATTTTGGCTTTTAATATGTTAGTCATTTTGAAAATATTTATGAACCAGCTAACTCTGCACATTTCATGAAAAAAACACATTCTATAAAAGATTTATTTATTCAAGTGTTGTTAGCTTAATCACAACACCTTTTCGTTCAAATTTTTGTGTGATAATAGCTTTAGACTTTATTTAAACCAATAGAATTAACTATTTACGATGTAAAATTTGCTATATAGAATAAACACTATATTGTCTGCTTAAAATTGTTGTGAAAGCCAAAGAATTTGATAAAAAAATTTCATTCAATTTAAATAAAATTGCCAAAAACATTCCGATAGCAAATAAAAGTTACGCATACGCCATGGTGTACCATGGTAACATTTTGAGTGTAGGTAAGACCGAAAGAATGCAATTTTGCATAAAGCACTTTAAATGGAATGTCATTTATTTTATATGCATTTTATTTGTTGTTTCAGGATAAAAAAAATGATTTTTGTTTGTTTTTTTGCTCTTCAGAACCCTATCTGTTTGACTAATAATAACATATGAATTTGGGATTTAAGAGTTTTGTACTTTTTGAGTTTCATATTTTTTTTTTAATTCTTAGAATGCGACTATTACATTGAGTTAAAAACTGCATTAGTTTGTCAGGAAATGGTAGAAATAATCGAACTTAGTATAAATAATTAAAGTTACCCAGTAAGAAGTGTTTAGGAAAAAAAAAAAACATACAAAAATGATTTATGCACGGAGAGTGCATAATAAACTGAATTTTGTACGAAACCAGCTGTTTTTAACCTGTGTCATAACATTAGACTCAGTTTAAAACAAGACTATGAATACGGACCAATAATATTTTTGGTTTTTCAATTTGGAGCATAGAGAAATAAGTTTGGAGTTTTGAAAGTTTGGAGAATCATGAAATGACGTGGAAAAATGTGTAATGTCACAGAAGAAAGTGTGGAAAGTCAAAGGAAGAATGTGCAAAGTCGAAGAAAAAGTAGCGAATTCCTCAGAAGAAACGCATTACTGCTTACTTTTTTACCTAGATCCCCAGACCTTGATGAGTCCGTTGTGATACATTTAAAGGGCATAGTGCCTTCACTACGCCTACTCCCCATATACGGTTTCTGGAAATAAATCGTTGTTCTATCCAACTCTTCCCCAGCTGTGCAAAGCAGCTTTTTTCTTTTAATACAGCTGTTGACGTCTTGTTTGGTTTTGCCTTCGACAAAACATCCAAGATATTGAAAGTCTTCTACTTTCTCTACTGGTTGTCCAGAAATATTGACTTGAAGGGATGAGTTACTACTGAGGATGATCATTTTTGTTTTTGCCGTGTTAATTTTCAGCTTCTCCCTCCACCCTTGTTGTCACTTGATGGATATCCATGATCCTATGAGAAAGTAAGTATACATCGTCCGCGTAGTCCAGATGTTTTAGTTAGGATGTCAGATTCCATTGAATTCCTCAATTTCCGTTCAACAGGGCTGCATGCAGCACACCACTTATCACTTACAGGAAAAGTATTGGCGATAGTATGCAACCCTGCCTGACTCTACATTGGATTTAAAATTCATATAATAACCTTCTTTTATTCAAAAAAAAAAAGAAGAAACGCACTAGGCCGTGAATAAATGCACTGAATTTTGCAGAAAAGTGCCTTGAAAGTCGTGGAAATAGGCAAAGTGTCCTTAAGTTCCTTCATCGATATTCAGCGCCTTTATCCACGTTACGGTTTTAAACTACTTTCCACTACTTTTATTCGTGACTTGCTTCGCGATATCTTATGCTTTTTCCCGTAATACAATGCATTCCTTTCATGACATCTTTTGCTTTTCTCTGCGGGGTCTTGCGATATTTCAACAGTATTATGCGTTCTTATCCACGATATTCTGCCCTTTTTGTCCCTTTTTTCCGCGTTCTCATTCACGGTATTCCACGATTTTTTCGAGATTTTTCTTCCTCAACATCTCTTCACTACTGCTTCTCACCCTAATAGCTCTTGCAAAAGTCAAAAATGTAGTGACGCTCGCATTGATAGTGCATTGATAGTATGAATAGGAATCTGGAGAATCAACGGTAAAACACAGAAATCAATAGGTGAACCTGTAAAATTGATATACGAACGCAGCTGTTCTCCTTGTCTATATTTATAAGTTAAGCAATTGATATTTTTACGACCTCGAATAGTAGATACGGAAATAGGATGCAACTCTAGCAGTACGGCAACCCTTACATATAGTACAAGATTTTGAATAAACTGGTCATGTAAAAATAAAGCATGAAGCTTAAGCAACAATATAATATGATGAACTTTCTAATATTTACAACAACTATAGGCTCGTCTGGCAAGCACTTCGACGCACGGCAACCCTGCCAGACTTAATTTTTTGAATTAAGCTAAAACCAAAGAAAATATTTACAAAGCACAAGAAAATATAAGGTTATAAATATCAACAATACAGCCCTCTTATATTCATGTTTTATACCTACTTTAAATTTATTTAAAAAGAAAGTATGGCAACCATAGAACTGTGGAAATCCTGATACATTATAAAACTCTAATTTAACTGGTCATGTAATTAAAAAAACACCAAGATTGAGCAGTAACTACAGCAAATTTCTTAAAAATATGTGCTGTATTTGCTTAATATTTAAAACTTTATGCTCGTCTGGCAACCTTTCGGACCGCGGCAACCCTGGCAGACTATGTTTTTTTTAACTAGTACCTAAGCAGCTGAATGTAAACCTTGCATCAGGCTATAAACAGCGAAAGAAGGTTAGTTTTTAAATTGTTTTCGCATTTTTTAAAATCGATTGGCAACCCCGGCCCAATGGCAACCCTGCCAGACTAAGGTTCTTGTTCATAACTATTACCAAATCCACTGTACAAGAAAATTCAGCCTTACGAAGAGTAGGTTGGTTAAAGTGGCTGCTGGCTCTCCGACCATAGCTTTTGTCGCAAAAAATGCAAAAATACCATTTTATTTTCTACCCGGAAAATGCGATCAGGAAAAATTAATCGATTTGTAATTTCCTTCTGCATTTTTTTGTGCTACTAAAGCTCCTTTCTATACTAATTTCCTGAATATTGCCAAATGTTCATTCTTACGGTAGGTTTTCGATATAATCTATGACTATTCTTCGATTTTAATAGCATTTGGCAACACTGTTTTTGAGCTTAAAATAAAATTGCAAACAAAAACTGAAAACTGTGTTAAAAATTCACTCTCTATGGACCAACAGTTTAAAGAACCAAATGTTATGTCAAAATGGTTTTTATCTTTTATAGCAGGGAAACAAATTTATTTTTATTTTTTTACACAGGCAGACGGAGGAGACAAAAAAAAAAACAGATTACAAAACAAAGTTCAGTTTATGAACGGACTTGGTGTTGTTAGAGTAGGCAAATTGTTTCGCACGAAAAATTAATAATTGAGGCTGAGTTTTTATTTATTTTTTTTTTGTCTGAAAATGAATTTAAATTGTTTAAAATCCTCTCCTTTTTTTATTTTTCTGATGGATATTCAACTCCCACCAAAAAGATGACAAGGGTAATTCAAAAGTGGGGAAAACGATTATTTTGTTGTAACCAGGATAGTTTTTTTTTTTTTTACAAAAAAAAAAGAAGAGAAAAAAAAACCGTTTTGTTATAGATTTTGGAATTTATACAGCAATTGCGGGTGCATTGAATTAGTGTTAAAGCAATTTTGAAATGTTGGAATGTGTATGTGTATGATATTTAAGCCCTTTTGAATTTGATTTGTAAAATCAATTGTTCATTGGGGAATGCATTTGAGAAAGTGATATTGAAGTTTCAATTGGATTTTGAGGAGGCGCGCGGGTGTGTACTTAAACTCTATACAAAGTTAAATTGAATAATTACAAAATCCGAAGGATATTTATAATTTGCACATTTACAAAGGAGGATTAGTCCACAGAAATCTAATTGGAATTTATAGGGAAAACAATATCAAGTATGTATGTGTGATTTGTTAATTGGTTAGTTATGGTTTTGGTTTATTAAAAAAAAAAAAAAATACAGAATTTGATTGCTTAATGATGTTGTTGTTGGCTATTTGTTGTTTAAGTTTTCTTGTTTCAAATATCCCAAAAATAAGCTTCTCTGGTTGATAATTTAACAAAATAAACTTTTATCAGTTAGTTAATTAAGTTTCAAACAGGTGTTGTTTTAAATAAGCTTCTAAAGTGTATTTATTGGAAATAGTCTGGCTCTATTAGCATTTTTGCTTCTTTGTATGATGTTAAATCTGCTGAGGTAAATATTGTTGTTAGTTGGGTAGGATAAGCAATTAAATTACCGGTAAAAGTTTCACACCTAATTTCTGCTTAAGAGTTATTAGAAGATTTAAAAAATAATAGAAGTCTTGAGCCGTTAGCTGAAACGAAACTTAAGCATTTATGTATGTGTTTTATATAAGATGCTATGTGACAGTTTACGCAGGAAAAAGTATTATTTACATACGAAAAATAAGATCATAAGTGGTAACATTAATATTTAAGTTGCTTATCAGCAAATGGCCCAATAGTTTTTGAAATATATTATTAAAAAAAATACTCTCTTATCTTTATTTGCCATACAAATAATAAGACTTTATAATTTCTTTATTTGCAGGTGAGTCAAACGATGTGGGTGAATTGGTTAAGAAACTATTTCTATTCGAAAGTGTAAGTATCAAAAATAACAGCAGTTTGGTAGGTTCACATTTTTATGGAATTTTTTTCTCGACTTTTCGTTCGCAAAAAAAAGGACATGAGATTCAAGATGATAATGCAATTTGAAATATAACTGGAGTTCACAACAGGTCTGTCAGCCGTTGGAAAACGCTAAGCGTTCACATCCAACAACCAATCTGGCGACCAGCAGCGGTGACGTTGTGTGATTTGTAACAGAATTTAGTATAATAAAAGGTTTTCCAATAAGAGGTGTTATTTTGAATAACACTATTTCGGTAGCTGTCACTTTTGAAGCTGTTATTTTTTGACATTTGACAAGTAGAAACTACGCTATTAATAAAAATGAAACGATACACGCTTCAACAACGCATTGAAATTATTAAAATTCACTATAAAAATGGTGAAAATTTGGCAGAGACGGTTCATAAAACTAAAACATTTTTGGGTCGTCGTGAAGCACCTTGTCGGACCGCAATACAGAAATTGGTGGACAAATTCGAGCTGTTGGGACAAGTTAGTGATGTGAAGAATAAAACCCGTGCACGTCCTTCAAGAACAACTGAGAATATTGCTGTTGTAGCCCAAAGTGTTGAAGAGAACCCAGGTTTGTCCATTCCTCGTCGTTCTTTGGAATTAAGCATTCCACTAACGTCATTACACCGTATTTTGCATAAAGACTTGGGTCTTAGGGCTTATAAAGTTCAGTTAACACAAGAACTCAAGCCGGCTGATCATCAACAACGTCGTGTCTTTGCTGATTGGGTCCTGGAAATGCATGAAAATGAACCGGAATTTCATCGAAAAATCATCTTGACTGATGAGGCCCATTTCCACCTCGGAGGCTACGTCAACAAGCAAAACTGTCGCATCTGGGGCTCGGAAAACCCAAGAGTTATTGTTGAAAAGCCTCTCCATCCTCAACGCGTGACTGTTTGGTGCGGTTTATGGTCCCGCGGGGTCATTGGACCTTACTTTTTCGAAAATGAGGCTGGAGCAACAGTTACGGTCCATGGATTGCGCTATCGAGAGATGATTAATCATTTTTTGTGGCCTGAATTGGATGGTATTGATCTGGACAACGTTTACTTTCAACAAGACGGCGCTACGTGCCACACAAGCAATGAAACCATCGATCTTTTACGGGAAAAGTTTCCGGACCGTGTTATCTCTCGAAGAGGTGATCACAATTGGCCACCGAGATCTTGTGATTTAACACCTTGCGACTTCTTCCTTTGAGGCCACGTGAAAGATAAGGCCTACGCCAACAGCCCAGCGTCGATTCAAGACCTCAAAGATGAAATTCGTGAGGCTATCGAGGCGTAGGGCAGCCACTTTGCGATTTGGTTATGGAAAATTTCATGAAAAGGATATGGTCCTGTAAGCGTGGTCTTGGCGGCCATTTGGCTGATGTTGTGTTCCATTATTAACGGCATACCTCTTTATAATGAAATAAACATCCGATCATTTATCTCCAAAAATGCCATTTTTCTTTGAATATCAAAATAACACCTCTTATTGGAAAACCCTTTAATAGTAAAAAAATACCTTAAAGTTGTCATCATTCCAAAAACACCCGTAGCACTTTATTTTATGGCAAAATTTTGAATATTTTTTAGTTGGTCGATAATTTTTGAAACTAGATATAAAATTTATGTGTTGTAACGGGTTCGTATTAAAATTTTACATTATTACCTGGTTAGTTTTTCATAGTTATAAAACTTTTGACTGCAACATCTATAAAAAAAAATATCAAAACTTTATAAATTTCTTGTTCTGCATTTTTTGCAATGAAGCTAAAGTCTGGTAAAAATAGACATTCAAACCAGGTCATACCGAAAAAAATTTAGATCCCCAGTATTTTATAATTTGACCAAAAAGCCGTACACATAGGGTTTAGTGGAGTGAAAGCGACTTTCTTAGTATTATTTTTTTTAGAATTATTCGATTTTACTATAAGAAATCATGAAACGCAGAGAAAATATATTTTTGAGGCATTTTCTTTTGAAAATTTGTAACATGATCACTTCTGTGGATCAAGATTATTGGATCCATAAAGGTTAGAAGTGTAAGATTAGGAAAACCAGTTCAAACTTACACCATTTCCAATAAAATTTTATTGTACTTTTCATAGGTATACAAAAATACTTAGAATGACAATTTTGTGTGCAGGGTACCATAATTTCTAGTTTAAATGTTACAAAGACATAATAACTATTTTAAATTTTGTACTTAAGAATTCACAGAAAGGCATTAAATTTGATTTCTGTTCTATTCTGAGCATGTTCGTTTTTTTCTGCAACTTTCAAGTTGCAATTGAATCTCATAACGCAGAGCAATAAATTCAGTTTTGGTGCATTAAATAAGCATCAAATTTGCATCAATATTCTACTACTTTTTTTTTAAATGCTAAGTATAAATTTGTCGTGGTACTATCTTAATATAATTTCGTTAACAAAATTAAGTTTTTGGCCAGTAGAGATTAAATGGGT
Source organism: Meliscaeva auricollis (assembly GCA_948107695.1). Taxonomy (NCBI): domain Eukaryota; kingdom Metazoa; phylum Arthropoda; class Insecta; order Diptera; family Syrphidae; genus Meliscaeva; species Meliscaeva auricollis. The sequence goes on along the minus strand of OX403618.1, from coordinate 73,101,581 downwards.
ATCAATAAAAATAGAACATTGTTATTAGATTTTTCTAGTTAAAAGCAAAAAATTGTGACCATGATTTGCAGTTTTATTTATAGGTTATACATAAAAAGAACGACCAAACTTTTTCGTATAATTGGCAGCAAATTTAAAAAAAAAAAAATTAAATATTGATTTTTAGCATAAAAAATACATTTTGAGAATCCAGTAGGTGTATTCCGTCCTTTTGATTTTAAATGGCTGAAATTTGAACCTGAGATTTACTAAGTAAAAAATAATATCTTTTTTTTGGGTTTTTCAAGATGGCAAACTTTCAGATAATGTGTAATGTGTGAGTAAAAGGGTTGTTGTTAAGTATTTTGTTCAATCGTTTCTTGCCAGACTGTATCTCGGCTACTGTTAGAATGGTTCAATGTCAATGTCAAATTAAAATGCCGTAAAAAGCTCTTTCTTAAAATATGAGATGCCGGATGGTACCTACTTTTGAAGATTAAAAACAGCAGAATGTATTGTAATTTCTGGTTCCTTTTCAAATTCTTAAACGCAAATTCTTGCAATATGCCTACTTTGGAACTAATAGTTACCATATTGTTATAATTTCTTGCATAAGTGCTCAGTTCTGTATAGCTTGAGTGCTTACGATCAAGTCTGCATATTTGCCAATTTTGTGAATATCAAAAAATATGTTTACATAAACAAATCCATGAACAAGCTCAATGACATATGTATATGTATATAAATATTTTCAAAACATTATTTAAATTTTAATACACTTTACTATTATTCAAAACTTTATTATCTTTCCTTTTCAAATCAATCACATTTCGCATTTTCACACGAAATGAACTGTAGAAAAGTCTTTCTGACACATCCCTGACCCTGAACCATATAATTTGAAAATAAACATGCATTTCCTTTCTTGGAAACAAACATAAATAATATCCATTAAAGATCTCAGTGTTTTTCTGTTCCCTTCTGCAGTTTGTTATACCTAATAGTTTCTTTGCTCTTTGTTATTTTATTTTGTTTCTTTTTTATTCTCATTGAAAATTGAAATCAAGTGAAGAAAATGTGTGATCTTTTACACACAAATCTGCATTATGTTTATACAAAAAAGTATTTTGTCGGAAAATTGTTTGCATTTGTATCTGTGCATTGAACTTGTATGCGAATGGGAAATTTATTTTCAAAATGAGCTTTTTCTTGATAAACATTTCTTGGTTTTTTTTTTCAAATTGTCTTTTCCTCTTCTTTCTTCCTTTTTTTCTTGTTGGTTTTTTTGTTGAAATGTATGTACGTTCATTTTCCGCAGATCAGTTTTTATTTATTTTTTCATGAAAAACACACACACATGTGTTAGTATCTCGACACATTGTCGGTTCCGTTATAGACGAAAATGTTCTTCTTTTTTTTTTTAAATTTTCCTTGGCCAAGAATAACTTTTCTCCCTGCACTCTGTGCCCGTGTTTCCTTCTGAATAGCGGGACGCACCGGAACGGAGGTGATGAAATGGGATTTTTTTAATTTTATTTCCTCTTCTCGTCTGATGTGCGGCAAAAACGGTTTTTCAGAAAATTTAGTGTTACTTTTGCTAGTGCTGTGCTAATTGCTCTCGCGAAAACGGTTTTATTTTCTATTAAAATATACGAGTCGCTTAAAGTTCTCCGGGTTTTCAAAAGAACAGCAATTTCCTGGATGAAGTTTGAAGTACAACAAAAAAAAAAAGGAATAACTTCCATTAAAATAAAGTTTTTTTTTTCGAAAATGTCTTTCGAAATTTGTAAATTTACATGTGAAACAATCAGCGAGATAAAATTCAACCACAGGAATATTGTGCGAAAAGTAGTTTAAAATTTTTACATAATTTTTTGTCGAACAAATAAAAAGTGAGAATTAAAAATTTGTCTATTTTTTCAAAGTAAAAGTTTTAATTGAAAATAAAATAAAGAAAATAAATTAAAAAAAAAAAAAGGATTTAAAAGTTTAATACAAATTTATATACAAATCAGAAATCAGGATACCATTTGCAACTTTTATAGTCTGATTTTTGTCTCTTTAATTTTTTTTTTTCGTTGTTGGAGAATAATAAAAAGAGAAAATCACGACAAAGGACAAGGGTAAGTGTCAGGAAAGTCAAAGTGGAAGTTGAAAGTTAGTGTGGGTTTGGTCTTATTTTATTTTTCATTTTCAAAAATCAAGGAAATTTCACTGTTAACTGTAACTGACAACATGATGGTTCTTTGTTCCGCACTGAACAACAGTGAAAAACCATTCATTCTCTCTGTCTCTGTCTCTGTCTCTGTCTGTGTGGCATTGCAGTTTGTCGACTTGGTGTCGTTTTGTCTTTGTAATTTTCATTTTCACCCAACAAAATAATTTTCTGTGGAAAATTGAGGTCATTGTGCATTTTTGTGGTGTGATTTGTAAAAACAAAACAAAAATAAAACAAAGCCTTCCCTTGAATATAAATTGGAAATGTGTGTGCGGTGCGGGGCGGAAGATACAGAATTGGTTATAACAATGCAAACAATGGAAACTTTGCAGTTTATTTTGTAGGATTTCGAGGGGAAAATTTATACAAATTTTAAATATGAAGATTGGGTTGACATCGCAAAGACATTAACTTTTTCAATGAAAATAATAACTTAAAATGAGAGAAGTGAAAAGTTTGTATAGGCACCTACTTAGTGGGAACAGAGAAAGCAATGGGAGCTAGTTTAAAATAATAAAAAAATAAAAAATGTAATTTTGATCAAAGCTAAATCATTCTTACCTGTTATAATATGGCCAGTATAATTTGCATTTATAAGAAAAAAAATTTTTTTTTTGATATTTTGTTTAGTAATTTTGTGTAGACTGCAGTGAAAAAAATGAAAAAAAAACAAAAAAACTACAAAATTTTAAGAAATTTTTTCAAAATATTTGGTGTTTGAAATATTTGAAGTTTTTTTGTTCTTGGAAATGTCAAATCTATAAACCCAAGACCAGAATCCAAAACATTAAGGTGGATTCACATTAAGGTTTGTTCATATTACCTGCCAATACGACAGAAGTTGATGAACATGTTGTTGTATGTGAACCGCCCTAAATGAAGAATCAACTCAAAATGTTAGGCGTTTTTTTTAGTAGTTTAGCTCTTACAATATCAATCGGTACTTTTGGCAAAAAGTGAAAAAGAATACACACATACACTAGCGACATGTGTTGCTGAAAAGAGAGTAGGTATAATTTAATTAAAATGCCCAAATGCTTTTTAGTTTTTAAAAAATAATAGTATTTATATGAAAATAAACCAACGAATATTTTTTAGGTTAACCTAAAAAAAAAAACCCAAAGAACGGAATACTGGATTCTCAAAATTTTTATATGCTTAAAGTCAATGTTTTAAGATTTTTTTTTTGTATAGAAGCCCTCAAAAATTTCCTGTCAATCGTTCGGCAAAGTCTACAACATTTATATCTACTAAAAATCTGTATCTCGGTATGTATCAGAAGCCACAGACTAAACGGATGGGTTGATTTACTTCAAACTTGGCATGTGGCGTTTTTTGGATACTATCCCCAGACGTTTTTTGAATTATTTTTTTCATACCAAAAATAACGGTACCTGTGGTATACCGGTTTTAGAAAAACTAATTTTCCTCATAAATGCTTCCTACGATTTTGATTAAAAAATTATGGTCATTTTTTTGGATAAGGTCTATATTTTAATGAAAATCTTTTTTTTTTCAAAAACCGGTATTAACTGTACCTGCTATAGAACCGTTTTCTTAAATTCTGATTTTCTCCTCCATGACTCAATCAATTTCAACTTCTTTTTTTTATATGAAAGCCTTTAAGTTGCCGTAATAATTTTTAGTAAAAAAATTCGAAAATTATTTTTGTTTTGGATTTAAGAAATTTTTTTTTTTTAAATCGGTTTTTCGAAAACTGAGTGTTGATAAATAATATCATAAAAAAGGCGTACCAATTTTTACTTAAAAAAGTCCCTGTAAAATTTTATATAGAAAAAATTGTTTTTTTAAAAAACGGCTCTAGCAATTTCCATTTTTTTTTTTAATGTATTATACAGGGTGATTGGCAGAAGGTGTGACAAAAAGATAGGGTGTGTAGGTTGGACTTAGACAATCAAAAAATCGTATTTGAGGGGGGGGGGTCCATTTTCCCCCGTTTAGGTAGGAGGGGCAATTTAAGAAAATAATCACTTAAAACGGAAAAAAATATTATTTAAAAATAACGGTTATACCTACAGAGTCGTGCTATAGCATTTTGAAAAGCTTAAAACCTATACATTAATTTAAATTTTAAAATAAGTTGTTCAAATGAATAGTTTTTGAAATATTAATTTTCAAAGTCAAAATTTTGAGAAAAAAACATAATTTTTTTTATTTAAACCATTTTTTTTTCAAAATTTTACGTTATTAAGTAGTATTTTTCTGGCTTATTTTCAATGCTCTTATTTTTTTTTGATCAAACACAAAAAACCGGATGTCAAAATAACCTGTGGTTTTTAAATTAATGTATAGGTTTTTAGCTTTTCAAAATGCTATAGCACGACTCTGTAGGTATAACCGTTATTTTTAAATAATATTTTTTCCGTTTTAAGTGATTATTTTCTTAAATTGCCCCTCCTGCCTAAACGGGGGAAAATGAACCCCCCCCCTCCCATACGATTTTTTGCTTGTCTAAGTCCAACCTACACACCCTATCTTTTTGTCACACCTTCTGCCAATCACCCTGTATAAGACGCTGTTTTAGTCATTTGAAAATCGAATTTTTTACTTATTTTTTTTTAAACTGCATTTACAAATTTTGAATTAAAAAGGCTTAGCATAAATAGTCACTTCATCTATAAGAGCGAGTACGTGCGATCCAGTCGTGCAATTTATTTGTTTAAGAAATCTGGACCGGAAAAACAACATTTTAATTTAGAATAACATGAAAATTTGATTTGACTACTTTTGTTTTTTGTTTCGTGCATAGAAAAAATATAGAAAAAATATAAATGTAACTGAATTGACTGCATTACCAATTGAATGCAGTCTTTTACAGCTCTGCTGCCCTTTGCATTGCCTAGGCACTTAAGGTACCAACAATAAATCAAAAATTTGGTTTTGTTTCAATTTTTTTATAACATTACATCATATAGTTAAAATCACAATAGAGTGAGGCGTTTCAGAAAAAAAATGTTTTAACGAATTAAAAAGTTTTTTTTTCAAATCGATGCTAAAAATTGGAAAACAACATTTGTATGTTATAGAATATTTACAACCCACAATCCAATTTTATTTATTTAAACATATGTCTCTGTCTTTCTTACATTTGATTACCAAAAAATTAAGTAATATTTAAAAAATCACTAAACCATAATTTATATATTTCCATTACTTCCAATTAAAAACATTAATTTTAGGAATTAAAATTCCATAAACAACTTAAAAATGCCAAAACTGCTGATGGACAACATCCTTTCTGAGACGCAGCAAATTGAGTTATATTTTATAGTGAACAATTTTTTTTTTATACTTTTTCTTATAATAAAAAAGCATTCCGTTAAATAAATTCAATCAAAAAAGATAAACAGATACGATGGAGTGACGTGATGATTCTCCAGATATACGTTTTAGCCTAAATTGCGGAAAAAAAGAGACTACTTGTTCTCCTCCGCCTTAAAGTTATTCATTCACGAATGAAAAAAAAAAAAATATGTGTGGATATGTGGTTTCTATTATTTATTGTAGTTGTCTTCTTGTGGGTGTTTTTTTTTTGCCAAAATCTGGGGGTGGAAATCTGTTGCTTTCACGATTTTCGTCATATTGTTTTTTTTGTTTTTTTTTTTTTTAATACAAATATTGCGAAATTTATACAGTTAAACGGATGAAAAAAAACAAAAAAAAAACCATTGGATACGCATGTTAAGAGCTACATACTTATATGTATGTTGTAGGTGGCGTTTGTGTAGGTTTTATATTATAAAAAATTCATGTTGCTCATTTTCTATTCAAGAATCGTTGCAAAGTATCTGATTTATTTCTATCTTATTTCACAACCGGAAGGATTTGATCTTATATGTAGCGAGATAGGATTAGGAGAGAAACCGATATGTTGTATGCATATACTTACTTGTCTTGTATATTTGAATATGAGGTGATGATGGTGGTTAAAACAAAATCCCTTAACATACAATGAAGATGTATATACAGCATAAAAAATTATGGTTACATTTCTTCGTATTACAATATAAATATCTCTTTCTTTTCTTTTTGTTTTTTTCTGCTGAGCCCTATCGAATGTCAGACACAATAATTTTTTTGAGTAAAATGAGGCACGTCACGAGAGTGCTTTTGATTTTGATCACAAATATTGTCTAATATCTCACGTATGAAATGTATTGTAATAAGGGGAGTTTTGTGCTTGTGGAGTATGCTATTTAAAGTAGAATGATGGTCGATGACCCAACACAAGTTAGCAGCAAACGATGACATTTTCTGGGATGCATTTACAACTGATGTATGTATTTTACTTTGCTTTGTGGTCATAGCCATTCCTGTTACTTTCAAGAATTCCTGGGTTCGTATAATTCTGCAGTAACAATGGGGAGCTACAATTTTTCAGGAGGTTATTCAATTCTTCTCAAAAACAGAACCACCAGAAGAAAATATAAGGTGGTACCTATAGATTGGGACTTGAACCCAGACCTCTGATGTGATAGTAAAGAAATCACATGAAAGTGCAAAACATTGTCTAAAACCTGTCTCAAAGTCAAAAGATTTCTTGCTACCATCTTTAATAGATCAGCTGAATTTGTCCATGGACATTTTGGAGAAATAAACGAGTTTGGCAGGAAAGCATGAAAGGAGATATATATGGCTCTTAATGCCTTTTTTTTTGGTTCGATAGTTGACTTTTTTTACTGTCTTCACATAACGACTTTTTCGTTTGCTGGACAATTTTTTGGCTTCGTTTGCTGCAAATTTGTAGATTCGTTCGGATCAAACACTTTCTGCGAACGATAAAAACAAGTTCAGCGTAATACCTATGATTGAACCGGTGACCTCTCGCTTACGAATCGAGTATCATTCAAGCGAGTGTCATTACACTACGGACTGTATAATTTATGAGTGGCATAGAATGCATACAAACAAAATGAGAGAACGAATCGTTTGAGAGAACTTTTCGTTTGTTGGATAGTTATTTTTAGACTTCAACTTCGTTTGCAGCAAACTTTTAAATTCGTTTCGGTATAATAATTTATGCGAACGAAGTTCAGCGTAAAACTGGTGATCAAATTCAAACAAAAGCTGTTGCTATTGCGCCACGAACCAGATAAAATTCGTGTAGCATAGAATGCATATAAGCACCACAAAAAAAGACTCAATAATTAAAATTATTTGTTTCCTGCAGTCCTTTGCTGTAAATGAATTGTATATTTGAAGTTCTTTGCAACAAATTACTTTCTGGAGAGGTTTGCTGCAAACAATAGAACTTTCTAGTAAGCGAACAGGTGTTTAGATGTGGGAGGCATTTGCGTTTGCCGCAATCAACTCATAAAAATAAGTTCCAAACGAATGGGTTGTTTTGCAATATCTTTGCGGTAATAGAATTACAATTTGAATTGTTTCTCTGAGTGTAGGCATGCGCCGCTGACCTGTACTCTTTGTCAAAACAATGGCTACGTTTTGGTTGCCTTGTAAAATCCAGCACATCAGTGGATGGTACTTCTGATAACCCTTTGGCCGTGCTTCCACTATTTCTCTATACGTAGTGATGTTGTTGGATCCTCTGATATAAAATGGGTCAGCAAAAAATTGTCATGGTAGTTATCCAAGTCTATGTTTGGCTCCTCTTAACTTTCAGCAATCGGGAAGAGTGCCTTTAGGCTGTCTATAAAAACTTAATGAATTTAATTCAAAAATCATTAAGCTGGGAACCAGCAAATTCATTTGTGAATATTAAGGAGTTAAAATCGAGTGGTTGACAATTAGCTTGATGCCCCTCAGAGACGTTCAGCCTGACTAGTGCGTTTCCAAAAGTGTTTTCATGTCTTCCGGGCTGTCGAACCAAAGATGCCTACATTTCCAATTTGTACGTTTAATGACCCTGAACAAATTTGATGACGTATAAAGGATACTGCACTTTACCAGAAGTTCGATAAAACCGTTGGTGCGTGGTTAAAGATCTGCTTTTTCCGGTACTTCCCGCAGAAGATATCACGGGATTTCTTTTTAATTTTCTAAAATCATATCAATTTGGGAAGTTACCTGCACAGTGGCCAGAATTTTCTATCTGTAGGCCCAGATAGTTGCAAGCACGAGAGGCCAGTTAAACGTCCAAGAATTTTACCGCTTCATTTATTCTCATCTACTTGGAGTGCTTCGGAAAGGCTTCTGTAGTACCCCTTGGCGTAATTCTTAGTGTGATGGACTATCACGGAGTTCTGGGTTCGATTCCCAGCAAATGCCACCTTGACAAAGCCTCCAAGAGTACTGGTTGTAATGAAAAGTTCATCTCAGCACTAGCAGAACGGAACCAGCAGAAAAGTAGCGGTAGTTAGTTTAAAGTGGGCATTTCTACACCAAATGTGCTGGGCCTCTCTGTTGAAATGAGCTCTAAAGTCCTATCCAAACTATGTTGATCAATGCACGGTCAACAAACGGTCCAAATTAAGAAATTGACCAGTACCACCGTACTAACTGATGTCGATCTATATAGTGTGGATTGGACTTAGTATTCATTGCAGCTGTTGCTCCTCCATCACAAAACGTCAAAATACAAATCAAAAGTACCTACTTCCGATAAATCTAAGAACTTGATATTAATCTGCAGTAAAAGCCATCAAGCAATTCAAACGGATAGATAAGGCCATTTATCGTCACTCGACCATGCAATCTCTTAAATTAAAATTACAGGTGATGACAGGTGAACAAAGTTTAAATATAAACCTTTGCACGCCATCGCCAGTTCGGCAACAGTTTGCCTATACCTTCCCAGTTGTGTATTTCTGTCAACATCTCAATTATTATTATAGTCTTGCATTCCATCACATAAATTTAATAATTTTTCTTTCCCTTTTTGATATTTATATCTTTTCCACACAACATAAAAATGTATATACGAGTAGGTAATGAATTGTAATGAATCAGGAAGCTTCAAGTTATGTAGCCCATTTAACAAGGGCATTTTGCCTTTGCATGTCTTTACTTTACACATATATAAAAGTGAAGATGTCCTCTCTCATATTTTTTTTTTAGCTTTGGATGTTCTTTTTTTTGTATTCTTTTTTTTTGTTGTTGTTGGAATGTGAAAGTCTAAATATAAAAAAAAAAACAAAATATATTCTTGAGCATAGATACTTTTGGCTATAGAGTAAGATTGCCGGCTTTGACGCCTGCCTGTTTGTTGGCAATAAACTCTGATTTTATTGCATAAGATGAGGAAAATCTCTTTGATTTTCCGCTCTTTTTCACCCATCATCGTTATACTTTGAAAAACAAAAACAAAAAAAAAAAAAAAAACATAAGCTTACCAAAAAAAAATATCAACAGTATCTTCCTAACTCTCTCTAGCAGTGGTGGACTGGACGAAGACAATTTAGTAGGGCTCTAAGATTTAAAAATGTTAATATTGTCGCCCGTTAAGGCGTGGAAAATGTTACTTTAGGGGTATTCATGCAACCTGGTAAGCTCTTGGTAAACGTGGTAAAGTACAATATCTAACATGTTTACCACATTTATCAGGTTTATTTACCACGGTTGCATGAATACCCCTTTTGTATTTAAAACAAACACAAGATTGCGCTGCGACCTAGTGAGTTCTGGAAGGATTTTTCAGTAGATAACGTGACTAGTGAAAATAATATATTCGCTCAAGGAGCCCACAGACTTTTTTTCAGTGTTTTTCTTTAAGGAGTTCATTGGGTACTGAAGTCAGTACCTACTTAGTGGATTTTTCTGAAGATTACGTGCCCGAGAGAAAATATTTGGTGTTTTTGGCATAGGACCTCAGAGACCCTCTCATAAGATCCTTTTTGTAGGAGGTCTCTAGTTCAATTGCATTTGCCTACAGACTGATTGATTCGTCTAGAACTTAGGTTTTAACTAAGAGTTCTTCAGAAATTCACCTAGAGATCTTCTTTTAGGAACTCTCTAGGATCTAGGTCCCCCTAGCTAGTTTTGCTTTTCTCCAGATTGCATGCTGACAAGAAAAGAAGTTTTCATTTAATGTCCCAAAGGCTTTCCTAAGACCCCTCACTATTTTCCTTAGAGTCCCTCCTACATCCTTTTGGGTATAAGTTCCGTTTGTTGGTTCCGTTTTTTCAACAGAGTGGATCCGATTGATATTTATGTGCTATTAGTCTCTCCCCTAATAGTTCACCCTAATAGTTTTCTTTTTACTCTCCATACTGAGTGCAAAAGACAGAGTTTTCCATTCCGGCTCAAAACCTTTTATTTTGAGTTTTTCTTCTTCAAGCTTTTTAAGTACTGGTTCTCTAAAAGAGAGTTTCATTCAGATTTTTTTCTAGATAATATGCATGAAGAAATTGGAGCACGTATTTTTCACAGAGGGCCCTACAAGTTTTTTCTTCTTAGGACCTCCACAAAGCTTTCCCTAGAGTTCTTTTTCTGAGAGTTCTCTGGGTACAGGTTTCTTCAATATAAGGTGGTTCTACTGTTGTTCAGATTTCGTGTGGAAGTGGGACCCGCTTAGTGGGACTCTTAAGCTTTTCCTTCGAGTTTTTTTTTTGCAGAGAGGTTCTTGACCATAGGTTCTTCTAGTAAGCACTAAATGGAAGATTAAGGATTTTTCATCTTGTACCCCGAACGATTTTATCCTTACAGTTCCTGATTCAGATGTTCTTTCGATATAGGTTCCCTAATTTTATCCGATGCTGAGAATATAAGCGTTTGCTAGTGCAGGTTCCACAGGCTTTGTCTAAGAGTTTCACTTCCAGGAGACATGGATATTCATTCCCCTTTTTGGCTCCGTTTCTTCCATGCCGCAAAATCAGTTTTTATTTTTACTTAGGACCCCATAGGGATCCATTGAAGATCTCACGGGGTGACCTTAGAGTTTGTTTTCAAAGAATCTCTGAAACATGTTGATAGCAACAAATTGCATGGTGGGTGCTCGTGCATGTGCTTAGCCCGGTAAGTAAATCCGGATATGACTTGATCAAAAGTAGGAACTATGTATACTATAAAATCTTTGAGACGAACAAAAAGAGTAAAATGTTGTGAGATGAGTCGGAGAAGCATGAGCACCCAGTTGCCAGTTCAACTAAAAGATACCATCACTATTATAAACATTCTACAAAATATACATACACAACACACAAATGCTGATACTTTTGGTTGTTGATGAAGGAAGAAGATACTATAGATACATTATATGCAGATGTATAGTGTGATGCTGATGAGCTGCCACTGGCAGAGTGGAGACATTTTGTGGCGACACATTATAAATTTTCATAATTGTATCTTTTCGGCATCACTGAGACGAAAGTAAAAAGGTGTTTCGAAGCAGCTCGCAGTTCATGTGTGTAGTATAAGAAACACATTCCGTTCTTCGGGCTATGTAGCAGAAAACTGACGTCCATCGAACGACAAGAACGACGACAACGATGACGCCAAACGACGACGACGCACAATGTTTCTCTATCTAGACAAGGAGTAGATACATTGATGCATGGTGGTACATATATATCTTTTTTGGTTTCGAAATTATGCACATTAATTGGGGCATGCACCTGAAGTAGATGAATTTTTGTTTTTTTTTTTTTTTTTTTGAATAGAGGCAAAGATTTTAGAAAACGAAAACATGCTGGCATATGTGAATATACTCGACTCGTACCCATCTAGGCTTCCTGGTTTTTGGAAGAGCGAGTCTTCTGTCTGTCGTCGTCGTCGGTCGATTTGGTAACGGCAACGGTTTGATGCTAAAATTTTATGTGTGCAAATTTATGAATAAATTTTAATACATAAACCTACACTCTTACCTACTACAAAAAAAAAATATTCTTAAAAAGAGAAATCTATTTTAGTTTGTTGAAAAGTTTTTGTAGGTATTCTGGGGGTAAAATTTAAATATATTCAAACTAATACTCCAAGAAAACATGATGGTATAGGGAGAAAGATGGATATTCATGAATTAATATGTATTTCTAAGAAATCTTTGCAATAGAATACAATTTTACAGATTCTTCTTCTTCTTCTTTTGGTGACCGCAAAAGTTCAGCAATGAAATAATCGAAGAAGTCAAACTCAATATTATGGTTTTCTTAAGCAAATAGCCTTAAGAACTGAGTTGTATGAAACTAATTTTGATTTTTGATTGAACTTACGTAGATGTTATAATATTTCTGTCTTCCTACGCAGTTTCAGCTGTTGAGCAAGAATCAAGAGTTTTAAATACTCTAAAGTTAGGAAGGTTGTTTTTATTGTAAGGACTTTATTTTTAAGAGAAGGTTTGTTTTCGTAATTTCATCTAAGAACATTATTAAACAGGAACCCTTGTGGCGGGGACAATTTGTAGGATATTTTTGTAAACAATAAAGATCAGTAGGTATAAGAGTAGTTGAGCGTGTGAACCAATCTAGTTTCTTCGATCAACTTTAAAAAATGGGAGTTAGTGCCTGCTGATTGGTATAAGAGTAGTTGAGCGTGTGAACCAATCTAGTTTCTTCGATCAACTTTAAAAAATGGGAGTTAGTGCCTGCTGATTGGTATAAGAGTAGTTGAGCGTGTGAACCAATCTAGTTTCTTCGATCAACTTTAAAAAATGGGAGTTAGTGCCTGCTGATAGTGTTGTGGATTAACTTCATGGATTGTATTACTAAAAAACTAGGAAACGGAGACATAATCAGTTCCTGGTGATCCATTGAAGGGCTATAAAGCCTCCACTACTCCCTCCAACCCTTTCCCAGTTGCGAAGATTCCTTTCCGTCTGTTCTATTTCATGTGCTTCTTAGTCGATACTATTATGAACCTTCTCCGCAAGGTGTTAATGTGGTCAATGCAGGTGGATCCAACGCGGAAACCTATGCTGGTTCGTCACCTAGTGTTTCTTCTAGGTGTTCTTTTATTCGCTGTAAAACAATTTTTGCTGTTATCTTGGCAACTGCAAGAAGCAGCACACAGAGATCATTGTGTAAGATCTCTTTTCTTCAGAAGCTTGACGATCATTCCGTTTTTTCGTTTCACGAAGAAGTAATCGGCTTCTGCCGCCAAAACAAACTAGCGCATGCGGTAGCTTGATATATGCCGTTGGTGCTGCTTGTACGTTAAAACTCAGTGGAAATACCGTCGAGTCTTGCTTCTCTCGAGTCCTCTTTCTTCGAACAAGTCAGCAGTTTTCGATGGAAGCGATGCCACTTATTGTGTTCACTCCTTGAGATTGATGATCCCCTAGTTATTGTTCGCCTGAGAAGTCCTTTAGTTTCCTGGCATTTTGAGCTACAATTCTGCGTATTCTTACGGAAACTGCCTTCAAATGCTTGTCTAGATATCATTTTCTCTTCTGTTTATGGCATTTAGGAGAATACTTCTTAAATATCGGCATGAACACTTTTTCCAGTTGGAGGGACTTTCTGGGGAACTTTTCTTCCATCATCCAGAAGGGTGCTAACCTTCCACAAGCCCATCATTGCCCGACTACACTAGCACAAAAGTCGTCAACGTTTGATCAGTCTTTACCTATGAGCGATAATGTCGGTGTTGTTAGCTTAGTGCGCCAGTTACGTAGAATGCTTACTTTCCTAACACTTTTCCCAAATAAACTTGGCAAGTCAAGTCCAAACAGACGAGGCCAGTATCCGGGTAGCCAGCGGTTACCATAACGAGGAGTTGCGGTTCACTCGGTGTCGAGCGCAAACCTATACGCTACTTCGACCTGTTAATCATGGATTGTCCAGAAGAATTAACAAGATCCGCGATTGCATAGCTGTAAATTTAACAGTTTTCGGACCTAGGTCACTATAGGGCTTACCTCCAGCATCTATTATACTTGTTAATAATCCTGCAAACTTGCAAAACATCCAAGGGGGTTTCCTGAGACATTTTCAAGGGGCTCTGTGTGAGGTTTTGAAGCTCTCTGTATAAGTCCCGTAATTGGTCTTGTTTTCCTCCCGATTACATGCCGAGGACTTGGCATTTGTGTTTAGTTAACAAGCTTTTTCTTCGAATTCAATTAGTCTCTGATGGACACAGTTCATTCCAGTGAGTTCCGATTGTTGTTGTTGATATACGGATTCTACGCAAACATTTATTCACTTTTCCCCCATTTTAAGAACCACTCGACTGATATCCACAAAATTGTACAAAACGTTTTAAATAAAAATAACCCAAGGACGTGTTATACCAAATTTTAACGTAGAAAATTGAAAATGGTAAAATATAAAATTTCTGTCGTAAAATTTACCACACAGCCAATGCAGTGATGAAATAACTACGTTAAACAATTTATGTTTAACATTCCACAAAATTTGTTGACTTTGATTTATTTATAACGATATATCTCAGAGAACAACAACAAAAAAAAAACCACCTTTCATCAAAAACATTAATTTAAAATATTTATTCATCTGTTAAATTGCATTCTATATAGGTCACTGAATATTTCCATTTTAAAACTAAAAACACTATAAGAAAAAAAAAAAAAAAAAAAAACAAGCAGAATAATAATAAAAAATATCTCCGATGCAAATAAGTTAGAGTAGTTCTCTAGAAGGCATTTGTAGTAATTTCATAAATTATTGCATAAACATACTCATGTGTACATCACGCTCGTATTTCATTACACTTATTCCAAAATTTATAAATTTGAACCATGCTTCCTTGGTCCTTGCTATTATATTTTGGCAGCGAGCGCCAGAGTGCTATAATAATTTATTATATACGATACGTACGTGTAGGTAGGTTTAGTGTAGGTATTGGTATTACACATTTCCATAAAATCAATAGTACCCATTATTGCTCTTGGCAGAAGAACACTTTAACACCTCGCTTAACTCCTCTATCTCTCTTTTTATCTCTGATTCTCTGTTTGATATGATGCCAATGCCATGGAAAATAATCGTTTAGGGATCATAACAATAATAATAATAATTGCTATTAAAATTATTGATTAATACTTCGCAGCAAATTTCACGGAAATTCTATGGGCGACACTTTATTACTTTAAATTGCTGCAATAAAATTGAAAAAAAGAAAAAAGAATGAAAAAGAAAACCAGGAGGAAAAAATAAATATTTACCTTGGATTTTATGGTTACGAAGGACTTTTTGTGTGCGAAGCGAAGTAGAGTAGAGTTTTTTTTCGTACCAAATACAATGATGTGATGTGTAGGAACTATTAAGGGCAAGTTATGCTTTTGAACGGGGTAGTAATTTGTCCTTGAGATTTTATTTTAACATCGAATTACGACTAAAGGGCATCAGACAGAAATAGTTGAACTTGAAGTTTTTTTTTTATAGCTTTTTAAATTGAGTAGGTTTATGGTTATGATAAGTTATAGTTACAAAATGGTAAAAATAGGTACTCAAAAGTGGGGTGGGTGTATAAATTTGTTGAAAAGAACGGTTTCTCTCAAAAGTAGATAGACGTGGGGACTATTTCACCGAACACTTTTCACTTTTCACTTTGCACTTTACAAAAAAATAATTTCCTGCAAAGTATAAGCGCAAAGTGTTATCTCAAAACTATAAAAATATAGAAATTTACAAACTGAAAGTGAAAATTTGCAAAGTGAAAAGTGTTTGGTGAAATAGACCCCTGCTATCGAAAAAAATTGTATTACAAAAGTTGTAGATACTCGTAGTTAAAAGATCTACATCTACAGCTCTTATATATTTTTAAGTAACATCAAAAATATTGGAAAAAATTCCAAAAATCATTTTTTTCCTTTTTTATTTTTATCTTTTCTATATATCTTGGTTTTAATGTTTAAAAAAATTTACTCACAAAAAACTATTTTGCAGAAAAATATATTTTTCGATGAATTTATTTTTAAATCATAGGTTACCCAATTTTCAACAGAAAAAGCTGATTTTTTTTTAACTTTGAGATAGCTTCTTTCTTGTAGTTTTTTTGTAGATTAATTGTGTACTGTAAAATATATTTTCAAAAATTGAAAAAGTAAAAACCCTTTTTCTAAGATCGATTTTGGTGTGAATGACAGTTTTATTCGCTAGAGAGGAGTGGCTATAGAAACCAGATTAAATGTTTTCAAAAGATCTTGAACCTTCTGAATTTGAATCTAGCATTAAAATTGCTCTAACGTTCACAATTTTTGAGATTTTGAGTGTTGAACTTCAAAAAAACACTGATTTTGTAATGGTTTTGGTTAAGATAGAATTCAATTTCAAAAAAATTGTTTTTTATTCCCGAATAATTAATTATATTTAAAACAAATTTAGCCTTATGTTTAGTGCATTAAAAGTATTGTGAAAAATGTGTTTGCTCTAGCTTTTATTTCTGAAAATTAATCCTAAATATATTTACCTAAAACATTACAAAATCAGTGTTTTTGGGAAGTTCAAACTTCGATATTTCAAACTCTTTGTTAGTTAGAACAATTCTGATACTAGATTCAAATTCAGTGGGTTATTGTTATTTGTTTTTTTTTTTTTAATTTTTGAAAATATTTTCCGCAGTAATTTTGTTGTTTTTAATACTAATGAAAGAACCTACTTACACCAAATGCAACAAAGCGACAAAGCCATTTTCATATGAAAGCGACACTTTGGTTTAGGCAAGCCTTTGACCTGAACAAAAAAAGAGAATTTCACAAAAAAGAAGCCATCTTAAAATTTTCAAAAAATCAAAAAAATTTTCGTAAACATTTTTTTAAAGAAAATTTCTAAATTGAATTCGCACAAGATATAAAAAACAAATTATATTTTTTTAAAAGGCAATCTGATGAGAGACTTGAATAAAGAAAGACCATCGAATCGTTCCATTTTACTTCTATTAATGTTACCTTGAATTTTTTTTTCGATTCCTTGAAAATTATGCATTCCAGCTAAAAGAAAACTAAAGAAAAGAAGCTATCGGAGGTCGCTAATTCTCCGAATCGAGGATTTTATACTCCCTCGGCAACTGCCTTGTCTCTGTTAAAGCATCGGTTCCCGATCGATCATCGAAATCAAGCATCATTGAGCGCTGTTGTTAGGAAGATGGAAATACCAACTGCTTCCTGTTGTCATGTGTTCTATCTATTATTTGTCTTTCTGGGTTGCATTAATGTCTTGTGTTGTATCAGCCAGTGGTCTTAGTTACCAGTGTTGCAGTGTTTCTAGTCCGTAAGATTTATCTTCGGAGTAGATTTGATAACTCGGCAGCACAAACATTTTGTTCTGTAAAAATAATATGACGAGATGGTTGTTTTATTACTCCAAAAACAATGAAAAGTTCGGATACCATATTGTTGTGAATGCACAAGCAGCCATATATGGCATATATTAATATTATATATGTATAATGAGCCATATATGGATGTTGCGTTGCTAAAAACACGCCGTGTCTTAAAATCTACAGACCTTTAACAATTAAATTATACTTACAAGGGTTGGGGTCGAAATACTGTATTCTGACATACAGAATGTTGTATTTACAGTATAATAAATGACATACAGAATTATGGTCTTACAGTATTTTGACCAAACAGAATTTTATCATAGAGAATTTTGAAAAGCAGTACTATGACCCTCTCCCAATCAAAATGTTAATTTTCCAGTGGCAGTTGCGTACCTTAATTCGTTAGTTGGGGTTTACAAATCAAAAACCATATATGGCTGCTTGTGCAGTAGGGTTAAAACCAATTTGCATCAAAATTCAACTATTTTTGTTTATTTGTCCCCTTTTATAAGCCATGTAACCTTAATTTCCCCACCATCCATATCCTGCTAAAAATTCTATTTCAACTTTTGCCCTCTGAAAACTGGATTGGCACTGGTCTACAACGGGCTCATCGAATTAATATTGTTTCTTTGACATCTTGAAATATGCATAAATTATACCTTCACATTGTGAACATTTTCCATCAGTTTTTAAATTTATAAATTTTGTTTCAAAATTCATAATAATTGTTACCTCCCATGATGCCATAACCAAAACCGGTCGTTTAGCAAGTAAACTTCTCCGTCATTCTACCTCAGGAGGAGACGAATTTATATTCATCAAAATCACAAACACTATGCTATTTTCTTTAACGTCTAGACATTTCAGGGAATAATTTAAGTGATATTTCGATGAGTTAAATAATAATATATACCTACATTATATTTGTAATTGTTGGATTCTAGGATTATTGTGGTATACGACGTTGCCCTTGAGCATAGATACATAAAGTCAAACAGGACAGTTCAATGCATAAAATCGATGTTTGACAAAATTCCTGATAATAATCTGTCCGAAAGATCCTTCCACTTTTGTATATATATGTACAAGTACATAATCCATAAATCGTTTGAAGATAACGAGTATTACATCGTTTAGCCCAAAAAGCCATCACAAACAGTTGACTATGCAAAGATTAAATAATCGGCACTCATCAAAGAAACTTTTCGAAATTCTAATGACATGTGGTAGATAAATGGTCGAATAGTCGTCAGTATTATTATATGGCAAACGGACACTGTCCTGGGTGTTCAGATCAATAATGTTTCTTTTTTCCAAAAGCTGCAATCAGAACTTTAACATGTTGATGTCGGGATTAAATTGTGTTTTTGACATACATATTTTAAGTATATATCAGGAATGCTTAGTAGTTATTTTAGTGAGTATCTTCAATTCATTAATATTTATACAAATGACTTTGGTCAGAAAAATGTATTACTGAGAAATGGATTGCATCACAAAAATGCATTTTAAAATTTCTTCTTGGTAAATGTCCTTAATCCTTCGAGCGTACATTCAAAAAGACTCTTCAAATTTTCTTGTCATTAGAAGTAAATTAATTAGTTGCTTGGAAATAAATAAGCATTCTGTTATAAAGGTTTTTGATTTGATATGAATATTTAAAGGTAGTATAGTTAATTTTGTAGTTTCGTTACTGTTAAGAGGATTTTTGTAGCATGTGACTTGTTTGTCAGTTAAAATGAGTGTATATTTATGAAATGATATATTTATGAAACTTGGTAAAAATGTTACATTTAATATAGAAACCAAGAATATTAAGAGCCCATACAAATATTTTGAGTGAGAGGGTGTTTTTTTTCAAGAGAAACGAAAATATTGGATAAGCAGCGATAAAAACTATAGTAAAAGTGTTACCCTGATGGAAATTGGTAAAAATATTTTATTTGCTACTGGAACCACGAATCTGAAAAGCACATAGTAATATTTTAGGCGAAAGGGTCGTATTTTTGAAGAGTAATGCAAATCTGTGTTAAGTCAAAACCAATAATTTAAATGGTACGTTCACAAATATCAGAATAAATATTTCCTTTTTCACCAAATAAGTCGATCATATTGTTTTGAAAGAAAGGGTGTTTTCTTAAAAAATTATATGCAGTTGAAATCTGGTAGAAATTGTATATTTGGTCTAGAAACTAAGAATGTAAGAGGCCATAAAATTATTTTGAGTGAAAGGGTGTTTTTTCGAGGAGGGGTTTACTATAGAAGGGGTAGGTCTATCTCTCTTTCTTTAGGCTGGAGGGGCAATTTTCAAAAATATGTTTTTAAATGAAAATAAAATTATTAAATAACAATGGCAGCACTTATAATCAAGAAATATACTATTTTTGAAAGCCAAAAATCTGGATTTTAATTTAATTTTTAAATTTTGTTATAACCGTTAATGGTTTTTGAAAAAAATAATTTCAAACTAAAATTTTGAGAGAAAAAAAATATTAAAATAAGATGGAATACAATTTTTTCACTATTGTGGAAGAAAATATTTATTTTTTTTCTTGAATAAACTTGCCTTATTAATTTTTGATCGAATTTGAAAAAGCAAATATTTTATGTTTTTTATTTTGAAAAATGGAAATAAATAGTTATTTTTTTTTGAAAATAAAAGTAATCTAATAAAAAAAGTATAATCTGAAATTTATAATTTCCTCAAAAACTAAGAACAACAAAATCATTTGGTTTTTCAAATTCGATTAATATTTTTTTCAAAAAATTTTAGTTTTAATTTTTTTTTTACCTATTAACGGGAATAAAAAAAAATAAAAACTTTAATAAAGTCCAGATTTTTGACTTTCAAAATGGTATAATTCTTGATTGTAAGTGTTGCCGTTGTTATTTTATATGGTCCATAAATTCCGGAAACATTTTTATAAGAAGTTCGAGGTTACCTACACGATTGGTCGAGCAAGTCTAAAAGATTGAACGAAAATTCTGGAACTTGGCGATCTTTACTTTTCCAGCTCCTTAGATGAGCATTCGGAGTCCCAAGCTTTCTATGTTTATTAAATGTAATGGGTACAAGTTTTTTCAAGAATACCAGTTAAGACCTACAGCCTTGATTTTCTTCAGCGACTTTGATTACGGAAGTTATCACTTTACTTCTGGGGAATGCGGTAGGTATAGTGCGATAGCTTCTCCCGATCAAACCCCATTTCTGCAAACGTTTTTCCTGCGAACGAACTAAACTTCGTCGGCAGTTTCCAGGTGTTTTTCCAGAGTATATAGGTAGATTACTACACAGTGTTATGAAGTAGTTAAGGACCTTTGTATATGTCCTTGCATCCATTATTGCAATTATTCCTTTAAAGTAAAAACAGGCTGAAGGAAAGAGGTCTTCAGTTACAGAGACAAAAATCAACTAACCATTTCCGAAACTAATTTCGAAATGTAGTCTCGATTTTGATTTCAATTTAAGAATACCTACACAAATAATTCTCGGCAAACAACCACTCAAAGGTGCAACAAGCACTTTCATTTGCCTTAAAAATTGCGCTGATAGCACAATCAATGTTTTTTGGGTGATTCAGGTTTATATTCTAGTGGACTTCTTAGAAGTTCTTAAAACTTCTAACAACAGTGCTGTTATAATATTTCTCAGATAATTATCATAACAATCAACGAAATTAATGTCCACATCAATAAATGAATAGCAAAAAGTAAGAGCTTTCATATTTATTTGAAGAATTCTTCAAAAGTTTACTCTGAATTGTAGTTGAAAAAGTAAATCAAAAACAAAACAAATTATCTACAAAAAAAAAAAATTATTCCAAGCAGCCAAGCACACCATTTCAAAGAAGTTCTCCGACAATCATATAAATCCAATAATCAACACTTTCAACATGTAAATTGCCAAGAACTTTTCTTGCACGAAAAAAAACTTTTTGATATCAACCTTCAAAATGACACCCAAAAACAATGTGTCTAACTCCTTCCTTTTTACAATCTATCCATCACACAGATAGAGGGATCGGGAACAAAAGTTAGTTTATGGTGTGCGTGTGTGTGTTGGCATACGGCTCGCACGTCGCCGTCACACCCAACCAAAGGATTGCTGTAAACATATTTTCAGAACCCCCAAGGTCACGTTCAACTTGAATTAATTACATTGACGTCAAGAGTTTTTCTTTTTTTTTCTTTTAACTTTCTCTTCAAGCTCAATAACTTTTGGCACCTTTTGAAGGTAATCCCTCTTCCTCTCTCGAAAAAAAAGAGGAACTCCTGTCACGCTATACAATATCGATATCATCGAAGACGAACTGTCAACAAGCTTGCATTGCTGTACGCCCATTGAACGTTAAACGTATAATAAAGCACCTGAACCGAATGTATCTTTTAATTTAACCCTCATTAAATGAAAGGTAAAACCTTCTGCCTGGAAGAGCATCACGTGCGGCAGATAGTGCCGAAGGCCTTGCGCTTCAATATTCAAACATGACAACATGCAACATGTTCAAATGCAATAATCCCGCGTGGAGCAAATATTTGCCAACATTTCGGCGTTAGCCAATGTAGGTGCAGGCCCGTCAGTGAACCTTTGATTTTCGCTCTACGATATGGGGTCGTATTTCGTGGGATATTGCTATCCGATCTAGGATGGCTTTCGTTTTCATTCCCTCTGGGAAATACAAAAAAAAACAAAAAAAGGAGAGAAGAGAAACCTTCAGCAAAACTTTACCTTTGAAGGTTGTGCAATGTTTGCGAATGAATGACTGAATAGACGTGCTTGGAATTCAAATATAGGTTCCTTGCCGATTTCGTTGTCATCATTGAATGTATGCTGCCAAAACCAACCCATTTCTCGTATCACAAATTGAAGGACAAAGTTTCCATATGCTTGTATGTTGTGTCTGCCCTCCCTCCCTTTCCCGTCTCGCCCATGCCAAAAGCTGCCGCAACATTTTCGGTGCACAGACGAAATTAAATTTCCAAACAACAATCAAGAAATGATTGAAATCTAGCTAAAACTTTGTTAACTCTAATAGCGCACCGAGTATAGGTTGCCATAGGTTGCTCCCAAGCCCCCCAATGATATGATGATAATTGGAAGTGCCATGTAGGGTTTTTGGCTTTGCATCGGGATTAGTCTACGAGTTAGATGGTTTCATATCTCTAACCAGATTAAATCCCATTTCTAATGAACCAATCCTTCCTATATCCCGCATCCTAGCTGGTGCTTAAGCATTAATAGATACTCGTACTATGTGTGAATGAGGCATTACAAAGTACCCCCACCCCCACCTATATCTACAATATGAGCAATAAGGATTTTGCATTTTGTAAATGTATTCGATTCGCTGAAATGTAACTTCTAAGGAGGCTTTTGGAAACACAAAGAAATTTTTGATCGAATCATTGTGTGGCACTTTTTGAACTTGCGATTATAATGAATGTACGCATTCATACCGTACAAGGCTTTAGAACGGTTTTTTTTTTTGATTAATTTTAAGGCTTTCATCCGAATTTTGTTCTTGATGATAAGACTTTTGTAATTGTAGGCTTCCTTTAGTAAGAATAAACGTGGAATTCAGTGGTAACAAGATTTCAATGATTGATACGAAATGTACAAAGCTAATAGACATTTCACAATGCTATGGCTGCACCATGGACTATACTTCAGTGAAAGTTTCTGGAACCTTTTCTAGTCGAGTTTCAAAGTACAAAGAATCCCAAGCAAGATTATGACGAATGGTTCTTTTTAGAAGAATTTTTCATAATAAAATTGTTTCGTCATCGGTTTTGGTTGTTCATTGATTTAGATTGCCAGGGGTTACCGTTTAGCGAATTATTGATGATGGTAGAAAGGCCAAGTATTAGAGTTGAAAGAAACTGAATTTTTCATTGTTCATTGAAAGTACTTGAAAGTTATCATCCTTGGTTTCCATAGCATTGAAGTATCGGCTAGAGTTGATCATTCCTGAATATGTTCCATTACTTTTTTATGAACTACAATCCTCTAAGAACTTGATTATCTCGACGAATGTTAACGTGGGGTTATAGGAGAGTTGTTTGAATAGATAAAGATCTTTATTTGTGAATGGGACTAATAGACCAGGAAAGATAGGAAATTTAGTATCCAGAAGGTACAAATAATACGATTTTTATTAAAATAGAAATTGCAAAAGACCACATGCGTGTAAGGGTATTTTATTTCAATTAAACTGATTTTATATTCGATTTGTTCCCTCTTAATTATATTTTGGAAAATTTTGGGAAATTGCTATAATTTGTTTTTTTAAAGTGGCAAATTGGTGGTTTTTTTTTCATATTGGAAAAAGAATAAGAAAACAAAAATTTACACCATATTATAGCCTGATATTTTAGATAAAAAACATCTCGACATTTAAAATCCGACAATAAACAAATCTTATGAGCGAAACACTTCGAATCTATTTGTAAGCCAACACGGATCGTTCTCGATTGGTGGCTGGTCGAATTCCGACAATCAAAGCAGACAATTTCATTGAATTTTGATGAAACTCTCTTTTAAAGTTTGTGAAGCTTTTATAGCATGTAAAAATATGTGTGATATATCAAATTAAAGGTAATTTTATAGTGATGCTCAATTATGTTGAATAATAATTTTGTGAGGCTTAAGTAAATAGATATTAAGCACTGCGTAAAAATAACTCTATTTACCGTTATCTCGACTCACAGACTACAAAACTGGTAATATTTTGTACAAATGGCTATGTTATTTTCAGGTTCAAAAATATAAAAATGAAAAAGATAAAAATAAAATACTGTTGGAAACGGTCAAAAAACTTGAACTGAACAACCTTATTTTTACTGTTTTTTAAACCTTGTTTTTATTCTTTTTAAAATTTAATTTCTCAATTAATTAATTTCAAGTGTATAGAGAACACATTTATCTAAAAGTAGTTTTGACAAAATATTTTTTTTGTTACTTCCTGATTTTTAAAATCAATTAAACCACCCACATAAACTTTCAGAAACGTATGTGATTTTTAAAGCTCAAAGAAGCCATTAAGCCTAATTTTTTTTTATTATCTATCATTGCGCATATTTAGTTTTTCAATAAAACATCTAACATCTCAACATCATTTTCAAAAGTTTAAAAATTTCTTTTTATTTTGGAAAATAATTTTTAACTTTAAAACATTATTTTTATGATTTTTTTTTCTTGAAGAAAACTCATCATCATTTCAATTTTTATCTATTCAATAAAAATTTATTTCAGTTCAGTTCTAACCCTGATGCTTTTCAAGATGTTACAAGAGTTTTTTTGTGTTTTACCCCATTTTACTCCAACTTCCCGGTGGAATTTAAAAAAATCCTGTTTTATCGGTGGAAAATGAATCAGTCATATTATCAATAACAATGGCCGACTTCTGTAATTTAATAATTTTATTGTATTGCACACAAAATGGATAATGCGGGTCTTACACGACACAATATTATTGTGCAATAATATTGTCCATCAATATTGTGCAGAAAAGGGTCGTCCTTAAACGACTCAATATTGCTGCTCCATATTTCTATGTCTCTTTGCTAATTCTGTATCTGCCTCGTGGTGGAATCGAATAATATTGAGTAAAAATTCAGAAAACATTAAACTTTTTTAATATCACTCAATGTATTGCGCAAACCGAAAATATTGTGCAATACAGTCCTTACACGGTCAATATTATTGCACAATACTGAGTATTGCTCAATAATATTGTGTCGTATAAGGCCGGCATAAATAAAAAAAAAACAAACCCAGTAAGTGTGTTGTTACTCTTTACCTACTTATAGTGTCTGTGTGAAAAAAAACCAGATGTAACGGGCTGAAAAAGTCTATGTGTTATTACTGGTTGAAGTATAACTTCGGTAAAGAAGTATAACTTCAAAAACTTCGAATACCAAAATATAACATTAATAAAGCAGCCAATATCTAGTTTAAATTTAGGTTGTATGAAATTCCTGTTCGAAAATTTATTTTAGAATGATCTTTCCGTTTCGATGCAATTTTTTTTTCACAGAATGGGAATACGGGAATACCCGTAGACAATTTATTCGCTCTTACATCGATGTTATTTTTAATTCAAAGTTGGTCAACATTGATTCGATAGTTTTCAACTTTAGGCACAAATAATATTGATTTCACTTGACTTAAATTTATTTTTTGTTATTTTACTTTATTTTTTCCTTTGTTGTTTATTTGTTCAACTTGTTTTCTTCTTAACATCAAATTATTTGTCGGAAATCGGAATCCCGAAAAATTCTATAAAATGATAATTTGCGCAAATTTTTCTGATTTTGGGTTTTTTTTTCGGGGTTTTGGGTTTTCTGGATTTTTGGTTTCCGGGATTTAGGGTTTACCGGATTCTGAGGCTTCTGAATTTTGAGATTTTGGGTTTTCGGGATTTCGGTTTTTGGGATTTTGAGCTGTCCGCCAAGAAATATAAAGTCAAAGGAGGCCAAAAGTTTAACTTATTAAGACATTATGTACATCAAATAAACGGTCTCGGTGAAGGATTTTTTTTTGGGTGGATACAAGTATTTATCTCGTGCAGGAAAAATTACGACAAAGCTCTATAGATTTCGTCCCCAACCACAAATTTATACACGAAGTCCTTATAGTCTTTTGTGTGGCCTTTGCATAGGTTGTAGGATTTCCTACCAAATTGACTTACAATTTCGTAGTATAAAGAAACCTTGATTATTGTGAACTTTCCAATACTCTCTCTCATTTAACTATATATGTGTATCAAAAAACACGTCCTCAAAAAATCCTAACCGGATATATTCTATTTAAGTCATAAAGGTATAGTTGATTGAGAACGAAAAAAGTTTCATCAATAATTTACAAATAAGTATCTTCGCCTTTTATAATGTCCCCCCTAAAACAGGCTTAGAATAATTAAATTTAAAAGATCCCTTACTATGAGTTAAATAACAAAAAAAAAAAAAAAATAAGTAAATAAAAGAAAATTAAACTTCCTATCATCATTTTAACTTATTTATCAAAAACAATCTCTTTATCTAGTTTTTGTATGGGAAGTTAATCCTTTTGTGTCCTTATAGGATTACCTTCTTCAAAAGAACTCTATTTCGTTCAATTTCAAATTAATCATAAAAAATGTACAATGTACAGTGAATCTGTCATTTGGTAAGAAAAAAAATTAGAGATTTTTGTTGATTCGTTGATTTTGTGATCAAAAGTATATTAAAACCAAAAGTTGTCGTAAATATGAAGTAATAAATTGGTTTAAAACTTGACAACACAATTTACTCCATTTATTTCGATTCCTGAACTTTTCACGATTCTAATCACTTTTCTGAGTGATTAACTGTACATATACGTTCTTTAAAGCCTTTGTTACATTTCCAAAATATCAATGAAAAGTTTTTGGCACATAACCACAATTTCATTGGAAATCATTTAGTTATCAATAGAAAACCTTAATTTTATAAATACAATAAGCGGGTAGCATAAGGCATTCATGATACCACCTTACCCCCGCTATCACAGTAACAAAGTTAAACACCGACCGACCGGGACCGACACGACGACAAGATGTACCATCTCGTCCTTTCATTTGCACACCACAGAGTATACTATTTAACAGACAACTCGCTTAGTTAACTAAAACATCGCATTGTCCTTTCATATCCTTTTGAAAATACTCATAGCAATCCCCAATGGCTCAGAGAAATAGAGAAATATCCACAGATGGCAGGGAGATTATGAATGCGAAACATGAATTCAATACACAGTTTCACTGTTTCCAAGGATGTTACATTCTAACAAAGGACATTTATCTAATTTTGGGATGCTCCTTTTTCTTTTTTTTTTTTTTGGTAAGGGCATCCATGTATACTATACATATAGATACCAACAACAACAACAACAAGTACAAATTTAGTTGTAAGGATGAAAACAATACACAAGCAAATTAAGTGTCCAAAAGGAATTCGCTCTATCAAAAATCATGTTGCCCAGCCTTTTTGGTTCTATTATCTCTCTCAAATTTATTTCCAATTTTCCTTTGATGGTTATAACCGGAAGGCGATTTTGCTGGTCGTGATGTCGTGTCGGTCGTATCCCCCCACACCAATACGCCCTTCATGTCGTCCGTCGTCCTTATTATTTCATTGAATCCTGCGAAACCATCATCATGAACGGAACCAGCATTTTATATAATCTTAAAAAAAAAAAAACGTTATGTTTTCTGGGGTTTTGCTATACAAAAAAAACGATCCCATGCGGAAACGGAATAATCATTAGTTTAGCATCAAGAAAATTCAAAAATTCAATTTTAATGATGGCAACACGTTTTGCGCAAAGGATAATAATTTTAAAACTATATAACGGATAACGAGAATGACAATAATAAAATAATTGTGCACGATTCACGATGTTCTCCAGACTTTAAGGACTTTTTGGCGGGTTTATAATTTAGTCAATTAAATTTCCATGAGGATTATGAGAAGTTAAAATGGTTTCATAGAAAATGTGAACCTGAACTGAACAGTTCTTAGAAATGTACATAGGTTTACGAAAATGAGAGGAGAGGGGAAATATATGAATCACTGTTGCACCTGGATGTCATTTTGTTAACTATTTGAAAAGAAAAAGTTTTGTTAGACGAAAACGATCTAATGTATGTTAAGGTTTTGGAAATTGCTGCTTCTATTTAATCTGCAGAAATGGATAGCTATCTATGGCTAGTAGACTTGCATTTCTTTGTCTTCGTATGCGACCATTCGACCTCCGAGCTCAATTTCATTACAAATGGACAGTCACATATTGATTAGTTAAAAATACACTGAAAAATTTGTCCTAACAATCTTGTCACTGTCAAATTATAAAAAAAATGGTAATTATCATATTTTTAAAACAACAGATTGGACCTACAACTACAATAAAAATCGAAATTGCATTTGCTGTTCTTTATTTCTTCACTTGTCGCTTCACTATAAAAAACTTGATCAACATTCAATTGCCTGTCACGATTGTCCAAATGATATTTTTTTCTATCCCATAAAAAATTGTCAGTACAAATTTATGAGAAAATTCTTGACATTTCTTGGAAAATTTATTGTCATTACAATTTTATATTGATCCGAAAAATTGACAACTGTGGCAAAATTTTCCGACAATTGTTGAAAATCATTCAATTTTCGCCCCTGTTGGACTTGTCAGTTTGTATAAAATAGTGTCCTGGCTTGTTTCATAATTTCATGGCTATAGTTTCGTTCAAAATGTAGATACATATGTAAGTACCTACATCTGTGCATTTTTCCTTTTTAGCATTTACCAGAAAAACCAAAAATTTAAAATTGTTTCTGGGAACTATGTTATCTTCGTTTCGAAGACATTAGGTTTTGACATGTTTACACTATCATATCTCAAACACGCGATGTGCTAGAGCAGATTCGGATTCTTTCTTTAGAATAATAAAATTTTGGTTTGAAGGCGATTTTCGTTGCAAACCAGTGTTATTTGCAAACCGTTCCAAGTTGAGTTTTGAAAAATGTAACTTTAAAAAAACTAAACTGAACTAATAAAATTTAAAACTCATCCTACTCATCCTGGAAAACTTGGCACACCAAATAATAAAAAAAACCGGTGTATTTTTATGAGAATTGAAATTGAAAAATATTAGTTGACAATTTAATAAAATTGTTTGAGGTTATGTGAAATATCTGTGCACAAGTTTAAATCAAAATCGCTTGAACGGCTTACGAGATATTCATAAAATAGCAAAACAAAAAAAAAAAGAATATGTTTGCATAAAAACGGCAACGCTATTTTTCTGTTATTCGAGTTTTTTTTGATAAACACGAAAAATACAGTTTCGTTTTAATCACTTCAAACAATATAGAAATAAATTTTCTAAACGAGATATTCAAAAGAAAAATCAGCTTTCAAAATAACGTAAAATTATTTATATCAAATTTGAAGAAAATCCGTCCTCGCGTTTGGACAGTGGAAATGTGCGTACAGACGGAAAAAGTCGCTAAGAAATCTATAAACATAGCTTACTCCTTGATTTATCCAATAATTTATTTTGTTGCCATCAGTGTTGAATATGGTGCTGCGGCTTTTCCAAAATTATTTAGACTTTCTCCATCTATAAAATTATACATAAAACACGTATAATTGTCCTGATATAAGAATGCTTTTTTTTGTGTCCTCTGAACTTTTAAATTAGGGCAATAATGAACACTATAATTGTTCATATTTAATTTTTTAATATTTAATTATGCTTAAAATAATAATAATAAAAAAAAAAAAATCAAAATTTTGTAAAAAAAACCTAATTAATTCAGTAAAAAAATATTTAATTAAATTTTTAATTTATTTAATTTCAGTGTGAAAAATGGAACAATTCGAACAGCTGTTAACGTGTTGCGTGTGCCTGGATAGATATCGTAATCCAAAACTGCTACCATGTCAGCATTCTTTTTGCATGGAACCATGCATGGAAGGATTGGTTGATTACGTTCGGAGACAAGTAAGCAAATTTTGTCATGTATATCTGTAAAGGGTGTTTTTTTTTTTTTTGTCAATGGGGGTAAATTTTTAATATTTTGTTAATAATATGGACCATTTTGTTAGAAATTCTACATTGGATTTTGATAAATTGTTATAAATAACACAAGAAATCACTTCTAGCGACATTTAATATATATTTCTGGAAATAAAAGTCATTTCAATTTTTTGAGGATATCAATGCAAACAAGTGTACAAAATTTAACTAAAATCGGTCGAGGATTTTTCGAGATTGCTGAAATATGTTACCAATACTATGTCGTTTGTTGTGTTTCATTAACAAACTATGCAAAAAGTCACAAATTTGGTATAAATGAAATTTTGAACTTTTACATCTTCAAAGTAAAACTCTTGTCGAATTATACAGAATCAGGAGCACCCTCTATAAATGAATTCAAAGAGGACCATAAAAATAAAAAGTAAAAAATTAAAAAGAATTTCCGTTAATGTACATTGTACAGTAATTATATTGCACTCGATGTTCGTCGCGTATTTGTGGTGATAGTTTAAGTGTTGAATTGGGCAGCGAATACTCGTTTATAATACACAGGACACACTATGAATGCGGATGTAAGGATGACAAATAAAATTCCATTTTCTTTTTTTTTTTTTTTATTTTCAATTTGAAAGAGTATTTCTGTCCTGCCTGCATTTATACACTCGTTGGTGTATATATTTCGAATATTTGTCATTCGCAATCATTCATTTTCGTTATTATAACAATGCAACAGAAGAAAATGTTTCCATTATGCTCTCTTAATTAAAAATAATTGTGTTTAATTGTAATGGATGATGGCATTATTTCAGTTTGTTGAATCCTTTATTTTCTGTTGGAAAATAAAATGAAGGGACATCCGAGAAATACTGTAAATTAATTATTGAAAACAAAAAAAAAAAAAAACAACAGAAATGTAGGTACTTTGAATATTATTGTATCTGTATTGGGATTTAATTGAGAAATTAATTTATACCAAAAGATGTTCTTATTTTTAAACTCTTGAGGATAAAAGTCCTTGTGGATCATTTTAATTAAAAGAATATTCAATTACATTATGTTTTTAAATGATATGAACCTTCCATGGCTTTGCTGAATACGCGATACGTGAAAAGTATGATTTTTAATCACTCTACCGCATACAAAGGGTCCCATATAATTGATATTATGTTTGGTTCATAAGACATCGCATTTCGATATATCTTCAGTGTTTTTTGTTCCATTTTTAATTTATTGTAAGTAAATGTGGATAATATCAGTTCTGTTATAAATTGAATAAATACACTTTGTGGCATGACTAGCTCACGAAGAACCAAGGCCTAGTCAACCATTTTCTGTGTGCGTATAATTAGCTGGAATTGAGGGGACCTGCACTTTTCTACCAGTTCTGAAAGGCTTGTTGAGATGCACTTTTCGTGATAAGGAAAGCAGTACTTTTGGAGGTTTCTTCAATTCCTGGCGAAAAAAGTCAAGATGTCATATTGGATCATGAACAGATTAAGACAACTGCTTAAGGTCTTGAGATCTTTTGTTGAACTGATTCTTAAAAATTATATCATATCTTTAACTCAAAGTGTCGCAGTTGGTGGATACGATGGACCTAACGTTTATCCCAATTCACCTTTCAATGGTCCGAATTTGACAGGGTCCACCGTTTTCTCTGTACTCATTCTCTATGCAGGCCCTTAAGATGATGGTATCAAAACCCTTTTTATCTTCGTCTGCTAAACACAGCGGAACACAGCAAGATTTATTTCAGTGACAACAATATTTTCTGATAAGAACACTTCGGTAAAGTAAACTTGCTTTTGGTGATCAGCTGATAGTTTATTATATTTTAGTTGAATTACCAAGCTTCTTGTCTGACCTTCTCCAGTTTGTTAACGAAAATCCTCAGGGCTTTCTAAGTCTTCCACTAGTCTTTCCGTTGCTTCCTCCATTAAAATAGGGTTTCTTCACTTTTGCTACATGGTCATACCACAGTTAAAAAAACATGCAGTGCTCATAGCGTAAATTCCATTGCAGTGGAGTTTCTCCTAATTTGCATCGATTGTTTGTATCAGAGGGCAGTGGAAATGGAAGTAAGCCCAGAATCAACGCTCTATTTCCATTGAAATAAAGCTCAACAAAAATGGAAGCAGAACTTTTAGTCATCAGCTATGATTGCTCTGGAATGAGTGTGTCTTCTTGCGTAATCCTTCCTGATGGTTGCAAGTGGATGAGCAATTAATCACAGTCCCTCTTAACTCAGCAGGGACCTACACTCACAGAATATAGAAGCGATTAGACCTACATTTAGGTAAGTTAAGAGCAGTATTGCCCATATAGACACGAAGAAAAGAACTTTTGTTCTCTGTATTAAATGAAATGAATGGCAGAACTTAACTTCCAGTGCTTGAACTGAAATAATAAAAACCTGCTCTTTAACCTTTTGGAATAAAACCTCTCTCTGTTGGTTACTAATTTGAATTTGCATTTACCTCAGTAAATTGCAATGAAACTTTAACAAATTCTACAAGGACTTCAAAAATATTCAAACAATCCTCTATGGGAATCTCAAATTAAAACTATTGCCACAACCATTACAAAAATAAGTAAAACATTCAAACTAACAAATAAATAACTTGGATTACCTGTTAAAGGATAAACATAAATTGAATGTTTCCAACAAGAAAAAAAAAATAAATAAATAAACAATTGCACGAAAACACACATTTACCACAGAAAAAGTTTTATGTATAAGGAATTTAATATCAAACATCTCCTCCTCGGACCATGATCCTTTTCCACATGCAAAATATATCCTTTTTACATTCATTCGTATTTTTTTTTTTGACAACAAACCGAAACGAAACAAGAGGAAAGAAAAAAAAACATAGAAACATTATACCAAGCTGAACACAAAACATCGCATCAGAGCATGAACGAACATGAACAATACCTTCGTCCTTCTTTTCTAAGAGGTAAACTATAGGATATTATCTAGAGTTTCATGCAACTTTCATGTAACCGAATGCATTTTATCATATAAACTCCATACAACGCTCGAAATTCTTTTGCGTTGAACAAAATCCTAATTCATTTCGCCAACAACTGCACGTGCCGTGTGCACAAACTAACCATTTTTTTGTTGCATATATTTGTACCTACAACAACCGACCGACACACTTTCCTTCCATCTCTCATAAGAGTGCAACAACTTGGTATTAAAGCTATGCTAAGGAGCTTCCAACACCACTTTAGACCATTAAAGGGTTTCGAATACTTAGGTACAATATAAACGAGGACGAAAGATGTAGTATACCTGCACTATCATCTTCTAGCTAAACTAAGGACCAAAGTGACGTTGACAGATTAAGTACATCAGTGCACTGGACAATTTATTTTTCACACTCAGTCTGATGTTGTAAAACTTCTTCGTCTTCTTCTTTTTCTTCTTCATCTTCTTAGTGTTATGACATTTAAAGGAGTTGAACACCTGAACTGAAAAGACGAAGACTGTTATTGTATTAAGGCATACTTGTATAACGAATAGGATACCGTTACCGTTAGTTTGTCCAGATGTCCTATTTTTAATGAAAAAGCAGAATTATTTTTTAAGGAATTAAAAAAAAAACTTTTAAGCCTGCAAATCTTGTGATCTATCCGTTTCAGAGTTGTAAAAACTGCAGTCTTTTCGTTACTGCAGTTAATTGACTATAAAAAACAAAATTCCTTAAATCTTTTAACTCACAACAATACTTTGACTGTTAAACTACTGTCAGCAGTAAGTACTAAAATATTGACTGAACAGTTAATGAAGGAGCAGTTAAATTGATTAAAAGTTAGTGAACTGCAGTACTTTTTGACTAGTTTTAGTCTTCTATTCAATAGAAGGTTTTTGTACTGTTGTGCTTAAAATTTTAGTCAGGCGTACTGCCACACTTCCATGACATTCTTTTACTGTAGGAATAAAGAGTTCTGAAAGTAACTTTAAGTTAAAAGAATACAAACAAAGAACAGTACAAAGAAACTCTCTACTGATTAGAAGACTTAAACCAGTCAAAATGTACGGCAGTTAATTAACTTTTAGTCAATTAACTGCTTTTATTAACTGTTCAGTCAGTATTTTAGTTCTGACTGCTAACTTGCAGTAAAAATTAAATTCAGTTAATTGTGACTGCATTGACTGCATTACCAATTAACTGCAGTCTCTTGCAGCTCTGGCTCCGTTTTTAGTAAGACAATCCTATACTATTGTGTTTGCCACATAATTACCCACATTTTGATATGCATGATTAATAGGGCCAATCAATTAGGGTAGAAGACATAACCTTTTTAACACTTTGAAAGCCAGATTATTGTAGGAATATGAGACTACAATCCATTGTGAATTTGGGCTCGATCAACAAACTACTCCAGCCAGCTTTATCCCTGGAAAGCTACTTTCATGTACGAACACCAAATTGTTTGAAGCCTTCTTCGTTCACCACAATAATGCATTCTCATCTCTCAGCACTGGTTTCGTTGTCTAAATTTATAGCACAGGCTTAGTAGCCAAAGTCCGTAATTACTTCAAAGTTATGGCTGTTCATGGTGAGGTCCTACTGTGTGTCTTTTTGAAGAATTATCTTAAAGAAGTCACATGAAAGCATGTTGCCTTACATGGGCTCCAAAACTTGACATTGCTTCGTATGCAGCATCCAAGACTTGCCGTAGTGTTCGATGGTGTACTCTCTTGGCCTTAAACTGCACTGATAAAGACCTATATGTATTAACCTGTTGATGACATCTAACATGGAACATGCTTTAAGGGGCAGGGTCAGCGGCTGTTTTAGTGGGGTTTTGTGATAAAAGAGAAGGCTTAGGGAAGAAGTTTTGGGCTTTACTGAGGGAAGCGAGCTCCTGGCCAGAAACTGCATCAAGACTAAGTTTGAGAACTTGGCGCTGATCTGTGTTCATTTCGTACATGAAAATAAGAATGACCCTATCAAATACGAGTTTTGTTGACGAGTTGCTGAAGTACGACAACGTGACGTCCAGATTATTCTAGGTGATTGGAAAATTTTGCTTTTGCTGACCGCGTTTCTCTTAATCTCTCGACAAGACAGCAACCAGAAGCCAGCACAGAGTTGATATATTGTCAACAAGCTATCAGAAGTCCAACCATTGCTTTTGCCACAAAGAAAGTCCGGCTGATGCATGCATTTAAGAAGGAGGCTTACCAGGTAATGCCGTAAGCAAGAACCAAAGCAGCCGATTCGATGAAAATATGCCCGATGAACGAAACCTTACATAATTTGTTCCATTTACAAAGAAGGAAGAAATTTCCTCGAAGTCGTTGAAGAAGCGTCTTCTAAGAAGTTTGTTTCTAATATAAAACACGGAAGGGCAGTGACACATGTAGTGATAAATGTGAGTAGTCTCCTAATTACCACACACCCTGCGTAAGTCGTTCATACTGTGTTTCATCTTTTTTTAGTGGTAATCCGGTAGAATTGCTCACGAGAAGATATAGACTTGTTTTGCTTAGTTGCATATTGTTCTTAATCATGTTGCCATTTGCCAGTCAGTATATTAAATACCTAGAATACCACTTTGAACCACCACGAACTCAACAGTGCCTAATATTGTGCTGGGTCCCAAGAACCTTTGAGGAAGAGGTAGTGGAGTATGTAAGTGAGCAAGTTTTCACATTCAGGTAAGGAGACTGTAGAGAAATGGTCCGAGTTTTGAGCAACTCCAGCGCTGATACACTTCACTGTTGATTTGTTACTTTCGCGTTGCACCAAGACGTTTCTGGACGAAAGAATAGAAAATAGTATTGTTATTAGTGCTGAAGAAATGCCCAGTATGTCGAGTTTATGAACAAGGACTTCAATCGATTCGCTGTCGAACGCTTTCTTGACATCAGGGAAGCATGCGACGCACGGTGTCGAAAAGCCGAACTGCATGCCTGGGATGATGTTGTTATTGCTGCGAAACTTCTTGAGCTTCCTGAGTATCAGCTCTTCAAGCAGCTTACTTAGGTTATTCAGAAGGGAAATTGGCCTGT
This sequence comes from Meliscaeva auricollis, assembly GCA_948107695.1. Classification (NCBI taxonomy): domain Eukaryota; kingdom Metazoa; phylum Arthropoda; class Insecta; order Diptera; family Syrphidae; genus Meliscaeva; species Meliscaeva auricollis. The sequence continues at coordinate 73,065,658 of OX403618.1, read as the reverse complement.
GGTTAGAGATGATGTTCCTATAGCACCCTTCTTAGGGATCACCACGATTTTTGCAGTTCTCCATTTTTTCTTGAAGTAGCTGTTGTTGGTGCAGTTATTAATGATGATGGCTAAGAAACTCATGACTGACTGCGGAAGCCTCCTTAAGATGAAGTAGTGAGATACTTCATCTGGTCCAGTTGATTTCTTTAACTTGGAGAGAAACCGATGATTTTGGCTATTTCTTCCAAGGGGCGCGGGTTTGTTCTATCAACTGGATCACTTGCAAAATAAGTGTCGCTGAATGTTGCCATGCCCAAAGTCTGGTTGATTATTGCTTCAATTTTATACAGAATGACATGATTTTACATGGGCTTGGTGTGAAGTTTCCCTCGAAACTTCGCTTTGTCTTGTGACGTTGTTGCCTCTCCATTGTTGGTTATAATCACTTCCGGCATTGATGCAGTCATGCCAATAATTCTGTTGATGTTCTTGAAAGCATCAGATCCAGGTTTTATTGACTGCAGTTCCCTTTGGAACTGTAGGTTGTTGTGGTGTTGGATGGAGTTCTGAAACATGCATTGGAGTTTGCTCAACACTGTCCGGTAGTTTCACCAACTCTAGCTGGTGAATCCTTTCAAGAAGTTTCCTTAATCGTTGCTGCCAATGATTGTACAGATTTTGACTGAAAGGTTTATCAGTTCAGTGTTTTGCGGCTTTACCACAAGACCACAGCTTTTAGTACAGTATGTTCCCTATGGATGAGTCATTTTCTATCTCCTTTCAATATTTTCCTTCTTTAAATATGCACCTTATTTTACTTCAAATCTGGTCACACCTTCATACCTCACTATATCTCCTAAATGTGAAGCTTAAACGAAAACTTTTAAATTACGTAAAAGGATATGGTGCATTGGAGATAGTGCATCTTGCAGTGCAAATCACCGACAAGGATAATGGCACTTTTGAAGGCTGTCGCCAGATGCATTGCTTTATTAAAACCAAAAAAAAAAGATGTAATTTCTTGACTAAAGACTGATGTGTCATGCAAAGTTTTCATCATCATAAGAAAAATCTCATAAGGATAAAGTTGACTTTAGATTTTATTATTATAAACACAGACACTGTAAGACACACACACACACACATGCATGTGAGGGTACATAAGATAGAAGAAATATACACAAGAAGAAGTTTTGTAACATCAAGCGAGTGAAATGTCCTTTCAGGAAGAATAATAGATTATATTATTATTATTGGTGTATCTCTTTACTTCATGCTTAGATAGATATAGATTAAGGAGAGATTTATGTACTTTAATGGTTGTAATGGTTTTTAGCATAGTTGGTAGTTGAAGAGAAAACAAGTTTTGCAGAAATATATTATCTGCTTCTCGGTTCTGGTTGTGGTGTTGAAATGCAAATGAAGAAACAAATAATACACAGCAAGTTGGAAATGAACATTACCACAGTAAGGATTGTTGGGGGCCTCTGTGGGCTATGATGGGGTTTTAGTAATAAAACATTGAGTTGATTCTTTGAGATGTTCCATGGTCATGGTTTACTATGAAATTGACTTTCTAGATTGAGAAGATGACATTTAATTGCATAATATGGTTGTTATTTTCTGTATATTATTTTTTTCAAAGATGAAAAACAACTTTTCCATATTATGTAACGCCTGCCAATATTTAAAGAACATGTATGGAAAGATTTACAAAAAAAGTCTTGAACTTTTATTTGATATCAGTGAGAGAGAAACGACAAAACTTAGTATAACTTATCAGAATTTCAATTGAGAGGGCCTGTAACTGCTGTAACTGGGAAAAGATTCTGAACAACGATGACTATCGAGCGCGATATCATTTTTACTGTAGCTCTCTCTGTTACATCGGAAGAGACAAATTAGAACAGCTCACAGCTCACAGCTATCATTGAAACTATGCTTAGACGACACTCGCTTAATCATGTAGCATTTGCATCAGTATTATGTTCTTGAGAAGGTAGTCCGCAATACTCAAACAGCACAAGTGGCAAACGAAAATGCTTCCCACGTCTAAGCACCTATTCGTTTACTAGAAAATTCTATTGTTTGCAGCAAACGAATGAATGGTTTGCGAAGAACTTTTCCAGAAAGTTGTTTGTAGCAAGGAATTTCAATTTTAGTGTAAATATACAATTCATTTGCAAACGGTTATTGCAGAAATTTTTTTTTCTTAATAATTGATTCCATGTGTGTGGTGTTCATATGCATTCTACGCTAAAAAGTTATCTTATTTGTAGTGCAATGACAATATCCATGCTTTAAAAGCAAGGGGTCGCAGGTTCAATGACCGGTGCTACGCTAATTTTTTTTTTTTGTATTTAGTCATTCGCATAAAGTGTTTATCCGAAGAATTTAACAGTTTGCAGCAAACTGAAAGTTGAAATCAAAAATTCTTTTTCAACACCGAAAAGTTGTTTGACGCAAACAATTCGTTCTCTCGTTTTATGTAGTTCGTAGCAGAATAACGAAAAAATGGTTTCGTAAGCGAGGTTCAATGGCCGGTATTACTCTGATTTTTTTTATCGTTCGCAAAAAGTGATTAACCCAAACGAATCTAACAATTTCCTGCAAACGAAGTCGAAAAAAATTGTCCTGCAAACGAAAAAGTCGTTTCAGATGTTTTTTTTGTTTGCAGCAAACGATTTGTCTCAGTGTATTTAAGTTAAGATATCTTCATCTGCAATATGCAGAGTAAACCTCCTGAAAGATTTCGGGCTCAAAGTTTCGTCCTTGATTAGAATGTGGTACACCAAACCTACTCACCCAATAAAAGACGATCTGATCCACAAGTGTTTTGGATTCCTGGTGAAGGATGGCGAACGCCTCAGGCCACTTACTAAAGTATTCCATTACAATAAAAATGTATCAGTTTTCATTGCTAGTCTGAGGGATAGGGCCTGCGACGTCCATACAGCAATTCTCTCAAAAAGTCCTCCCACTTTGGTTCTCCTGATACATTGTGCTTTGGAATTTTTTCGCACCATAAGTATTGAATTTTCAGCACAATTGAGTATATAATGTTTGGAGTGCAGCCAATAAAACCTTTGTCCTATCTCGCGAAGAACGTGTGTCGTTGATTTATGATTAAGATATAGAATTGCATAAGAATTGCATAAAGAAATCTGCACAGTTGGGGAAGAGTTGGAGAGAGCTGCAGTACATTTTCAAAAACCGTAAGCGATGGCACGTAGGAATAGTAGGGGCCCTATGTCCCTTAAGGCGATACCAACGGACTCACCAAGGTCTGTGAACCTAAGAAAGTAATTAAATATCAGAAATGCTTCCGAAGAGAAACCATTCTTTAACAACTTTACTGAATGATTGGTAATTTTTCTACAATACTTCGCACTGATCCGGAACCGACAAACGATTGAGGAAATCCGTTTAAAACATTGCCAACTGATCTATGTTTAAAGTGGCATAGGCCAGGCCCCCAATCTCCTGGGGTAATTGTTCGTTGCATCAACCATTTTTCCTAGGGTACTGCAAGCAGAGATCTTCCAACTCTTGAATCAGAAATTCTTTAAAAGAAATACCAGGCTACTAACAGTGGTCCTGAGAAATCATTAATTTGAATGCGATATTTGAACCTAGTCGAAATCATATGACGCATTGCTTCACAGAGTCCTCACCCTAGCACCGGCACTTCCCCTATTGTTGGGCCCATTTGAGCAAAAATATGTTGTGAACAGCTCTCAAACTTTATATTTACGCTCAAACGGACAATCGGTTTTAGCACTAGAACTGTTCCTATCGTTAGGCTGTATAAGTAGTAGTTAAAATGCCGTAAACTATTAAAATGGGCATTCCCTTTGTGGAATGTAGACTTTTTTGAACATAAAATTTGTATATTGGGGAAACTTTCCATTCTTCAAAGGGAGTGCCGAATATTTCGAAAATATAACAAGTCCCACATTTCATTTAATACCAAACACTTTCGTGTTTACTTTAGGCCAAAAATTAGCCAGAGGTTTCAAGATTTGTTACCAAAATGAGCGTAGGAGTCCTAAAATTTTGTATTCGTGGTAACAAGTAATTCTGAAGCATCTATAAAAAAAAAAAACTGAGCTAAAAGTGTTGCGAAATGTATAGCGTTTTAGACATGGCTACTGATTTGATATTATTCTACTATGCACATTGTATACCAATGGTTACTGATTTCCTGGTACATGACGTTCATAATAAATCGACCATGTAGCCGCGTTCCAAACTCGTAGGAGAAAGTATGTGTCACATCCAGAATATAGTTCATTTGATTTCCATTGATGATAAGACTTTTCATCATACTTTCATAGAGTTTTCTAAACTTTATGTTTTGATTTCCAACAGACCATATCTATAGCCTCAATTCAAACCAAAAAGTCATTCACACAAACATCCGCATATCAAAATGTAATGACATTTATTTCAAAGGATTACTCTAATATTCGGTTTCAAAAGTTTCTGGAAACCATATTTCTTGCACAAAGTTTGCAATGCAAACATATGAATCATAAAGTCCTGCACCCCTGCCCCCTCACCTTACCCGCAGCACCAGAAAAGTTTCTGTATGCACATTTCTGAGTAACTCCTAATCATTGGCAAACCATCTCTTTTACTTTCTCCATATATTCAACTCGTTTGTTATAAACTTTCTATGGTTTTCCTTTTTTTCTTTTTTTTTTTTTTTTGAATCATTTTAAATATACTTTGTTCGCAGTTAGTCTGCGAATCGTTCCTTAAGCGACCACCATTCATCTTTTGCCGCTAAAGACTTTATGAGAAAAAAAAAAAATTAAAGTTGGAATTTTTTTTTTGGGTTAGTTTTTGGCAAAATGACAAAGAACCCCTAGAAGAGGCAGGCGGAGGACCAAAAATGATAATAATATTTGATACAAATTTATTGCACATGGCATGGCCTTAAAAAGTACGCCACAAAGTGTATGAATCATTAGAGGAAATGGAATAAGAAACTTTGAGGAAGCTACCGCTCACATAATGTGATAAATTCATTCATTGAAATAGTGTAGTTGCCTTGCCATGTCTTCGTCCATAAAATGATTAAATCACTGACACTGTCTTTTCAGCAAAAAAAAAAAGGACATACACACTCGCTCTTATATGTAAATATAGTATAGTCCTTAAAGAAAACTCATTTATATTCATTTTTAATGTGCAGAGCAAGGAAAACTGATTTATTCGCAGAATGTGATTAGTTGAAAAATATTGAAGGCAAATGACCAGGCTAAAAAGTTTCTCCGGCATTTTGCCCGTATAGCTTCTTTGAATACTTAATTAGGCAAAGAAGGAGGTCTCTTTCTGTTCTTCTGCTTGGGACAGTATATCCTTACAAAAGACAAAAAAAAATAAAGCAAAAGATAGTGATAACAAGAGGTGGCGGGTGAGTCACCACCATAAGACATCGCCTTCTCCTATAGAATCTTCTAACGAAAAGATATGTTTTTTTTTTTTTTTGACGAAGAACTCATGCTGGCAAAGTTCAAAACATACATAGTTTCGTACTCTTAGGAAAAGGTTAGGTAGGTGCTACTACAGGAATAATGCATTTCATTTGAAGTTTTAAGAGGACTTTTGGAAGAATCTGAGCAAAATAAACTTATTTAATTAGGATCAACGAGTTCAGAAACATAAATTTATTCAATAAAATCCGGACGACTTATTTATTTTCATAATGAAGATGATGAAATTGGAATAATTGGAATATTCAATGATTTTTATGTATTATTCTGTCTCTTCATTTGCTAATTTATAATGAAATTTGTAGAGCTGCAAATTATAATAACTATATTCTGATTTCATTTTGAGTGAAGAGGTAGCGGGATGGGGGGTGAAATGAGGATAGCAGTTCATAATAAACATATTTTTCTCATAGACAGTTTGGTTCCATTCAATTGAATCCTCTTTTTGGAATTTTGATAAAATAACTTTGAGTCAACAAGATGTTGTTTCTTTTGTCGGCGCGAGTAAGAGTGGGGGGACTGAAAATGTAGATTTTTCAGATATTTTTTGTTAAGATGGTTTTGATGAAGAATCACAACCCAAACTAATAAGTCGCAGCCAAAACTGGTAAATCACAGGCGTAACTGGTAAATTGTATCCAAAACTGCTAAATTATAGCCGTCACTGATAAATCACAGCCGCAACTGGTAAATCGCAACCGAAGCTGATAAATCGTTACCGAAACTGGTAAATCGTAGCCGAAACTGGTAGATCGCAGCCGAGACTGGTAAATCACAGCAGTATCTGGTAAATCGTAATCCAAATTGGTAAAATACAGCCGTAACTGATAAATCTAAGCCGAAACTAGTAAATCGTAGCCAACACTGGTAAATCACAGCTGTAACTGATAAATCGAAGACGAAACTAGTAAATCGCAGCCGCGACTGGTTAACGCAGGTGTAACTGGTAAAATGCTGCAGTAACTCGTAAATCGCTACCGAAACTTGGTAAATCGCAACCAAAACTGGTAAATTACAGCTGTAACTGATAAATCGTAGCTGAAACTAGTAAATCGCAACCAATACTGGTAAATCACGCTCGAAATTGGTAAATATCACTTGAAACTGGTGTATCGCAACCAAAACCGGTTAATTACAGCCATAACTGATGAATCGTAACCGAACTGGTAAATCGCAGTCAAGACTGCTAAATCACAGCTGTAACTGTTAAATCACAGTCGTAACTGGCAAATCACATCGAAACTAGTACAGTCGAATTGGAAAATCGCAGCCGAAGCTGTTAAATTAAAGTAAAAACTGGTAATTGATTCTTAGGTTAGAACCCGTACTGCTGGTGGGGGAAGTCTATTTTTATTAATGGTTAAGTAGCTGACTAGTAGTTATGATTTCTATTATTATTTTACCGACCCAGGACTAGGTACCTTTTACACAAAACAACAAGTCCTTAGTAGTACAAGTGGAATTGCTAAATTTTGTATGGAAAATTGTATGATTTCACTTATAAAACTGTTCACACAACAGGACATTATAGGACATTCTCTAACGAACTTAAACTGACTAGAACTAGAGACTCTATAACGTTGATTCCGTCATCGGGAGAATTCTTCAGCTGAAACTCACCTGTTTCTAGTGCATTGGCGAAAGACAAAAACAACTTTTGCAATATTGCATATCTCAAAGTTTAATAGTTCAAGGGCGAGCTTTTACCTCTTCCGCTACGTCAAGCTTACCACTCATAAAGAAAATGGGATGCTTTAAATAGTTTCAAAAAAAAAAAAAAAATTAAAATTAAATTCATTTATGCTATAACTTCCAACGATTTAAAACATAACATTTTGTCTAAAAGCATCTTATAAACAAAATTCCATATTTCAATTGAATTTTAGTAATCGTCATTTTCATTCTTTGTCTTCAAAAAATTTATTAAAATTTATTCCACTCATAAGTTTTACTGAGAATCAGATAAAACTTAGTTCTTATTCCTTTATATTTGATATTTTCTACTTAAAATATAATTTTGTATTCTTTTGAAGTTTACTGTGTTCTCTGTTAGGATTTCAAATTTCCTTAACGAACCATTCAGTTCACAAGATTCTATGAGATTCACGTTATGAAAATTAAATTTTCAATTCTTATGAATCTTTATCCTTGCAAAAGTATTCAAATAAACATTCAAAGGAAAGTATAGGTAGGTAGGTTTAGGAGGTACATACGAGTAGATACAAATATTCATTTTCCAAGGAAATGAAATCATTACATTTTGTAAGTTATATTACGAAATTTTATATAAAATGTACATAATATTTAAATTTATATCATAAATTATAAATAAATAAAGAAAAAGTAAAATATTGAAAATTATTTTTATTTTTATTTTTAAGTGGAGTGATTGAATAATTTCAATTTTAAAGTGACTTCAACTCTAAAATGCGTTTCGCCTGGGTACAACAGTAACTGATGGGCCCTGGGTTGTATCTGAGTGAAACGCATTTTGGAGTTGATGTTACTTGAACTTTAAAATTGAAATAAATGTACACATTTAATTAATATTTTATAGGAAACCTTTTACTTCACTTTATTTCTTTAAAACACTCAAATAGCCATAAATCAATTTTTTGATAAACTTTTTTTTTGTATTATTCCAAAAAAATATTTATATTTAGATATTTAGCCATTGGCATTTCTTTTATATTATTTTTAAGACATTATCTCATCTGTATGTAATATTTTTTGTTGATATAAAAATACGGATAGGATATAAGTTCATTTTCTACGCCTCCTACGCACACATTTTTATAAAAAAAAAATTCAAATGATTGAGAATTATTGCAAAGTGCTTAGAGCAATATTGCTTAATTTAATATAAGAAATTTACTAAAAATAGAATTTCTCTTATAATCTTTAGTTGTAAATCAATCAAATTCAAGAAAGAGAAAACTGTAGAAAAAAATTTATCAAACAATAATAATGTGGCTTGACAATGTAAGGCCTGTTCCATGTTTTGTTAAAATAATGTATGTAAACACTAAAACACTAGAAGTATATTTTTCTAAGAAATTTAGAATTTTAATTTTTTAAATGCGGTAAAAAGTAAGACAAAATGTTTGGAGAGCTAGCAATGTATTTTCGCACCTAATTTCAACAAGGCTAAAGCTTTAGTCGTGGAAGGATTTATAAGTTCCAAAGAAAACAAAACGTCAATGAGAAGTCTTAAATTGTAGGCTTGAAGTTGTCAAAAGAAAGTTGGGCTCATCGTTTAACCAAGGCCCAATAAACATAAGAAAGTAACAGTAGCTGTGTTTTATTGGTAGAATGGTAGAAAGCACAGCATCGAATACCAATAAAACAATTTTACTCGTTCGAACATTCAATGTTTGAAAGTTTTGGTACCATGTAAATGTTTCCTGATGCAATTAATGATACAGTAAGACCAGCTTAGGGGTACGTTCGCCAAACTTTATCGAATGTCATTTTCGATTTGCAACACGGAGTGCTCTCGATTTCGGTTAACTCCACTGACCTTAATAAGTAAATCTAACAAAAAGCCGATTGGACAAACTTTTCTTTTCACCCTTTTCTGCCCTTATGACCTAAGTAAAGTAGTTGATACATTTAAGACTCTTTAGATATTTCTAGTTACAACTTTTAAAAAAAGGACAGAAAAATAAATATACGGGCCCCAAATTAAGTCTTACACTGGGGTCCCAGGAGCTCAACGTACTGCCCAGGTCACCACAGCTTATCAATTCATGTAAAGATGGTTTTTAAAACTAACATGCTATGCCTAATTCAGAGAGGACTAATGGAGGCCTGATGTAAACCAATTTTACCAGTTATGATTAAAGTTTAATACAATTGGTAAGCCAGTGCTCAATGAAACACTTTTGATTACAAGATTTCGTATGACTTTTTTCAGCATTGCCTTTTTCAGTAACTCATCAAAATGTATGATAGGGTATTGCTGGTCTTCAATACTAATAATTTTACATTAAGCCAACCCTCTTCTAGGTGTCGTATTTCAATGAACAATTCAGCGATCTTAAAAAGGGATACCCTCTGTTCCTCACACACATGTAGTTCGCCCGGTAGCAAGCACGTCAATTTTTCTATGTTTACCAATAATGAGAATACATCGCCACCAACACTACACGAATGCTATCATTGAAAACTTTGCTTCAAATAAGCATTATTTGATATATTTACCGGAACAAACATATTTGCTACTCCTACTTCTTATGTTGATAACAAAATGTTGATATTAAAAATTTGAAATATTCTCAATACAAGTACCTCACAAACCAGTATACTTCTAATTTATTGTTTACGATAGAAACTTTTCATTTTATATCACTACGTTAACCTAGACATGACTAAATTTATTTCTCCTTTTTTTTTACATTTCTTTCAGGTCAAATGTCCAGAATGCCGTGCAGAACACCGTATACCATACCAAGGGGTACAGGCATTCCCCACAAATGTCACCTTGCAACGCTTTCTGGAATTGCATATAGAAATTACTGGAGAGCTGCCGGATCCAACATCTGGTAATTATATTGTTTTATTGAAATTAATTGCCTATTCACATCACCCCTCCTCACCATTGGTTTTTGTTAGGACTAGAAGTGTAACATTTCCAAAACCCCTCACTCCTCTTAGCATCATCCATCAGAACATGTATGGTATAGCAGTTTGATATAGATATACCTACACCCACCCTATATACAAACTACACGTCTCTGGATGGTAAGTCAGGAAGGACAAATTGTGTGTAAACTTTCGGTAGTGACCTCAGCAAATTTTCTTTCGTCCTTCCGTCGTCGTCGTCGCCGTTGTCTTTGTCGTTGTCTGCGTCATAGTCATAGTCGTGTTGGTCGTGTGTGTTGGCATCGTCTGATCTGAAATGCCATTGTGGCATTTCCTCCAGAATTCTGAGTCTAATTAAATTTGCTTTATCAATATAATAAAATGAAATAGAAAGAGTATTTCGTTGGGGGAAGGGGGGGCGTATCTATATATATCCCCTTCCACACCTCTCTTCTACTATATCCTTATTGTCCTCATCCATATATGATGACGATGGCCCTGAATATCTTCCGGGCAATGTAGCAAATTATGTTGCTGACTCGGCCTTGGGCTGAAACTTTCTAGAATAATGTGCCCGGATGCATTCTACCATAAATGATTGAGTAATGAACAACACGGAATTCAATCAAATTGGGATAAAGGACTTAAGGACACTCTGATGTGATGCCAGTGTGCGTCGTCCTTGTCGTTGTTGTAATAATTGTAATCGATGCGGGTGGGCGCAAGTATCTTTTTGTATTTGTATCTTCTATACTGTTTGCCTATAAATACTTTTATTTTTTTTTCTTCTTTGTGAACGTTTTCTGATGCTTGATATGGATTTCGGAATTGCTGTTAAGACTGTTTAGGAATCGAAGCAGCAGATACGATTAGACAGACGTTGATTAATTGTTTTGTTATATTTGTCTGTTTTCTGTGTGTGTTTGTGCACAAAAAAGTAGCTAACAAAAAAAATATTTATTCTTTGTTGTGTTGTGTTGAGTTAGATAGATAGAATATTGGCCGTTGAAAGCATCTCACACCCAATAAAATCGATTAATCAATCATTCAATTCGTTAATGAATCGCAATAGAGGGGCTCTCTGTTGCTGCATATGGTTCAATTTATTTGAAAAGGCTCTTCCATTTCATCGACTGTGTTTGTGGATCTAATTAGATGGAGGCGAGAGAACCAATAAAGCTTGTTGTTTAGGATAGAAGGCGAGATGCTTTATAGTCTATAGATGTTGCTTTGGTCTGCACAGGCAACAGAATCGAGTCACTTAAGGTGTTCAGAAATCAGCCTTGGATCATTTTCGTAGAATCAACATTTGAATTGCTTTTGATTAGGTATGTTCCTCAAAAGGATCAAACTAGTTGAATTAAAGAGATACTATTGCTGTCTGGAAAAAATGAGACCTTAACATAACTTGTGATACTATGCATACTGCATTCTGTAGTTGAGACGAACTGCGGGCGTACAATTTTTGCATTTTTTTTTTTTGATTTCTTCAACTTAAATGAAAAATTTTGGCCACAACTTATTCAATAACACAAAATGTTTTTATAAAAATCAAACTCCTATCAAATTCTGCGTTTAGTGAATTATAAAAATTGACAATCCACTTAAAAATAACAAAGTTATAATAATTGTACTATAGCAGTTTTTGTTTTATTTTCGTGGGTGCGAAAATGCCAGCAGATGGCGTTGTGTGCATAATACTTTGAGAGTTAATTCAAGTACATTTTTATTGCATACCATTATTATGAGCCTTTTTTTTTGAGTTGTCGATAGTTATTTTATTTTATTTGAATTCGATTAAAATGAATACGAAATACTGCATGGAAGGCCATATAAAGAAAGAGATTACTACAGAGAGAAATTGGTGGAAGATCGTTGAAGACCTCGGAGAATAGGAGGAAAGGCAGCGAAAAAGGCGTTTAATATCACGAGAAAAAGCGTAAAATATCGTTGAGGAAAGCGAAGAATCACAAAGAACAATATGGACGACAAAAAGCGCGGAATATTGTGGATAAAAGTTCTGAAGAGTGGTGAAGTGGTGAAAAAACTTTTGAACACCACATCAATGATCGCGAAATAACGCATGGAAAGTTCTTACTTACTACTGCGAGAATGAGTGTAAAATATGGCGGTTGGATCGATTTACTTCAAACTGGGTATGTGGGGTTTTTTGAAGACTATCCCCAGAAGTTGAATTATTTTTTTTTTGACCAAAAATAACGGTACCTGTCATATACTGGTTTTAGAAAAACTCATTTTTCTCAAAAATGGTGCCTACGATTTTGATTAAAAAAATCATGGTAATTTTTTTGGATAAGGTCCATCTTTAAATAGAAACCTATTTTTTCAAAAACCGTTATAAACGGTACGTGCCATAGAACCGTTTTTTAAATTCTGATTATCTCCTTCATGACTCAATCAATTTCAACCATTTTTTTTACATGGATGCTTTTAAATTGCTGTAATAATATTTAGTAAGAAAATTTCGAAAATTATTTTTTGTATTTTAAAAAAAATTTTTATTTTTTTTTGAAAAATCATTTTTTCGAAAACTATTCAATATTTTTTTTTCAGAATTTAGTTTTGCATACTTCGATTTCAGGTTAAATAATTCATTTAAGAAGCTGTTTTAGTCATTTGAAAATCGAATTGTATGCTTTTTAAATTTTTTTTCTCAAACTGCATTTACAAATTTTTAATTAAAAAGGCTTGGCATAACTATGTAGTAACTTTATCTATAAGAGCAAGTACGTGCGACACAGTCATGCATTTTATTTTGCAGACAATTCGTCTTGGTATATAACCTCAAAAATATTGTGAAAAATTCCAAAAACTATTTTTTTTGTTATTATTTTTATCTTTCACAAAAATAGTAAGATTTTGATGAAACATGATTTTAACGTACATTGCTATCTCGTTTTATTTTCACCTGTTTTTGACTAATTTATTTTGAAAGAATAGCCTAATCTTGGACTTTAAAATTTTGAGATGACATTTTTTTTTTTTAATTTCTCTATTACGGTTGGTGAACAAACGACAATTTTTAGTGGCTGCCAAGAACTTGAGGTAGACAAACGAATGTCATTTATTTCGTTTCGATAAGTTAAGATTTGGGGGTGTTGGACGATTTTCTAACGCATACACATTCAGTTACAAAACCAATAGACTTTTAACCTGCCAAATTCATGAATTTATTTTTCTGGCACTGAACTAACTTTTTTTTGAAATACAATAATAATAACCAAAGTCTGCCTATCATGCAAATATATCCAATGAATATACATTCAGTTTAAATTAAAATATTATAAATTCGTAAGAACATAGAATCACTTGTTGCATAATATCTAGCGAGAAATCAGATCGCTCATTAACTTTGTCATAAAACTAAATATGTCATAATATTGATTATTTTTATTGCTTTTATTTGATATCTCAACGTAAAAGATCAAAAAATAATTATCCAAGTTAGAGTCTATTATAATAAACTATGATCAATGTGAGTCACTGTGGCGTATACGTAACATTTTTTTTCATTGAAAAATTTTAATTGTTAATAACAACATTTCTATATTGCTTAACTAACAATTTATCAAACTAATTGATCAATGAAATAATTAAAATTTCCATCTAAAGTGTCATATAAACTTGCAGAGCCCCCAAATGATATTTATGCTAGGTTGAATTACCGTTATAGAAATCAGTTATTTATTTTGATAAATATTTGGATCCAGTTTAAATTTGCTTGCTCAACATGGTTATGAATTTTATATTTTCAATTATTGAATGAGTTCTGAACAAACATATAAATTTACCATCTCATCCACCATAAAATAAAATTTAGAGTCAATGAAATATATGTGTTGTTTGACTTTAAATCGTATTTACACCTGAACCTGTTTGTTTGTTTTTCCTATTTTTTATGTTCTAAGTTAAATTATTTATATTGAATATTTTCTTTAATTTACCTGAAAAAGTACTCAAGTACTCATTGTATGCATTTGACAAGGTAGATTATTTTGCTTCTAAAAACTTTAGAAAACTTGTAAAATTGTTTTAGATTTAATACAAAAATATTAAGAAAAAATGTTTGACAATTTAAGATAAACTATACGTCGTAGACCCTCCAATATAACTTAATTCAATATTGAACACTATGATGTCCCATTATACTGGATTCCACAGGAAAATATCCCAAACGCAATAGTACTTTTAATCATTTCATCAAACTGCAAAACTCTAGTCTTCGGGGTTTGGTCCTGTTTTTGGCCAATGGACTTTTTCGGGGATCGCACATAGCCTAGAAATAATTTATTTGTTTTCGTTTGCGACTAATGAATATCTTTTGAATTAAATGAAAATAATTTGCTGGAAAGTTTGATACAAATTGTAATTCATTTGGAGCTCATTTGTATGAGTTGAATGCAGCAAACGAAATTGATTCTCACATCTAAACACCTTTTCGTTTACTAGAAAGTTCTAATGCTTGCAGCAAACTAATTAATAGTTTGTAAAAAACCTCACCAGAAAGTAGTCAGTGGCAAAGAACTTCACTTTTAGTGTAAATGTAAAATTCATTCGTTAGCGGTGTTCATATTCATTTTTTGCTGCACGAAAGTTATTGAGTTCGTTGTGCAATGGGAACAGCCTTGCTTTGAAATCGAGAGGTCATAGGTTCAATCACCGGTGTTACGCTGAACTTTTTTTTTTTATTTATTCGTTCACATAAATTGTTTCACCGAAATGAATTTAAGAGTTTGCTGCAAACGAAGTTGAAGTCGAAAAATCTCTATCCAACGAAAGAAAAGTCGTTTGATGCAAACGAGTCGTTCTCTCATATTGTTTATATGCATTCTACGCCAACCATTAGTTATACAGTCCGTAGCGGAATGACAAGTTACAAGAGGTCGCCGGTTGAATTACAGGTGTAACACTTAACTGTTGTTTTTTTTTAATCGTGTAGAAAGTATTTATCCCAAACGAATCTACCAATTTGCAGCAAACGAAGCCGACAAATTATCCAGCAAACGAATATTTTTGTTTGCCCCAATCGATTTGATATACAATAATGGAATACTTACCAATTTTGCTTTATTTATGTAACATTTCTAATAAAGATAACCATTTTTTAAATATTTAAACCTGAAAATCCTTACAATGTTAGCTACTTCCACCACAAGAGCAAGTTCATTCAACCCAGTCCTACATTTCTTATTTATTTTGTAAACTTTAGAGTGTTTGAACATCTATGTCAAAATTCTCATTGATAATCTTTCACGCTTTTGCCTCTAATGATTATCAATTTTTACAGATGTTTCAACCAAAAAAAAAAAAATGACAACGAATCATTTCCAAAAATCTAAAAAAGAAAAAAAAAAAACTTTCTATACATAATGTCCTTCAAACATTTATCCTTCTCTACTTGCTCGACACTTTTCGATTTATTCAAGTGTATTGAATTCAACTGTCAATTTGTCTCTTTTCCCTTCAGCTTAGCTCAGCTAAAAAAAAAAGGTAGAACTTATTTGGTTCTCAAATATACAGATGGCAATAAGTTAAAGATATTGTATCTTTTTTTTTCTTATTTTTCTCAATGCTCGTACTTAACATAAAGAAATTCAATTTCTTGCAGTCGAATGATATTTATTTTGTTGTGTGTGTATTTTTTTTTTGTAGTAGTAATGTGTAGTAATAATATATGATCGCATATTATATAAGTGTTAAATACACACTCGATTTTACATTTTTTTTTTTTGGAAATTTTGTGCTCAACTTTTGGATGAGCGATATGAGAATATAAAGAGAGGAAATGATATCAATTCATTCATTCAGTCTCAAGTGATGACTCTTTATCTGCATCTTTATTGAATTCAGGGTTTTTTTTCTTAGGATATTTTGAATTTCAATTTGGATTATCTCTTCCACGGAAGGATTCACAAATATTTGAATGTGTCTTTATTTTTTTTTTTTGTTGTAAAATTTAGAGATGTGAAGTAAATATCATTTAATTTCAAATAAATGTGTTGTTAAAGAGTCAGTTTTTTTTGTAATTTAAGATGAGTAAGGTCTTGGTTGAAACTTAATGCAGAGTTTTAAATATAAGATGATTCATGTAAGTTGAAAAACTTAAAAAGATTACAAATTACGAAGCAACATATACCTATCTGACCCAGCCTTCTTCTTCTTTTACAAGAAATGTTATTTATATTCTGTAAAAAAAAATTATTTATAATTTCTCCATTTTAGACCAGTGCCAATCCACTTTTCAGAAGGCAAAAGTTGAAAATTTTTTTAGCAGGATAAAGGCGAAGAGAAAATTTAGGATAAATGGTATAATAAAGGGGAAACATAAATTGCCCACCAACAGATTGGTGGAAAAAGGGTAGGTGGGCGAAAAAGTGGGGTGGGTGTCGAAAATCGTGTTTTTTTACGATTTCTATCGAAAGTAGATCTCCTATCGCAAATAGTTCAAATAATTTTTCTATATAGCCTCAAAAAAATTTTGAAAAACGCCAAAAACGATTTTTTTGTTTTTATTTTTATCTTCTTGAAAAATTGTTAGATTTTGATGAAACTTGGTTTTTACGTATTTTGTTATGTTTTTTACTCAAAGTATTAATTTTTGTGTTTTTGACGAATTTATTTTGGAAAAATAGCCAAATTTTCAACCAAAAAAGTTGACGAAAACATGTTTGATAATTTTGAGATGGATTCTTTTATGGTAAATCCTCTTTTTTAAGACTAAGTAAGATAAAAATATTGTTATAGTGAAAAACATTTTGAAAAATTAAAAAAAAAACTGATTTTTAAAGTCAGTTTTCCCTTAAATTACTGTAATATCAGCCAGTGAGGAGGGATCATAGAAACAAATGAAACTTGCAAAAGATTTTGAGTCTTTAAACTCTAATCTAGTATCAGAATTGCTCTTTAATTCAAAGTTTTTGAGATATCAAATTTTAAACTTACAAAAACACTGTCTTTGTGATGTTTTCAGTGAAGAGAGATTTCATTTTCAGAAACGAGAACATGTTTTTTGCAGCGCATCGAAAGTTTTGTTAAAAATATGATCTTGTTTCTGAAAATTAAATTTCGCTTTACCAAAAACATCACACAAACAGTGTTTTTGGTAGTAGTCAAAATCTTTTGCAAATTTCAATTTAGTTTCTATGCCCACTCGCCGCTGGCTGATACTGACCTTAAAAATGTGTTTTTTTAATTTTTCAATTTTCCAAAATAACTGCATTGTTTACTTACTTAGTCTTACAAAAGAGGACTTCACCAAAAAGAATCCATCTCAAAATTTTCAAGAAATAAGAATTTTTTCGTCAATTTTTTTAATTTTTCAAAATTAATTCGTCAAAAACACGAAAATTAATATTTTGCTGAATTTTTTTTTGTAAAAGAAAAGAATATAGCAAAGAACATTACAACCAGGTTTCATCAAAATTTAACTATTTTTTAAAAAGACAAAAATAAAAACAAAAAAATTTGTTTTTGGCATTTTTAAAAATATTTTTGAGGCTATATAGAAAAATTATCCGAACAAAAGTTTATCACCTTGTGTTAATTTAAAAAAAAAATAAACACGATTTGGGTGTCGAAAATCGTGTTTTTCTAAAAACTTTTACAAAATATCTACTCGAACGCAAAACATTTTCAGACTTGAATAACGTTAGGTTTTACAGTTAAATTCTTAAAAATATCACTCGAAACCTTCCATATTTCTGAAAAATTCTTGTACCAGTGGTTGGTTTCCATATACGTTTCGAAAGGCATTTTGTTAAGACATCACAGAATAAGATCCTGTTGACATAGCATTGGCTTTCTAAATTTGTTTATTTGTTTCAAAAGATTTTCGATAAAAATGAACAAAGTAAAATAGCACTACTTAAGTGAACGGACTGCAAATGGTATATAAAGTAGATATAAAAACTTTTTCATTTTCGTCATGAAAGGCTTAAAAAGCGATTTTTCATTTTTTTATTTTGTCAAACAAATGGTTAAGTTCCTCTAGCATATATGTATGTAAAGCAGGATTTTCAATTTAAATTTTCTTCTTCTTATTCTTCTTATGAAAACAATGACCTTCTTATGTATTTTTCGTATACGTGACCTTTTCAACCTTTATGTTCACTTTTGACAAATCACCTTGGGATAAATATAAAAACTTCCAGACGAAAAACTTTTCGCGGAAATAATCCTCACAACTATAGTAACCATGCAACAAAAAAAATGATGCCCTTTAAAGGTTGAAAATCCCCCATGAAGAAAAATATTATAATTTACTTAGGGTACCTATATCTTCCCAGTATAAGGCTTTCCGTATATTTTCAACCAAAAATATACAAAAGACTACACATCCTTTTTCACGGCTTGGCTCTGGATCGTCCAAATCCATCCATTCTATGCATAACAATGAAATATTATACAAAAAAAAAAAACCCTTTTGCACAACAAAAAATATACAAGAGACAGGCAAGAAAAACTCAATAAAATCCATCAGCCCCATCTCCACATTCCATCCGACTCTTTGCATTTAATTTGAATAATATTTTTTTCCTTTTTAACTTTTTTTTGATATGTCCTTTTTTTTTTGTATTCCCATCCAAAGGTCAAGTGATGGAGCGCTGTAGTGTTTGCTCGGAGAAAGCATACCTTTCGCCGTGTGCCCATTGCGACAAGAAGATTTGTGAGGACTGCAAAAGTGCTCACATGGACATTTTGAGACGTGAAATCACCCGGATCAATAGTCAGGTACGACAATGAATATAATAGTCCTTGGATGCTGTTGCAAAAAAAAAAAAAAAAGAATCACAATTCCATTGTCCTTGAGACATGTTCTACCCCCACTCCAAAACATTTTTGTACTATAAATAATATATGATGGTACAAACTTTTCAATTTCAGATTCGTCGCAGTCTTCATCGTTTGCAAGATTCCTTGGCAGTGATTGAAAAGAACACCTTGAGCTTGCAGACGAATTGCATTAGTGTCTCAGAGGAGATTGATGAGATCTACAGGCGAGTCACTAAGGCAATTAAGGACCGTTCTGAGCATCTCAAGGGTGAGATCGATCGCTACCTCACAACGGAACTGAGAAATTTGACGTCGTTGAAGGAAAATCTCGACTCCGAGATAAATAACATTGCCAGTAATTGCGATGTTGCCGACAAATATATGAACGAGACTGTCGAATGGGATGACTGCGAATTGATGGACACGAAAGAGATTTTCTTGAAGACCGTTGAATTTCTCAGGAACTTTGAATACGAAAACGCTGATTACAGCCGACGAGTCCGATTCCTTGTATCCATTGATCCGAATCAGTTGGTCATGAATTTGGCGACGTTTGGTGATTTAAATATAACGCCGCATGCACAGACGAGTAGCACAACGAGCAGTTCTCATCTGGCTCCACCGAGCGCTCTACAACCGGGTTTGATGAGATCGAAGAGTGACCATCGATTGGCTACCCAGTTCCGCCAACAGGAAGAACGTGGCGGTTATGATGATGAGCCAGCACTGGGAGGTAGAAAGTTCGGCGAACGAAAGGAGCGTTATGGTGGTGCCGATACCGGAAGTTCGAGATACGGACGCACTGGTGGTGATTACGATTACGACTACGAGAGTGAGCAATCACGTCCGAGTAAGTCACGATTCCGTTCGCGATTCGTGCGTAGTCATCAAAACGACGACTCAGACACTGAACCTCAGCGGTCTGCGCGTCCTGAAAAGGATGTTAAGGACCGTGATCGTGTCCTAGACACTGAAGATGTGTCCCGTGGACAATTGAGTGGAATTATCCGCTTATCCGACTGTCCACGAGTTATCAAACGCTTGAATGAACAAGGGAAGGAAAAAAAGGAGAAAAAAGAAACTCCAGTTGCACCGCCCGCAACGCCTAAGCCTGTGGTAGGACGCAAGTCCATTCCACCCGTTGCCACCCGACAGATATCTGAAGAAGATGAAATCAGCAGAATCAAGCGTCAGAACAAGGGAGCAACTTCAACGGCTGCAGTTGCAGCAGCTGCTGCTGCAATCACAACCGTAGTTGAGCCAGAAAGGCCAACTGCCGATCGTGTAGCAGCCTTGAAACGCAACACCACTTCGGGCAACACAACTTCGGCAACCAGTGAAGAGAGCGATAGTTCCCACCGGGCTTCTCCAGCACGCCGCACACCATCAAGGGCTGAGGTGAGTTTTCACGATGATTAACGTTCGTTAGCCCTGATGATTTCTCTTATTTTATAAAACAAAAGAATTCCCAAATTCAGAACCAAGAATTTTGAACTAGTTTTCATCTCATTTTTAACATTATTAACCTTCATAAAATTTATAAACAACCATCCTCAGAGGTAATTTTACTAAAATTTAATTTTATGGTCATGCAAGCATTGGGATATTAAAAAAAAAATCTTATGAAAAGGACATCAAAATTCAATATTTGGCATAATAAAAAAAAACTATATGGCTTTCACACCGAAACATAATCTAGAGTTCGTTCAAAAACTACGAAATATCATCGAAATTTACTAGAATTTTCATACATTTTTAGTTTTCAAAATTTTGTTCTGCTCAAAATTTATGGTTCAACGAAATTTCGTAGTCTTGTTGCGAAATCTGGTTGGTGTGAAAAGGCTATTAATAGGCTTTCACAATAGGTTTTCTGAAAATTTTCCAAAAACTACATATGAAAACTCAAAATTTCGTTGTCCTCTCTAAATTACATTGAAAATCTTTTGTTAGGCTTTGATACTAATATTTTTTAACACTAAGTTTTACACTGAAATAAAACAAATTTTGACTTACATTATACAACAAATGATTTTATTTTATTATGAAAACAATAGATTTCTTATCATTTTTCATTTTCTTAAGAATTAATATTCTGAGGTCTTCGCACCGCACTTTGAGATATTGTTTTAAAATTACTTCAAATGTTCTATTATCATACAGAAAAATGTTCCACAAAACTTTTTTGAAATCATTATATTAGACTATGGGAAAAAGGTTATGTCTCAGAGTAGAAAGTAAAATCATGGACTCAAATTAACAGTATCTCTAGTCCCGGCCGATTATTTAATATGTTTTGAAAAAAACTCGCTTAAACAAGAACGTCATACCATCAAATCAAAAATCTCTGTCATAATTGTAGATATTTGAGCATTTAAAAAAAAATGTTAATCAATTTCTTATTTATTGAATTGAACGACGAATTCGTTTTAGCGTTCTTACTCGAGTATTTTCAATTTTATACAAATACAAATTGTAACAAGCATTTCATTTCTCTAATGCAAACATTCGCAGACAGTAAACTTGAAAATCTGTTGCGTAGCTTTTTAGTTCGAGGCATTTTAATGCAAGTAGGTCCTCAAACCGTTCGTTTTGCTAAAACCCTTGCAGAATAAAACGGATAGTGAAGATCAAGACTTTCACAGTAATAAGTTTTGATTTTGATTCGAATTTCACACAGTTTAAGCCACGATTTCTAGGTAATTTCGAAAGTTTTTGTTTTGTTTTATTTTTGAATATCTCGTCTAGAACAGAGCAAGTACCATCCCATACAAAATTTTCGAGTTATTCGAATTTTCTTGAGAACTGGTCAAACGATTTTGATTAAAATTTGTATGAGTATCAAAGCAGCCAAGGTCAGACTTTTGAATAAAAAAATATTTTTTTTATCGGTTAAAAACGGTAGATACCTCCCATTTAACCGTTTTTTATTTTTTCTAATTTTTTCGTAAGCGTCTTAATAGAATTGGATGCAAATTTTTACACAAAAGGTATAAAGCAATTTTGTATACATATTATTTCATACCAAAACTAAAAAAAAAATTATTTTTTAATAAAAGTTGTTTTCGAAAAATCAATTTTGTCGAAAACGGATTACAATTTTTTTGAAATTTTGGTGTCTTAAATATTTTATTGAAAATGTCATATCAATTTTTTTTTTTTAAACAAGGTTTGTGAACTTTTATATGAACAAAATTGATTTTTTTTAAACGGATTTAAAGGTTTTCAATTTTCATTTTTCTTAGTTTGGAGGTCGATAAAATTTAAGAAGTTGTTTAAAAGCCATTTAAGTACGTCAAACATTGTATGTTTTTATTTTAACGTCCACAGAAACTTTGACCCAAGGACCTAGTACGTGCTACCTAGTAATGCATTTTATTTTGGTTTGAGTTATCATTTAAATTATTATTTATTGTAATGGGTTTTCATCTTAAACATATAATGTTTAAAGACCTATGACCCAGCCATACAAAATGTATTCAAAATGATTTATTGGGGGTATTATTCAATTTTGTTGTCCATCCCATTTAATTTCAAAGAAAAAAAATATCTTCCATCAATTTAGATGAAATTACTTTCAGACCCTACAAATATTCTATGAAGTCAATTTCTAACTTCAATAATACATCACTTAACAAAAAAGAAACATGAATATTATTTAAATTTCAAATTTGTATTACAAATTGCTTTCAAATCAATTTTTTTTTTACTCCTTCTTATTGGAATATAAAAAGGAACATAAAACCAATCAAAATGTTCAATGAAACGCAAAAATTAAATAAAACCTACTGATGGTATGGCTGTAATGATGATGGTGGTATACCCTTTTAATTCCCTCTTCATTTCATTTTATTAAAAACTTCCTTAAGCATACATACATTCATGAATAAATCTGATTTAGTTTCAAAATTCTGCATTAAATAACAGATTTCTTTTCTCAGTGAAAATATAAATCAAAATTATTATTGAAATATACTGCCGAAGCGAATTCAATACGAATATGCTCATATCTCAAGGCTGTTTTTCAGACTTAAAAAAAGAAAAATCCCCTTAAAGTAATATCATCCTCGTATAAAAGATAGGATGAAGAGGTGAACATGATATTCACGAAATATATTTATGTTTATTTTTTTTTCGTTTCATATAAATCAGAGTTTTCGCCATAATAATATTGCTCCCGTGGGTGTCGTATATTTTTCTTTGCCGGAACAGGACAGAGTAGACCACCAGATTTTATTGCACAATAACTTTTATCTGTGAATAATTTTTTAAGAGGTTTGTACTTCCTCATACAAATCAAGTGACAATAATAATTTTTCTCTTTTTTTTTTTGTAAATAGTGTTGGTCGATTCTTTACCAAATGGTTTTTATACGTTTTTATGACTAAATTAAAATAACAAATTTTTTACCTTTTTGTAAGTAAATTTGAAAACTTTGATTTTGTGATTCTCAGATTAACTTGAAAGATGAGTGCACCGATGTGGAATACACGTCTGCTTTGTGTTGAAATTCTAAATCAATTTTTCACGAAAAACATTTTTCCGAATAACATTTGTCCGACAAATCCTACCATCCTTGACAGAATTTCATCGGTTTTAATTCTGTATGAAATATAAATGAAGGATTCACATGAAAATCAATTGAAAGAAGTATTCGAAATTGTTTTCCTTTGAGGAGACACCGTATTATTGAAAATGTTTATACTTTTTTATTTTTGTGAACACTTCACTCATATTATTGTGTTTTAGGTATTTCAAAAAAGTTTCCGGACTTACAACACTTTTTAAAAGCTTTTATTTGAAAAGCTTTTAAAAAGTAGATAAGTCCATTTTTCTTGAGATCTTTATACAAATGATGTCATCTTTTTGTATAGAAATAAAGTTTTTTATTTAGAATTGGCTTATAAAAAAACAAAAGTTGTTGCATTAAAACGGTTGTAACTGAAAAACTACGCAACCGATTTTCAAGTTTGTAGTATTTAAATGTATCCATTGAAAAATTGAAATATGTGTCATAATTTTTTTTAACATGGTAATAAAAATAAACGAGTAAGAACACTGACTCGAATTCATCGTTCAATTCGATAAATACGAAATTGCTCCGAATTTTTTTTAAGAAATGCTAAGATATACAAATCTTCGATACAGATTTTAGATTTTGTGATCTTAAAATGTTGTCAACGACTAAGACCAAGTTTTTAAAATTAAAATATGACCCGAAAATTTTGGAATCGACATGGACAATAGGAAAACTCACTATTTTCTTTTTTTTAATTTTCGGTAGCAAACCATAGTAACCTCCAGTAAGTTAGTTTAACTCAAATGAAGACTTTTATCCACGAGGTGCTGAATGAATGCAGCTTGGAGGAAGGCGACTACTTAATTGGCTTCCATTATAGCAGCAACAAGCCATTTTTAAGTATAAGTTAAATGACTAAAAAAGCAACAGTCAATCGCTCAAAAAAACTATTACATTTTTTTTCGGCTATTGAATATACTTTGAATTAAATGGAATAATACAAAAAAATTCATTTGTTTGAAGCTCATTTTCATGATTGGAAAATGCTCTCCACATCTAAACTCCTTTTTGTTTACTAGCAAATTCTATTGTTTGCAGCAAACGAATGAAAAGTTTGTTAAAAACCTATTTAGAAAGTTGTTTGTTTTTGCAACAACAAACTTTCTGGATCTTCACTTTAAGTGTAAATATACAATTCATTCAATTAAAGAGTTTGCTGCAAACAAAATTGAAGTCGACAAATTACTGTCCAACAAACGAAAAGTCATTTGAAGCAAACGATTCGTTCACAATTTTTGTTCATATGTTCTAGTTCATTCTATGCCAATCATAAATTATACAGTACTTGGTGGAATGATAAGATACTCGCTTCGTAAGCGAGAAATCGCCACTGGTTTTATCACAGGTATTACGCCAAATTTTTTTTTTTATCGTTCACAAAAATTGTTTGGCCCAAACCAAATTACCTTTTGGTGTAAACAAAGCCAACAAAAATTGTTCAGCAAACGAAAAAATCGATAAGGCAATTATTTAGTTTGCTGCAATCGATAAAGTTTTTGTTCTCTCAGTAAAGAGCCTTTCTTCTTGCTTCTTGCTATTTTTTCTCTCAGTAAAGAGCATTGCTTTGTAATTGAGAGGTCACTGGTTCAATCACTAGTGTTACGCTGAACTTTTCTTTTTCTATTTAGTCGTTTGTTAGATTGTTTATCCAAAACGAATTTTAGAGTTTGCTGCAAATGGAGTTTAAATCGAGAAAAAATGTTTAGCACACGAAAAGTGGTTTCAAGCAAACGATTTGTTCTCTCCTTGAGTAATCTAAACAAATTAAACAATTTGCTGCAAATGACATTGACAAAATGTCCAGTAAATGAAAACTCTTTTGGGCAATTTTTTTTGTTTGCCGCAAATGATTTGTTCTCTCAGTGATGGATAGTGATAGATTATTGTTAAGAAAACGAATTGTTTTACTTTACTACAAGCCCACATTGTTATATAAGGATATTAAGGTCCATGAAAACTAGATGTAAAATTTAAAATACACAATAGTTCCTTGCTTAAAAGTATATATTCATCACTATTCACTAGCACTCCATTTAAAGACCAAAAAAGCTTATAAAACTTCCATGGCATGATGCCATACCATAAATACAAACACAATATTTTTTTTTTGGTAGATTTGTACACCTATTTAATACTATTTGCACTTCTTTAAAACAAAAAAAACATCGATTTTATAAATAAATTATGTACATCACAAATGGTGACCATGCGTTGGTCATGTACGCATAATTAATATATTTTATTCCTGTAATTCCAACAAAAGGCCATTAAAAAACACATACAATTCAAAGGATCTCTTATACATATTTATTGATGGTAAATATTCAACAACCAACCAAAATCGATTTTATTTCACACTTTAATGTGAAAATAATGTTAAAAAAAAAAAAAAGGAATCTGTTCAATTGATGTGGTTGGTATTAATTATTTTCTCATCGACCACCGTAAATTAACTTTGATTGGCATAGTGTTTATATCTACTTATGTTTTTCGTTATAAAATTTAAAATACATAAATTAATGGACTTTTTTTTGTCATTAAAAAATGATGAACAAAAAATTGTTTAAAACGTTTTTATCAGAGGATTTTTGAAATCTGGCTGATGCAGAATTTACATTCAGGCATGTTTCAGACACTTATGATTGGTTAAAGTGCAGTGGTGGCGTGTTTTTATCCCCCCAGTTCGGATTGCATGGCACAGCCGTGGGAATAAATGGAATAGTATTTAGAGTTTACAAAAATTCTTTGAGATCCTGCTACATATTTCTTCTAGTTATTGTTTAGGAAGTAGAAATGTATTTAATAGTCAGGTAGCCGAAGAAGGTTAGAAATTTTAATTGGTGTCAAAAGAAAGATAAGTGGATACTGACAATAATAACACAGGGTTGCCTCATATAAAATGGTTACATCATAGTGGCAACCATGTTTGAAGACACAAAAATTACATCATTTCATGCATAATAACTTTCTTGTTAATTTAAAAAGGAAAACATTAATATAAAAAAAAGTAATAAAAAGTTTAAAAAAATCAAAAAATAAAATTAAGTGTGTAAACCAGAGAATGTGGGAACTCTGTCCATATGAAAAACAGAGTCAAATAATTCTGATTGAAACAAAATAGTATACGTTTTGGTGGAGCTAAATGCTAAAATGTAAATCAAATTTTAACCTTAACTTTCTTCTATCCAAAAAAATGTCGGGTGCCCACTTAAAAATGGGTACATGTATACAGCAGCCCTATTTGAATGCAAAAAACACTAAAAATACTCATTTTCAGTCAAAATGTACCATTTGACTGAGTTAAAATATCTTCTATCTAAAAAATTTCGGTTGCCAACTATGAAATGGATAAACTTAGACTGAAAAAGTATTGTTTTTAGTGTTTTTTGCATTCAAATATTGGAGTCATACATGTACTTGTACCCATTTTAGAGTTGGTACCCGGCATTTTTTGACAGAAGAGAAGGGTTACCACATTCTGAGATTTAAAGTCTTAACTTAATTTTTTTTTCACATTTTTGGCTTTTGTTTGGCAATATTAATATTTTTTCAAAAAGTTATGATGCATAAAGTGATGTAGTTTTTTTTTTGTTCAAACAGGGTTGCCACGTTGATGTACGTATTTCAAAAATGGCAACATTATGTTTTTTTAAGTAATCCGACGGACGCCGCTTGGACTATAAAAAAACCTTGGGTCTGAAATCACATGTAGTTTGAAAAAGAAACTTTTGACTCAAGATTTATAGAATTATCGATTGGGATGAAAAATGTTTCCAACCGTAAAATTCCGAACCAACAAAATGCTGCTTAACTGCAACTATTTAGTATAGCGTTTCTAAGATAACACCCCAGTCCCCTCTAATGTCTTGACTTACTGTGCATCAAGGTATTTTTGATGTCCTGATCAACAGTTTTTTTTTCAAAAATGAAAATATTTATAAAAAATCACTTCTAGTTTGTCAGTTCTTCGCACTTTCATACGTCAACTTTCATTTTTGACTAAAAGCGTATTCTCACTGCTCTCACTTATCATTACAACATTCAAAAACTCTATTTTCAGTTTGCTTTTGTGTCAGTTTTTTGCATTATTCTCTGGTTCTTTGTCACAATCATTGTTTCTATCTCTTTCTATACCAAACAAATACACACCTTCAATTTTATATGTTGTATCATATCCACATCATCATTTTGCGTCCATCTATTATCTCTCTGTTCAGGCTGACAGCGATTCTGAAGAAGAATCTGATGGATCAATTACATCTCCTCAACAGTCGAAACCCCCAACTCCATCAGCCGTGGTAACATCATCATCAGCAGCTGTCAAAAAACCAACCCGCTCTGCCAGCAGCGATTCAACAGCATCAACTGAAAGTTCAAGTTCTGCAGCTGCCCCAGCGACACCAACGAAATCTGCAACAACAACTGGAGCAACAACAACAGTAGCAGATACCCGATCGCGATACACCCCCAGAGAGTCGAGCGTTCGTGAGACCTCAACTGCACGTACTCGTGGTGAAAGTGTTACCGCTACACCAGTTCCCGAAAAGAAGCCCTTCGTTAGTCGTTTCTTGCCACAACACACTCACAGCACACCCGAGAAGAAAAAGCCTGAATCTGAGTCAAGTACCGAAGAAGAGACCTCATCCGAAGAATCCGAAGATGAAGCTAGCAAAAAGCCGCCAATTAAGGCGCCCGCAACTCCAGTAGCAACAAGTAGTGGTGCTAGCACTTATCGGGAACGTCTTGAGGCAAGACGCAACTCACGAGATGAAGCCAACCGACCTTCGTCATACGTCCCAAATACTAGCAACTATAGCAGTACATCGACTGCCCGTACTCGGCCAACTCCAGCTGCACACCATGACACCGATACAGATCGTTATGGAGCTTCAGGAAGCAGGTATATTAAAAATTATTCTAAAATTTAAATTTTCTTTTTTTTAATTTTGTTTTTGTCTTTTTATTATTTTTTTTTTTTTCTAATAAGCAAATACAAACGACACTGGAACACGAAATACTAACAAATTTTATTAATTTTAAATAAAAATAAAAAAAAAATAGTTTTGAGTTCAATTCAATTGCACGATGAGTTTTTTTTTTTTTCAAAATTTAACAATTTATTTTATTTATTTTGTTACTCTTTCTGTTTCTGTTTCTGTTTACTTTTTTTTTTTTGATCAAGATGTTAATTTTATTGTACATTGCTTCGAAGCACTGTGTAAATATGTTTGAAAAGCTATTTTGTATTTACGTGTATGTGGTAACAATGGCGCTTACATTTGGTATCTATAAATGGATCAAAGCTAAGATTATCTTTAAGAAGGACCCCAAGTACAAGGAAAACAAAACTAGATATAATTTAAAATATTTCCACTTTCGAAAGGAAAGAATGGGGTCCTTGAGACATTATCTGTAATTATTATTTTTAATAGGGTCTTAAATTACATAGATTTCTAACTTTTTCCCTTTCCAAAACATAAAATTCAAGTTTTATCTAATCAGGTCATCGCATAAGTTTTGATTTATAACTTTATTAATTTCCAACATTTTCAAATGTATTTTTTTTTTGACTAACCCCTGGTTAAACTCGATAAGGGAAATACTATCTTCGTCCTAAGGTAACAGTAAAAAGAGTTTTAATTTTCGATAAGGGGTTTAATGGATTTCTAATACAGCTTCTTTTAGGTTTATCATAAATAAAGTGGCGCCCGGGAGATATTGAGACTTTCAAAATGCACCTACACTCTAACCACATTCAAATAGTTTCTTATCGAAACCTCAATTGCTAGTGTAAAAAAGGTCATCTATAACATGACTTAATTAAATGGTGCCCGGGAGATATCAATTCGTTTTGATATTTATTTGGCTCTTAACTTTCTAAGCAGAGCAACTTAAAATTCAACATTACGATGATGGAGAAATCAAATGCAATAAGTTTCTTCAAAGTATCTGTTACCCTTGGTTTGTCTATGTTGTTGATGTTTGTAAATGAAGCAGATTGTGTATCTTTGAATGAACCTATAAGTCCAAAATGTGCAATCAATTTTCTTGGAAAATGAATGTGCACTATAGATTTTAACACATAGAGAGCTATATCATTTGAAAGGTCACGATGAGTATAATATTTGATTAATTAAACATAAGTCTGTATCTTGTGGAGGAAAAGTGTAATAGTGGTTTCAATTAATTTAATTTCTAGATCAAACTCTAAGCTAAAAAAATATAAACAGCAATTGTTAATTGTTTTCAGAAAGTTACTTTTGAAAATTCCCAGCAAATTACATCCCTTTGTATGAGTAGATGGTGAGATACAGGGCCTCAAAAGTTGCACAATCTGTAACAGACTGACTCACTGATAGATCATCAAAATTATGGAGCACTTCCCGTCACCCTAGAAACTTGAAATTATGCAATATGACAATGATGGTTCATTTAAGTAAGAGAAAAAATTCGAAAAATTAAAAATTTCCATTCAGAGGGCGTGGCAACAGCCCACATTCAATGAATTGATATGAAATGTATAGGGCACTTCTAATCATCGTAGAATCTTGAAATTTTGGCACAATGGTAGATTTTGCAATGTGCATATAAAGGACAAAATAGAAAAGTTACTATTTTCCATTAAGGGGGCGTGGTATCTGCCCATATTCACTAAATTCGTATCAAATTATAGCAGATTCTTAACATATTGCACAAACTACCCAAAGAGTTATTGTGTATCTGAAATATTGTTGTCAACATTATGTGCTTTGCAAAGAGCCATGAAATCACAACAATAACACACGTTGGCAAGTTTTCAAACAATTAACAAACAAAATAAATTAATTTTAAGGGAACTACGGTATAACTTATGTATCACATCCTTTTGACTAAAGGCATACAGTTGTTCTTATAGAAGAACTTGGCTCCTTTTATACACTTGTATTTTTGCAGTGATAAATATCTTTTCTAAGTTCAATAATATGCGAATTTCTGTCAACTAATGGAGCGATACCTAAAATCTAACGATTTTGAAGTATGAAAACGATTTCTTCTAGACCGTAATCTGTAACTTGGTCCCAATTATACTTAGAAAAAATATTTATGTGAGAAAAAGTTTCATTGTTGTAGCCCCTACAAGTTTTGCTTTAACATTTTTCTTATAAAATAAACTACCATTATAAATACAAAAAAAAAACAAAGGAATTTTACACATGTTCCGCTTTCCTTAACATCTTTTCTCTATAAAAATTAGCCGTCTTCTTCAAAACTTTACTTTACGAGATTTTATAGAATTATAGTTTTAAAATCTAACTTTATTTGAATTTTTTTTTAGTAGTAATTTAATTTAACTGGGTTACTCGAATTTGTATCTCTTTCAACAATTTCAATGACTATTTCACTTAGCATTTTTTGACATTTTGTTAACCCTTTTTCTCTTTTTCAAAAACACATTTCAAGCTAATTTCAAATATTTCCCAATACTAATACCATTCAGAGTTTCCAAATCAATGAGTAGGTACCTTAATAATTTTTATCGAAATCTGTTGAATTGTTGAAATTGAATTTCTAGCAATTTCTCAAATAACCAAAAGTTAAATATTTTACCAGAAGTTAATCAGTGCTTCGAAGCAATTTAATATTTATATTCCATAATTTCCATGATATTCCTTATTTTCTACTTTTACAAATCATATCAAAAAGATTCTATCTAAACTAACTATAATATTTTTAGTGCATCAATAATTCGGGAAATAGGAGTTTTTATTTTGGCCATTGCTCTTGTTCTTCGTATAGTTGTTCGTCTATTTCAATTTAAATCAACAGTATTAGCTTATAAATAGGTAATTTACCATTATTACACACACACCCACTGAAGTTGAAAATAAAGTTTTGATTTTTTTTTCTTCTTTTCAACAGTGCTGCCATTTTAAGGGATTTTTTTATTTTAGATGTTATTTTCTAAATTCGTTATACAAGAAATATTTCGCTGTTTTTCTTTTGGTTTTGTTCTTAGTTATACATGATTAACATGATTAACTGCTTTTTCACTGTTTTTTTTTTGTATTATCCTTTTTTTTTAAATTTAATCCTTAATGATCCTATCCCTTGAAAGTCCCAATTTTAGGATTTTCAATCAAATATCTCAATAACAGTGAATGGAAACAGTTTAATTTTGCTCCCAAGATATATTTTTTTAGTTAGATTATTGCATAAAATGATAATTATTGAAGGAGGAAGTAAAAGAAAATTTTATGCTTGGTGAATTAGGGCACAAAACCTTTCTTTTTTAAAAATTTATTAAAATAGGTAAAATCCAAAAAAATAGACAATCAATTATTAGTTTGGATTGAAAAGTCTACAAAAATTGAGTTGAAAGTTAAGTTTTACGGAAGAAAAAATCTGTTTTTTGTCCAAAATGATAAAACCTGTTCAGATGTTGGAGCCCAGACACCAACCAACATGGGCTATAGTTATTATTATTTTGGAAAAGATATTCTTATATTAAAAAAAAAAACAAATATATTCTTTCCCTTATTCTTGCAAGCACCTAGTTTATTAGGATTTAAATAGAATCTTTTATGAAACAGAAACCATGTTATTGATTTTTAATATATTTAGTATTAATTAATATTGTTAACAAAATAAATTAAAAAACGAAAAAAAAACTCGAAAAAAATTGAATTGAACTTCAAACAACTCGTGTAAGATCGTTAAGTGTAGTACTTACATATTTTTGAATTACTCTGTGTCTTTTAATTTCACGTTTAATTTATATGTTTTTGTTTCGAGGCTATATACAATACCAAAACCTTACATACTAACAAATTAATAATAATAAAAAAAAACATTAAAGTACAATAAATGGAAATAATTGATTTTTTGTTTTAAAACTACAAATCGTTTTATTTGTTTATTTGTTTTTCTTTTTTTTTTTTTAAGAAATGAAGAAATCGTTAATTTTACACAATCGATTAGATGTGCTAATTTTTTATAAATGCACTACTAGATCACTGCCAAACACATTTTTATTTTTTTTTTTTAATTTTCTGTTTATCTTTTTTTTCTATTGATTTTTTTATAAAAATATTTTTTGAAGAAGATTTTAAAAAGATTTTTTATTAAATTATAAATTTTTTGTTTCTTCGTTTTCCTAAGGACAGTAGGTACTTATTTATTGCATATCGACATTAACCAAAATTTGATGTAGTTCGATGGTTAAAAAGAAAATGGTTGCGTTTCTTTTTGTATTATTTTCCTAAATTAAGTGTTAGAGTGGGTATTGCAATTTTTATTCAAATTTATCTTCTCAATAGTCTTTAGGTGGCCGACCAAATTTCGAGTTATGCAGAATTGATAATCTTAATCACTTTATTTTTTTTTATAGCCACTTAAAATAAAAAGTGACAGTGAAATGCCTAACCTAAGAACTTCCAAAAACTGGAAAACGCTAACTAATAGATAATTGTTTCTTCAATTGTGTTTCAAAGTATTTACATTTCCTCACTTTCCATTTACTTTTTACACAAACATATTTTTTTTTAAATGATCGTCCAGGGTTCTATTTTCTTACAGGATGCCTTCTTCTTCAGTGGCTCCTTTCCAGAGCTTGTGAACTCTTGATAATACATTCTTAGTATTAAATTAAAAACACTTAAGAGTAATCGATTTTTTCCAAGGAAAAAGTTAGTTTTTCCAGGACAACATTTCCAGGGCTACATTTTCACTCTCATTTCAATTTAATGACATGCGTAGGTACCTCTTATTTGATTTTGTTTTCGAATCGCCTTGTTTATCTTAGCTTCACATGCACGTATAGTTCTACATTGTCTTGGGTGTTTTAAGAATACTTCACAAAAAGTCATCTTAATGTTTTTGGGATGAAGATTTTAAAAAAATAACAGCAAGTCCTTTTCTATTAACTATCAAGCTACACTCAAATAATTAAAAAAAAAAAAAACAACCCTGTAATTATAAAGCCTATCTCCTCCCTTGATGCCTTGATTTCCATATTTCAACCAATTTTTGAGTTATTTTATTTTTTTTTTGTCATTTAACTCTTGCCCAGCTGTAAATACCAAAGGCAAAGCTAAATAACAAAAAAATTGACAAAAAGTAAAAACTTAATTTCCAAAAGAAATCCACCGAAGAGGCTCTTCAGCACAATCAAGTAAAATATAGTTTCAAAATTTCATTAAAAAAAAAATTAAATTAAAAAAACAAAATTAATAAATTGAATAAAAAAAAAAACATCCCATAAAAAATATCAACAAACAAAAATAATTTGCAGCTATACAAGCCGCTTTTTAAATAAGAGCAAGAGCACTGCAATTGTTCAACCACCACCTGATGACGATGCCAATGGAACCGGAGATGATTCGGATAGCCGCTACGGTACTGGCCGTTCTCGATATCTGGCTATGAAGGAGCGCCGCAATCGATTGGCACGCAGCCGATCCTCCCATACTTTGGGCAATGATGATGACGATCTTGATGATGTTGCTGTATCACCAACAACAGCTTCTCCATCTGCTTATTTAGCTTCAAGGTGCGATTCCAGACTACTACTATCTACTACTACTTTCTACTACTTTTATTTTTCTTTACTACATTTTAGTCCTTTTTTCACTACTTTTAATACTAAACATTAGAACAAACTCTAACAAAATCTAGAAATTATCGGAGTAAAAAAACATCAAACCATAATTATATTTTTAGTTTTCTTCTTTCATAAATTTAATAAACGACATTTTTTTTCGACCATACCAGCGCTTTAGTAAAATAATTTATTTTGTTTTCTTAAATTAGTCGTAAATATTTTTAAATATGTAATAGAATAAAACTGTTTTCATTTGTTTCGTTATCGTTTATTTATTTTTTTTTTGTAATTCGTTGTTTTTTTTTTGGAATTTTGTTTTGTAAAATTTTTCACCGTCCGCGTTTTTTTTATTTTCTTGTTCATTAAATTTTTTTTTTTTTTAAATAACTTTAACATAGATTTAGAAAACAAATAAAATCGTAATATTAACAATTTCACTCCATAAACTGATAACATGTACAATTTTGGTTTTATATTTTCAGATACGGAGGTTCATCATACGGAGCCGGCTCTGATCTCTCACGAAGCCGTTCGTCGCACGCTCTTAAATCACGTGACAATTCACCCGACCGCAGCGCCACTGCGGCTGCTACTAAGGATGGCGAGGCACTAAGCTCATGGGCGCGATACCTTAAGAACAAATACGGTAACAAGACAGTTAAGGACACACGTGACGCACCATCGACCAGTAGCCATTTGCCATCATCATCTGGTACATCGGGAACATCATCATCATCGTCGGCGTCGCGCCGATTGAGCCTAGGCCTGCCATTGCGTCAGGCAAATGAAATTGCATCATCGGACGATGATTCAAAAAACGGGCTAGGCTCCCCTACCTCCCCTACGGTAGCAGCCGGTATAACAGGAGTAGCAGGTACTTCCCCTAGACAGTTATACCTACGCAAACGACAACAGCTGTTCCAATTGGGGGGCCGGGGGAGCGAGCCCGGATCCTTTACATGGCCGCGCGGCCTAGCCGTCGGCCCCGACAATAGCATCGTGGTGGCGGATTCATCGAATCATCGCGTCCAAGTATTCGATTCCAACGGCATATTCGTTAAGGAATTCGGAGAATATGGCAACGGTGAGGGTGAATTCGATTGCCTGGCTGGTGTTGCTGTCAATCGTATTGGCCAATACATCATAGCCGATAGGTATGTTTGTCATTTTTCATCAGTAGTTTCTAATCCGAAGTAACGCAATCGACCTTTCGCACATTTTGACGTGATGCGATTGCAAAACTGACCTGACCGATTGCGGCCGATGCACGGATTAACAACACAATTCTAACATACTCCTCAAAACTAAAATCCCATTCTGATGTATTGTTTGTGTATTTGCAGATATAATCATCGCATTCAAGTCCTCGATCCGCAGGGCAGATTCCTGAGAGCATTCGGTTCACAAGGTACTGCGGATGGTAAATTCAATTATCCATGGGGTGTTACCACAGATGCCTTAGGGTTTATCTACGTTTGCGACAAAGAAAACCACAGAGTTCAGGTATGTGTTTTTGTATATATATTCGCATCCGTATCCGGATCCGTATATTTATTGTTCAACTCTAAACCTAATGTGACATTTTGTGGTTTTATTGTGTATAAGTGCTTAAAATGTGTTCCATTCAATTTCTATGTGGGGGCTTTAGTTTTTGGTTTTGGATTTTGTGACTAATTTGGGTAGTAATTTCAGAGATTTTGTAAATAGTTCGTCTGGATATGAACGAAGCTCAAAAAGCCACAAATTTTATAATATTTTAGTGTTAGAATAGTTAAATTTTGTTTATTAGTTGGTTTTGTTAGAGTTTTGTTCGAAGTGGGATAACTACAACTGCAACAATATTTTATTTTATTCAACCTTCGGGTTATTCTGAAATTTAAGGTTATCGATGTGTGTCTGTAATCGAAGTTTATATGGGTTCAATTATTTTGTCTGTGCATCACAGGCACACAACACTCATACTCATATATTAGTCTTATCTTGACTATATGGCTAAATTAGCTCTAAGGCATTCCATAAATTAATAAATAATTTTGAATATCGATTTTTGTTTAATTTAGTTAGTAATGCATATTGGCTTTGTATTTTGAAACAAAGCTTTTATTGATATAACATTAATCGAATGCAGAAATAATTTAGCTTGCGAGACAAAAGGATATAATTTAGGTTTGGGGGGCCTTTTAGTACACTCAAATTAGTATTTGACATCAAAAAAATTATTAATAGGTTTTAATTTACATTCAAATACTCCTTTAAGCTTAAAACTCTCCCAGCGCTTCCTCCCCTCACACACCATTTCACCCAGTTTCTTATCACACAGTTTTCTTATTGGTTGTAGAGGCAAAGTTTGTGAGAAAGAAATATTCTGGCCTTTTGAAGCTAGCGCCAAAAAAGGTAGAGGTCAGCACAGTTCCTAACAAATATTTTATCATGTTTCGACAACTTCAAAGGTTGTCGAAACTTAGATGGAATAAAATGTAAAAAATGTCAAGCTGAATATTTCTTTCTCACAAACTTTGTCTCTACGACCAATATATAAATTAAAAAACATCGATTTTAATAATAAAAAGAGCGAAATAAGAGGGGGGGCTTACGTTTTAAGCTTCAAGGAACAATAAAGTCTTAAAAAAAAATATCAAACAAAAATTCGGTAACTAATATTTTAGATGTACCCATAATTTTTTCCTTTTTCTACAGCTTAAGTTATAGGTACTTGAGCTGTAGAAAAAGTGTCAAAAAAAATAATTTTAACAATCCTACGTTTTTATTCTTCTTAAAAAAATCGAATTACGAAAATATGATGAACCCGTTTTTCGAAATTTTTTCATATTTTTTTAGTTATTGGCTCAACCGATTTCATTCAAACTTTCCACTAGGTTCTTCTCATTTAAAAAAACTATAGTGTTTTTAGTTAAAAACAAAGTTTCGAAAAATGTTAAACCAAAAATAATTATCTTCGACATTTTTTTTTTTAATAATAATATTCCTACCAAAAACTGAATTTTTCAACGCATGACAAATATATTATTTTCCAAAACTTTCTGTTAGTGAAAAATACGGGTGATATAATAGTTTCATTTTTGTATAGTTTTGTTTGAGAATTGACTCCAATTATTTGGGGTTTGAAATATGTTCTTGGAGGTTCTGAATCCGAATCTGAGGTAAGATATGCAAAAAATAACACAATTTTCAACGTTATATTAGTTTTTGGAAATTTTTCCCTGAGTGATTACAGTTTTTCTCTAAAACTATGAATTTATTTAAATGTTCAAGAAAACTGAATTTTTTAAAATATAGCCCAAAACTATTATTGTAGCCAAAATAATTGAATAGCTTGAAACTTAATCAATTTTTGAGACCTCTAAGATTTGTATTTTTTTTGTACTGTATTAAGTTCAATAGAATTTGTTTTTGATCCATCTGAAATATGCTGAATATGTTCATAGCATTGCCCTTAGTGTTATCTGAAAAGCGTCAAAAAATTTTTCCAATGTGAAATCTGCCATTTTGAAAACCTCACTTCTTTGACACTTAGGTATTCACAGTTGTAACCAAATGCTAATCCTTCAGTGTAAAATTTTCTAAAAACTGCTAAGAACGTTGAAGATTTCGCACATATTCTGGAAGCAATTAAAACTATTTTAGTGGACATTCTATGTGTTGCAGAAGCCATAGAAACGCCCTGAGAACGTTACAATTTTACAATTTTTCCAAATAAATTTTGCAATTCTTGTATTTTTCTTATACAAAGTTGCTTTAAAATTGAAGAACCAATATAAACAAATGATACATGATGAGTGACCTTTAAACTTTTAAACTTTTTTTTGAACAATTTGTCAGAAAATCGATAAAAATAATAGCTGCCAACATTTTTTTTTTTAAAAGTATGTAATAGCAATGTGTTAAAGCACTAATCAATAGAAAACACAAAGCTCTGCTGCTTATTTTATAGCTCTTTATAAAATGCATCTATACCCTTTTGTAGAGAAATCCATTAAAAATTAATTTACTTAAAAAAAAAAACAGAGGTACGAAAGATATAAAAACGGAAAAGCGTTGTTTTCTAATGGTCATATATTATAAAAAAAACTTTAGAACTCTTGAATGCATTAAGTTTTAGACAAGTATTGTGATTTTATCCCTTTTTGATCCGAAAACATGCTTGCAAAGTCCAATATCTGTAGAATAAAATTTACATTGCTGAGGTGTCTAAAGTGTCTAAAATATATGTCTTAAAAACAAACAAAAATTAATTTTATCCCCTTTTCTTTTTAGTCACGCATCGAATGAAATAAATAACAAGACGATCTGAAAACCGCTTCCTGGTTTTTATATTCATCTACAATAAAATTAGTCTGCTCAGTTAGCTCTCAATTATAGCCAAAATAAAAACCCAAGTCCTTAAAACTAAAGACATAATAGAGTGTATGTTGTGAAATGCTAGGCATATAGTCCAGTCATACAAGGCATTAAGTAACTAAATGTTGTTCTGTACTATAGATACCAGTTGTTTGCAGCTCCGAAAGATCCGTACTAAATGTATGGTGCTGCTGGTGCACCAAAGACCTCGACATTTTCAGACTTTTTTTTCAGTTTTCACCACTAATAGCTTCTAAAATGTAAAACTTACAGAAAAAGTCACCCAGTTCAAGTATTCAAGTATTTCAAAACCTATTGGAATTACAGAGCTGTTATTTGCAAATTTTGTCTTCTTTATCTGCTATTGTGTGAGTTGTGATTTTTTGCTATAGGTAAAACCTTTTACAAGTAAAAAACTTAAAAAAAACACTGAAAAAATAGTAGGTTATGGTGCACTATTCAGTTAGCATAGGTCTTTGGAAGCTATAAAAACTTTGTATCTATCTTAACAGCATCCCAAAAATACCATAAAAATTGGTAACTGCTTCCACAATACTAGTAACTGTTAAACACTATTAATTCCATCCCCCTACTTACATAAATCTTTTGGCCAACAACTAAAAATGTGCCTCTCTAAAGTTTTCAATAATATGACAGCTGGTAGGTACTTATCTACTGTTAAGGGTGAAAGTTTGACCAACATAATAATAAATCAAACCACTTTATTAACCAAACGAGCATTAAAATTACAATCAATCAAGAACAATGAAGAACAATGGAATGTGTGTGTGTGTCGTCAAAGTCCCTTTTTAAATTAATCGATCATCAAATGTAAAAGAAAACATCAATCTTCAATTAAATCAAAATGATTTCATTTAATTAATTTATTTTCAATGCACCATCAAGTAGGTACAACAACCATTTTGTTTGCACACATTTTCCCTTAAGCAAACGCATTGCTACCAGCCATATTTTATTCATGTTTTGTATTTGTTTCTGTGATGTTTCAAGTTTCTTAACAGAGACATCAACTCAATCCTCTTTTAAAAACTGTATACAAGAGTATATCTCTCCTACTGTTTTTTGCTTCATCAGAAATCCTCAACTCAAACATATTTCAACACAATATTCGATTTTCTCATTCAATTTTTTATACAAAAAAAAAAAGAAAAGAAAAAAAAAAATGTCTATTTGTTAAGTTTCAGTATCTTGTGGTGGTCTTCTCCAATTACAAATTTTGGATTAAATGTAAAATCTTTTTCATTTTTATCTTTTGTTTGCTGTGTTTGTAGGTTTTCCAATCGGATGGTTCCTTCGTTGGCAAATTTGGTTCATGCGGCCGGGGCGAAGGACAACTCGAACATCCTCACTATATTGCCGTATCCAATACAAACCGAGTAATTGTTTCTGACTCAAATAATCATAGGATTCAGGTTTGTAAAGAGACAGGGAGAGATTCCTTCAGTATTATTTATTCAATATCAACGAAATGAAATGAAATATCTTTCCAATTTCCAATTTTGTGCAAATACACAGATATTCGATGTCAATGGGAAGGTCCTATCTACTTTCGGTGGAGAAGGCTCTGACGATGGGCAATTCAAGTTCCCAAGGTAAGACTACTATTATACTCCACTCTACTTCTACTTTTTAAATTATCTTCACAATTTATGTATAATACTCAACTCAAATCAAATCCAGGAATTTGAGTCTTTGTCATTCTTATAATTACAATATTCAATTTGAAATTAATTTTACAGGGGTGTCGCCGTCGATGACCAAGGATACATATTTGTTGCCGATTCTGGCAACAATCGCATCCAAATCTTCAATCCGGATGGAAGTTATCTCAAGGCATTTGGGTCCTGGGGCTCTGGTGATTGTGAATTCAAAGGACTCGAAGGAGTTGCCATTATGTCGAATGGAAATATTTTGGTTTGCGATCGGGAGAATCATCGCATTCAAGTTTTCTAACACAATTTCATCAAACAAAAATACGAAAATCCTATTTCATAAAAAAATAAAATATTTTTTGTTATAAACTTATCGATTTGTAAAAAAAAAAAAAAAAAAATTATAACCAAAACTGATGTTAACGTAATTTGTTGCTTTTGAATATTTTGTTTTTGTTTTTAACTTAAATTTTTGTTCTTAAAATATAAAGTTGTTATTTTGTGTGTATACGAAGTAGAGTCCTATAATTTTATTATTATCTTTTAAAATATTTCTATATCCTTGCAAAACAGTAATTTTGTTTTTTATCTGCACAAACTATCTCCTTCTTTCCTTCATGAAAGATTAATGAGACCGTAAATAAATTAAAAAAAAAAATACATTAACGTAAAAACTTCCATATTGTTGCAACAAAAAGCAATGAGTGTATATTTTCCAGGATATGGAAAATTCTCATATCTCATTTGCTTAAAGATACAAATTATTTTATTTATTTCTTCTTGTTGATATATTTTTGTTTTTATTTTTTAAATTAATTTGACATATTTAAAAGTTATTTAATGTAGGCACACGAAAAAAATACACCATTTTTTTTTTGTTGTTAAAATTTAATTAACTGAAATTATAGATAAAACTTATAAACTTTTTGTCATTACTGTTGAAGTCATTAAATTATTATTATATTGTTTTAACTACATTGGTTAATAAAATGGATAAAGGAGAAGACAGTTTTTGTTTTTAAGACTTGTGAGATTTCGGTTTGAACAAAAACTGAAAAATATGAGAGCCAAAAGTGAGGATGAGTACATGAGTAATTAATTTTGTATTTTTTAGTCGTATATGTACCTACAATGTAAAAAAATGTCAATATAGCTCGATTGAAAAGCAAAATATTTATATTTTACAGAAAGAAAGACATTTTTTTTTGAGATAGTACGGTTTTCTGTTTAATAACCCTCCCCTGGGTGCGTGTCTTCAAAATATAGTGTTGCCATGTTACTACATATAAAATTGGTACAAAGTTTTATTTCGATAAGATAATTAAAAAACATAGCCTTAAATAGATTTGGGATTTTTCGACCCCCCAATGCCCCTTTCCTGGGTCCTCTTCACCAGCATATTTTTTTTGTCACACGAACTACATAATGTAAGAAGTTTCAGTTCGATACGATAATTGGAAGATGGCTTAAACTGATTTGGGGTGTTTTGACCCCCCAATGTAAGGCTAATAAAAGCGTTTAGATAAAAACTAGCCGAACCAGCACTCGAAATTTGAGTGACAATTTATTTTTTGTTTTATTTTTTTTCAGAAAATCACCGATAGATG
Organism: Meliscaeva auricollis; assembly: GCA_948107695.1. Taxonomy (NCBI): domain Eukaryota; kingdom Metazoa; phylum Arthropoda; class Insecta; order Diptera; family Syrphidae; genus Meliscaeva; species Meliscaeva auricollis. The sequence goes on along the minus strand of OX403618.1, from coordinate 73,024,004 downwards.
CCCGAACTGAAATTTATATGGTGTTAATTATATGCTCTTTTCAGCAACAGATGTCGCTAGTATATGTGTGTATTATTTTTTACTTTTTGCAAAAAGTGCCGATTGTAGTTAATGCTTAATGTTTCAAAATATTGTTGTAAGAGCTCTTTGGATGTGTACAATTATTAAAAAAATGTAGTTTTAGAAGGGAAATTTTTTCAAGGAAGCATAATTAGCTTTTTTGTGAAATTAGATTAGAAATTAGATATTTCTTATAATTGATATTTTATCGACCAAACCCCTGTAATTCGGTTTATTTTTACACAATTTAAGAACCAATTGTATTGGGTTTTATTTTTTATTTTTACGGAGATTTCAATGTTTCTGCTGATAGCTCAACTTTAAAAATCAGTTAAGTTCTCCTAAAGTTAAAAGCTATTTTGTTTACGTGAAAAGAATATTTTGATTTTTTTGCAGACTTGTGAGAAATCGAATTTATACTATTTTTGTTATTAATTAATGATGTTGCAAAGCTTGTGAGTGTCTTATTGAAATAAATTGTATATCAAAATAATCGTTGACATTTTAGGTGAAGTTTTATAGAAATTTAAAAATATTTAAGTACACATAGTCAGATATTATGAATGGCGCAGTTGGTTAAAGGAGCATAAAAAGTTCAGTTTGTTTTATGGTTTTTTCTGTAATATATCACTTACAGTCTTTGTTTTTAATGTAATCAATAAAATTTGTATCGAATTAATCAAGAGAACAGATATATTTTGAAATTGAGCTAAACATATTATATTCAATATTATCTATTGTTTAAATAAATTTTGTAATGTTAAAGCATTCATTCAAACCATATTTTCACTTAATGATCTCTGTGGCAATATTTAATAGAATAACTGTTCAATATTTGTATGTAGGATTATAGTTCAACATTTTATCTAATGGAATCTGTTTAATTTATTAAAATCCTGCAACTTAAACTAAAGTTACATATTTTAATTTCCATGAAACTTTTTATGTGTTTATTTTTTAAAATTTTTTTCTCTAAAATCTGTAAATATGCACTTAGATGTTTAAAAATAATTATTTCCTATCAAGGACACTTGTACTCACAATATTGTTGTACATTGTTTTATGAAACTCAAAAATATTGCATACCATTTTGTAAAAAGAATAAGAAAAAACAAACAAAAATTTATTTTGCCCTTCATCACCTTTCACTTATTATCATGATATGTATGAAACTGTATAAAAAATTACAATTACTCCATATTGTAGCCTGACTGATTGTAGCTAAATTTAGACACCTTAATCTTTGAAATCCAACAGTAAACAAAAAAGTTACAAATTTTATAAGCGAACCATATCGAATATATTTGTCCGTTGTTTACTGGTGGCTGGTCGAGTCCGACGACCAAAGTAGACTTATGTTGAATTTTGATGAAACTCTTTTCAAGTTTGTGAAGCTTTTATAGCATGTAGAGTACATGTGTGATATATCAAATTAATGATAATTTGATCTATAAAGTTGAATCACAGTTTTATGAGTTTTGGTACCGTTTTTTTACCGTTATCTAGGCTCACAGACTACAGAATATTGTAAAAGTTTGTACAAAAATATATTTATTTAATATCTAATTGCTGTTAAAATTTCAAGTTTAAAAATGTTAAAATAATAAATATAAAAATAAAATACTGTTCTGAACGGTCAAAAAACTTGGACTGAAAATCTTGTTTTTACTGTTATTTATTGAAAAAAATGTTTAAAAATTTAATTTCTTCACACATGTATAGACAACACATAAATCTAAAAGTCGTTTTGCAAATATATTTTTCACGTTGTTCCCTGATTTTTAAAATCAATAAAATTACACAAATGAACTTTCAGAAATGTTTGTGTTTCTAAAACCACAAAAAACCGTTATGGAGCATTTTAATTTCTATTTTATTATCTATCAATTCGCATAATTAGTTTTTCAATAAAAAATAAACTTTAATCACAACTAACATCATTTTCAAAGGTCTAAAAAAGTATTTGATTTTGGAAAATAATTTTGACTTGAAAAGTTGATTTTTTTGATTTTTTTTTAAACTGAAACTCATAATTATTACAATTTATTTCATAATTCTTACCCTTATACTTTTCGAGATGTACAAAAAGTTTTTTTTATTTTTTACCCCATTTTACCCTATCTTTCCGGTGGAATTTGAAAAAATCCCGTCTTATCGGAATCTTACATTATACAACCTATCGTTTGATACATTTAGTTTTTTTTCTATTACCTATAGTGTAGAAAATGAATCAGTCAGATTTATCAATAACAATAACAGACTTCTGTAATTTAATAAATTCATTGTGTGCAAACAAAATTTTGTACTTATAGTGTCAGTGTGAAAAAAAATTAGTAATAATGTCCTGAAAAAGTCTATGTGTTATTACTGGCTGAATATTTTTATAAACGCCGGTAAAGAAGTATAACTTCAAAAAAATATTCATTGTTCCATCAGGTTAACAAATGCAATTGAAATTTTTCAACGTTCATTATGGCTTCTGTAATATTACCTCCTTAAGACATAAATAGAACGATAAATTCGAACCGTTTTTGAAAATTTATTAAGTTGTTGTGAAACTCATAAACCTCGTAGACAAAACAGAAAATTAAGGTAAACAAAGTGAATTGAATAATTAAAAATCAATTTTTGGTATTTCACAGTTTCTTAAGAGTGTTTTTTGTAGTGAAATAACTAAATCTTAATGAAACTTCATTGGGGTTTTCTTTCGTTCACCTAGTAGACATTGTTTACTGTTGCTGGTTTGTAAGGAGATAGTATTTCTTAATTACAATTCAATTTCCGCTTCCAGGTCAAAGACCATCATCGCCATAAGAAATACCTTCTCTATACTATACATCCTTGTTATCTAAGATTTTGTGAGCCTGGATGGTGGTGGTATGGTAGTGTGGATGTGTGCAAAATGTAGAGTGTAGAGTGTGTTGATATTTATTAAATCCTACTTTCTAAGCTGTTTACTCAGTGGGTAGAGGGCTATAACGTATACAGTATAAATGAAGAGCAACAACATGCGGTGCGATAAGTCACTTTGGCTTTAATCCTAAACACATTTAACCTTTTTTTGACCCTCAGCCGGGCACTCTTGTATAGGTACACTTAAGTTACCACAGGTAGGTCTAACTTAAGAGCTATATGAACTAGAAGTGGATATTATGTGTGTATTGACTATTGGTATGAGTATAAATGTGAAAATGCTGGGTGGGTGGATGAACTCACAAGCACCAAAGTGTTGTAAACTGACCCTCATGGCTAGTTTAAGATGCACTTGCACTTACCCAAACATCAACAACAGACCACTTGGGATAATTGAATCACAATAAATTTCGTTTTGTCTTACTCTCTCTCTCTCTCTCTCTCCTTCTCTTTCACTGCCCGTTGCTGCTCGCAATCTTCGTTTAAGGTTTTCCGAAGCACAACCGCATTCTTTTTTTGAACTTATGTTGCCTTAATGTGCCATCAATGGTGCGCTATTTTGGTTTTATTTCTTTTTTTTTTTTGTTCATTTTGTTTAATGCAACACGAGAGGGTAAGTGAAAATACTTATGTGCTGTGTATATATGTATGTTTAGAGTTTTCCTTCTATTTCTACAATATATAAGCAACAAACGAAAAGAAAGCTTTTAGTTTCATCCTGTTTCGGATAGGTAGCTGCCTTCGGTTTTCATTAAAGTAAGCTGAACATAGACAATAATGGGATTTTTCTCAATAGTATAGTAAAACGTAGCAGTAGCTAATGGCAATCTACTGAAATAAATTTAGTTTGCGACCGTAGGATTCTGAAACTGCTTTAAAATAGAATTTTATGAAAATTTTAAGGTAACTTATTTATATGAAATGCATGACTGGACGGACATGGGTTGACGAAGGGTTCTTACGGTAATTCTGACTACTATTGCCCAACGTAGGCCTATTTCACAAATAGGTGGCAACCGGCTAAACGGTCCGGTAAGCCAGTTGCTGGGAGCACTTTCTTTTGGGTGCTTTCACTTATACAACTGGCAAACCGGACCGGTTAGACGGTTTCCGGCTACGTGTGAAATGGGCCTCATTATTAGATCTTACCACCCCCGTCACCAAACGAAGAAAAGTTTCCACTAAGGCATATAATCCCAGGAGATACGACGGTAGCGAAGAATTCTCTTGCTGGAATCAACGGAAGCTTCACTAACTCCATGTCCAGTCATATTAAACGACAAGCTGAAAACCTTACATGGGCAAATCCGACGTAATTAAGAACTTATAAGGATTGGCTAATCCGGCTTCTGGTTCTTGGATTCATTTAAAACCCGGTCTTTCTGGCTAAGGGCTTCAGCCACTGGGATAACTCCCCGATAGTAATTGATACTCTCACTTAGTGACATAATGCAACTACAAGCCCCAGAAACTTAGTCATACTTTACAGATCTGGACGTACAGGCTGTGAAGATCTAGTTGATAATCTTTATAGGAACAAAGCTGACAGCTGTGATATCTGCTTTGGTTAGTGCTACAGGGAACTGAGACAGCGGTTGTTTGCATTATGTAGCTTTGTGATAAGATGAAGACTAAGGTGAGAAGTAATAATTGAAATGTATAAGGAAGAGCCTTACCATAATCGAAACTAAGCCTTAATTCAAGAACAATACGCTGACCTGTGCCGACTCGCCAACAGTGCAGAAAGATTAACGTTTTTCTAAAAAAAAACGTTTAATAATAGTGGACGACTTACGACGCACGTCAAGTTTGTTTTTGGCAACTTTAACGCAAAGATGTGAGAGGAGGGCATCTTTGGGATGAAACAGTGGGAGAACACAGCTTACTTGACGATAGTTCCGTGAACGAGCTGCACCGGGGACGAATTATCATCAGAGCAAGCACTCGATTCCCATACAAGGGGACTTGACGATCTCCAAATTGATCCTGTCGTTTCATGACGGATAGTTAGCTCCTACTTAATGGTGTCGGAACCAGCAGGATAGTAATTCCCATTTAGCGACAGAAAAGAACTACGCCTACAACAAAAATCACGGATGCAAAGGCGCTTACACAACAGAGTGATAAGAACGGTGCGAGTGGGGAAAGCAAAAGGCAATGGACCGCAAAGCTTTATCGAAGACGTTGCTGAATGAGGTAACCGAAAACACGAAGTAACGCGAAGTGAAGTAATAGTTCAGCAGTTTTTTACCGCCTTCCTTTATAAGATAGGCAAAGCAGTAACAATCTCTCCTGGTAGAATGGAAATTCAAGCTCATATGACTCTAACCACACTTTCTGTGATTGCAGCAGTTGGGAAAACCTTTGCTTCTTTTTTCACAAAGAAACATCGAAGAATTAAATCAGCAGAACCTTATACGGAAGATGCAAGAGAGCGAAGAACGATGGCAGCAAATAAGTGCGTACCTTACCCAGATACTGAAAACCAAGGAAGAAGAAGAGCCAGTTCGCGAAGAGACAACGCAGTATTTAAAATGGACTCCCTGGAAGTAATACAAAAGTTGTTTCTGAAGTATGATCATTGAGAAATGTTAAGAGGTTAAGCTGGTGTTCCAACGACACACGGGGCGAAGGGGGGGGGGGGGGGGGTATGGATACTTCCTTATGGTGCGTAAAGCATTCCTTCAAAAGAAAGACACAAAAAAAAATCCTTCGGACAAGAGATTTGCAGTAATTTAGCTGACAGCATTTTTTTAAAATTCTCCGAAATCCTACGAGTAACCTAAATTTTAGACAAAAAGAAGTGGAATCACTGAACTCGAACTCGGTGATTATCATTGTGATCAAAATATCCGCCCAGCGATATTCTTACTCATGCCGCATAAGGCTGCAACCTGAAAGTTAAGATAGCCTGCCGCCATCTGCCAATTCTGCTGACAACTTCACCAACTAAACCTCCTATTCTATTATAGCAAACCTAAAGCTGTACACTTACCTTTATTAATTTTTTGACACCTAATTCCCACACAACAATTATTATTATTGATTCAGAGCCATGTCACCTATAACCAAGCACCTGTTAAATAAAATAAGACCGCTTATAGCACTGCTAATTGAATCAATTATAATAGAATACAAACGCAACCTATGATGACTCTTGTTTTTGCATAACAATCACAAACAATAGCAAAAACATCAAATTTGCATATAACTATTGACATTAATAAATTGCAAGGAAAAACGGTAGAAATCCTCTTTAAACTCCATCATCATCACAACGTTTCGCATTAAACAGCATACCTTTTGGTCTTGGTTGGTTGTGACACTTTGCTAATAAGGTGCTTTGGTTGGATCCTGCAAATGTCACACCATACCCAGGTACGTGTGTGTATGATGTGTGTGCATGATGTGCATTGAATTTTGACGTCGAATTTTGACATTTTCATAAATTAAATGACAAAATCTCCCAATCACGTTTATATTATGCAATAATTAAACAAAACTTCCACCAAAGCTTAATGCATTTTGAAAGTAGTTGGTAAATGTGCCAGAGATATATTGTGTCATCATCACAATTGGTGTCTACCTACGTGCAAATATTTAAGGCATCATGACAGGAATAAGGATTTGTATGTTCATAAAAGCCCTCATCCAAAATCTGAATCATAGGTTAGATGCATGTAGGCATAAATGTTCAGATAGAAACGTTGAGCTTGCATTCCGATGAAATCAAAATATGCGAACGGAGAGCTGAAAGGAATGTTACACGGTCGTCTCTGGATAAGTAGACGCCCAATAGTATGCAATACATTTTGAAAGAAAAGAACAAAAACTATGACACCTACCCCGTTTTCATGCAAAATCGAGTAGTCGAGTTGGAATTTGAAACAGAGTTTGTAAGATTTGGACTCGACTCCACAGAGCGAGTGGGATCGAGCCGAATCAAACCAATTTGAACTCGATCCAGGTTTACAAAGGGGTTGAAGCATAGTTCAAGCTCGTTTCAGACCTGCATGTAAACAGGGTAATTGTAATATTTTTCTTTGGGTTCAAGAATTTACAATTCCAAATTACACTTTTACAATACTTACTTATCTTTATCACTGTCAAAATTAAACTGTCCCGATCTCCTTCTCCGACCGTGTATTTATACTCCTCTCATTTCTTCTCGAAGATTTTGAAGATCTCTTGTTTCGTTAAGTAAAAGAGACAAATATGCACAGACATATAGAGACATATATAGTACAATCGTAACAATGCCCTAATTGAGCTCTTAGCTTTCTAGGATATGATGAGGTACATTTGGCCGCCATAGTTTTTCATTCGTAGCAAATGTATTACATTTGATCCAAATTGTAATTCTATTACAGCAAACATAATGAAAAACAACCCATTTGTTTTGAACTAATTTTCATGAGTTTACTAGAAAATTCTATTATTTGCAGCAAACGAATAAAAATAGTTTGCGAAGAACCTTTCCAGGAAGTAGTTAATGCAAATAACTTCACAATTCATTTGCAACAAATGATTGAAGGACATTTTTGTTGTAAGCAATTGACTCCATGTTTCTGGTGTTCATATGCATTCTATGCTAAACAAAAGTTATCTAGTTTATGGCGTAATGGGAACACCCTTGCTTCGAAAGTGAGGGGTCGTAGGTTGAATGATGGGTGTTACACTGAACTTTTTTTTTTAACTAGTCGTTTGTAGAAAGTGCTTAGCCCAAAAGAGTTTAAAAAGTGCAAACAAAGTCGAAAAATTGTCCTGCAAACGAAAAAGTCGTTCGGGCAATTTTTTCGTTTGCCGCAAACAATTTTTTCTCTAAGTGTAGGACTTGGTTCTTCACGAGCTTTTCACACGATAACTGTCTTGTTATTGGTGGTTCCATATTTGAATGTAAAAAGTGTCACAGAATCAGCTGGATGTCGAAAGGTAGGCAAGCAACTTCCAACAAAGATGACCAGCGATCAGCTGAAGACTGACGTTTTAGAAGTAGTTTCCTGGACTTTGGAACAGAAGAAAAGTGGGATTTCAGAGTGCTGCATGTAGTTACCAAGATAACAGTAGAAACTGTTTTGGAGCCCATAATAGATCACATAGAATACACACTCAAGACTCAACACCGGCGAAGTAGGTAAACGCGCTTGATAATCCTGAATTGATCACATTAATACCATGCAGATAAATTTCAAGTCCAATGTGGAGTCAGACAAGGCAGCATATACACTGCTCGTAGGCCTAATTAAAAGAAATGGAGGCATTCAATAGAACTGGCCTGTCAAAACGACGTATTCGTACTCCGGCTGTTAAACTCAATATTTCAAGACAACCGGTAGAGAAAGTAGACAATTTTCAATATCTGGGAAGTTTCGTCACTTTCATTGACGAAAAAGAACAACAAATCAAAAACAGAAGTATCGGGAAAGCAAAGTGGCTAAAAATTATTTAAATATTTTGCACCAAAATTGTTAAAAACAATTAATTAAAATTGCAAAAAAATGCAAGGAAGGCAAAACCTATTGGAAATGTCAAATCCACTGACACATGAAATTTCATATCCATAAACTGAAGACTAGAACCCAAAACATTAAGGTGGGTTCACATTAAGGTTTGTTGACATTGTACAAGTCCGCCAACACGACAGGCGTTTTTTTAAGTAGTTGAGCTCTTACAAAAAGATTTTGAAACATTAAGCGTTAACTGCAATCGACACTTTTTGAAAAGTGAAAAAGAATTCACACCTACAACAGTAGCGACATCTGTTGCTGAAAACGGCATTTAATTTACAATATACAAATTTGAGTCCTGGGTCGGCTAGTAATAATAACACATTCAGTATTAGAGGGCCCTTATTTCTAAAAACTAACCAAGTCCACACTTAATGCTTTACAAAAGAGAGGTAATTTTTTTTTCGTACTATACGATATGCATAAAGGGGCTTTTATCAAAATTAATTATCGTCGATGGCGATGATGGTGGCAACAATGGCGATGACGATGTTGATGATGGTGGTGATGATGATGATGATGATGACGATGATGATGATGATAAATTGTTTTGATTAGAAAATGATTAAGCGTGTATACCCTGTTGTTGTATTTAGTAAGTGACAAAAGCAATTGATTTTATTGGATTCCGAACAAAAAAAAAAATGAATTCATGTCCGGCAATTCAATGGACTTCTATAGTAAATCGTTAAGAAGAAATCTTCAAATAATTGTTGATATTCTTAAACTGGCTTATTGTAACAAAAACAAAATAGAATCATTTGAAATATTTTAAGTGAGATAAGCAGATCATGCGAAAATAAGCTGTCAATACTTTGAGACTGATGTGCCAGAGTATATCTTGATTAATTGGTCCTGATAGATTTTATCAATCTCTTTGGAATACAAATGTTTTCCGCATTTATGCAAAACAAGTAGTGAATTTTTATGAGAAAGAAATAATAAAATGGGGATAAAGTTAAATGGTTTGATGGAATCACACAGTAATAGTAGTTTTTTGCTATAAATATTATAATGCAACTCTTGAGACCCAAAAAAGGAAAAACTGTTAAGGATTCTTCATTGCGTTCCTCGAAATTTTAGTAGGGACTGGGGAAGGAAGAAAGACCGGGAAAAAGAAGATGAATTTATTCAAATCTTAGCTTTTGGGGTGTCTTCTTGAACCATTTTCAATTCACAATTAATTCAATTATGTCTGGGCTAGACTGGGTAATTACAAAGAAAATGATATCAGCCCTTTACCACCTCAACGTACGTTCTGATTATGCACATTCTGCTATCTGTTAACGTATTTATAGGTTCCCTCCCACGTTGGGCGCCATTTTGTTGCGGGCAAGAGGAACGGACGAGGTGCTGGTAAGAGGGGTTAGGCAGGAAAAAGGATAGTATGGGTAGGGTAGGTTAGAATGTTAAGTTCTGGAGGATGCAGCCTGCTTGCGGTGCGTGGCAGTTAGCTCGCCAGAACAGGAGAATCTTGACCCTGAAATCTTAACTTGCCCTCATCAAAATTCCTCTTATGATTTTAATCAAGAGGGACAGTTGAAGTCTTCTAACCTTAAATATTTGTTGACTAATCTTTATTTATTATATTGAGGAAATATTGATGAATTTACTATTTTCGTGTTTCAGTAGCATAAGAATTCATAGACCCAGAGTGTAGTTTGGCAAAGCAATGAACGGTTTTCGACCAAGTAATCTGATTTTTCAGCGAAGTAAATAGTTGGTATCTTTAAGCGACCTGAATACGTTTGGATTTTTATCGCTACGAATCCACAATTTGCGACCAATAACCCTGGCCTCTTTTTTGTTTAAGAGATTGTAGTGGATCATTCATGTTAGATGCATTAAAGATAAGAAAACCACACTGAACACCACGTTAGAAAGGGTGCTTGAAACCACAAGGAATATATCGCGGAGTACTGCGTGTGAAACGGTGTGAAAACACACGGAATTCTGTTCGGGCCTGGACAATAGGGTTGAAAACTGAGTAGAATACAGCTGGGAAACGGGTAAAAAATCAAGTGGAATACTGCGTTGCAAATGGGAAAGGAGACCCATTTGGTTTAACTCATTGGAAACGGGACGGGAATTCACGTGACTTACTCCGCAAAAATCGAAGAGGGCTGCTTATTTTCGAACTTATTTTAATTCCGAATATAATCATAGGAGGAAGATTTGTCCGTTTAATTTGAAACCACAAACTGGAAGGTTTTAATTTCATCTTTTTTACTTTGTCGTTTAGATCTTTGCAAAATCCAGACAGAAGTCGGTCAGTTATTCTGTTTGGTAGATTCGTCAATCTGAGACCCCGTTTTGTCACCCCATTGCTTTAAAAAAAACTTTCAAAACTTGAGATTTGCTGAGGCAATTTTAATCCAAAATAATCGTAGTCATTCTAAACAGTTTATGGCTTGATAAATCCAGACATTAACTATGTTTTGATGTAAATTCCAATTTCTTCAACTTTAGACCAGATTTTTTTGTATTTCCTTTTGAATTCGAAATTTGTTAAACCATCTATTCTGTTTGCATTAAGCTATCACGCTGTCACTAGAACCAATACAAAATAAAACCATATGCATCTTTTTTGGCATACTGATTTCCAATATATAACAAACAGAACGCTTAGCCCGAATCAATGTCAAACCAAAACCCCAGTAGGCACACCAAAACCATAATACTCGTATTCTTAAGAACGCCCTTAAGTAGAACCTAGAGCCCAATTTTAAGCTTTATGTTAAGTACAAGGATTCACTGTTTATCAAATCTGTAAAAGATTGCAGTCAATATTGGTATTGCAGTCAATTTAAGACATTAATTTTTTTTAGTCAATTAATAGTTAAGAAAAGACTGGAGTTTTTACAACTCTGCTGTTCATCCGCACAACACCAAAACAGCATCCTATAATATCAAGTACCTACTGTTTAAAAAAAAAACAATTTCAAGAAATTTTTCTGAAAAATGTCCAAACCATGCAGGCCTACTTTTTGGGCATTATCATCCATCATCATTTCGTAAAAAGTGTAATGAAGATGTTCCCTCAGGGTGAGATCTTTGGCTGATTTCCCAGCAGCCAGCAGTGGGAAACAAAACTCTATGGGCCCTTCTGCAGCGAAACTTGAACAAAACTTTCATGAAAATTAATCTTTAATATACGACTATGTCCCATCTTCGATAAATGAAAACAGATCTGAACTTATAACCCAATGGGGTGAATATTGAAGAAAGCCATTTTCAAAAATTAAACTTTTCAAAGTATTTCGAGTATACCTACTTTATCTGTTCTTCCAAAAAAAAGGGTCTAAAAATATATAAATCAAGTTATTTTTGTTGTTGTTGTTTGTATTTTGTTTAAATCAAAACTTTGTTGGCAATCAACTTCCCACTATGAAGACAAATCTCTTCTTTTCTCTTTGCAGATAATGAAGTCTCATGTTCTTTTTTAGATAAATGTTTATTATAGCCTACAAGAGCTTCTTTTCAAAACAAAAAATAAACATTAATATCATTTACTAAAATTGGCAAGGCTAACAAAAAAAAAACTTTGCACTTTCAGCTTTAGAAATTGGGCATTTACCAAGCATATAATGGTTAAAGTTTTTAAGTAACCATCCACCGCAACAGTAAATTCGAAGTAAAACTTATTGCGTGAGTGTAACCAAACCACAAAGTTTATCCTTTTTTTTGTGAGTGTAGTTAACCAAACCAATATTTATGTTTATTTTCTTGCATTAGATGAGTTAAAGAACTATTTCGATGTCATGATTTTCAGTTTATAGGAGTCGAAAATGTGTGTAAATTCACACAAAATCGGTCTTAAAGATGATGTTGGTTCATTAGAGAGGCTCAGGCTATAATCCCTTTTTTGATATTGACCAAATTTTTAAGGACCAGAAATGGTAGACAGACACATGACAATCACAATTAAAAAACCATAATAGTGTTTATATGAAGTTTTTCAAAACATTTCCAAAGAAAATAATCGAATGTGTCTTACCGAATTCACACACGTCAGTATAGACGGTAGTTAAAATGTCTGACAAAGTTTTTATTTGAATCTAAAAGTAAATTGAATCATTAAAAATAATTTATTGTATTACCTAATCATGGGTCTGGAGAATTATCACAGTTTTAAGTAGGTAGAACCCAGGAGAAGGGTTTATAGGTAAGATTTACTACATTATTAGAAGATCAGGGAGTGGAAGGAGCTGTTGTGCGACTCATAATATTCGCTATTCTAATTCTAGCAGCATTCATTTTCTAGCAGCCTAGTTACATAGTAACTTACGTGGGTTATAAGTTATACTTTGATGTGTTGTTATAAAAAATGCTATTTAGAGTAGAGTTTTTAAAACTGCAATCTTTTCGATACTGCAGTTAATTGGCTAAAAAGACAAATTTCTTAAGTCTATAAAATTACAAAAGTACTTTAACTGTTAAACTACAGTCAGCAGTCAGTATGCTAAAATGCTCAATGTACGCAGTCAAATTACCATACAAGAATCTTTCTAATAAAATACCAGTCAAACAATACTGCAGTTTATTAACGTTGAGTCAGTGAACTGCTTTAATTAACTTTACAGTCAGTAATTTAGTACTGACTGCTAACTGCTTATTTATCAGTTAAGGTATTTACTTAGCAGCAGCAATAACTTTCAGTTAAAATGAAATTCAATTAACTGCAACTGAATTGACTGCATTACCAATCGACTGCAATCTGTTACAGCTCTGCTTTAGAGTGCCTTCCAAAAATACATTTTTTTGAGCATTTTTTTTCCATTTTTTTCAAATAAAATCAAAGTCTATATTGACAACATCGAAATGTTGACTTGATTTTAACCCACTTTCAATATTATATTAAACAAACGGAACAGAAAAGAAATTCTAATAGAATACTTTAAAAATTTACTTATCATAGACAAAAAAAAATTTAAGAAGAAAGAAATTTTCTAAAATCCTCAAGAAAAACCAGAAAAACCAAAAACTAAAAATGAAGAATTTTAATCTTTTTAGATTTTCATTGTTTAAAACATATTTTTGCATAAAAATAACATACCTGTATCGAAAATCGGAACAATTTAATTTAACCCCACCAATTTTTTGCAAGGTATTCTGCTTTTAACCATCTAACAACCATGACATCGCTTCCATCAACAGACAATACACAATCACCATCATTTCTATACCAAAACCATCCCGCACCATTGCATTGTCAAATTTTAATTCAAATAAGTAAAGAGAAACAATGATCCAAAGGGACACACTTAACGTTAGCATTGAAGATGTTTTAGCAGCAATTTTAGCTTATTGTCTAACATCCAGTCGATAAAATTAAACAAATGAGTGACAGTAACGATCCCAATCCAAACCATTCAAGTTTATCCCTTTCGATTTGAGAGATTCGAACGAAACGAGTCGAATCAGTTCCAATCCATTAAGCAATTTAAAATCAATTTCAAAGTAAACAGCGCTTATTCTGCATTCAAAATGCGTACTTCAACATCTTTTTGGATGAAGGACTTCTACTTCTCTTCATCTTCATGGAATGAAGGTATATGTAGGTAGGTAGGTACCTATTGGTAGGTGCTTCAACTAGAATCCAGGGCTGTCTAGAATATTTGCAGCGCCTGTAAGTTTGGCAACAGCATTTGTATTCTTTTATTTCTCAGGGTTTTTACTTGCGATATAGGTAATATAGTGTAAGTTTAGAATCCGTAGAAAAATCGAACTCGGGAAAACAATGAAACATGAGATGAGAATGCGAAAAAAGTGGGTTCAACAATTCTGTCTGTCTGTCTTTATCTCAAGCTGCAGCCTAAGTCGTTGAAGCGATTTTTTTCAAACTTGGTAGTCAAGGGTTTTTGGTGATTCCCTAGAGGCAAAATTTAAATTTTTTTTTAGGGCCCAAATTAACGCTACCTGCCTTGCCAATCTGTTATTATTCCCCAACAGAGGAGAAATATGAGCAAGAAAGCAATCTGTACAAAATTTTCAAAAAAAAACTTATGACAAGTTCTCAAAGAACTGCGTTAAGATTTTTCGTAGCGACTTAAAAAAACGGCTCCAGGAAAGAAATATTTTTAAAAATGTTACGGTATGAAACGGTACCTCCCATAGAAGCATTTTATTATTTTATGAATTTTTCAAATTTTTTTTTTTAAATAATTTTTTTGAAAACGGGTCACTGCCATTTTTTAAATTTTGAATACATGTGACCATTAATATGTAATAAGGTATTTTTTTTTAAACGTTTTTTTCCAACTTTTTAACGAAGAACCAAGTCCTATTGGCCTATAACAGCTAGTTATCAGGAATCGAGGCGACCTATAAACACTGTCTTGCACTTAAAATATACGAGAGCGGAGACCTATCACGGTTTGTAGAGCTGTTGCCCTGATTACAAAACGGTATGTACAAATTCCGTAACACCTCCAAAAATCTGAAGTTAAAGACAAAAATCGGTTTTTTCGACCTTTATCCATCACTCAGAGAAATAATATTTGTTGTTGTTTGCGGCTAGTGAAAATCTTTTGAATTAAATGAAAACCATTTGTTGGAAAATTAAAATAATCCTCGCAAACATTTTTCATTTGTAGCAACTGTATTACTTTTGATCGAAATTGTAATTCTATTACAGCAAGCATAATGCAAAACAACCCAATTGTTTGAAGCTCATTTTTATGAGTTGATTGCGGCAAACGAAAATGCTTTCCCACACCTAAACACCTTTTCATTTACTAGAAAATTCTATCGTTTGCAGAAAACGAATGAATAGTTTGTAAAGAACCTCTCCTCTATATTGACGCTTTTGGTGTAAATATACAATCCATTTACAGCTAATGACTGCATCAGCAAACAAATTTTGTTAATTATAAACTCTATGTTTGTGGTGTTCATATGCATTTTATGCTACACAAAAATTATCTAGTTCGTGGCGTAATAGCAAAAGCCTTTGTTCGAAATCGAGAGGACACAGGTTCAATCACTGGTGTTACGCTGAATTTTTTTTTTTATTATTTATTCGTTTGCATTATTCTTTCACAAAAATCGAATTAAGGAGTTTGCTGCAAATGAAGTTGAAGTCGAAAAATTTTCTATCCAACAAACGAAAAGTCGTTCGACGCAAACGATTCGTTCTCTTATTTTGTTTATATGCATTATACGCCAATCAATAATAATGCAGTCCCGTAGCAGAATTACAAGATTCTCGCTTTGTAAGCGAGAGGTCATCGGTCGGTTCAAATCACAGGTTTTAAGCCAAACTTTTGTTTTTAAATTGTTCGCAGAAAATGTATAACCCAAACGAATTTACCAATTTGCTGCAAACGAAGCCGAAAAACTGTCCTGCAAATGACAAAGTCGTTTGGGCAATTTTTTCGTTTGCGGCAATCAATTTTCGGCTATCAGTGAGGAACTCTCAACACTAAGGAAAAGTAAAAAAACGAATGTATTCATTTAACTTAATACAAGAATTTAAAAAAAAAATTATAAGTCAGACTTTGGTTTTGCCCATGACACAGGTACCCCACGAATTGGCTTTGTCACTGACAAAGGCACCCCCTTAAGTGGCTTTTCCACTGGCAAATGCACCCAACTAAGTGATTTTTGCAGGCACAGCATCCCCACGTAAAAATGGCAAAGGCCCCCTACAAGCAGTTAGATTCCGGAATAAAAAAAAAGAACATACATGTCCCACGCGGTTATTGAAAGCCGGAGAACTATTAAACTTTTTCAGACCCCACTGGCAAAATGAATCCCCTTCTAACCTACCTACTCTTGGAGATTTTGTAAATTTCTTGCAAGAGAACCTCCGAAAAATCCAAGGTCCAATAGGCTGGAAATCGATCTCAGACCTCCTCCGGTGCTTAGTGATAGTCGATTGCCCTAACCATTACGCCAAGAGTTTTTGTAGTTTTTAATACTTTTTGTTCCTATTTTAAGTAGATGCATATTTTTTTGATAAATAATTGCTCCTCCCTTTGGATTGGTTACTTCCCATACGATTTTGATCTTGTTTTGACCCAAAAACATTATGTTCATGTTTTGGTCTTTTGTCGCATCTTCTGCAAATCACCCCGTTTCATGCATTTTTTTAATAAACTTTTCATATATGTTCCGGTTAAAATGCGAAAAAATAAAACTTAAAACAACGTTATTTTTAGAGTTAACGTAACTCAAAAACAAATAAATACCACCAACTTATGCTTTTCTATTTAAATTCCAAATTCTCTCATAACTGGAATACCAACTCTTACCTACTCGCCTTTGCAATAAAACAAAAAAAAAAAAAAATTCCTTCACTATTATCGTTTACATAGTTTATTTCATTTAACAGTTAACCACATCAATGTTGAACCATCTAATGTTTTATGCATTGCATTCAAAGTAAAACAATTACACCACCTGGGTGGCTGGCTGGGGCATGAATATGCAACAGAGTGCAACCACACACGCGTTTGCAACAACTAGCACTTCATTAATCTTTGCTTCTTTCAGTCCTTATCTCATCCGAACCGATATATGGCATAGGTATAGGAAGATAGAGAATATACGCTCGAACAGTCGACCGAACGGAACGGAACGGAACCACCGCACCGTATAAATGTTTATAGCTTTTGTTCTATCAGACCATCATAGCTATCCATTTAATTAGATAAACTTTAGTTATCCGCCCTTATAGAACTGCTTGTTCAACGTTCTTATAATACAGGCAGGAGAACCATCCAGAAACACCAGCAGCACCAGCGTTAGGGTATTGCTCGACCGAGCCGGGCCTAACCCATTCAAATGGAAATGCTTTCTCCTTAATGAATTCGTTAGTAGGTGGTTTACATTATTCCTTGAATATAAATGAGCGGAACCTCCTATAATTCAACTCAGTCAGTGTATTCTTGATCCTGATGTGCCCTCTAAATTCAGCCAACCAACAAACTCAGAGTCCTGAATGTTTAAGATATATACTCTCTCCTGTGTCCTATACCTTACCTTTGTTCGAGAGGAGTTAGGGAAAGGAGTGGTGATGGTGAGTTTGCAGAAAATAAAAAAAATATATACAATTTGGGTGGAGACAAGATTTATTTTGTAACCCAGTCTGTTTTCGCTTTCGTATTATAAAAGAGGTGATTCTCTTAATTCCCTACTTGGCCATCAATATTATTCCAGGTCGGGTAGGTACTTGCTTTGCTTTGAGATACCTACATTTGTATCCCTACGATATGCATCTTTTCTTTTTTTTTTTTTTTTTGTACATTTTTTCATGCCTTCTTGGGTGTTGTTCTAAGATAAATGCACAAAGATACTATCGCAATAATAAATTATCTCGTAGATTTGATTTTGCCTACCGCTAGCTAGCCCAGCTGAATGATTGAGTTTGGAACATTTATATAATACGCAAAATGGGCACATTTGGATGAGTTAAGTGATACCTAGTTTGAATGGGTTAACTACTTAAGGAGGACGAAGATAAGAAAGAGATTGCGTAAAAGAAAACAGAATAGAATAGTCAGAACCTAACCATGAAGTTTTAATCTTATATACTTCTTAAATCTTCATTTTTTATCATTATTTTATTTTATTTCTTTCATTTATAAAAAAAGGATACAAAATTGGGTAATTTTAGGTAATACCAACAACTATTTCAAAAACAAACATACCTACACAAGTAGTATGGCTGTATTACCAAAAAATTGCAAATAATAGGGTTGCAGCGGGAAGGGAAATTTTATAAAAAAATAAAATGTAGGCGCGCCAGAAGTTATACTTCCTATCATTATTTATATTTTATTATTTAAGAAATCTAATGAAAAGTTCAAGAATTGAATTTTTTTCAAAGAAGCGTAATGTGCTTTTTTGTGAAATTAATTCTAATATTTCATATAATTTGTATTTTATCGACCAAAGCCCTATAATTTGGTTTATTTTCTTGAAATTAAGTTAAAAATATATTCAAAACTATACATTTTTTTTATAAAATATTGTTATTCTAACGCATTCATTAAAAAATATATTTTCACTAAATGAACTCTGTGGAAATGTTTAGTGAAATATTTGTCCAATATTATCATGTTATAGTATAACATTTTATCTAATAGAATTCGTTCAACTTATTAAAATCCTGCAACTTAACCTAAAGTTACAGATTTTAATATCCAATGAAATCAATTTTTATTGTGTTTTTTGTTTAATTTTTCTCTCTTAAATCTATAAATCTATCAAGGAAGGATCTAACAAAAGTTACATATTTTTAAAGCAAACTATCTCGAATCCATTTGTGAGCCAACGGTATCGTTTCTCCACTGGTGACTGGCCGAGTCCGACGACCAAAGCAGATAACTTTGTTGAATTTTGATGAAACGTTTTTAAAGTTTGTGAAGGATTTTATAGCATGTACAGTAGTGTGGTCCACGTTATAAGGCTAAAATATATGCTGAAAAATTGAGAACTCTTAATTAATGGGAAGAGGGCGCTCATCAGCTATGAAATATCAATAAACTTTTTTTTTATTCAAACAGGGTTGCCACGTTGTTGCTCCTTATATTTTCATTTTCAGTATCAACTCAACTTTAATTTGACATTGATTTAAATCTCTAACCTTATGAGCTAAGTAATCCGCTTGGATTCAGAGGAGTACTATATATGTATATTTTGTCTACAAAAATATTTGATATTGGAAAATATTTTTTAACTTGAAAAGTTGAATTTTTAGAATATTTCTCTTGATGAGAACTCATCATCATTTTCAATTTATCTATTCAATAAAATTTATTTCATAATTCTAACCCTTATACTTTTCGAAATGTACAAACATTTTTATTTGTCTTTTGCTCCATTTTACCCTAACTTCCCTGTGGAATTTTGAAAAATCCCGTTGCATCAGAACCTTACATTATACCAGCTATCTTTCAGCTATTCAAAAAAAATAATAAGCCCAGTGTGAAATGTAAATGTGTTGTCACTCTTTCTTTACTTAGAAATGCCGTAAAGAAGTATAACTTCAAAAAATGCTCCCCAGGGCCTGAAATCCATTACCTCTGGGTTTGCAATCATGCACTACCACTGCCCACCACTCTTATGCAACTCCATGGATTTCGATGGCAATTCTTTTATTTATAAAAGGTTCTAAACTATTTTAAAATAACTTTGTATCAAAGTTTTCAAAAAAAAAAAAAACCACCACGGCGCGGGCCAGCCTTACGTCAAGCAATTCATGGTATCATAGTGCACTTATGGGAAACATGAAGAAATGCCAGAAGACTGGCGAAAAGGTATCATATGCCCCATACATAAGAAGGGAGATGTCACAACGTGCAGCCATTATAGAGGTATCATGTTGTTGAGTACCGCCTATAAGAAACTCTCCTCTATCCTACAAGACCGGATAACCCCATACGATAAAACCATCATCGGACACTATCAGTGTGGTTTCATTCCAGGCAAATCAACAACTGATCAGATTTTTACCCTTAGGCAGGCGATGGAAAAATGTCTAGAATTTAACATCCCAACATACCATCTGTTTATAGACTTTTAAGCCGCCTATGATAGCATAGCCAGGGTAGAACTTTACAAAGCCATGAGAGAATTCGGCATCCCAAATAAATTGACACGACTATGTAGGTTGACCATGACCAACGTAACAAGCCAAGTTAAAATAGCCGGATTGCTATCCAGATTAATCAACATCTTTAATGGACTCCGACAAGGGGATGGTTTGGCCTGCCTCCTCTTCAACCTGGCGTTGGAGAAAGCAATCCGTGACTCTGGCACGGCAACAAGAGGGACCATCGTCAACAGGTCCAGCCAGATACTGGCTTATGCAGACGACATCGACATCATCAGAAGAACCGAACAAGCTGTACACGATTCCTTCATCCAGATCGAGCAGGCGGCACAAAATCTAGGGCTGCACATTAGTGAAGGTAAAACAAAGTACATGGTGGCGTCGAATGCGAGAAGAACAGTTGGTCAAACAATCAAGGTAGCGGAGCACGAATTTGAAGTGGTGCAATCCTTTAAATACCTTGGGTCGACAGTAGCAGCCGATAACAACATAGAAGAAGAAATACGCGGGCGGCTTCTCAAATCCAACAGAGATTACTACAGTCTGTCAAAGCTATTCAAATCCAGAAATCTAACCATAACTTCAAAACTGCTGCTGTACAGGACCATGGTCCTGCCAGTACTCATGTATGGATCCGAGACTTGGGTGCTTAGGCACTTTGTCCTCTTAGCCGCCTTCGAGAGAAAAGTCTTACGGAGAATTGTTGGCTCCATATGTGAGGAAGGACAATTCCGGAGACGGTACAATCAGGAGTTGTAAGCAATCTACATTGAAGCAGACATAGTGACAAAAATTAAGATCGGCAGACTCCGGTGGGCAGGGCACCTAGCTCGTATGAGCGAAGGAACCTGCTCGGAAAGTCTTTTGGGTTACATTTTATGGTAGACGGCAGCGTGATAGACCATGCTTGCGCTGGAGAGATATCGTAGACCAGGACGCCCGAAGCCTTGGGGTGAATGGCGTCGCTCGAGACCGGGATAGGTGGAGAGACTTGTTGAAAGAGGCCAGGACCGGATCCCGGTTGTCGAGCCGATGATGATGATAATGAGTCTGGTTCGTTACCGATCTTCCAACCTCTCCCCCTTTGATAGGTACTACGAATTGTAGTCTATCAAAATAAGGTATGGAGAAAAATGGAGGCGGAACAAGACAGCATACTTAAAGGCGCTAATAAAAATGCTGAGACCCCAAATGCATTAGATAAACAAGAACTAAATCTCGACCTGTGACGTCAATGGTCTAAAGTGGTATTGCACACGACTTCTAAGACTGAGCAAATCTGATATGCGTGGGTTCGATTCCCATGGTGTGCATAGAATGTTTTTCATAGTAAAATTGGATTAAAGCACAGCACCACAAAAAGGAGACTGATGAGTGCATAAGTGACAATGCACGAAATAGCTATATCTCCAGCCAAACAAGAGTGGTAGTGCCTTTAAGTTGTTGTTGTTGTTCAAAAATTCAATCGTTGGGAGTCTTGGTATATGGGTAGGATTGTTGCTGACAACAATTTCCACCAATAAAAATGCTGTAAATTATGTTGACCGGGCCACAACCTATAATTACCCTGCGAGCTAATAATACAGCACTTAAAATAAATTTTTAATATTAGCTCAAAAGAAAACATAAAATGCTGAAATAGATACCCACAGCACACCTCTTCCAAGTTGTAAAGTTTCAAAGAAATTTGCAAAGTTCAATATATTCAGACCATTCATTGCTAACTTATTTGAATTTCCTTTTTCTAAAACTCAAACTTTTTGCCTTTCCATACATCAATAAAAAGTGAAAAAAAAAAAAAATATGAAATAAGAAGTTTTTCATCACCAGCTGGGCTTAGTCCCACGGTAATTCTGACATTGTCTCTCAAATAATAATAATAATTGTCAACAGTGCGGCAGGACTCAGGAAGTGAATTTGAATTTCCTCCTATAGCTCTGTTTGGCAATATCTTCAAAGCAAACACACCCCTAACTTGTGAAATACCAAACAAGCAGGCACCAAATCGTGAAAAATAATTCTTGAGAATAAAACTCAACTCCATTAAAAGTTTGCAAATTAATTATTTACGGCTAATGGTTATTTTTGGTGATTGCTTAATCAGTAATCCAAAAAGTAATTTTCGTCAAGTTTCGTTGCTTACCTACTTTCGCAATTCGCCATTAAACCTAAAACAAACAAACATTCCAGTTGAAATTTCGCGAGCTCAGTTTGGCACTAGATGAGGAGGTACTGGAAAATTTTGAAAAACCATTCGTGAGTAACAAATCAAGGACTGTTAAGGCGGCTTATCTTTGAATCTGTGGTAACTAATCGAGAAATGGTTGTGTCTTTCTAATGAAAACAACAACTGGCACTGGACTGGACATAGATCAATGCAAAAAGACACCACGATAATTGAACTGAAATTTAAACCTACGCCCAAAAGCAGAATATCGGTTACTATGGATGGTTGTTGTTAGTGGTTGTATTGAAATTCCTGGTAGTCATCCGAGTATTTGTCTCGGCACTTCTACCCAGTCCACTTTAAAGTCATCTGATATGGTAGGGTCTTGTCTTTGTGGAAATCTTAAATTGAAATTCATTTAATTTATCAGTTATAGTTGATGGAAATTTTGTATCAATTTACAATGTTCTCTGGAATCAAACCATAAATCCGTGTGTCAGAGACCACCAGGTGCATGGCAGAGGACATGACAAAATGGCTCCTTTTTCATTTTGTATTTTTAAATTAAACCAAAAGTTTTTTTTTGCCAGATTTTTGTACCTGCGTTAAGGAAGGTTTTTTAAAAGTTTTACATTTTTCGTTCATTTTTTTACTCTGCTTTTTCTCTCATGAATAAATGAAAACTAAAGAGCCATGAAAAGGTCACACTCGGATTTTCCAATTTTACGCTTCCCCCTTGGCACTATTTAAAACTCTTGTAGCCAAAAAGGACTCTCCTGGGAGTATTTTTCGATTGAATTCATTAAATAATTGGAGTAATGCATGTGCTGCTGTAAGGTTCGGTAGCCGCCGACCGACGCCGCGCCGGCTGCTGTTACTGTTACCTTTCGGAGGTTTCAGATTGCCTTTACCTTAATTTTTGTTGTACTTTCACTCAAACAACAACAAAAGTAAAAATGAAGAGCTCATTAAATATTTATTGGAAGCCTTTGCAAATCAAGATTGATTTCCCGAAGTTAAATGGAAAATCAGCGACGGAGAAAAATACTTTATGTTTTTTTTTTTTTTTTAATTGCGCATCGTTATTTGAATTTCTTTTAATAATATTTAAATTTTCAAGCCCATCTGATTCTGACTGGCCTGAAGCATATGTTTTTTCGTATGAATTTAATAGCCTGGCAGTTTGACCTTGGAAAAAATACGAAAAACAAGAGCTTCAGGTGTAATTTACCTGGCAATGGTTGTTAAAAAATTAATGTTGTACACAGAAATGTACCTTAAGATTATTTATACTTGGGCTTATGTATATTAGAGTACGATTGTTCTGCATTTTTTGTTGAAAATGTCTTATTGAATATGCATCCCAATGAAAAAAAATTAATGAAAAAATTGAGATAACAATCAAACATGACATTACGATGATAGAGAATGAGAAAAAAGTGGGTCCGACAATTCTGTCTGTATGTCTGTCTGTATGTATCAGAGACAACAGCCTAAACGGATTGGTCGATTTACTTCAAACTTGGTATGTGGCGTTTTTTGGAGAATATCCCCAGACGTTTTTTGAATTTTTGGACCACAAATAACGGTACCTGTCATATACCGGTTTTAGAAAAACTCATTTTACTCAAAAATGATGCCTACAATTTTTATTAAAAAAATCATGGTCATTTTTCTGAATAAGGTCTACCTTTAAATGAAAACCATTTTTTTCAAAAACCGTTATTAACGGTACCTGCCATAGAACCGCTTTTTTAAATTCTGATTATCTCCTTCATGACTCAATCAATTTCAATCATTTTTTTTACATGAAAGTTTTTAAGTTGCCGTAATAGTTTTTAATAAGAAAAAATTCGAAAATTATTTTTTTGGATTTTTAAAAAATAGTTGAAATTTTTTTTTTGAAAAATCATTTTTTCAAAAACTACTCAATATTTTTTTTCAAAATTTAATTTGTAGATGTTGATTAATAATATCTTAAAAATGGGGTACCACTGTTTTTTTTTTATAAAAGTCCTTGCAAAATTTTATATGGAAAAAATAGTTTTTAAAAAAAATGGCTCTAACGATTTTCAAATTTTTTTTTCTAAAAATGCATCATTAAAGGGGAAATCAAATAGCATACTTCGTTTTCAGATTAAATTCATTTAAAAAGCTGTTTTAGTCATTTGAAAATCGAATTTTTTTCCAAAACTGCATTTTATTTTATTTAAAAAAATACGATCACAGGCAAATTTTAAGCAAAATCGTTGGAGTCATTTTTGATGCGTATGCTGGAGCGTGTTGAAGCCGGAGCGTGTTGGAGTTGAAGTATACAGGAGCTTGTTTGAGCGGAAGCGTGCTGGATCGGAAATGGGATTGTGTGGGGGATGTTGGAGCAGAAGCCTGTTAAAGTGGGAACGTGTTGAAGCGGTGGAGAGGGAGCTTGTTGAAAATTGGGCTAGCTGAAAACGAAAGCGTCCTGGAGCGAGTGCGACTGGGATTAAGCTGGAGCTTGTTAAATCGGAAGCTTGCTGAAATGTGTTGAAACGGGAGCGTTATAGTGCGTATTGAAGCCGGAGCATGTTGGAGAGAGAACGTTATTGAGTGTGTTGGTCGGGTGAGGGGTGTTGAAGCTTATCAGTACCAAAGAAATGATTTTTTTGGCAGATTATTTTGCACTGCTTACAAATCATGTTATCATCAATGTCCATGCAATTCTGATTACATACTCACTTCCCTGATATGTATAAACTTCTGAACAACACAATAGACTAACCGACTAAACAAACCCATTGAATTTCCACAACAATTTCAAAGAGGAAATCCGTTTTCACACCCACAGAGTAAGATATCGGACTGCTATCCTGGCATGGACACTCTCTAAAGTGACATTCAGGATACTCGGCGGACACACAAAACGGTTATTGCGTGTTGCTTTTAGATTTGCAGTTCAATTTTTTTTTTGCTTTTCCCTTTCCAGCTCCCCACAATAGTTTTTTTTTTTTTTTTAAATAAATTTTTTTGTACGTTCTACCGCCATAAAGTTTAACACACCAGACATTTGAAAACCCCCAACGGCAACAAAGAGGTGAGTATGAACCACACATACGATATACAGTTTAAGATTACTTTGCTTTAACTGTCATTTTGGTTTTCACAGCTTAAGCAGCATTTTGTGCTTTGTTCTGGATTTATTCTACTGCGGGCGTGTGTGTGTTTTCTTTTTTTCATTTTATAGCTTTAACATGCAACCAACAACGTGTTGTAACTAAAAAAAAAAAAAAAAAAAACTAAAATCATCCAAACGAAAGGACTCACACAAACGACCACATACATACAAGTGGTATAGTAAGGTCGTAAAGGAATTAAATTGTATTCGAAAACATTTATCACGGAAAGTCCTTTTGAGTTTTTGGCGTTATAATTTACTGTCGGCATGGTTTCCATTTAAATGTAATTCGAGCATGCAATGTGGGTTTTTCTTTTCACCAAATAAAGAGTCTCTGTGTCCTGTGCGGGTGTTATAGCTATCCTCTGCTTGCGTTGTTGTAAAAAAAAAAACTTGTTACTCGCTCTCTTGTACAAAAAGTCAAAATGTTTCAATCTCGAATTTTAGATTAGATACGGAAATCAAAGGCATATCAGTGTGGTCGACAAAGAGTCATGTGGTACAGTTTCCGTTTTTATTTTAAGTTGCTTTCTTTTAATGTTACATTTCACCCCATGAGGTTCTTATCTGAAATTCTTTTAATGTGTTACTATAATACCCGCCATTAGTGTATGTATGGAGAGAATTAAGGACATTCATTGAAGAAGTGGAGTTGGGGTTTGCAAGAGCGACGAATAATTTGAAAGGTGCTCTAGTTTGTTAAAAGATTTATTTGTGACAGTTTGTAGCGAACATACGAACATTTTTATACATAATAATTGTAGCTACATGGTGTATGAAGTGATTACGTGGGTCATTATTATTTCTTTTTAAATGAATACCCCCCTAGGGATTTAACGATCAAAATGAATTAATTTCAGATTTTATGTTATCTTGTTAGCGGGAGATTTTTTCGTTTGACATTTCTGTAGCGATATTTTTAATTACGTTACGTTACATACACACGTTGTAAGGATATTGATTTAAATCTTTAAATGCTCAAATTTGGGTTTATGTAATGTGAAGATGATGGAAGAATAAGCCGGTTGAAGTACAGAATTTATAAAAAATAAAAGGCAGGTACCAATGTGCTGTATACTAAAATATAGCTCAGACAAAATAATTTACAGTATTTTTATTGGTGGACGCAATGTCCTAAATTTCCCAACGAATCCCAATTCATATACTATTTTCCAGAAACCTCTCTTCCAATAATGGTACAGTGATAGAAATTTCATGAAAGTTTAATTTATAAATGACAACCAAGAAACAAAAGAGTGCATCGAAATATTATGGTTTAAAGGCTTTCGAGTTGGAGTAACGCTTGGTGAGTGAAGGTAACGCGAGTCTTTGAGAATACGAAGGAAGTGTATTTTGATATGACCATGGAAAAAAAACGAAGGTAAAAACGAGTAAACCTTCTCCGAATTGCATCAAGTCTTGTTATGTGAATGGAGTAGTGGGGTGATTACACTACAAAACTATATCTGAGTTTTGGTCTTACAAATGACACAAAGAGAAGGACACAAGGCTCAAGGAAATCGCAACCGAATCTCTTTATGAATCCTAGGGTTCTATTAGCTTTTTTAATTCTGAAGGTTAAATGATCATTAATAGTTAACTTAGGGTCAAGAATAATTCCTAAGTCAGAAAACACAGAGACTTTACTTGAATGATAAGAATCAAATGTATGATTGAAAACAAACAGAACTTATTTACGTGTAAGACTTATTGTTTTACACTTATCAACATTTAAAACAAGACTAATTTTATTGCACCATTCCCTTAAATGTTAATAAGTCTTCTTGTGAAAGAAAACAGTCAAACGTAGATTTAATACTTTTGAAAAGCTTAATGTCATCAGCATAAATTCATAAGCATAAATAAGGACAGACGAATGTTTTATGATCGAAAGTCATTTGTAAATAAAATAAATAAAATTGGACCCAAATGGCTGCCCTTAGGGACACCAGAATTAACAACAAATTAATTTGAACAATCATTACGATAAACAACATTATAAAGCCTTATTTTTTAATATGATGAGTTCCAATTGAAAAAATTGGTGTTAAAACCTTGATTTTTTAGCTTTAAAATTATTGTTTTACTATACAACTTGTCAAAGCCTTTTCTAAAATCGGTAAATACACAAGTGACTTCCCACCTTATTTCAAAAACATCTAAACAAAAGGACGCGAAGTTAAATAAATAAGTGAAAGTAGACCTTTTTTGACAAAATCAATCTGATTATCACAAATAATTGAAGAAAAGTGAAAAGAAAGAACATTCCACTTAATTGTATCAAAAAGTTTGGCTATCACAGATAGTTCGGTAGTTTCCATTATTTAAATTTTAGTACCTTTCTTGTGCACAGGTATAATGACTGCACTTTTCCAGATAATGGAAAAAAAGTGATTTTTTTTTAAGAATTCATTAAAGAGAATGCATAACGGGTATGCCAAATAAGCGATACATTTTTTTAAGACAGAGGATGGTACACCATCAGGGCCTGAAATAAAACACTCATCAAGTTTCATGATACTTTGTGTAACGGTGTCTTTGTTTATTTTAAAATTAAATGAGTTTAAGCGAGGGAAATTTGCCTCAGAAAAAGATAAGTAGGAAGTGTTGTCAGAGTTTGCATCTTGGAAAACTACTTTGAAGAAGTTAGCAAAGATGTTTGCTATAACTTTAGGATTATGACTAATTGACGATGAATTTGGCATAGAGTTTGGGTAGCCAATAGTTTTTCTTTTGCTTTTTAGAAATTTCCAGAAACTATTAAATTCGAGTTAGTTTACAGCAGTATTATATGGAGAAGAAAGGTTTAAGTTGAACGCAATATCTTATGCGGGATGATGTTCAATCTTCTTCTGTTAGTTTAACAGCGGGGGCTATTACTACAGTTTCAGCACGGTATCGGAGAAAAGTATTAAATCCAGTGTTCTTCCTTAACGGCTATTTACTTCGTTGAACTGGCTGAATCCACACGAAGAAACACCATATATTAATGAAAGCTCAATAGAAGGCATTAACTGGAACGTAGAAGATCTCCCCGCTTACTTTACTTAATATTTACTACCGAGGTTTCTGGTAACCAGCTTCTTCCAAGATCGCACTGTTCATTTTCAAATAAGAGCCCTTTACAATCACAAACTCTTTATGAGATTTCGCTGATCACTTTGAGATTAGAGACTTTTCCGAGAAATAACTCCTCTCGAGATCTCACCGCTAAGTGTAAGATTAGGGTTCTCTTCCGATCACAAGCTCCTTTCCTAGATCTTCTTAATCATTTTGTGATAAGGGCCTTTTTCAATCACAAGCATTATTTACCCATAAACGCCTCCTCAGTCGTAGGAGTCTTCAAAAAACTTGGTCCTCGAAATATAAGGCTCCTGCTGAGTGAGCTAGTCGTGCCACAAAATATATTTATGTATTTTTTACATCTTCATTCTGCATTTTCATACTGCATCTTTATTCCAAAATCTAATCTTACATTCTCATCCTGCATTCTGCATTCTCATCCTACAGTCTCATCCTGCACATTCTTATCCAACATCTTACATCGGATAAAAAACAGCTGGTCTAAAAGCTGAAAACTCAGTCGATGAAGATACGAAGAGCATTATGGAAATTGGTGGAACAGCCTGACTAGGCCTTGAATCCATCTATTGTGGCTTGCGCAAGTACGACTAATAACCGGAACTTGATTGCGTAACTGAAAGCAGGTATCTAGGGACCAGAGACAAGGCGGAGGGGTTTATTGGTTAAGGTTGACAGCCAACCTTGATTATAAGTGCCGTCCGAGGTAGTTAAAGTTACGCTAGCTAAAGTTTTAAAAATTCATCTAACCTACCAATTTGGGGTCAGCTAAAATTTTTAGGAGTTTTGACTAAGAACTGTTCCCCTATTTCATGGTTTTGTTACCACCTCTTTTGAATAAGTTGCATTCTGGGAATTTGGCTGTATTTAAGCAATGCTTCTTTGAAATTGGGTCGAATCAAAGAGTTTCTAGAATTTACCATTATATCATTTAAATGCTGGCATTATAGAACTTTTTTCCAGCAGGATATAAACTCAAACAATTTAGTAAATCAGATGAAGAAAAATCTTCATTGCGAAGATCCGAGCCCGGTTGATACCCAATACTTTAAACGGTTCAAAGAGCACAAGAAGAAACAGTCAATAATCTCAAAAAGTTGTATATCTATCATCAGAGGCTATTCCAAGGGAAGGGACCTCACCTATACGGAAGATTATACGACACCAAAGCCAAGGAAATCACTAGCAATGGAAAAACACCACAAATGTGGACTCAATTCCGACTTCAAAAGTAGTAAAACTGAGCACTTATCCTGTTCCATAATTGACAAAACATAATAACCTGCATGGCTCATTAAAAATAGAGCTTAGTAGAGTGGACAGGAAATGGCTGGTTTTTCAGATTCCTATAATGGGAGAAATGTCCCAGGAAGATGCAACAACAAAAAAAGAGGTGAAGGGTGCGAAACGTTAAAGAAAACGTTGCTCATGGACTCCACCGCAATGAGCCAAATAGCTCAGAGAATAACTGATACTGTTGAATCTTAACCTCGCACCGTTAAGACACTTTGTTGAAAATATGTAAGTGATAGAGTTAAGATAGCACTGCTACCAAAGGGCTCTTCTCAGGTAACTTTCAGTGTCAGGCTTACGAACTGTTTAAACCGGAAGAAGAATCAATTATTGACCAACTTAAATTCAGTGACCTGCACCGAAACAGAAATGGCTTACTTAAAGAAGATTGCGCATTGCAACCAACAGCTAGTTGACTTTAAGAAAAAGCCTCTAAAAATTAGAAACGGCCCGAACTGATTGTTAGCATGAGGAACAAAATCCACATATGCACCACACTTCTTATCAAATAAGTATCTTTTTAATAAGTTTCTTATCAAAAGTGTAACTGATGGTGATAAGTATTGAATCCAGTTGACGCCATAACGAAGACTCATTCGGCCATTAGTGCTTAACTGACTTAGTTCTTTAATACCTAGTGGTAAGGAATTATGGGAAGGTCAATTGAGCTATTAATACAAACAAATGTACTTACGCCCAGGTAGCTACTGCATTTAATTTTAATTTTCTTTTATTTTTATTTGATTTATTTGACATCAATAATAATTTTTCTTATGACAAGAGTATTTCTGTAACACTAAATTGTATATTTTAAACAGGAAACCACCCCAGCTTCTACTCATAACCACATCGTTACTCGTATAAAAGGTATCCTTAAAAAGCTATAATGGGTATCTAAATAAACTTTTTCCATATTTTATTTGCCCATTTGGGGTTAATGCAATAGAAACATCAAAATTTTTATGAAGGTACCTACAAAAATATTGAACAAAAATAAAGTTCTGAAATGGGCGTTGTCCCTATGGCTGTTAGCTATTATATCTTAAATATAGCCTCTATAGCTGAGTTATAGGACCTCCGACCGACAACAAACAAATCCAAAGAGGTCCTTGTTCGAATAGAAATAAAAGGTATAATAAAAACCACGATTGTAAGTATATTTTCTTGTTCCGTATGCAATAAACCAAGTTGAAAGTTGTTTTTTGATTGTTCGTCCATGTTGCTGACCAAATTCGTAAAAAAAAAATATTTCTTTCTTTTGGTTTTGGTCCTGCAATCTTTCAACAGCTTACGACAATTACTGCAATAAATTCACCACACGTTCGGATTTTCTCATCTTTAAGTGGTCATTACACACACACATACACAAATACACATTACACACTTACAAAACTCTATGATGGCAAATGTAGTGGCATAGTAGTGTATAGGTACTTGGCGCATGTTGCGGACAAATGTATTTCTAGGAGCAAATCCTCTTGCAGCTTTCAAAGTCAACATCAACACCAATTGTAACAGATGCTGTGTGGTGCGGTGCGGGTGCGGTGCGGTAATGGTCGGGGATATTTATGGTCAATCACAATGAATCGCAAGTGACGTAAAGCCAAGCAAATTACATCCTGTGGAATGTCAATGTGGCTGAACTGGACTGGTCTGGCTTGGTTTGGATCCCTATACTCTGATGTGTGGACTGGCTGGGTTTAACATTGAGTGTGTAACTTTGGTTCAACAGAGTGGTATGTGGCTTCTATTAAATCTGTACAAATAAAAAGGAGCAAACAATAAAGAGAAATAACAAAAAAAAAAAAAAACGCCCAGAATAAATAACAACGAAGGTTCAAGTAAAGTATTTATAATATTTTATTTGGAAGCAGAACATGGCAAGATTTAAAGCCCCCTCTTATACTACTTACATGGGATATTATTATATTAAGGTTGTTGATCAAATTATTTGGGAGAGAGGGAAGTTCCATGGAAAAGGACATTGCAACAAATATGATTTAGGTCGGTACTTTTCCAGATGTCACACCAACTGAAACATTAACCTTAAGAATTATTTCGAACATTTTACGGACAACGAAAGCTTACAGATTTCATTTTCGTTTAAAATGAGAAGAACTATGTAGTGTTTATAACATTTATTGGAATGGGGTACTGAATTCTATAAATTTTGAGTTTGAACTTCTTAAGGGAAGGGAGTAGACTGTAGAGATTTTCAGAAAAAAGCATTCTGATCGATGAAGAAGAATATAATTTACGTTTTTGAATGGGAAACTTTATAAATACTAGTTGAATGTGTTCTCGAACTACGTGTCATGTTATACGTAAAAGTAGGAATAAGAGGTTGATCATTCGGTATCTGATATGAGAGATAAGCTCAGAAATTCCTTCAAAATCTTGTATTCTTTTTTCGTTTTTTGTATTTTGTTGGGATTTTCTGCGATTTAATTTGTGTCACGCACTGACATCCACCCTCCTGCCCCGACTCAAGTATGACTTCTTGTCGTGATGAGAACAAGCGAAACCTACTTTCTGATTAACTCCATCAGGAAACCAGATGTCGTGCCAAGCATCTAACAAAGATTAAGACCAAATTCGAATGGAGATATCGTTCAAATGTTGTCTGTGGGCTGGAGTTGGATATTCAACGAGGAAAAGTCGCCATCAGCGACAAAGTGCTTTATACCTTGAGGCGGTACGTTTAGCAAGCTGGGATTAGTCTGGGCTACAACATTTGCCGTAGCGTGAGACGTGACAAGCGTTTTTACATCAACGCAGTACATGAAGAAGTAGAAGAAGCCGCAATTCGATGTTAAAGCAGAACTGTCTATAGAATCAATAAGGAGCTCACTGGTGCACAAAGCTCAAAACAACACCCGGTGAAAGATGTAGATGGTTCCCTGCTTCATCCGGATGAGGACCAGTTTAGAAGGTGGAAGGAACACTTCGCTACGGTATTAAACAGTGTGTTCACCAGCGATGCGTATCCAATATCTGATGACCCGTCCGAAGCAACAAATGCCTGAATTCGCAGCACACCTCCAACTAGAGAAGAGATCATTGCTGCAATCAAAAGACTGAAGAACAACAAGGCGGTAGGACTTGACGGTATTCCTGCAGAGCTCTTACAGGCAGGCCAACGAAATCAAGTGAGCTACTGCATCCACTTCCCGGACGAGTGGAAAAAGGGAATGATCGTTAAGCTCCCGAAGAAAAGAGATATAATGCAGTGTGAAAACTGGAAAGGGATTTGCTTTCTGCCTGCGGTTACCAAGATATCAGCAAAAAATGGTGTTAGAACGAATAAAGGAACATCTAGAAGACACACTCGACGCCGAACAAGCAGGTTTCCGCACTGGTTCATCCTGTGTTGACCACATTTTAATTGTTAATTGCTATTATTTAAGCAACTTACGATGGATGCAAATGTAACGTTTTACAAAGAGGAGGGTTTTTGGATGAATTCGAAGTTCAATGTGGAGTCAGACAGGATTGCACACTATCGCCAATACTTTTCCTGTTATTGATAAGTGATGTGTTGCGTGCAGCCCTGTTAAACGGAAATGGTGGAATTCAATGCAGTCTGACATCCCAACTAAATCATCTTTACTACGCTGACGACGCGGAGCGACGCATGCTTGCTCTCTCATAGGATCATGGATCTCTATGAAATGACAACAAGGATTGAGGAAGAAGCAGAAACTGTGGGG
The DNA here is from genome assembly GCA_948107695.1 of Meliscaeva auricollis. NCBI lineage: Eukaryota > Metazoa > Arthropoda > Insecta > Diptera > Syrphidae > Meliscaeva > Meliscaeva auricollis. The sequence continues at coordinate 72,990,562 of OX403618.1, read as the reverse complement.
TTGAAAATTAACACGGCACAAACAAAACTGATCAGCCTCGGAAGTAACTCATCCATTCAAGTCAATATTTCTGGATAACCGGTAGAGAAAGTAGAAGACTTTCAATATCTTCAGAGTTTTGTCTCTACCAAAGGCGGAAGCGAAGAAGACGTAGACAGCCGTATTTAAAAGGCAAAGACTGCTTTTGTAAAGCTGTCCAAAATATGGAGAAATAATGCTATTAGCGTAAAGACCTGAGACTGTTCCGCTCCAATGTTAAATCAGTGCTTCTGTATGGCTGCAGCACATCTAAAATCTGAACAACTGTCACAAGTAAGCTGCAATCGTTCGTGAAAAGGTGTCTACGAAACATCTTGAGGATTTTTTGGCCCAATCGTATTTCTAATTAAGAACTTAATAGGAGAACGGGTCAAGAATCGATATAGAGTAGGTACTATACGACGTAAGTGGCATTGAATTGGTCATACGCTTCGAAAAGGATGATTGCATTGCTGGTCCATTTCAGAAATTTGACGACTTCCCCTAAAATTTTGAGACAACTTTAGAAACTATCTTTTTTTAACTAGAATAAGCATGCAGATATTTTTAAGTAGAAATGTTTCAAATGGGACATGCAGAAAGTATTAAAAGATAAATCAAATACCTGTTCTACAACTGCATTTCCTTACAATTAATTTTTCAAGTAAGTTTAATTTGTTTTTCAACCGAACAACAAATTTAAAAAAATTCCCTAAAATCAGGAAGAAAATTTGTGTCTTAAACATGTTTACTAGAAAAATCATGACATTCAACAAGGTCAACATCAACTTCGATTAAGAGTTTTCTCGAAAAAAAGCCATAAAAAAAGACAAACTTATGGCCAAGGCCATAAAGTTAGTGTCATCACATTTAACAAATTCTCTGACTTTACTAAATTTTTTACGACTATAGCAATTCCAGAGACTTTGTTGTCTCGCGTTAGTTGAGCGAGAGAGAGAGAAAGAGGGATGGAAAACTCTTTCCACTAAAAATATTCGGAACATAAAATTTCGTCTTTTCATTTCCCTTGAAAGATTACAAACACTAACTTGGATCGTTTCCTATTTTCCTTTTGCTATTGCTACCCCCGCCTGAAGTCCTGATGATGGGTGTTGTTCCTCTCTGGGTGTACCTTTTTTGTATGTTTTGTGGAAGTAAGTATACCTTGTACCTTGTACGTACCTTTTGATTCCTTCTTTTGCGTGATGTTTTGGACACATTTACGATCGAAAAAGGTAATTTCAATCTACCGCTTTAGTGGAAACCACTAAAAACGGGATGCAATGATGGTAAGGATAAGGGGACGACCGACACGACCAATTTTAGTTTCGTACCGTTTTGCGCACAGACATGGCTGTGACGGGTGCTAGGGTGTTTATAATAAAACAAGCATTTAAGCGTTAAATTCATTTGTAATCTTTGCAATACTTTGACAGTTTTCATTTCGGTAAGTAAAAGAGGAGAGTGAGAGAGAGAGAGAGAGAGAGAGAGCAGAGCAGAGCAGAGCACAGGATGCTCCTCTAGATAAAATGTGAATTTAATTTGACCTAATAAAATCAGGAAATTAATTTGTTTAGCTGTGTGGATGTGTGTGTTGGTGCAGAGATGGCATGAGGTGAGGCTATATACAACTAATCCTTGAGCTTTATAGCTTGTTAAATCAAATAAATGTTTGATTTTTCATCTAATTTAATTTGTTATCCCTTACAACGAAGGCTTAACGGTTAATCTTAAATTTATTCGACTGAATTATTACCTACTTATTTTAATTTAGGATTTATATAGTATATAGGTGCTATGGGGTACCTAAGTAAAATTTTATTCGAGTCATAACTTTCAATAGAGATAACAGTAACTTTTTGTTAAGTAATGTTTTTATTGTCTTTAGTTATTGGTTTGAAAGTAATTCATATAGGTATAAAAATAATGATACTTTTTGCTAAAAAATAAAATACTTTGAAAATCAATACAATTGGTCTAAGGAAATAGATTTTTTTTAACATACGAAGTCACACCTGGCGCCAAAATAATCCTACCAGACTTTGAATTTTGTATCACGATGCAAACTTACTTACTTACTTAGGTCCTCAAACCTCATAATGTCCGTGATTAAGTTGCACAGACCCTCCACTTTCCCTACGTGGACGCGCCATTTTGTACGGTGTATAGAAATAAGTCTTCAGTTCTCTCCAATTCTTCCCTAGCTATCAACATTCCCGTTCGACTGTCCTGCGCTAGAAATACCTCGCCCGCCTAGTTCAAATGGTTTATAGTTCGGATATATTAGATCCCATTGAATTCCTCCACTTCCGTTTATCAGTACTGCGTGCAGAAAATTGCTTATCATTGCTAAAAACAGTAATGATGATAGTATGCAACCTTGCCTGACTCCACATTGGACTTTAAATTTATCTGATAATCTTCTTCTATGCAGGACGTGACATTTTTATCCATTATAAGTTGCTTGAATAATAGTAATTAACTTATCTGGAAAGTTCTGTTCCTGCGTAAAGCAATCCAAATAAATTCTCTGTTGACACTATCGAATGCATTTTCGAAATCAATGAGCAGTGATGTGAATGTGGTCACCACAGTATGATCCAGCACGTAAACCTGCTTGGTCGGCGTCGAGTTTATCTTGTATTTAGATGTTTTTTTATTCAGTCTAAAACAATTTGGAAAAGTCTAAAACAAAGATTGGAAAAGACGAGCTCCTTGGAAATGACTTCCTTGTTTCTCGCAGCTGCTTAAGTAGCTACAATGACAGCTTTAAGTTGTCCTTTCTTATGTTTCTTCGAAAAGACCAAGCACTGTTTCTTCCTTCTTTTACTAATGGTATATTGTTTTCAAAATATTAAAAAGTATTTATATACAAGGATATAAACAAAGTAGAAATATAAAAAACAAAGACTATTCAACATCGTTTTAACAAAATGATTTCATTGCCTTGAAATGCTTATAACTTAAAAAGTACGCAACAGATTTTCAAGTTTATAGTTTTAAAATGTTAACATTATAATAACAAAATACGTGTTGCATTCTTAACATACATACAAATAAAAATAAGCAAGAAATAACAGTGCTAAGAATTCGCCGTTCAATTAGAAATGAAAAAAGATTGCTCTGTAGGGTTTTTTGATATGCTTAAATATGAAAATTATACCACAGATTTTTGATTTAATAAAAAAGACACACACACAAAACCATTAAAATATTCAAGAAAATACAAAAAACGAAATCGGTGACCCTGACTAACCGACATTACTAAGAATATTTTCACTTTTTCACTAAGTCTTTGAAAATTAAATCCAAATCAGCAAATGTCTTGCGAACAACGCAAGGGAATTCCCATGATATATTTTGCAATTGAATTCGTTGAACAATTTTATAGAAAAAAATCAGCCACTTATTATTCTAGCAAAAATCATCCCGAAATTGATATGCTAACAAAATGATATACAAACCATTCGGATCCTTGGATTAAGAATTCAATTTCATTTTATATTTCTACAGAAAAAAAAAAACTATATACAACAAAATATTGAAAAAAAAATAAAACAAAATAACAATTGAAAAAAATTGAACTGAAAAACTTTTATCCCACCGTGCATCGCCTGTAAAGAGAGCTGCAGTTGAAAATTGAAACTCTTTGCCCTGCATATTTCAGTTTCGTTTCCCTTTTTATGTATATATTTTTTTATTTTCCAACGTAATTTGGTATAAAAAAAAACTAATCTCGATACAATCTGTACCCTCTCCTCCCCAGTCTGCGCACATAGTTACAAAAAAAAACAAAACAAATCCATCGAACAATGGCCAACCAGTATACTCGCTGGTACTTGCATCCTACAACTCTTTTGGCCAAAAAATTTCATCATGGATACCAATGTTGAGTATATTAGTTTTAAAACGAGTACCTATATCCTCGTTGGTTGGAAACCTAACTATAAGCTGATTCCTTGGTTGAAGAGCTGAAAGCTGAAACAGTGAATGTAGAGTATGAAATTGTGAAAAATTTACAAAACAAAAGCATCGTTTTCCAATAAACGAGGGCACGAAGCTGTAAAATTTGTGGACTTTCTGTTATTGGTTTATCGATCTGCAATAGAACCAACCATAAGTGCATGGCTTACGGCAATGGTACCTCTAACTATAATAGTTGGTATAAGGTACCAACCACCACACAAAGGTATGGCATTCTCGGCGGTTCTTTGATAGTTTTTATATATCCTCTTGATGTTGCAGGGGTAAAATTGAGTGGGACCAAGGTTATTGTTGTGTTGTCGCCAGCCACCAGCCACCGCCACGCCACTGAAATGTTTGCTTCAGGTTGATATCTTGCATTGATGGGCATCTGTGACTGGCACTGGGCCTGTTTGGAGCCTTTTAGCTTTCAATTACGTTATGGTTTTATTTTCCTATTGAAATTGTTTTGATACACAGAAATAGAAAAACAAAAGTTGTGGCATACCAATCAAAGCCATGGAAATCTAAATCAAGTCCACAAATAGTAACAACAAAAAACTGGTATTTTTAATTGAAATTTTTACCTTCTAGTGGAGTCCAATTATTGACTAACAAAAAGGTGTTTTTATGTTAACTGGAAAAAAAGCGATCCAATTTTGATTATTTTAATGCTGGTTTAATGTACAGCTACAACCAATAACATGACACCCTTTTGGCTATGGTATGCATACAGAAAAATAGTATTTACTCGAAAATTTTCCATTTAGGCTGAATTTTTCAATCAAGCTATCAGATGAATAAACTATAAAAAAAACAGTTATTCCTTGGAATAAAAAAAAAAACTCAACTTAATGCATGGTATCCAATCTCGGAATAACTTAATGGTAATTTTCACTGATTATATCGGAAATGCCATTAATTTCCTAGAAAAACAGCTGCACTTGTTTGGATAAAAAACAAATCCATTAACGCATCCGAACACATTTCAGCCAATTTTTCTGTTATCCGCAACAAGACGGGACACAATGTTAAACGTTCGAATTTCTGTATCTCGGTTGATATCGTAAACATACTTTTTCTTAGCGCCAATTTTTAACCGATTTTTATAAAAAAAATTTTTGTTTGGTTTGGAAATGAACATTTTTTTAGAATTTATATTTTAAACAACAAATTGTCTTAAAAAACACATGAAAATTGATTTCGAAGTTGGGTAAATGGGGAACAAAATGGAATTTTTCAATCTGTTCAGCTTATACAGTCTATGTGGTCTTACCACATCTTTACATTTTTGGAAAGATCCTAATGTCTTCTTTCCAAAACAGTAAAAAAAAAATTCAAATGGGTAAAATTTGAGGAAATGTTTTTCAATGAATAAAAGTAAAGAAAAACCGTTTGTGGAAGGCAATTTCATGAGAGACATGAATATAGAAAGACCTTCGTATTGTTCCATTTCACTTCGAATAATGTTGCTTTGAAATATTTTGTGCTTGATTCTTTAATAATCATGTCAAAAAGTTCTCCAGATAAAAGAAAACCAACGAACAAAAGTCAATAGGGGGTCTTATCCTAAGATTCGAGTATTTTATACTCACTCGGCAGAACAAACGTTTTGTTTCGTAAAAATATGTTAGGAGTTCAAATATCAATTTGTTGTGAATGCACAAGCAGCCATATATGGTATGTCTTAATATTTTGTGAATGGATATATGGAGCCATAAATGGATGTTGCTAAAAACACACTGTGTCTTGAATTCTACTGCAGTTACACATAACTCCAAGTTGGCTGATGTCGTCTTTGACTTGGAGGCGTGATTACTGGTCGCGTTGTCTTCCTCTGCTAAGTGCACCATCACTGTTGGATTCTAGTTTGTGCATTTAAGTCCGCACTTTGTACGTGTCCCAGCCATCTCAGCTCCTGTATTTTTAGCTTCTTGACCAGGTAATCGTCACTATACAGACCGTTAAACTAGTCGTTGATTCTTCTTCTCCATACACACAGGACCAGAAATCACTCGAAGAATATTTCTCCCCAAGCAACCAAGCAAAATTTCAACCAAATCTTTTAACGCCCATGCCTCTACCCCATACAACAGAACTAGGATAACTAAGGTTTTGTAGAGATTTCCTTTTCGTTGATAACAAAATATGTTTCATTTTGTCTTCATTAACAGCCAATCCCATTTCTGCCACTTCTGATTCAATACTGGCAAATGCACAAATCACAAATAGTTGAACGGACTTTTGATAGATTTTACGTACCATTAGTATTGATTTCTGATCTGCGTACAACTGCTTCAAGAACGATTTTATATAGATTGCATGATAATGCGCAGCCTTTTCTTAGACTTCTTTCAACACCAAATGGTTCAGTGATGTTCCTACCGACTAAGACGAAGCAGCAAAATTTTTCACATCATTCTGCACAAATGGTTTTAAGCGATCACACAACATTGAAAATAGGATTTTGTATGCGACACGTTTAAGAGGCCTATTTCTCTGTAGTTGGCAAAAGTCAGAGCGTCTCCTATTTTGTAAATGGGGTAATTAGGCATGCTATCATCTAACCAGATTTTACCGTTAAGTTGGTGCATACTTTCTACCAAATCATCTCCTGCTGCTTTAAGCAATTCGATTGATAAGTCATCCGAAACAGAACTTTTTCTAAGTCAGGTGAACGGAATTTCTGGCCACCGTTCCACTGTTAAATGGTATAACAGTAGAATATTGGCCATCTTCACCGCCACCGTTCAGAAGTCTAGAAAAATGTTCCTTCCAGCTCCTCAGCAGTGATTGTGTTTCTACTACCATATTCCCCCTCTCATCTTGGCAGGCTACCCTTCTGCCCTTTTAGCCTTGTGTAGATGTTCTTACCCTTCAGTAGAATTTTCGAACATTCCGTATGCGTTTGTACCCCCTGAAAATACTCCAGCACCGGCTTCTCATGTCCTCTCATTTTCTTCATGCAAAGTTGGCGTTCTTCTATTCTGGTTTGCCCGTAGAGGATAGAGCTCTCGGGTTGATCTTTCGTCGAACCAGAAGTTTCTTTGTAGACGCCTATTAAATCAACCACATCAGTAGTGACGCCAAGGCCCCTTGTGTACATTTAAGTGTGAGAATTGGGTGGTTGCTAGGATAATAATTTCTCCCCTTGTCAGAGTCTACCATCCAGAGTACAATATCAGATGTTTTGTTATGCACGATGTGCTTTCCGAATAATCTTCCCTTCAAGCACTTCTTATTTTGGCGCTCAAGGAGATCATAGAACACGTCCTTTATTGTAGTATTCTTATCCCTTTGTGGGGGGCGTGAACTCAGATCAGCTTCACGGTCTTAAACTTCGGCTTGCAGATTGTAACTAGACGCTCGTTTACACAGTTAAGACCTAAGACTTCGAGCCCTAGTCTTTCACTTATCACAAAACCGGAACCGAACAGCTACTGAACCTGCTCCTGAAAGCATTTCCTATGATAAAAATGATTATGAAAAGGAAGTCCTTTGAGTCCGAAATTGGGGTCTTTCTAATTTAGGAATTTATTTCATTCCTTTTCGGGTATTTATTTCACCGAAATTCATAATACATATATATCATCTTGAATTAAAGTGTCACTATAGCATAGCCAACAGTTTGGGTCAGTTTTAAGTACATGCGTGTGAGTTTGTGTGCATATTTGTTTATTTTTTTCTTTAGAATTAATGTAACGGCTTTATCAAAATTTTATCTTCAAATAATTTCAAGAAAAGAGGAAATAAATTATTCAATCTCTGTTCCTGTCTTCATATCTTACCACCTCATTATCGCATCTCCTTTTTTCGCTAGACTTAGCAAATATAAATTTTCCCCTTCTTCTCATTTCTTGAAAAAAATGAGTCTTTCACAGCGAAACAAATCAAGGATGTCGTTAACAAAAAAAAAAAAACAAAAACAAAAGAAATTTCCAGAAGTAGAAAGGCTGTCACCACGTTTCGTTGACTTAAAAATAATTTCTAACAGAAACGGAAAAGTATTACTCGTTTTCTATGATAGAACAAAAACAACAACAACAACAACTGTTTCCAGGAACAAAACAAAAAAAAAATAGAGATACAAAAAAAAAAAAAACAAAGTTGATATCGCAAATATTATCGTCGTCATTGTGGAGTAGTTAAGGAATGTTAAACGTGACCGTATCTGATTGGTTGTGTTGGTGTGCCCTTAAAAACGTGACAAGGATGAAACGGTGAACCCGGTGACGACGACGATGAATTATCAAGTTATAATAAGAATTTTATTTCTGTAAAGTAGATACCTACGTGATGTGATTTAGATTTGAATTAAGATTGTTTTTTTTTTTTTTTTTGCAGATATTGTAAATGATGGTAGGTATGGGTGTGTAGGTATTTCAGATTGAAAAAAAATCTCTAATATTTTGTGTGTTATTTGAAATATTGTCAATTTTTTTTTTAAGATTTGATAGAAGGGAATCATTTGAAACAATCAAGGATTTTTCTTCAAACACTTTTTAATGAAATGTTAGCTTTAAAACTGATTTAGAATACTTAGAATAGATATTCATTTGCATTAACCCGTATCTAGATTCTAGAAAGCGTTTAACGTCCATAAATTGTTCGTAAAGAAGTCTATCTGAAGTTGATTGATCAGGGGGCAATACTTCACTAACTGACAGACTGACATATTGGCAGATTTACAAGTTAACACAACCAACAGGGTTTAAATATAGGATACAGATGATAGTTAGTATGGATTACCTACGCAGATGATGTGGTGACGAGAGAATACAGGAGAATACTTCTCAATACCTGTGTTTTTGCCATCTGGAGAAACAAACTAATAGAAAAATACTTCTTCTTTAACGAAAATCTCTGACATTCCAGGCAAAAGCCAGTTGAAATTAATTATGATACTGAATGGATCTAATTCCTTTAAGGGGCATAGGTCTCCTACAACTCCTACGCACCATCGTGTACGGTTTCTGGAAATATAACGTAGTTCTCTCCAACTCTTCCCCAGGTGTGCAGATTCACTTTTGACTGTCCTGCGCCATGTGCTTCTCGGCCGACCTGACCCTCTACTTGCCTGTGTGAGTGGGTTCCATTGCATCGCTTGGCCAGCAATGCAATCGTTGCCTTTTTCCAAGTGCTGCACCCATACAGAAGCACGGATTCAACATTGGAGCGAAACAGTCTCAGCTTGGTCTGCTTATAGCATTATTTCTCCATATGTTGGACAGTATCCCGAAAGCAGCGTTTGCCTTTTTAATACGACTGTCGACATCTTGTTCGGCTCCGCCTTTGGTAAAGTCAAAACTTCCAAGATATTGAAAGTCTTCTACTTTCTCTACTGGTTGTCCAGAAATATTGACTTGAAGGGATTAGTAACTTCCGAGGCTGATCATTTTTATTTTTGCCATGTTAATTTTCAGCCCCACGATTTCTGCTTCTCCCTACACCTTGTTGATGGAGATCCATGATCCTATGAGAAAGTAAACATACGTCGGTAGTCCGCGTAGTCCAGATGTTTTAGTTGGGATGTCAGACGCCATTGAATTCCACCATTTCCGTTTAAAGGGCTGCAAGCAGCACATCACTTATCAATAACAGGAAAAGTATTGGCGACAGTATGCAACCCTGTCTGACACCACAATGGACTTCGAATTCATCCGAAAACCTTCCTCTATGTAAAACGTGACATTTGCATCCATCGTAGGTTGCTTTAATAATAGCGATTAACTTATCTGGAATGCCTCTCCTGCGTAAGGCAATCCAAATAAATTCTCTGTTAACACTATCAAACGCTTTTCCAAAATCAATGAACAGCAGGTGAAGTGGTGATCGATATTCGACGCACTGTTCAATAATGATCCGCAGGGTGTTAATGTGGTCAACACAGGATGAACCAGTACGGAAACCTGCTTGTTTGGCGTCGAGTGTGTCTTCTAGATGTTCTTTTATTCGCTCTAATATTTGCTGCTATCTTGGCAACCGCAGGCAGAACGCAAATCCCTCTCCAGTTTTCACACTGCATCAAATCTCCTTTCTTCGGGAGCTTGACGATCATTCCCCTTTTTCCACTCCTCCGGGAAGCACTCAGAGTTCCAGGCTCTCGTTATGAGTGGATGCAGTAGCTCACTCCATGTCGTTGGTGCTGCTTGTAAGAAATTGCAGGAATACCGTCAAGTCCTACCGCCTTGTTGTTCTTCAGTGTTTTAATTTCGGCAATTATCTCTTCTCTACTGGGAGGTGTGGTGCGGATTCAGGCATTTGTTGCTTCGGGTCATCAGGTATTGGATGCGCATCGCTGGCGAACACACGGTTGAAAACCGAAGCGAAGTGTTCCTTCCACCTTCTGAGCTGGTCCTCATCCGAATGGAGCAGGGAACCATCTAAATCTTTCACCAGGTGTTTGGAGAATTGTACTCCAGTGAGCTCCTTCTGCTGTCACACCGATTTGCGGCCTCTTCTGCTTTTTCAGCTAATGCATTGATGTAGTTACGCTTGTCACGTCTCACGCTGCGGTAAACATCTCTCATCTTCATGCGATACGTGGATTCTAGCTCGTTTCTCTCTGCTGCTTGAGTAGCTGCGATGCGAGCTCGCAGTTGTTTTCTTTCGTCAATCTTCGATGGAGACAGAAGAGAAAGACATATTGATTATGTAGAAGTTGAATGAATTGTATTCAGTATAGGAATTATTACTTTCTGTTGATTGCACATTTAAAAAATCCTATTATTTAGCAAAAAAAAGAAATCCTTACAGAAGATTTCTATTGAATATTCATAAGATGATTGAGAATATACACAATTATTCTAATAACAGAAATTCCATCGAAAAGTTGCCTAAAATCAAACTAAAAATCAACAATAAAACAAAGGAAACACCAAAATATAAGCTCTGATCAGCTTATGGTCATCAAGAGAAAATTGGAAAAAAATATATATAAGTTCCAGCATAGAATCTATTTCGATCAGAACTCATTGATAGGTCGCCATATCTCAATTGTTTGACTTCATTTTACCTTTTGGCAATCACCATTCAATCATCATAATGCTTTGAAGTTTATTAAATTCCTTTTTTTCCTAAAGGCCCATGTAGTGTGTTTGAGAAAAGTTTACAAGTCCTGATGAAAATATTGGAAAGAAAGTTTGGTAACTTCTTGTCCCAATATGTGGAATCAAATCCTTTGGGGTGTTTCTTTACTTGTCAGCTTGTATCTCTGTTATAAATTAAATTTCAAACTCTGCGACACCATTAGCCATCCTTACATTCTCGATACCATGTGTGCGCATCTATTATTTTTTATTCTCTTTCTAGAATAAGCCAAAGCACCTTGCCATTGATGACACGTGGCCTCGCTTATGTTCAATTCCATTCATTCATATATCCTTTTGACCTTATTTTGTCGTTGATTCCAAATGATTGTGTAAAAATGGCAAATATGAGCCCTGCCAAAACGTCAAGGTGAACTTCTGATGGAAATGCTTATGACTATTGTATAGATGCTATATTACTACAGTTTCAATTCCTTCTAGGATGATGAGATGAATTCGATGACAGAGAGTCACAGGACGATCGACGACGACGACGACTATGATGATGATGATGGTGATGGCGCGACACTGGCAGGAGTGAGAAATGATGAAAACAAAAATATATACAATACATGTAATGCGACTTTATCGTAGAATTTGTAACTTACCTCGTACGAGTACGATATTATGTACGATGTACGAGTATAATATGGAATGGCATTTTATTTCATTTAGTGACAGTGAGGTTAGAGAAGGGAAGGACTTTACATGGCTTTAAGCCGCCACTGATGTTGGTTTGGTTGCCAGTTGCCACTGCCACCTTAATTCCAAAGAAAAGAGTAAAAACAATTTGTGGCATGAAAATAAATTGTTTGCGGTTGGCTCTCTGTGAATTGTGTTATCCATTGCGGTGTTTGGACTGGTAGAATAGGTATACCAACCCGACTGCGACTCGTATACCTCCAGCAATTGCTTTCGTCCTGTGTACCTATGTGGTGGTTTGTGGTATACAATTGAATGATGTTATACTTTGGCATTATATCGAAGAAGAAGAAGAAAATCCAAAAAAAAAAACAAACGGACGACCAAATGAAATGAAATATTAATGAGTATTTTGTTTCGAGGTTCGTAAAGGTACTCGCACTATGTGTGGGATCCTATAAAAAAGGATGTGATCGGGCTTAGTTATATTCTTTTTTTTTTCCACCGACAAATAAATTAAGTTTTTCTTTTAATTCTAAGAATTTTTCTATTTTTAGGTGTTTTGTATACTTTTTTGAAACAGAGTATTAGGTATTTGCAAATGAATGTGTTGTGAGCAGAAATTCTGTTGAAGCAAAGAATAGGGCTATCTATCTTCCAAGATGGATACAAATTTCATTTGGTCAATTTCGGTTAGTTTCTTTGTAAAGTGCCAATGTATTGGTACAATAAAAGAAATAAACTAAAAGACCAGTGCCAATCCAGTTATCAGAGGCCAGAAAATGAAAAATGTATTAGCAGGATAAGAGCAATGGAAATAATTAGGAAAAATATTATATGAAAGGGGAAAAATATATTACCCAATAACAGATTGGGGAAAAGGGGGTAAGTTTGCGAAAAAGTGGGGAAGTGTCGAAAATTGTGTTTTTTACATTTTTTTCTAAAGTAGACAACATAGCGAAAAAAATTCAATCAATTCAAGGGTTGTAGGTATTAAACAGATCCACAACTTTTCTATATAACCTATAAGACCTCAAAAATATTGTGAAAAATGCCAAAAACTATTTTTTTGTTTTATATTTTTATTTTTTTTTTTCAAAAAAAAGTTACATTTTTATGAATCTTGATTTTAACGTACATATATTTTTTACTTACACAATTTTTTTAGCAAAATATAAATTTTTGTGTCTGTGACGAATTTTCTTTGAAAAACTAGCCTAATTTTCAATCAAAAAAGTTGACGAATTTTTTTTTTAGTTTTGAAAATTTTGAGATGGATTCTTTTTGGCTAAATCCTTTTTTTAAGTCCTAGTAAGAAAACAATACAGTTATTGTAAAAAATATTTCAAATTATTAGAAAAAAGAAAAAAGAAAACGCAGTAATAGCAGGCAGCGAAGAGTGGTCACAGAAACCAAATTAAACTTTTGTAACAGATTTCGACTCTCTGAACTCGAATCCTACATCAGAATTGCTCTACCATGCAAAGTTTTTCAGATATTGAATTTTGAACTTTTCAAAAAAAAACACTGTTTTTGCGATTTTTTTGGTAAAGAGAGATTTTAAGAAATAAGAACATATTTCTTGGAATGTTTGTTGAACCCGAAAAATTGATTAGCTACACTTTAAACAAATTCAGACTAGTTTAAAGTGCATCGAAAGTTTTGCCAAATATTTGGTCTTGTTTCTGAAAATGAAATCTGTCTTTTCTCAATTCTGATCAGATAGTTAATAACTTTTGCAAAAGTTAAGTTTGGTTTCTATGACCACCCCTCGCTGGCTGATATTACTGTCATGTATGGAAAAAATCGACCTTAAAAATATGTTTGTTTTTGTTTTTAATTTTTGAAAATGTTTTGTTGTATTTTTTCCTACTAAACTTATAAAAAAAGAAGATTTAACTATAAAGAATCTATCTCAAAATTTTCAAAAATCAATTTTTTTTTAAATTAAAAATTTAGGCTATTTTTCTTAAATAAATTCGTCAAAGAACGAAAAAATTATATTTTTCTATCAAAAATTTGTATTAGTTTCATGAAAATCCACCTCACTTTTCACCTACTCATCCATCCCCTTTCGCTCAATCTGTTGTTGGGCAATTTATTTTCCCTTTTGATATCCTGCTAATAATTTGTTCAACTTTTGCCTTCTAAAAACTGGATTGGCACTGGTTTATTAAGTATTTTCTTCATCTCGAATCCCGAAATCCAAAATCCAAATAGCTTACAGCTATGTATATTTTTTATCCGAAATCGGAATCGAAAAATTGGACACTTGAGCTATTCATAATCGAGATTGTGTGGAAATGCTTTAGTCTTGACTTGAGGATTTCCTCAAGTGAAATCGAAACTCAAGTGAGGTCAGAAACTACCTTAAGCATTTTCTTCTTGATTGCTTTTACTTGTACGAGCTCTTTCTTTTATCACTGAATTGAACTTTTTTTTTCAAAAAAAGCCAGCATGGATAACAGAAAAATCCCGTAATTTAGACAAATTACAAATTTATTTCAAAAAATATTACAGTTTTTGCCTCAAATGCTTGATTGAGATATTATCTTACTCAATTTAAGATTTTTCTCCATTCAAGTGAAAGATTTTCCATTTTATTTATGAATACAGATTTCACTTGAGCATTTGCTAAAGATTATTCTCAACTTACGACTATGAATTCCACCCATAGAACCTCAAAATCTGTTGATTTTTTTTTTTTTAATAAACTAAATGTTTGAATTTTGTAGGAAATCAAATTGTTTATAAAGAAGCCTTTGGATATATAGTATCAACATCAAAAACAGGCACAAGTTCATTGTTATTATTTTTTTCTTATACGACAACCTCCGCAGCTGGTGACTTTTTTACTTTACGTCCTGGTTGCCTCTTACAGAACTACTTGTTTAAATTTGATAAAAAAATTCATTGTATTTTTGCAGACTGCTTTGTATAATATCTCTTCATATACTCTTGTTTTTTTCCTTTCGAATTGTAATCCTCATCATACTCTTAACTGTCTGCATTATTCCTATATAAGCTTTGAAATTCTGAAACAAACGAGTATTTTTGCTCTGCATATATGGAAATCATTATAAAGAACAAATTTTAATAATATCCAATACGTCCTTGATCTCCTTGGAGAATATGGAGATGTTTGTATTGGTTTTGATGGAGGATTAGCTTTAAGCCATTCACCGTCAAGCCACCCGTCACCGCCTTACGGAGTCAAAGTTAAGTTCTTATGATTGAAATTGTATTGTTTGGGTATTTTTTGTTCTTTTTTTTTGTTAGATTTGAAGGAATATCCCTTCTCAAAGTCTATAAAATAGAAAATACTATCACTATTTGTGTGTGTGTGTGTGTGTGTGTGTGTGTGTGTGTGTGTGTGTGTGTGTGTGTGTGTGTGTGTGTGTGTGTGTGTGTGTGTATGTGTTATGTTTAAAAGACTTTCCCCTGGAACATTTAGACTTATGAATTATTCATAAGAAATTTATATCCCCTTTATAAAGGATTATGAAAGAAGGTTTTTATCGTTTTTCATTTTTTGTGTGTTTGAGTTTCCATAAAAAATGGAAAAAGGGACACACGCATACAATCAGAAGACATACAAAAAAAAAAAATCACAATGCGTATGTGGTGAAAAATGTACTGTAAAACTTTGGTTATAGTCTTGAAAGGACACTCTGCCTTAGTTGATAAAACATACATTCTTTTTTATTTATAAAATTTTTCAATTAATTAAAATACAAAAAAATCACATTCTGTTTTGTTAAGGAGGACACCTTAACATGGTAATTGGTATTAAATTTATCTTTTGTTTGGAAAGAAAATTTATCAAACAAAAAAATTGAGATCTCAATGCTATCAGTTGACAATAAGGACATGATTTTATCCCAGGTCCAGGTCGAAAGAATAGAATTGTATGGCCATATTAACAAAATAGATGTTGAGTCTGTACCGGAGATTGATATTGTTTTGTTTCATCCCCGCTGTGAAATTTGATATTTAATTCTTTCTGTTAAATAAAATGTCCTTGCACGAATCCGTCATTTAAACATGGATATCATAGAACAAAAATTCTTGTGTACACTGTGGCGTATGCGTACTTTTTTAAGAGTTTTTATGCTTTTTACTTGCTTTACATAGATTAGTGCCAATCCAGTTTTCAGAGGGCAAGTGTTGAAAAAAATAATATTAGGATAAGGTCGGTGCAAAAATTTAAGATAAATGGTATATGAAAGGGGAATTGCCCACCAACAGATTGGGGAAAAGGGAATGGGTGATTGAAAAAGTTTGATGGGTGTCGAAAATCGTGTTTTTGTGCGATTTCTGTCTAAATTAGACCTCGTAGTGAAAAAGTTTTATGCAAGAATTGTTGGTGATTAAAAGATCTACAACTTTGGCTGAGATTATTTTTCTATATGACCTCAAAACTGTTGTGAAAAATGCAAAAAACGACTTTCTTTTGTTTCTTGTTTTTATCTTTTTTTTTAAAGTAGTTAGAACATTGATATATTTTATACTTATAAAAATTTATTTTCAGCAAAATACAAATGTTTTTGACGAGTTTATTTTGAAAAATAGCATAATTTTCAATCAAAAAAAGCAAAAAAAATTTTGAGTTGGATTCTTTTGGTTAAATCCTCTTTTTTTAAGACTAACTAAAGAAAACATAACAGTTATTGTAAAAAAACATTGTTAAAAATTAATATTAATTCATAAAAACCAAACTAAACATTTGCAAAAGATTTTGACTGTCTGAACTCGAAAATTTGAATTATCTATAAGAATTGCTCTGTCATGCAAAGTTTTTTTAAAATACCAAAATTATGTGAATACATTTCATTATTAAAACATTAAATGCACTCAAGACTAGTCTGAAGTGTATTTAAAGTGTAATCAATTATTTGGGCTTAGAAATCATGGCAAAAAACATGTTCTTGTTTCTTAAAATGAAATCTCTCTTTACCCAAAACATCACAAAAACAGTGTTTTTGAGAAGTTCAAAATTCGATATCTCAAAAACCTGAATGTATGGTTTGGAAAAAGATCTTATCAATTTTTAATTTATTTCAGAAAATTATTTGGTTTTATCACATTTCATGGGAAACTTGGAATAATAATTTTATAACTCAATTTTTGACAAATTTATTTTTCTGCTAGTATCAACAATTCTTTTCATTGATTAAATCAAAAACTTCAAATTTAAACTTAATGAATAAAAATATAAATTTCTTTCTGCCAACAGCGCTCAATGTTGCTTAATTTCGGTGATTGATTGGGAACCGATGCTTTATCAGAGACAAGGCCGTTGTCACAAGTAAATAATAAACAACTAAATGCGCATAAGAATTGTAGAGCTCATGCGAACCCCAGTATGTGTCTGTGTGTGTCGTAAACCAGGCTTAAGTTACTAGATCCTGGTTTACATTAAAGTGTCATTATTTTTTTTTTTTTAGTAATCGAAACTACCAAAAATAATACAAAATAATTCTAAATATGGCTCCAATGCACTAACCCAGAGTGTAAAACTTCTTTACATGAATAAACTTTTGACTGAAGTATTTTGTTATAAATAAAAACTAAAATATTAATGGAATCTATGCAAAATCCTTTTGCTAACGAGTTTTATGACATGTCAACAACAACAAATCTTAAATAAAAAAAAAAACGAGGATATACAAAAAAAAAAAAAAAAAAAAGGACACACATACAAAAAAAAAAAATGACCTTTTAACTTTATATTGGAAGAGAAAGGGACAATATTATATAGAAAACATTTAAGTACAAAGGTCCATAAGTGATACTTTTATTTTGCACAAAAAGGGTAAAAGTTTTGACAGAATAATGAGAAGACTTATTTTTCTATAGAAATTTTTATCTCTGGATAAACTTTTATTACTATCTTCGTTTTTTGTTTTTGCATTTTTGACAGTATATACTTCATTTCGTATCAATAAAACGTTCAAAAAATTACAAGAATAAAAATAAAACAAATAATTGAGGGGGAAATAGAAGATTGTTGACAGTATCAGTAAAAAAAAAAAACGGAAATCAACGGAAATATTCGACAATCGACAATACCAAAATCTATTGTTGTAACTTCAAAGGCACCAAATTCAAAATAAACAGGATAACTATCAAGAAGTTTAAAATAAACTGAAAACAAAAACAAACAGAAACGCTCCAAACGTTAAAAATGTTTCCCCCCCCCCCAAAAAAAAAAACCCTAGACCACCATAGCAATCATACCACTTTCGACTGTCCCATGATTTTTCATGTTCCAGATGCTCCATCTACTATAAATTTTCGAGTTCATGTTCGGCATTTGGCCAATTTTGTTGTTGTTATATCGATTTAAGCACTTTTCGCTTCATCGGATTAAAAGTTGATTCTCTTTCATAGTGCGTACGTGGTAATGAATTTAATTGCGGACTATTGGTCCGGATGTTGCTTTTGTGAGTGAATGTTTGCGCTGAGTGAGTTGTGAGTTAAAAGGATGACGACCACGACGGCGACGATGACGATGATGAAAAACTTCGTTCGTATATCAAACGAAAAATATTTCAAAAAAAAAAAAAAAAAACCTTCTCCCTCTTGGAAATCGCTGACAGCAGCGATGGGCGAGTAACATTGGCACCCATATGCCACACCGCACATCCCTGCCCAATTAACATTTGGCAAACAAATGGCTAGGAAGAAATTCCATTTCCGATGTGGTAAATAAATTTTTTGGGGGAGCGCACTTTCCGTCTCTGCGATGGTATTTTTGTTGTTAATACTTCTTTAATCATTTTCAGCACGTTCGTCCGCTGTGTAACCTTCGTGGGATCCTTTCTAAAAAAAAAAAGTATTTCCCAAAAAAATTAAACTCTTACAACATAAGGTATCCAGATTAGAAGAACCATTGCCATGCTAGAGTGATGAAGCCAGAGGAACATCGAGAGGATTGTCCTCCATAAACTTAGTGAAGTGTTCGGACACAAAAGACGGAATTTCGTGTTGGTTTTCCTTTTCGTTGATTTCTTTTTACTTTTCAACTTCAATTGTAATAGAAAATCGATTTGCACTGCACAAATAGAAGTCTTCATCCCCAGTTACAGTTCTGAAGTTAATCCATATACAGATGGCATGTGAACGGTAAGTCGAAGTCGGTCGTCGTCATTATCGTCCTTGTCGTCTTCTACACGTCTTACCAACGTCTCGCAGCTGTATATATGAGCATAATGTTTCGATCGGTTCTGTTCGTAGGGCGGGGTGGTGGCAACTTATGGATAAGTTATAGAAACGGAAAATGAATAAAAGTTCTTATACTGACTGAAAACTTTTTGGGGAAATTCTTCGTCAGAGGTTCTTTAAAGTTTTTTTTTGTTATACGATGGCGTTGAGGAATGATGGTGTTGGAAATTATGTTTTAGAAGAATAATGGCCAGAAGAAAATTGCAATCAGAAATAATAGTGCACCCGAAGGGATGCAAAGGGTATAGGGTAGTGTAAAGTAGTGAACTTTTAATGGAACGGATAATAAAGAGTTGCTTGCATAACCGTTAATATAAACAGGAATGTTATTTTAGTTTTTTTTTCTCTTCTTTTTCTTCTTATTTCTTTTACTTATAATGAGTTTTTGCTTCAGCAAAAAAACAAAAAAAAAATCGAGCGCGACTTGATTCGATGTTAGGTACATTTTAAATTTGTTTTTTGTTGTTTTATTATTTTCACAAAATGGTAGCTCGAAAGCTCGTAAATTTTGACGGGTGCAATTTAATACTAAAAAAAAAGAATTTGAACCATTCATCGTCTACTTACAGCTGAGAAATTAGTTTTTGTTCAAAGAGAAGTAATTAAAATTCGAAATGAAAAGCTTTTTGCAGATTTAGAAGAGTCGGTCCTTGGAAATTCTTCAAGTTCAGAAAATTGGAACAATAATTATTTTATTTGACTTTTCAATATTTTTATGTGAATACATAGGATTAATGGAGAAGGTTGATTGTTTGGGTTAATAAGAGTAATGAGTACCTACTTCAAATGGGAATGCGAGTTTAATTCAAGTGGGGTGGAAGCAAACAAGAGAGAGCGGGGAAGAGTGTTTCCATTTAGGTAATAATTCTTGGATTCAAGTGGCACAGCTGAAGAATTTCTCAGCTGAATTTAATGGTGGCTTGTGCAGTTACAGTCAAGATGAAGTACTAAGTAAACACCTGATATGCAATTCTTGAATACATTCGAGCCTCTGAATGACCGTACTTTCGTCTTTAGGAGTAATTTAATTCCAGTAAATTCTAGCACCCAAACATTCAAGTGCACGTATTCAATCAATCATCAACCGAACGGGGGTGTAAATAACTTTACTTCTGGGATGGGGTCATACCTTAAAATTTTAGATTAACAGTAATTTATTGAGTAACTAAAAATACCAAATATTATTTGGCCATGTGACCGTTGCAACCAAATTAGCCATATGGGGAGGTCGTAAACACAAGGAAATACTGTGACGGCTTAATTCGTAGGAAATTGTCAGGGATGCCTATTATGGCTTCAAGTTTATAGTAAGTGCGAGTTCCTATGCCAACAACAATAAATTTTAAGTATAATTTTGGAGGGTTGCACTAGGCTACCACAACGAAATCCATAGTTTGATAAATAGTTCTGAAAAGCACATACAGCTCTGCAAACGGAAGAGAAGAGACGTACACCTGCTGCTTAGAAGAAAAGACGAACATGAAAAATATGTAATCGAGGAACTAAAGGGATGTTTTTGCAAGAACGAGGCTATCACCTCCACTACGATTGTCAACTATCAATTGATAATTGATAAATACTGAAATTTGGTACTTTAAAACCGAATTAATTGAAAAGCTGGACACCTTTTCAGTAATATTTATCAATTTTATTTCAATAAACAACAGTTAGCATCATTCTCAGTTATCAAAACTCTTACCAATTGAATAATAAGATACCGATTTTTAATTTTTATCAACAGTATCAGTATCGATAGTTGACAATCGCAATAGGGGTGTAAGAAGCCAGCTGGTGTCCTTTTGTATACATTCGAACTCTTCTACTAGTCCAGTCAACTACTTCAAAATTTTTAAACCTTTACGCTGAATATACAGGTGATATTCAGGTCGAAGTCTATCGTATATGCGATCGATGTTATTGGCTATGCTCATGGTTGGATGCCTGTGAATCAAATACTTGGTCACTCGAAGAAAAATCTTTGGCCTTTTCTTTTGGGCCTTGTCTTCTTTGTGATATTTCATCTTCCAACTTATTCACGAAACGGATTGGTAGGAAATGACCCAAAAAAGCTTCAGCTTGCCCATTATCTGAAGCACTCCCTGATGATTCTGTACCATTCCAAAGCTGTTCCCCTAAATATCTCTGGGAGTGCACGCAACATGTCTTCGGGGTGAACTTTGTAAGATTCAGTCAGCTCTTCTATACTCGCTTTATAAATTCAAGCGCGTTCCCGGTCAATTTTGTAAGATTCAATCAGCTCTTCTACTCGCTTTATAAATTCAAGCGCGTTCCCGAAGGTATCGTATCTTACTCCCATTTTCTCACGACATTTCATCCTTCGGCATCGTGGTTTATAGAAGCTATATGAAAGGGATAAGTTTCGCGTATTGTCGGCCTCGAGTAAGCTGGGAGCAGAGGTGGTGACTTGGTTGCTGAGGTCCCATCAAGATAGACCATATGCCTGGGTTTGCTTTGCCTGTGACTTTGTACTGTCCTGGAGTTGTTGGGATGGTTGCTATCACAGTGGTTGGCCCTACTCTGTCAATTTTGGCTACTTACTTCTTCTGGACCAAAAATTTTATACTCATGTTCTGGATCGTTTGTCAGTTAAAATAAGGAGTAATACTTCGTACACTAGATTGGAACTTTCCTAACTGAAGCACATTTCTTTTACGAGTAAACGAATTAGCCAGGAATTCATAGGTGTCATGTTTCTCAAGTCGAAATTGTACGCTTGAGGAGATTTTGGCGAATTTAAGCTATTAATTATAGAGATTGTGAGAAAATTCTCAAGGTTTAATAGACAGACGTAACGTGTACGGAAGCAAGTCTCAAAAATCAACGAAAACAAGCTCTCTGAAGCACACACGTTGCCCATAATGAACGTGAGTGATTTGAAGTAAATTTTTCTTTTTACAACAACAATTGCAACCAGCAATTGCGACCGCTTCCGTAGGAGCGGTCGATAAGCGCTCTTCCTCTCCGAAGCAAAACTCATCGAAAACTGCACGAAACGTAGCAAACCGTTAATACTGACTCGT
This sequence comes from Meliscaeva auricollis, assembly GCA_948107695.1. Classification (NCBI taxonomy): domain Eukaryota; kingdom Metazoa; phylum Arthropoda; class Insecta; order Diptera; family Syrphidae; genus Meliscaeva; species Meliscaeva auricollis. Next base: position 72,968,583 of record OX403618.1, on the reverse strand, counting down.
ACATTGAATTGCTTGAATTCGATCAGTTGTGTACGACCGCGTACGTTGAGGTACTCGTACTTCTATTATAATTCTACCTTTCCATTTACTTGAGGATTACCTCAGTATAGGTCAATAGCCTACATTTTGTATAAGTGAAAAATAAAACATTTTCTCAACTGAAGATTCTGGAGCTGACTATCTTTTTGCCGAAATGTTAATTAAAAAAGAAAGAGGATACCTTAAAGATTCTTTTATTCAAACAAAAACAAAACAAAAAAGATCGAATCATATGACTTCTGGCATCCGAAATATCCTTTCTATCAATAATTCTGTAAATGAAAGGCACAATTTCCCAGAAAAGAAATCAACAAGCAACGACCAACGACAACCAAGTGATGAAAAGTTCAATAGTGTTGTGTGAATATAGAACATTTAACAACAAATCGTTCCTTAGAAAACAAAAATACATGAAATGAAGATTTTTGTCCTATCAATCACTGCAAGTGCGAGTTCGATATGGATAGCAATGAATGGTTCAACGCCTAGGAAGTAGTGTTAAAGCAAATATATGCCCAGTAGAAAGGATTAAATGAAAATTTGTAACTTTTGTCAAAGAGAGGAAGAAGTTGAATGGAAGGACATTTAATTTGCAATTGGTTATCATCGAATAAATCGTAAGCTTTGTAGATTGAAAATGGACATTCCTATGCAAATGAAAAAAAATTTCAATCAATATGCAATTGAAGAAGTGTATTGAAGATTAATTTAAATCGATCAAAGGATTTATGTGGAAGTGAAAAGAAACAAGGCCATCATAATGAGACAAATAGCGCGTAGGGGAGCCCAGAAGAAGAAAGCGGTCAAAAATACCTAAACTCAAGTAAAAAGTGTAAGTAGTACTGAAGAAATTAGAGGTAAGAAAAATATAAATAAATAGGAAACAATTAGAATCACTATTTAATTTAACCCAAACTTAGATGGAGTTTTTTAACATTCAGAAATCTAGTGTCTGTAAAAAGATCGAGGCGGTAACTGTTACCGGCAAGTTACGTAACAGTTATTATAATAACTGGTATTAAATAACTCTTTAGGTTACCCGATGGACATGTTGCTTGATTTTTCAGTACTATTAAATACCAGATTATGCAGATAAAAGCAAAGGCATGGAGTAGAAGATACAAGTATAAGAAAAAATTAACAGTGGAGGCGAAACACATAAAGACGTAAGGGCTTCAGTCCTCACTAGTATATGAAAGTTCCAATTCAATTCCAAACTAGTAACTGCAAACACGAATTGGGACCTGAGAAAGAAAAACTGGGAATAGAAACTGGGTAACAGTTAGTGACTGCAGTAACTTGCAGCAATAACTAAAAAGATATATTTAAACCACGGCTTACAGCGGCAGTGCAAGATGATCTTTCAGAGAGGTAGTACGGTTTCCGGAGAGGACACTCTACGGAGCAATTTTAGAAGCAGTGCATGCCACCCAAATCGCCCAACAAGAAAACCAATACTCGTAAAAAATCATCTTGCTAGCAATGCCTTTAATTCGGTAAGATGGAGTGATATACTGGATTTGCTCAAACGGAGATTCCACATTCCAGCATATCTCCTGCGGAGGACCATATCAGGGATCGAGAGTTACTTTATCAGACCAGAGAAGGCCTGTGAAGGAAGGAAGACACATCTGGTGCAGAGCGGGGATCAATCTTAGGACCCAGACCTCTGGGTCTACGACGGTATCCTTCGCTTGGAGATGCCTGACGATAACTTTCTGGTTGAGTACGTTGCGACATCGCCACGGTTATTACGGCACCAGACGCAAATAACGCGCAATGAAAGTTGAACCAGGTCATGCAACGTATAAACATATTCAGCATGGATTCAGCCTAGCGAAGATGGAGAAAACTGAGATAGTCCTTCTGACGAGAAAGAAGATTCCCACACAAATCGACTTTCAGATAGGGGCTGAAGTGATAAGAAGCAGCGTGGCGGTAAAGTAATTGGGATTGAAACTCGACACAACGCTTATCTACTGGCAACACACAGAGGCAGCAGCGGAAATAGCCTAAAAAAACGTGGGGGGACCAACGGCCAGTAAGCGAAGGTTACTGATGGTGACTATACACTCTATCCTTCTGTGAGGCAGCGAAATCTGGAAGAATACATTAAAGCAGGAGAAGTACCAGAAAGGGATGGCGGCGGTGCAAAGATGTGAAACTCTATGAGGGGCCAGTTCTCACCGAATGGTGTCGGAACCAGCCGTTCTTGTAGTCGCTGGATTGACCCTTATCGATCTTCTAGCGACGGAATGGATCTAGGTACGACGAAAAGGCGGAAATGGGAGTAGAAGCGACATCCAAGGTGACTAAGCAGCTGACGATATACTCAAGTGTCAAAGAGCATTGGAGCTCGGAGAGCAAAGGACGATGGACTATTACTCACCGGACACGGATATTTCAACGCCTTTCACCACATGATCGGTCAATTCTTTGTAAATCCTCAACAGATAGCAGTCCAGCCTGCAATTTCTAGGACTCTGAAGTAGATGAGGCGCAACTTACCTTCTTCGCCTGCAGCAGGTGGCAACTTGAATGGGAAAATTGGAGAGGTATCATTACTCCAGAGAACATTGTTGAAAAAATGTTGGTTAGAATAAAAAAAAAAAAACTGGAACAAGAACTGCACCTACGCCAACCACCTTCTCGGAAGGAAGAAAAAAGAGGAAGAGCATTTCCGAGAGACAACGTAAGACCAACAGGCACCCTTGAAGTATTACGAAAGTGGTTATGAGGGGATGATCGTCGTGACACTTTTGGAGGTTTAGACGGTATGCCGATATGAGGTTGAAATACCTCGTAGAGTTCTGTACATGGGTATTTATTAAATTTATTTTGATATTCAAAACAACCGTAACCCAATAACTGCTAAGAATGAATATTGCCACGTCATACCTATTCGAGACATCCATATTAAGTCCAGGAACACATCTTTAAATCCATTGCCCTTACTTACCTTGAAATTTTATAAAGAAATTGTTTCCCTAATGAACATTAGTATTTCCCATTTCTTATAGTTAGAAGATATTCTTTTGACCAGCAGCGTAGAAGTGCTATTAGAAGTTGAAACACTGAGTTTTAGTATTGATTTGATTATATCTGTGTGTCTGTGCGTCATGCTTTCTACCAAATACCAATTTTAATAATGTTTCAAAGTCTTAAAAAAAAAACTTTTGCGGTATTAAGGTTTTCTTTTAAAATGACACAATTAAAAGTTCATTACAACTTCCCACTCTTCAACCACAAGAGATTAAATCTCTCTCTCATATTTCCACCACAGTAACAGTAGGTCTCACTTACTACACTTCAGTTTCCTAAGTTAAAATCTTAAATAAATATTTGTTTTATTTACATGCAAATTCTATTTAATATTTGGACAATATTTATGATACCCCGAACTAAATAAATTTCGTCCCTTAATTTCTGTTTAAAAATATTCATGGGTCGCGTTTGCGTTGCTCTTGTAAATACATATAAAAAGAGGAAACAAATTTGTTTAAGATGTTTTTGTAAACGACCTGAAAAAGTTTTATGGTGAGTCAACATCCTTCATCTGTTCACAATGAATGAACACTGTTAGTTATGATGGCAACGAACAAAAGGCGCTGAAGGATATCTTTCTTAATAAACAAAAAGAAAGAAAAAAAACTTTACTGTCCATCGTGACGAGTTATATTTTGTTCAGAGGGTGGCCTGGTTGATAACAAATAAATTTTAATAAACCGACGAACTTTATCCCTGAAAGCCGACTTATCTTTTTTTCGAATGATATTTTTTGTTGTCCTGTTAAACTGAGATTCGTCCTTTTTTTCCCTATTCAAAACTACTTTGAATAACTTTGCAATATTTGCAAAACGTGAGGAAAGTTGTCAAATTTTTCTTCAACAAGTTCACCCTGTGTAGAGTTATTATAAATATACAGATGTTATGTGTATCGCAGCAACCAAGTTAAAGTTTTTGTAAGGATATCACTATACTGGGAGGTATATATGTATGTATATGTAGTAGAAACCTCAAGAAAATCTCAACTTTTCGCGCGACTTCCTTCCTTTGGTGGTGGTGGTGGGGATGCATTTTCTTGCTCGTCACGACAACCGTGCCACGTTGCATAACAACTTTGTACAGAGTGACGCTTTCAATTCCTTGGCGAAAAAAGTTCTACGGCGAAAATCGTGTGCATACAATTGCACAATGCACACAAACCCAATGCAATTGAAGTTGTTCCTTCTAGTTGAAAGTCATTGTACAGTGGCACACAGAATTTTCATAAGTAAGAAAAAACTTACGTATACTTTAATTACTACAAATAAAATCGTTTAAGATTTACTTTGATGTTTTAAAGTTTTATGAAGTAGCCCACTAATTCTTTGGCGACAACAAGCATGAAATTATGACTTTTGACTTTCTTGCCCTTGCAATGGAAAAGAGCTTTAGTAAATTTATTTGTATTAAAGCTAAGTTTCAGTCAAAATGAATTTAATAGCTTTGAGAAAATAAATTCTTAGAAAATAATTCTTCAGCAGTTGTAAGGCCATGCATGGCTATATGAGACCAATATTTTATACTTTACATTTTACTTTTCCGTACATTTAGTGTAAAAGCATAAGTAGGTACAGCGATTGGCACAATTTTCAGAATAAGTCTATTTTATCATAAAAAAACATCATGAAACGTAAAGAAAATACGTTTTCGAAACATTTTTATGTACGAGTGGCGTTGTAGGCGTTGGAAATTCGTAAGCACAATAACTTTTGATGGAATGAGGATTATTATAATCTGTTAGCTCCATAAGTTGAAGATTATCTAAACTTAGGTTATGTTAGAAATTTAGCCATTTTAAATAAAAATTTCTGGTAGTTTTCATACAAAAACCTTCCAAAGATTTCGCTTTTATGTGAAGAGTACCTACTACAATGAACAGTGGTATACTGATTTTTAAAATACTGGAGGTGTCCAAAAATCCGGAATACTTAATTCTCAAAAGTTTGGTAAAAATAAATGTTTAACAGTTTTTTTTAGAAAAATTCTTACAACAGTACGAAAAGTTTGGGATTACTAATGTAATTTATGTTTTTTTTATAAGAAACTAGCTGACCCTGCAGACGTTGTCATGCCCCCTGTACATTGATTTTTTCTTTGTAATTATTTGTGGGAGTGTAAGAACCATACAAGTCCAAATTTTATTTTAGAGAAAAAACAAATAAAAATGAGAGTTTAACAGAAAAGCTAACACATTTTTTGAAGAATAATAATGCATAGGTTAATTTGGAAGTTAGTTTAATCTTCAAATGGCCGATACATTACTTTTCCAAAAAGTCGTTAGTTTTTCTATAAAGCTCTTTAATATCTGGGAAATAATTGAAAAGTCGCTAAAAAATTGTGAAATACCTGAAAAAGAAACATTGCGAGTGGTACTTTTACGTTCATTCACTAGTATTCACTAGTATCTGCTTTTTATCGTGATAGTTCGTGGTGTTTCGCTTATGTTTCCGTGGAGTTTCATGCTTTTAACGTGACCTTCCATGTTATATAAAGAGATAAATAAACAAAACTATAAATTTTTAACGTTTTGCTCTTTGACTTTTTCACTTTTCTGCGCGATATTTTACGTTTTTTCCGGTGGTACTGCGGTATTAAGTGATAATTCATCGGTATTACGCATTTTTCCACGGTATTCCGCGCTTTTTATCACAGTATGTCTCATATTTTTCCGCAAATTTTCACATTCTCATGGTAACTCCATGCTTTTCTTTGTGCGCAATATTTTACGCTTTTTCCCGCATTAGTAAGCCCTTTTTTAAATGTTTTTTTCACTACTTTACCAGTTTTCTGACCTCTTGTCTACATGATTCCGTGATTTTTGCCAATTTTGTTTTTCCACGACTTTTCAGGCTTTTTTCCTCGATTTCCAGACTTTTCTCAGCTTTTTTCGCTTTTTTCCGCGATTTTTAACACTTTTCCCGTGGTATTAAACGCCTATTCTCTGAGGTATTCCACGATCTTCCACTAGTATTCCGTGATTTTTCCAGTGATATTCCGCGCTTTTTAACGCGGTATTTCACATATTTTCCCGCGACTTATCGACTTTTGCCACAACTTTTAACGCTTTCTTCTACGAAATTCTTTTTGTGTTGTGCTATTTTACACTTTTCTTGCGGTAAAAGGTTCTTTTTTCATGATTTTCTATGCGGTATTTCGCAATATTTATTTAAATCGAAATCAAATGAAATGACTATCGAAAACTCGAAACAAAAAAATGTTGACAAGTCGTCGTGCATCTCTCAGCAGCTTGCTCAACTGTATGCTCAACTGTTTGCAACTCAATTTACTCTGAAAGTATAATGCACACAACACCATCTGCTGGTATTTTCCAACACAGCATTCCGTTTTCTGTTTCTATCGTGTATGAGAGAAGTCGTTTTTGTGTGATTTTCTTCTTTTTTTCAATGCATGGGAAAACTTCTGAAGATCATGATTTTTCGAAGTTTTAAAAGTTAATCTCTTATTTGGAAGGGAGACAAATCCAACTAATTAGAAATCATTAAAATCGGTCTAGCAGTTCTCGAGTTATAAATGGTGCAACTAACCCGACTTGCAAGACTGAAGCCTATTTTGAGGTTAGCAACGATTAATGCTAGCTATTCGTTGTGATTTAAGTCACTTTTTTGTACTGCAATTTTGTCACTGCTACTTTTATCACTGTGATTTTTTGCTGTGAATAATCTGTGATTGTTAATAAAATATCAATTGATTTCCAACATAATATTGTCTGTCCGTCAATAAATCGAAGAATAAGTTAGTTTTGTGTCAATTTTAAGAGTCTCGCTCTACACTGTTACTCCCAAACTAACATTTCATTTTGAATGTTCATGTCCAATTGCAGGGACAATTCTCAATAGAATTAAATTTTCTTGTTCTTGTTTTTCTTCAAACTGTAATACGATTTTGTGCTGTGGCTTCGCCTACATCCGCCCCAAATTCACAAACTATACTGTGACACTGATTGCACCAACTGTAAATCGTTCAAAATTAAATTTACTAACCTCATCCCCCTACTCTCCCGAAAAAATAAAACAGGAACAAAAAAAGATCCAAGAACAGGAGAGCATCTGCAGAGCATTGGGTAAATGGCAGCAGCAACATCAATGTCAGAGATTATTCAGTGTGGAAGGTAATTTAATTTGAGTCTCAACAGAAACGTTAATGGAAACAATTAAAAGATTAGACTTGGAAGGTTTCTAAATGTTTCTGTTTATTGTTCAATTCTGTGTACTTTTTTGTTGTTGTTTTTTCTTCACAGTTGAAGAAGGTGTAGTCTTTTTCTTAGAGAACATTTTTATTTCACGAAATACACAAAAGAGGCATATAATATAGTAAAACTAAAATGTCAACTAGGAGAAAGCCTTTTCAATTGGGAGTTAAATTTAATTAAATTAAAGAAGTTATCATGTCCATTAATTTTATTAATTTAGTGAGAGAGCAGATTGCCACTAAAAGGTTTTTTTTTTTTTTCATTAAAAATAAAGAATATTAGTTTGTTAAACTTAAATATTTAAAAAAAAAAATTGAGAAAGAAGATGACTTCATCTTCTTATTTGGGAAATGAAGATTTTATTTTTGTGATTTCTTGAAAAAATAACTTTTGGAGACTTACTTTTTTTCAGAAAGCGGGAAAACTCTATGTTTGCAATCCAGAGAAAGGGAATCTTTTTTTCATTATTAAATTTTGTTAATGTTAATATTGAAAGTAAAATAAATTGGTCACTGTTTCTATTAAAATATCCAAAATACTCTCTTTAGAGTTATTTTGGAAATTTGATTGCAAAAAGGATATAAAAATTGTTTGCAAACACACGAAAATTAAAAATTAGTAATGAATCCATTAAAAATTATTGTTTTATAATTTTCAGCACACAACAAAAACGAGAATTAGAGGCCAGAATCAAATAAAAAAATTGTATTATATTATTGACTATTTATATTTAAAAAAAATTATTTTATTTTGCTAATGACATTATTATTTAATTTATATACCATTTTAAACATTTTTATTCAAGAGCTTTTATATGATGTATGTTAGATAGATCGCTATTTTTTAAATCGAGCTCTAACGGAGTTTGCACTGTTAACAAATAAATTTGAAAAATACTCCAATTTTCTGTCTGTCTGTCTGTCTGTCTGTATGCATCATCCACACCCTAAACGGATGGGTCAATTTACTTCAAACTTGGTATGCGGCGTTTTTTGGAGACTATCCCCAGACGATTTTTGAATTATTTTTTTTTGGACCAAAAATAACTGTCATATACCGGTTTTAGATAAACTTATTTTTCTCAAAAATGGTTGCTATACTACGATTTTGATTAAAAAAATCATGGTCATTTTTCAGATAAGGTCGATCTTTAAATGAAAACCATTTTTACAAAAAGCGTTATTAACGGTACCTGCCATAGAACAGTTTTTTTTTTTATTCTGATTATCTCCTATATAAATCAATTTATTCTAACCATTTTTTTAATATAGAAGCTTTTCAGTTGCCGTTATAATATTTAGTAAAACAAATTTCGAAAATTATTATTTTGGATTTTTAAAAAAAGTTTTGAAATTTTTGTTTTTTTTTGAAAAATCATTTCTTCGAAAACTACTCAATATTTTTTTTCAAAATTTAGTTTTTAGATGTGGAAAAATAATATCTTAAAAGTGGAATACCATTTTTTTTTTAAAGTCCTTGCTATATTTTGTCTAGAAAAAATAGTTTTTTTTTTTTTTTAAACGGCCTTAGCGATTTCCGTTGGAAACGGTAAAAAAACTTGGACTAAAAAATCTTGTTTTTACTATCATTCATTGAAAAAGAAGATTGAAAATATAATTTCTTCACACGTTTATAGACAACACCTAAGCCTAAAAGTCGTTTTGACAAAAAAATTTTCCCGTTCTTCATTGATTTTTAAAATCAATTAAAACACCCACATAAACTTTCAAAAACGTATTTTTTTTTTAAAGCTAAAAAAAAAACATTTATGAAGCTTTTTTTTTATTATCTTTCAATGTGCATATTTAGTTTTTCAAAAAAATAGCAACTTTATCCATAAAGACATGATTTTCTAATGTCTTAAAAAAAAGTTGAATTTTTCGATTTTTTTCTTGATGAGAACTTTCAATGTGCATATTTAGTTTTTCAAAAAAATAGCAACTTTATCCATAAAGACATGATTTTCTAATGTCTTAAAAAAATAGTTGAATTTTTCGATTTTTTTCTTGATGAGAACTCATCAATATTTCAATTTATCTATTCAATTAAATTTATTTCGTAATTCTAATCCTTATACTTTTCGAAATGTACAAAAAGTTTTTTTTTCTTTTGCCCCATTTTACCCTAATTTGCAGGTGGAATTTCGAAAAATCTAGCCTTATCAGAACTTAACAATAACCACCTATCTGTGTGTTTTTTCCTATCACTTATAGCGTAGAAAATAAATCAGTCAGACTATCAATAGCAATGGCTGACTTCTGTAATTTAATAAATTTATTGTGTTTCACACAAAATGAAAAATAAAAAAAAAACAAATCCACTATAAAATGTAAATGTGTTGTAACATCTTTCTCTACTTATAGTGTCTGTGTGAAAAAACCAGTAATAATGGGCTGAAAAAATCTATGTGTTATTACTGGTTTAATATTTTTATAATCGCCGGTAATAACTTCAAGAAATTAGAGCTTCAATTTCCAATGTCAACGATTTTTTATAACATTAGAAACCTAATGATCTCGCTATTTACTATTCCTGTATTCTTATGCATGAACTTGCTCCTCATTAATATTTTTCTCATTTTCCTTCACATGTGTGGTAAATCAAATTCATCTTTTCCTTTACTTTACTATAATGTCAATGTGTCCCTGTTCAGGAGTCATAAAACACACACAAAACAAAAAAAAGAAGAGAATCATAATAAAGTCAACATAAAAATACTCATAAAATTAAGCTTTGTCATTATTTTGATTTAGCTTACAAAAAAAAAAAAAAAAAAAAAAAAAACTCCTCCAAAGTCCGAATATACTGCAAGAATATTTAAATAATCTAAGATAAAATGCAAACAATATAAGAAATTGCTCCCCAATTCCAATTATTATGTTCAAAAACCTAATAAATTTGCTCTTAGCATTTGAGTAGCTATATGTACCTACCGAACGAACCCGACTGAAACAATAAGCAAATTTGTCCTTAATAAACATAAAATACCGCACTAAAGCCACAATAGAAACAAATTGAGACATATGGTAGGATATCATGTTGTCACACAAGGACATTTCTATAAGATTGATAATAATAATGGAAAGGAAGAAAAAAATAAATAAAACAAAAAGCCAAAAGCAAAAAGGATCAAAATATTCTTAGCAATGAAAAAGCCCAAATAAACAAAAGGAACACAAAAAAAAAAAAAAAACCATAAGGACACCCACATACAACTACTTATTGCTGCCAAGAAGTTCCTTCAACAGTGTGGTCAAGGTGTACCTGGCCCCCAATCGTTGTTCTTTCCATAAGTAGTTTAAATCGTAAGGAAAAACGACATAGTCAAACAGAAGGAAAACCAAATTGATTTAATGCTAAGGACCCTTGGCGGATATGATGACGACGATGATTGGACGATAATAAAATTTCGAAACCAATATAAAACACATGCACAGCGGCACATTATTATACACACAACTAATCCACCATGCCAGCCGAGAATGATGGCAATAACGTGCAGATGGACAGACAATTGAGAAGGACGACGACGACGACGACGACGACGCTCTTCAACAACAGCAATCTAGCCGAAGACGACGATAGATATGCCGCCAAATGGGTGGGTTTTGGTCGTTAGTCGTTGTCTGAAAGTGGACGACGCATTAGAAGAAAGCAAAGTGCTTTGCGGCATTAACCTGCAAGATACCTTCCTCGTTTTTTTTTTTTTTTTTTCCTGATTTTTTTGAACAAAAACTGAAATAACTTTTGGTCCAAGTATTTCAATCAATTTACAATTTACCTCCAGTCAAAGGCATTGCCATAATCTGAGGGGGGTTAACCCCAGGATCGACCAAGCCAGAATCTACAGAATGTGCGGCAAGTGAGAGATACCGGGCTGCGGGACAATTTTGATGTATCTAAAAAAGGAAAACAAAAAAAAAATAAAATAAAGAAGGTCTTCTATCTTTTCTCATCCGCATCTTCTTACTAGAAACTGAGATATTATGGACGGAAGAGACGACTTTACTGAAAACAACTACTGAGAGAACGACCGATACCAACCGACGACGCACAAAGTTTATTGAATTTAAGCTGAGAAAAAAGGAAGAAAAAGGATCGAAATTCTTTTCGACAAGGATTTTGCTATGACGATGGAGATACTCGTAGGTCGCACGAAAAAAAAAAAATAAAACAAAACAAAAAAACTCAGGTTAGGGCTACTGCTATGGTTGTTTTCCTGAGTTTTTTTTTGTTGTTTTGTTTGTTCTCTTTTTTTTTTTTGAGTTAAAACCAACGTTGAAGTGATGTGCTTGTTTTCAGTTTTTTTTTGAAAATCGTTTTTTTTTTTTCTTCTGAGAAATAGAAAAATAGCGAAAAACAGAAAGAATAAGCCATTATAATGCTGAGAAGGTACCTACCTCCATTTTTTTTTTTATTATTATTAAATTTGTCCTTTTCTTCTGATGGATAATAATGACAAGAAGTTTATACTGGTTGCCGGTGGTGGTGGTGGCATGGGTGTGAGACAGAGACACACTGAAGATTTGAAATATCTTCTCTTTTTTTGTTTTAAAGATTTATTTATATTTTCATTTGATCGGATGCCTTCGAAGTAATTTAAAAATATAAAAAAAAAAAAATGAAGTCAAGTTGATTTGCAAATAAAAGAGAAAATATTAGGTAGAGAGGTTAAATCTCAGCTGAATAGCCTTGCCCTTCTAGACGAACATCATATAATAGATCAAAAAGATTTCCGCTGCGTCGTTTCCGTTTATTGGTAATGAAATAAACATTTTTTGATAAGCAATAATGAAATATTCTTTGTGACTTGAAGGCTTGTTTGGTGAAAAGGATATAAATAAATGATGACAAACTACATAATATACTTGCAGCTTCAGCAGCTGAAAAAAAATGTGCTAAAATTGCTTTTTATTTATGTTTTATTGATAAATAACTTTTGACACGTTGAGTCAAAGAAATACCTTTTCTCTCAATGAGAGATATAATATCTAATATCAATGTATGCATGTCACGTGGCATTAGGTTTATGGAAATAGTCTTCTAGAAAATGAAGATTGGATAATAATAATAGCTGGTTGAGCAAGTTCAACATGTGGTTGGGTGTTTTAGAAATCAGAGGGCCGATTCTGGTTGTGTGAATAAGTGAAACGAAAAGCTTTTCACTTTTTCACTCATAAAAGCGATTCTGGTTCTGTGAAAAAATGTCTGCAAGCCATCATAATGAATAATTTTCTTTCACTGACAAATTTGGAAGTGAATATTTAAGTGAAAACATGAAAACAAATGCCTCTACCTGAACTATAAAAATAGTTAGAAAACTTAAATACATGAACCAAATTTAATACTTAGTAGCGAATTTGAAAATTATTATTTATTCGATTCACTTTTTTACAGAATTAGAATCGGCGCCCAGGAAGACACTGACTTGGGATCTATACTTGGTGTGTTACCCTTTCCTATTCTGCTGAACCAACCAAACTAGTTTTATGAAACCATAAGTCGTAAAAATTATTATTAGGTGGTTGGTGGGAAACTTTAGGATTAATGGTATTTAAAATTTGAAAAAAATCGATGGAACCAAAGCAAATGACCGATGTGCCTGTGGGGTTGCGAAAATGTGGGGACTTGAAAGAAATAACAAAAAAAATTGTGAGTAAAGTGTAACTACCAAGTTCAATGGTGGTCGATGATAAAAATAATAAAAATAATGAAATAGTTTTTTGGATTTTTTTTTATTATTTTTGAGGCATTACAAAAAACAATTAAAAAAGCATAAAATTCGATTTTCAAATGAATTAAACAGCTTCTTAAATGAACTTAACCTCAAAACAAAGCATGCAATTTTATTTCTTCTATAATGATACATTTTCCGTTTCCTAAAAAAACTATTTTTTCTATACAAAATTTTGCAAGGACTTTTATAATAAAAAATTGGTACGCCATTTTTAAGATAATTTTTATCAACATCTAAAAACTAAATTTTGAAAAAAAAAAAATATTAAATAGTTTTCGAAAAAATGATTTTTCAATAATAAAATTTTAATTTTTTTTTTATCCAAAAAATTTATTTTAGAATTTTTTTTTACTAAATTATTACCACAACTTGAAAGCATCCATGTAAAAAAAATGGTTGAAATTGATTGAGTCCAGAAGGAGAAAATCAGAATTAAAAAAAACGGTTCTATGGCAGGTACCGTTAATAACTGTTTTTGAAAAAAATAGTTTTCATTTGAAGATAGACCTTACCTAAAATAAAGGCCATGAATTTTTTAATCAAAATCGAAGGCACCGTTTTTGAGAAAAAAGAGTTTTTCTAAAACCGTTATATGACAGGTACCGTTATTTTGGGCCCAAAAAAAAAAAAAATAAAAAAAATGTCTTGGGATATTCTCTAAAAAACGCCACATACCAAGTTTGAAGTAAATCGACCCATCCGTTTAGGCTGTGGTCTCTGATACAGACAGAAAGACAGACAGACAGACAGGCAGACAGACAGGCAGACAGACAGAATTGTCGGACCCACTTTGTTCTCATTCTCTATTATCGTTATGTCATGTTGGTTTGTAATCTCAACTTTATTTTTTTGTACGAATGCATAACTTGTTGTATAGTAACTATATCGCAGGTAAAAATTGATGACAGAGAATGTGAAAAAAGTGTTTTTGACAATTCTGTATGTCTGCCTGTCTGTCCGTCTGTCTATATGTATCAGAGACCACAGCCTAAACGGATGGGTCGGTTTACTTCAAACTTGGTGTCTTCAACTTGGTGTACGGTGTTTTTTTGAAACTGTCCAGATGTTTTTTTGGAATTAATTTTTTTGGACCAAATATAACAATGCCTTTCATATACCGGTTTTAGAAAAACTCATTTTTCTTAAAAATGGTTCCTACGATTTTTATTAAAAATAATGATATTTTTTTTGGATATGGTCTATCTTTAAATGAAAACCATTTTTTTCAAAAACCGTTATTAACGGTACCTGCCACAGAACCGTTTTTTTTTTTATTCTGATTTTCTATATAGTATTTTTTATTGTTACTTAATCTATCAGAGCAAGTACGTGCGATCCAGTCGTGCAATTTATTTAAACAAGGTTAGAGATTTATAATGCAAGAAATTCAACTTTCAACTTTTCAACTTTTTTTTTCTAAAAATTTATTTGTTTTTTTTTAATCAACTAAGTTTGGAGCTCAAAACAATTAGAAAAGTCGCTTATGTCATTTTTGTGACAAATTTTATGTGTTTCTTTAAATTTCTTATGAAATTATATTTTTTTAAACAACTTTACTATAACGTCCACATCAACTTCGACCATAAAAGCAAGTACGAGCGGCACAGTTGTGTAGTTAATTGTAGTGAATTTCGCAAAAAGTTTAAATTTATTCAAAATCTAAAGTTCATTTTCTTTTTCTTGATAAGTTGAATCGCTGACACTTACCAGATAGAGGTCTCTTCAAAAGTTGAAAGCAAATATCTACTTAATTTCTTTGAAAAATTATTATTATCTTAAAAATTCTTAGAAAGTTTAACTTAATTATTTCAAGCAGCCCAAAAAAAAAACTCTAACTCCATCAGGTAATAATCTACATAGTTTTACACTATCTGATGCATTTACAGTACAATTTGTATCTCTCTTTCTTAATCAATTACTAGCCCAACTCAAAGTGGTATTCTGTATTTGTACATTGTAATTAATTTGTTCTTATGAGAGGGGCACTATTTCTAACCAATTTTTTGTTTGAGCCTTTCTTCTGTATAGGTACAAATTATAATTTATTTAAAAAGTACTCATACGCCACAGTGTCCACATTATATGAACTTTTATCTTGAGTTTAGCTTCGTTTAATGATTCAGAGACTCATGAAGTTGATAAAACGATTATATTAATTGAATATTTTACAATAAATCAATGCAAAACACTCAAGTTAATCTACCACAAATAGTTAATTTGCCATAAACATACAAAGATATGTCTTTTTAAAATAAGTAAGAAAAATTACTTTTAGCAAAGTTTAATGCATTTCAATAAAAATAATTAGAAAAAAACTTAATGGTCCGGGAGAGATTATTGTCGTGCTTTCTATGTTCCAAACGATGAATCACGATTTATGGTGTACAAAATATCCAAAGTACAAAGTTAAAATACTAACAAACTTTTCTATACGAATTCCATATATTTACTATATCCTTCTCTTTGCAACCAAAACAAAACAAAAAAATAGAAAAAAAAAAACTTCAGATATTACTTTGTGGGTTTTCATTTTGGATTCTGACAAATGGACCAAGTGCCAACTTTGGATTACTTCTGCATATAAATAGCTCGTATATTTGAATTATACGCGTGAATGCTGGAGATGGTTTTCGTCCATTAATTTCAAAAGCATCCATCGTCGATGTTTTCATTTGTTCGGTTGTGCTTTGTATGCTGATATGTACGGACGCTTTATATTTGCTGCTGGTACACCCCCAAGATATAGCTGTTTTTTTTTTGTTTTTGTTTGTTGTTGTTTGTTTTGAAAAAGGGAGCAAAACAGGAAAAGCATTAAATTTCAAAAAGTACTAAAAGGAAATGCTAGTCCTGTGTGTGTGTGTTTGTGCAAAGACAAATAAATAAATGTAATAAATGAAGTGTTAAAATGCGAAATAGTGTTCAACATTTGTGTTTATTAGAAAGTATATCTTTGCTATTTTGTCTCTATGACTCACTTTATGGATTTTAAATAAAACGAGAGTAATAAATACATTTGTTAGCAGCAAATACATTTTCAAACACAATAAAGTACGATTCAGCAAGACATGTTTGAGATATGTGAAAATACTAGGTCCGTTTGGGCATTTCCTGGGCTAATATATGAAAATTGTCAAATTTTTTGACAAAAACTTCAGAATCTACAAAGACACCTGAATGCGATATTCTAAAATATCTTGCACTGTTTTTATTTCTTGATTAATTTACTTTTTGTTGCTATTTCCTTTTTTTAATTGATTTAAAATTTGTTTCTCATTAAGAATTCACATTTTTTTTGACAAGGCATTCAAAAATATATTGATGGGTTTTTTTTTTTTGTAGCAAATGATTTTGACAGCCAGAACTCATATCTTTGCCCAGGGAATTTCTTTGGGTGGCATTTTTGAATTAGAAAAATTTGAATTTTATCTGTTATGAGAAAAGTTTTGACAGAATTGTTATATTTTGGAATAAAATAAAGTAGAAATTGGTTCCTTTAGGGGGGTACTCCCTACAAAAACAGACCTAATAATCTCAAAAATGTTCCTAAAAAAAACAACAAATAAATAAATTTATAAAAATATAAAACGCGCATTGATTGTTCCTCCTTCTCTACAGGCTTAACTTAAACTAGTAAGTATAGTTAAGAGTTTTAAGTAAAACAAACGGCATAACGATTTTCTATTCTATTTCTTGTTCGTTTGAAATTAATATACATTTTTTTAAAACGCTTTTATAAGCTTCACTTGTAACTGACAAACTAACTAACAACGTAATAAAATGTTAGAAGTCAATTCTGACCCACTTCCAGTTATTGTAGCGAACTAAAACTTGGAACATATACGTAGATCAGGTAACAACACAATATTTTGGTGGTTCGGAGCCAGGGTAGGGGCATTGGGGGCTCGAAACACTCCAAATCAATTTTAGGCCATTTCCAGTGATGAGTATCGAACACAAACTTTGTACATTTATGTAGTTTGGGGGGGGGGGGGGCGTTGGAGTTTGAAACACTCCAAATCTATTTAAGTTTACTTCTAACAATTGTATTGAAATAAAACTTTTTGCATATTTTATGGAAACTCTCTATTTTGGAGGTACGGAACCATGGGAGAGGTATTAAACAGAAACCCGTTGGTACTATTTAAAAAAAAATTTGTCTTTCACTTTGTAAAATCAACACAAATATTGTGCTTTTTAATTGGATTATGAATTATGAAAAACTATGAGTAAAAAGTAAAAATAAAATATGTAGTTTTAAAAACCTAAAAAACGCATTTATCACGCACTTAAAATTATAAAGTAATTTCATTGACTTATATCAAATGGTTAGATAAATAAAATGCACGACTGAGTAGCGACGTACTTGCTCTTAAGGTGAATGTTACTGTGGATGTTAAAACTTCTTTTATTAGGTCTCTTAAAAATAAATGATTTTATAATTTTATGCAAAAAAAAATTAACTTTATTACTAAAAGGACATAAACAAATTTGTAAAGTAATTTGAGCTTCAAACTAAGTATGACATTTGATTTGATTGAGAAACATACATTTTTTGAAAAAAACAAAAATTGAAAATCGTTTGAGCCGTAAAAAAAAAAAAAATTTGTATATATAAAAATTCTCAAACCTTGTACAAACATTAAGTTGATATGCCATTTTCAAGAAAATAATAATGCACATCTAAAACAAAAATTAAATAAAAAATACCTTGACCCGTTTTCGAAAAATTGTTTAAAAAAAAAAAATTGGAAGAGTTTTTAAAAATCAAAAAAATTTGTTTTTCAAAATTTTGATAATTTTTAAATTGTATAAAAAAAATTATTAAAATTGGTTCAGTCGTTTAAGTAAAAGCCAAAAATGAAAAAAATAAACGGTTATATGGGAGGTACCGTTAGCAGAATATTTATAAGCATTTCATTCATTTCAAAAGTGTGACTAACAAAAGTCGACAAAATTTTTTTTAAAAATCGTTAGAGCCGTTTTTGGAAGAAAATAACTTATCCTTAATGGTGATATGGTAAAATTTGTCCAGCGCGTACATAGAAAGATCGATTTGCGTTTTTCAAAATAGCGGATTCAGAAACCAGGGGCCTATTTTACCAAACATTTTTTAATTTTCACTTTGTATCTTTTCAAATAAATAATTTCCTGCAAAGTAAAAGTGTTTAGAGTTTCACAAAACATTCGAAGTGAAAAGACTTTTTCCTTTTTAATTTTTTAAAATATTTCTGAAAAGTGAAAAAAAAAGTAACAAAGTAATTGTTTGAGCGGCCATTTAAAAGTCCTAAAAATCGCAATCACTAGAGGTTCGGGGTTTAAATCCTATCGAGAGTAACTTTTTTTTTTTTATGAAAATAACGACCACTTAACAGAAAATCGTGCAGGTAGCCTTCTACGGCAAGTACCATTATTAGGATTAGCTTAAATTTTATATAGTTGAACTTTTAGTATGTTTGATAAGTTAAGAGTTTTTATTCGAACCAAACTCTTTGGTCATTATTATTTATTTTAAGAAAATCTTCATTAATTTATTAGGATTTTTTGACATCTTTTCTGAAGAAACTTTTATTTGCAAACAAAAAATTCTCTTTGCATATTATTGAAAAGCTTTTCTGAAAAAACTAACAAATCTTTTAACTTTGCAGAAAAGAACTTTTCACTTTGCAAATTTGTATTTGGTGAAACATATTTTGCAAAGAGGAAATCTTTTCAACTTTTCATTTCAATTAATATTGTATTTGCAAAAAGGTGTTTGGAGAAACGATATTTGCAAAGTGATAAGTGAAAAGTGTTTGGTTAAATAGGCCCTAGGGCTTAATCTTTTTGAATAACCTACTTTCAGATTTGAAATAGTCTACTTTTGTATAAGTACTTTTTCTACTATTATGAGCTTATGAGTTATCACAGCATCCTTTGTCACTCCAAATTTTTGTCATCTATTCGAGAATTTCTTTAGAAAAATAAATTAACACAAAAGATTTAAAGTCTATTGTATCTTTTTCGATGGTTTAATTAAAACAAAAGATGTTTAACTTTAATAACAAAATTCCTAAGAGTTTTGCGTGAAGAAACTAAAGAAAAGAAAAAAACTTATTTTAATATGATTACCTACCTGATTCCATATTTTTAAACGTAGCCGTAGGTAGGTTGAGATTCATTCAATTATAATGCTATTAGAACTCTTTTTTTTTATAATAATATCTATTTTCATTTGGAAAAGACTCTGTGAAATTTTAAGAAGCTTACAATGGAAGCACAACCACAACACAGAACAAAAGGTTAAGCACCTGAGAGCGAGCAGAGGTAGAGCTTAGCTTAAAAGAGATTGAAATCAAAGTGAGTTTTACTTGGATATTTTTTTTTTTTCCTTCTGTTTTTGTTTCATTTTTAAGACTGTCTGAAGCAACAATCCTTTTTTGTGCATAGACAGAAAATATACCTACCATATCTGTGCAAAAATGTCTTGTGTTGACTTTAGCTTGAAACTAACTCTTATCAATAAATTTATAACTGTGGGCATGAGATGTGGGTAGGGTATGTGGCAATGAGAAAAGAAGATTATTTTAAAACGAAAGGTCTATACCGATGTTAACTTTTAATCAAAAATATTCGCTATACAAAGAAAGATTAAGGATATTTTGAAGCAGAAACAACCAACCATAACATGCTTCGTGTTTGGGTTGAGATAAGTCATCTAAACCAAATACCCAGTTGTGTTGATTACTCATTTATTTTAATAAAGCTTTTCTGAAAGTTTTTTCTGTATTAAGGTTTTTTTTTTTTTTTTTTTTATATAAAAGTGGATTTATTTTTGTACTTCCATGTAAGTCGGATTTTGAATTTCTTAATGTTTTGTACCACAAAATTCATTTAATACGATAAACAACAAATTTGTTTTGGAGAATAATTTTCTTTTATTTATTTAATTTGTAAAACGGAAACGAAGAAATAGGTTTTAAATACCGAGAGATTCTGGGATTTTCTCTTAAGTCAATAATATCATAACGAAGGATGTAAGCACCTACGAGTTTTGTAAATTAGATTGTTTTATGGTTTTTTTTTTTCTCTGGAAGTGGAATTTAAGGCCATAAATATTATTGTTGTTTTAAGATCATGATCTAAGGTAGAAAAACTATTTCCAAATAGTAATAAAAAAAAAATCCTCTAACTTTTTCAGATTTTTATTTTGACCGATAACAACCCCTTTAAGCTCACAAAGTTCCTTAAGGAAAAAACATCAGCCAACAGTTCTCCACTGGTTGCTGGTCGAGTTCCGACAACCAAAGCAGACATTCTTGCTAGATTTTTATGAAACTCAATTTAATATTGTGAAACAAATTAAAGGTAATTTTGTTATGATGCTCAGTAAAGTTGGATCGTAATTTTATGTGGCTTTGATAAAAAAGTTTTGATGCACCATGTAGAAAAAATTCTTTTTACCGTTATCTCCGCTCACAGGGTACCGAAAATTCTGAAATTTTGTACAAAAAAGTATCTAATGGCTGTGTAAATTTCATATTTCAAAATAAATAAGCTAAAAATAAAAAAAAAAACCGCTGCAAACGGATAAAAATGTTGGACCAAAACTTGTAGAATTTTTTTGTTTAAATTTAATTTTTCACACATGTGTAGGGTAGGCCGGGGCTAGTTGGGACACGGAGCTAGTTGTTCCACATGAATTACTCAGAAACTATAAGTTTTACTTGAACACGACCACATACGATTGAAGCGTTTTCATTAACTGCCACGGATCAAATTATTTTTAATTGGATTTTGAATAAGAAGGAAACTCATGTTTGTGTTTTTTAGGGGTAAAATTAAAAAAAAAATTATAAATTGTTCCTTTTTTTATATGTATGTGAAATAGTGTGAATATCTCAAAAACTTCTTTAGAGATTATTTATCAACTTTTGTGTCTTTGGTCTTACTTACCCTATGCACTGGTCCAACTTGCTCCGCGAGTTGGGCAAGTTAGACCAACTTGACTTTTTTCTTCAGCTATCAGAAAGATATAATTTTTTCAAATTGCATTGAAAAGCCAAAATGTAATCATTTCTAATGATCTCGGTGTCATTGCTGCATTATGAATATATTGGAAGTTTTGAAGCAAAGTCAAAGGCCTGTTGAAAAATTTGATTTTACAAAAAAATTCATGTCTCTAAAACATGATTTTTTTGAATATTTTGTTAGGCGATAAATTTTTATCATTTCGATTTATCTATTCTCTCAAATTTATTTCATTGTTCTTTCCCTCATACTTTTCGAGATGTACAAAAACTTTGCACATTACCCCAACTTACCCTAACTTCTATGTGGAATTTCTAAAAAATCCTGTGTTGACTATACCACTATTACCTTGGTGTAATTAGTTTTCTTCTATCACTTATAACATAGAAAATGATCAGTCAGATTTATCAATAACAATGACTGACTTCTGGTAATGTTAAAAATGTCTTAGTGATGTTACTGGTTGAATACTTTTATAAACGCAAGTAAAGAAGTATAACTTCAAAAAAAAAAAAAAAAATCATTTACATTGTTAGTTTTATAATTTAACTTTGTTTTTTAGTATTTTCTTAAAACTCTATACATTTCCTATGCCTGTATAACGAGCTCAATATTATTTTGTGATAAACACATTTGTGTTTCTTTATATTACTTTTTTTCTGAGCTAAGGTTTTACATACAATTAATATTAAGGTCATATCCTGTTTTAAAATGGAATGCAACACAAATATTAATTGTATTTTGATTAAATTTATGATTCTTAAATAAATAGTTTTAAGCTTATGTTTAATGTATAATGAAAAATAAACACATAAAATGGTGGTCGAGATTTAACCCCCATTTTAATTCAGAAATACTCAATATGTTTTATACCTAGACTTACTGTGTAAATAAGGTCATAACTCATGAAACCATAAATAACCGATTCAAATAGGTGCATACATAAAACTGTGTATAACAAAACAAACAATATTTAAATTATTTTTTGTTCCAAACATATAGTAAATATTTTACTCCTCTGATTGATATTGATGCGTTTAATCGAAATTGTGTGTGAAAATTTTACATATTTTTCTGTTTCAAAATTAATTTTTTCAAATAATGTTAATTTGTCTTTGAGTTATTAATTCAAACAGCCATCAAAATGTAATTGCAAGAACACTTTTTTTAATGATGAATTCACGAAATTCAGCAACCTCAGGCACGAATGACAATTTAAAGATGATCCAGTTTCATATTGAAAGGGTTCAGTTAAGAATTTAGATATTGTTCTCGAAGAATAAGGTAAAGTATCTTAAGTCAACTTAAGATGTTTTTTATTTTAATTAGTTAATTTTACTGCCTTCATTAATCCGCACATTTTGTGTCTCATCAGCATTTTTCTATCTCATTCCTACTAGGAGGAGGTACAGGTCAAAGTTTCATATCCTTAAGAAGTTCCGCAAGGTTCAGTGCTTGGGCGCATACTTTTTTTAAGATCTTATAAGCTCACTCTTTGTACAAAAATATCGAAGCAACATAAGTGCGTTCGCTGATGATATGGTATATTTGTTTCAAAGTAGTTATCCTCTTAATCTTACCTCGAACATAAATCATGACCTTGAAATTGTAAGCGATTGGTTCCAAATGAATAAAATGGATATAAGTGAGAAAGCTAAAATTAAGTGTTTTATATTTTACTTTGCAAACTGCAACTTATTATGGAAAAAGATTTATTTAGGGTAAACTTGATTTGAAAAAACCTGTATCAGTAAATGTGCCATACTAAAATATTCGAAGGACCGAAACCCCTCTCGACAGTAAGAAATAGCTTGTTGAGTCAAGTACCACGGACTATGTAAAAGAAATGAGAGACATTTTTTTTTGCATTTTTGGTTATAAGAACAAAGAAACTATGAATTCTCTGATTCTACAATGAGCGCTGATTACAAGGACTACGTCAAGTTTCAGAGATAGTGAAATAGTGATGAAATAATGAAACAAAAGAAAAACATTTCAATTCTTCTCACTCTTTCGTTATTCTTCATTTCTCTTTACATTTTTTTAAACATGAATGGAAAGAGAAAAATACTCTCTCGAAACGGTAAAATATAATGTATCCCTGTATAAAATGATACTATTGGAAAAACTGGAATGCAGGAATATGAAACGGCAAAAATACTCATTTTTCATATTCCAATTGCACATGAGCATACACAAGAGTG
This sequence comes from Meliscaeva auricollis, assembly GCA_948107695.1. Lineage (NCBI taxonomy): Eukaryota > Metazoa > Arthropoda > Insecta > Diptera > Syrphidae > Meliscaeva > Meliscaeva auricollis. The sequence goes on along the minus strand of OX403618.1, from coordinate 72,945,341 downwards.
TTTCCCAAATTGATTTCCTCAATTTGGTCCGAATTATTTCTTAAGAGAAAGGAAATTTATCAAATTTTTAAAATAAATTTCTTAAGAACTTCTTTACTTTTTGTCCTTGCCATTCGATTGAAAATTTAATACCTAAAATCGTTCTTTCAAGTACCTATTCTGACGGAGCAAAGAGAAAAAAAAAATCAAAACAATTCCAAACACTCACAAAAGAGATAGAGGAAGAGCAACAGTTCTCTATATTATAACTTTGTATAGAATAAAATTTATTCCAATAAATTCCAATAAGAAATTCCTGGAAATTCGTTGCCGCTTTTCCTCTTATCAACACTAAAAGAGCACTCGTGTTCAACCAGTTGAACTTGTACTCATTGAAAACTAGGTGAACCATAAGGATAGAAATCAAAAGGACCTTTTTCCATGACGTTATTATGTACATTTTTGTTTTTTTATTTGTGTTGTTTTTTGCTCTCTTTGAAAATAAATTACCGACATTATCTTTTTTTTTTATTTTTTTTTTTTTTTGGTTTAAGGGAGTGGTCGATGAGGTCGTGTTGTTGGAGGAAATGCAGGTGTTATTCTCTGAGATATGCTAATAAAATGGTCTAATGACGTCATTGTTTATGATAGGTAATGCATGTAATATCGATTTATGATATTTGCTTTTGGTGCCAAACATAATTATAATGCCCAAGAAAGGGCCATGTATTGGGTTCATAGAAAATAATGTTTTGTTTTGAATTTTTAATTTAATGAAGACAAAATAGGATTTACTTGTGTAATTTTATTTTTAGTTTTCACCTGAAAAATGTAAGCCTTCTATGATAGCGGGTCATATCTTGAATGTGTGTTTTTGTCGTAATTTAGTTATAAAGAAACGCACTTTGTGTTTAACATTTTTTTTAAATAAAGGAGAATGGGCAAAAATGTAAGAGATTTGCTCCAAATGTCCACCATAAACGAGACCTATATTACTGAATAGATCTTTAAACCAGGAGTCATTTTTACCATAATGACAAGAACAGAAACAATGAGAGTCAAAGGTAACAGCTAAAAGAAAAATGCATGAATGGGATAAAATGGGATTCGGATTAGGAAAACGATTCTGGAAACATTTTCTAATGTATTAAGTCTTAAGGTTGTTTCAATTAATTGAATTTATTTTTCTGATACCAATTTGTTTTTCTTTTTACTCGAGTTCTTACACGCGTTTTCGTCTCAAAACGCGTTTTTATGTCCTTTTTTTCTAGGCCATAAGTGTTGGTTATGGTCTAACTCTTTATAATGAGGAGGGGGTTTTCAACCCCTATTACTGTTTTCACACAGACACTATAAGTAAGCAAAGAGTAAACGCACACTTACATTTTAGACTTGGTTTGTTTTTTTTTTTATTTTTCATTTTGTGTGAAACATAATAAATTTATTAAATTACAGATGTCAGCCATTGGTATTGATATTCTGACTGATTTATTTTCTACAATATAAGTGATAAGAAAAAAACTAAATACATCAACAGATACGTGGTATAATGTAAGGTTCTGATACGACGAGATTTTTCGAAATTTCACCGGCAAGTTAGGGTAAAATGGGGCAAAAAACAAACATTTTTTTTGTACATCTCGAAAAATATAAGGGTTAAAATTATGAAATAAATTTAATTGAATAGATAAATTGAAATAATGATGAGTTTTCATTAAAAAAAATTCTAAAAATTCAACTTTTCAAGTTAAAAATTATTTTCCAATATAAAATATTTTTTTAGACGTTTGAAAATGATGTCATTATGTATAAAGTTGATAATTTCTTGAAAAACTAATTATGCACATTGAAAGATAGTAAAACAAAAAAATTAGGCGTCATATACCTACGGATTTCATATAAAATGCTCCGTAGCGACTTTTTTAAGCTTTAAAAAACAAATACGTTTTTGAAAGTTTATGTGAGTGGTTTAATTAATTTTAAAAATCAGGGAATAACGGGAAAAATATTTTGTCAAAATAGCTTTTAGGCTTATGTGTTGTCTATACACGTGTGAAAAAATTATATAAAAATTTGACAATTTTCTGTAGCCTTTGAGCCGACATAACGGTAAAAATAGATTTGTTTACGCGTTGCTTAATTACTATTTTCAATTTTCTCGAAAACTTTTTTTCACAACCTTGGCAAAAAATAGATATAACCTAAAACAATGAATTTTTCTAACACAGACAGTTAAACGTAATTTTAGTTTCTTATGCTTTAGACTTTAAAGATGTACCCCTTAAATAATAATTCCAACTTTTCCAATATTTGTCGATCATAACGAAAATATTGCCTCTTGCACCAAAATCTTAAAATAATTTGCTTAAATTCTAAATTAAGAAAAGTTCAAACCTTTTAAATCAATGTTTTTTTCCGCATTGCCAACATCAACCCACCAACTGCGGTTTTGAAAATCATTTCATCCATTCAAAATGTTTTTTGTCTATGTTTTAACAAAGATCCCTTATAGTTACTTGAGTTATTTTATCTGCATTTTAAATGCTTTTGTATCTAAATGAAAAAAAAAAACTTTCCAACCAACAATACGACCGACAATAAAGCAAAATATCTCACCACACCATTTTTTTTGTTGGTGTTCCTCGCTATAATCTTTGAATATCTTCATTTTAATTAACACATAACTTGGTTATATTCAGATTTCAGATCAGATAGCGTTATTCATCAAAAAATAAAATTCAAAATGAAAAAAAAGAAGAAAAAAAAAATACAAAAAGAAAACTCTTCGACCATCAACACAACCACAGGCTGTTTAAGTTTAGTTTGAAAACAATTAATTAAAATATTTTGCCCCATCCATCAATGCAAAAAAAACCACTGCCAGAGGGTGTTTCCTTTGATTGATTTTACGCACTGATTGAGTTATCTATCTATAAGGTCTCAACTCCTCAACTCAAATCATCACCCCCTGCTCTTTCGCATCGCTGGCGCTGCTGCTCTATTGAAAACTTTTGACACTGAAAAAGGACCTTCACCGAACTTTTCCTTCGACTCTTCACCAATATTATGCACGCAATACAAATTCCCTTTCAGGCTCATTTTTTGTTTCGATTTTTTTGATTTTTTTTATATACATTTTCAAGTCAAACGTAAAAAAAAAAATCGATGTCAATAACTTCCGAGGACTACCGATATCGATAATGCTCGCAGCCTGTCGCTTTGTCCAGAGAAATCCCCTCACAAAAAAATAGATTGATATTGATAAACAAAAAAAAAAAGGAAGAAAAATTGGAATAGAAAAAAAGAATACAAAAAAATGAAAAATACGGTCTTAAAAAAAAAGAGCCTCCACCGGAGGAGGTAAGAAAAAAACCGAGGGTATAACAATAATTTCTCGTTTAAAGTTTGAGAAAAGTAATTTTTCTGCCCAGTTTTGGCCACATCTTTGTTTGGCCATACTAACCCCTGAGAGCCTTAGCCTTAGCGAATAGGGCGGCTCAAGTAGAAAGGCACACAAAACAATCGGGAACAGTGCACCAGATGTCGGAGCACAAGTATGCACTTAAGAAGTTTTAAATTAGATTTTTAGCAAAAAAATTTTTCGTTACTAACTTTCAGTGATTTTGTTTTTTGTTTCTGTTCTTCTTCATCTTTTTGTTTTATTTTTAAACTTTCACTTTGGATTTATTCAACTCTGGTGGTGCTCCATATCCACAATTCAGCTATTCAGCTCGTATCCGGTCAATATAGTGTAAGCTGAAGCTGGAACTCGGAGGTATGCGGTGGAAAAATTGGAGAAAGATCAATTCGGTTTCTTTTATTTGAATAACTTTTGTGTGGCTTTGGTTTTACCTTTAAACAAATTAAAGTTGAAAAATGGTCGTAAGTTGGCTCATTCATTCTTTCTTTCGGTTTCAGTTTCAGTTTCAGTGTTTGAGGAGAAGTTACAAATTATCTTTGCTTTGGAATTGCGTGGCAAGGCGTAAGGAGCCGCTTGAATGGGAGATATTTGTCAGATTGATGTGATGGGTTGACATGAAAAATGGATAGGGAAAGAAAATAGTTTTGTTTGAAAAAAAAAATAAACTTAATGAAGGCTTTTTTTACGAGCACAGAGCTTCCGCATAATGATGCAACAGCAAAGGAAGTACCTACAGATTTGGTTGGATACACTGGCTACAAGGGATATACTGGTAAGTAGAATATAGAACGACTCAAGATATTCGCGTGACACCCTTTTTTTTTTTTTTAATATTTTTCTTGAGAAAGAAGTCTGTTAGATTGTTGGCTGAATTAAATTGGATTTTAACAAGCTTTAAAAGTAACGACGACGGTTGCAAGAAACACCTGCACTTTGGGGCTCTGATGATGATGATGATGATGATGATGATGCTGCTGCTGTTCTGCTCGGCTGCTGCTGATGCTGCTCCTTGAAGAAGATGATGATTAATAGAAGGACAAAGTGTCGTAAATGAAACAAATTTATCATGATTGTGTCAAGTAAAGCATACCAATCGCAAAAAGGATTTTTTCGTGCGGAATAATGTTAATCAGGTTAAATTAAAAAGAAAGTTGTAGATTAGCTTTAGCTTGATGGGGTTAAAAAAAAATAAGAAGTACTTCTTATTAAGGACCTTATTTGGAAATTTTAAAGGGAATTATTAATAGTAAAAAAAAAAACCTAACAAAGTTAACAATATTGTCTGTTTTTGTATAAAAGACAGATGATTTAAACATTGAGTTGGTGCCTACCTGTACAAACGATCAAACTTGAAAGTTGAAAGCTGATTGACTAAACAGACAATCAAACGTTTTTAAGCACAAAATAAACGGTAGCTAATTGCCAAACTTAATAAAATTTAAAGCCAGTCTTAGAAACTTGAAAAATCTTTATAAGATACCTACTTTTATATTTTCAACGTACCTAACTATTTTTTTTTCTTCTCTAAAATTATATTTTTATGAACGTGTAAACAAATATAGCTTAAATTACAGCTATCCTTAATAAAATCAATATTCACTCCTATTACAGAATCCGACGAATGCGTTGTGGTGGGATTCGTACTTATTTTAGTCATATTTTCTCGTGTAGAACTCGCAGGTGAGAAAGTGTGTTAGTTGAAATGGTAAGGTAGTTAATCGTATTGATAATATAGTTCACCCGGTAAGTTTATAATTGCTTTAAATGCGAATGCGAACCCTGCGAATCACGCTGACTCCCTGGGAGTAAATAATTCTCAAGTTTCCAAAACTGCCTCTTAATTTCATTCACAGTTATTAGTTGCAGAGATATTGACGTTTAAAAACATCACAAACGTCACTTTCTACTCAAAGACCAAAAAAAACGTATAAAACTTTAAAAGTAAGGAATTAAAGCTGAATACACAGACTTTCGGGACTTTATACAGATTTAGCTCAAAAAAATTTTTAAGTTAATTGCATCGAAAAAAGAAAACAGAAGATGTCTACATGATAACGGTGATTTAAAAAAGAAATACTTACAAAAAAATATCTGAAAGCTCAAAGTTTTGAAAAATAAAAATCAGTTTTTCAAAACTCTACTCCTGTTTTGCTTTTAATATTATAATGATGGGGTTTAATTTGAGCTACATATGCGATTTCGGAACTTGTTTCCCATAGTCGACAAGTCAAAATGGAGGATGTTTCTACCCCAGCAAGGATGAATTACTTGGTAATCAACTTATAAAAGCTTCTCACGGCTTCTTGCGACTTCAACTTCGTTTGCAGCAAACTCTTAAATTCATTTTGATGAAACAATTTATGCGAACGAATAAATAAAAAAAAAAGTTCAGTGTAACACCGGTAATTGAACCTCTGACCTCCCGATTTCGAACAAAGGCTGTTGCTATTGCGCCGCTAACTTTATAACTATCGTGTAGCATAGAAAATGCATATTAGCACCATAAACACTGAGTCAATTATTAAGAAATATTTTTTTTCTGCAGTCATTTGCTGTAAATGAATTGCATATTCACACCAAAAAAAGAAGAATTTTGCAATAAACTACTTTCTGGAGAGGTTCTTCGCAAACTATTCATTCGTTTGCTGCAAACAATAGAATTTTTTACTAAACGAAAAAGTGTTTAGATGTTGGAAGCATTTTCGTTTACCGCAATGAAATTATAAAAATGAGATCCAAACAAATGGGTTGTTTTTCATTATGTTTGCTGTAATAGAATTACAATTTGGTTCAAATGTTATACATTTGCTACAAATGGCGTCCCTTTTTTTAGCGGACACTGTGGTGGAATCCAAAATTTGTTATTTTCTCATCACTTATTAAAACTGATTAAATTCTTATTTGTAAGGCAAATCAAAAATTTGTAGCTTGCATGGTTTTCGAGTTATTGAATTTTCCGCTTAAATAAGTCGGAAGTTAGCTATTAAAATCTTAAAATAGTTTTTTAAATGCTTTTAAGCTACAAAAAACTTATTTAAATATAAAAGTTGTTGTTTAGTTACTCAAAATTCTGCTAAAATATGGTTTTTAAAAAGCAACAATATCTGAAAAGAAAAGAAAATAATTGAAAAATTTTTCTTTTTTTGGAAATTTTGACCGGTACATTATGGGCTTTCGTCTTATTTTCGGAGTCTTGAATAACAAAAAAAAAAAAAAAACTAGCTGAACTACAAAATCAGGGTTTGCGCGTTTCATTTAGTTTCATCTGATGACTTCAAATTTCTACAAAAACTTTTTTTTTTATTTTTAATTTTTTTAGATTCTGGAAGGCCACTTTTGAGCAAACTTTTTCTCAGCAAAAACTTGAATATTTGTTGATGTTGGTGCAACAAATTTTGGTATGAAAAGTCACAATTACTAGCAAAAAAAAATTCAAAAAAGTAATTTTTTTTTTAATTTTCCACAGCCGACCGGAAGTACCCATGGGAGCTACAAAATTATTTTTCGCCCAACAAATAAGCATTTGAAAAGCTACAATTTTTAACAATTAAATAATTAATATTTTCTTATTTTCTTTCGCTGCATTCAGTCTTATTTTAGCGGAATTTCGTATAAATAAAAAACTAAAAGTATTAAAACATCTACATCAATGCCAACCTAAATGATTTTTTATATTATTTCAGTTTTTGCCTCTAATAACTCAAAAACAATTCGAGCTACAAATTTTTGGTTTGCTCAAGAAATTATCATTAAATTATTCCGCTATTAAGTGTCCGCCAATATATGTGGGACGTTCAATATTCACAAGCCACTTGATAGTCTTCAGATAAATATGAAATGTAGCCTAAATGTTTGACCGTTTCGGGGGACAAAATAGACTCAGATCACTACCTGGCAGTAACTAAAATTTGGACACGGATATCTAAAGCGAAAGAACTCCCCAATAGCACCAAATGGTAAACGACCAGTGTAATCATTTCTAACTTGCCATCTGGAGTCCCACTTCTGATGTGCTGGGTTTTAGAAAGCAGCCAATGCGAAATTCTTGGTTCGATGAGGATATTGCTACCAGGGACATAATGTTGCATGCTTGGACCATCATATCCCTTATCAGAGTTCTATGTTGAAAAAAGAAGGGTATAATACCGAATTCTCAGAAGGAAGAAGAGGAAGCAAATGATCCTTTGCCAGAAGTAATATTCAAAAGTTTAATCACAGGGTGAAACGATCTACCCAAGAATATATCAGCCTAGAATAGAGGCTTGCTGTGACGGACATGGGAGTACCGTAGGGGGCACACAATCGGTTTTGAAGATTTGTAGAGAACACTTTTCCAACTGCTGAAAAACCCATTCAACGTCAAACAATGATGGTCAAAAGAAGAAGTTAGAAAAGCAATGTTTTACAACCTATTCAAAATATTGAACCTATGACTTGATGGGTAAGTTTTTCAAATCATACAATTGCTTCTAACTTCAAAAATATTTTGTGCTAGAAAATCTATGCTTTTTATTTTTCATTGCACTCTAAACTATTCACTCATGTTACGAAATCATTGTTTGTGTAGGTTTTCAATATACATAACTTTGAAATGTTCACAACCAATGGACCGTGAATTTTTTTTAAGTTCCATCACATCGTGACTGCAATTCATCGCTTTCATGCTCCTGCAACCGTGAAAACTCGCAGTGTTCACTCATGCTACGTTAAAGGTGTAAACACTAAAAGTATAATCATTTCTGTTGTTAAAGGCACTCATTATTATGTAGACTTATGTGTATTGTGCCCTCACATACATAACACACACACACACACACACACACACATATAGTTCTAAAATATTTTTACGGAACTCTAACTTTGCCTAGCTAATTGGATAAATGCGTTTCATTCACTAGATGCGTCTGTTTGCAATATGAGCCGGAGAGAGCTCTATAATATATTTTGTGAAAAGCTAAAATCCTCCAACACAATATTGTTTAGAATTATTGCTGGCATAGAGACTCTATATGGATGGAGGTGCATATATGGGCTTATATGCATCAGAACGACAAACAATGCAAATGCTCCAAGTTCGTATAATCTCTCGAAAATATTCTAAATAAAGTTGCAGATATGGTTTCTGCTGGTTGAACTCTCTGCTCTGAGCTTGGCATAGTGCAATTGCACAGCAAATGCAGATGCATATGAAGTAGGTATATGAGAGAGTTAGCTTCATAAGGGTCATTCTTTTATTCCATCACAAAAGCTCTAAACCGTAGGAGGAGTAGCTAAGCTCTATATGTGTGTGTGATGTGAACGAAAATACCATTCTGAATCGTTAAATATTCTGAATAGCTTCGTTAGAGGGTGAAAATGTGAGAGACGACAGACGAGTCTGGCAGGGATATAAGGCATTTTTGATATTACACTTTATCATATTGAATAAAAGTCATAATAATGCGCTCTTCTAAGATGAAAGATACACATCAGTTCATTCTTTGCCGCATCATGGCAAGTTATACAAAAATGTCTTTGGGGTTTCATATAGTCATAAATAAAGAGTCAAGCTAGAGATAGTGAAAGAAGGACATTTAATTTATTTCGATAGCTATGACAGAGAGGTCATCACAATCATTTTAGAATTAAATTATCTTTCACAAAATGCCTCACATAAATAAATTGATTTATAACAGTGGCTTGAAAGTATTGTAATAAAAATATTTACATAAAGGAGCAGTTGTGTATTTTTTGAGGAACAATAAAATGAAAGCCAAAAGAAGTAATTTGAGAACATTACCACAAAAGGGTTATCATTTTTTTAAACATCGGAATCTATATCTATAATTCTGAGAAAAGTCAGGATAATTTCTTTTAAAACATACTTGTTGAAGCAAATCAATAAACTTACAGTTCTTTTAAGGAAAAGCACAACTTTGACTGCACTACAAGTGTAAATAAAATAATTATAAATGCAAGTCCCATACTGGTGGACTAACAGAATACATTTTGTGGATCTTTTCTTATCCTTCAATATCTTATATGAACCATCAAATGGCATTTTGATGATCACAATTGTAGTTTTACTATTTCACCGAAAAAATGTCACTCATACGCCATGGTGTCCCACTAGAATGTAGTCCACATAAAAGGCTGTATCTTTGCCTATTCTCCTTCAATCAATTAAGTTAAGGTATCAACTGATAGCATATTTTAATATATCCAGATATAAAACTGAGTAGAAAATAACTAGAAAATCCAAGGGCCTGTAGAACATAGGAATAAAACAAAAGTTAATCCATTACCAAAGGTAAATGCAAGCTTGATCTAGTAAAGTGATCCCAAGACCTTTACTTTACTTCTGATTCCACTTATAATCAAGGATGGGCTACTTCCTTATTCATCATGTTTTTCAAGGCAGGTCGTTCCCTAGCCACCTCTAGTTAGGCAGCTTCCTCACCAGGTCAACTTCGTCGCTGTACAGGCTGTAAAGCTCGTTGTTGAATCTTCTTATTCATACTCCTCCGATACAAAAGGAAGAAAATCACTCACAGAATCTTTCTCTGAAAATATTCATTTAAAATTTTCATCCGGACTTTTTAACGTACATGCTTCTACCCGATAAAGCAGGACTGGGATGATTACGGTCTTTTCTAGTGCTTCCTTGGCTCTATGAGAGAAGGCTTTACTACTTTAAAACCATTGCAGCCCGAAGAAACAGCTATTGGCAAGAATAAAATCTTCTATTGGATTTCTGAACTGATGCCATTATTTGGGTTTATGGCGGATCCCAGATAGACAAAGTCCTTGACTGCTTTCTAGCGTTACGTTTTGGCCGAGTCAATTATGTTGAAATTACTTTCTCGTTGTTAGCGTATACTTCGTTTTGTCTTCATTTACAGCCAATCGTTGATACAGAATCAACGGTCAAGCTCTGATTAATACAGAATGACTATAACAGGGTTACTTTATAGAAATTGCTCGAAATATATGAAATGTTCTTGGGTGAAACTACTGCGCAGCATTTTGAGATGATTCAGAGACTTCAAACGGTTTCGAAAAAACAACAAAAATCATCAGAATTCATCAAAATTTCTTTAAAGCTGTACATGATTTTTTGTCCTTCAGGGAAATTTATAGAAATACTTTATGCAACGTAGGAAAGTCCTGGCGTTTACCCAGTATGAATATCCCCGTGCATGGGACTCACTCGGTATGCTTCCAATCTGATGCATTCAAAGGTGGTGTGGAAAACATCATCTATTAGGAGTCTCCGTTCTAGCAGGATGATGTGTTTGATATCCCGATCTTATGGAGAAAGGCGTTGAAATATCGTTTCACTCAGCCACCTTTTCAATCAAACTCGGCATCCAGCGTCCTCTCTGCTTTCCACCTCGTTGTCTCTTGTGCCTCTTCGGTTACTGCTTTCACTCCGATTTTCGCCTTTCTGTCGTAGACGTACTTTCTTTCCAGTGCTTGGAGATCGATGGGGGTCACTCGGTCGATAACAAGGACGGCTGGTTCTGACACCTATCGGTAAAAACTGCACTGCTGCCATCTTCTTGTGGTATTTTTCATGTTGAAGTGCGTCTGCCCAAACCTAATATCCATAAAGGAGAATGGAGTGTGTTGTTGACATTAGCATTGTTATTTTAGTTTACTCGGACCAAAGGATACCATCGTTGGAGATATTCCAGAGATTTGTTCCCAAGATCGATCCCTGAGCTGCTTCGGAGCTGATTTCTTTCCTTCGTCGGCCATTTGCGGTCTCGTAGATCAACTCTTTCACCATTCGCTGTAAGTAAACGATAAATGGGCAACAACTGACACTTGCCGGCTCGCAAGAAATCTTTGGCCAAATATTTCGAGGAAAAAAAAAAAACAGAATAGGTTCTTATTTCAACCTAACAGTTCTTCTAGATATTAATTTAAATCCTAATGGTAACCCACATGCGAGCAGAAAAGTCATAAGCATATCCGACTTATGCAGAGGGTCTCTGGACGTAAAGGCAAAAGAGGATTCAGGAGAATACTTTTTCGACAAATTTGGCAAGATGGTGAAGGAAGGCGTACCAGATTTCTTCTGCTTGTCCACCCCCAAGCAAATCATGGGGAGCTCAATGGATCTTTTGAAATCTAAATAATTCGATGTTGCTTGCCGTATCATCACACCATCAAACCTAACTTAAAGATTGCTGGCCATAGTTTCATAAGTATTTAACTTCATTTTGGAAAAACAATATCTACTCTTTAAAATAAAAAAATTGAGCGGTTTTTCGAAAGTTTTGAAAGCAAACACTCCTTTTAACCGTAATACCTATTATAAGCACGCTAAAGTCAAAATCTATTAAAAAACATTATTTTAAAAATAATCCTGCAACTGTTTTAAATTCGATATCGCAGAACCGAATACCTGATCGTCATCTTAAACATTCGTGGATTTCGGTTCCATTTCCACACCCAAGATTTCCTGCCGGATCATAGACTAAAACAACTTAAATTACAAAAGCAAGACGGTATACGACCCAGTCATGCATTTTATTATTAATTACTCATGTGTGGGCCCGCCTCCACCTGACATCCTATAAGTTATTTCTTATCCAAAAATAATGTTTATTTGATGTTATGCTGGCTTGTTATCAGTCTTGCCTCAAACAAAAAAAATACAAAACTCTGTTTTCTCAAAAGGTTTGAGTGTTTACTTTGTATCAAACGTATTTTGTTGTGAGTTGAAAAGTTAGATTTATTTAAACCAACTAAAGATTACCCTTTCTCAAGGGTTGCCGTTGCTGCAATCAAAACTATCCTTCAACTAACGGTTATTTTCAAACCAGTATAAAATAATCATTAACCTTTTGCCACAAACAAACCTCCATTGCTGAAAATGATGGTAAAACGCCAATATTTGCTTCCGCTTCTTCCGAATTAATACGCTATGTTAGTTTTTATTTTTGCCCGTTTTGTATTCAAGGGACTTCTGCATGCCTGCCCTTAAAACCAAACCAAACAAAACGAAACACAAAGCATCAGAAAGCTTTTGTTGTGTATCCCAAAAAAGAATATAAATATTTAATAGGACTAAGGATATTTTGAGGCGCCTAATCTGGCACCCCAACTATATCCTTTATTATTCAGTACAAGAAACAAGCTTATTGTTTCGCGTCGTCCTGCGTGAGTTTTGCGTAAACACTCTGTGCTCGATTTAATAAAAAAAAAAAACGATAACAACTTGCAGCACAAAAACATACAAAAAAGAAAAAAAAAAAAAAAACAACAGAAAACAAGATCCTTTGAAGGTAAAACAATTACTGGCTGCCGGATGTGCGGAATGATGATGAGGCACTAAATAGAGCTGAGGGAAAACTGCGGCAAAGCCTTTTCCTTTTGGCTAAAGAAAAACATTTACTCAAATTATTCTTTTTTTTTTTTTTTTGAAAGTTATCCATCCTTCTTGGGAGTTGGGACTTATAGGCTGATGAAAAGAGAAAGATAGAGTTGAAAATGAAAAAAAGGACGAGGACAAGGATGAGGACGAAAGTTTGGAAGAAGGATGCAAAAGGTAACATATAATTTCATGTAAATATTTGTCTTGGGTGACTTTTAATTGATGCCTCATGTTTGTACACTAAACCTACCCTTTGTGGTATTTTTGTTTTAACAAATCGTCTTATCAAAATGTTTGTTATTATGATAAGCAACATAATACGCAGAGGATGGGCTAAGTGCTTTTGTATTATGCAAATCAGATATGGTTAACTAGAACTCTGATGACGCCATTACTATACATATTTTCTCTCTTTGTGCTTTGGTTAATTTCGGAAATGTACATAAATATTAGAGGATAATAATTCTGTTATTGTTTATTTACGAGGAAGCTTAACGAGTTTTGAGAACACACAAAAATTTTTGGAAATACAATAGAAGAGTGCTTTTCTAGGATTGATCCATCCATGGTTGTGTTAAATAATTATTCAAATGTGTGATTTTTTTATCGTAGGGTTATAGAATATACAAATTTCTGACTACACTTTCTTAATATAAATTTGAGCGAATGTAGTAAACATCAAAATGTTTCAGCTTTTTGAAGTAACGGGTGATTTTTTAGCTGGTTTGGTTTTGGCAACACTGGTTTTGACAGCTGACGTGTGTTTAGTACCTTGTGTCACTGTCAAACAGCTTCAGTTTGGTTTGCAATTTAACCATGGATCTTACAAATGAATGAAATGTCTTACAAATGAACAGCGCTTGCAAATTTTTGAATTTTACTATCAAAATTCGTGCTCGGTTCGAAATGTTCATCGCGCACTGCTTCCATTTTATGGTCGGCGTTCTCGACCTTCTGAGCAGTCTATTCGGAAGATTGTGACCAAATTTCGCACCAAATTTACTTTGTTGGACATTAAACCACCAACACGTTTACGTACTGTGCGTAGTGAAGAAAATATTGCGGCCGTATCAGCTAGTGTGACAGAAGACCGCGAAATGTCGATTCGGCGCCGTTCCCAGCAGTTAGGCCTTTGTTACAGCACTACGTGGAAAATTTTGCTGAAGGATTTGGTCGTAAAGCCTTTTAAGATACAGCTGGTGCAAGAACTAAAGCCAGCCGACCTACCACAACGCCGAATTTTTGGTGAATGGGCTCTTGGAAAGCTGACCGAGGATCCGCTTTTTTATCGAAAAATTGTGTTCAGCGATGAGGCTCATTTTTGGTTGAATGGGTACGTAAATAAGCAAAATTGCAGCATTTGGAGTGAAGATCAGCCAGAAGCATTGCAACAGCTACCAATGCATCCCGAAAAAGCCACTGTTTGGTGAGGTTTATGGGCCGGCGGCATTATTGGGCCATATTTCTTCAAAGATGATGCGAATCGCAGCGTTACTGTCAATGGTGAACGCTACCGAGCGATGATAACAAACTTTTTTTTGCCCGAAATGAAAGTTCTTGACTTGCATGACATGTGGTTTCAACAAGACGGTGCCACATGCCACACAGCAATCGAAACAATGGCGCAATTGCGAGGCGAGTTTGGTGAACAGTTAATTTCACGTTTCGGGCCGGTCAATTGGCCGCCTAGATCGTGGGATTTGACACCATTAGATTATTTTTTGTGGGGGTATGTCAAGGCTAATGTCTATAGGGACAAGCCCGCTTCAATTGACGCACTGGAAGCCAACATCCATGCATTCATTCGTGAGATACCGGCCGATATGTGTGAAAGAGTATGCCAAAATTGGACTCAGCGGTGGGCTACCTGAGACTCAGCCGCGGTCAACATTTGCATGAAATTATCTTTAAACATTAAATTGCAAGGTTCAAACTATCGATTCAAATAAATATTTCATTCATTTTTTTGAATTTTTTGTGTTTTTTTTTTTTTAAAGTTCTAAACCTCTTAAAAAATCACCCTTTACAGGACTAAAAGAGCTCATGTATGGTATATTGCTCAATTTAGTCCCAGAGTGAACACTAACGATACTAATTTGGTATCAAATGAAAGGTGATCTTGAGTTTGTTTTTATTTCCGAAATTGTTTTCAAATCGTTTGTGGGAGAGACGAAATATTTGAAATTGAAGGAACACATCTCAAAATAGAGGATTCTAAATAAAAAGTTATAACTTGTAAAATAAATGACAAAGAAAATTATAATAGCATCAAATCATTCTTGTCTTCAAAATATTGTCAAAAGTATTTCGTTATAATAAGCACATTTCGTTATGTTTAGGTTAAGTTTCGTCTTCTTGGAATGCAATTTTTTTGCGGTCTTTGGTTTATCCATATATCAAAAAATCGAGTGATGACATACACTTTTTTTTGATACATACAGATAGAAAGCTTATTTAATCACCTGATATTTTAAAACATTTTTTATTAGTCATTAAATTATGTCTGTACTCTATAGACTAGAGAAGATAGATTCTAGGGTAGCAAATTAGTTAATTTTCGTTTATTATAAACATTCATTCCAAATGACTAATGACTTTAAAGCACTCTTTAGTTCTGAATCCGATAAGACCAAAATAATAATATAATGAACCGAACAAAAGTTACTGTCATTTATATGTACGAAATTATCACCCCCCCCCCTTTTTGCTTACAATTTTGCTTATTTAAATTAGTTATACTTTTACTATTTTTCTTGAAATTAATGTTGAGGATTCCGTAGAGTCCAACTTTTCAATTAAAGCGTAACATTCTTAACATAGCCAGGGTAGAACTTTACAAAGCCATGAGAGAATTCGGCATCCCAAATAAATTGACACGACTATGTAGGTTGACCATGACCAACGTAACAAGCCAAGTTAAAATAGCCGGATTGCTATCCAACATCTTTAATGGACTCCGACAAGGGGATGGTTTAGCCTGCCTCCTCTTCCAACCTGGCGTTGGAGAAAGCAATCCGTGACTCTGGCACTGCAACAAGAGGGACCATCGTCAACAGGTCCAGCCAGATACTGGCTTACGCAGATGACATCGACATCATCGGAAGAACCGAACAAGCTGTACACGATTCCTTCATTCAGATCGAGCAGGCGGCACAAAATCTGGGGCTGCACATTAGTGAAGGTAAAACAAAGTACATGGTGGCGTCGAATGCGAGAAGAACAGTTGGTCAAACAATCAAGGTAGCGGAGCACGAAATTGAAGTGGTACAACCCTCTAAATACCTTGGGTCAATAGTAGCAGCCGATAACAATATAGAAGAAGAAATACGCGGGCGGCTTCTCAAATCCAACAGAGCCTACTACAGTCTGTCAAAGCTATTCAAATCCAGAAATCTAACCATAACTTCAAAACTGCTGCTGTACAGGACCATGGAGGAAGGACAATTCCGGAGACGGTACAATCAGGAGTTGTAAGCAATCTACATTGAAGCAGACATAGTGACAAAAATTAAGTTCGGTAAACTCCGGTGGGCAGGGCACCTAGCTCGTATGAGCGAAGAGGAACCTGCTCGGAAAGTCTTTTGTGGTACATTCTATGGTAGACGGCAGCGTGGTAGACCATGCTTGCGCTGGAGAGCTGGCGTAGACCAGGACGCCTGAAGCCTTGGGGTGAATGGCGTCGCTCGAGACCGGGATAGGTGGAGAGACTTGTTGAAAGAGGCCAGGACCGGACCCCGGTTGTCGAGCCGATGATGATGATGATGATGATTCTTAAGTAATAATACCTTTCAAAAATTTGAAAATCGTTGGAGCCGTTTTAAAAATTATTTGTTAACTTATAAAAATTGGGTTGGAGTCGAAATTCAGCTTTCAAAATTTTGCTTACAAAATTCTGTTTTTTTTTAAATTCTGATTTTCAAAATTCTGTTTTTAATAATTCTGTTCAACAAAACTCTGAAAATAATTTAAAAAAACTCGTTTGGAAAGCGCGCGCTTTTTAACATTTTCCAAACGAGTTTTCAAAATGATTTTCAAAATTTTGTATAATTAAATTATTTTGGAAACATGCTTCGAAGAAAAAATTGTTTATAGCAAATCACTTGGATTATAGAACACAAAAATGATGATATGCTAATTTTTATTTTTAATATGGTAAGGTTATGCCGTAGGTTCGCCCGAATTTTCAAGCTCTTAGGCTTAAAATAAGCAACAAAAATACAAAACAATAAAAAGGCGAAACGACTTTGGCAAACAAAAAAAAAAAAAAACGAAATAAATAAAAACGAAACGAACCACTACCCAAAAAATTGGTATGCCATTATCAAAAAAATGTTAATGGATATCTAAAACCAAAATTTAAAAAAATACACTCACCTGTTTTCGAAAAATTGATTTTTCAAAAATCATTTTTTTTTAAATTTCTAATAGGTATCAAATAATTTTGAAATTGTAAAGAAGCTTCCCTGCAAAAGCTTCCAAAAATATTTCTTTCATTTCAAAAGTACGACTTTACTAACAAAAGTAAATACAATATTTTTTATCAAAATCCTTGGAGCTTTTTTTGAGAAAATTTAACACTTCCATATTCGTTATAATATGACAGGTACCCTTAGTTTTGGCCCTAATAAAAAAAAAATTCTTAGGGAACGTCCCGTATTTTCTGGCAAAAAGTGTGGCAAAATCAAAAAAAATTTGTTTCAGAAACTAAACCTAATTAAAAGCTGATTTGCTGTGTAAACAAAAAATTTATAGCTCCCATGCTTTTTGAGTTATTGAATTTTTCGCTTAAATTATGTATATTTGAAGTTATTTGAAAAAATCTTTAATCATTTAAAACTGTGTAATCAAAAAAAAAAAAAAAAACTTTCGATATTAGGTAAAAATCATCTGTACCAAATTTGAAAAAAAAAATCCGTTTACACGTATTGGCAGTGGAAATGTGCACGGATGGACGGTTCAGACCGACACGGATGACGGCATGACAAAAACCACTTTTTTGTAATGGTGTTTTTGATTAAAACCCAACCGATACTACTTGCCCTATAGAACACGTAAAAAGGGCAAAATGGACATGCTGACATCTTCGAAAAGCACATAAAAATTATCCCAAATAAGAAATACAACGGGTCGTGCAATTTCACAACTCTGAACCTTGTTTATCGAAATGACATCCGAAAAGGCACTAGTTTTTGTCTACAGGAAAAAAAAATATTGATTGCAAAGTTATATAAACCAAAATATGTAAAATATGGGTCCATAACGAGAACGCTCGTATTTTCATTAAACCATGCATTTATCACAAAGGACTCTTTCTATCATATTTTCGTTATGTAAAATATATTAATGAGGATGTGTTTTTTTTATTTTTTGTTATTTTAATTACTTGTTGAGTTTTCAGATAAAAATTCATCAAAAACAGATTCAAACAAATCCATATTTGGCCGCAGGCGTTGGTTAATATTGTGTGTAGGTATACACATTTCTGTAGGCACATTATATTGTATTGTCCTTTTTACGTGTCATCGTAATTTTTTTTTTTTTAATTTTACTTTGGTCTATCAAGTAGGTAAGTGAAAAACCAAAGTCAATGCATCTGCAAAAAACACAACCTAAATAGCAAAGCAAAAAAAAAAAAAAAACAAGTAAAGCTGCAAGAGCTGAGAATAATGGTGCACTAATTACGCTCGTTTGTAATTTCCTCTAGAAGGACTTTTGCATGAAGAAAAAAAAAACACAACAAAAAAAAATGAACAAAAATGGAAGCTAAATGTGATAGTCTAATCAGGTACAGTTGCATTTTTCGTATGAAAACATTTTTGCTGGTACAGTAAATTTGAAAATGGGTGGCCCTGGGTTGGGCTTAAACCCCATACGTCTGAGTTAGCAATCAAACACAACATCCACTGTACCATTGCCAGCCACAAACTTAGTACTCAGTAAGAAATCATTAAATTCAAAATTTTTACTTCCAAAGGTCAAGCATAGCTTTCTTAGAACTGCCAAGTGGAAAAGTTATGATAAAAATGGTGACATAAGTTAAGTATGTATGAAGAAAAAAATAATCTTCCATTTAAAACAGAACTTCTTGGACTGTAAAATTCAACGAGAACACTTATAAAAATCCTATGATTCTGAGGCAGATGCAAAAACGCATAATGTCTGGGTTTAATGTGTGAGCATAAAAAGAGTAGGTACGAGCGTAGTAAGGATTAGCTAGAGCAGAAATGCCTTTTTATCCAAACGCCACCAATACCAACATTTTTAAATTTTAAAGGCCCAGTGAGAGGTTGGTTGAAGCAAGGAAATCTCCACTGGCATTGTCGTAGTCGTCGTCGTCGTCGTCAGTCCTTGTAATTGTCATCATTGTTACCGATGCATATGTTGCGTTACTAAAGGACCCATGCGGTGTATTAATGCATATACATAAGGCAGCAAGGCCAGAATAATAAAAGAAAGGATTTTTGTGTCCTCTTCGAAGTTTTATATATAAATACTCGTAGGTATTCAGTTTCTTTTTTTTTTTTTTTTTTTTTCTATTTCCAACTCTCTTCGTTTTGGTTGTTTTGTATGTTCTTCTTTAAAATTTTATAAAAAGAACCCTTAATGCCAGTACATTATGCCGGCATTGTCTGTTTTACTATTATCCCCTTGGTAAGCTAAGGTATTAAATAGAAAGTTGTAGTAATTGCAGAGGAATTGTCCTGCTAAATGCACTTTATAAAGGTAAACAAACGAAAAAAAAAAAAAGAAAAATGTTTAGATCTTTAATTGAATAAAAGTGAAGTGAATAGAATTTATGTAGTAGAAAAATTATGTTAATTGCTTTCACAAAACAAATTTTATCTTGCGTGGAAATAATTATTTTTTTAATTTATTTAATTTAAATAATTTTAATTGGATTTTTTTTTTTTAAATACAAGAAATATTTTTTTTTTATAATTAAGGAATTTTACGGTGAATATAATATTAACTAAAAAATATTTAATAAACCCCTACCCTAATGTCACTAATGATTCTTCATTCTTTTGTCTGATGGTCTTAGAATAAATAACGGCTTATAGCTCGTTAATTTGATGTGTTAATTTGAGAGCTGCTAAAACTGCAGTCTTTTTGCTGTTGCTATTAATTGACTCAATATTCTTATAATATCTTAAGTTTTTGAAGCTATATTTCTTTAACGGTCGCTTTTTTACTTGCTCTTTAGGGCAACATTACGATGATGGAGAGTTCAAAATGCCTCCAGTAGCACAGTGGGCTACCTATTCGGCCTCAAAACATATCATTTACCTATGTAATTTTTTTGAGTAAATGAGAAAAAAAATAGTTCCAAATTGAACTTATACTCTTTTACATATGACAACAATTAGAAAAGTCCAAGCCTAAGCCTTTTTAATTAAAAAAATGTAAATTAATTAAAAATTAAAAAAAGCATAAAATTTGATTTTCAAATGACTAAAACAGCTTCTTAAATGAATTCAACCTCCAAACAAAACGAAGTATGTAATCTGATTTCTTCTATAATGATAAATTTTTAGAAAAAAATTTGAAAATCGTTAGAACCGTTTTTTTTTTTACTATTTTTTCTATCTAAAATCTAGCAAGGATCTATATAAAAAAATTGTTACGCCATTTTTAACATATTATTTATCAACATCTAAAAAACTAGATTTTGAAAAACAATATTGAGTAGTTTTCGAAAAAAATGATTTTTGAAAAAAATGTTTCAAATTTCTTTTCTTAAATCCAAAAAAATAATTTTTGAAATTTTTGTTACTAAACATTATAACGGCAACTTTAAATCTTTCATGTAAAAAAATGGTTGAAAATAATTGAGTCATGAAGAAGAAAATCGGAATAAAAAAAAACGGTTCTACCAGTTTTTGAAAAAAAATGGTTTTTATTTAAAGATAGACCTTATCTAAAAAAATGACCATGATTTTTTTAATCAAAATCGTAGGAACAATTTTTGTTAAAAATTAGTTTTTCTAAAACCGGCATATGACAGCTACCGTTATTTTTGGTCCGAAAAAATAATTCAAAAAACGTCTGGGGATAGTCTCCAAAAAACGTCACATACCAAGTTTGAAATAAATCGATCCATCCGTTTAGGCTGTTGTCTCTGATACATACAGACAGACAGACAGACAGAAAGACAGACAGACAGACAGACGGACAGACAGACAGAATTGTCAGACCCCCTTTTTTCATTCTCTATCGTCGTAATGTCATGTTTGATTGTTATCTCAACTTTTTTTTGTACGAATGCATAACTTCATATATACTTAGTACCTATTTCACAAGTAAAAAATTAGAATTTTAAGATACAGCGGGGTCATTCCGTAATTTTCAAAAATATAATCGTCGAAACGATAGTCGTGAACGTGATCGTCGCACATTTTTTGTTCTACGTAAACTCTTTCACTATCGTCTCGTTTTTTTAGAGCAACACACTCTCTCAAACTGTGGTTGAAATTTCATTCGGCTATCAAAGATGAGAATTTGCATTGTTTTTTTTTTATGTCTGTGATTGAAAATTGAAAATATTACAAAATGCAAGTAAATTAAAACAAATATTTTTGTGATTGTGTACGAATTGAATTTCAAATATTTTTCATTCTATTTAACGATATTTCGAAACCTTTAAGTATCATATTGCAATTACGCTTCTTCTCCGTTACCGTCTTTCTATTTCAATAACTTTACTGGCAGTCAATATTTTTTGATGAAATTTCTATGGCGATAACTTTATGAAATTTCCTTAATGAGATAAACTGCATTGTAATCGTTTTTCTTGTCCCCTCCGTTACTATGGAATAGTCGAGCTCAAAACACCCATTATAAAAGTATTTAAAAAAAAGTCCGGATTTGATTTCAATTTTTTTTTATTATCTATCAATGAGTAGGTGTAATTAGTTTTTTTCCACAAAATTTACTTTACTCACAATAACCCCTAATCAAAGGTCTAAAAAATATTTGATTTTTGAAAAAAAAAAATTATATCTCGAAAACTGGATTTTTTAGAATTTCATGTTGATTCAGAAATATTCATAATTTTGATTATTCTATCTACCAAAATTAATTTCATAATTCTAACCCTCATACTTTTCGAGATGTACAATAACTAATTTTTTATTATTACCCCATTTTACCCTAACTTGCAATTTAAGAAAAATCCGTTTTATGAAAATCTTATATTATACCACAATATTCTTTTGGTGTGTTTAGTTTTTTCTCTCACTTATAGTGTAGAAAATTAATGTGTGAATAAACAAAGTATAAAATGTCAGTATGTTTCTACTGTTTACCTACTTTATAGTGTCTGTGTCAGAAGGTCTATGTATGCTGGTAAAGAAGTTTAACTTTAAAAATTCGACGTCGGCAACATGAGACTGCTAAAACTATTTTTGACCACGTATGTCGTCCCACCTCAGATGTGCTGAGTTTCAGAAAACAAACATAGCGAAATCTCTGGTTCGATGATAAGTTTCACCAGGCAATGCAACGTTCAGCCAAGGACGTAGACTAAACTACGTCACGACGGGCCTCTCCGTGATGAAAGTGGGAATACCGTACGAGACACACAATTGGTGTTGATGATCTGGAAAGTAAACTTTTCCAAAATGATTAACAGTGATGGCAACCAACTATTATAAAGAACAACTCAATCAACGTGCGACGACCAAGAAGAAGTAAGAACAGCGATATCCAAACTTAAATCGCACAAGACTGCTGATTCGGTTCGTTTAGCCGGCTGGCCGACAGAATGGGAGATGACTTGGTCAGCAGCATACATCAACTTATTTCTGTCTTTATTTCCTGAGCAGAGTCCACAATCATATGCTTAAATCAATTTCGATACCAAGATAACTCAACTTTAGTGACTTAACTCTGGATCAAGTAAACAACTTTTCTGACGAATGCATATCTGCAGAGTTATAAGCAAAACAAAATATATTATCAATTATAACGTTTAAATTTCTTCGCATTTTAAATAAAAGAAGTAGTTACAAATTCCGAAATACTACTTTTAGTCTAAATCTCTAAATGTTTGCTAAAAAATTCTTCAATCTCCATTAAATACTTTTTGTCTATACTTTTAATCAACACTTCATCCTCAAACATAATTATATTCATCTGATTTTATTTTTTTGTAAACTAATATCCAAAAAAAAAAACTAGTTGAATTACTTTCACACTGCAAATGACACCAAGCGTGAAATTAGTTAGTCAAAATTAAAATTGTTTACAAAACCAAAACTTACACCCAAACCAGAAGGAAACAAAAAAAAAAAAAAACACCCATATTTGAGACCGACCGACATTCCTTTTCAAGACATCACACACTGCATTTATTCTTTATCGCCTTTATAGAGGAGTTTAAGAGTGATACAGAGATAGAAAGATATTATAAGGAAGGGTCCTTGAAAATCCTGCCAAGTGAAAAAATTCCCATCTACACACAACGAAAATTTAAAATCTTTCTGCGTCATTTAATTCTTTACCCATACGTTTACATTCTTATACGAACTTGTATCCTCATATCCATACATTCATGCGGGTTTGTGTGTATGATACGGATGAATGGGTTATGTTAAGGACTATACTACATATACCTATTAGGACTAAAGACTATAAAAGCTGGATGAAAACGTACTTCAAAGTGTTTATGACACAATCGCTCGACACACATTCAAAAATGTTAGTTGAAGAAATGATATTTACCAACTAAAAAAGACAATTTTAAGGATAACTACAAAATTTGTCAATTGTATGCTGGAGTGGGTTTTACTAATATCTAGATTGCACTTAAATTATTTTGAAAACTTATTCTACGAAATAAAAACCCATTATTCGTTGGGGGTAGGTAGTTAGCTTTTTTCATTTCGAGTACCTGGTATGTGGGATGTTTTGAATAAATTCTTTTGAACATTTATGGTTGTGAAAAACTATTTCTGGATGTTGTTTGAGCATTCAAAAATTAAAATCATTAATGTGCATGATTACAAGAGAAATGTCTGGTAATGTGGACCAGACATTTCGTTTGGACCACCAACTGCTGTTATCGCTTCATATAAATCGTCACCTCAGTATTAGAGTGATTTAAACTACAAAAACCTATAGTTTCGAAATACGAGAAGACAATAGGTAGGTACTTATATGCAACTGCCAAACCACCTTTAAGAATCAAAATTTTGTTAAAAATGTCTACAAACAAAGTTATTAAGTTTTTGACTGTTCATTTGAGTGGTTTTATGCCGAATAAAAATCAGGGAGTAACTTCAAAAGTCTAAAACTTATAGAATTATAAACAATATATCGACGCTGTTTAAGAAAACCGGCATAACTGACATTTGAAACTTTTAAACATGGTAATTTTTGTTAGAATCAAAATAATTAGAATTTGAAAACTCCGTCAGTTAAGGATTATAGATAAGCTTAGATGAATTTCGAATTTCAGTCATTTTGAATTAAATTTTCTTGTACTTTGCATAAAAAAACATTTTTTTTACTTGCGATATATGTGTACTATATATACATCAAGTTATGCATTTGTACAGTAATAAAAAGCTGAGATAACAATCAAACATAACATTACGATGATAGAGAATGATTAAAAAATGGGTCCGACAGTTCTGTCTGTCTGTCCGTCAGTCTGTCTGTATGCATCAGAAGCCGCAACCTAAACGGATTGGTCGATTTACTTCAAACTTGGTATGTGGCATTTTTTGGAGACTATCCCCAGACATTTTTTGAATTATTTTTTACCAATAAAACGGTACCTCTCATATACGGGTTTTTATAAGAACTAATTTTTCTCAAAAATGGTTCCTACGATATTAATTAAAAAATCATGGTGATTTTCTGCAAAAGGTGTTTCTTTAAATTAAAACCATTTTTTTTCAAAAACCAGTATTAATAGTACCTGCCATAGAACCGTATTTTTTAATACTGATTTTCTCCTTCATGATTCAATCAACTTCAACCCTATTTCTTACATGAAAGCTCTTAAGTTGCCGTAATAATGTTTAGGAAAAAAAAAACTTTCGAAAATTAAAAAAAAAAAGTTTAATTTTTTTTGAAAAATCATTTTCTCGACAACTACTTGATATTTTTTTTTTCAAAATCTAGTTTTTAGATGTTGATAAATAACATCTTAAAAATGGCGTACCAATATTTTTTTATAAAAGTTTTTGCAAGGACTTTTTTAAAAAAATATTTTGCAACAATAGAACAAATAGTTTTAGTTTCAGAAACGGCTATAATGATTTTCAAAATTTTCTAAAAATGTATCACTATAGAAGAAGTCAAATTGTACCTTTATCTATAAGACCAAGTAAGTGCGATCCAGTCGTGCAATTAATTTAATAGTTTAGTCTTATATTTATTTAAATTATTTATTTTGGAGTTATACTTCCTTACCGGTGGCGTTTATAAAAATATTTAACTACTAGGTAATTACAAATAGACTGTTTCAGCCCATTATTACTGTTTTTTTTTCACACAGACACTCTGTAAGTAGGTAAACAGTGGCAACGCACATTTATTTTATACTGGGTTTGTTTGTTTTTTATTTGGCATTTTTTGTGCAACACAATAAATTTATTAAATTACAGAAGTCGGCCATTGTTATCAATAATCTGACTGATTCAATTTCTACACTATAAGTGAAAGAAAACAAATAAATTCACGATAAGACTGATGATATTGAGTAAGATTTCGATATAATGGGATTTTTTTAAATTCCACCGGAAAGTTAGGGTAAAATGGGGTAAAATAACATAAAATGCATGACTGGATCGCACGAACTTGCTCATGTAGTGCAAAGCTATTTTATGTATTAACTTAGCTTGAAAATTTTAACTTTTGGTCATCTGATGTGTGTAGGTATTGAGAGATATGCACAAATAAGAAAAAATAAATATTTTTTTTAAAACGGGAACACTTTTTGGATTTTTTTTTTTGTTTTAATAATTTTTTTTCAACATTGTGTCAATGATTTGTGTTTTTTCAATTTTTTTTTTAGATGTTGATATATATTAGGAGACTACTTCTATAATGAACCTAGCGATCTCTCGAACACAGACATTAGTAGTCTCACTCGCTTCATTAGAAGCTCTAAATGGTTTTAACTAGTAGGGAACTTTTTGTTCACTACAGTTCGTGGTATCACAATGGACCTCTATTGGTCTAAGTGTGTCAGATAGCTTTAATGACAGCCACTTTAACCTAACCTAACCTATATATTAGCCATCTTCAAAATGTTATATCAATTTTTTTTTTTAAATCGTTTAAAATTTTTTTAATAAAAAAATATTTTTTTTTTAAAAACTGCTCGATAGATTTTTTTCAAAAAAATTCTAAAAAATTTTCGTTATTGAAGAAATCATATCAAAAAGTTTAATCAAAATCGTTAGAGCCGTTTTTGATAAAATTCGAATAACTCAAAAATGTTGTATGGGAGGTGCTCGTTCTAGATGAGATATTCAAAAACAGAAAAAAAAAACAACTTTTGAAATTACATAAAAATAATAGGTACCAAATTTAAAGAAAATCCGTTCACGCGTTTGGGCAGTGGAGAAGTGTACAGATGGACGCACAGACGCACAGACGCACTGACCGACGGACGGCATGACGGAAACCAGTTTTTCGGACTTCTCCATCATCGTAATGTTGGTTTTGATTAAAACCCCAATTTTTTTTTGACAAGAAACCAAGAGGAGAGTAGATACAAAAGTAACAATTTGTATATTTTGTGCCATAACTTTAAAACCAAAATACATAGCCAAACAAAACAACGCGTATATTGATGAATGGACATTTGACAATCGTTAAATACTTATTTGTCTTTTGACTGTCTATGTTCTATGAAACCATGCTATGTAAAAGAGGTGAAAGTCGAATGTTACAATCTTCCTTCCCGTTGTACCAATTGTAACACGATGAAAGGACGATTGTGAAACAGTATAAATGTAATAGAATAAGAGGGAAATATTGGTTTAACTTCACATTCATTGTACAAATCCAAAATTAAAAATGTCTTACGAGGTGTTCCAATAGGTTAATGAACTCCGATTGCATTCCTTTTTGATTTATTAGCAGCTTCAATAATGATGATGGATCCTCCTTTTGTATTTCCGGATAACTGGCTCCGAATTGTTTTTTACACGATTTTTGTAATGATCTTTGTTGGTTTATGGACAGTAGTTGTAAGACCCGTTTAGACGATGTTAAATATATCTTGTGACTGTAATTCACTGATCCTGCTGATGCAGTTTTCGTTACAAACGTCCACTAAAAAATGTTACAAACGTCCACATCCCTTTTTTTATATAAAAGATTCGATTGAAAAATAGGAAGATTAAATCCATTAAGTTCAAAACAAAATCAACTTTAGTTAGATCGCTACCACTTTATTAAAAAATAATTGTTTGACAAAAATAAATTGCCAAACTCGCACAAAAAAAAAATAAAGCTTTTTCATACAAATTTGACGTTTTAAACTTTATGTGGCACAATTCAGTACTTTGACATTTGAATTTTTGTGGATGCATTCACGACTAAATTGCGAAAAATTCTACATTTAAAAATGAACTCATACGTTCCCAGATTTTTGTTAAAACTCAATGTTACAAACCGTTCCACGTTCCCTACCTATAACATAATGTTAACATGCCTATATTTTATGCAACTTAGCTCAAAATTTTAAGTCAAAAATTAAAGATAAGTGACGTCAACGTTGATTATTTACATTAAACGTGTATGTCAATTCTGCTACAAGCTATTTGAAACACATCAAACATTCGCTATTGCATATGCCATGACACACCTTTAGGCCTAAAGTTCTCCTTTCATTCGTGTAAGACAATATGTTCGCTTATTTAACCAGTTTGCCACGGTCGGTCGGTGTGTCCAACAGAGTTTATACCTATTCAACGCAATTAATTAATGTTGCCCTCAAAACAAATTCAATGCACGCACGTTTAGGAATTTACATCTCGCTGAGCGTACCAACTTCCTGCTCCTTCTTTGTCCTTTCACATAATCTGCCTACCGCTTCATTACCATTTAATTAATAAATTAAGTAACAATAAGGCTTAGATTGTTCGTGCTCTCATTGTAAATGAGGCCAACAACACACAGACGATTCAATGAACTTTACCAATCATTTATACTCTTACTCGTAGAGGTATACGAGTGTAGTTTCAAAAATGAAATTACGACTTTTGAAATCGATTGAATGTGACTTTCTCCTTTAGGCAGACGAGTATCTCTACCAACGAGCATCACACACACTCTTGTATAAATTACTATCTCTCTCTCATAATTGTGTTTATCACTTCGGTTTAATTGATGACATCCTATTACCTGCAGATACACACGTTACACGTACACATAATCATGAAGTTTTGTTTCAACACACGCAGAGAAGAGGATAAAGTTTTCATTCACTTACGGGTTTCAACGCCGCGCCGCTCCGCCTCGCTCCCGTCTGTCGTCGTTCTTGTAGTTACCCATGTTTGAACGTTTGGCATTTCACAAAACAAAATGACAAAACCTTTAAGCCGATTCAAAGTTCAAAAAGTTTCGGCATAGATTTTATTTTGGAAATCACCGCCAAGCCGCAAAATTCAATTGTTGTGATTTTAATGTGCCTTGCCTTTGCTGATGCTTGCCCCGCTCCTCTTACAAGAGAACGTTTTTATGGCTAAAAATTTCATTGAGATGGGAATAAGAAGACTCACCCGCCCATCATCTGAATCTGATGATGGAATTGACGGTACACCAGTTACAGAATCTTTGAACTAAAAGGATCTGGATTGTAACATTTTTGAACGAATTATGTGTAGGTTCGTTATGAGATATGAATCCTCTGGGCTTAAGGCTAACCATTTTATGCGTCAATCGTTTTGCCATTTCGTTTTATGCCACACGTCTAATTTGGGCATAAAATTTGATAGCATTCTACCAACCATCATGCTGTCAAAGGTGCCATATCCTTACCTTATAGGTTAGACAGAGGATAAGAAGAGACGTTAGAGATGTGATGTCAACAGTCCCAGTCCCAAAAATTCATTCCACTCGCCTGGATTTCTGCATTTTGAAATGTGATGATGTTTTTTACGACCTTATGAAATTTAATTTATATTTTGTACTTTATATCTCGGTTTTGGATCTGGTATACGAGTAGGTTTTGACTGAGACTGACTCACGCTGGATGTTATTGGGGTTTGATGATGGTGTCACTTGTGGGTGATAAGATTTTAACTGACATTTCAATCTCGGAATTTAAAATTAATTTGCAGTCATGTGCGAGTACACTGTAAACTGTACAGGTAGATTGTGTGTTATAATATTTCGAGTTGTAAAGTGATATTTTGTATAAGTGAATGGGTTGGGGTGAACTGGAAAGTTGACAGTTAGTTACTTAAACTACAATTTTGAGGTTGGCTTTTGAGGTTTTTGATGTTAAAGATGTCAATATAGAGTAAAAGGGCAATTTGCAGACAAGGAAATATTCTTTGAACTCCTCGAGATGAGTTTATTCAACATAAGTATTTTGGATTTCAAACTTTAAACAATCTAATTATTCTTAGAAAAAATATACTCAAAGTTGGCCTGAGCAACTTTTCGATGTTGCGACTTATGCAATAATCAATGTCTTGTTGAATTTTAGTCCTTAGAAGTGCGTTGATGTAGACAGGAAGAATCATTCTCACAAAAGGACCACTAAATCAAATCAACTCTATAATTTAATTAAATTATTTCAAGACAAGTATGGGACCAGTGCCAGCAAAATAATTATTAGTTATCGATAAAATGGGTTAATGTAGAGCTTTAAAAAGTAGCATAGATAGAGATTTTGATAAATTTAGCCTAAATTTTCATGAGAAGTTATAACTACTGTAGTATCCAGTAAGAGGTGTTATTTTGAATAGCCCGCTATTTCGGTAGCTGTCACTTTTGAAGCTGTCATTTTTTGACATCTGACAAGTAGAAACTACGTTATTAATAAAAATGGAACGATACATGCTTCAACAACGCATTGAAATTATTAAAATTCACTATAAAAATGATGAAAATTTGGCAGAGACGGTTCGTAAAACTAAAACATTTTTGGGTCGTCGTGAAGCACCTTGTCGGACCGCAATACAGAAATTGGTGGACAAATTCGAGCTGTTGGGACAAGTTAGTGATGTGAAGAATAAAACCCGTGCACGTCGCTCAAGAACAACTGAGAATATTGCTGTTGTAGCCCAAAGTGTTGAAGAAAACCCAGGTTTGTCCATTCCTCGTCGTTCTTTGGAATTAGGCATTCCACAAACGTCATTACACCGTATTTTGCATAAAGACTTGGGTCTTAAGGCTTATAAAGTTCAGTTAACACAAGAACTCAAGCCGGCTGATCATCAACAACGTCGTGTCTTTGCTGATTGGGTCCTTGAAATGCATGAAAATGAACCGGAATTTCATCGAAAAATCATCTTGACTGATGAGGCCCATTTCCACCTCGGAGGCTAAACAAGCAAAACTGTCGCATCTGGGGCTCGGAAAACCCAAGAGTTATTGTTGAAAAGCCTCTCCATCCTCAACGCGTGACTGTTTGGTGCGGTTTATGGTCCCGCGGGGTCATTGGACCTTACTTTTTCGAAAATGAGGAAATGAGTTACGGTCAATGGGTTGCGCTATCGAGAGATGATTAATGATTTTTTATGGCCTGAATTGGATGGTATTGATCTGGACAACGTTTACTTTCAACAAGACGGCGCTACGTGCCACACAAGCAATGAAACCATCGATCTTTTACGGGAAAAGTTTCCGGACCGTATTATCTCTCGAAGAGGTGATCACAATTGGCCACCGAGATCTTGTGATTTAACACCTTGCGACTTCTTCCTTTGGGGCCACGTGAAAGATAAGGTCTACGCCAACAGCCCAGCGTCGATTCAAGACCTCAAAGATGAAATTCGTGAGGCTATCGAGGACATAGGGCAGCCACTTTGCGATTTGGTTATGGAAAATTTCATAAAAAGGATATGGTCATGTAAGCGTGGTCTTGGCGGCCATTTGGCTGATGTTGTGTTCCATTATTAACGGCATACCTTGTTCTTTATAATGAAATAAACATCTGATCATTTATCTCCAAAAATGCCATTTTTCTTTGAATATCAAAATAACACCTCTTATTGGAAAACCCTTTATAATGACTGAATTTAATTTGGTTTTCTAGCTTAGAAACTCATTTTTACATTGAAATTATTATTGTGTTAAGCCTAGAAGGTAGGTAGGTACTCTAATTTTCATATCCTCGAGCGCACGTACGATAAGTGCCCCAATTACGACGTCAAGATTATTTTTGGCGACTGCAACGCCAGATTTGGTAAGGAAGAGGTATATAGGTTGATAATTGGAAAGCACAGTCTACATGCCAGAATGTCTAATAACGGACTCAGGATGATTGATTTTGTCACCTTTGGGAGCACACAAAACCCACACCTCAATATATACATCAAGGTGACTTGACGGTCATGTGATCAAAAAACTGTCAACCAAATTGATCACATCGCTATTGACGCCAGGCATGCTTTCAGTATCTTAGATTTCCGAACATTCCGAGGAGCAAACGTTGACTCAGACCACTACTTGGCGAAACTCAAATCGCAAGAAACCGAAAAAAACTTTCACTGACCGCGTTTCTCTTAATTTCTTGCTTGCCACCAGCAGCAAGCATAGACGACTAGTGGAGACATTGTCAACAAGGCCATTAGTAGTGCCACTGTTTCACAAGGAGATCACAACTAAACTCATGGTTAGACGAAGAATGCCGGCTAGCGCATGCAGTTAAGAACGAGGCCTATCAGGCAATATGATGCAAACAAGAACCAGAGCTGCTGAGAGAGCAGCCCGAGAGCTCTACGGTCAAAAAAGAAGAGAGGAACGCCGACTTCTCAGGAAGAAAAAGATAGAGCACGAGAAGCGGGTGGTCGCATCTATTGAAGATTGTACCGGCAGAGGGGATGTTTGAAAATTCAACCAAATGGTAAGAAGACCTACCCAAGGTATCAAGGCTAGAACAGAAGCCTGCCGAGAAGAGAGGGGGAATAGATAGCCAACATTCCGCTGTTATTCCATTTAATTTGGATGACGATGGGCAACAATTCCGTCCACCTGACCTGCCCAGGTTAAGTCGTATAAGGTTGCTGGTGCGGATGGCTCACCAGCCGCATTGTTCAAAAGAGCAGGAGATGGGCTGGTAGGGAGTATTCACTAACTCATCTGTAAAATCTAGTTGGATGAAAGCATGCCCAATGAATGGAATCTTGGCATAGTGTGCCCCATTTACAAAAAAGGAGACGCTCTGAAATGTACCAACTACAGAGGAATTAGCAGCCTCCTAAACGTCGCATAGAAAATCCTGTCTTCAGTACTGTGTGATCGTCTAAAACCTCTTGTCAACGATTTGATTGGATTGACTGTTAATGAAGACAAAACGAAGTATATGCTGTCAACGAAAAGGGAAACTCAACATCAAAGACTCGGCCAAAACATCACGATGGATAGCTATAACTATCAAGGCAGTCAAGGACTTTGACTACCTGGGATCCACTATAAACTCAAACAACGACATCAGTGGAGAGATCAAACGGAGAATTACTCTTGCCAATCGCTGTTTCTTCGGGCTGAGGAGGCATTTAAGTAGTAAAGTCCTTTCTCATACAACCAAGGAAACGCTATACAAGACCTTAATCATCCCGGTCCTTCTATATGGGACAGAAGCATGGGCGTTAAAAGATTCGGAAGAAAATTTGCTTGGTTGCTTTGAGAGAAAGATTCTTCGAGCCATCTCCGCTAAATTAACTTTTCCCCCTAAGGCTTTTTAATATTTATTTCTAATAAATAAAGTTCGTAGGCCTTCTTCAAATGCTAAATATAGAATACCCATCTGGGAATAATGACAAAACAATGGTGAAGAATAGTCAATTTTATGCTATTCTCTTCAAAGAGAAACAAACACAAAATTCAACGGTCTATTGACTTTAATCGTCTATTTTTGGTCCATTTTGTTAAAGATGATAATTACTACTGTCTATCTTCAATCTTTAATAAAACTTTTTCAACCAAGACATTCCCACAGAGTGACCTTGTCTAGACAAATTTCATGGTTTTTTTTTCTGTACACAAGATGATACGAAAAAATCATAACTTTCAAATAAAAATGGGCAATAAAGACACATATCTTCGATCTCTCATCCTTAATGAGAACGACAAGCATAATAACAAGACAAAAGTAATATAAAAAGAAAAAAAACAATTACATCATGAATCAAAGTCTACATTCTCTTACACACACACACAATCATACCCATACACACATAATTTTAGTTTTATTACTCAAACGAATCCTGTTGATTGCTGCTTCGTGGCAACTACTTCCAACCACCACTTAATTCAAGAGCATCCATTACTGTGCTCCATGTTTAGAGATATCCTTTGAGATTTCTCCTATATTCCATTTTCTCAGAATATACGAAATCTGGCTATTTGACTTAATCTCTGATTTTTCTACTAAAAATTATGACTTTCCATATAAACACACCAACACCAACTTGAAATCAAAATCAACTCAAGCGTATAGCGAACATGCTGGCCTCAATTTATTCCCAGGATCCTGGTAGCTTTTCTTGCCAAATGAACCATCGATCTTTTGCCCATTTTGCTTCCGTGTGATGCGACGTCGTCGGTCGGCGGCTGTAGCTTCGTCCTTTCTCATTGTCAGTCAAAAACAAAGTGAATTTGAGTCAAAACAGGATTTCCGTCTCAAATAAAAAGAAACAAAAAAAAAAAAAGGATAACGACTTTTCGCATCCTTGAACGGCGCAATTCAAATCCACCTCATCCGTCCATCTTCAAAACAACCAACACGGCTATGATGGGAAAAGGAATATGCTTTGACTAAAACTGGTAAAACTTCAACGGCGAAGAAAACAACAACGACGACGATGACGTACACTGACGAGGACGACGACTTCATGTATCTATCGGTTTCTTGAGCATTTCCACAAATAACGGCTAAGCTAAAAGCGTTCATATTATTTAAGTCCTGGGAAGCCGACAATTTTATATTTACCCTGAGGCAATAAATTTCGTTTTATGGCCGACCACAGAGTCCGATAAAACCGCAGATGCTTTTTTGTTTTTGCTTATTTCAGCCGTTGGCATATCGGCCGATTCCATACGTATCCTTCGGGCCCAAAAAAAAATCTAATATCAAATTATGTGTAAGGAGGAAGGGATTGATGGTTTAGGCGAAATATTGCGTATTCGTCCTTTACGTCGCAATGTCCGTCGTTGTCGTGTCGTTGCCTGCTTTGTCTTTTATATTTTGTGAATCAGGACGGCATACATACATAGGACAAAAGGATTTAGCGCGGGTATATGTGAGCGAAATAAAATTAAATAAAAATGTCCATTACGATAAGTGTTGACCATTTACACATACATGCCTGCACACGTACGAAATACTGTGGATTATGTGCGGCAGTTGGCCGACTGAGGTTTACCATAGTGAAGGGCCAATTACGTTGTCGGCGGCGGCGGCGGCGGTGCGGTGGTGGCGGACTAACGAAACCGAAAGGTTGAATTGGAGGCTGGCTTAAGTGGAGTCGAAAAAACCACATTGTTCGGCCAACTCATGCGGTTTATATTGTAGAAAAATTATGTTGGCTATCTACTTTTTTTTTAGGTTTGGCATTGATTCTAGGATTGGATTCGAACAAATTTGAAAGTGTTTTTAATTTGCTTTTGTGGTAGACATGAGAGTATTTAAAAGTTCCATTTGTTATTACTTTTAATCAATAAACTGCTTTATTTCTACTACATCTTGAAAAAAGTCCTTGATTCTGCCCCGTACAGCAGAATCAGAATGATAAAGTGCATGGTTCGAGAAGGTATTTAATAGTGAACTGCAGCTATTTGCAGGAGTAATTTGTCGTATGATCTCAGCGCTAGTATCATTGTCTGAATATTTTGCGGACTCTAGATATGGTTGTCCATAACAACGGCTCTATCGGAGACTTGGTCTTTCCCTTATTGATCGATTTTTTCAACAAACGAAAGAGTATTACTGACATCACGCTAGTTCTTCCGCTAGATGCAAGCAATTGGATTGATTTTTGAAGAATTTTCTTCATTGCTGTCGGCATTTCGTCAACCACTTCAGTTTAATTTCCAGGTACCATTCTATTCATCATTTAGGTCGCCATCTACGCCACTATTTTAGACAGCATTTCGGTCATTTTTCAACTTTCCGATAACTACTTCCATTCCTATTCCAGTAATCAGGCCCGTCGAATTTCCGATCACCATTTCTTTCACCATTCTTGTTATTATTCCGATCACTTATCGATCACCTTTACAGACATTATTCTGGTCAGCATTCCGGCCACTTTTCAAACTACTGGTTACTATTTTTACTGCCATTCCTTTCACCATAGCAGGCACTGTACCGATCACCACTCGAGCACTATTTGATTTACAATTACAGTCACAATGCCGGTCACTAATCTGCCTACTATTTCAGTCACCATTCTGGTCCCCGCACTTGCTCCACTCCGCATTCGGCTTACCAGTTGAAGTTTTTTTCTCGTTGGACCACCAGGTCGTTTTTGAAGAAAAAAACAAGACTTCAGTGGAAAATGTATTTGGGATCATATACAACACACTGCTGGAAACGGCATTATGCCTGGTAGATCAGTGGTGATGAGGTCCCTGGCACTTATCGAGCTACTGCAAGCAATAGCTCCGGGAAATCAGAAAGTACTAATTAAGCTATAGCTGGCAGTTAGAAACACCAGGTAGAAGCTCTGGTAGGTAAGTATTAGTGTGACCCTGTTTGCAATATAGAAAGGTTTGAAAAATTCTCTGGTAGATCACCAGGTGCTACTGAGGATCTTAGTGGACTACCCATATATGCTACAAGCTAAGTCCCCATCATTCCCCTCCATGGGGGTAAGCCTTGTCGTGGCGAAAGGGCTTATGGTGACTATTACAACGAAACTTAGAGCTATGCGATCGCGGAACTTGTTTCTTCAGAAGGTCCTCCTATTGTCGACAGGTCGAAAAGTTGAGTAGGATGTCACTACAATTCGCATCAGGGCTAAATTTGAAAACATCACCCTGATCTGTGCTTACAACCCAACAGGGAAGAAAGAAGACGCGACCAATGAAGTATTGTACGGACTTCTCGAGAGAACAATGACAGGTGTCCGAAGTAGGTACGATGTCAAGATTAGTTCTTTGAGAGATGGTCCTACTACTTACACTCTTATGTTTTTAATTCAAGGCAGAGAGGTTTTTGGAGTAAGGACCTCCAAAAAGTATGACTTGACCTAATAGTTTAGTTACTAGCCCAACGGTTTACTTAAGGAATTAATTGAGTAAAAGATTGATTGAATAATTGTAATCAAAATTTAAAGTCTTTAACTTTTAGAAGAAAAAAAAGCAAGGAATACCTATTCAGTTTAATTTGTAAAAAAACCCTGCCAAAACATTTAACATTCTTCATTGAGTTTCTTCCTTTTTTTTTTTTTGATTTCTTAATGTACTTAATTTCTCTTTGCTTCTAATTTTCTCTTTGGGAATCATTGAAACAAATTACTTAAATTATCATCACAGAGTTCCCTTCAGCCTTTTTAAAAATGTACGCTTTCACTTAAACCATTTAAAAACTTACGCCTTCAAGTACGTATTAAAAAAAGAAAACACACAAAAAAAAAATTACTTTAAAGGTCCACGCGGGAACTATTCTGCCTTTCATAATGTCTTCATCATCAGAGAGAGAGACTGACTGCTAACAGCTTTTGAGCATTAAGTGAGCACAATTAAAACATTACCCAAATTTCTTTTTGTTTCAATTAAATTTTTTTCGATTAATCGAATATTCTATAAATGTCCTTTGGAAATTAAGAAATTTTACCTTGCAACCTTCCTTGACTCTCTTTCTCCCTCTCTCTCTCTCCAATGTAAAATCAATTTTAATTAAAATGCTCACGCTCTCTCTCAATCGGCCTATTAACAAAGACGATGGCAATTTCTATACTGCTACTCTTGTGTTAATATTAGTTTCTTTTTTTTTGTAGCTTTTCGCCACTACCGTTTACGTATTATTATCCCCTCGGGAATTTCGATTCATTCCTTTTTCAAATTAACTCATTTTGTCCTTTGACTTTGATGTTTGGTATTTCAATGCGCGCAAAGGGCCAAGCGTTTATTCTTTCAATATACATACATTTTTAGTAGAGAGTATAATGGACTTACAAGATAATATAGGTACTTCCATGGGATATTGAGAATCAACCAGGGTCGGAGGTTTATTCATAAATTCATGAGCTTAAGGCCAGATTTTAATTAGTTGTCGGATTAGAGGGAAGTTAATCGGAACTCGGAAGTCATTACAGACCATAAAAGGTAGGTACATGTGATATATTGAATATGGGATTAAGAGGAAGCTTTAATAGATCCGTAGATTCATTTAAGACCTTTTTGCTTCTTGAATGGTGCAAAAGTTTCTTCATTCAGGTGGAAAGCTTTATTAACCATTTTTTTCGAGGTGGTATCTGATGGTAATCTTTTTATAGGTCCAATTTATGCAACCACAATTGCCTACATGTTTTTCTATTCAGTGATGATATGCGAATCAAGCAAGTATTACACGATTTGTGTTAACACAAATATTTGTTTAAAAATTTGTGTATTTTTTTTAATAAATGTACACAAAACCATATGAACCACAAATTTGTTGCCAGAAAATGAAAAGATTTGTACATCATTTGGTGTCATTTGACTGATGGTTCACATGAAATATTGTGTATTTTATTTGCGAAAATACACAATTTTTTTGTGTATACACAAATCGTGCGATCTAAGCTTTAGAATTCATAAGTGAACAAAATTGTATACAAAGAAATTCAAACATAAATTCCAGAAGTGAACAAAAGTTTGTAGACTTTGAAGAGCTCCAATTTTTAACAGTAGTTTAATAACTTAGGTTTATGCATCTGAACGTGCTTGCTGCACATAGGTCTAATGTTTGGATACATAATTAACTATAGCTTTTCAGAATTATTAGAAAGCCAAAAATCAAAGCTTATGGAAGTTCTGATCTTTCTTCACAGAATCTGTTACAGTTAATTTCGGTCGTCGAAAGTGGTGTCATGCAAGGTTGTATCTTGTAACCGGTATTTTTTTAATGGTTTGAAGATAAATTATTATTTTCTAATAGCTGTTTTGTTTTGTTTTCTTATAATAGGTAATGTTTTTATACTCCTTGATAAGATCAAATGATATTATTGCATCAGGCCGTAAATATTTAAATCAAGCCATGGTAAAAAAACACTTTGAAAGGAATTTGTCTGTAAAAGTGTTTAAGTATAAGAAAGTTAAAATTATTCCATGTTGCAAACCATTAGTAGAACTTGGGACATTTGTTAGAAGTGAATTGAACTAATGTTTCGTGTTTTTGGTAAGTAAATGTCTTCAAACTAAAAGTAAATGATTTTTAGCATTTATTTACTTTGTTTAATTGACATAATTGCTAGGTAATAAATGAATACCATTTTCACGCTATTAGCTGAAGGTCAAACTAACACTTCTTATCAATAACAAACAATTAGTTTTTAGGTAATTTGATAATATTTTCGTTCAAAGGACGGTAAATAATTTTTTGTTTCTTAAATTTTAGGTGAAAGAACCAAAATTAGATTGACTGAGTCCTAAGCCGTATTTTTCGATTTCTAATTGAATTTATGTTATGTAGTTTTGTGGTATAGGGCCCTGGTTTATAAATTAGGAAATAATCTTTTCAAATTATTTAAAATATGAGAAAATAAACATAAAATGTCTATTGGTAAGATTGATCGCTTTGTGATAGGAATTTTTTGAGTTTTTCTATCGATAAAATGTTACGTATACGCCACAGTGACCCTACTTTAAAAATGAAATGTAATTCGATTTTTATGGTTGAGAAAAAAAAACAAATAAATGAATCAATGGAAACTGAACTAAGCTCCATAGATGAATGTCAATAAGAAAAAATGAGTGTTTTCATTACAAATTATCTCATTTCATTAGACAGCTCATTTGCTGTTTTCTATTTCTGACTTTTATTTCTAACACACTTCTTTGTTAGAGTGGGTCACGCCTGTTATCCCACTTGGTTTCCCGCCTGTTTTCCCGCCTGTTTTCCCGCCTTGTTTCCCTCCTGTTTTCCCGCCTGGTTTCCCACCTGTTTTCGCGCCTTGTTGATTTTTATATTATCTCATTTGGGCTCTAGTCAAAGCAGGCTATTAGGGACTAAATATTTAGATAATTTTTAGATCTTCGATCAGGCCCGATTCAGCTTTTTCGACATGAAAAATGTGCTTACCACCAATTTTTCCGCCCCGGCTAAGTGACCGCTTGCCCCCTCCTAGATCTGGCCCTGTTTGCGTAAGAATTGAAGCAAAAGCTGCATCTGATTCTGGACTTCGATGGACGTTCATTTTGTTTGTTATTCTTACTATTTTTTGTTGTTGCTTTACTGCATATTTTATCGAACAAAATCTCTAAGAGCATTTTGGATGTTTTCTTTTTTTTGCTGCTTTCTTCTTTTCCTTCTCTGTTAACCGGATATTGCTTCAGATGGTTGTGACTCCTATAGTTGACGATATGCATGCAAAACTGCACACATTATTGTCAGGAGTATTCATATACCCAAACTCTGGAATTGATGGTAAAAAATCCAAAATTGTTAGAGCAAACGAAAAAGGGATCTTGACATGCCTCAGAGATTCAACGCCCGCCGAGCCGCTGCCACTCAGTGGTGGGAATGATGGAGGGAGCTAAAAAAAAAAAAAAAAAAACAAAACAAAAAACAACAAAGTTCATGAGAAAATTGCAAGTGCATGAAGTTGATTATGGGATGTGGCACGAATTTGTTTTTTCGGTTGAGACAGGAAAAATGGAAATAGGATTGTTTGAATATGCAGAAAAGCTGCGAGGCTTTATCCATTGGGAGACGGATTCTATTTCATTGAGTTTGTTTGTTTGTGTTCTTTTTTTTTTAATGCGTTTCAGTTTTGTTTGATTTAAAAAATGCTGCTTTATGCACTAAAATAAATTAGGATTCTCAAATCACAATGCAATTTCATTATTGAAATTTTGTTTGGTTTTCGTATTAGTTAAAAAAAAGAGTTGCTTACCTTAAATAGTTCTGTTCAAATTAAAATATAAAATATATATCGCGTCGTGAAAATGTGCCTAATCTTGCGTGTAGAGGCACTGTCAGTTGTTTTTTTTTCATGGAACGATAAGGATATGGATTTGTTAGAAAAAGCTTAAAAACAAATTTACACCACCTGAAAAGTTAATA
Organism: Meliscaeva auricollis; assembly: GCA_948107695.1. Classification (NCBI taxonomy): domain Eukaryota; kingdom Metazoa; phylum Arthropoda; class Insecta; order Diptera; family Syrphidae; genus Meliscaeva; species Meliscaeva auricollis. The sequence continues at coordinate 72,905,171 of OX403618.1, read as the reverse complement.
CATATTTTATATTAATATTTATTAGTTAAAAAAAAAGAAAATGCACTTGAATTATAGAAAATGTTAAAACAATCAATTTGTCTTTTTATTTTTGCCAATGACAGCACTAGGACATTTCTGTATTAATTTTCGGCTGTATTTGTTGTTGTAAGGAACTAGTTTTTTCTTTAGAAATGTTTCCATCTTCACCGGAAAAAGTTGATGCATTTCTTTATGCGTTGCAAAGCTGAATTACATTTGTGTAACTCGAGCCATAGGTTTTTTTTTTTAAATTGCAAACTATTTAAGAAACATAGTCAAAATTTTCAAGAGAGGAAAACTTTTCAAAGAAGCATACCTACATGGTGCATTTTTGCGAAATCAATTCGAAGAATTTGAAATGGTCTATTATGAAGGTTAAAGTCGACGCACATTAATTCTTAATCTGTAAGAATGACTGTTAGTTATTCGTTTTTAATGATAGGATTAAAATTTAATAAATAAATGAAAAAATATGAACATTACAGTAAATAATGTAAGAATTTACCGTTTTTTTTCTTTTCGAGCCTATATTTCCAGAATTTGATTGAATTTTATAAGAAATTATAAGAAATTTTACTCACTTAAATTTTCTTTTTTACAATTTTTATACAAATTTACCTGCAAAAACATGAGAGTGTCGTATAGGAATAAATAATTGTTGAAAAAAATTGTTGAGATGTTTAGTATAGTTTTTTTTGGAAATATAGAAATATTTTAGTCACATAGACAAGAGTTTTAAATGGTGCGATTACGATGATGGAGAAATCCGAAAAAGTGGCTTTCTTCATGATATCCGTCGGTCTGTGCGGCTGTTCGTCCATCTGTACGCATGACCACTGCCCAATTGCGTGTTCGGATTTTCTTCAAATTTGGTGCAGATGGTTTTTACGTAATTTTGAAAGTTGATTTTTTTTGTGTGTTTTGAATATCTCGTCTAGAACGAATACCTCCCATAGGTATATCAGTTTTGAGTTATTGGATTTTTCTCGAAAACGGTTCTAACGATTTTGTTTAGAATTTGTGTATGTATTGTGTTAAGTGATTGCAACAAAATTTGCATTTTTGGCTTTCCTCAAAAACTCGAACAACAACTGAGAAAAAGGTTTGCCGTTTTTTGGCATAAATGTTTTTTTTTTTTTTTTTTTTGTTAATATCTTGTAAACAGCTTAAGCGATTTTGATTAAACCTTGTGTACAAATATTAATCAATCTTATTAATTTTTCAACAAAAAAATATGTACTTATTAATGAAAAACAAAAAAAAAAAACAAAATATAAAATTAAACAAAAATTAAAATACATGTACCTATAAACTTAAACAAAACCGTATAATTTTTTTTAATTTGTAACATAAATGTTAATTTTTATAAGCTTTATATAAGAGGCCTTAACGGCTACAGAAACCCAAAGAGCAAACACGTGCGATCCAGTAGTGTACTTTATTTTTTTTTAAACTTATTGTATTTCAAAATCACACCATTTTCTCCCATAAAATTTTAGCTAAATTGAAGCATCTAAATATTTAAAATACGATGCATAAAACAAAAGTTATTATTTATTTTTTTTTCCCGAACCACCTCGAATTATTTTTATACAGTAGCTTCCCACAGTAGGGTGGATGTACGTTTTTGGACGACCGAAATAGAATTTCTTACAATTTAAGGTTCTGAAACTGTAATTACTGTTTCATAGCATTGGGTAGTATTAAAATCAAAAGAAATGGCTCAGGTAAAAGGTTTTAAATCTAATATCGTAAATTCCAAGTTTTAAAGTGATAAATTAGCTCAAAAATTAAAAACCATCAGAAGCTCTCAAGAAACTTGCATTAAAAAAAAACTTATTTTTAACACAACTTGTTCAAAAATTGTTCTTTTTTTTAATTTTTTTGTCACACATGTATTAACATAAAACAAATTTTTTTTTAAATAATTTTTAGTTTTAAATTTTTTCCCGTTAGTTGCTGATTCTGAAATTAAAAAAAGCTCCTGCAAACATTTAAGACCATTTATATATGTGTTTAAAAACTCAATCATTACTAAAAGTTAAAAAAAAACATCCGTATGAGACTCCTAATTTAATTTATTATCTATCAAATTGCAAAATTAGTTTTTCAATAAAAAAGCAAATAGTGTCATAACTACACCTTTATCGAAGATCTTTAGAAAAAAAAAAAAAAATGATTAAAAAAAAAAATCACATCTCAAAACCATGATTTTTTATAATTTTTTCTAACACAAACTATGTTTATTTTATAAATTTATTTATTCATGAAAATGTATCTCGTTATGCTACTCTCCCTACTTATTTTTTTGTTGTTACATAACCCCACTTTACCCTAATTTCGGTTTCAATAAACCTTCCGTAAATGAACAAGGCACTGATAACGTTATTTTTGATCCTTTAAATAAATTTTAAACAGAAAATACTGGCGTCCTCTTAATTTAAAAAAAATGTTCTTAATTTACAAAGCTACTTATACTGTGTATCAACATACAAAACAGTGTTTTCACATTAGTGAAATTAGATATCCTTTAACCTTTTCAAAATTAATAAATAATAACTTTTTGTTTAGCCCATTTGAACTTTGAATACATTTTTTGACCGCGTTGTTGTCACAAAAATTAGACAAGCTCAAAATAATTTTGAAAAGGACATTTAGACCCATTTTTAAAATTATCCAGTGATAATCATTATTAGTTGGGGATTTCATATTCTCAGTACCTACTACTTACTCCAACTCCAGCCAAAGATACAAAACTCATGATGTGTCAGATATGCTGACCTCTCTGCCCTCAACAAATTCTCATTTTTCGAAATTGAAACAAATGGATTGCCTAAGTGAATGTCAGAAGTAAGAAAAAAAAAAAAAAAAACAAACCTCGGGCATTTTGCCTCTGTCTCAATAATATCCCAATGGAGTCGAGGCAGCCGACCCATTGGCAGAGTATTTCGCGTGGAAAGTAATCCATTTTGCGAATTCCGAAACAAATATAAATCAAGACAGCAACTTCTGTGGTAACTTGCGCGGTGTCTTAGTGGTGGTGGCCTGGCAATGCCGACGACCGTATCGCCCCTCCGCTGTGGCATAAATGGCGGGATGCCTCTATATTTCAAGAAAAACCAAAAAAATGGCGAGAGTAATGACCTAATTGTTCATGTAACAGATGTTGCACGTACTCCGTGGGAGCCGAGCCGAGCCGAGCGTTCCGATAAAGTTTTATTTAATTTTCGTTTAATGTCCACAAAAAATATATATGGTAGGTATAACTTCACCTTACCCCACTGGGGATTGATTCAAATAAATCGCCTTAATCGTTCTATGGAAGCCCCGGTAATTGGTTTTTGATGTGCCGTTAATGCATTTGTAGAAAATAATAAGATTCATCTTGCGAAAATAGATCGATTGGTACTTTGTCCTTCGTCCTTGGTCGTTATTCGTGATTTGAGATACAATGGCTCTCCTGCTACTCTGCTGATGGGATAGGGCCAAACGCATTGAGATGGATAACGTGTAATCAATTAACTTGTTGGACCAAATGTCACGCCTATCACGCAATCAATATTCTAAGTTTGTTCTTCGTTTGAATATAAATGAAACAAGGAGTCTTTTTTAATTGAATAGATACTCTTTGTGTATAAGCACCCCAACACTATACTACATCTACACAACAACAACAACTGGTTGAGTGGATTTTCTTTGAATTTGGAATAAGTATGTTTCTGGAGAGAAAAACGGAACGGAAATCGTTTTAGTGACATGACATGAATGCCCAAAATGTATTAATCATTTTGGTTTGGAACCAAAAAGAATATAAAAAGAATAAGTTAAATGAGTTTTCATTTGATATTTCGATTAAGTGTAAGTATTTTATGTAGAATAATGAACTTGTTTTTCTTTGAAAATAAATGGGTCACAAGTACCTACAAATAATATACAAGAACAAGATTGTTATCCTTATCATCATTATCAATTTTCTTCAACTGATGGAATTGCAAAAGTAATTAGATAAGTGTACGAGATTAGATTCTTTTTTTTTTACGTTTACTGACTTTTATAAGAAATGGGGGATTAATAATGTGAACCTTTTTCGTATCGATTTTCAGAAGTTTTCTTCATAAAAGATCATGTACGCAAGCAAAAAACTATGCTTCTTTGGCCAGTAGTCTTAAATCATTGTTAATTTTTTCAAAAAATAAAATTTTTGTGTTTTAAAAAAATGGCATATAATACTTCTTGTATTTAGTTTTCCATTTACCAAATTAGATCAAAATTTACTGAAAGCGTTAATAATATAATAAAACACCGAAAACAATTTTTGTGGTACACTTTACGCGGTCCACACAAACCGAAGGGGCATAAATAAAATATCAAACGAAAGTATTTAAATAAATTATGTAAGAATTTAAAACCGAGATTTTTGAAAATAATAAAGGGTTTTCCAATAAGAGGTGTTATTTTGATATTCAAAGAAAAATAGCATTATTGGAAATAAATGATCGGATGTTTATTTCATTATAAAGAGGAAGGTATGTTAATACATCAACACAACATCAGCCAAATGGCCGCCAAGACCACGCTTACAGGACCATATCCTTTTCATGAAATTTTCCATAACCAAATCGCAAAGTGGCTGCCCTATGTCCTCGATAGCCTCACGAATTTCATCTTTGAGGTCTTGAATCGACGCTGGGCTGTTGGCGTAGACCTTATCTTTCACGTGGCCCCAAAAGAAGAAGTCGCAAGGTGTTAAATCACAAGATCTCGGTGGCCAATTGTGATCACCTCTTCGAGAGATAACACGGTCCGGAAACTTTTCCCGTAAAAGATCGATGGTTTCATTGCTTGTGTGGCACGTAGCGCCGTCTTGTTGAAAGTAAACGTTGTCCAGATCAATACCATCCAATTCAGGCCATAAAAAATCATTAATCATCTTTCGATAGCGCAATCCATTGACCGTAACTGTTGCTCTAGCCTCATTTTCGAAAAAGTAAGGTCCAATGACCCCGCGGGACCATAAACCGCGCCAAACAGTCACGCGTTGAGGATGGAGAGGCTTTTCAACAATAACTCTTGGGTTTTCCGAGCCCCAGATGCGACAGTTTTGCTTGTTGACGTAGCCTCCGAGGTGGAAATGGGCCTCATCAGTCAACATGATTTTTCGATGAAATTCCGGTTCATTTTCATGCATTTCAAGGACCCAATCAGCAAAGACACGACGTTGTTGATGATCAGCCGGCTTGAGTTCTTGTGTTAACTGAACTTTATAAGCCTTAAGACCCAAGTCTTTATGCAAAATACGGTGTAATGACGTTTGTGGAATGCCTAATTCCAAAGAACGACGAGGAATGGACAAACCTGGGTTTTCTTCAACACTTTGGGCTACAACAGCAATATTCTCAGTTGTTCTTGAGCGACGTGCACGGGTTTTATTCTTCACATCACTAACTTGTCCCAACAGCTCGAATTTGTCCACCAATTTCTGTATTGCGGTCCGACAAGGTGCTTCACGACGACCCAAAAATGTTTTAGTTTTACGAACCGTCTCTGCCAATTTTTCACCATTTTTATAGTGAATTTTAATAATTTCAATGCGTTGTTGAAGCGTGTATCATTTCATTATTAATAGCGTAGTTTCTACTTGTCAAATGTCAAAAAATGACAGCTTCAAAAGTGACAACTACCGAAATAGCGGGCTATTCAAAATAACACCCTTTACATTAAAATTTCCAAAAAATTCAATCAAGACAAAAATAATTATTGCAAATGTCAAATCCACTGACAAAAATGAAATGTCAAGTCGATAAACCAAAGACCAGACCCAAAATATTAAGGTGGATTCACATTAAAGTTTGTTTACATTACACAAATCCGTCAACATGACAGATGTTGATGAACATGTTGTCGAACGTGAGCACCCCTAAATGAAGTATCAATTCAAAATATTAGGCGTTTCCGAAGTATTTGAGCTTCTACAATAATATTTTGAAACATACAATCGGCACTTTATGCAAAAAGTGAAAAAGAATACGAACATATACTAGTGACATCTGTTGCTGAAAAAAGCGTACAATTTACACCATACAAATTTCAGTTCAGGCATCTATCGGTGATAGTCTAAAAAAAAAATAAAAATAAAAAGGCACTCGAATTTCGAATTCTGGGTCAGCTAGTTTCTATAAAGAGGTCGTGGCAGCCTCCGGATAGGTATCTAGTCCCGTAGGATAGGACTTAACTAACAAAACTTTAAAGTGCGAGTGTTGAACGAAAAAAATAATAACACTTTAATACCCTATTTGTAAAAAAGCTCTGGTGCTGAAAAATTCTGTGCAAGTGATCAAACTTTGACTACTATTGGCTATTGCACCTGGCGCGCGGGGGAGATACTTGTAATGTAAAACCTTTCTCGGAAGTTATCAAGAGGGTCCCCAAAATGTCAGCTTCCTCCAACTTGGAAAAAAGAATTTATGCGTTTTTGGACATCTTGAAATGTAGTGAAGTTCAATGGGTGGGTTCACGTAAATATAAGTTTTCAATATTTAACAGTGTAGATACAATAGCCTACTCCGGAAAAGCACCTGGAAGCGGGATGACCCGGGTTTATCATTTGATGGTAGCTTGCGTCAGATAACGCTGCAGTTCGGAGATCTCTCAGATCTCTCTTTCTTAAGAACTGTGAACTGTAAGGTGTAAGGGTCTACGTACTAAAGCATTATCTGAAGAAGCAGAAGATACCACAAATTAGTGAGATCTATGATAGCAGAACTGTAAAAAAAATCACCAAAGAGCTCACACAAAATAAAGCTCAAAACAACATCCGGTGAAAGATGTAGGTAGACAGTTGTTATCTAAACCATTTGGATGAGTATTAGCTCAGAAAATGGAAGAAAACCTTAAATTTGTCCTATACCGTGTGTTCACCAGGGATGAGTATATAATACCTGATAACTCATCCGGAGGTAACAAAGACCTGAATATGCACCGTACTTCGCAGCAGAAAAAAAACATTTCCGCCATTAAAACATGGAAGTACAACAATGCGGTAGTACTTGACCGTATTCCCAATAGCTCTTACAATCATTCACTTAAAGTGAGAACTTGGAACTCCGAGTGCTTCCCGTTGGATTGGAAAAATAGAATATAGTCTCAATGAAAGGTGATTTGACGTAGTGTAAAAACTTGAAGGGGATCTGTGAGCTGCTTGCAGTTGCCAAGATAAAACAAACTCGACACCGAACAAGTAAGTTTTTATGCTGAATCCACTCGATGAAAATCATTAAACAATTGGAGATCATAACTCAGTAGTGCATAGAATATCGATTGGCTTATCTCGATGTTTCATCCGCTGGCACTATAAAGCTTTAAGCTTTTGTGAAACATTTTAAGAGTTTTCTGGTTCAACCGTTTAATAGAACTTTGGGAAAGTTTGGAGAGAATTTTAATATTATTTCCAGAAACCATACAGAACGGTACGTATAATCTTAGAATCTGTCACCACGCATTAAAAAAGTAGTCAAATAGGCACAATTTTTCTGCAGACTTAGTTGTGGTCATTTGGTGATGCCAAGTGTGTGTTTTCGCCAAAATTTTGAAAGGAATGGAGTTTTATAAGTACATGACAGAATCTTTAATGAAATAGTCTTCTAAAACTTACGGTGAGGAACTTGTTGAATCGTTGAATCTTATATAGGAATATAGGAATTTCTAATTATTTGGGGATTATGGATTTTTTTGGGTTCAGTCATGCCTTTCTTTAACCACGCTTGTAGCCTTTTCACACAAACAAGACTTCGCAACAAGTTTACGAAATCTCATCAACCCTTCACATCGCAAATGAAACAGATTTTGTTTAACATTTTCCTTTGTCTCACAGGTAAAAGATGCTCTTACTGTTATACATAACAGAATCATGTGTTATAAATATATTTTTACTAACCAAATCAAGTAGTTTTTGTAGGTGCACGAAGTTATATTATCTTCTTTAACACTATCAAAATTAAACTTGTTATACTCGAAACCTCTAGATGTTTCTACTTCCGTTAAGAAAGAATGTTCCATTCCATTTCGTTTCGTTCGTTAAATGCTTTTGCTAGAAGCATTCGTTAATTCTTTCCTAGAAGAAGGAGCCTCCGTCATTTTTGGGTATTAAGGGTCCCTTTATCTGTAATATTTGCTTTGGGTGGTGTAGGTGTTTGCTCGTACCTACTTTTATTACACAGTATTTCACCTTAGTATCTTGCTGCCGGCAAATATCTTCAAATTAGATTCTATAAGTTTAATTTTAGAAAATCTCACCCGAAACATCATAGCTTTAACCTGCACCCAAAATATACCTGTTTAACCATACCGACTTACTGGAATAGTAAAGAGGCTTACCCATAGAATCCGTCACTTCCGTTTCGTCAACGAATCCGTTGTCGATGAAGTTGAAAGTGCCACTAAATTTTTAGTCGCGTCCATTCTTATGGGTCGCTTCTCATAAGAAGGTTAATATTTTATCGAGCTGTCAGTTGAAAACGTCGACTTAACGCACGTGACGGATTCTACGTCAATAATTCTTCAAATTCTTGACTTCTGCACTTATATATATAAATATTTGTCTTTACCAATTAAGGTTAGATCTTGGATACCGTAACATCAATGCAAGTGCAAAGTAAAAAGCGTGATTCTGAAGAAGTAAAAAATTGCTAGTTCATCGATACGGTGCACTCACATACTCCATCTGACAATAACAGCCAATCCGTAACGTATGTTTTTATTCTAAATTCCAAGTGTGTGTTTAACGTGCTGGCTGAATTATATGGTAACAGGTTTTTCAAATATTTTTTTGTCACACAAGAAAACCAACCATTCCCGAAGTCAATATCTGAAGTCATCTGGAAGAACTTCGATTTGTACAAAACTCACCCATCTGTAAAGTCAAAACACTAGTTTCTCTCTGTCTCTTTCTTTTTCTCTCTCTCTCTCTCTGTTGGCAAAAAGCAAATCCAATTCAACAAAAACCAAATCGACGAAAACACTATTTGCACAAAGAGTGTGCTGCTATATATCATTTTCTCAGCACTTCTTGCTTTCATTTTTATTCCGTCCATTAGCTTGGCACAGTGCACATCACTAAACGACTACACAATTTCATTTTGATTTTACTTTTCTCAAATTGTTTTTTTTTTTTGTTTTTTGTCACATCATCGTTGTCACAAAGGAAAATATGAGTAACTTAAAGCCCTAGAGCTGTCACTTTGTCATCGTTGAAGATGAATCTTTAGATCCTTGCATATGCATTGATTAAATGGATATTGTTTTGCTCATTTCTGTTGCATCTGTCAGGCACTTCAACTGATGGTTGTCTGGAATATTTTCTGTGGTCATGCAATTGTAACAGGTTAGAATTGAATGTATGTAGGTACAACACTCATAAAAGCATAAAAGACAAAGCAATGATTTTAATACTTGTTGAATATTTCATACGTTTCACTTTCTTCAGATGAGACAAAAATTAGGTAGAACAGGTCTCATTTTTGTGAATAAAATGTTCTTCTGCTCACCTACTCACAAAGTGTGCTTTTTTTGTGATTTCTGCTAATATTGGTTATCTTTGGAGTTTCATTTTTATACAAACTTAATATACAGGGTGCCCCACAGTTAACGACACAGACAAAAACCATGGGTTCCTGAGGTTATTCTAACAGGAAAAACTTATGAGGTAATTTTTTTTTCAAGCTGGTGTCAACAGTGGATCACTTTTTACGTCTTGGGCTGTTAAGCTCGCATTTCTAATAGTAGCCGTGTATGTTTTTTTCACAGCTTTTTGAATATGTTTTCTTAAATTTAAGCACATAATATCAAAACTTTATTTTATGGAGAAAATATAAAAATAAAATTTGAATTTATCTTTCCACTTGGGTGCACACAGTCAATCAGTGAATGGCACGCAGTGAATTAGGGATTTAAAAACAAGTTTTTTGACTAAAAAACATTGTTTTATGTTTTTATTAACTTTTTTTTTTACGAAAAAATATACTTTTTATGTCAATTTACAAATCACAAAACGTTACTAGGTTAAAATAAAATAAAATAATTTTCAATTAATTAATTCACTGGGTACCATGTTGTCATTTTAACAAAAACAAACTAAAATTATTTATAATATTTCACAAAAGTAAACAAATTGACACAAATTTTTAAGTCTATTCAACCCGAAATACAGGCATTAGATTCAAATGAAAATTACTTCTTAATGCAGAAAACACAAACACATGAAGACAGTTGACTTCGATCAAGAGATCACGCAGACTGATATTTCGATGTGATTAAAAGTCCTAGGGTGTTTTTTTCTCTTTTTTAGATTTACGTTTTATAAAATAAAAATTACACTGTGAGAGCAAGCGATTCACTGTGTACCTTGATTCACTGTTGGCACTTTTACCCAAGATAATAAATCAAACATGACATTACGATGATAGAGAATGAGAAAAAAGTGGGTCCGACAATTCTGTCTGTCTGTATGTATCAGAGACCACTGCTTAAACGGATGGGTTGATTTACTTCAAACTTGGTCCAAAAACAACGGTACCTGTCATATACCGGTTTTAGAAAAACTCATTTTTCTCAAAAATGGTTCCTACGATTTTGATTAAGAAAATCATAGTCATTTTTTTGGATAAGGTCTATCTTTAAATGAAATCCATTTTTTCAAAAACCGTTAATAACGGTACCTGCCATAGAACCGTTTTTTAAATTCTGACTATCTCCTTCATGAATCAATCAATTTCAACCATTTTTTTGACATGAAAGTTTTTAAGTTGCCGTTATAGTTTTTAGTAAGAAAAATTTCGAAAATTATTTTTTTGGATTTTTAAAAAATTGTTGAAATTTTTTTTTAAAAAATCATTTTTTCGAAAACTACTACAATATATTTTTTTTTTTAATTTCGTTTTTAGATGTTGATAAATAATATCTTAAAAATGGCGTACCAATTTTTTTTTTTATAAAAGTCCTTGCTAAATTTTATATAGAAAAATTATTTTTTTTAAAAAAACGGCTCCAACGATTTTCAATTTTTTTTTTTTCTAAAAATGTATATGTAATTATAAAAGAAATCAAATTGCATACTTCAAACTGAGGTTAAATTCATTTAAGAAGTCGTTTAAGTCATATGAAAATCGAATTTTATGCTTTTTTATTTTTGTTTGTCTAAAACTGCATTTATAAACTTTTAATTAAAAAGGCAAAGCATAGTAATTTTATCGTTAAGAGCAAGTATGTGCGATCCAGTCGTGCAATTTATTTTTCATTGATTTGACATCGGTAATAGGGGTGATTTTTAATAAAAAAAACAAAAATTATTTTAAATGAGAAAAAGTTGTGTAACAATACTGACAAAAAGTAACATTGTAACAAAACTTAACATTGTGGCAACCCTCATGCAATCGACATTTTTGTAACGAGAATTAATCATTTTACCGTAAACTCAAATATAAATACAAAAGAAGTTCTATTACTTCTGACTTAGGTATTATTTACAAAATATATTTTGAAGGATGTTAGATTGTAAACAAGTGCACTACTTCATTATGGTAAAAGGTATTTTAAGAAACATTCAAATTAGTTGTTAGCTTTGACAGGAAATGCTTTTCAATTAATCAAAATGTTTTTATTACTTGAGAAGAACTAATTGATGAGTGGTGGAGGTAAGCTGAGGTTTTTAGATTCTACAAGGAGAAGTTATCATTTATTGGTTTTTGTAGTTTGATGAACAGACAATTATTGAAATGAAAACTTTCTATTTGTTCATTAAGTGGTATAAGTATAGGTACTTTAAATAAAATGTTTCAGTTCAAAAGATAAACAAAAATATTCAATGATCTTGAAGCAAATCAAATCAATCGACATACCAACAAAAATATGATATGGTTGGTAATTTGAGAAAGACGAATATATTTTCTAATGGATACTTTCATACAAATTTAGATACCAAATAATACCATGAAACATAGTAAGTTAAGTATTATAAAATAGAATTTGAAATGCGTTTTATTCATTGCATTTACATATATACATAAGTTTGTATACCTTCCTTAGTAGACTCCTAAGAGAGATGCCTCAAATGAAATTCCTGTTTTCCTTGTATGTAACTTTTACAGAAATTATGTGTAATTAGTCTTGATGAAGTTAACTTTACAATGCTAACGAATCATAAGAAATCACCTTAAAATAATCAAAATTCAAAATCAATATCATAGATATTCACTGATATCCTTTAAACAAGGTTTGAGAATTTATGTATATAAAAAAATATTTTTTTGGAAAACGGCTCAAACAATTTTCAAATTTTTTTTTTCTAAAAATTTATCTTTCTTAGATTTAATTTTTTTTTTATTTCTTATAGTAAGAAACTTTAACGTCCATAGCGAATTTGATTCGATCCAGTCGTGCATTTTTTTTTTTAGTTTGTCTTCTGTTTCAACTAGTTGAAATTCAAAATATGGCGTTTTTGAGGTGTTACTTAAGAGGATAACATTTTTGTATGTCTTTTAAGCCATAAGTAATAGAATAAACTACTTTTTCTCTGTATAGAGAACTATTATAACAATGAGGGATGAAACAAAGTAGAATTAAAAAAAATTGTTCAAATCATAGTAAACCGTCAACAATTTAGGTCCAAACACGGTTAAAATTGTTCAACTTATATTTACAGTCTAGGTGGTGTAACCATTCCACATGTTTTTAAATTGTTAAGAAGTTCTAATTGTCTATACTTTTCAAAACAGTAAAAAATCTAAAATTGGTAAAAATTTGATGAAGCCAGAATTTTTACAATGGCTAAAGGTTGAAAAAACAATTTTTTGTCCCTAACTCCAGATTTGGAGTTGTTATGGAATTTTCGCATACCGTTTGGTTATCAGTGAAACAGGCTCATCAAAACGTGATAGGCCTCCGACAAATACGTTTTTGAAAGTTTATGTGGGTGGTTTAATTGATTTTAAAAATCAGGAAATAACGGGAAAAATATTTTGTCAAAACGACTTTTAGGTTTATGTGTTGTCTATAAACGTGTGGAAAAATTAGATTTTTAAACATTTTTTTCAATGAATAACAATAAAAACAAGATTTTTCAGTCCAAGTTTTTTGACCGTTTCCAACTGTATTTGATTTCTAGCTTTTTTATTTTTATATTTTTAAACTTAAAATTTACACAGCCTTAGATATTGGATAAATTTTTTAGATATTGGATAATAGTTTGTGAGCCGACATAACGGTAAAAAGAGTTTTGTTTACGCGGTGCTTAATTATTATTAACACAAGCCTCATAAAACTATGATTCATTTTTATTGAGCATCAGGATCAAATTTCCTTTAATTTGATGTATCACACATAACTGTACATGCTATGAAAGCTTTACAAAGTTGAAAAGAGTTTTATCTGAAATTCAACAAAATTCAACAAAATTGTCTGGTTTGGTCGTTGGACTCCACCAGCCATCAGTGGAGAAGCCATCATGTGAACTTTTAAACATAAAAGTGCACATTTTAGAGAGAAAAATTAAAAAAAAATTTAATTCATTGGATATTAAAATCTGTTACTTGAGTTTTAGTTGCAGGATTTTATTAAATTGAACAGATTCTATTAGATAAAATGTTGGTCTATAATTCTGCATAAAAATATTGGACACTTATTTTATAAGACATTGTCACAGAGGACGTTAATTAAAAATATGATTTTAATGAACGCTATAAAATTACAAAATATAGTGAAAAGTTTGATAATTTTGATAATATTTTAAGCTCAATTTTAAGATGTGTCTGCTCTCTTAAACAATGCGATTCAAAGTTTATTGATTAAATTAAAAACAAAGACGGCAAATGATATATTTTTATTTAAATCGTACCTTCTTAAAACTGGATTGACACTGGTGTTATATCCAAAAATTGAAAATAAAGGTATATACACATCCCTATACTCTTAAAAGTTGTTAAATGATTCTTTACTTCATATACGTTATACTTTTCCTTAAACAAACAATAGAGAATATTTAATTTGTTCATTTCAACTTGAGTCCCAAAACCTCTAAGGCAATAATATTCTTTATTATAATAAAATATGAACTCTCTAGAAGTTATCACAAAAATTTGCTAAGAACACCCTCGAGAATCTTGTTGTTATAACTCATCAAATTTTATATTCATTAAATCGTTTTATAAATATTAAAGAAATGAGTCCCAGACAAAAAAACAACATTACGGTTTGCAACTTTTCCAAAGAATCGTGTATCTGAATAATATTTTTTTGTTTCTTTATGTTGGTTTAAAACTCATCATTTCATCCAAAAGAGAAGCAATCAAAAACGAAGTCATCAAAAACAAATAACTTCTTAACCCAGCACAGCACCACACCACAATGGTAGAGCACATCACAGCAAAGGATGTAAGGATTCCAAGAACTCAAATCTCAATCTCAGCTAAAGAATATCTCATATACTAATAGTAATTGCTGCAGCAATTAGTACAAAGCCACATAAATAAAAAAATATATATTACTTTGCTAAAATTAATTCCCAAGATGCTGGAATTCTTCACAACAGAACGCTGCTGTGCATCGTATGTGAGACTTCCTTTTCGGCGGCGGCGGTGCCGATGCCGGTGGTGTTTGCAACCTATTGACGCCAAGTTTCTTACCAAAATATGTTTTTACAAAGAAAACAAATTGTTAAAAACCATATACTCGCGAATGTTTCAATTTAAAATTTACATTTTTAATATGAAAAAGAAGAGTAATTTCATATAAATTGTGGGAGTTTTCCTTTGGGGATGTGTTCAGTGTGTAGTGTCAGTGTATTGTAATGACGGTGTAACGTTGTGAGTTTTGAAATAAATGTTTGAGAAAGACGAACAAGTAGACATCAGAGTTATCAAGGATCAAAATAGAGCAGATACGCGTAGCACAAGAGGATTTAAAGTAGTAATTGCTTTTGAAATGTGAATTATTTGCCAAAAAAGTCAGTTCCTCGAAAAAGATATTTATACCTACTCGTTCTCGTACCTATACCCTCTGCCTGCCTGCATGTGAGTAATAATTTTCCATGAATAATCAAGACGCGGAATATTTTATAATTGCGACTTTTGTTGCTATGGAAGATGATGATGATGATGATGTGATAATAATGATGATAATGATAAAGATGATGACGGGATGGATATATGCAAGCTTATATATCTTGTTTTTTTAGAAAACTGTAACTGAAAAAAGGGAGGATGTTTGATATCATTTGCTATACATTGGTTTTTGTAATTTTCTTATTGCCAGTAATTTTGCATAAAAAGAAATTTACATCTCAGACATTTAGACATAATAACAAGACAATTTAATTTACATATATGTGAACTTACGAGAGGGGATTGTTTTCTTTATCAAAAACTTCAAAAATGTGTTTTCGATAAAAAAAAAACACCAATAAAAATGGACTTTTAAAATATAAAAATATTGGTTCAAAGGCAGACAGCACTAGTTCTAGCTGGTTCCAATTGCGAA
Organism: Meliscaeva auricollis; assembly: GCA_948107695.1. NCBI lineage: Eukaryota > Metazoa > Arthropoda > Insecta > Diptera > Syrphidae > Meliscaeva > Meliscaeva auricollis. The sequence goes on along the minus strand of OX403618.1, from coordinate 72,889,625 downwards.
CACCAAATGGATTCCTTCCATTTGGTGTTCTTTTACCTTAAAAGAGTATATCTCCTGTCATGTTGTCCATCAGGTTTGATTGTGAAGAATCGGACTGGTTCGTCGATGTATTCTATTGAAAACACTGTTCTAAGACGACAAAGATCTGTTTATCATTATAAGGAAGTTCATTTTTGCTCAACAAGCAAAGTAGGGCCCCTATAATCCAACCTTGTGGCATTTGACTAGTATAGTTGAAAAGAAGCATGCTGATGTTTTGCGTTGTCGAAAATGTCGAGTGAAGTGTAACTCCACAATTCCCTGACAATGAAGAGAGAGCATAAATCATTGAAAGTTTGTACCATAAATTTATTATCAAGATCCTTGGTATCGAATTCTTCGTAGAAATTAAGGAAAATAATGCAAGTCAAAATGTAACAATATGCATTATGCTTAAGCATTCTATCTTCCGTCCTTGTACTGATAAATTTAGTTTGACAAAGTATATTTAAAAGCTTTAAAAAACTAGCGATACCCTGTCCGGGCATAGGATTTCTAGGCTGAGAGTTAAATGTGATTTTCGTCCATTATTCTCTTGCTGATGAATTTCAAAACAATCCTCACATTGCTTAACTCACCAGATTAGTTGACAAAATTGCACTATTTTTTCAAAACGCCAGCAACACAAAAATAATCATAAATTTTCTCAAAAAAAAGAATCCGTGATTAATTGACATGAGTAAAAATGCAAATTTACTATTAAAAACACCAACAACACGAATATTATCATAAATCAACACAAAGTGTTCTAAAACCCAAGAAAAAGCCATCGCGTTACAGAATCCGTAAGTCAATTATAAGAGTAAATGTGCAAATTTACTTTTAAAAACACCAAAAAGAACACGCAACAGCGTTATAGAGACAGCGAGTCAATGTCCCTTGATAATTATTGTATGAATTCAAGTCAAATCTCTCTAAAAACAAACTAAAGTTCTAAGAAGAACAGAGAATTTAAAAAGAGAATTTGATCGACAAACGTAACCAACCACTTCAATGCAACCTGATGGACGCTAAATATAACTCCAAGGACTGGGAACCGTATTAACCGCTTCTTATACACAAGTAGTAGAAATCAAATTCATATTTTTATTTTAAACTCCCAACTATATAAATCCCATCTTTCCCATTTGCATTAGTCAATAGGATTAATATGCCTTAATTTTATGAGGCCAAGGTTACATGAAAGTAATTTTTTTTTGTATAACCTTACTACCTACATTCTTTCAATTAAAAAGAGAAAACACAAAAATTTCATGCAATTCTATGAATGATTCTCAATTTCAAAAGGACTCTACTAAAATAAACTAAAGCCATTTCTATTTCAAGGCGGATGTCCTTTTCACCTAACTATCACAGTTTTCTAGTTAGAAGCTTATTTTGAATGGTTCTGTTTGACTGATTGTAGACATTTTCCTGTTACCTTAAGGTATCGTTTGCAAAGCTAGATTTTCATAAACGGAAATTTCATAGCATCCTAATTGGGCAAATTTTAGCCTGCTATTTCTTTGGCAAGGAGAAAAAGGAGAATACATTGAAATTAGGGTTATCCAAAAGGAATTCAGTAAAATGACGCTGGTGCATACCATAATCCTTTTCTTTTCAAATTTTGCTTTGATTTGAATATTGAATTTAAAAAGTTTTTTACAATAATTAACACTGAAATCATTATGAAATTAAGGGCATTAAAAAGTTTGTGCTACAAATAGTAATAAACAAAAGAATCTATATATAATTTTTGGAGTAAATAATTAGACTGCAATACCATAATTTAAGATGTGAAGATTCTGGACTGGACGATGGAGTATATTTATTTCCTCGACTTCACGTTGTTGGTGGTCGTGTTCGAGTAAATAGTATCCATTGGATTTCGTGCGAGGTAAAGGATATGCGTTCGTGCTCTAGCTCTAGCTGTCACTTCCGGTTCCGATTGACGCCTTCCACAGCTGAGAATTTGTTGATCGTGTAAGCCTTTTATATTAAAATTTCTTACGCAGCTTGACACCAATCAGATTTTGTAAATAAAATTGAAATTAGTTGCAAATTACACTGGTTTGGAAAAATATATTTTTTTTGATTGTTTTGTAGAAAAGAGCTCTATTAGATTCGGTTGACTTGGTATTCAAAACTATTGAGCCGTTTCGGTTGAAATTTGGAGAACTTATGCAGAATAAGTTCTCCATAAGCTAAGACCTAAAAACTAGATTTGTTTTTATTCGTCAATGTGAAGTCACATTTAATTTCAAAATTCCGTAGTTTTTGGGTGTTACACTGCAAAAACAAACCTTTAATTTAGAGGATAGTAGGATGGAAATTTCTATTCTCAGTAATCAAAGGAAAAACCAATAAAAAAGGATACTTTTCTGCTTTTCGAAAGGACTGATTTTTACGGATTTTTCAATTTTTTTGGTGAAATCGTACATACAAAAAATTAGACAAAACATAAATACCTTTGCGCCGAAAGCGAATTTTTATATGATTTAAAATGATTTAGACAGATAAAATGCACTTCATTCACATCTTATTAATAGTTTTGTACTAAAGTATTTAACATTAAAGAAATTCGACGCTAAATGTACCAAAAAATCGAGTTTTTGACATGTTCATTTTAGCAAATCTCGAAAAAGTGAAATACTAGGGTGGTTTTGACTTCAGATTCGGGTTTAACATACGAAAATCTTTTAGAAAGTATAGTTTGGTTTAAGGGCGGTTTTCGTTGCAGATCACTGTTATTTACGGCAATTTTCATTCTTTTGCTCCTATATTTACAATTTAATCCGGTGCTTCGCTAAATTCATGTGAACTTAGCGAAGTACTCCACTCATATCAAATTGAAATGTGGTTGATATCTTCTAGTAGTACGTTACGTTTCCTTTTGCTTTTTTATTTCTTGTTTTCGCTAAGTTTATGTGAACTTAGCGAATCATCGAAAAAAAAAACCTTTACAACCATATTTCCGTAACTAATTAGCAACAAAATGACAAGCTAATTTCATTTTGATTTGCGAAAGTTGCTCCGCTAAGTTTACACTCATGTGGAAGGCTCCTAGAAAGCTATAGACATATGTTCCCAAAGCACCAGAGGAATTCGTTCTATGTGCTATTTGATTGCATGTTCGACCTTCTGGTGATCGCCAAATGTCTTTGTGAATGTTGAAATGTGCATAACTTGTGCAGTTTATCACTATTTTATCTACTCCGCCACAACATTGATTAGCCAGGAGATGTAGGTACCTATCTATTATTTTGGCGTTGATATTACTTTTCCGAACACGTAGTGTAAAGGATAAGTTACGTATATCGAATGGCACACAATTTTTTTTACAGAGTTAGTCTATTTCATCGTGAAACACCATGAAACGTATAGAAAACACGTTTTCGAGACATTTGTATGTGCATGCGCCGTTGTCGCCAGCGTCGGTGTCAGCGTTGGGGTATATATTGGAAATATATAACCATAACTTTTGTTAGAATCAAGATAATTGTAATCTGTAAACGTTGACGATTAGCTAAATTACGGTTAAGTTCGAAATTTAGCCATTTTGAATTAAAACCTTCTTGTACTTTTCATACAAAAACCCTCCAAAAATGTCAAAACACCCCAAATCGGTCTTAGCCTTTTAACAATTATCGTATCGAAGTGAAACTTTGTACATATATATAGTCCAGATGACAACACAATATTTTGGCGGTATGGACCCAGGGACGAGGGGCATAGGGGGGGTCAAAACACCTCAAATCATTTTAAGCCTACTTCTAATAATCGTATCGACTATTATATTACTTTTCCATACACTTAGTGTTTAGTATAGCGATTGGAACAATTTTGTTTTTCATATTAGTCTACTTCTTCATCAAAATATCATGAAACGTAAAGAAAACACGTTTTCGAGACATTTTTATAAGTGTGCGCCGTTGTCGTGTCGGCGGCGTCGTCATCGTTAGCGTTTGAAATTTGTAAAGACGATAACTTTTGTTAGAATCAAGACAATTGAAATCTGTAAAAGCCAAAAATTGAGGATTAGCTGAACTAAGGGTAATTCAAAATTCGTCCATTACTTTTCATACAAAAACCTTGCAAAAATGTCACTTTTACATGGGGAGTACTACAAATTTGTTTTTTTTTTTGTTTAATGCTCCAAAGAACAATTGTTTTGATTTTCAAAATTGACCGGTATACAATATTTCCAGAAGTTTTGGTAAAAAATCAATAGCTTAAACTGTTTTGTAATTTGATTAGTGATTTGATAACCAATGTAATTTATATTTTTTTCTAATAGTAATGGCTTATACCATTCTGACTCATATATGCGTCTGGTTTCTTTTTTTATCCAGGGCGGTTATTTTGGGCCTCTTGCTTTTATTTCTTGAAAAGGTAGCTCAGGTGTCCCAGCCCATAGATCAAGTGCATCCAGCGCTCATCATAAGTTCACTATGAAATATGAATTTATTGACCCCTTAAAGCGTATATCTAAAAGAAAAATATTCCAAACTCAACTGAACTCAAACTTAAACTTAGGTAAAACTCTTAAACACTAGCATCGGCAAAGAAAAAAATGTCCTTCTGTCCCATATTCAAATGGCCTTAAAGTGCTCGGCTTACCAAACTGTTGCACATTCAACCTTTCCCAACAGGAAATTTTTCTTTTTCTACCCCCAAGCTGAAGGTTAAAAAAAAAAATTCTTTTACCACCCGCACGCCCTTCACAATAAAGCGTTTTTTTTTTTACTCCCTCTCCTCTTCTTTTCTTTATATGGATGATGATGAAGAAGAATGAAAAATGTGAAAGCATGTGTTGCATAGTAACTATTAGTTTCCAATAACCCTCATGAGATGGCAGCACGAAGGAGAGCAAGAACTGGAGCAGGAGCTGAAGCATAAAAAGCGAGCTATTACAAATGACACCCTTCAATGGAATTAATAGTAAATAATACCAAACCTACAAAAGATATATTGTTTGTAAAAGGGTATATGCTATCAGGATAACAAGGACTCGCCTCACTATGTTATGTGTGTTCAGCAAAAAAAAAAAAAAAAAACAAAAATTCTTGTAAGTTTTGTTGCAAAACTAACACGAAGCAATAAATCTTCGATTTTCTTAAAAAAAAAAAAAAAAAAAAAATACAAAAACGATATGGCAATAATATGTACAAGAAGTGTTTAAGTGTTCTTTAAGTTGAGATGTTTTTTTCTATCGATGTTGTTGTTGTTATTGGTGTTCGTCCTTCTGCTACTCTAGACTTCAAGCAAGGGTGTGGCATGGCTTTTATTATATTGTGTGCAAAAGCAGATCAACTAGACAAAGCTATACACGTTCTTGGCGATAAATCTAAGAATCAGAAATCTTATTTAAGTTGTGATATCGAATAATAAATCAAATGATGCCAAATGTCTATTAAGGACGTTCAATAATACGGATTTTCGCCCAATCAAAATAATTATAACAGAAAATATAAAAAAAGAAAGTCTTTTATAAAATCGATGGTTTTCGAAATTGTATTATTAGAATGATTATTATTAATAATATTTTTAAATTAATGTTTTATTTCTTTTCTTCTAAAAGAATTGTTTCGACTTTAAGAAATCAATGGTACCTATTATCCAAGTCGTTAGTTCAAAATACAATATTGTTGTAAATTTTGTAGGGAAAAGAAAACATTTTTTTTCGAAAACGATTTTTTCTTTGAGCAAAAATGTTCAAATGTTAGTGCCGTGAAGTCTAAATCAAGTATAAAATTAAGTTTTATTTCATTGTCATAGGTAACTTCTCAATGCAAATATTTTGTTAAAAATGGAACCAATTCTTCCAGAAATTAATCTTTGATAACTAAGTGGAAAAATGTCTAGAATTTAACATCCCAACATACCATCTGTTTATAGACTTTAAAGCCGCCTATGATAGCATAGCCAGGGTAGAACTTTACAAAGCCATGAGAGAATTCGGCATCCCAAATAAATTGACACGAGTATGTAGGTTGACCATGACCAACGTAACAAGCCAAGTTAAAATAGCCGGATTGCTATCCAGACCAATCAACATCTTTAATGGACTCCGACAAGGGGATGGTTTGGCCTGACTCTGGCACGGCAACAAGAGGGACCATCGTCAACAGGTCCAGCCAGATACTGGCTTACGCAGACGACATCGACATCATCGGAAGAACCGAACACGCTGTACACGATTCCTTCATCCAGATCGAGCAGGCGGCACAAAATCTGTGGCTACACATTAGTGAAGGTAAAACAAAGTACATGGTGGCGTCGAATGCGAGAAGAACAGTTGGTCAAACAATCAAGGTACCTTGGGTCAACAGCCGATAACAACATAGAAGAAGAAATACGGGGGCGGCTTCTCAAATCCAACAGAGCCTACTACAGTCTGTCAAGCTATTCAAATCCAGAAATCTAACCATAACTTCAAAACTGCTGCTGTACAGGACCATGGTCCTGCCAGTACTCATGTATGGATCTGAGACTTGGGTGCTTAGCAAAAGGCACTGTGACCTCTTAGCCGCGTTCGAGAGAAAAGTCTTACGGAGAATTGTTGGCCCCATATGTGAGGAAGGACAATTCCGGAGACGGTACAATCAGGAGTTGTAAGCAATCTACCTTGAAGCAGAATAGTGACACAAATTAAGTTCGGTAGACTCCAGTGGCAGGGCACCTAGCTCGTATGAGCGAAGAAGAACCTGCTCGGAAAGTCTTCTGTGGTACATTCTATGGTAGACGGCAGCGTGGTAGACCATGCTTGCGCTACTGGAGAGATGGCGTAGACCAGGACGCCTGAAGCCTTGAAGTTCGCAACTGGAAACCGAAGGAATCCTTTTTGAACGTGTTCTATTCGAAGGGAATGGGTGACACAAAAAGGTGACCATCAAGGTATGACTGAATCCAAGCAATAAAGGAAGGTTGACAGCCAAGTTTTAAATGAATTAAAGCATGCGAGATTTTGTCAAAATCTTTACTAAGATAAGTCGCGATAACATCAACTTCTTTCTCAACTTCCATGGCACATATAGTTTCAGAGACAAATGCTACTAAATTTTTAGTAGTTGATCTACGACTAGGGAATCATGTTGATTGGGAGAGAAAATTTGTTTACAATGGAATAGAATGGTTTCATAGACTATGCTGTCTCTCCTATGGAGAGAAAGTGCCTGGAAATACGGTAGCTTTCCACCGTTCACGTTGAGGTCAGAAAAGATTGATTAGTTGTCACTTGATTAGTTGGTGTTGTTAGAAGTTCTTCTTTCTAGAGATGAAGTAGTTTCAGATTTGATTGTTGTTTACATGTAGGAGAAAAAAGGAGTTACTGATCACTTTCGTGAGAACCAAGATATGTCAGTTGATTAAGGGTGCTGTACTCAGAACTCATTGGTCTTGAAACCTACCGTAAAAGCGTTTTGGGTTTTGAAAACTTTTGGTTCTGGTGCTGTCATACCTACAGAATTGTTCTAAATACCCTATATTCAAATGCTAAATGTTGTATTTAATGTTTGTAAAAAATATTATTTACACTTTTGAGTAGCCATGGTGGTGCACCGGTTGTAAGTGTCCCCAATTTGATAACCAGAGTTATCCTATCCTTTTAATATTAGTTATCATATTAGAAATACTTTAGGTTTTTTGTGGGCACTGGAAATCCGGGTGATGAGGCACTCATCCGGCTGTATCTGTCTAGACAGTGGATTATCAGACCAGAGATAAAAATTCTTGTAGGAGGGGATATAAGAGCCTATAAACCTCGATGTCACTAAGTATACCTATACTTTGGTACTTACTTACTTACTTACTTAGGTCCTCAGACCTTGAAGAGTCCGTTGTGATAACCTTAAGGGTCATAGGGCCTTCACTGTTTTCCCATAACATGCCTCAGTCCTTCGTTGTTATAGCCAACTATGGCATTCAGATCTACCATAACCATTATGATGTCTCCGCGAGGTGTATTTTTGTAAGCAGCACTCAGCTGGCTATAAAAAGCGTCCTTTACTTCAGGAAGTGAGGTATTTGTTCGGGCGTAACACTGTATGATGGTGACGCTACGTACTCTAGTCCGAAACCTTGCCTTTAGTATCCTGTCTCCTAGAGGCTCCTATGAAATCAGGAGATTGTGCACAGTTTTGGTAAGTAGCAGCCCAACATCTGATTCCCGGACACTTCCGGCATCTTTTCCGGAGTAGAGTAGTACAATGATACGGTTTGGGGATTTATTCAAGTTGGAGGAATTGGAATTTTGGGGCCCTTCTTTACTATTGTCGAGAAGGGTACATACATTCCAGAAACCAATCTTTGTCCGGGTACAATAGCCAAAAGTCGTCATCGTTAAATCAGTCCTTATCCGAGGCGTAGTGTCGGTTTCGTTAGCGGGATTTTCTTCAGTTACGAAGAGTGCTAGCCTCCGTAACCTATCCTAGAAAGTTAGGAACTTTTGTATTATAGTGTTCTTTGTTTCTTTCGTTCAACACTCGCGCTTATAAGTTTAGCAGGTTAAGTCCGGTTGGACGAGACCAGTATCCGGTGGTTACCACGAGGAGGTAAAATAAGCACAATTGATGTGTAGAAAAAGTTGCGGATCACTGGAGCCACCAAGTTGGCCCCGTCAGTGCCTACCTGATCTCTACACACCCAACCACCAACCGAAATAGTAGCGGTTTGTTGGGATAATTCTCTGAACTGCTATTCGTGAAATGTGGAGTTGATCGAAACTCTGAGGTAATGGCAATGGAAAATTATTTGAGCTCGATGAATAGATTTTGGGTGTTGATTTGGAGTTCTTTGTTCTTTTCCAGAACTTGTCTCATTTTCAATTAAGTAGCACAATGGTACGTATAAGGGTACTGTTGCAGAACTATTTAAGACGTTCACACATTACGTTGGGCATTGCCAGAAAATTTGGACTCCATATCATTAATGCTTTGGTTTATATAAATGCATTTTAGCAATTTATCACCACAGTGCTTGATATGGTATTACAGGTAGGATATCTCTTATTTGACTTGGATTAACAACAATCCTGGAAAACCAAACCCAAAATCTCCTAAAGCCACACTTCTGATTGAATATATTTTTGCCATTTCGGCCTTTCCTTTTATTATATTTTTCATGCATGGGAAATAATAGAAGTAAGGGCTTAAACATGGAATGGACATGGACATGTCCTTTTCCTTGTGGACTCAACACGAGTTAAAACTTTTTTTTTTCATACATTTGTTCAACAATTAGTATGCTTTTCAGATGTCTGGAATGACAGCAGACTTTTTGATAGTATCTCACAAGTTACAACTGTGTAAGGGGATGTTGTAAGACTTTTCAAAAAATACCCATCAAATAGATTTCCATGTTAGGACCTTTTCCACCATCATGCATGTACCTACCTACTCTAACTCAACATTTTGATGTTACCATTAATCGTCTAGTTCACATGAGATAAAACTATTTAGCTAAACTCTTGAATCTGACAATGACACTGTCCCAAAAATTCAACAGACCAAAATAAGAAAAAAAGATAATACCACAAAGGAAAAACGATGCTTCTTGTTGATGGTGACACATTCAAAGACTATTTCCGGTGTCAAGAGGCTTCGTTTCTGCTTGCATTCATGAACTACAAACTACAAACTGCTGTTATCCTTTGTATGGTGCATATGAAGCAACCATATGGAACATGCGAAGTGTATTGCATTTGCATGTACTCGTACACCGTACAGTCTATCCTCGTCTCGTACCCAGTATTTCGAAATGGAACACTGAAGGCATAAGCTTTTGTGTTCTGATTTATGGGATAGAAATGAAAAAAACATACCTATAAGACTCTCGAAAAAGTGTTTTCAATTCTTGTAAAACATGAACACTTGAAATATTTTTGTATATATCGTTTTGTTTTGTTTCAAATTTCTATCAAATTTCTTTTTGTGAAACAGGAATAAAGTGTTATTTTGTTATTTTGAAGAGAATTTTGTTTTATTTATGAGCCACATGCCAGATGCATAGCTCAGGGATTAAAGACATTTTATTGGGTTTGTAAATATGAGTTATTTCAAAGTGTGATAACGAAAGTAAAATATTTGAAACAAGATATTTTATTTACTTACTTAGGTGCTCAGACCCTGATGAATCAGTTGTAATACCCTTAAGGGGCATAGGGCCTCCACTACTCCAGCGCGCCCTCGTGTACGGTTTCTGGAAATATATCGCAGTTCTCTCCAACTCTTCCCCAGCTGTGCACATTTCATTTCGAAGGTCCTGAATGTGTGAGTGGGTTCCATTTCTTGTCCAGCAATGCAATCGTTGCCTTTTTGAAGCGTATTACCAGTCCCTGCCACTACGTCTGCGTATAGTACTGTCTATGGATTCTTGACCCGTTCTTCTATGAAGTTTTTCATTAGAAATACTTTTGGGACAGCAAATCCTTAAGATGTTTCGAAGACACCTACGCAAGAACAATTGCAGCTTACTCGTGACAGTAGTTAGAGACAGTGGTAGAGAAAAAACTCGCAAGATATTGAAAGTCTTTTACTTTTCTACCGGTTGTTCAGAAATATTGACTTGAACGGATGAGTTACTTCCGAGGCTGATCATTTTTATTTTTGCCATGTAAAATTTTCAACCCCACGGTTTCTGCTTTTCTCTCCACCCTTGTTGTCATTTGATAGAAATCCCTGATCCTATGAGAGAGTAAGCATACGTCGTCAGCGTAGTCCAGATGTTTGAGTTGGGAGGTCAGGCTCCATTGAATTCCACCATTCCCGTTTGACAGGGCTGCACGCAGCACATCACTTATCACTAACAGGAGAATTATTGGCGATAGTATGCAACCCTGTCTGACTCCACAATGGCCTTCGAATTCATCCGACAACCTTCCTCTACGTAAAACGTGACATTTGCATCCATCGTAGTTTTAATAAAGGCAATTAACTTATCTGGAATGCCTCTCCTGCGCGTAAGGCAATCCAAATAAATTCTCTGTTAACACTATCAAACGCTAACAAACGCTTTTTCAAAATCAATGAACAGCAGGTGAAGTAGTGAACGATTTTCGACGCACTGTACAATAATGATCCGCAAGGTGTAAATGTGGTCAACACAGGATGAACCAGGGCGCAAACCTGCTTGTTCGGTGTCGAGTGTGTCTTCTAGATGTTCTTTGATTCGCTCTAACACAATGTTTGATGCTATCTTGGCAACCGTAGGCAGAATGCAAATCCCTTTGCAGTTTTTACACAACATCAAATCTTATTTCTTCGGAATCTTGACGAACATTCCTCTTTTACACTTCTCTGGGAAGCACTTAGAGTTCCAAGCTCTCTCTATGAGTGAATGTAATAGCTCACTCGATTTCTTTGTTGCTGCTACCACAAAAACGATGATAAATCACGTGTCCCTAACAACCAAAAACTTTAGGTACATTTTCTGTTTTTTATTCAGAACTCTATACAATAAATAAAATAGGTGACATGTCTAGCTAAGGAAAAACAATCAAGGCCTAGTGACAGACTCTCTAAACCATTGAATTGAAGGGACTTACAGTTTTCTGCCAGTTTGACCTTGAAAAACGTCACAAGCGGACATGTGGTTTTTTGATATTTTTGAGGTACCTTAATTATAGAATTGTAATATAAAGATTTTGTTTGTCTTATTCCATTAATTTATTGAAACAGTAAAGATACATATGCCCAAAAAAGCATGACATAGGTACAATATTGACATGTTCTAAATTCAACTTTTCACTTCAATTGGGTGTATTTTTTCAATTTTTCCTGTAAACAGTTTTTTAGAAAAGAAATTTTTAAGAGTAATATTGAAAGTAGAGTTATTTTTTTATAACTACTAAATGAAGTGAACTCTTACATAATATAGCTCAAAAGAACAACAAACAATAATACTAAAATGAAAGGAGTGTTGGTACTCTACAATCCTTAAAAAAAAGTAAACTGTTTTACCCGGACAAATGTCTAGAAAATATTAGGTACTGTTTCTATGTCGCGGATGCGTTACACATGCACGCCATCATTAGAGAACAACTTGTTGGTTAAGTATTAGCTTAAGACTCTCAAAAATGAACCTACTTTGATGGCAATCACGAGGCATTTGAAAATTGCAAAAAAAAGGTAACTTGTGTGAAGATGCACTTAGTTTTTACTTCAGGACGATTACTAAATAATGACAGTCTTTTATTTTTATTTACATACCTTGAATGCAACAGTGCGGTAGTTACACTTATATTCCCTTAACAATGACATTACCTGTGCGTAAAGTAAAGTTCTTGATTTTGTTGGTTACTAAAAACTTGGAATATATTAGGTAGGGGACGGGCGGTTAACTTAAATGTGGTATAAATGTATAGTTTTTTCTAAATTGTATCTAAAAATAATGATACGTAAATTCTTTCATGATTCCTGTTAACCTTTATCTGCTTTCGTTTAAACAAAAAAATCAAATCAATAAAACGTTTTCTTGATTTCTGAAGGACAAAGCTATTATTTCTAGAAATGCAGAAATAGCAACTACACGCACATTTTTCTCACAAGGTGTACCTACTGTAAATGCCTACATTAAAGGAATATCATGATTTTCTAACCTATAAAAAAAAATTTCAATTGTTTTGTTGTTCTTCAAAATATATCTCGTGGTATAGGTATGTCTTTCACAAAGATACAATTATTCAGAACCATTAATGCTGATATTGAAATGTAGTGTAGATGTTTTGAATTTCAATGAATACATTGATGGAAAAATGTTTTGTCACACAAAAGAATAAAAAGAATCATTATTATCTGGTGTAGTTGAATTATTAAAGATTCTGATACCCATCGTCTTAAATTCTTGTCCACAATTTTCAAAACTACTAGATTGTCCTACCTCCATGTCACTTAAGCCAAAAGAGCAAACATAATACCTTTTCATTAATTTTACTTCCAATTTGCTTTGATTTAATGAATCATTAATTAAATACAAAACCACACAATAATTATTGCTATACCCTGCTCCCATTTAAATTTCAAGCTGCATATCTTTGATTGTCGATGATGTCCTTAAATGGTCTTTGTGTTTCAAAGGAATCATTTGGTGAAGTATTAGGTACTTGTTGAATGCCTCTCTCCCTCACTATTGTTGTTGGAAATGAATAACTATGCAGACTTTTGAGTTTCATTTTCTTTTTGTACTGCGGTCTTTGTGTTATAATGTGCAAAGAGCTGTACTTTGAACTACAAAGTTTTTCCATTTGAACCAGAACGACATGCGGCGGGCAGTTGCTTATTTGAAAAAGATACCGATACCGTCAGACTTCATCGACTACGAGTAGTAGAGAGCTACAGTAAAACTCGTTTAAATATATTTTGGAATTCAATATGTTTAAGGGAATAAGAGGTAAGGCTATATAAATTGAATTTATTGAGCTCCAAAAAATTCATTTCTAACGTTATAATTTGCATTTGGGTGCCTAGCAAATATTACCCCTTCAGGTCCAGTTTTTGTCACGCCACCACATTGTCCATTAGAGGGTTAGATGCAAAGACTTTTCGGGGTGATGTGCCAATATCCATACGTTCTAGGCACTGAATTTTTTTTGACAAGCGCAATGTCACTGTAAGGAACGTAGAGCTCATTTTTGAGTATTCTTCTTCATTCTTCACTGACACACTTAGGATAGAAGACTCAGTCGAAGAATCTTTCTCATCTTTTGTCAAAGCCGATGATGTTGGGCCTTTCTTCTTTACGAGAAGAAGATAGATCAGTCATTATCAGTCAAACCCATTTTCGCAACCCTGGATAAGTAAAATTCAGCAAATTCACCAATCCAGCTCAGCTTGTTACCCGATGATGTCAATATCAGCATTCGGACGGACAAGCAAGGAGTTGAACGTACTTTTGAAAAATTGTGCCTCTGGTGTTGCGATGTGAATGCGAAGATGAACAAATGTTTCAAATACAATGCAAGGTTTCTGATAATATAGGTACACTAAATAATAATACTCGGTGATAAGAATAATAAACCTTCTAGTACGCCCCAGTTTGAAATCATCCCCTGTTTTTGGAAAAAGCAACCCTATTTGAATGCAAAAAATCACTAAGAACACTAATTTTTTAGTCAAATGTACTATATTTGACAGATTTAAAAGCTTAAAACTCTTTTAATTCTGTCAAATATGGTAAATTTTGAGTGAAAAATTAACGATTTTAGTGCTTTATTGCATTCAATTAGGGTTGCCATATACTTGAACCCATTTTCGAGTGGGGTGCCCTACATTTCTTAGATAAAAGAATGTTAAAACTAAAATTTGACACACATTTTAACTTTTAACTCCACTATATTATTTAAATAACACTTATTTGAGTATGTTTTTCAATTGAACAGGGTAACCATTTTATCAGCTTATCAGCTACTGATCTGAGTTCTGAGTCTTTGTTGGCTCCGAAGATTGTTCGGACAAAAAGAAGTGGGTGAATGCCTGGCAATCTGATCAACTTGGTGGATTGGTCGTTGCTCTGAAGAAGGTCAAGTTCTCTTGTTAGTATTGAGATGTCCGATTTCGGAAGTGTTGTGTACGTTCTTAGACTTGGAGCTGTTGGAGAAATGTGCACCTTGTCTAATTATTTTTGTGTCTGCTAAAAGACATTTCAGGTTCATGTCAGAAATTCTTTGTCCGAGTTTTATTTGTTGAAGTCATTAAAAAATTGGATCACCCAAATAAAATCAAACATTAAGTACTGTTCTAGATGCCTCACTTTGCAGGGTTCTTAGCGATTTTTCAAGAAACAAAACAATAATGCTCGTGTGTGTAATTTCCTTTTCTTTTGGAAGAGTGCGGCCTTTTACTGTGGCTGTTATTGTATTTTCTAGGAAAAAAAATCTTCTAATCCTTACTAACTACTGATGAACCAGGGGTTCCACTGTGAATTCTGATTTCTAAGATGTGGAAATATTGATGTCGTCCACCACTTGATCGCGCCACCTTAGATGAAGTCTTCCTCTGTCAAGTTGTCCAACCGGGTTGGATGCGAAGACTCGTCGGGCTGGTGCGTTTGTGTCCATACTGTCCACATGACCCAGCCATCTCAATCGCTGTATTTTCAGCTTTCTGACAAGGTCACTGTCGCTGTAAAGTCCGTACAGTTAGTGGTCGTAGAATCTTCTCCATGCTCCATCGATGTACATTGGACCAAATATCACTCGAAGAATCTTTCTCTCAAAGAAACCCAGCTGGTTTTCATTTGAAACTGATAGTGTCCATGCCTCTGCCCCATACAGCAGGACCGGGATGATTAAGGTATAAATATAAAGAAGAGCTTATTTATGAAAAGGGCACTGCCAATTGCATGGAATTGGTAAGACTTCCACAGTACTACTTGTGACGAAAAGTGCATCACGTTGGGAAGCAGCAGACAATTGAAGGACTCTCTAAATACGCTCACACAGGAAATGGTTGAGAGAGTGAGTCACTCTCATTAGGCCTTGCTTTTTCGTGAGGTAGTCGTTCCACGAAATGTATTTATTTATTTTTAGAAGAACTAATTCCCAAAACAGTTTGTTACTATTTGACTAGTAACGTCTTCTAATAAATGTTGTTTTTGTTATTGAAGATGTTTGTTTACTAGACTTAGATCAAAAAGTATCAAACTTAATATTCAATTCAGTCTTTCTGTTTGTTATTCTGTTGGAAACATTATTAAATAAATAACGGAAGAAAAAATAAAAGTATTGTTATTTAAATCAGACAAAAAAAAAAAAAAAAAACTAGAAAAGTTTGTTTCCTGGTTTGACTGTTTGCGCCCATATATTCGTATAAGGATAGAAAACATGTGTTCATAAATGCAAAATCGATCCTTATTCTTTTCACGCTTGAGTTGGTCTTTTGGCAAATCAATTGGCAATAAGCACGAAGCATTGAATCCATCGCTATCTGGGAAATCTGCGGATTAAGCTTTTGGCAGGATTCTGAATCTATCAAGGAAACATTTATATAAAAGTATATTTCCTATACCTATAACCTATTGGTATTACTCTTAATGGGGCGTATATATTGTGGAAGTTGCAAAATATACTACTTCGCCAATCTGTGTTCCATTTACTTTATCTCGGAAGAAGTTTTTTTCTTCTGGGAATTTTTGTTTTTTTTTTTTTTTTGTCAACGAAATTTACTATATAATAAGATATAGTTTGGCTGGAAGCCTATTATTTTTTGATATGAAGCTGTATCATTTTGAAAAGTGGGTTGATGTAAAAAACATAAAACAAAGTTAATATTATGACATTATGAGAGTATGGACATTATTGGAAAATGAAAGTTATGTTTACTGTCGTTGGAACTTGACGATAAAATTGACAACGTGCTACAGTTAAAAGTTTCCATTCTTGAAATTGAACCAGGAAATATTAGTAAGAAATAAAAGTAAACAAGGAGATGTACATTATGATGGCGAGTTATAAATTTGCAAATTTGTTCATTTGCAGTGAGAATGTTGCAGGTATCGAATGACGAGCCTTCTGCTTCGAGTTTGTCGGAAAGAATTCATTACTGTTTCAAGTACTTATTTGTTGTTTGTTAATGGTTGAGTATGGGTGCCGAAATATTAGATGAGGGATCTATTGACTTTTTAGCTGACGACAATGACAATGATCCATCTTACCGAACTTTTACTGCAGACAAGAGAAACAACACGTTTAAAAACTTTAAGAAGTGGACCTTAACCCAAAAATTTCTGCCAAGGGACCAAAATAAACTGTAAATCACTAAAAGGATCGACTAAAACTTGCTTAACTTCACTACGGATGGGAAATTGCGGAATGAAGTCGACTATGACCTTGGATAAGTGCAAAATGTGTCCACATGCACCGTTCCACATGCTGAATATACTGGCTGATATAATTACAATGCAAAAGATAACACTCGATGCTACTCTGCTCGAACAATAGTAGAATTAATCAGCGATGTCGGTACTGCCACAATAGACTTTCCAGGTGTAGGTTAGGTTAGGTTGTGCAGGAGTGCCGATACACTTAGACCAAAGTTTCCTCCTAATCGTTGAACCACTTCAAGCTTCTTATGAAGCGAGCGAGATTACCTATATTAATATTTGATAGATCACTGGGGTCGTTTTAGTAGAAGTCTCCTAGATATATGCTTCGTCTATCCGATATAGCAGTTCATGTACAGAGAAAGTGGGGAATCGATTCTTCTTCCTCTTCGTTCATGTAGCTTCTGCAGAAATCGTTGGAGAGAACTCCAAGCCGTGTCGCATGCCTGCCTATTAGACAGTGGCCAGTTACAAGTTCGTTCCAAAGTGTAAGTACTTAAAAAATCTCGTTTTGCCGTATGTAGAAGATTATTTCATGTAAAAATTTGGTAAATCTTTGTCACATGTGTACAAATATTGTCTAATGTGTTTGGGAAACTAAGAGGTTTGATGAAATAGTCACATACGACAAGGGCATTGTGAAATAAATTGGCTCTAAATTGTCCATTAACGAATAATTTTGTTTTAATGGTACTGAACTAATAATTTTGTATTACATAAGCCATACAAATTTCAAGAAAATATGTTGCAGGGTTTTCGAGAAAGAATATTCTGGACTTTGATTTCCCAAAAGTAGCCAAATATAACATTCGACAGACATTTATCCAAGCGACGATTTATGATAAATTACAGATTGGTTTTGCTTACTTCCTTCAAACCACAACGTAATTAGATTTGTTAAAAACATTCTAAGTCAGGTACTTAATACTTAATATTATTTTATTAATTAGCCAGATATTGAGCGTATACGCAAACGATTTTCTTTTAAAAATGTTTTCATTTAATTTTGAATAGTGTTTTAAAATCTTTCTTTACAAACTCCCACATTCAAATATTTCTAGTTGGGATCATTTTTTTAACCTTATAAATTTTTTTTTGTATGCGATTTTAGTATAAACACAAAACAGAAAAGGGAAAAAATAACGGGTACCTATTTATTTTAATCAAAAGCCCAAATGATGTTTAATTTGCTTGAACGTAAAGCTCTCATTGCACGAACCATAGGTATAAATAAGTACACAAAAATCTCCATATTTGCTTAACTAACTGTAAAATTAGTTTTCCCTTAAAGAAAACGTTTTCGTTATACATTTTTTTTTGTAGGAAGATTTTTTTTTTTTCATTAAAAAAGAGAAAAGAGGAAATCATTTCACATAACCTGGGTTAGGTTGGGTATACTCAGGATTTTTTTTTTTGTTGCATATTAATTAGCTGCATGAAAAATATACCAAGAAAATTATAAAAACAAAAATTCAAACCCACAAAAAGCCATAGCTGAAACCTTTTTGAAGAATTGTACATTAATTTTTATATTTTGCATCGACTAACATAAATGGAAAAAAAATACTCTTTTGCATTAAAAGTGTTCACTTGGCATAATTTGTTGTAGTCTTTTGCAGGATTTCCATATGACTTGATAATTTTGCATCAAACCCAAGGCAATAAGTGTTTTCGAAGGAGAAACAAAATGCAGAATTTAAAAAATATACAAGCATATTAAAATTTCTCTATGACGCGGTTACTACTTTAAAAAATAAGAGAAATGTCTTTTATTAAAAAAATATAAAAAAAAAATCTGATTAAAAACTGCTAGCTAAAAGAAGAAAAATATTTCTGCTTAGCAATGCAATGCAAGGAGTAAAAAAACTTGTGTAAATTCACATGAACCTACATTTTCCGCTTTCCGCAGTGAAATTTATTTAACTCCTCTCTGGCATTTGTTAGTTTTCCTTCAACTCTTCCCTGAATTCGACATTGATAAATATTTTTTTGTATTGGATGAATTTCGTTTTCGTAATTTTACGTAGAAGTATGTACAATGTACGTACATGTACTCGTAGGTACAGAATACATACATGTAAATTTTGTAGTGAAATGTGAAACCGCTTTTGATGTAAAAGTAGGTATACCAGGTACTAATTGTTGACGGAAATATAATTTATTTGCCAACTAATTTAATATAAAATAGGTCATTATCTTGAAGAATTGCAGAAATATTGTTATTTTAAGCTTGTGTAGTCCTAAAAAACTATTTGTTCTTTAGAAGCCCTTTTAATGTCAAGGCAACCCCCATATATGCTGCATCTATTGTGGCAAAAGAGAAAGCAAACAAAATTTCTACCATTCCAAAACGGGAGAAATATACCTATCCCCCTCTATTGACACTACTAGTTTCTTGTATCATAAAGATGGAGAAGTCAGAAAAAAAAGAACGAGGCAAAACAAGTTTTGAGCTATTCGAATTTTCTGATTTGAACAAAACTGCATTTTTAATTTGTCTAAGAAGAACTCGAGCTACGTAAAACAGTCTTTCCGTTTAAAAAAATAAAATGCATGACTGGATCGCACGTACTTGCTCTTTCGGTTAAAGTTGCTGTATAGCCTCTTATATAAAGTTTATAAAAATAAATTTTAACAAAATCGTTAGAGCCGTTTTTGAGAAAAATCCAATAACTGAAAACCGTTTTATGGGAGGTATATGTTCTAGACAAGATATTCAAAAACAAAAAAAAAAAACAACTTTCGAAATTACGTAAAAATCATCTGTACCAAATTTGAAAAAAAATCCGCCCAAGCGTTTGGGCAGTGCAGAGATGTACAGATGGGAGCACAGAAGTACAGACGCACAGACCCACGGACGGCAAGACAAAAACCACTTTTTCGGACTTCACTATTATCGTAATGTTGGTTTTGATTAAAACCTCAAATTATTTTTTTTTTACACGAAACCAATACTTGCCCTATAGAGCAAGTAAAAATTTGTTTTTGTCTGTATCGGTGCTGGTCTAAGGAATAAATTCATCAGATTCTTAAACAATCAAATAATAACATTAAATTTTTCAATCACTCATTTATTTATTTTATAGAACCGCAAAATTTAAAAAACCAAAATTGAAAATGTCTGATCTTAAAAAATCATTTTCGTAAAAAAATTTGACTGTTGTTAATTAATATATTTTATTTATTAAAAGATAATGAGTAGGTTCATGCGATCCAGTCCTTTTTTTAATTTTTGTAATAAATTTGTTATTTTTGTCTTGTCAAAAATTTAAAAAAAAACTTTAATTTTTTAGATGTTTCTGGTCAAATGAATCAAAAATCAATTTTCAACCGATTTTTATAAAAAAAATGTCGCGCATAAAAAATTGTTGGGAAATAAACATTATTTGGTATTTTAGAATATATTCTTAAGGTAGAAAGTTGTTCTTAAAATATATGCTTTAAATTGATGTCGAAATTGGGTAAATGACGAAAAAATTGGTCTTGCCAAATCACATATTTTTTTACATTATTAAAAAGGTCTTATTGTCTCCTTTCCAAAACAGTAAAAAAAACTAAAACTGGTAAGATTAGATTTTTTACAGCGGATGTAGGTCGAAAAAAACTTTTTTTGCCGCTAAATCCAGACTTTGATGTAGTTAGGGAATTTTTACATACAGTTTTGGTAATCACTATAACAACCTAAACACAACTTGATAGATCTCCTCCCGCGTGGGCGAGACGTCACACAGTGTATTAAGTTAAAATATGTCACATATAGGTGCAACATTTTGAACCAAGTATATCACACATGCTTTTTTTTATTTTAAATTTAAAATTTATTTTCACGAATACAGGTTATAAAACAAGTTGAAGAAGGAAGAGTTTGATTTCTATAAAGTTAAAGCCCAGCATTATACGACCTTTCGTTAATTTTTTAATATTTGTTAACCGTTTTTATATTAGATTTTTAGGAAAAGAAAGAGTAGGTACTTCCATGGCAACACTAAATATTAATTTTTCTTTAATAAAAAAAGATTCCAACATTTCTGCATACTTTGTTTTTTTTTTTTTTAATTTTCATCGTTATAAAAATATAACAACTTTATGAGGGTGCCTAATACTTTTGGCCAAGACTGTATTATTTTTAAAACTGATAATTTTTTGTTACACAATTTTGTGTGCTTTATTCAAAATCAAATTAAATAGTAGATAGTTTAAGTATTTTAAGACAAAGGCTCAAAATGTACTTTGCTAGTGTTGATTTTTTTCTCATCTCCCATTCCTTCTTTTCCTGATAATTGACTTCATTTTCCAACTCATACTTTCTCTAACATTCTAAATTGCCTTTTCAATACAAAATCTATTGAAGACATCAATCAAATATCATATAAATGCGGCTGACACCTCAAACAAAAGAACAAAACAAATAAACATATCTTTCACCACGACCACCAAATACGCTGTCATCGTTAAGAAATTATAAAATTTATTAGCCTCCATACTTCTCACTCAATGGAGGCAATTCAATTCAATCCAATAATAGTTTTTATAGATCTTGCTTTTCCTTCA
The DNA here is from genome assembly GCA_948107695.1 of Meliscaeva auricollis. Classification (NCBI taxonomy): domain Eukaryota; kingdom Metazoa; phylum Arthropoda; class Insecta; order Diptera; family Syrphidae; genus Meliscaeva; species Meliscaeva auricollis. Next base: position 72,868,241 of record OX403618.1, on the reverse strand, counting down.
GAAAACGAATAAACATCATTGCAGTGATAGATACTTTTATATAATTAAACTTGCTTGTTCAATATTATTAGACTCTATCCACAGAATATGGAGCAAAAGAAGATTTTCCGAATGTTGTTTTCGTTGGTCCAATCGTGTCCGTCCAGTCATCCATCAGAATTTGTTGGTTTACCTTTTGACAGTTGTGCATATTTTTCTAATGGAATTAGAACACTCATTTGTGCAGTATTCATCATCAGGCGCAAAAAGAATTTAAATTTATTTGCATTGTAAATAAACTTGAGACAGGAAAAATAATATTTTCCCAAAAAACAATCTGAGATGAAACTTCAATGGATAAACTTGCATTTATTTAAATGAAATTCAAAGAAATGTTAGTTTTTGACATTTTAAGGAAAAGCGTTTTCCATTCACGTGAAAAAATATAGCTACTAGCTAAAGAAATCTGACAAGAGCATAAATAAGTATTTTGATTTCATTCTTCTTTAATAAAGAGAAGAAAAAAAGTTTCAATTTTTGTAAATGGTTGGGTTTGTGATTTTTTTTAAATCTAATGAAACAATTATAGTAAATTTTTAGTTATGAATTGGGTTTTCTGAATTTTAATATTGTCACCTGGTAACCACTTGTACTTGAGTGCACACAGTGGTTCCAATTGTCTAGAAAAGCGGTCTGCTGATTAGAAATAACCATAACTTTAGAATATATTTTTAAAACAGCATAGGTTTTCTTAAACATGTGCTTGAAATATTGATGTCGAAGTTGGGTAAATGACGAAAAAAATATGGAATTTTTGAAATTTGATAAACAAATAAATAAATAAATAAATATTTGGCCTTCAAGTATAAAACATCGCAAACAATTTTGTGTGTAATAAATCTTTATGTTAAAAGTTTTTTTTTTCTTTTTATTTCTTTGAAAATCGTATTTCGGACAGCAAAGTAAAACGCACTTAAAACAAACACGCAACAAAAGTTTTTTGCTCACATCATCATTGGCTGATGATAATTAATTTTGAAATGATCAACAATGTTAGCAAGAAGTTTCATATAGAATATATAGTAAACTTTCTTCGAACTTTAGGATTTGATCCATTAATCTCTTCATTACCTACAACAATTGATTCCTATAACTGCTACCTAAACTCAATTAGCTAAATAAAACCAAAACAAATCACTTAACTTAACTTAATAATATATAAATAGCAAATTAGATACTAAAGTCAAGTAAAATCTTGGACAGTGGTAGATTTGAGAATTTCAGGGGTATAATTTTGAAATTGATTTCGTTTTTTTAGAAATGAATGTACATTATGCATACACACATTTAATATTTCCAATGTAAGCAAAATGAATTATATTTGAGCAAAGCAAGTGCCCTATCATTTATTTGATTAGTCAACCATAGATTATTTTGTATAGAAGTACCCCTAACGATTTTGTTATTGAAAAAAATGTGTTCCTCATTCGCCACTGTGACTTCTGTTTGATTAAAGTATAATTTATACTATATCTATGAAATTTTAAATTGAAGAATCAAATAAACCCAAAAGCACCAAAATCAATATTTTCAATAAATCAAAACACTTATTAAAGATTTTAACGAAATTTAGTTCTATGATATTTAAGGCATTTAAGGCTTGTCTTCTTAATATTCAATTCAACTTAAAAAAATATTTTTTATTTCAAAAGTACGACCTTGCCTGTTGTATTACACATAAAATTTTTTATCAAAATCGTTCGAGCCGTTTTTGAGAAAATCAAGTTTATCCATATTGGTTGTAGGGCAAGTAGGTACCGTTAATTTTTGTCCTAAAAAAAATTCAATTTCCCCTCTAGGGAATCACCTAAAACCCTTAACTACCAAGTTTGAAGATAATTGCTTAATTACTTTAGGCTCTAGCTCAAGATAGATACAGACAGACTGACAGACAGACAGACAAAATTGCGAGACCCACTTTTTTCGCTTTCTCTATCATCGTAATGTCATATCTGATGGTTATCTCGAGTTCGATTTTTTTTACGAATCCTAAACTGTATCCCTGGACTCCCTAAGAACGAAAATACCCATTTCAGACATTTTAAGTGGGGAAAAACCCTTGCCAGATGATCTGAAAATGGACTTATTGAGGATAACCACTCGAAATCATTCGCATCCTGTCAAGGGCTACATGATGCGACCAATTTTAAGTGGTTATTCTTAAGTCTAAAAACGCTTAAGAAAACGCATTTTCGGGAAAGTCTGCCGGAGGTTTGGCCCCAATTAAAATGTCTACCGTTGGTATATTTGTTATTAGTGAGTTTGTTGCGTAGGTTATCAATAAGTTTTAGGTGGTTACCCTCACTAAATAGATTTCAGAAAAATGGTACTTTTCATGTACTTTTCCTTACTAATCTTCTAGTAGTTTGAAAAATAAAAAAAATTAGTCTTGCTTTTGTACATTTTTTTTACGTTTCAAGAGAATACTTGTGCTTTTAGCTCTCGAAAATTAGTCTTTTAAGTCTATATTCCATCTTCTTATGAGCTTAAAATTTCATTTAGGTGGGGTTTCCTTGGTTCATTGTGAGAGACATTACTTAAATGTCTTCTAAGACCAAAGAAATTGTTCATTTTTCATTTGATCTGTGCATCTCAAGTAAAGAAATAAAGGTGGGTATAGATTGTTTTCTGGGATCGATCGATGTACTTATGAAAATGTAATGTTGGGTGATTTTTTACGCTTAAAAATTAAAGGGGCATTGGCAAACGGCGGATACAAAAATTAGTACACTTTAGGCCGCCGATTCCACTATGGTAATTTATTTATGAAACTGAACCGATAATTTCATTCTTTCAGCTATATATTTCTACCGATTTTAAAATATTCTAAAATCTTGTAACAGCCTTACAAAAGAAATCAATTCACAATTATTGGGGTCCCAGTTTAAGTTCAACTTTCATTTTACTTCCTTTGTATAACTTTCAAATTGTATTTGTCTTATATCCTCATTCATAAAATTTATATTAATAGCTTAAGTAATCATCTTAACCATGTGATGGTCTAACAAATTAAATTTTTGTATTTGTTTTTATATAAGCTAAAAATGATTTGCAAAGACACATTAAGTTTTGAATGTATCGCATAGATGAGTGTGCTTTATCCAACGATTGCGTTTTGTGTGGAAAACAATTTCCAGAGTATCTTGTGGTTAACACCATATCCAAAGTTGAGTAAACTTATGGTTTCTGCAAGGATTGTGGTAGTTTCGTTTCCGTCATCTTCGTGAACAAGGAACAACAAGCTGAAATGATATCACTTTTACATGACTCTTGCCATTTGTGAGGGCTTAGAAGTACAAAACACAATACACATCATACAAAACTAAATAAACTTCTATTAAAGTTTTCGAAACAACTTTTCTCTGAGTTTATAAATTCAAGATTGAAAATTGATTTTTAAGTGTTTTTGTTTTGTTTTGTTGCTAATTCAATTAAAAAAAAAAATAAAATTTCTACACAAAAGTCAATACTAAAATGTAGATTTAGTTTGTTTTCAATTATCGAACAAAATTTGTGGTAAAATAGAAATAGAAAACCCCTAATTGCCTACGATTTGATCAATAACATACACCCGCTTAGGCTTTACGCTAAATTACTCTATGAATTATATGATGGATAGAATTTTGTTGGTAATGGTCTTACTGATGAAATCACATGCTAGCACATGCACCTACACTCACCACAACCAAATACATAATATCCAAAATAACTGAAATGAATATTTTATTAAAGCCACATAATTAAACCAACATTGGGATTATAAGGACATATGAAAATGGGCATTCTAATTCGTAAACGAACCACCAATGTGCAGTGCATTGTTTGTTTTTATATTCAATATTCAATATTATGACTATGCGTAAGTATATTTTGTATGTAGAGCGAAGTCCAAAACAGACCACAAATTAAAGAATTTTATAGAGTTTTCATTTGATAATTAAAATTTTATAAATACTTATTTTAATCAGAAATAAAAAATCATGACATGATATATGGAATCAAATAAAAATTTAATCAACTAAAATATCTATTTATGTGAATGCATTTCAAGTTTTTTATTTCCGCTACTGATAATGTGCACATAATTCGTTAAAAATTTTAACCCTCGCGAGGCCTCGATACGAGTCATAAATTAGCTCACATTATTTTGTGTGTTCATCTGTCTAGTAGTAGAAATTGGTAAAATACATTTTCTCACTATTCTTCATTCCCTGTACGAGATACAGATTTAATCCCAAATCATTTGATATATTTGTGGCAATACATGTTTCAACACTTGGCCTATTATTTCTTAGATTTCTTGGAAAAGAAAAGAGCGATCAAAAGGATCTGAGAGAAGAAGAAATATACTGCTTGTGTCGTGTTCTTACATGTATCTAAAATTTTCAGACTTTTGATGGCAAATGGTTTTTTGACTTTCCCAAAACCTTTTTATATAAAAAACGTAAGTAAAAATTAACAACAACAAATGTTGAGATAAATGTCACATAGAGATGTTTGAGTGAAAGATCGTGGGCAAGTTGTTGTAAATCTTGCTAAAAATGTAGAGTCCACAAAAAATTCTGTACTAGGCCTTTTCAACTCTGTGAGAGTGGCAATTGGGGAGTTGGTTACGTTTCCCCGCCAAACAAAATCCCTGTGTAACGAAATCCTGCCGATCAGAATCCTGTGTTACGAAATCCCGCAAAATACTGCCTTTCGTTAGCGTTGTATTTCATATGAAATAGGTGACTCGATTTCATGAGAATCAACAAGAACGAAGTTTCCTACTAGCTATTTTGTTTTTTTTTGGAGACAGCGCTGAATTGGAACTCTGATTTCAGTGACTTGAATCGATGTGAATCAGTTGAAACGAAGTAATAAAATTCGTCGTTCAAATGAAAGTATATAAGCTTTTGAATTTTTTTGAAATTTCTTCAGTATTGGTTTGGATTTCTTTCAAATAAGTTGATTTCTTAATTTTTTTTTTGAACAGAATGAACAGAATTCGTCGTTCAATTAAAGTATATAAACTTTTGAATTGCTGGAAATTTCTTTAGTTTCATTTAAGATTTCGTCGAATGAGGTTGGACTTCTTAAATAATCTGTTCTTCTTAGAATCTTATTTTGTTTTTAAAGAGATTTGGATTGAATTCATACAATAAATATTAAGAGACATTAAAATGACTGTTGCATTTTCTTCTTTAGGAGATAGGTTGGTGTTAATTTATGATTATATTCGTTATTTTAATAAGTAAATTTGCATGTTTACTCTTGCCATTCACTCACGGATTCTGTAACGCTATGGCATTTTCTTGGCTATTAGAAATGTGATCGTTGATTTATGATTATATTTATGTTGTGCGTGTTTTTAATAGTAAATTTGCAAATTTACTTTTATGAATCACTCACGGATTCTGTAACGCCATGTTGTTTTCTTGGCTATTAGAAGTGTTATCGGTGATTTATGACTATATTCGTGTTTCGGCTGCTTTTAAAAATAAATTTGCATATTTACTTTTATTATTCACTCACGGATTCTGTAACGCTATAATGGCATTTTCTTTGCAATGTAATCCTTGTTTTGAAAATCATCAGCGAATAACAGAATAGTTGCAAAAATCACATTGCCTAGCTAAATTACAGAATAGTTGACAAACTTCGCGTGATTTTTACAAATTTCTGCAATTCCCTGACGATTTTCAAAGCAATCCTTACATTGACGAGCTAATAACAGAATAGTAGGCGGAGGGCCTTCAACCTGTGGGGCTGGATTATTATTATTTTTTTTTTTTTTAATAATTCTATTCTAATGGTTCTTTCAATTGCTCCGGTCTAAAAAAAATCTAGGATTGTCTCAGTTAATCAGCTTTTCAGCGTAAAAGTCACGAAAAAGGTACATATGTATATTAGTAAAATCACTGATGACTCTTGAAAAATCACAAGTTCATCTAGTTCAATAACAAATAACTCCGGTACAATTAGGATAGCTTTGTAAAAATTACGATGAGGTAAGTTTCTATCTGACAAAGTTCCCTACCAATTGTGGGGGGAAATTTATGTCTTGTCAAAATTACTGTCAAAAATTCCACTCAATTATTTTGCATGCACTTACAATTTATATAAGTTTTTAAACCAATTTATCAAAATTAAATTTGATAATCACCAAAATGCATCTAATGAGTTTTTTGACCTCTCTAATAATTTCCTTTAAAAAAAAAAAAAAAACACAAAGCTTGACATTGAATTTAACACTTTAATAATAAACACAGAGAAGAGTATCTAATTCAAGAGAAAAAAGCTTATTTTTTGTATTTTTTTTTTTGTTCATTATTTTTCCCAAATATATCTTCGCCTACCAAAAGCTTTTGTGGTATCTCCGGCGAATATAAATGTTCGTCTCAAATAGGTACTAGAAATCTTCGAGAGACCTAATACTTTTTATCTTGTCAAAACAAAACCGTTTCGACATTTTGATTTCCATGGAGAAATTTCCACAGAGTATTAATAAAAAAAAAATAAACAAAAGAAAGCATCCTCTATGTCCTCACTTAGTTTGAGATGATGATTATTCTATTACAACATTGAACTACAAAAAGTTTAGGTATCATAAAAATGCCACTTATATTCTCAATATTTTCCTTCCATTCCAGGATCCAGTCCAGAATCCGAATCGGAAAAGAGAATATTACTGAAAGAGAGATGACGATTTTTTTAATGTTTTCAGGCGCAGTCGCAGAACTTTCCAAAACGAAAACAATTTTTTTTTCTTTTACTATTATCCCGACCCGATACATCTCTCAAAAAACATGAAGAAGCACAAAAAAAATAAAAATATTCAATTTTCTTGCGATAAAACCAAACTTATTGTCAGTTTGCCGATTGAAGTTCGAGTGTATGGTTTATTCTTTTCGTGCGGCTATCGTTTTTGAGACAAAAAAAAAATATGTAGAATGCAAAAAATAAAATCCCTAAAATTTTGAAACAATATCAAAATAGTGTTTTTTCAAATAATTTGAAAACTAAATACCAGTAAAATTACAAAATTTCTGTTAAAATTGGTAATTTAAGTGATTTTCTTCGATTTTTTATCTAAAGTGCAAAAAAAAACAGGATGATAAATCGAATCTACATCCTTGAAATCATATCGATAAGCATCTCGTAGTTATACATTTTCCTAACGAAGAAAAAGAAAAAAAAGTATGAAATAATATATTTTCTCATCTTGATATTTTATCTCAAAAAAAGAAAAATTAAAAACAAAGTTTTCAAGTGAAGTGATCTAATGGAATGGTTTGTTCTTAATCTTTTCAAAGAGAAAAAAAAATATCCTTTAAACCCCGACTAAGTGTTGTTTTTTGTTTTTGTATTTTGCTCATCTTTTTCGCTTGTATCCTTCCTCCCATATTTTTTTTTTCTTTTTTAAATTTTGTTTTATAAATAAATTTTGCCAGGACACACCGAGATGGTGGTTTTCTAGAGCAAAAAAAAAAAAAAAAAAGGATTTTCAAGTTGAAAACCCTCACATGTCCCTGTTTCTTAGTAAACACAAATTAAGTATGTTTCCATCAAAGGATTTTCATTGAAAAGGAACCACAAGATACATGTGAGACAGGACCTGCATGTAGGTATACCGTACCGACAAATAGGAACCATGCTCCTTTTAATCAACGAAAAAAAAAAAAAAAAAAAAGATCAACGAAACGATGTGAAAAGGCGCTTCATGCATACCAAAGGTACTCTTATCAGCCTCAATTTCTGTCTGACGTCTTTGCCAAAAAAATAAAAATAACCGTTTGGCAACAAAATTGAAATAAAAAAATATCCTCATAATGACGGCATATAAAAATATGAATGTCTAAGGATTTTATTTTTATTTTTTTTTTTTTTATCTTGTATTCTCTTTGGAAATGTACTTCATTTTGAATACCAAGTATACTTTGTTTACACTTACTTTGGCATGTCAAATGTCCTTAGAAACAAAAGGGGTTCAAGATGCTTCAAAGGATTCTCAAAAAGGGATTCATAGAAAATGCCGCGAGTAAGACCACAAAAATGATGTTTTTTCCCGCTATAAGAGTGCATCTTTGAAGTTCTTGTAGTTTGTTTTGTTTCTTGTTTTTTTTTTTTTTTTTTTTTAATTAGCTATTCACTTTGAAAAAGTCATATTCTTTGAAAGTCAAAGAATATTTTCAGGATATTTACACTCATGACATGTAGAAATATCGCTGAATATTAAATACCAGCACCAAAGAAAGCATTACTTGGGGGCATTCAAGCCCTTTTTTTTTTAATCTTTCAAAAAGTTAATAGCTCCAACTCAAACACTACTCTGAAATCTCCCGCGGAGGAAGGATACAACGACTGTCAAATACAAATAAAGAAAAGCAAAAAAAAAAATAGAATATCCAAAGGAAATATGGAAGAGAATAATGAATAATTATGATTTTTCCTTCTGAATAAATAAGCCTGTCTCTGATTTTCTTCATTTTATATATTTTATTTATTTTTGTTTCTTGCCTCGTGTAGCTTAATTTCTCCGGACTTGAGAAGTTTCCTTTGATGTGCTTGAGCATTGAGCAAGGCACGATATGAATAATAAATAAAGTAAAAAAAAAAAAATAAATAAATGAAAATAAATAAAAAGGATACATAAGAAAATAAAAATTTCAGTGCTCTATTTTCTACCCAATTATGTACAAAAAATAACAACAATAAAGAAAAATATAAATAAAACGGTGTGATATTATTTTTTTTTCTGCGGTGAGCTTGTGCGGATGATGGAGTGATAGTTTTTTTTTTTTGGATATTGCCTTAAAAATAATTTTAATAGTGTCATTAAGTTGTACAAGAAAAAAATCTTTAAAAAAGATATAAGAGCAACAAAAATTATAATTAGTTAATTGATTTGTGATAAGCCGTGATTTCAAGGATTCTGATACAATTTTGGATTACCATCATCTTATTGGTGTTTAAAGCGGTTAAATCATTTGGTGCTGTCTAATTATTGAAGTGTGTTTCCGGGAATGCAAGAAAGAGGTAAGTGTCTCATAGAAATATTATTTCTTAGTGAATAAAACAACTAGGGGGTGTTTTTTTCTCTATTAAACATAATTATTTTTGAAAACCTACCTGTTGAATAATTTTTATATTTTGTTTGAATACATTTTAAAAGATGATACACATTCAAATTTTGTTCATGATTGTGTGTTTTTATAAGGCTTTGTGAGATAAATTCTTAAGAGGGTGAGATTCACTATTGTTTTACATGATTCCAGTTTAATTTTTTCAAAATTGGTAAAATTTAAATAAATAAATGTTTGACGAATGAAGCAGTTTTTTTTCGTTTTTGCTAACTCTTGTAACAAAAACAGGATTTTTTTTCAAAATGACTAAAACTAAATTTGATTTTGTATTTTTCTCATACATAAAATTTTTAATGGAATTTAAATTCTTTTAAAAAAAAATAAAATAAAAATATGCAAAATTTACCTCTTTTTTGTAAAATTAATTTTTAATATTTTTAATATAAAGAATTTTGTTACATAAATTTATTGAGGCTACTTAAAAGCTTCATACACTCGTAAGTAGCCAGAAATAAAAAAAAAAATATACAAATCGGTTCTATGGAAAAAAAATACCGATACTATAGACAAAAAAACAATTGGAAGAGTTTTTACAAAATACTTAAGTAAATATTTTTATACTATTGCGAAAAATTCTTACCTTGCTAAGACTTTTTAACTATGGTTTTAAAAATGCAATTTTAGAAGAATGACAAAAAAATCGTAAAATTTGATTTTAAAATAACTAAAACAGCTTGTTAAAGCAATTGTACGTACCTCAAAACGAAGTATATGCTATAATTTGTTTTCTTCCTAATATATAGATATTAAAAAAATATAAATTATAAATCATAAGAGCCATTTAAAAAACAAAAATTATTTTATTTTAGGTTTGTAAATAAAATTTTCAAAAGATTCTTTAAAAAAACATTTGGTATGCAATTTTTTTAAACATCATTGTTTAACATCATATGAAACAAAATTGAAAAAAATCACTAACCCGTTTCTGATAAAAGAATCAAAAAAAATTAACTAATAACGAGAAATCAATTAAACGGTTTTCTATGGCAGGTATAGTCAGATATTTTGAAAAAAGTGTTTTATAACAAAAAAAATAGACCTTAACCAAATTGCATGGAGTATTCTGGCACTAAATCAAGTGACTCTTTCACTATCTACAATCTTTTTGCCGATTGTCTTATGATTTCGTCTTATGATTTTTCAAATTTAATCAGTATCAATCGCTTAGTTCTAAATAACAAATATGTTATTGCAATCGGGACTTGGTGGTATACATTTAATCATTTTTAAAAACTGCGCAGCTGTCCTTTGACTTTGCTTTTTTATGTTTCACTTGAAAAAGGAATTTTTCTGGATGATTGGAAAATATCTTATATCATACCTTTCCATAAATCTGGTTCAAAACAAGACGTTTACCGCTAAGTTAGTAAATTATCCAACATCTCAAAATTTTTGAAAAAAATTTATATAACAAACTTACTTTTGTTCTTAGAGAAATTATATTGCCATCTCAACACAGTTTTTAAACCTTTAAAAAGGGTTTCAAACTGACGACATATTTACTGACTTTGCTAAGGCGTTCAATAGAGTAAACCACAAAATCTTAAAAAAAACTTGAATTTTATGGCTTCTACTCAAATGTTTTAAAATGGTTTGAATCCTATCTGAATTGGAGAAAACAATTTGTGCAAATCACTGATGTGTTTTCTGATATTATTCATGTAACGTCTGGTACCTCAAGGTAGCCATTTGGGTCCCCTTCTTTTCTAGCTACTGATCAACAATAGAAAAATCCTCTTGCCTTAAGTTTGCTGGTGACATACAAATATTTCGTTATATAAAGTTTCCAAATGATTGTATTTTACTCCAAAAGGACCTTCGGAGCTTATCTGAATGGTGTTCCATTAATAAACCATTCTTAAATGTGTCAATCTTTATCTTTTTCAAGGAGCTCTTCGCCTATAGCATTTAACTTTTCTATTGAGGGTACTGTCCTTGGTAAAAGTATATGCTCCGTCAAGACCCTTGCGTTCCCGTTTTCTTTTCAATGAAACAGCAAATGGACTTGATTTTTACAGAAAAATTGTGTAATGTTATTATTGTTATTATTATTATTAATTGTGTCCAAGTGGCGACCAGTCATCCGCTACAGCTTTTCAGTATGGTACACTATCTCAAAAACAGCCATGAAGGACCTCCAACACTGTTTGAAAGAAAAATACTGAGGATCTGCACATTACAGCAACCAACGACTCTACGAAGAAGTCAAAATCATCCTACTGGACAAGTATTTGCTTCAATCAGCAGAAAACTTGTCGGAAGTATCAGCAAAAAACTTGTCGGAAGTATCAGCAACTATTCCAACCAACTGATGAGAAGGATGACCACTCAACAAAGACAATCTGAGCCTTAGTTCCTGTCTCCAATGGAAATTCTAAACGAGGATATTGTTCCAGCAATCAACGACGACGAAGCAGTTAACTTCTACTCTGACATTGGGTCAGCCCATTATCGTGCCTAAGCGTCACCACCATCCCAACCATCGCCAATCAGCACTGTCATTTGACAACCGGGAAGGAACACCCCGAGAGGAACCAAGTCAACCGACTTTAAATATTAAGATTTTTTTTTTTTTACAGGTAAAATATAACTATATACTAATTTTAACCTAAGCCACTGTATAACGTTAGGGTCCCTATGTGCCAACAATTCTAACATTTTGCCACTGTATTATGTTATTTGGAAGTTTATCTTAAGTCAAATTGTCAATATTATGTTCAATAAAACAAAATTGAATTGAAATTCCAAGTGGCGACCGTCGCATTACTATGCTCATCAGGCTTGAGATTTAAATAAAATCAATAAAGTCAAAATAAAATGATACTCAAAATAAAAACATAGGGTTGCCATTTTTTTAAATGGATACATCAACGTGGCAACCTTATTTGAATGCAAAAAAATACTAAAAACACTAAATTTTCAGTCAAAACTTATCACATTTGATAGAGTTAAGAGCTAAAAACATACCAAAATTTTGGAACGGGTTTTCTTCTATCTAAATATATTTTTTTAGATAGAAAAATATTTTTTTTGATAGAAAAGAGTTAAGTCAAAAATGTGATTTACATTTTTGCCCTCAGCTCAACCAAAATTTATTCTATTTTGTTGAAATAAGAATTGTTGGAGTCTGGTTTGTTTACCCTTTTACCAAATTCTCAGCCTTACACTCTTAACTTTTTTTGTTGATTTTTTTCCATAATTTTTAATACTTTTGTTTGGCTACAGATATTAATATTTCTCTTTTTTAATAAACTATAAAGTTATATAATTATGAGAATAATCAAAAAACTTTAAGATTTTTTCATTAAAACAAGGCGTAGAGGTATAGGAGGTATAAATCTTAAAAAACTTATAGCATTTTATTTTTTTTGTTTTTTTTTTTAATTGCCTACAAAACAGAAATATAAAACAAGAATATCTTTTTGTCCACAAAAGGCACAAAAATAAAAAAAAATAGATACAACTATGAGTAATAAAAGATTATAGTTAGATCAGGGTTCCAATGCAGCCCATTTAGACTATTAACGGATTTTTTGCTAAAATTGTCACCCCTCAGTTACTTTAATTTATATGGTAACTATATTAGTAAATGAAGTGTTACCCACACATAACTGACAGGTTTCAAAAATCTAAAATGTTATTCTAAATTATAATTCGATAATACTTTCAGAATTAATAGTTACCAAGATGGCACCTAATTTCAAAGTTATTTCGAAGATTTCATTATCCTCTCTTCGCTAGTAAAATTGCGAAGTAATTTCATTGCATATACCCTTATGCTGAATGTACAGATATGCATCACAATTTATCACAATATTTTTAAAGTTTTTGACAAAATTTCATTCAGTTTTCACCAGTTATTTTATGAATTCCATTCAAATGAAATAGAACGGAAGAAAACGTAAGAAGTCGCGGAAAAACCTTTTTCATAGAAAAAGATAAATTTGATCTGCAAACGAGTGAATTCGATGAAATTAATTTGCAAAAGGATGATTTTGATTTACAAAAGGATGAATTAAGGTGTAAAGCCATTTAAAGGCGCTTATAAAAATGCTGAAGCTCCAAATGCATTGAATAAACAAGAAACACATATCGACCTGTGACGTCAGTGGTCTTAAGTGGTGGAGTGCGTAGTGCACACGACTTCTAAGACTGAGCAAAATCTGATATGCGTGGGTTCGATTCCTATGGTGTGTATGGAAAGTTTTTCATAATAAAATTGGATAAAAGCTCAGCTTCACAAAAAGGAGACTGATGAGTGCATAAGTGGCAAAGCACGTAATAGCTTTATCTTCAGCTAAACAAGAAATGGTAGCGCCTTTAAGTTGTTGTTGTTGTTCAATTTAATGTAAATTAACGGAATAAAGAATGATCAAATCTAATAAGAGATTGCAATAAATTGCATTAAAAAATAATTCAATGTTTTATTTAATTTTATTTTCTTATTATTCTGCTTTTGCAATCAAAACTAGTTGTTTTGTTTTAAAAAAAAAGCATAATTTTTTTTTAAATAAAACAACAAGTTTTGATTGCAAAAGCGAGTTTTTAAAAAATGGGATTTTAAAATACGGGATTATCAGAGACTGGATTATAAAAAGTGGGATTAAAAAAAAAACGGGAATAGAAAAAGCGGGATATCGAAGCCAGCCCAGTATAATGAGTAGTTGACTTGAAAGAAGTGCTGATCTAGGTTCCGGAATAGGTAACAACGGTAATAATGAGTAGAGTTTGAGTCACTCTCATTTTGAACGTAAAGCAATTAAGTTGTTTTCTTGTGTTCTCGTGGAACATAGCAGTGATCTAAACGACAAAAACCTAGTTTCAAAAAATCTTCATTCGAACAACAGTCCGTTGGTTACTTTTGAATGTTTTGTATATAGAATTAGCATAATATGCATATTATGTGTGGCATGTTTAGTTATGTTTTTTTTTTTTTCAAAAAAGTGCGAGGCATTTTCAACCCACTTCTGAGGCATTAATATTTGGAATTAGATTACGCTTTAACGGTGCGTATAGAACATATTTTAATACAGAAGTCAAAGGGATGGAATTTTTAAAACGACCGTTATTTTTTGGAACGCTAATATCTTTTGCAATCAAAGAAAGGAAAGACCTGATTACACTTATAGTCAATTTTTTTTGTCTTTAAAACCACATTTTAACTCAAATATTATGAAAATGTCGTTTAAATCACTCCAATACTGAGATGACGAATTATTTTCTCAAAGTTGGTAGACTATAAGGTACTATTGCAATAAACACTTTACCAACAAATTAATGTTCAACATAAATAAACAAATTAAATTTTTACCGACTACAAACAACAATTCCTATTTTCTATACTTTCTACGTTCCGAAAAACCTTCAAATGTCGATTGATTGAAGGTTTTTAAAGGTTAAATCAAATTGTCTCTATAAAAAATATTATCTACATTTTTATTTCTTAATAATTTTTTGTATACGAAATGATATCAGCACCAACAAATCTAAATACCCTCAGTAACTCGCAGTTATTATGTTATTATACATTTTTTTATCCCGCTTTATCTGTGTTATTGTTTTTTTTATAAATTCTAGTGTAATTGCATTATATTACTTAAAATAATTTCTGCCCTAAGCACTATCCTTTGTCATTAACATGAAGGAAAATAATAAATTATTGACCCTCTTTGAATTTGGGTTCATTGAAAATTAAATTATTCTCAAAAGTTTATGAAATCCTTTTGAATCCCTTTGGCCTTGTCGACAACGACACACTATGATGGCCGACGTCAACGTGTAGCATAATATTAAATGCCTCTTTATATTCAAAGAGCTCTTGATAAAGAAAAATCGATGTTCTCTTTAATGAGTCTCGAAGACTAAAAAAAAAAAGAGACTTACCACTTGGCTTTAAGCTTGTATTGTTGCTGTTTTTATTTTTTTTTTTTTGTTGTTTTCCATTGTTTTCTGATTCTGGACAAAATCTGTTACAAATAGAGCATCCTTATGTTTTGACTTCTATGTTTGTGTCCTTCTAAGCGGATTATTTGGTGTTTTTTTTTTCTTTACATTTTTTTTTTTTTTTGTTATTTTAGCTTCCTCCTTTGACGACGTTATATAAAAATATATAAAAATTATTTCTATAGCTTCAGAGGGTATTTTGAATTTTATGTGTTCTTTTATCTTTGATAAAAATTTGTTGTTCATTTGAATATGAAAATGGAATTAATATAAATATTTTATTATGTATGTCATTATAGTATTTTTTTTTTTTTGATTTTGTTTGTTCATATTTGAACTTTCTAAGCACACACAAAAACAAAAAAAGCAAGAAGATTTTTCCTTTTGATGATAGATAAACAAAATTGTTTTTCTTTTCATCACAAACTTTATGACTAAATGGTAAACCATAATATGTACATTAAACTTCACATATTGTGTAGAACGGGTCGCCACAGTAGGAAGCCAATTCCATTTTATACCATATGCCAAACATAAATGAATTTGATGGAAATATTAGACAAATTAGTTTAATTTTTTTGGCATGAAAATAGGAGGAAGCGATTAATTTGTCACAACAAAATTTTAATAGAAAAATAATTTGTTTCTTTTAGAAATAGGTACTTATATGAGCTAAAATCATTAAAAAATCAACTTTGGTGGATATCTCCTTAAAAAAATCCGTTTATTTACTATTCCAAAATACCTACGAAATAGATAACTTTGTTTACACTAACACTAACTTTATGATAAAACTCCATATTCAACCCATATTTGTACTAGATTCTGAATTAAAATACCAAAAATATACAGATTCGTTTCGAGAATACTGTATAACTCATTCATAGCCCAAAAACGTTCCCGAAAATGACGTTCTCGAAATGAAGTTTTGGTAATTATTTTTGTTTATTTTCTTTCACACAAAAGCAATCGAAATAGTTTTAGGCGTTCCCGAAATGACATTTAATTGATTTACGTTTCTTATGTATTGAATTTAATTACCACTCCCATAATTTTTTTTAATGCAGAAAACTATTTATGCGACGATAAACCAATTCCAAAAGACCATTTGTAGCGCCATCTGTACGTTAGATGAATACAAATTTGATATTTTGTCACTGAAACTATAGTCGGAAAACCTTTATTTAAATAGAAATAATGAATCTTCTCATTTTTTTTGGAAGGCACGTAAGAATTCTTGAAGAAAATTTTGCCTTAGTAATGTTAAGAATACATGGGTAGTTAAATTTAATTGATTTTAATGAATTTTTATGTCACTTGAATTTCAGTTTTTGAGTTATGGAAGCGTTTTCGGAATGATTTTTCAACTATATTAGATGGAATAAAACAAAAATGAAATCTGTTTCAAACAAAGTTAATACATTCGGAGATTCATCTCAATTATTTTAACCGATACGTTCGAAGTAAATTTTAATTTTATGCAGGTAATTTTCATTAAAAAAAAACCTGGCCATCAAATCTTCTTCCGCCATGATTTTGGCCCATATCCATCCAATTCCATTTAACCCAATTAAATCAGTTCTTCAAAGTGAAAATTAACTAGAAATTCAGTCGAAAGTTTTTAATTATTTTGTGTGGTTGATGTTTAAAGATTGCATTGACCTTAATTGATTTATCTTTAAAGCACATAACTTAACCAGTCAATATCTTTTGTTATCTGGAATAAATTTGCTGTTTAATTTATATATCTCCCATTAGTAGGTACTTACGTCGCACGCTTACAAAAGTTGTATTCTTCTATTGGCCATTCTGAGTTATTTCTAATTAACATTTCTCTCTGAAAATTATATAGAAATTTATATTGATTCTATATGATGACCTTAAATATGTTGTTTTGAATTTTACTATGTTTTCGCAGAATTTCATTCCATACCTGTTAATTTTGGCAAAATATTTCATTTTTATCCGCATATACTTTTTTCTAAGAATTTGTGTTTTCAATTTCATTTGTTTATGGATTCATAGGAAGTATATTTAGTTTGGGTGAAAATTTGGTAATGAATACATCATACATCTATGCAATTCAGTACTTGTTTAAAATAAACGAACTTCAAAAAATGACACCTTCTAACATAAATAAATCTTTTTTCGGTCGAAAACAGTTCTAACGATTTTGATGAAAACCTTCATTTTGATTTTGTTTTATAAAAAAAAAAAACAACAACAAACGAGTTACCCAGAATGCTAGAACAGGCTACTTAACAAAAATCGAAGCTAACTTTTATAGTGAAATATCCAAAATCATCACTGCTGGTGAGACCGAAAGAGACTTTTCGTCAAAGGAGAAATGTTACCTTTGGAAAATCAGTGGAAAAATTTCTTCAGATCGCTGGGCGGCCTCATTACCACTTTCGCTTTCGAGAGACGTCTGCCTTTCCACTGATTTATTCATAATCTCCCGAAATCTTATGGAATAGCCTCTGGGGTCAAGGTCATATTAAATTGGATTGGATTGGAGCTCGTGGGATATTTACAAATTATCTATTGGCGGTATAGCAAAAATTTGGCCTGCTGCAAGATTCTTAATCGCGGAGATGGATGAAATTCAAACCAGACCCATCAGAGATCGCACCGATGTCATATTCGGTGTATAATCCAGAGGACTAATTAAGACCTGCTTGCTCACAGATAGAATGTCGTGAGTACGAATGGCAGTGAATAAAGATGGAATTAGGTATTAGCCACAGAGAGACCCCATCATATGCCAGAAACATGAATGTGCAAAAATGAAAATGTTGGGAAATCCTTGTGTTGGTGTCGTAAGATTAGATTACTAATTGATGCCACTAAAATAGATCTTCCTTAGACGTAACCAAAAAAGTTTATTTCAAGTCAGTTCACATTTTGTTTGGTAATATACAAGAAAGAACTACTTAGTGGCATTATTTTTTTTGTTTTGGTATTAAAATTATTTAAAAAACTGCAATGTAATTGAACTTTAATTACTAAACACACACCGCACCTCTAGACTGCAAGAACTTGACATTTTCTACATAAAATTCACTAATTCACACCCAAAATATGTTAAATGTCTGCGTTTTGTTAGCAGTTTTCCAAAAAATCCTCTCAGCAACGAATTACATTTATTTTTTGAATTTGTTAAACCTACCGGTATAGTTAAAAAAAATTTATTAACTAGGCATTTTTGCATAGAAAAAAATACAAATATAAAAACAATAACTTTTATTGGAGAAAATTAACTGTTTTTGGAGATTATTGGATATGAAAAAATACAAAAAACAAAAATGCCACCATAAACAAAACCCCATCATAAATATTTAAATTTTGTGTCTCAAAATGATATTACTTATCAGTTTATTATTCTGTTACTATCTGATCCAGCAGACGTTGTCCTGCTCTGCACTGTGATTTTTATTTTGTACTTATATTGTCTTATTAAAATGATTTTCACGACTACCGAAGGTAATGTCCCGCAGGACTTCTCATTCTTTAATGTTCAGTAAATACATATTTTAAATGTTTTCTTGGGTACACAATATTTTTAATTTTTTTTTTTTTCATTTGAAAATTAGTTTGAATTTTCTCCGAGGTGTTGAAAGTCAAGGAAAAAACATGAAAAATCACGAAACAAAAAGTTAGGAACACCTCAAAAAGAATCATATATGAGATCGTTAATAAATGTACTATATTCCGCGCTTTTTACCGCTCTAGTCCGTGCTATTTTGCATTTGTTTTTTCCGCGAAGCTTTTGACAAATTTTCCGCGAATTACCATGGTTTTCTCTGTGATTTTCTTTACTTTCTCCGCGGTATTTTACGCATTTTTCCTTCGTACTAGAGCTTTTTTTATGACCTCCCTAATTGTTGTCTGCAGTATTCCACAATCTTCCACGAAAGTAATACGTAGATTTCGCATATTTTCCGCTATTTTTGATCTTTACACTTTCAAACGTTATCACAGTTCTCTGTGACTATTTCGGTCTTCTCCGAGGTATTATGCTCTCTTCCCCGTTCTTCCCCGTGATACTAAGCGCCTTTTTCATGAAATCTTAAAATTCGAGATATTCCGCTATTTTTTGCACTGCTTTTAACTGGGATTTCGGTCATACTAATTTATGAGCATTCTACCACTGATTTACGATTTCAAAAACTGCCATGAAGAAGCTCGGAATGTTCGAAAGGAAAATTCTGCGTATTTGCACAGGACATAACTTCGAACACCAGCGACGGAAGCGCATCAGCAACCATAAGCTCTACGAGGTACCAGTAGTGTTACCGCTGGACAAATTTTTGATCAAAGTATCCAAAAAACTTACGAGCAACTTAAGCACCCATCCAAACCTATTGGCGAGAACCATATCACCACTGAAGAGAGACATCCCGAGCCACGATACCTAGATGTGATGACACTACTGGACGAAGGAATATTTTCAACCAACGATGACGAGGCAATCCTATTTTACGAGAAAGCTGCGTCAACTTACCACCGTGGCGAGAAGGCCATCACTAGGGTCCAAACAAAAGTCAAAAATATGTACAAAGATCTAAAAATAAAGTTAAGAGTGTAAAGCTGAGAATGTGGTAACCCTAATCAACTAAAAGGCACACTTATATAATTCATATTTAACCAAAATAGTATATATTTTGGTAAAGTTAACGGCTAAAACGACATCAATTTTAACCTTAACTCTCTTTTACCTAAAAAAATGTCATGTGACAGCTCTAAAATGAGAATAAGTAAGCATACGGAAACCCTATTTGAAAGCAAGTAAACACAAAAAACACTCGTTTTAATAATCAAAATGCCGTGTAAAGTTTTCTCAATTTAAGAGGATATCAGCCAAAATGCTTCAGATAGAAAAGAACCCGATTTTAAATTTGGTATGTTTCTAACTTTCAAATCTGTCAAATTACGCATTAAATATCAAAAAATTTAACATTAATGCATAAATACTAAAATTAAAGAACAACATTAAAACTAAGCCATAATAAGTTAACCAAAGCTTAAAAGTTTTAACTAAGTTTATTCTTACATCTTACTGTACAGTGTTTAAGTTTAAATAGGTAGGTTCTCTTAAGGTGATGCAAAAGGAAAACGAGATAAAAAGCGCAGCATAACTTAACTAATTGCTATTTTAATATTTTTTGGTTGTTTTTTCCATAATTCACATTCCAGTGGGAAAACATTTTTTTTCCATCAAGAAAACGAGAAAGTTTTAAAACTTTTTTAACAGTTTTTTTTATTTTTGTATTATGGAAGAAAAAACTGTACAGTAAAAGGAACAAGCATGGCAAAAATAGTTACTAAATAAAATTGTTACCCGAAAAGAAAGGAAAAAAAACTGCTGTACGCTTCTAAGCATCCCACTTATGTGAGAAGATGAGAAAAGCATTTTAGCCACAGTAATTAAACATTTTTTAAAACGCTTTTAGCTACAAATTGTGTCTATGGATGTAGGACTAAGGTCTCAAACAAAAAAAAAAAAAAAAAAAAAATAGAAGGAAAAAGAAAAGTAAATGGTTCTTGATCCTTGAGGCTGCTCTCGGACCGCATGCATAGTTTATTCCATAGAATTGTGCAACTAAATAATAATAGCTGCAGACGGGCAGCTTGTACAAAAAAAAAAAGGATACACAATATGTCCAAAAAGGACTGAAACTTTTTTCAAAAGTTATCCCAAAGTCCTTTTTGTGAACATCATCGTTGCAATAGAAATACACCTCTACATTGCAAACATGGAAAATAATGAATTCAGGTTGAGACACCATAGACTAGAGTCTTGTTTGCCATTGAATGTACTATATTCGGAGTGACTAGTGACTACCATATACGAGTACTCTATAGGATGCTGTCAGTGATTTTCATTGAAAAGAGCACAAAATCTCAGGTAACAAACAATGCAGGGCAAAGTGAAACTGGCCTTATTGCCATGGACAAGAATTTTTGGTGTTGACTTCCTTTCGACAATCCAAGAGACCCAACCCGTTACATCCAAAACTCGCCACCACGAACCTTGATGTTGTAGAGTAATTTGAGAGGAAACACAAATTACTTTTAACATGTGACACATAACAGAGGTTAAAGGTTGGGTTAGCCAATACGTTACATTTCAGCTCGTTTGTGTTAGTCGGCGACAACGACAACGACAACGACAACGACAACGACGACCGACGCGACGGCGGCGACAAGGACGAGTTGACGACGACGACGACGACAATGAGTCCTTCAAGATCCATTTGCAAGTGTTTTTCATTATCGTATAGCTCGTAGATATATAAATAGACATTCCTATCACATAATGTTTGTTTGCATGTGTGTGTGTCATTTCTAGAGTGTGTCCTTTCAATTTACTGTTTTCGGGTCGTTTTCATGTTTCTGTTTGGTCGGCTTTCGGCTCGTTGGGCGGCCGTCTTTGATTTGACTATTTGCAGATGGGTCTCAATTTACGACACAAAACCAAAATGACGCTATATGTTGTTTGGCATGGCTTTGCTTTGTTATCCTTCGGCATACGTATATTACATCCTGATGACAATGATACACGTCCATTGGGAATCTTTTGTTTGAACAAACTTGTGTGTTATAGATGCTAAAAAGTTTTCTATTCTCAGTTTCATTAAACCTACATAGATGTAAGGAAGAGTTCTACAAAAGAAATTGTTAGATAAACACGACACGACAATAATTTAGAAAAAAAACATGTCAAAGGAGGCAAAGCGTATCTTTTGTATTTTGATTCCTAGGAATTTTTTTGCTTTTTCGTACAGCTTAGTATTTTATTACTGGTCTGTTTCTGTTTGTGGGGGCTTTCAAACCATTGAATCTGTCAAGTCATATCAATTTTCTTGTAATATAACTGAAAATAGTAACATTTCGGTATATGAAGGGTAAACCCTTGAGGAGTGCGGAGGAGCTTACTTGTTTCTGAAAAAAAGGCCACCCATGGTCTTAAAGTCGAACTGGAGCAGGCTGTCGCAATGGATTACAATTCCGACAACGAAGAAGTGTTAATATTTGTGGAAGAATTCTCCCGATCATCATCAAAGCGTCACTGAGTCCAATCATCAGAGCATAGGCTTATTAGTGGCGGTTGTTCCGACCTCTCGTTTTTGGAATCATTAAAAAAACCTACCCCTCCAGGTTCGGGGCTCCTTTCGCTTAGATAACTGTTTATTTTCCAAGCGAAAGAGTAAGCGATTATGTTATGTACCAACTATGCAAGCCCCAGATATGGACGATTCAAATTTAATTGCCGATAGTAAACGAAAGTTGGACACCGAAGTTCTTGATAAGTGGAATGTCTGAATCTTAAACAGTGCACTTGTAGGTTAGGTCCCAGTGTAGCAGAATTACGAATGAAAAACCTAGATTGGGTAGAAAGCAGAGCCATCAAGAAAGTGTGATGGGATCTAGAGGGCATAAGACAAATTAAATCTTGAGATTTCTGCTTCGATAAAGCGCTAATTATCGCGGAGACAGAGGATTTTTGGATGTGTTTTTTGTTTAAATAAGAAGACTTGGCACGGGTCGTTTGAACGCGGCCAAACTAGAAGGTTCTTGTTTCCTGTTTTTTTGATGCACATGTGTTCCGAGTGGTTAAAAATATTATAAATGCTTTTTTAAAATCGGTCGCAAAATTTTGCAACAAAATTTGAGGACAACATTTTGAAAAGAGAAATGTGTTTTTAAGAATTTTTGTATGATTTTTTTTCTGAGATGATTTTCCATTCGAACGATAACTTATAACCCCCCCCCCCCCTTATACTATACTCGTTATAGGCTGTGAAATTATAAGATGGAATACTAGTTTTTTAGACATCCTGAGGTTTGAATGAAAAGGCAATACTTGAAAGATTTCCTCTAGTATTTGTATTTACGACACTCCAAAGGACAATCTAAATGTTTACTCATTGAATTCAGATAGATGAAAATCTGTTTTTAACTACTTTAGATGAGTTTTAAGGGTTTTTAACCTGCTATAACTTAATTATAATGGCATTTTGTGTTCCACATACGGCAATTTAACTAATATATAATGCTTCTCAGGGAGCCATTATGAGATATTTCAAAGAAGGAACTGGGACAGGGAAAAGTTAAAGTAATAGGAAAGATCCCTTGAAATAGGCCCATAGTCAGGATTTCATTTTGAAATGGGCTTACGTAAAAAAAAAATTAGTAATTTGTTTAAACAAATACATTAAACTATCCCTTCAAAATTCTACGAAGTGCGACTATTCCGGTGGCTCTGGTTTTGGCTGAGTTTTAAAAAGCGTTAATAAAAAGTATAATTTTTTTGAAAATCAGTACTGATGACTACAGTACTGAGACCCACCTGGACGAAACGGGAAATTTTTGTATGGACTAAAGGCCGTTAAAAAAGCTAGATGAAAATCAGTACCTACCATTATTCATGAGAACCTAAACAATTAAATTAATGCAAATTTGTAGTACTCCCCACACAAAAGTATCATTTTTGGAAGGTTTTTGTATGAAAAGTACAAGAAGGTTTCAAAATCTCTGAATTTCTAACTAAATCTAAGTTGGGGTAATCCTCAGCTTTTGGCGATAAAGTATTCTTATTATCTTGATACTTACAAAAGTTATCGTGTTTACAAATTTCCATCTTTTAATTTCCGACACCGACGCACGTTGACAACGGCACACAAACATAAAAATGTCTCGAATACGTGTTTTCCTTACTTAGGTCCTCAGACCTTAAAAAGTCCGTTGTGATCCCCTTAAGGGGCATAGGGCCTTACGTTTCATGATAAAATAGACTACCAAGTTCATAATTTTTTTAAATGCGAATGCAAACCCTGTGAATCACGCTGACTCCCCGGGAGTAAAGTATTGCGAATTCCATAATAGGCATGATTATGTCTGCAAAATCATAAATCTGCCTGAAAGCACTTACTTCTTAAACATTCAACTGGTAGGTAGAAAAACGTTTGGCAAGCTTACCAATTCGTTTCTCCGGATCCCTACGTGCTCAAAGTTAAGTTACCCAGTGAAGCTGGTCACGTAGGTTCTTACTTCGTAGTATAGTTATAGTTGGATCCACTATTACGTCAAACAACGAAATCAGTTTACAGATCAATCGAATAATCACCCCTGCCAACCGATCTTTCTTCGGGCTAAAAAGCCTCTCGTAATTAATGAAAAAGAACTCTTGCTAACACCTTAGTCAACCCAGTTCAGCTCTGCTCTATGAGGCAGAAACATATGCATGTTGTCAAGACCGGATGAAACCCAGCTAAGTTGCTTTGAGAGACAGATCCTCCGAAAGATGTATCGTAAAGTGTGCATCGGCGGAAAGTGGAGAAAAAGATTCAACGATGAATTCTTCGAACCTTACAGGTAGTGTAGAACTTTAGCACACTTTTTTCTAACACCTTGTTCCACTTTCATTTTGATGTTTCTATACAAAGATTCATTATGTTCAATATTCTATTGTGTTTTCTTTTTATTTTTTTTTTGTTGTTTATTTGAAAATATGAGCTCAAACAATTTGCTGGCAATAAATTTGAACTCTGAAAAAAGAAAAGAAAAGTTTAGTTGTAAAGAAATATACCTCCAATTTCTTTTATAAAGTTCCCATACCACTTCATTTCATTCTATTCTGATGGTGAAGTGAGAACATTAACCTAACTTATGGACACCTTGGCGCAAGTATTTCATCCGAACAAGTTCATTCAACACTCTAGAAGTCTGAACTAAAGGCCAACACAATGGACCAAAAAGCAATTTGCGAAATTAGTTTTATACACAGGCAGCAGAAGCTTCATAGAAAATAAACAAAAGAAAAAAATACAAAATACAAAAAAGTCAGTAGGTAGGTACTAACACAAAAAATAAACACAACCAACCCCGAGGGTACCCCTTTGCCGTAAGCTCCATGATGGACGAGCACCGAAACAGGCTCAGAATAGGACCTTAAGCGTGATGGCCGCCACTATGGTAATGGAGATTGTTCTCTACTTGCTATGGGATATATTTTTTTTATTATTCTATCCATATCCACTTACGAGCAGTATAATACATAGAATAGCGTATAGTGTTACCTTTTGTTCAGTCTTCAAAAAGTCGACTCCTTCTTTAAGTAATTTAAGAGTGTTGAACAAATTTCTTTGGTAATATCACTTTTTGCGTTTTCCCTTTGCAAACGCGCAACACAAAAGTTTAACTTTGTCATTCAAGAGTTAGTTTTATGAGTTTCGTTTTTTTCTATTTTTTGTTGCAAACAAAACAAAAAAAATTGATTGTTAGAGGAAATAGGAGAAAAAAACAGAATGTTCAACTTTTATTTTTATATTACGTTAAAAGGGTGAGCTGTCCTTTCTTCTGGTGTGGTAGCTGGGGAGAATGTTTTCGAGAGATGAGTGATAGTTGTTATAGCCATTTGACTGCTATGAAATGTTTTTGGGACTCTGCCCAAAGCAATATTGTATAATGTTAAAGTAGTGCTTATGGGGAGCTTTTTTTGTTTTTTTTTTTTTTTTTAGAAACGTAATGGTTGTGAAAAGAATGCTTTTTAGATTATTTATGGAATGGGTTTCTCTTTTTTATTCTTTTTATCTTTAGAAAGATTGGATCCTAGAATAGCGTTAAGATATGAAAGTGTTAAAAAAGGTTGTAAAAATTTAGTTTTTCTTCTTTTTTTTTTTTAATTTTATTATCTTAAGGCTTTTATATATGAGTAAATTTGGTTGTTTAGAAATTCTCCTATTTAATTTTGATTCATGATTTTTTTTTATCGTAATTTGATCCTTTTGTTGAGTATACATGACTTTGTGCAAATACCTTTCAGTACAATTATTATGCGATTGTGTGTCGCAACTTAGAAATGAAAAAGAGTGTAACCCTTTGTTCAATTCCTTTTAATACCTTTAGGTACTCTGTTGTTCTTTTTTATTTCTGCACTTCTACTTCGTTTGGGTACAGAAAAATAAAACAGTACACACTTCAAATAATTAATAATTACTTAAGGAATTGAAAGAAAAAAAAATTAACAATACATTAAGTACAAATTTTATGTACTAAAGTAATTAATTCCTAATTTGTAAATACTTTTTTTGGAAGTTAAAAGTACAAGTAGGTAGGTACTGGTAGCGGTTAATGTATTTACAATTTTTTAGTACAAAACTAAGGAATTACTGTTCTTGTACTGAAAAAGTTTTAAATTATATGCAATAGTACTTATTTTTTTAAACTTAAATTATGCTTTATTAGTGAACAGTATTGAACGTTTGTACAAGAGTTAGTTAGGTATTGCTGTTGATATATACTGGGTGCCCCACAGTCACCGCCATAGAAGAAAAAAATCGGTTCCTGAGTGTGTTCTACGTCGAAAAACTTATGAAGTTATTTTCTCGTTTTAGCTTCGTTTTCGAGTTATAACAGTTTTTTCTGATTTTCGCTCCATTTTCTTTTAACTGGTCTTATCTTTGCCAAACGACGCACGTCCCATACGTAATGCCAGCCTTAAGGGGCCAACCTATAGAATCCGTCACGTCCGTTCCGTCACAAATCCGTTGTCGATGAAGTTAAAAGTTCGGTTACTTTTCCGTCACGTCCGTTGTTATGGTTCGCTTCTCATAAGAACGTATGTATTTTATCGAGCTGTCAATTGAAAACGTCGACGTAACTCACGCAACGGTTTCTATGGGTCGGCCCCTTTAAGGGGCCATAACAACGGACGCGACGGAAAACGTAGCCGAACTTTTAACTTCATTGACAACGGATTCCGAACGGAAGTGACGGATTCAATGGTTTGGCCAAAATATTATTGACTCAATATTATTGCGCAATATTTAATTTTGCGCAATATTCAGTTTTGTGCAATAATATTGACCTTGTAAGGCGGGCATAAGATTCTTATTTATTTTTTATTCAATCAAATTTTTTTTTTCAAATTTTGGTATTCAAAAATACTTCAACGGTTGTGAGTTAAAAATTGCCGCTCTTATCGGATTTTTACTTGCGATATATGTAGGTACTAAGTGTAAGTTTAGGCTTCGTAAAAAAAATTGAACTCGAGATAACAATTAAACATGACATTACGATGATAGAGAAAGCAAAAAAGGTGGGTCCGACAATTCTGTCTGTCTGTCTGTCTGTCTGTATGTATCAGTGACCACAGTCAAACGGATGGGTCGATTTACTTCAAACTTGGTATGTGGCGTTTTTTGGAGACTATCCCCAGACGTTTTTTGAATTTTTTTTTTTGGACCAAAAATAACGGTACCTGTCATATACCGGTTTTAGCATAAATAGAAATTTTATCTTCAGGAGCAAGTACGGGCTTCAACGATTTTCAATTTTTTTTCGAAAAATGTATCTTCCTTAGCGAAACCAAATGGCATGCTTAGTTTGGAACTCAAAACAACTTAAGAAGTTGTTCAGGTTATTTTAGCTATGAAATTTATGTTTTATTATAAAATTATTTATTTTAAAAAACTTTATATAAGAAGGTGAAGCATCCACAGCAACTTTGACTATAAGAGCATTTTTTCATCTTTACAATAAGATATTCGTGAAGAAAAATTTTTTATATAATCATTTTTTTTTAATTTAAAAAAAAATATGCCAAAAAAATTCCCAGCCAGTTTAAGAAAAAACAACTAGTAACGATAGGGGTCTATTTTCACCCATTCAGATGGAGGGGGGAGGGAAAGAGGGGGAACTTACTCAAAAATAGATTTTCTGCAGAAAACAACAATTGATAGACAACAAAAGAATACAGTATTAAGTTATGTGTTTTATGATAGCCAGAAACCCCATCTTTTATTATTTATGTCTTAAACTAATCTTATTCTATGAATAGTTTGAAGAAATGATTTTCAAACGTAGAATTAAAAAAAAATCGATAAAATGTTAAGCAATTTTTTTTTCAAAAATTCAATGGTCTTGTTTTTTTTAGAAACCAAATGAAGACAGTTTCTTATAGCTTATTCTTAAACTTAACTCCGTAATCTTTCAAATATGTTTTGTCTGCTTAAAGTCAACTTTTGAATAAATTCCCTCTCCCATCTGGGGAGAAAGTTACTCCCTTCCACACCCAGACCTCTATCTCTACTAGTCCTGCAAATTTTTTGGTATAGTTTATTTAATAAAATTTTAACAACATTTTTTGATACGAAAAATGTTTGTTTAAAAAAACATCCAATAAAAACAACAATTTGTAACCCATAACTGTTAAAGTATTTTTTAAATACCAAATCATCCAAATCGGAACAGTTTCGCCCAGTTCCGACACAATTTGCCTTAGTGACTCAACTGTATTTATCTTGATTTCTGCGTCATATTTATTTTTCATAGATACCTGGTAGAACAATCTTGAAATGGAATTCTTTATTTTATAAAGTCCGATAAGACTTTTCCCATACTCTTGATGTTTTTTTTTTTAACAATAGCAAATATTCCGACAAGCAAACAATAGATCACCATTAACATTAAAATGCAAGATTGCAAATCAAACATTACAAAAGAAATACAATTCAACAGAAAATAGAAAAGAATCCTATATCCAAGAGAGAATTATACGTTACGATAAATTATTGAAAAAAAAAGAAAGAAAACAAATCAAACGAGAGTATAGCAGCTACGAGTATAGCAGAGATTTTTCAAACTTGAAAATATTTTGATTTCCATACGAAACTGTTGGCTTTCTGTCTGGTCATGACATTTTATCTTTTAAAAATAAAATATTAACACACAAGATACACCCTTTATTGTGGCAGCGAAGACTCCCTGCATATCATTTCCGCTGTGTTATTCCTTTAAAATGTAAGTGGCCCTCATGTATATGTAAATAAATGTTCAAAACTGTGAAATACGGAAATAAAATGTAGAATACGACATGAAAGATATGTGAAATTGTGAAATGAGCAATAGCTAAAGAACAACGGGACTATGGCACTATAGAATATACAGACTTGACTACTATCTTTACATGAAAACGGAACTATATTTAAAAAAGAGAAAGAAAGCTCTGATAAGATAGGATGAGACCGATGTGTTGGCAACGCCACGGGACGAGGACAACCGACAACGACGGCAATAACTGTGGGGTAGGTAAAGGCTATAGGGTTGTATTTGATTTTATTGTTAAAAGATGAAACACTCAGGAAGCAAAAAAGGATTTCGGCTCAGTGCTTTTTGGGTTCAGTATAAGGAAAGGATATGATTTGCAGAGAGAACATCCCTCATCATAATACCTACCTTCATAGAGAGAGGATCACATTTTTCGATTTGCTTTGGATTTTTTTTTTTTTTGAAACTTGTTTTCTTTCAATATGAATTTATATTTTCCTTCATTTATTTGTGTGCTCTTTGTATTGCATCCTTGTCCGGCATCTTTTGTGTATATGTCCCATCCAGTTGGGAAAAATAATAAAACATCAGATAAGAGAGAACAACGTTGAACAGGACGAAACTATTGTTAGAAAAATGCTGGTTTTTGATTGCCTGGGCTATCGCATGAATCATACAAGTGTCCTTTTATTATTGTCTCTTATATAAGGTTCTTCCTTAATCTGAAAGAAAAAAAAATTAATTTTTGACAAAATTTGGCTTCTCAAGCACACATTTGATATAAGATGCTATGACTTATCTAATACATGACGTATAAGATCATGATAAAGTTAAAGTGGATTGTTCTCGAAAGCTAATAATCCTGAGAGTCTGCTTGAGTTAAGAAAATGAGATATTAAATAGGCTATATCTACAACAGGATACTTTAAGAAAAAATTAACAAAAGTTTAACCATTTGCAAGGATATAGAAAACAAAAATAAATAAGACAAAGAACGATGCACTTTCGAGAATTAATCTGCCAAAGCTTTTTAGAACACAGATCAACGTCCAATAGTATTGTTGAACGAATAAAACCAATGGCACTATTATACACTATTCGAAAAAAAAGCTTCTATATAGGTTTCGAGGACAGGTTACGGCGGTTATCGTTCTCCGTAAATGTTACTTGGTCGCTAACAAAACTAACATTATGACTTGCGCTAAGAATTTCATAGACAAATATTGGATTCTAAAATGTAAGAACCCTTCTTCAGAAGGGCAAAGGTCTCCAAAACGCCTGCATTATAAACTGGACATGTACATGAGAGCATCTAAAATTAGGCGTAGGGCTGCTTCCTACCAAAACTGCATTCGAAAGCCTGATATCGTGGGATCTTCTAGGAGACAAGATCTTGTTTCAGATTTCAGACTACGTACGTAGTGTTACCACTAAGCATTGTTATATCCAAGCCGGGGGAGGGCCCTCTACTGAAACGAATGGTTTGAATGACCCGCTTGGTGCAGCTTTTAATAATATACCACACGGATATTTGAATGCCAAAAGGTACGCATTTAGAACGATGGACTCAACGGCGTTGGTGGTTGCGCATGACAATGGCAAATGTTTTTGTAATGCAAACTCTCTTATAATTTGCGTAACCATGTTGGGAAATACGACGTGCCACAATACAAACTGGTGGATGTCAACAGATAGGAAAGTAACCTCCAAATAAATTGATCACTTTGCAATTAGCTAACATATTTGCAGAAGTCTCCTGAACGTCAGGAACAGATGAGGGACATGAACGGGGATAACCATAATATGAAGGTTAAGTTCGTTGATTCCAAATAAACAATCGAATTTTTAAGTTTAATATACACAGCCAAAAATTGTGATAGGCCACAGGAAAAAAACTATGCTTGGCCTTCCGAAAAAACTTGGGAAAGGATCGAAAACAACTTATGCTCTCATCGTAGCTACTTGAGCAGGAAATAGGAATGAGACAAGAGAAAAGAGTCTACGTATTGCATGGAAATGAGATAAGTTTACTGAAGCGTGCAATTTGATAGTCGTATTACATCAAGGCATTTAGCAGAAGAGGCCTCAAACTTGTATGACAGCTGAACTATCAACAGGAGGTCACAGGTTTATAGTATGTGGTTTCCCAACTGTATTCCTGCATGGTTTCCCACCTGGTTTCCTACGTGTTTTCTCTTCCTCCTCTATGAAACCTTCTATAGCAATGTTTGACTGCTTTCTCCCAAAGATAATTTCCAGATCAACTAAAGTTAGCTCCGAAAGTTAATGCCAGAATACTTGTTTTGTTTCTTGGGAAATTTCTGCTGAGGTTTCTTTTATATTTCTCTTGTTTGTATTGACAGGGAAGATTTCACCAATTACTCATTTGAACCAATTCCATCAATCGAAGGTTGAAAATATAGGCAACATTTTTAATATCACTTACTTTAGTTGAGATAAAAATGATTTTTCTATTTATTTAATAAAAATGTATGTTTAAATTGATAAAATAGAGGTTTCAATTTTTTTTTAATTATAATTTGAACAAATATACTAAACGTACTTTCGCACAAGTGTTGCCACTCCTTACCTTGTTGTATCTGTTGAATATCAGATACTTCAAAGTCAGAATATTTACTAAAAATATTTGTTGTAGTTGTTTTTGTGTGTACCGAACTCATTTTTCAAAAGTCCTTAAGTTCACCTGTTCTCTTAGCTTAAAATTTGAAATATATGTTGTTTTCCATACTAAAGAACCGCCCCAATGCCATTTTTTTCTTTTCTTTTTAACCAACAACGAGAAGATGATATTGCAGCAGACGGATAAAATATCCATTGTCTCTGTTTTAATGACAGTGACATTGAAAAATATTCATAAAATTTTATTTTTATTTTTATTTGTTGTTCTTGTTTTTATTATTATTATCTCAGAAAACAAACAACACTGCTAATCACAACAATGACAATAGCTAAAGAACACTCTTTTCAATTTATTTCCGGTAGCACGAGTAAAATGATAGCAGCTATAGAAACTACGAGTAGAATATATAAATACAAAAATGTGTAGACAATATGAATGGATATTCCCCAACTAAATAAAATTGAAACTATTCATTTCCGTATCTTTTTTAATATATTGATGGAACTATGTTGTAGCACCCAAGAGAGATAATAAACTTATTGAGCTTTGTCAACTTTAAAATGATAAAAAAGGATTAGCAATAATCTTTGAAACTATGTTAAAGAATTCAGTACATTTTGATGAAGTCTGCTGGATTTGATTTTTAAATCCGTTATTTTAAATTCATTTCATTAAACGTATTTTAAAAAGACGATGAGGACTTTAAAACTTTTTTTTTAATTAAAACGCAAACCATTTGAGATATTTCAGAACTTTTACTATTGGCTTGAACTACAATCAAAACGGCACGTTTGCAGCGACGACTCGGCTCAGAGCCAATGTTGGCTCGCAGTATAACGCGGAATACCGAATATCGAAAAAAGTGCGGAATACTGGTGAAAGATTGCAGTGTGCCGCAGAGAATATGAAGAAAGGTTATGAAAAAAGCGCAAAGTAATACGGAAAAAAGCGTAAAATACCGCAAAGAAAAGCGAAGAAAATTTACAGAGAAAAGTATGGAAAGTCGCGAAATAAAGTTTTGAAAAATTACGGAAAAATATACAAAATACCAAGGACAAGCGCGATAAAAAACGGGGAATACCGTGATTAAAGCGCGGAATACTGTTAAAAGAACTTTAAAACACAATAATTGTTGCAACGAGTTTCCGCTCTTTTTTTCGCGACATTCGACGACCTTGTTCGTTTTTTTCGGATGTTTTCCACACTTTTCCGCAACTTTTAATTTGTCTTCCATGACTTTTCACACTATTTTCCACGGTGTTTCATGTTTTTACTAATTTGTAAACGTTAAACACGTTTTCTGCAAAATTGAGTTTTTTAAATAATGATAGTCTTAGATTAGGTAAATGAGGGCTATGTTATTAGTTTTTCGATTAAAAAAATATGTTATAACCACAATTACATTGTTCCGAAAGATCTATGAAAAAAATTGATTTTCGAAAAATAAGCATTTCTCAAAAACGTGATTTTTTTAGAATTTTTTTACAAGAAAATTTTCATCATTTCATCCTTAAGTCGATCAATTAATTAAATAAAAAATTAATTCATATATTTACCAAACTTTTCGCTAGTATTTTCCAGCTTCCTCAGCTTTTACTTTACCCCACTTTACCCTAACTTCCCAGTGGAATTTCAAAAAAATCTCGTTTTATCGGAACCTAACACTATGCCACCTATCTTTAGGTGTATTTAGTTTTTTTCTATTCTTATACTGTAGAAAATAATCAGTCAGAATATCAATAATAATGGTTGACATCTGTAATTAAAAAGTAAACCTAGTAAAAAATGTAAGTGTGTTTTACTGCTTACCTACTTATAGTGTGTGTAAAAAATAACAGCAAAAAAGGGCTAAAAAAGTCTTTGGTTTATTACTGGATGGATTTTTTTTCACGACCTCACTAAAGAATTATAACATAAAAAAATTTAAAAAAAAACATTACAGTTTTATTAAAAATAATTAATTAAATTCATTACTTTTGAAGTGATTTTATAATTTGAAGTAAAAGAGAAAAAGCAAACAAATCCATTATCTGGAATATCTATAAATATAAAATTCATTTAGTAACAAAATTAATTTCCTTTATTACTTATTAATGCTTACAAATCAGTTTTCAGTTTTCAGTAAAAGTTCATAATATTTTTTTTAGTTTGTTATTTCACATAATAAAATATAAAAACTATTACCTACACAATTTTTAATTACTCCTAAATAAATTATATTTACCCTAACCTCACAAAATAATAAACATAACATCAAACTATGAATGTTTATGAAAATTTGAATATTAACATTAAAATTATGCAGAATTGCAGTACATGATGCA
The DNA here is from genome assembly GCA_948107695.1 of Meliscaeva auricollis. Taxonomy (NCBI): domain Eukaryota; kingdom Metazoa; phylum Arthropoda; class Insecta; order Diptera; family Syrphidae; genus Meliscaeva; species Meliscaeva auricollis. The sequence continues at coordinate 72,834,336 of OX403618.1, read as the reverse complement.
AAAGTTGCATGTTTATTGATTAAAAGTAAACATTTGTATTACAAAAAAAAAAAAAAAAAAAATGTCCAATAAAAATTTCCGTCCATATAATGATTGTCTACGCCATGAAGATAGCTACTCTAATGAATAAAAAGTAATTTCCATCAATAATGGGGTTATGCGAATTTCCGATTCATTAAAAACTAATTATTATCCTTCGAAGTGCGGTGCAGTGAACCAGAAATTAAAATTAATAAATGAAAATAAACATAGCTGCTGATGATGATGCCCTCCTACTCCTATACTCCCACATTCACCCTTTACTAACAAACTATCATCATATGCGGGCTGTATGTCATCATGTCCAAATCGGACGGTTTGCTATTCGACGTTTTTTTCATTGATCAGAGCACAACAACAACAACAAAAACAGAGTGATTATAATTACCCTGTTTGAAACAACAACATTGACCTCCAATCCTGCAGGCGAAACACAAAAAAAAAAAAAAACATTTTTTCGAATGAATTAATATGACCTACATTAAGAGCCAGAGTGACTCCAGGGCCCAGGGGGAGCAAACGGAAAAAAAGTCTGTTCAAGATGTTTCTTTTTTTAAGTGTGAGAATATTGTTTTCGTGGTGCTAACGGTATGGCGGGCGGTGCGGCACAGTGCTTGTATGAGAATCTATAAAAAAAAAATAATTTAATGACTTCTTTAATGGTGCCAAGCAGTGTGCTGCCAATTGTTTCCTGGCAGATGAGAAGTGATATATTCTGTGGAAATACGTGAGAGTATAAATACTTTATTAGACACTAAAAGCATATTCTTGAGTTGGTAATAAAAATACAAATTTTAATCGATTAAGATGAAGGTTGACGGTAAGTAATGTGGCTTCAATGAATTGGCAATAAAAAAAAACTCTTTATAATATAAAAATTCTCAAATTACCTTTAAAAATAAAATTGATGTGAAATTTTTAAGAAAATATCACAGTCAGTGGAGTAACTAAAGTTTAAAATATGGTATTATCTCGTAACAGGGCGAAACCGCTCCGTATTCAAAAATATTTTAACAGTTATGGTTTACAATTTGCCGCTCTTATCGGATCTTTTTTTTAAACTCAACAATAAGATTTTTGTGAAAAACACCTTTTTATCAGAATAATTTATAAAAAAAAATATGCCAGAAGTTTTTCAGGTCTGTTCTCGAAAAACAAATAGTACGGATATGTCTATTTTTACCCATTTATATGGGAAAGGCAATTTTCTTAAAAGTTGTCTTAAAGCAGAAAAACAATTATTGAAATTTCCAATCAAGTAAATATAATGAAAAGTTTAAGAAAATATGATTTTTCTCAGAATTTTGAAAAAAAATTCTTTAATAAAAATTTTAAGCTGATTTTAAAATGAAGTTCTTTATTGCAAGTTGGTGATGGCGGCTGGAAAAAACAAAAAGGAACCGTCACGAAATGCTTTGACTGACTTTTTTATAATCATAGCACAGCTTTTACTTTTTTAAGATAGAAACAAACTTGTAAAAAAAGTTTTTGTACATCTCGAAAAGTCGCGTTTTCGAGACATGATTTTTTTTGTGAAATAATTTTTTTCCAAAGACCTTCCAAACGATGTGTGGCTGCAATATATTTTCTATTGAAAAACTAATTATGCCATTTAATAGATGAAGCAAAAAAATATTAAGGTCCAATACGGCTCTTTACTTGCGATATAGGTATTACATATCAAGTTATGCATTCGTAGAAAAAAAAAAAGTGGGTCCGACAATTCTATCTGCCGGTATGTATCAGAAGCCACAGCCTAAACAGAAAAGTCGATTTACTTCAAACTGGGTATGTGCCATTTTTTGGAGATTATCCCCAGAGGTTTTTTGAAATTTGTTTGGACCAAAAATAACGGTACCTGTCATATACCGGTTTTAGAAAAACTCATTTTTCTCAAAATTTGTTCCAACAATTTTGATTAAAACAATCATGGTGATGTTTTTAGATAAGGCCTATCTTTTAATGAAAACCATTTTTTTATTTTTCAAAAAACGGTAGGTATTAACGGGATTTGCCATAGAACCCTTTTTTTAATTTCTGATTTTCTCCTTCATGACTCAATCAATTTCAATCATTTTTCTTACATGAAAGCTTTTAAGTTGCTGTCATAATTTTTAGTAAGCAAATCGTCGAAAATTATTTTTTTGGATTAAAAAAAAAAATGAAAATCATTTTTTCGAAAACTACTCAGTTTTTTTTCAAAATTTAGCTTTTAGGTGTCGATAAATAATATCTTAATATCTTGTTAACAATATAGGAAAAAATTAAGTTTGTTTTCAACAAGTTACGGTAAAAAAATTTTTTTCTGTCAAAGTTTTTTAAGAGTTTAAAGCGTTTTATTTTTGTTTAGCTTTTATATTTTTTCATTTTTGAACTAGAAATTTACACAAGTATTAGATGTTAGGTAAATACATTTTTGTACAAAATTTACAATATTTACTTTTTACCTGGGCCATGAAAAATAATACTTCAACTTTATTGAGCCACACAATCAGTTTTGCCGTGGACCTTCTTTGAAAAGTAGTACAGAAGACAAAAAGTGGGTAGTATTTTGAACCACAGTGTAGTAAAGAAGGTTAATTTTTTATGGCGCGCGTACATGAGTATAGGTGCACACACTTTATTTTTTTTTTTAATTGACAGTAGGTACCATGGTAAGTTAGCCCAGCCTGTTTCATTGTCTAAAATCTGGACTTTATTGTTATCTAAAAAGTGTATAGTAAAGTCATAAACTTGGTTTGGTTATTATTGGAATGTTCTTTATTTCATGGCACCAAATTTTTTGTTTTGTTGTTCTGTATGAAAATATTTTGTTCCTATCATAATTTTGAGCTCGGTGGCTCTTAAATCGTAGTTAAAATTGAAATAATATGGCAAGAGTCGTAATGAGGGCCTACTTTCCATTGGAAATGTTTTTTTTTCGTAGCGAATTTTTTCACATCATGGTTTTTTTTTAGTTTGCTTTCCAAAATATGTCATACGTCTGTTGTTTTTACAAAGCTGTGTTAATATTAAATCTTTGATTTTGTATTCAAAACATGAAATATGAAACTTCTCCAATGATTATGTTTTCGGTGATGTAAGATAATTATTAAATTTTACTGAATGGCATTCATTATGCAACATGCAAGATCAACAAAACAAAAAGTACCAACCTATATATAAGTTTTAATAAGTGAATCCTTAAAACATTGTTTTATACAAACAAGTTGATGCTAAGAACACTTTAATTAAAACAAACAAAGAAACACATACCAACAATATAATGTATTATGCTTTGATATAATTGGTACATTCTTGACTCTTGCAAAACATCGTTACTATTTATAATGGTTGTTATAGGCACTATGTCAAATACAAACAAAGCTAGGAGATAGAAAAGCATGTCCCAGTTATTCAAGAGAGCTCTTAAATCAAACAACCTATAGAGTATTTCTAAATAAAATCAACATTATACCCATAGGTTCAATATCAAAGAATAAACTGCATTTGACTTGCTGTCAAACTAATCTATAGTTCGACATCAATATCCATTAAAAACATTTATTTATTGCTATCTGCAGGCTCTTCAGGCAGAGTGAGTAGTAGTTAACGATGTACCTTTATATGACAAAGTTCAAAAATGTTGACTTTGTAGATGTTAAAAGGATCAACATCATTCCTCAAAATGTTTAATTTAAAATGCATGGCAACACTTTGTTCCCAAATGAATTTGTAATTTATAATTAAAAAACAATAAGAACGAGAAAAAACAAATATATGAATTCACTATTCATTGGAATTTTGGAATCATTTTACAAGAAGTGGATTTTTCTGTTGTCAACTACCAATCCACTTGCCAATACGACTTCCCAGAATATTCATCTCATTTTTTTGTCTTCCTCCATGTTGTTAACCTAAATTCCTGTAAAACCTCAATACTTTCTTGGAATTCCAATCCAATCACATTTTGTATTTCAAACTCTTTTTCTTCGTTTCATTTAGGAATTTTATTTGGTTTGGCATTCAAAGAGGAAGGAAATTTCAAAATCAAAACGAAACTTGTAATAGAAAACCTGCTTGCGACATGAATGAAGGCATTCGAGAAAAAAACTCTTACCATGGGATATACTCAGAGTCTTATTGCTGCAACCATAATCAAACAACAACTATTACTGCTAACATGCATCAGGAGGTTGTTGTCGTCGTCGTCGACGACGCCGACGTTAACACAACATTTTTTGATCGTCAGCGCTGAAAGGATTGTGTGTTTGAATTGTACTATAGATAGGAGAGTAACTATTCGCCACGGGGCTAAATCAACCGTTCATCTACATAAGGGGGAATGTTATTACATGGCTTCTGGGTCATTTTCATTTTCCAGTTTTCTAAAAAATGGATTTCTTCATAGAACTAGTTGGATCGAATATACAAAATTCCTCCTTAGCAGCTGCACAGATTTTTTACTGCTTTTTTTTCCAAAGAAGTTTTGAATAATTTTTAATATGTGTGCAAAGTTAAATTAAAAAAAATTACTTTCCTTTTTATTTGAACGACGAGTTTTTTCATACCTCGTTTCAGTTGATTCTCATGGATTCGTGTCTCAAAGATAAAAAGTATTAAAAAATCGTTGACGTCGTAGAAACCTTCGTTCTTGTTGATTCTCATGAAATCGAGTGACTGCACAGAAATATAAAAAGGTTGAAACGGCGGGATTTCGTGCAGCGGAATTTTGTTCCAGGGGATTTCGTACCCAACCCTTTGTAGTTAACGCTTATGTTTCAAAGTATTATTGTAAGAGCTCTACTACTAGAAAAAAAACGCTTAATATTTTTGAGTTGATTCTGATCTAGATCAGTACTTACAGGCAAAGCAATCAACTTTCAAACAAAAAAAAAAGTTGTTGGCCTGAAAATTGTGATCTAGATCTCGTTATTTTCGCATCTGATTTTCAGTACTGGACCACAAATTGGTAGGAACATTTAAAACTTAAACTAAAAAGGGTACAAGATCATTTAAAATTTTTGTCAATAATAGTTTAAACCGAAAAAAATTAATATTTTGTTGCAAAATGCAGAGTTTGAAAATAAGTTGTGCACAAACTGTCGGCTAAAACAACGTTATTTTAAAATAAAACTCAAGATTTCTGGCTCTACGATAAGCAAAAGTATTTTTGTCTTGGTGTTACCGTTGTCTTTGAATAGTTATTTCATCATGTGAAGTCATTTTTTTAGAAAATTGCACCTCCTGTGTGAACGAGGGGATATAGATCTAGATCAATGTTGCATACGGCGCTTGAGGTCGAAAAATTGGATATGACGCAACGTCTGATGTGTAATGTGAACAAACCTTAATTTGAGTCCACCTTAATGTTTCGTGTTCAGCTCTTGGGTTTATTATATGATGATTATATGATTTGCCAAGAAATATCAGTAAAACTCATACCAATATTTCAAAAAATCTATATTTCAAAAGCAAATTGACGTACTATTCTTTTAAAAGTTGTGTGCTGTTGTGTATTTGTGTAAACACCAAAATTTGTGTAAAAATTGGTGTATTTTGCATAAAACCATTTGAACAACAAATACGATGACAATGAAACATTTTTTTTTTTGTTTTTAAACCCTAGGATGGTTAAAGACAAAACCCTAGATGATAATAGATAAAATGGAAGCTACTGAGGTAATGCTCGATTAAATGCTTAAGTACTCCCTCAAAATCTTGATTATGAATAGCTCAAGTTGTCAAAAATCTACTCAATCTTACACTTGAGAAAAATCTCGACTTGAGTAACAAAATATGATATTTTAGCCAAGAACAGTAAGACGGAATATTTCCATTTGTTAATTTTTGTCCAGCTGATTAGTAGAACATAATTTTTCTTCAAATTTTATTAAAAAAGAAATCAAAAAATGCAAAAAATGTTGGAGGTCTATTGTTGAAAGGAAATATTGAATCTTACTAATAAATAAAGAAAAATTAAAAAAAAAAACTATGAACTTATCGAGTTGTGAAGAATGATTTGGTGCTTTAGTTTTGGCCATCAATGTAATTGAATAAGATATAACTTTTATAATTTTAATGGGTTTCATAGACTTTACTCCCCCTGTTAAACCTTTTTTGTTACCGCACTTTACCGAATTCTTTAAACTCTCCCAACTTCATTTTATTTTTCTAGTAAGTTTACGAAAGCGCAATTTATCAACAACTCATTCTATTTTATTTATCGATTGAGCTTTACAATAAAAAAAAAAAAAAATTCTTTTACCCTATTCCCCATGGTGATAGACATCCAGTCTTGTGTTCACATCATATCTTCTACAATGCTTTCTACTTTAAATTAGTATTCCCTAGAAAACTTCTATTTACCTATAAAAAAAAAAGAAAATGAAAACACACAAAAGGTTTTGTTGTTGAAAGATAGGGGATAATCACAGAATCTAGATATGCGTAGAATACGAAATGAAGGCTTTCATGTGTATTCAAGGTATGTTTGAGTTTTTTTTTTGTTTTTTTTTTTTTGTTTTCAGAAAGGTAAAAAATGTTAAGCGAAGCACTTTAGGGGTGAAAGAATTTATTTACTATACTATATAGCTAGAGCACATTTATGGAAATTATACTGAAGGACAAATATTATTTTTAAAGAATCTGATTGTGATATCTCGGTTCATATATCAAGACGCCAGTCAAGTTTGTCAAGTTTGTTTATTAAAGCTGCACATCACATAACTGGATAATACATTTTTGTGGTGAAAATGGGGTTTATTCAGCATCAACAAACCATAATATTTTACAAAAAATAAATAAAAAAAAACTTTACAAAACAGCTTTGATAAATGCTTTAAATGATTATAATCACGATAATTTATCAATCAACTAACTTAAGGACCGAAGCCAGTTAAAATAAATTGCACGACTGGATCGCACGTAAATCATTTCTTATGGATAAAGTTACTATATAAGCTAAGCCTTTTTAATAACAAATTTGTAAATGCAGTTTTAGAAAAAAAAAATTAAAAACCATAAAATTCTATTTTAAAATGACTAAAACAGCTTCTTAAATGAATTTAACCTCAAAACGAAATATGCAATCTGATTTATTCTACAATTATACATTTTAAGAAAAAAAAAATTGAAAAAAACTGTTTTTCTGTATAAAATTTTGCAACGACTTTAATAAAAAAAATTGGTGCACCATTTTTAATATATTATTTATCAACATCTAAAAACTAAATTTTGAAAAAAAATATTGAGTAGTTTTCGAAAAACAGATTTAAAAAAAATAAAAAAATTTAAATTTTTTTTAAGTCCAAAAAAATAATTTTCGTAACTTTTTTACGAAACATTACTACGGCAACATAAAAGCTTTCATGTACGAAAAATGAAGATGATTTAGTCATGAAGTTGAAATAAAAAAAAAACGGTTCTATATCAGGTACCGTTAATACCGGTCTTAGAAAAAAATGGTTTTTATTTAAAGATAGACCTTATCTAAAAAAATGACCATGATTTTTTAATCAAAATCTTATTAACCATTGTGGAGAAAAATGAGTTCTTTTAAAACCGGTATATGACAGGTACCGTTATTTTTGGTAAAAAAAAAAAAATATTCAAGAAACGTCACATACCAAGTTTGAAGTAAATTTATCCATCCGTTTAGGCTGTGGCTTCTGATACATACTGACAAACAGACGGACAGACAGACAGACAGACAGACAGACAGACAGACAGACAGACAGACAGACAGACAGACAGACAGACAGACAGACAGACAGACAAACAGACAGACTCACTTTTTTCTCATTCTCTATCATCTTAATGTCATGTTTGATTGTTATCTCAACTATTTTTACTGCTTTTGGTAGTAGGGTCATACTTTTGGAATGAAAGAAATACATACTTTTGGAATGAAAGGAATGTTTGTAAAAATTCTATTAACCGTACCTGATATAGAATCGTTTTTTTCATTTTGAAATTCACTTAAACGACTGAACCAATTGTGAGGAATTTTTTTATACGGAAGCTTGTTAACATTTTAAAAATTATTTGATATAAAAATTTAAAAAAAAAATGATTTTTTTGATTTTTAAAAAAATCTTTCAAATATTTTTTTTTTTTTTTGAAAAATCGATTTTTCGAAAACGGGTCCCGGTATTTTATCGAGATTTAAGTTTTAGATGTGCATTAATATTATCTTGAAAATGGCAAACCAATTTTATCTTTGAACAAGCTTTGAGAATTTTTATATACATACAAAAAATTATTTTTGTTTTTAAATGGGTCAAAATTTTTTTCTAAAAATTTATATTTTTTAATCAAATCAAATGGCATACTAAGTTTGGAGCTCAAAACAATTTAAGAAGTTGTTAATGTCATTTTAGTAATGAATTTAAAGTTTATTTATTTTTAAAAACTTTATGTACGAAGCTTTAACGTCCACAGCAACTTTGACCGTAAGAGCAAGTACGTGCGCTCCAGTTGGGCATTTTAGTTTTGTACGAGTGCATAACTTGATATATAGTACTTATATCGGCTATCAACAATAAACTTATGGTCATTTTTATGCCTAGCACTATATTTTCAGTTCAACAGGTAGGTAAAATATTACAGAAACATCTCATACAAGATGAAGGCCGCAAGATACGGATTTTTGAATTTAAGTTTTTTTTTAAACCCCCTTAGCAATGGCATTGCAAAATTTGACTCACACAAAATTTTTACGTTAGTTAGTTTTTCTTATGCGGTGATTTGAAGCCTAGATGAAGGGGTCTAGGGCTATCGATATCCAAGAGTCAGCTTCTGCCCCTCAAAGTTGATTCTAACTCCGTTACCATCTGAAAATTATTATTAATAAATTGAATATTTAATAATTTCATCATTTTAAGCTAAATAGGACTTTATTTTTCTTTTTTTCTGTTCCTTTTTTAAAGTACCCTTGAGCAATATTATAAATACAATTGGTTTCTTTTTTGCTTACATTTTCCGAATCTCGGTTTCCTGCAAATGAATACTTTTTTTAATTTAAGAATGAACATTCATGTATAAATTATTTCAGTATTCATTTCACAAAACTACATAGAAAAACCACCGTATAACAAAAGAATTTAATTTTTTTTTTCTTGTGGATCAATTTCTTAAATATTCAATGGCGAAAACCAGAAAAAAAACCCAATTTCAAATATTTTGACAAAACTTGACTGATTCGGGTTATATGGAATAAATTTACATCTGCAGATGACTTATTTCCGATTACTCATTCTATATAGGAAATATGTTAACCCCAATCTTACCAAACATTATACCTAACCTTAGTTTTGGGGGTTTGACAGCTTGTCGGGGGAGCACTAGACAGATATTGAATTTATATTTATGCATTCTGACCTCACTATAATATATTTTGATTTTCAAAATTATTAGCATTGGTTTTGGCATTTTTGGTTAACACACATACCAAAAAAAAAAAAAAAATTACAAATAAATAATAATATTCTCTCTCCAGCACAACCCATCACCCACAAATAAATTAGAATTTTTGAAAATGTTTTTGATTTGTTTTTTTTTTTTTGTTGTTGTTTTAGTTAAAATCGAAAATCCTTACAAAATACAAAAAAATATTTAACAATCCATGACTGCAAAGTAGATACTAACGTGGAAGAATTTCTTCTTTTGAAAAAGACAAAAAAAAAAAAAAACCAGAAGACAACAAATTATATTGGTCATGAATATTTAGGCAATATGCTTATGCATGTCCGTTACTTGAGGAACTTACTGTTTCGCACGATTAAAGATTCCTGGGTGAAAGGGTCTCATCTTTGGAAATAAACAAGTTCATTATTGTTTGGAACATGAACGTGACTACGTGGACTTTTATTCTGTGATGGGATGTGATGTGACCACATCAAAGAGACGTGACTATGAAAATGATTTCACTATATTCTATTCGAAAGGTCTTTCTCAGTGATGGTTGTGGGTTATGTTTCGTGTCAATCGAAATGTAATTCTATTCGGTATGTCTTGCGGTAAGGTAATGCTGTGTTTGTATTATTTCTCCTTTAGTTTATAAATTAATTATTAGCTAGAAGAATCATTATGTGGACTCGTTAAGGTTTAAGGTTGTACAATGCATTTTTAGTACCTAATTCATTTAGGGTCCTAGACTGAGCAGAAATATAGGTTGGTTCGACCTAAAAAAAAAACGATTGCAAGACGAATCAATGACAAATACTAGAATAGCTCCCTTTACCAGAGGAGGTGCTAAAGTTGAGATTTTTGTGTGTTTGTTGATATAGTTTCAACACGCTTCGCTTCGTTAAGCGTTAAGTTAATATTACGTCAGGATCAACTTTGCTTCGTAATGCATATTCATTTTAATAACTTCTCTACGCTTTCTAAGAGTAGAAAGAAGATTCCATTTGCCTTTTATTACAACTTCTCCATGAAAGATTTTTCAATCAAATGCTTAGGTTGCAGTCTCTTCTATTTTAGAAATCGGAGGGTTCTAACTATAATTTTGTTCTTCGATCTTCTTTGTAGAACTCCTCATATCTTCTACCTTATTATTTACGTAAGACTTGAACAATATCAATCGATATTTTTGGTTTTGTCAAATTTTGTCCTCGATTTGTGTTTTTCTTTCATGTTTGACATTTATTAATTTGACTGCAGATTCAATTTGAAATTATAAAGCCTCTGAAAAGAGAAAAATTCTTGAAGTTAAAAAACATCTTCGCAACTGACTTCCTTTGGCATGTAGTGTAACTCACATTTATAAAATATAGCATATTTTAAGACATTGCAAGATCGCATCCCTACAACATGTGGATAATACAAAAAACTCTATGTGCTACTTAGGATAAAACTGTAAACATGGTTGTATTCGTAACACAATAGAACGCAGAACATGTCAAATGTAGTGTAACTCACATATGGAATTTCCCAATAGATTTCCATAATTTCAACGAATAGTAATAAAGAATTTAAAAATCATTTTTTGTCCTTTCGAAAGGAAATATGACATAGAAAATATTTTTGTTTTCCCATAATTTATAAAAAAAAAAAAACTTGAAATAGTAATTTTAGTTGGTACGACTTTTTTGATTCTAGAATAAATACCAATTTAAAGTTTTATTCATCGTACCAATGATGAATCTTAAAATAATTAATTAATTTCTTTTCAGAAACTATGATTGTTGGTAAATTATTACAAAACAGAATCCTTGCCTTTGCACCTAAAAACAAATTTGATTGTATTTACTTGGAAAAAGAAAAAAAAAAAACAAATAAATTCATCTAGACGAACTCATATATTTTTTACTGCCGCCAGCTGACTTTCAAAGTAGATACTTTTGATGTTGGTTGGTTGCACATATAAAAAAAAATACAAAGTTATTAGTTTTAAATTACTAATGATGAAAAAGGTTCCTTTTATTCAAACTTTTCAATTATATTGACGGTTTGTTATTCTTTAATTTGAATAAAGTTTTAAAAGCCATCAATTTGGGATTGTTTTTTTTTCGTTCAGAAGTGCAAAACAAAACTAAGAGAGTTTTTTGGTTTTCAGCATGCAGCATGCTGATATAAGAATTTACATTTTGTTCGTTCATGATCGAGAAAACTGCAGAAATGTAGAAAGTTTTTTAAAAGACTCATTAATTAAAAAAAAAATCGACTCTTAACTTGAAGTAAAAAAATAAGAATTACATTAGTATTTGGTACCTAATACTGATCTTTTCCGTAGCGTTGCTGAAAGTTTTATAAAAATGTAACTTAATGGTTTTTTTTATATACAAAAACTAAAATAGTTTAACCTTCACTTTTGAGAATTAAGTAGATAGGTATTCCATTCCTTGGATACCTCAAGTTTGTGTAACTTTGGGTTTTTTTTTTTTTTTTAATAAATGTATAGGAATATCTCATTTAAATCGGCTGTAATTTGAATTCAACCCTAGTTTATAACACGTTAAAAATCGCCATACAAAACAAAAATAAATCAAAATTTTTGGTTTTGCGTTTTTCTTACATGATAACGGGGATTTTTAAAAATAATTCAGTAAAATATCTGAAAACTAGAATATCCGCGGTTTCAAATTCTTAATGTAATGTATCAACCATTTTTCACTTAAATACAGCCTTTCGAAAATCACTAAAAAAATAAATTATTTTTTCCACTAGTGTATAAAAAATGTCATGTTAAGATTTATTACTTTCATATTGATTCAAAGCCATGTGATTACCTACCCCAATTTTATGCTCATTTAAATAAAAATATACTCACACTAAGAAATATTAAACAATGTCAAAAGCAATTTATTTGTATTAATTCTCAATATGCGTAGTGTATACATATTTTTTTTCTGTTTTTTTTTAAATACTCTCAACACTCTTCATCAATATAAATTCCTACAACAAATCATGCAATAAAATTGAAATCAAGGAAATAAACATCAATAAATTTGAAACAACACAAAACACCAATTTTTGTACACTTTCACGTGTATTTCGCCGTACCTGTCTGTAGACTCAATTTTTGTTTTGTGTTGTTGAATAATTTGTGTAAGCTTTCAGCAAGAATGCTTGTCGATTGTTGGTATATTGTATTTACTCTCCCACAATTTTTAACAATAAATCTTCTGCCGAACTAGGCTTTTAAGAATTAATCGCATTACCCTGAAAAAATTACTCCCTCAATTATTTAAAATTATTCCAAAAAAAAGAACGCAGGTGTCAAAGTCTAAAAGTTACGTTAAAATTGAAACAAAAAAACATTACTTTCCAAACTTTTGTTCATTTTGTTGTTCTATGTATGTACTTTGCTTACATGTCATGGAGATACATACTTGTATGTATCTACAAACACACATCAAAAAAAAAAAAAAAAAATGGAGTTCAAATAAAATTCACAACACAAAATTGATTACTCTAATAACTTAGGGCTGGTAATCGGTTTGGCGATGTTCATGCGTTCAATGAAAGAATTTATGATGAGCCATAAATAAAAATAACGCTCTCATATACAATACTGAAAAGTTACGTTTTTTGTTCAGTATTCATTGTATTTGTTTGTTGTATTTTTATTTTGATACAGGAAGTAGGAACAATGGGAATATTCTTCCAAGGACGAACTGTAACAAGGACGACGACGATACACGATGAGATGAAGCCAGTTTTTACAAGTTAATTTTGCAAAATAATGAAAACGTTAGAAGTGTGTTTGTGGTTAGTTCATTTCACATATAAAAAAAAACTCACACACACAAATGCAAGAAGAAACCCAAATTCAGCTACAAAAATTACTCTACATAAAGATAAAATGAATCTAAAAAAATAAGAAAATAAAAAAAAAATCTTAGCAGGCTGGAGTTGGTGGACTTCCTGCGCCCTTTTTGTCAAATCAAAACTATACATTATATTATCCAAAAAAAATCCTTATAAGGATATTCAAGAATTTCCGCCTCGTGTTACTGTAGCTTCTTTAAATACAAGCTTTTGTAATTACTAAAACTTTTTAATAACAGCTTTTTGAATCACGCCCTTTCAACAAAATTGTTGCCTTTAATGAGCTATTTAAATTAAAAATCGAGCGAAATATACCCAAGTTATAAGAATTTTACGAATTCAATCTTTGTTAATTTTTTGTGTAAACGAAGTTGCAACAGGAGTTACATTGAACAAAATCGCTTCAATTAAAATATTTTTAATGGGAATTGAAATTTAATAAATGACATTTGTTGCTTACAACAAAGCCTACACAGAGATAAAAATACTACCTAAGAACAAGAAGATTACCTTATTGAGCTGTTTTATTAAAATTGGCTGCGTTGACTTGTGTAGTGGGCTGTCCTAATAGACCAGTGACAATCCAGTTTTGAGAGGGCAAAAGTTGAAAAAATTACTAGCAGAATAAGTGCGGTGGGAAAATTAAGGATAAATGGTACATAAGAGGGGAAATATAAATTGAAAAAGTAGGGTTTTAACGTACATTGATATATTTCTTTCATACACAATTTTTTTTAGCAAAATATGTATTAATTTAAAATAGCCTACTTTCCCATGAAAAAGAAAAAAAAAATGAATTTTTAAAAATTTTGAGATGAATTCTTTTTGGTTTAATCTTTTTGTTTAACACAAAGTAAGAAAACAACACAGTTATTGTAAAACACATTCTTAATAATTGAAAAAAAAAAAAAAAATAACAAAAAACGCATTTTTTAGATCGATTTTTTCGTAAATTACAGTAAATCAGCCAACGATGAGTGGTCATAAAAACTAAATTTAACTTTTGCAAAAGAATTTGACTTTCATAACTCTTGCATGCAAAGTTTTTTGTGATATCGAACCTCAAACTTCTCATAAACACTGTTTTTTTTTTATGCTTTGGGTACGTAGAGATTTCATTTTAGGAAACAAGAACATGTTTTTTGTAAATGTTTTTTAATCCCGAAAAGTTGAAAATGTTTTACACAAATTCAGAGTAGCGCATCGAAAGTTTTTCCAAAAATATAGTCTTGTTTCTCAAAATGAAAACATTAGAAAAATAGTGTTTTTGGGAAGTTCAAAATCTTTTGCAAAATTAAATTTAGATCTTATGACCACTCTTCGCTGGCTTTTTTATCGTAATTTATGGAAAAATCGATCTTGAAAATGGGTTGTTTGTTTTTTTTTTTTTTTAATTTTTAAGAATGTGAAGATTTAACCAAAAAAAATTCATCTCAGAATTAAAAAAAAAAAACAAAAATTTGTCCGTCAAACTTTTTGATTGAAAAATAGGCTATTTTATCGAAATAATTTCGACAAAAACACCAAAAATTTATATTTTGCAAATATATTAATGCACGTTAAAACCAAGCTTCATCAAAATCTAAGTATTTTTGAAAAAGATAAAAATACTGATTGAAATGGACACGAAAAAGTGTTTCGTATGTAATTCCGTCAGTGGAACTAAGGAAACTCAAAATCAAATCATTGAAACGATTTGTTCTATTTCGTTTGAAATGTTAGTCAGCTGGCACGAAAAATTAATTTGTGTCAGTAAAATATAGAAATACATATTTTGCAATAAATATTTATTCCATAGTTAAATTTATCAGCACCCAAAATTCTTGGGGTTATTTTTTATCGATAGATTTTCAAGTGTAGTAATTGTGTTTGAAATTGATTGAAAACTACCAAAAAATTCCAATTGAACATTTTTCCTGATTCATTTTCCTGATCGCTCTTACCGACCCCTTAGATAGAATTTGCAAAAACACACGGTTTTCGACACCTACCCCACTTTTTCTCTATTGGTGGGCAGTTTATTTTTCCATTTTCATATACCATTTTATTTCATTTTTTCCACCATCCATATCCTTCTAATAAACTTATTATTTTTTTTTTTTTGTAATAATCTAGCTATAAAGGATAAAGTGCTTGTTGTCTCGACACAAAGTTCAATACCCAGCATGAAAACATTCATTAAAAATAAAGTTTTTAATTTAATTTTAATAAGGTTTTCAGATTTAAAATATTAAAATTATCTTCTTTGATAAGAATCATGAGCAAATCTTATTGTTTTATTGTTGATCATATATATTTTATGTGGTCGTTTTTGCTTTGTTTAAAGTTAGATCCCAAAAATGGAAGCAGTAATTTTTTTTATTAAACTTAATTTTGGCTCAAAATATTACAAGAATTGATAGTCTTGGTCTAACGCTTTCTGAAGTTATTCTTACTATAAAACTAATTTTGTAACATTTCTATCAGATGATGTATAGTAGGCTCTTGAATGTTGCCGCACTGCCTTAATGTTAAATTTCGAATCACAAACATAAAATAACAGTAAACAATGAGTGTTTGACGTCACCAAAAGTCTGGTTTTGGTTTTAGTTTGTTCACCAAATATCTATATTTTTAGAATTCTAATCCTTAAGGGTCACTATGGCGTATGAGTAACATTTAGTTGTTGAAAAACCTTAATAGTTAATGAAAAAAAAAAAAAAAATTAAGCACTGATCAATTTGTAAAACCGGTTAACCTTGGTTAACCATTCAGTGATCTTAACGACCAAAAATAGACACTTCTAAATTATACGTATTGGGCTGCAGTTGCCCTATTTTTTTGGAAAACCGATTATTCTAACAAAAAAACTATCAATTATTTTTCGAGAACGGAAACATCATGATTTGCCTTGGTCCAACACTCAAAATCACCCTAAAAAACCGAGAAGTTGTAGGTTAAATGAGGTAAAAGTGAAGGAAATCCAAATAACTATTTTTGTTGTTAAAAATTTGGCACTTGAGGAGTTTTAATGTTGTTCCAACGCAAATAAACTTAAGTTATAAAATGTTATATCTTGTTTTATAACTGCCTTATGTATAAAAATTGCTTTTATATTCAAGAATATTTTTAATTTTTAATAAAATAGAACACACAAATAATTATCCTAATTATTTTATCATACAAAGGAACAAAAGTACGTAAGTACGATGTAGGAGTAACCTATACCGACATTTATGTACATATTTGCTGAAAGAAGTCGTCGAAAATATTAAATCAAGTATTAAATCGATGTCAATGTAGAACATAAAAACCCTTGAGCAGTATTTCAAGTATGTTTTATGTCCTCATTGTCCTAGGAAAATATTCATGTAAGACTCTTCTATGCCCAACAAGGAGAGTATATCCACTTTAGATTCCTTGTTGGATATTGAGTTAACACAAACCCCATTGTTTAAGAATTTTTTTTTTATTTTTTTTTTTATTTTATTCTCTTCCTTTATTTATATGGCCAGTTAGTGCCATCTTGTTTTTATTGTTGTATGTTGTTATATGAAATACTCAAGTCCTAGCGTTTGAAGAATTTTGTATGTTTATTTCTAAAAGGCATTATAATGGTACCATACTATAAGGAGTAAGAAGAATTGGAGTTCTTGACTTCTTATGTAAGTGCACATATTTATGTATCCAGAAAATGGAATGTTTGTATGGTCAGAATAAAATTACAATAAAACAACACAATATTATGGGAAGATGCAGAGTGGGCTTTTGGCTTTTGTTATAGTTTTTGGGTACTCATGCTATAAACTGCACATGTTTGGCTTTTCAAAAGAAGCAAATCAAAGAAAAGAGAATGTTTTTGGTAGAGACTTGGTATAGGTGACATACCTTGTAAGTGCACTTGAACTAGATGAATGTTGTTAGGGTGCGCTTTAAAAATAATGCTTTGATTCGAAACTTTTTCACATGAGTTATTTAAATAGTTAAATTTTCAAAAATTGACACGTTTTTTTTGTATTGAACTAAAATAATGTGTACAATATTTGATTTCAACAACTTTTACGGTTGGCCTTTAACACTTTCTTACAATTTTATTGCATATTTGTATTGTTAGAACTCCTAAATGTTGTCAAAATCCAGCGAAATTTTACACAATATCTTATTTTAATAGATAAAATGTGATAAAGTAGTGCTCCGGTAATTTATTAAACTTTAATTTTAAGGACCATCCACAATGTGCAAAATTTCAATGATATTGATGGTGGTGACCCCTTAAAAATATCAAAATTGCATTTTACACAAAACTGTTAAAACACAATATTAAGATATGAGGCACACATCTTCGATTTTAAGGCTCACCCTAATGTTCATTATCTTGTGAGTACTTTTTCTCTGCTCAAATTGGAACAATAATTTAAGTGCGGCAACCATTTATGTAGATATTTATTGGCTATACTGTACCAACTATGTTTTGTTTCTCGTATATACATTAGTAAAAACCAATAATGTACCCACTTTAATACTAATTTGTACAATATTGTATTTTGCTTTTAGAATATTTCCTTGAAATTACAAGATGAATTACTTTAATGGTTTTTACGTTTGAATATAAATTAAATGTTTACCTGGAAGCAAAAAATAAACAATCTATAAATTGATATTAGAGTAGCTAATGTATTATATTAGAATTAGAGTAATGTATAAATAAATTGAAATTCAAATTGGTATAGAAGAGGCACTTATTCAATGATCAATTATATTATAAATTCGGAAATTTCATTTTAAAAACTATTAATTTAATTTATTTTTCAGTAAACCTAAGAGGATAATGTTATTAAAAATTGGTAACATGATGCACAAACACTAACCCATAAATTTATTTTAATCGTAATAAACTATTTTAATTTTTTATCAAACATTTTCCTCAATTATCCAATTTCTGTGGTCACAAAGGATAATTGCTTAAGTGAATCAAGCCAAAAAGATTTAAGATAATGAGGAAGTAAATTAATTTAGAGACGTGCTTTCCTGTATTATGACAGGATATGTGACTTTTTACGTGCTTCCTCTTAAACACACAGAATTCAATGTGATAAATTTTTTTTTTTTTTAACTGATATCATTCCAAACGCAGCTTTTTCATTTTTGATAAAACTCTTGATACGTTATTATTTACTTCAGACTTCGCTCGAGACATAATGTTTTCTGTACCGGTTGTTCAGATTGAATCAAAATGAGTTAGCTTTGATCTATTTGTTTAACTAATTTGTCAGATGTATCCTAGCCCAAAATACAATTAAACAAGAACCTGATATGAAAAGTCTTTTCATTCAAGTAGATTCTTTAGATTACTATCATTTTCTCAGAAAAGTCCTCTTGTTTTTGATGCACTGATGGAAACCTGTAAAAAACTTACGATTGAGGAGTCTAATTATTTTAATATTTTCATAAATCAAAAAAAAAAAAAAAAAAATATTTAGAGTACATTATCATTAATTAAAATTTTTTTTTTAATACCCTTTTTAAATCAAGTTTTTTGTTTAGCAAATAGTTTTTGAAATCTGTATTAGTTTTCAAATTCAAAATAAAAAAAACTTAATAATATTAGAAAAATGTATTTCATGAAAAATATTGTGTCAAAATCGACAGATCTGATTTTATTTATTTTAATTATTTATTATATTTTATTTTTATGAAAAACATAAATAAATCTTTTTTTTTTAACGTGAACTACTAACTTAATTTTTTTTATCATGATTTTTGAATTCGGTACACAAAAATTTATAAAAAGAATTATTTTGTATTTAAAATATTTTTATAAAGTCAACATTTGTTGCCTAGTGAAATATTTGTAATATCCTCTAATGAGAAAAGGATGGATAAGAATGATTATGACAAATAAAATCCGTTGATTTTTTATTTTAGTGTCATTTCCTTGATAATTTCAAGTTTATTTTTTTTTCCAATTTCAAACTCAATCATTACAGTTAATTTTTGCAAATATACTTATAAAATTTAACAGTTCTCGTGATCTTGAAAATTAAGGATAACTGGGTTTTACGTTTTTCTTTGTTTTGTGTGTTTTGAAATTTTTAGGGAATGTAACTCTTTTAAATGATCGAAGATCACAATCGCAAGAAAGAATTAACTGAGCACGAATGAGAAAATATTAATATGTTCTTTTTATTGAAATTTTGCTATATAGTAATGGAAGATCTTTTATGGTTAATAGCATTCAAAACGACATTACCCGGACCGGTTCCAAAATTTTTAAAAATTAAATTTACAATTCAAAAATACTTATTATGAATTAAAGTGCTGTTTTTGGCAAATCTTTTTTTTTTTTAATTAAAACATTTAAATCTTATGAATTAAAATATGCAAACAAAATTGCACATTTAATTAAGGAAAACAACTGCCTAATAACGGTATGGTTCTATTTTAACCCATTTAGATGGAAAGGGAAATTTTCTCAAAAGTAAACTTATTACAGAGAAAAAATAATGACAAAACCAAAATAAATATGTATAAGACTACATTATATGTTTTTCTTAATAAATTTAATTTTCTAAATAGTTTCATAAAAATACGATCCTCAAAATTTAGAATTAAAAAAAAAAAATCAATCATAATTTTGAGCCGTTTTTTTTTCCAAAACTTTTAAGTCATAAGGATCAAAATTTTCTTTCAAAATTCAATTTGTAGTCTTACTTTTTTTTGAAGAAAGCAGATAGTGTTTGGTATAGTGAGGCGTTTTAGCATTGAAAAACAAGTCAACTGTGCATATTATGAAGAAAACATGAAATTTTCATCGTTGGAAGCATACTTGTTGAAAAGAATTGAAACATCCGTTCTTATTATAATGCATGATTTTGAGGTAATTTTAATGTCTGATCTTATACACTCCTCGTCAACTCAATGAGCACAAAAGTTTTTGAAGATACTTTGTTCATTTTTTCGAAACATTGATGGTTATTGTGCCATCTGTTGATGCTAACCTGTTCCCTTAAAAGAATTCCAAAAGAATTTATCAAAAATTAAGCGCGAGTTTTTCTTTCGCCCATTTGCCAAGTGTTTCATATGCCAAGAAGAAATTATTTTTGAACCAAGTGTTTTCAGTGAAATTCAATTCTTGATTTAGAATCAAAAGAAAAACGGATCTACATGGCTTAACAGAGTTGAAAAAGCTAAATTTGTATTCCTTGGTTACCAAGGCCTAACTGGACCTACTAATAATTTTAACCAAAATTTTAATTTAGTTTATTCTTACTTGAAAAATAAAGATTCTTACGGAAAATAAATGATGGGAGGTAAGAAAACAGCATAAATTGTAGAAATTTTAAAGTGTGCAACAAATCATTCTGATTCTTTCCAAGCGGTCGAAAGAAAAACTGGTGGTTGTTTTTGGAAAACATTTTAACATCTTAAGGGCCATCAACAGATGGCACAGTAACTATCAGTGTTGGAAAAAAATGGATGAAGTATATTGAAAAATGTTTGTGCGTATTCAGTTGACGAGGAGTGTAAATTCAAAACTAATGTGTATGAGTATATTATGTGTATGAATATTCTTTTACTTTAAGTACTATAAAAGTCAGGATATTTCCGATTACACTTTGATAAAAAAGTAGTAAACCAATGAAATTTAGTATTAAAGTTTCATATAACATAAAAAATAATTAATACAATTATTGCATGATACAATTGCATGCTAAAGGGTGTTTTTTTTCCTAAGCTGAAAGAACACTTTGTAAAATGTACCCCAGTACCATTTGAAAAATGTAAGCATTTTAAAAATTTTGTAAAGATGTTAAAAATAACTTAAGAATTAAGAATAAAAAGAATTTATAATTATTATATATTTACCATGGATTATTTTGTTTTTCCCCCAAAGAAATGTTAAATGTCATTAACAATTATATATTTTGGAGCTGTGAAGTGCCAACAATTTGAATCGATTGAATTTAGTCCAAATTTGTAGGGTATAATTGAAGAATTTTACTCCTTCACTTTTATCAGGTTGTTTTGCAATGTGTGCCTTCTATAAAGTCAGTATTTATCTTTACTGCAAATAATGTGCAAAAGACTATATCGATGCATTAATAGTCTCCTTTATTGATTTCCCTGCAGAACCAAATTATGCATTTTCTTTATACTCACACATGTCTGAAAAAGATGTAGGTTGACGTTATGCATTTTTAAACTATTTCCAAGAAGAAGATAACCTGATATCCTGGTTGAAAACTATAAACATTTTGAAATCCTTTTAAAATAAATCTTAATTATTTTAATTTAAACTTAAAAAAAACTACATATTTTATTTAGTAACTAACCATATTTTTTTCTTATTTTTAGGTAAAACACAGTACAGTACAGTAATTTGGGTAAATATAAACGTGTAAAAACTATTTTTTTTTTTCCTTGTAAAACGTTAACCCTACATAAAAGTTCTTTTATCAGGCGAAAATCATGGATTCTCTTTAACGATGCTAATATAAAATAACGATACTCTTGGATACGTATGCTTTATACCCACTATACCTACTTTTTTTTCTAGATGGAATTCTTAAAGTTTGATAAACACATGCAATTAAAAAAAAAAAAAAAAAAAAAAAGTTTTGAAAAAATGTTGTGTCCCCAAAGTGCTGTGTAAAGAGATAAACTTATTTCTACACAGTGTCTTTTTTATTCACAATCTAGCAACTATCATAATCCCAACCCATCCTGAAATTAATTACTCGAAAACTTTTCAAAGTTTTCGCTAAGAAATCCAAGGACGAAACAACGAATAAAAACACGCTCCCATGTTGTTGTTTTTTTTTTTGTGTGCTTTTATTCTCCCCAGGGCTCGGTTAAAGTTGAATCCATCGATGTTGTGTATACCGTGTTGCCTGCGGGTTATGTCCCCTAAAATCAGCAGGGGAATGAATCTAGGTGTAAATATACATATAAGACAAAAAAAAAGAAGAAAATCAATACATTATACGGATACACCAACAGGCAGGCAATCTGTAGAAGCGAAGAATGAAAATAAACTCATCCCCTGCGATTTCGCTCAGCAAAAAAAAAGGATATAGCTGCTACCTACTGGGTATAGCTATGCTGCTAGATATTGCTTACAAAATGGATACAGATAGTAGATTTATACACTATACACTACACCAGCGGTATATGTTCCGTTAATGTTGTCTGTTGTCCGCTATGTTTATTTCATTTTTTTTTTTTTTTTTTTATTATTATTTTGCCATTGTAGTCGACCTTCTTTAGAACTATTCTTATGTCATATAGAAGAGAGAGAACATAAATACAAGTATATAGGCGTGTGTGGAGCATATGTGGTGCCGCATTAAAGGAGGTTTATCGCCATTTCAGCAGCACCCATCCCAGCCCACTCTCATATACCAACATTGCCGTGTGTGTGTGCGTATCCCAGATTGCCATAAAGCACTTTACGTGATTGCTAGAATAAATTTTCTTCTTTCTTCCGTAATCGGGTGCGACAAATAAACCCCTCAGATGTGTTGATGGTGATGATATTTGCGAATGGAAAAGGTAGGTATTTTCTAGGAGAGGATAATATGATGGCAGTATAGTTGAATTTATTCAACAAGTTGTAGAACTTGACTATACGGTATACCTATAGTAGATGGGTAGCTGCTAGAATTATGCAGACAGGTTGGTTGATGTCAATAGATTAAATATATGTGCAGTTTCTATATAAAATACACCTAATAGCACCTCTAGCATGTACCAGTACTTACCACCTACCTGCTGCCATTTTGTTGTTGAAGAGGCCCTGAAAATATGTTTAAGCCTTTGGGTATTGTGTGTATATAAATTTTGTGTGAACGAGGGTTAACCGCACCAATTGAATAGCTAATTGAAATTCAAGCCTAAGTGCTTCGGTAACGTTTCTGCACATGTTTTTAGTTGGTTGCTTTGGTAATGTACTCTAAAGGTACATTATATGGGAGTTTTACAGGGTTAAAATTTGCATTCGTTAAAAAAATTCAATTCATGACAGTATTTTCGATAAGCCTGATATTTTAATTTGATTGAGAAGACCAAAAAAGTGAATTCTGTTATTTTTAAGTAAATACAAACAAATATTGTTGCACAGTTTCTTTCTTTTTGGCACGAATAGGTAACGAAGCTCCAAAGCCCAGTAACTGCAGCTGAGAGACTAGAAATTTTGAAGGTGTGCATCAAATTTTTCAGTTTCTGTGACAAACATAAAACAAAAATTCAGCGTAAACGCAAGTCACTTAGACCATCTTAGACCAATGAAACTAGTTGTAGAAAAGAATGGTGTCACTTGTTTTTTTTTTCAGATAAAAAAAGTTTAATTTTGATGGCCCTGATAGGTTCGACTGTTAATTTCACGATTAAAAAAAGGATTTTTAAGCTCGTCGTTAGTTAGTTAGTTATTTTGGAACAGTTGAACTTGGGGTCGTAACATCAAAAATTACTGCAGCTTGGTATAAGGGAATTTTGGAAACAAATTTTTCTAAATTTTCTAACATCTTTGGAACGGAACCTACCAACATGATATTAACTCGGCACGCATGATAAAAACTTTGATCGGAGAGCAAAATGTGCGAAGTTGTCGAAGAAGATGGCCGACGTTGGTACTCAAGTGATCTAAGCATCATAGAAAATGGCTTGATATGGTTAGTAGGTACGCAAAGTTTATGGGGGTTTCTGCAATTAATAAATGAGCTGATTGTTGCAAACGAAAATGCTTTCAACATCTAAAAACCTTTGCGTTTACTAGAAAATTCAATTGCTTGCAGCAAAGGAATGAATAGTTTGCGAAAAACCTCTTCCCAAAGTAGTTTGTTGCAAAAAACTTCATTTTCGGTGTAACTATAAAATTCATTTACAGAAAATGACTGCAGAAAACAAATTTTCTTAATAATTGACTCTATGTTTCTGGTGATCGTTATGTATTCGTGGCGCAATAGTAACATTGCAGCCTTGTTTGAAATCGAGATGTCACAGGTAAAGTCACCGGTGTTACGCTGATTTTTTTGTTTCTTTTTATTTATTCGCTCCCATAAATTATTTCGCCCAAACGAAATTAAGAGTTTGCTGCAAACAAAGCTAAAGTCGAAAAATTACTATACAACACACGAATAGTCGTTTGATGCAAAAGATTCGTTCTCTCATTTTGTTTATATGCATTCTACGCCAAAGAAGGCCCAACTGACACCACGTTTTGCCAGTACCGTCAAGTTACAAGTTACCATATTTACTTAGCCTCCTAAAATTGACAACAATCAAAATTAAGGGAACCTTTCTGTTAGTTTACAAATCTAGAGTATCTTTAAAAATGGAGGATCCTATTCTTATACCTCCTACAATTTTTTTTTTACATTTTTCAATAACTACACAAATCTGCATATAAACAAACTTAAATCATCCAAGAATGCCAAAATAGGGCCATGTGAGATGTGACCCAGTCATGAATTTAATTAAATTTTTATAATTTCACATTTCTCTTTAGAACCAAAATTTTCTACCCCTTTCTTTATCCGTATAATGTATGTGTGGCTAGGGGTAACATGATGCCAGACCAGTTAAGATAAACATTGACAGTCTATGTTATTACAAATTTTATAAAAAAAAAAAATGTGTAATATGTATGTTTTTATAATTACAACATCTCTTCTACATACACATTCCCTGGAAACATAACCTAGAAAAAAAAAATTCTTTTGAATAAATTTTAAACCCCCTGCCCCTTGTCTCCTTATCACATGAATTATATTCTTACGCACCAATGGAAAAAAATAGTAAGCTAAAAAAAAAAAAAAAAAAAAAAACTCACATAAAAAAAATATAATAATAAATTTTACGCCATTGCCTTATTTGCCCAGAATCAACCGACATGGCACAAACAACTTTATGACATTATCGAGCGAATATAGACCCCACTATCCAACCACCATAGTGGATAGATAGATTGCTCGAGATAGTTTTTAAGATACAGGATTTATAAGTTTAAGAGTAAATAAACTATCAGCATAAAAGGAAGGCGAAATGGAGTAGTTTATCTTGGAAATAAAGCTACAAATCACATAAAATAAATAAAAAAAAAACAAATATTGTTGTTGCTTTAAGAAAGTAAATAATTTGTGTTTCTGTAAATTTTTGTATTTTTATTTTGCTGTTTTATATGCTTCTTTAGAATTTCATTTGTTAATAACACTGTGTGACAAAAACATTGTAAAAAAATATACGCGGGCGGAGACCTATCAACGTAAGACCCCCAAAATCTGAAGTTGGGGACAAAAAACGTTTTTTTTTCGACTTTCATTTATTGAAAAAAAATCTAGCTTCGGCAAATTTTTACCCATTTTAGATTTTTACTCAACTTCGACATCAATTGAAAACATATGTTCTTAAAACAACATGCTGTTTTAAAAATATGTTGTAATGTTTATTTACAAACCAACAAAAATTGGCTTCGAAACAAAATTTTAACAATTTAAACCAAATATTCGAACGTTTATGTACCTACCGGAAAAATTGGGTCTTAAACAAACCACACGTTTTTTTACATTGTTGAAAATGTCTAAATGTCTGCTTTCCAGAACAGTGAAATTTCCAAAATTGGTAAAAATTTGACGAATCTAGGAAAAAAATTAAACTAATGGGGTCTCACTATTAACAAAAAAGCTAAGAAAGCCATGATTGCATTCTTCACCCGCTTAAGTATATTACGTAAACTGAAAGCTATCCTCAACTTAAACCCTCTAGATCTACTTGTAATCAGCAGTCAATGGCACCCTTCGAGTAAGTCAAACTCCATATATACAGAAATACACATTAAATAAGTCAGGTATATGCACTGACTATATAAAACTCTTCTTAGACTTTCATAAATCATTCATGGACATTTTTCATAGAAAAGATTTAAAATTTTTTCGGAGGACTTTGGGTCGCAAGCTTTTGGCAAAGTATGGGTATGACACTAGTGAATAAAACTTAATTTAAAACAAATTCTATCTGAAGAATCATATTATAATTTTTAAAGAATTTCTAAACACTAAAAATTTCAGCTTAAGACATGTGGACTTGTTCAAACATTGAACACTAGACATAAGAAGTGATAAAATAAGTGAAAGGCTTTGCTTTTGTTATCACTTATCGTTATCACGAACAAAAGAGTATATATAAGCGTATGTTAAGATTTTATATTTTAGTTCTAATAAACAGCATACCCGACCTTACAACTCGGTGTTTTATTTTTAACTCGCGGTTCTTAAATTTCCCCCCACCAGAGGTAAGGGATTTATCAACAGACTGGTATTAGGACTTTAAAGAAATAGTGGCTGGGGTACCATAAGGAAGTGTATAAGGTCCCATTCTGTTCCTTTTATTTGCAAGCAATACACCCCAAACGGCAAACACTGCGCTCTGGTATTCAATTTGTTGTGATACTTAAAGCGGGGGTTTGGTCTTCCTTGTCTTCTTGAAATGTAAGGTTAACATTCAAATACCAAAAAGGGCTGGATAGTTTTCCTCCATTTGTATGATGAAGCCAAGCCAATTTAGTTTTGAGTAAGAAGCCCTGAACTTATTTCTTCGTCAGATTCCTACAAAAGAATCACTATAGTGGAGAATGGAGTTGATACCTTCTTCGAGTAATGTAAACTTGTTGTATTCCTTAAAAAAAAACAAAAATAAATCTTTAAACTGAAAAGTTTTTGAAAAAAATTAAGGAAATTTCAGGACTCATTTTTCCACATTCTCTAATTTAAATTTTTATTTTACGAATCCTGAGCTTGCAACAAATTTCCTTCTTCTCAAGTAAATACCTAATAGTCCCTCCTCAAATTATACAAATTTTCTAAAAATAAACTGTTATAAATCATTGTAAATGTCCATTAAATGAAATCCTAAGCTTCTCAGCAATATAATTATTGTATATTGACGGACAAAAGATCTTACATAAAAATCAAATTAACATTCTATAATTTACAATAATTTGAAATTTATTTTCTGGCTTGCCACCATATCTCCCCGAAATACCCCTATATACCTACTGTACTTACTTAAAAATCGCTAAGATTCATGTCAGGAACATTTAACTTTATATTAAAATCGATCGAAGTCCTTGTTATCTCTTCTGACGTCTTCTTTCACCCCAAATTAACAGAGAAGCACAACTCAACACTCTTGAAGATGTAGAAAATGGTGTGATAGAGAGTGAGAAAGCGTGAAATCAAGAGTCTCCTCAGTTCGCTAGGCCAGGCGGCAGGCACTTCATTAACCAACTTAACTGATAGACCTAAAGTATATATATACCTAAGCCTATACCTACTCTTGGCAAAACTTTTCACCACATTAATAGCAGCTATACAGAGCAGAGGCAGTTAGCCAGCCGCTGCGCTAGCTATGCCTTCGGCCATTCAGAAAACTTTCTCACTTCTAATGATTCACAGTTAAAAATAATTTGCTCCCCTCTTATCTTTTTTATTTCTCGATGTCAAATCGATGGCAATGCCACCAACATGACTTAATATAATTTTTCTTCTAATTAGCTTTGTGTTGTATAAGTCTGGCGTTTCTTTATGAGACAAAAATAAGGAAAGAAGCTTCCCTCCTTCTTAAAGTTCAATTTAATATTTTTTTTCTTTTTATTTTTATAAATTTTTGTTTAAATCCTTACGGGATGTTATACTCTTATAGAAGCAGTGTTTGTGCTTCAGGAGGATACCTACAACAACAAAAAAAAAGAAGCATTTTCTCTACTTTCTGTTTTTTATTGGTTTCCATCCTTGACTAAAGTTACCGTGTCGTCGTAGGAAAAAGTGTGCGATGCTGAAAATAAACTTTGTTCTTTTTTCGAACATAAAAAAAAAAAAACAAAAAAAGCAAGGAAAAAGTCTGAAAGAAAAATGGCGAACGCGGAAAGCATTTTAAGGGGTTGGGTTTCGAACGCCTTATATATTGTGGCTTGACCTGGAATTAATTTGGATAAATAGATGAAATCATTGGAGTTTTTTTTTTTTTTATATAAGTTAAGTAATTACCATAATCCTAGATTGTAGATTCTATGGTTTTTTTTTAGATTGTTTTTTTTTTTGATTTGAACTGTTAACAAAAGAGGGAACACAAACAAATCCTTAAGCATTACCGTTGCATTGAGGAAAAAAACCTTTGTGACCGCTGTGTGATATGATATTAGAGTAAGATGATGTGATATGGTCAAAAACGCTATATCAGTGTGTTAAGAATTTTTTGTATAACTTATTTTTGAAGCATTAAAGGAGTTTTTTTTTTTAAACAGAGATTAAGGTCTCAATTGTTTTTTTAGTTACTAATATTACTGGGCAATGAAATTTGTTTGAAATGCCCTTTCCTTTGCATGTTAAGCAAACGTCTTTTCAAAATCAATAAAAATCAAATCCTTCGCTAGTTTTCAAACTGAATTAAATCTTCATTTTTTTAGGGAAGCATTTGAAAAAGAGTTCTCTGTATAAGTGGATGCATTAGTTTGCTTGCAGTCGTTTATGTGTCGGTTGTAAGAAATCTGCGAGAATACCGTCAAATTCTGATGCATTGTTGTTCTAAAGTTTTTATGGCAATGATATCTTCTCTGCAGAGAAAATTTGGTCATTTTTGAAATTGTATACTTCTTTACCGACGGGCGTTTATAGAAATAATCAACCAGTAATAACTCATAGACTTTTTCAGCCCATTATTACTGTTTTTTTTACACATAAAACGGAATTTTTTGAAATTCCACCGGAAAGCTAAGGTAAAATGGGGTAAGATGAAAAAAAACTTTTCGTGCATCTTAAAAAGAATAGGGGTTAGAATTAAAAAATAAACTTAATTGAATAGATAAATTGAAATGATGATGAGTTCTCATCAAGAAAAAAGTTCTAAAAATTCAACTTTTCATATTAAAAATAATTTTCCAATATCGGTAAAAAGAGTTGTAAACTTCGAACAAAATGCACTTTTTGGTCGATAAAATATTAACTATATGAAATATTTGAATTAATTGAAAAAAATTGATTTCTAGAACTTTTTACTACATTTTTTAAATAATTTCACATATCCAAAAAACTATACAAAAATAAATGATAATAGGAAGTATAACTTCTGGCGCTCGTACTTGAGTACAAAGACCTTCGGTCAAGTCATCAGGTAAAGTTTTCATTTTACCAGTTGAGCCGAATTGTTGAGAAATTTTTTTTGAGCTACTTTATTTACACCTGTGAGCTCTTTGCTAATGTATACTATATATTATACTGCTCTAGGAATATCTGCGATACGAGATTTAAGTTGTTTGTTATATTTCCCCAAGTTTCTTCGAATAGCCAAGCACTATTTCTTCCCTATGCACGAGCGACTATTCTTTCAGCATCGGTTATGAAAACATTTTTCATAGTAAGCTTACATCATTGATTTCTCGATGGTGGCAGTTCTTCTGCTGCTGATAGTCATCCAGTTCTTGAGAAAGGTGGTCACTAAGTTATTGGACTAATGAGCGATGCTTAAGTCTTGAAGTATTAAACATATGCATGATTAGGATCTTTGAACTGCAGCTGTACCTAATCTTACGGAAGCTTTCAGAGCTGCCTTCAGATGGTTGTCCCGTTCCATTCCTTTATTTGTTCCGTTTCTGTTCCTGATGTCCAAGAAACTACTTTTTGAGTGCTTGCAACGTTGTAAATTTGTTTGGAGGTAGTCTTGTGTTAATTATAGTAACACGAGTAACATATTGCAGAAATCCATGGCACACGTTCACCATTTTCGTTTCCAACTACCAATGCCATATGTTTTCCTATAACATGCTCTAGCCCACCGTTGTTATTGCCTTCTTTGGCATTGAATTCTTCCATTGCCATTTTGAATTTTGATGTTTCCGCTTAGCGTATTGTTGTAAGCTGCATCCAGCTTTTTATGAAAAACCTTCTTTTCGTCATACGAAGAGGGTTTCATTGGGGTATATTGGTGAAGCGACTGACGACGACGTTTTCTGATGCGAAACCTTGCTTTCAAGATCCTGCTCCCACGTGTAACGTTATAAATACTTTTTAATCCTTTCATCCTGTTGGTAGGTCAGTATTTACTGACCAGTAGACAAAGACCATGGCCATACATGCTTGCGTGCTTGTCAGTTTGTGGGTTGGGTCCTTTAACTTGCATGACTGGACTTTATGATGTGTTAATCATGTGAATTAAATTTTACTTACTCCTCCTCACCCTGAAATTGAAAAATCTCTCCCAAAAACATTGTAAAAAGTTAAGGCCGCGATTACAAAACCTACCAGGTTTTTTTTAATTCAATATCAGTACCCTAATTATTACCATATCCCATGGAAACGTGTTTGTAAATTTTGGTTATATACTTACTCACCTGTCCACTCTCAAAATTAACTGTCAGCTCTTTATCTAAGTATAAATTTTGGTGTGACAAAATAGACACATGCAAGTGATTATCAAAGGGTTTTGTTCACATTTGACATGTCAGAGGTGTTTTTGAGTGCACGTTTGAATAAATTTGGCTGAAACTCATCCAAATGAAACGATTTGGTGGGGAACCAATAGCTAATTAGAAAACAAGGTTAACTAGCCGTGCGTTAAATAACTGGATGGTTGATTGAACAGCGAACAGTACCTAATGGAAATGCTGTCATTTTGTCTATCCAGGCACTTAATTAGACACCCATGATGATGATGATGATGATGATGGTAGGTCATGAGAATTTGGCAATAGGTACGAGTGGAACCAATCAAATACCTAGAAGGTTATTCACGATTCATGTATAGAAGTGATTAAGGATTATGCAATTTCATTTTATTAGAAATCGGGAAAGAGTTAGTGAATCGTTACGATTTGCTGATTTTTGTTAGGAACATGTTTGGCGACAAACACCAATTCCCATAATTCCAAAAAGAAAATCCCAAATGACGAGATCAATAAGACAGATCGGATAGACAAAATCTCTTGGAGAAAATCTTCAAAAAAAAATCTGCCAGAGATATTCGCCAACTCTGGATTTTGTGGTCGTCGTTTTATAAGTTATTTATAATTTGCATACATAAATTAAAGATTAAGTTTAATTTCAACATAAAACATAACTTACTTTATTTGAAAATCAATTTCTTCTAGTATTAATATAAATAAATAAATTATTAAATTAAAAAGCAACGTGCTTCGGAAACTATTCCATAATTGTTCTTTTTCGAGCCAAAAATATCTAGAATTTTCTATTTTTATTTTTAAATAAAATTATTATCATCAATGGTTTTTGAAAAAGATAATTTAAACTTAAAATTTAGGAAAAAAAAAATTAGATATTATTTTTAATTTTAATATACTTATAATTAAGAATAAAATGATTCGGTTTTTAATGCTCAATCAAGAATTAATTAGGGCAGTTTATTGTAAAGAAAAAAAATATAATATTTTTCATTTCACAATCTTTAAAAAAATATTACCCCAATTAAAAAATTGTGAAATATTATGCAGGTTCTTAATAAAAAGAATATTTATAATATAACCAGAACAATGTTTAATAAGCAAAAGTATTTGAATGAAGGAAAAATATTAATTACAAAATTAATAAAACATAATTATCAGAAACACTATACATAAATTTAGTACAGTAAATATATCAAAGTAAATAATTATTGTAAACGTATATATTGTTAAAGACCAATATTTAACAAAAATACCCCACCAAAATGAAAGAAATGCCCCAAAATAAATGAGACAAGGTCCCAACTTGTTGTGACTTTTTTTGGAAAAATTAAATAAAGCCAAAATTTTTATTTTCATATTGAACTTTATTTTTGAACATATTGAACTTTATTTGTTTTATGTGCTTTTTTAGGCCTTATTTTCTGGGGTCTAATATCTTGAAGCCAAAATTTCCTTATTCTTAAGTAGTTCTACTTTTTGTTTCAGTTTTTTTAAACGTAATGCTGAAAATATAATATATATAAAACTCAAAGCAAAAAGTACCTATGTTGTGTCCTGAGGAAAAAGTGAAAATTTTATCAGTTATTTGCAATATGTTATTGTAGAACTTGTCTGCAGTTTTGAACATGTGTGTTCAGAAACGCATCTAAGTTAGCTCTATATTCTTATTAGATCAATGGTCAATTAAAATAAATAAAATTTGGAAATTATTCTGGTTCTTCATGCTCGAAAAAGCTTGAATGATTCGATAAATATTTTGCATTTTCATATACGTACCTTGTTTTTTTTTTCGTTTGAAGATATCTTCCATTTTTCAAGCGAAAAGAAGAAGTGTCATCAAAAATTTAATAAATTGTTCAAAATGGCAACTCTAACCTCTTCAGATTAAAAGAAGAAATACAAAAAAACTTTCTCATTCTCTCTCTCTAAAGTAGAACTACCTTTATTAAATTTAAAAATCTACGAAAGCAGATTTATGAGTAAATGTAGGTATCTTCTTTACCTTATTAAGCCACCATATACACCCGAGCTCGCGACTTCCCTACCACCACCACCACCACCACCACCAACGCCACCAACATTTGCCCAAAAGCAATCCACACCGTTATTTTTGTTCTCGGTTACTTTTAAAGTCCCTATCATGATAAATATCCCCCACTTCAACTATGTGAACTGAATTGTGCGCTGCGCTGAACAAACAAAACTTCCGTTTCCTTCTGCAAAATATTTCTGTTCACCGTTCGTTCAGTCCTCTCTCTACTAGGAAACCATCCTATATTTTTGTAGGTAGGTGATGGTACCTACATACAATATAATATTATAAGTTGGAAAACATGAAGCAAGGAAGCTGTCTGCTGCTCGTACTATTAAGATAGCCTTGACATCAAGCCATGATGATAATGATGATGAAAAAAAAAATAATAATTTAAGAAAAAGATTTCACAACACCACTTTAAGGAATAAGCATTGAAATGTTAAGGACAAGGCGTAAATAGTTGCTCTCAAAACTCATTGATGATAAGTGTTGCCCTTGCCAGGGTGCTGAGCACCTACCTACCTACCTTGGTACTCTTACTTAAATTTGTTCAACTTATTTAACAAAAGGAGTTGACTTATTTCATTTTCTACTTTCCTATTAATAGTGCTAAGTCTTTTACTTTACTGATACTGATTTATTTATTTCAGTGGTATATAGAATTTGTATTATGAATCCTTCATGTATGAATTGGTTAAGTAAAACTGGAAGGTGTAAATAATGGACCAACTGCACCAAAATCTTACAACATTTTTTTTGTTAGATTGCCTTAAGTATGAGGACGATGAACGAAAAAATCCATGACTACAATACCTGGCACATAAGAACAAAAAATCATTTTGAGGACAATAAAAAACACAAATTGTGATGGGCCCCCTGTTCAATTCACCCCAATGGCAATTTCACAGCCTCTTTTTTTATCCATTTAACGTTGTTCACTTAACGTATCGCCTAATTGTATCAAAAGTTTTTTTTTATTTTCTTCTGAATATTTATGGAAATTTAAGAAATGAGAGGCAATTATTAAAGCAAACATGAATTTTTGAATTAAAAGAGAATAACTTTTGTATAATATGTGAAACAATAAGTTTTATTCATCTTTGATAAGAACTCTGTTTAACTTGATTCATATACCTGTATAAATTCTTAAAATATCTTTATATTTATGCCACCCTCTTATTTTGGGACAAATATTTCAAATGATTTAATCTGTTAGCTACTTTACATACTTTTGAATTTTTGAAATAAATTTATGTTATGTGACACACTCAGTGAGTTCTACAAAAATACATTTTTTAAATTGTAAAATTTCCACTATTTCTTCAAAACACATCGTACATATATTTTGAAGTTTTAAATTATATTTTCCGCATTTAGAGAAAAAAATAACTGCAAAAAAGTACAACTATGCAGATTGTTTTCTATTTCAAAACTAAAATGTAAAAGATTTTTTTTTCTGAAATTTGTAGCTATTTATGTGTATCTCAGTGAAAAACGCTCGTATTGAGATAAAAAATAGCTTTTGAAAACCTTATAATTTTTGTTTTTAAATCTTTTAACAAATTACATTTTCAGATTTACGATTCATAGCATAAATAAAATGCACGACTGGGTCGCACGTACTTGCTCTTGTAGATAAAGTTACTTTTTATGCTAAGCCTTTTTAATTAAAAATTTGTAAATTCAGTTTTAGAAAAAAAAAAAATTAAAAAAGCATATAATTCGATTTTGAAATGACTAAAACAGCTTCTTTAATGAATGTTAACTCAAAACGAAGTATATAATCTGATTTCTTCTACAATGATACATTTTTAGAAAAAAAAAAAATTGAAAATCATTAGAACCGTTTTTTAAAAAAAAACTATTTTTTCTATATATTTTTTCTTATAAAAAAAATTGGTACGCCATTTTTAAGATATTATTTATGTACATCTAAAAACTAAATTTTGAGTAGTTTTCGAAAAAATTATTTTTCAAAAAAAAAAATTCAAACCTTTTTTAAAAATCCAAAAAAATAATTTTCGAATTTTTTTTACTAAATATTATTACGGCAACTTAAAAGCATTTATGTAAAAAAAATGGTTGAAATTGATTGAGTCATGAAGGAGAAAAAAAGAATTTAAGAAAACGGTTCTGTGGCAGGTACCGTTAATAACGTTTTTTTAAAAAAAATGGTTTCCATTTAAAGATAGATCTTATGTTAAAAAAACTGACCATGATTTTTTTAGTCCAAATCGTAGGCAACGTTTTTGAGAAAAATTAGTTTTTCTAAAACCTGTATATGACAGGTACCGTTATTTTTGGTAAAAAAAAAAATTAAAAAAAACCCCTGGGGATAGTCTCTAAAAAACGCCACTTACCAAGTTTGAAGTAAATCAACCCATCCGTTTAGGCTGTGGTCTCTGATACATACAGACAGACAGACAGACAGACAGAATTGTCGGACCCACTTTTTTCTCATTTTCTATCATCGTAATGTCATGTTTGATTGTTATCTCAACTTTTTTTTTGTACGAATGCATAACTTGATATGGTACCTATATCGCAAGTAAAAATACTAAGAGACGAATTTTTTTTATTTTTTTTTTTTCAATGAGGTAGAAGAAAATTCTGGCTAAAATCTAATGTGCCACGTTGATAATCTAATTTTAAAAATTGCAACTCTGAGCTTTCATTTTTAGAAACAACCTATCTTTCATTTGAAACAAGTTTCGAAATTAACTTAAAGCAAAAAAACAAATATTAAAATACACCGGAGTTAAAAATCAAATTATATATTTTTTCATAACCAGAAAAAAATTCTTTTATTATTTTATGTAAAGTTAATCCAATAGATAGTTTAAGAAAAATTGATTTTCAAACCAAGAATTTTGAAAAAAAAAAATCTGACGAAATTTTTAATTGATTTTAGTTTTTTTTTTTTAATTTTACGTTATAAAATATAAGTTTTTCTTTCAAAATTCAATGAAATTATTTCAATTCAAGTGATTCAAAATAAATGGATCTATGTTTTTTTGGTTTTTGAAAAACTGTGATTCAAACTTGAAATTTAGAAGAAAAATAATATTTAATAAAAAAATCAAACTGATTTTATAACATGAATTACATGAGGTATATTTTTCGACCAAAAATTGAAGGTCATTGTAGTTGAATACAAAAAGGTTAATGATTTTAGTCAACTTTTGAGAAAATTCTCCCTCCCATTTAAACGGGTGAAAATACATAGATGCCTAGCTTATTGTCCTCAAGTTATGTGTATTTTCTCTAACAAAGTTCTTATGCTTACAAATTTCCAACGCTAATGGAGTTACATGTAATGGGGGCGACCTATGCCAACGTTTGTTTTTTTTTTATAATATTTTAAGTATAAAAAGGATGGGCTGTGCTTTTGTTATAACCTACTCTTGCATTTTTATATATTATATGGAAAACATAAACGTGTACACGTGTTAAACAAAACTAAATTATACCAAAATTGTGACAGAATATTACAGAACTAAAAAAATTCTTTTGCTGTGTGATCTGATGTTTTGTTTTTTTTTTTATAACCAATGTCCAACAAAACTCCAACTAAAAAAAAAACAAAAACAAAAGAAAACAATATTGAACACTATAAAAACATTGAATTGTTTACATAAACGAAATCAAACGAAAACTGCCTCCACAACAATTTAAATGAATATAAATTCGGAATGTCTTTTTTGCTGTTCTTTGGGTTTTTTTTTTGCGGAAAATCCGGAACTCTATTGAAACATTCACAGCAACCAAAAAATAACAACTTTACATTTTAGGTAGTGTTTTTTTTAGTAACGAATAAAAAAAAAACGTCCAATCTATACAAATACAGAAGTTATCTAACAAACAAAAAAATTGATGTTTATTTTTGTAATTTTAATTGTAGCTTCAAAATGTTTTGATTGCCAATGTGCAAGAGGAATGCTTTGAATTTTTTTCGACTTCGACACAGAGAATTTTATTATTCTTTTGAATTGCTATACAGAAATGGAAAGTTATTTGTTTCATTAAAAAATAAATATTAACATAATTTTCTAGTTGATTTGTCTATTTTAAAAATTATTCTGCATAAATTTTCAAGGATATTAGATATCTTGAAAATTTCTACAAAATTATTTTTTTTTTTCAAACAATTAAAAGGGAAGAAGAAATTATTGTTGTTTCTTTTCTTTGTAACAAGTAATTTGTGTTTATTTTGCATTAAAATTTGAAAATAACTTTCCAAATTGAAAAACAAAATAAAAGATCTCACTTTCTGATACGTTATAAGAAGATCCAGACCCAGTACCAATAATTTTTTGAAAAAAAAAACAAAAAAATCATTAGCATAACATGGATGGTGGGAAAAATTATGAAAAATGGTATTTGAAAGGAAATAAAATAAATTGCCCACCAACAGATTTGGGAAAAGTAGGTGGGTGAGCGTCGAAAATCGTGTTTTTTTACGATTTCTATTACCTTCAATCGAATAAATTCTTACACTAGAGTTGTAGATGGTTAAAAGGTCTACAATTTTTGCTTTGATAAATTTTCTATATAACCTCAAAAATATTGGGAAAAATGGCAAAAAACAATTTTTTGTTTATATTTTTAGCTTCTACAAAAATAGTTAGATTTACAAAAACTTGATTTTATTTCAAATAAATATTAATTTTTGTTTTTTTCGACGAATTTATTTTGAAAAAAAAAATCTCAATCAATTAAAAAAGCTGACGAAAAATTTTTTGATTTTTCAAAATTTTGAGATTTATTTTTTTTTGTAAGGAAAAAAAGAACACAGTTATTGTGGAAAACATTGTCAAAAATTGAAAAACAATAAACGCATTTTAGCAATCGATTTTTCCATAAATGACAGTAATATCAGCCAGCGAGAAGTGGTCATACTAAACAAGTTAAGCTTATGCAAACGATTTTGAGTTTCTGAACTCGAGTTTGGTATCAAAATTGCTCCATCATGCAGAGTTTTTGAGATATCGATTTTTGAACTGCCCAAAAACACTGTTTTTGTGATTTTTTTTATAAAGAAAGATTTCATTCTCCGAAACAAGACCATGTTTTTAGCAAAACTTTCGATCCGATGAATACTAGTCTTAGTTTCATAAAAGTGAAGTTCATTATTTGGGGTTAAAATACGTTGTAAAAAAATTTCAAACACTTTTTCTTCGGTTTTTTTTAGGCCACCTCTGAACCGATTTTCGAAAAAAAAAATGCTCGCTACACCATTTTTAATTTTTTTTATTCACCTTTAAAACGAAGTAATTAATGGCACTAGAGACAGAATCGCTCTAAAAAAGTGTCGTCTAAACCAAGTTTCATCAAAGTCTAACTATTTTTGTAAAAGATAAAAATTAAAAAAACAAAAAGAAAAAAAAAATGTTTTTTGTTCTCAATATTTTTAACGAAATACCAAAAATGGCGTATTTTTCAAGTGAGATTTTTTGTTGCTTTGAGGATTTATTTCAGTACATACCATGGTATTCCTCAATAACAAATTTGGCTGAGCCACGTTTTTTAAGCGTGTTAAAACTTCAATCAAACAAAATATTCATTAATAAAAAAAAACCTTAAACACAATTTTTGGGTCTCTTTTCCAATAATTATAATAATTGTATGGATATTGAAAAGCCCAACAGTTTTATTGGTATGATTTAATTTATAAATTGAATCCTTTTTTATTTGATTTTTTATTGAATTTTTTTTTAATTAAAAAACATCATTAAAAAAATAAATAAAAATCAAAAACCATATTTAACGCATGTTTGCCAACAAATTTATACAAAATAAAAAAAAAAAAAATATCAACCTCTTGCTTGTTAACATAATTGCCTTAAATAAAAGTTCACATTGGATTTTAATTAGTATAATGTCCTGCCCATATCCTATAATACAAAATAATAAAAACACATAAAAGGAAAACACGATTAAAAACATGTTTTTGTTTTTATTTGAGATTATTTTTTCTCTCAAAAAAGTATACTCGTAAATACAAAAAAACTTTGGAAAATAAATAGGTTTATTGAAAAAAAAAAAAAAAGTTATAATCCCTCTAGTGCCAGTGACGTTAAGGTTATAAGTCCTTCTGCTGACCAACAACTATAGGTACATTTTTATTCTGCCGCAACATCAACAGGTCTCCATGCAGAGAAGAGAGATCAAGTATAGTTGTTAGTTGTTTGCCTCTTTTGCTTAGTTTTTTTGTAGATATAAGCTTCATATATATCCTCTCGGTTCTCGGATAATCTTTCTTGTGGAAAACATTTAATTTCTTATTTTTCATAATTTTCTTTTTTTTTTTTTTTTTTTTTTTTGTCTTGTTGTTTTGCTTCTTCTAATTGAAACTCCAATTAAGGAGGTTTATATTGTGTATGATTAAAAGGAAGTCCCTACTGAGCACAACACGATATTTAGTGTCCTTGATATTGCAATTACGAGTAGGTGGGAGTGTTAATTGTGCGAAAACATGAAAACTTCAATCTTTTATATGCTATGTGAGGCCTACTACACTCGACTCGGTACACTTAAAACACCACAGAAAGTAATAATTCATGAGTAAACTGAATTACAATCAACATTGAATGTGAGAAACTGAAGAAATTGCCTTCTTCTTATTTCTATTATCAGAAGACAACATCTAAACAGTGCTAATTGTTTAATTCTTATGCAATTAAAGCAATTAAATGTTTATTTTACTGAAGTAGTTAGACTAAACAAGAGAACACATTTACTGAAATTATTAAAATAGTTTTAAGTTTGTAACGTTTACTTCTGATGTTTAGTTTAAATTTGAAATAACATGACAACTTGAGCGTTTCTTTGAGATTCTCCAGAGAATTTTGTGGGTGGTTTGCTTAGAATCAAAAATAGTCTGGAACTTCCTACAAAACATGATTTTCTATTTTAAATACAATTGATAAGATCACAAATAAACTCCTATAAATATTGTGTCCACTTACATAATATATACGAAATACAATTTTATAATAAACATAAAGGTAGAGTATCATAAAGCACAAAATAAAATCATTATTTCGGAACCGGTCGAAACTTAATATTAAGATTTTTTTGAAAACAATTTTGGTCTCAAAAAATTTTATTACAATTTTATAAAATAAACTACTATGCCAAAAATTTTCCAAGACTGTTTGAAGCAAAAGAACTAAAATAGCAATAAATGGGCCCGTTCAGATGGGAGTGGGAAAAAATATTGAAATACAACGGAGTTACACATTAGATCACGTTATATGTTTTTAAATAGCCAATGAATGGTTCAAGAACCAAAATTTGTACCCACCAGCAAATTTTGGTTAATTTTTACTGGCCTTAATTTTAAGCAGCCAAATTCAAATGTATTTTAGTTTATTTATCATAGTTTGTTAAAAAACTTTAAAAGTTACTTAATTTTTAAGGAAAGTTTTTAATAATAAAAGTTTTTAATAAAAAAAAAGAACCGATTTTTTTTTTAATTCTGATTTGCTCCTTCAATTTCTTCGATCAATTTCAAGCATTTTTATTCATTCAGCTTTTAAGTTGCCGTAATAATGTTTACTAAAAAAAAATTCGAAAACCATTTTTTTGAATTTTTAAAAAATATTTGAAATTTTTTTTTTGTAAAATCATTTTTCCGAAGACTGCTCAATTTTTTTGTACCAACATTTAGTTTTTAGATGTTGATAAATAATATCTTAAAAATGTACCAATTTTTTTTTTATTATCTTAGCAAACGGCTCTAATGATTTTTTTTCAAAAATTGTATCATTATAGAAGCTGTCATTTAAAAATCGAATTTTATCCTTTTTTTTCTAAAATTGCATTTACAGATTTTTAATTAAAAAGCTTAGTATAGTAAAGAATATCTCCGATATAATGGTTTAGGGTTATTAGATTTTTCTCTAAAATGGCTGTAACGATTTTGATTAAACTTAGAGTTCGTTATGTAATAAGTAATTGTTAGTTAGAATACTGCATTTTTGGTTTTTCCCAAAAAATCATATAACGGAAATAATACACACCTTTTTTCCAAAATTTTACATAATTTTTAGTTATCTCTTTTAAATCTTTACTGGATCAACCGATTTAATTCAAAACTTGTCACTAGGTTCTTTTTATCATTTCAAAAAGTATTGTCTACCTATTGAATATCAAAAAAAAAAAAAATGAACAAAAACTATTTTTTTTTTGTATTTTTTTAAACATAATTAATAATAATATACTAAAAACTGAACTCTTCAATTATTAACAAATATATTAGTGGTATTCATGCAACCTGGTAAACTCTTGGTAAATGTAGTAAAGTGAAAAATCTGGTAATCGAACTGTCATTTCCCCACAAATTTTGACATGTTTTCCACATTCACCAAGTTTACCAGGGTTGGGTTGCATGACTACTATACTAATATTATTTTGAACTACATGAGCAATTTTGTGCAATCCAGTTTGTCTGTTTAATGAGAACATTTATATTTAAAGTAGCAAATGGAGAATATTTGTTACAACAACACTTAAAAAAAAATGACATTTCTCCCGTTGATTAGTACGCACAATTTTGTATTTAAGAACAT
Source organism: Meliscaeva auricollis (assembly GCA_948107695.1). NCBI lineage: Eukaryota > Metazoa > Arthropoda > Insecta > Diptera > Syrphidae > Meliscaeva > Meliscaeva auricollis. The sequence continues at coordinate 72,793,007 of OX403618.1, read as the reverse complement.
ATCGTCCCGAATATTATTTTATTACATGCTTTTAAGGAAAAATTGTGATTTAGTACATAAAAATACTAGTTTTAATACATATTTTGCCGTTTATTACAGCTATACCTGTCCTTAACTGAAATAATCTCACGTCTCGCCTATTTGGAACTCTTACCTTCAAATTAATTATTAAATATAGATACTTAATGCCTTACAAAACAAAAACACTTGGAATTTGCAATAATAAAAGTTAAATTACTTTAAAAGCAAATAAATATATTTTTTAATAATACTAAATTCTTCGTTCATTAGCAAATGCTTGTATTAGGTATGTTTATTTTTTTTGAAAAATACTTATTTAGTTCTTTTTTTTCACAGAAAACTAAGAATTATGTATCTGTCTCTTCCCTATGGAATGGAAGTATCTATTTGCAGTTCTTACATTGAGTTGATTATTTTTTTCTGGTATTTATTGATTTTTGTTTTCTTCAGAAAAAGTTAGATAAATGTCGCAGTCAGGAAAGTCATAATATTCTTTACTCTTTCCTTGAATTAACCACATATCCTTTGGGATATTTCTAATAGAAACAACTGCAAGGACACCATTGGGTACCATCATGTCCCACAATAATATCTATTTGATATGGATTATTTTCCTTCATATAGTTGTCCTTTAAAAAAAACACAACGTGACTTTTTGCAAAATAAACACGTTCCTTTCAAAAACTGCTATCCACAAAAATGTTCAACTTGGATGGATACACATTGATAATTCTGTCAATAACAGAACTACAGAGAAATATTAAATTAATTTTGTTTTTTTAAATATACAAACATAAAGTATGTATTTCGAATATTAAAGAAAATACATATATTCCAGTTAAAGGGAATAAAAATTGTTGTTAAAAATGTGAATCGATTAAAGTGAATATAAAATTGGAAAACAAATATGAAAATTAATTAATTATATACCCGCGTGTCGCATGTGTTAAAGATATTTACATAAATGTATGAGCTTAATATACCTACATTATACGTACATACAATACTATGGAAGTATTGTTTTGAATTTAAAAATTAATAATAAAGTAATTTACTTATCTGCATTTTTCTTACTTTCAGTTATTATTTCATTTGAATGAATTCTGCAAAATACATATATGCAGCTTTATAAATTATATAATAGGAGAACAAAATTACACTTATTTAATATACATAAGTACATAGGTAAGTTCTGACACGAAAAGTAGTGACAACTGATAGTTGGACAAGTAGAGAGATATCGAAAGAACCCTATAGTTTTATAAAAGAAATTTGTTATTAAAATGTTATATTATAAGAGAAAAATTTGTTTCGGATAGTACATGACCCAGTTTTCTGTTCATTACGTTTATATTTACATAGGCGTTATGGGTATCAAACAACAGCTGACGTCAAGGTAAATATAAATTAGCTAAATATATGTAAATGTCATTTACTTTGCCGGACATCTTGTAGCGATAAAACATAGTTTTAATCTCAAAAATTGTGTGTAATTAAATGCTAATTTGTTGGACAAACCAAAAATTTGTAGGTCATATGGTTATTAAGTTATTGAATTTTCCGCTAAAATAGGACTAAAATTAGCGGACGAAAGTTGTAACTTGTTAAGATTTTGCATGGTCACTTTCGAGCTTACTTTTTTCAGCTAAAACTTTAATATTTCAAAAGCGCTAGAGTTACAAAATTGATGTTTGCGCAACAAATACTTTGGTTTGAAAAGCTACAATTACTGACAAAAAATAAAATGAACGGCTGGGTCTCACGAACTTATTCATGTAGTGCAAAGCTATTTTATGTATTAACTTAGCTTGGAAATTTTAGCTTTTGGTCATCTGATGTGTGTAGGTATTGAGAGATATGCACAAATAAGTAAAAGTAAATATTTTTTTAAAACGGTTCAGTGATTTGTGTTTTTCAAAATTTTATTTTAGATGTTGATTTATGTTAGCCATGTTCAAAATGGCATACCATTTTTTTTTTAAATCGTTTGAAAATTTCTTATTTAAAAAAATATTTATAAAAAAAGGCTCCTTAGATTTTTTCGAAAAAAGTTCTAAAAATTTATCGTTATTGGAGAAATCATATCAAAAAGTTTAATTAAAATCGTTAGATCCGTTTTCGATAAAATTCGAGTAACTCAAAAATATTGTATGGGAGGTACTCATTCTAGATGAGATATTCAAAAACAAAAAAAACACAACTTTCGAAATTAAGTTAAAATCATCTGTACTAAATTTGAAGAAAATCCGTCCACGCGTTTGGGCAGTGGAGAAGTGAACAGATGGACGCACAAACGCACAGACGCACAGACCGACGGACGGCATAACGAAAACCACTTTTTCGGACTTTTCCATCATCGTAATGTTGATTTTGATTAAAACCTCAATTTTGTTTTGACACGAAATCAATACTTGACCTATGGAGTCAAATGACTAAAACAGCTTCTTAAATGAATTTAACCTCAAAACGAAGTATGCAATTTGATTTCTTCTATAATGATACATTTTTAGAAAATAAATTTTGAAAATCGTTAGAGCCGTTTTTTAAAAAAACTATTTTTCTAAATAAAATTTAGCAAGGACTTTTATAAAAATAAATTTGTAGGTCAGTTTTATGATATTATCCATCAACATCCAAAAACTAAAATTTGAAAAAATATTGAATACTTTTCGAAAAAATGATTTTTCAAAAATAATAACTCAATTTTTTTTTTTAAAATCCAAAAAAAAAAAATTTTTTTTACAAAATATTTAACGGCAACTTAAAAGCATTCATGTAAAAAAATGGTTGAAATTGATTAAGTCATGAAGGAGAAAATCAGATCTAAAAAAAAAAAAACGGCGGTTCTATGGCAGGTAACGTTAATAACGGTTTTTGAAAAAAATGGTTTTCATTTAAAAATAGACCTTATCTAAAAAACTGACCATGATTTCTTTAATCAAAATCGTAGGCACCGTTTTTGAGAAAAATGAGTTTTTCTGAAACCGTTATATGACAGGTACCGTTAATTGGGGTCCAAAAAAAAAATTCAAAAAAACGTCTGGGGATATTCTCCAAAAAACGCCACATACCAAGTTTGAAGTAAATCGACCCATCCGTTTAGGCTGTGGTCTCTGATACATACAGACAGACAGACAGACAGATAGACAGAATTGTCGGACCCACTTTTTCTCATTCTCTATCATCGTAATGTCATGTTTGATTGTTATCTCAACTTTTGTTTTTTGTACGAATGCATAACTTGATGTATAGTACCTATATCGCAAGTAAAAAGGAATAAAAGGTGTTGCAAGGCTAAAGTAAGGGACGTTAAATATTTTAAAACTCGGTGCTGGAGATTTCGAGATATAAGATTTGATAAAATTGGAAAATTAAAAGTGTTTTTTTTAAGTGTTCATTAATTAATATTTAGTGACGAATATCAAGATGCGCTTCTGTAGATAGAAGCTCTATGCTCTCAAGAAATTGTATAAAAATAGGTGTGAATTGTTTCAAAATTTGTTGAGTAGGTTAATAACTTAAAAGAAATTATAGTTTTTAGTACTAATTGATAGATTTTTTGTTATCTTTCATTTGTGATAAATTAATTTAAATAGTGAAGATATACCTAAAACTATGAACATGTACTACACCTTCAACGACAATATTTAATTTCAGCCAGCTCTATATTTTACTTACGCAAATTGAATATCCAATATTTGTTGTTTTTCCAACACGATTATTATTCCTGTTATAATTAATTACGTTTACTCACAAGAATTAAACTCAAAATTCAGTCTTCCATGTATTTGAATTCCCAAATTAACAAACATTATAGCAGGTACCTATTACAAATCATTTGCGAAAGCAAATTATTTTATATTTAAGTACATATTTGCACAATATGTATATTCTGAAGACTTGGCTGTCTATTTGGTAAGCTTAAAGACTGATTTAAACTAAAAATTATATTGGCATAGCATCATATACCTACTCACTTATCAATATAATGTATTTCCACTATTTTCATCAAACCCATTCAAAAGTAAACATACACTTTTGATTTCGCATTATTTTATCAAAAATAATAAACGAACGCATTCTAGAGCAGGTCTATATATTCAACTGTTCGTTTCTCCTCATCAGTAGGTATAGGTATGTTGGTATTATTACAATACTCACTAGTTACCGTTATTCTTCCTTCTTCCACCTGACAGACTGACACACATTTTCTACACCGCACACACAACAACTACTACTATTATTTCCATATGAAATAAAATGAAAAACGATGTCGTCGAATTTGTGCTGACTGGTGTAGAAAATATTCATTTTCTGATACTGATGAAAATTGGTTTGTGCAGACTCTTGTTTTATTCAAAACAAACATAGTTTCATCTTTAGTTTACTTACCTATAGTAGGCCAACAACAACATCGTATCCATAGGTGTAAAATATATATTGATAAATAGACATGATTTGAGGGACGTCGTCGATGGGTTAGGTTGGGGCTTGGATAAAGGTTATGATGTTCTTTCTATGACACGGGTAACTAATACATTACTACCTAAATTATTAATATTTGAAATAAAAAAAATGGTTTACCTTAAAGGCTTGCCCAAACCAAAGTGCAACAGCGCGACAAAACGATGATATAAATCACTGAGTAAAATACCACTACCTATCTTGAATATTTGAAAGAAACGTCAGGATCACACAGGTTATGCTTCAATATTCTACAATTTTTCAAAAAAATATTCATCAACAAAAATTACATTGTTAGTTAGTTTGTCAGTAACAAGTGAAGTGTTTTAAAATAGTTATAATTTTTTTCAGTGAACAACCTTGATCCATTTGTCAGCCAACAGTACCATTCTCCACTGGTGGCTGGTTGAATTCCAACGACCAAAGCAGACATTCTTGCTAGATTTTGATGAAACTCAATTTAAGCATGTAATCAGTGCCAGATTAACCCTCAACGGGGCCCTCTACGCAACCATCAATTTGGAGGCCCTTTTTTCACGTATCCGTTCCCTTAATTTTTCGATTAAAAAATACAAACTTACATAATATTTAAATAATATCAATAAATTTACTATCTACATTTTAAACATGTCGTTTTCTACATTTGTTTTTTAGAAAATTCATCAATTATATCATGGATATCGATTTTATTCAATAAATCTGACTCAATGCAGAGTATACCTAATATCTCGAGTCGCTCTTGTCGTGTTGTAATTCTTTCAGCAGCTTTGATTCTTTTTAATTGCGAAAAGGATCGTTCGGTAGAGCAATTTTTGTATTAAAAAAATCCGAAGAGCTATTTCTGTGTTAGGAAATACATCGGCTAATTGATCTTCCATTACAATTTTATACAAATAACTATGAGTTTTTTGTGCATCAGTGTATCTGGAATTCACGTAACTTTGGAATTGTTTCATTTCAATGAAAAATTCTTCCAAATCTCCAGAATAAAAACGAACTAAGTTATTTATAGCTTCGTGGAGGTTTCCATCACTCAGAAAAAAGTTGACGAAAAATGCAAATCTCTCAGTAACTTCCATATACACTTTCGCACGTCGTTTGATTTCACTGAGAAGATTGTCAATGATTTCCGATGATTTGTCCAAAAATCATAGCGAGGCGAAAATTCTACTTTTAGAGCATTTCCGTCATTAGGTTGTTTTTTTCCTACGACTAGTACGTTTTACGATTTCTGTATAACCTACATCAGGTAAAAATTGTTTTGTTTTTTCCTCGAAATCATTGAACTTTTCACGGAATGAAACTAAACTCTCTTCTAACGATTCGTACAAAAAAGCCACACGTTTGCAATTCTGTTTTTTTACTTTGCAATTGAGTTCCATAAAATCAACATGAAACCAAATTCGAATTTTTGCATTTTATTCGCGATACACGTCGTACACGTCGTCGCCTCATACCGAGTATCAGTATTTTGTGATTCATCATCAGCAATGATTTCTAGAGCCTCCAATATGATATCAATTGAATTGTTAACTGCATTCGTCGCATTCGAATGTGCTTCCCAGCAGCGTTTAGTTGACAATGTCTTCAAAGTTTTCTCATTATTTATTTTATTTTTTAATACGCCCCAACGTTAGGTGGAAGCGGAAAAAAAATTATATAATGTCTGCATAATGGCGATAACGTAGCATCAAGTAGTGAAAAAGTTGTTATAAAAAACCGTTGTGATTGTGTTATTGAAAAACTTATAAGCAAACCGTTTTACAAGTGGAATTCAGTAGACAAATCTGCAATTATAGCGACTAGTGACCTACTCCATTGCTGAGTTTGTTGATTCCTCGTCGATATTTAGAATTAAGCATTTCACAAATGACATAACACCGTTTGTAGCTAAGAACGTTGGTTTTAATGCTTTAACAGTTCATTTAATACAAGAATACTCTTTTGAATGCATCAAAATGATCCGGATTTTCATCGAAAAATCATTTTTATTGTAGTGGTCTATTTTCATCTTTACGGTAATAAGCAGAATTGTAGCACTTATGGCTGAGAAAATTCAAGAATGTGATTTTTGATGGCCAGAACAAGACAACGAAACAATCGCAATATTGAAAGAAAAATTCTCTGACCGTATTTTTTCTCAAATTGGTGGTGATCACAATTCACAACCCAGATCTGGAGACTTTTTTATTTGCGTGTAAAATCAAATCAATGCCAATGCTTGTTTAAGACCTTCAAGACGGAATTCAAGAAGTTATTAAGGACATAAAGCCGTAAATGTGCAAATTGGTATAATGGAACATTTTATGACAAGGATATGGTGCTGCAACCGTTGCCGTAGCTGCCATTTGTTTACCATTGTTAATGACACACAATGAAATAAACATCTATTGATTTCTTTTAAAATATCAAAATGAAACCCTTATTGGAAAAACCTTTATTAAATAAAGAAACCAAAATAGATCCTTATAGACTCTCGTAAATAAACATTAAAATAAAGATATGAATCTTTCAGTGATTTCGATCAATCCCCATGGTAAAATACTAACTATACGCTCCTGACTTGATTGAAAAAAAAAAAAAAAAATTTTGTTCATCTATGACTCACCTGTCTGTATTGGAGAAAATGGTGTATCCAAGCGGATGTTGAATGCGAAAGAGAGATAGAAATATAGGTAAGAATTCTTGTCGTATATTAATTATACAGAAAGTGTCGAAGCGCAACACAGCAACATCCTCATCATCACATCCGGAGACAATTTCACACTCAACGATTGATTTCAACTGCTGGTACTTGAAGGCACACATATGTATGGCATGGCAACATATAAAACGGTAAAAGAATCCTTTCTATATCTATACACACACATTCATTAGACATACACAGAACAGAGTTTCAGCAAAATATGTTGAATTATTTATATGGTATTTAACACTAAGGCTTTTATCATGATTAAAAGTGGAGGACTCCTTCTCTGCGACCATTTTTTGTCCCCTGCCACTTGCAAAACCATATAAATATACAGTTCTGGCCACATAGAAACTTATAATATATAACCAACCCATCCTAATACTGAAGGCCTCCGCGTGATGAAATCTTTGCCGTTGTTGGTGGGAACATACATCCGCTGCTACTGACTGCTGCCGCCATTGCCTTGGTCACTAAAACCTACCGTCATTGCCACCGCATCTATTTTTCTTTGAAATAGCTCATCCAAAGCGCAGAGCCGAGCCGGGCAGAATATAAAGCACATTTGTTGAATGGCTGCTTTCATTATCATTTTAATAAGCATTATTTATTGTTATCCTGGAAGATGACCACGTGGGTGCGACTATTCTGGGCATTGTTGTCCAGTGTCCACCTCTCACCTCTGTCGCTTTGTTTTGTAAAATTATTCCAGTTTCAGCCTTTTAGTTTGTCCGGTACAACGAGTTTTTATCTATCTACGTTAAATATATCTAGAATGACCATGGAGAGGCTGTTCATGTTCATGTGGGTGAGTTTTTATTTGTGTGTGTGTGTGTGTGTGTAGTAGTATATATATATTTTAGAAAGCTGCTTGACATTGCCAGAGAAGTCCCATCAGAGCGAGCCAAGTGTAGGAAATTTTCGAAACCATTTACAGGTCAGTTGGCAATTTCGAGCTCTCCTCTCTGTGCGCTCTAGGTATGTGCATATGTTGAGTTGATGGTGATACTTTATACTATGTGGGAGCCCCTGCTGTATCATATGAATCCAACTCTGCCATTTGGGTGCAATCCTGTAGCGGCATATCATTGTTTCAAGGATAACGCAAAATGTAACTCAAAGATACAGATATGGATGTACCTAGCTACAAAAAAAAAAAAAAAACTTAATTTACCTTGGTGCCATTAAAATTTCAGGGCCAAAGTCGTCCTGTTTATCCTTTTTTTTTCTTCTTCTTCTTCTACTCTGTGATAGCAATTCAAGTTCATTACTAATGTGTTTTTTGACGTAATAAAACCCAACCACAATGGAGTCCTCGAAAAAAGATAATAACACACAGCATCTGTGACAAAGTTACTTTGATAAACAGACAGAAGCATTTTAATTTCTTGAAACTCGGGTATGAAAACGATAGAGAGAGAAAAATTATTTATACAGGGAGAACTAGGAGAACAATTAATAAGAAAGACAAGTATTGCCGAGATGTTCTTTTTAACGTCTGAAACCTTTGACTCATGATGATTGCATCTACTAGTGCAACTACAGGTCTAAACAATTAAATTAACTTGACATTCAATACAGAAATTATTCGCATAAAGCTGAAAATTAGTTCAGGGTATTGGAACATCTTACTTACTTAGTTTAGGTGGATTGTAATCCAGGATGGATTACGGCCTCAACCAACGTGCTTCTCCAACCAGCTCTGTCCTTAGCTATAGCCACCTCCAGTTACGCACGCAAAGTTGGTTGAGGTCGTTCTCCACTTGTGAGCGCCACCTGTTACGCGGTTTCCCTCTGGTGCGTACACCATCAGGGTTGGATTCGAAGATTCGTCGGGCTGGTGCGTTGATGTACATACGCTCCACGTGTCCCAGCCATCTTAGCCAATGAATTTTTAGCTTCTTGACCAAGTCAACGTCGCTGTGCATCCCGTAAAGCTCGTCGTTGAATCTTCTTCTCCATACTCCTTCGATACACACATGACCAAATATCACTCGAAGAATCTTTCTCTCAAAGCAACCAAGCTAATTTTCATCCGAATCTTTGAACGCCCATGCTTCTGCCCCATACAGCTGGACCGGGATGATTAAGGTCTTGTAAAGCGTCTCCTAATTCCTTCTCAGCCCGAAGAAACAGCGATTGGCAAGAGTAATTCTCCGTTTGATCTCTTCACTGATGTCGTTGTTTGAGTTTATAGTGGATCCCAGGTAAACAAAGTCCTTGACTGCTTCGAAGTTATAACTATCCATCGTGATGTTTTGGCCGAGTCGACGATGTTGAGTTTCCCTTCTCGTTGATTGCATGATAACGCGTCACCTTGCCTCAGACCTTTCTCAACATCAAACGGTTCAGAGGTGTTCTTACGGACATTGACGGATCAGCTAGATTTCTCCATTGTCATCCTGCACAAGTGGACGTGTTTGGCAGGGATGCCGAGATATGACATGGCTTTGTATATAACTCGTCTCTATTCAGGCTATCATACGTGACTCTAAAATCGATGAAGAGGTTGTGTGTATCGATTTGGAATTCACGGGTATTTTTCCAAAATCTGTCAGAGTGTGAACATTTGATCGACTGTTGACTTGCCTGGCCTAAAAACACACTGATAGGGGCCAATCAGATCGTTGGCAAAAGGTTTTAGATGAACACACAGTATCGACGACAGGATCTTGCTAATTCCCCTGTAGTTGGTACATGTCAGAGCGTCTCCTTTTTTGTGGATGGGGCACACTATGCCAAGGTTCCATTAATCGGGCATGCTTTCATCCAATCGTCGTCCAAATTGAATGGAATAACAGCGGAGTGTTGGCTATCTTCGCCGTTCAGGAGTCTAGAAAAATGCTGCTTCCAGATCCTTTGCACTGACTGTGTGTCTACTACCATATTAATCCTCTCATCTCGGCAGGTTTCTGTTCTGGCCTTGTTACCTTCTTACCCTTTGGTACCCTCTGCCGGTACAATCCTTAATAGACTCGACCGCAGTGCTCTCTCTTTTTATTCCTGAGGGCGTTCCTCACTTCTATTTTGCCCGTAGAGCTCTCGGGCTGCTCTCTCAGTGGCTCTAGTTCTTGTTTGCAGCATTGTCTGATAGGCCTCGTTCTTAGCAGCATGCGCCAGCCAGCATTCTCCGTCAAACCAGGAGTTTCGTTGTGGTCGCCTTGTGAAACCCAGCACATCAGTGGCGGCACTACTGATGGCTTGTTGACAATGTCTCCACTGGTCCTCTATGCTTGCTGCTAGTGGCTGGCCAAGAGATTAAGAAAAATGCGGTCAGCCAAAGTTTTGGCGGTTTCTTGCGATTTGAGTTTCGGAACATCAAACTTTTTCACAGCATCTGCTCGGCGTTGTGTGCGGTCATAAATACACCTTCACGGCATATATTTGCAGAACATTTTAATAAAACTGGTAAAAGCCATCTTGTTATATGCTGCAAAGAATTTTTCGGTAACAACCAATCCCATTAATCTGGGTTTATTTAATCGTTTCCATGCTTGGACTTAAAAATAAACTCTGTAAAGGTTCAGCAGCTGTGAAAGTAAGTATAGGTAAGAGAAAATAAAAACTGTACCTACTGTTTTGTTAAGTCTCGTCAATCAAAAAAATGATGAGGATAGGTACCTAAGATCTTCAATCCATATGTTTCTTAGTCACGTTCGTGCTTTATTAATTCAAAGGAGAAGTTTTAGACCACTTTTAAATATAAAATTATGATATTAATTTGGCTAAGGGAACATTACCGCATCACTTATATATAGCATGTAAATTTACCAAAATGTCTTTACGCAATAAACACGAGATTAGGAGTAATATTTTGCTAAAAAATTTGGATTTTCGTTCCCCCTACCCCATAGATTGTAAACATTTTATTTAACAAGTAAGTGATACCTTCAAACTTCCAAGGACAAATTTATGTAAAAAATAACTCAGCTATAAGATTTATTTAGCTATAAGCTTTTTATAAGTTTTGAATTATTATTTAATAAATTAACTAAAAACTACTTTAAATTTGTTAAACATCCACAATGTTGTTTTTTTTTTAATAAAAATGTTAAATTCTAATTTATATAAATCACAATCCTTGCTGACATTTATTTTTGATTAAATAATACCACGCATTCAAAATAAATAATATTCTATTTACTCTCAATAATTATAATGTTTAAATAACAAAAACGAAACTTTCATGTTAAATTAAGCCACTACTGTTCAAACATTTTAATTTATATAAACGATCAGCAAATTGTCCTGCCATACAAACACAAATTAATAATTATTGTTCTTTTTTGCTGCGCTGCAAATATAAACATCGGAAGAATTTGTAATGCATTTTCTATGCATTTGCACCTGCATAAAAAAATAAAGAATAATAAATTATACATTTTATAGGCAAGTACGGGAATGGTTTAGTGATTTTTTTGCTGACGCAGTCGTGGAAAAGTGAATGAAACAAAAAAAAAAACTCTGTTTTGTTCAATCCGCAAATAATGAACATAACTATTTCGCTACTCGTATTTCTTTTTTGAATAAAAAAATGATAACAAATAACAAAAAAAAAAAAGAAAATAAAGTGTTCCTTCTATTTATATATAGAAATATCCTTGGTGTTTCAGATAATAATAAAGCATCTATGCGTTCACAGAAAAAGAAAAATAATAATAGCTTGCGTAAGCACAAAAGTGCATACTGCTAGCACGATAGGTTGCATTTTTATCCGAACAATTGCTTCATTTTCAACTTTGAATGAATATGCACGAAAGTATATTTCTATTATGTTCAGGCAGGCATCCATGTAATTTACAATATCAGAGGATGCAAAGCATTATAGCTCATTGTTAGTAGGGTGCCTGTCCGTGTCAAGGAAATTGAGAGTATGATTTTTTGATGATGCATATAGTTTTTGTGATGCTTGACAGACAGACAGATAGACAGTTAGTGGATAAAGTAGAATCAAAAGTTTTTTTTTTTTTTTTTTTTTTTAATGAAAAGTATGATTGCATAAGAACTGCTTTGTAATAATAACTATACAAAAGAGCTTTGTAAAAGTAGTTGCTTTTGCTATTCAATTTTGAACTCAATCTAAGGGCTTATTTCTCATCAAAATATTACATCAACTTTACATACAAAATCAATAAGAGGACCCCACTGCTCCTTGTAGAAGTACTACTTATTTGTAGTCGAAATACACCAGAAGTACTAAGGGTACTTGGCAAGGAACGAACATATTGATGATAAAATTTGTTGATGTATTTATAGCTGATGTAATTTAATGAGAAGCAGTCCCCTGGTTCTATAGTTTTTTGTTTTTTTCAGTTATTAATTCAAAATATTGATTTTACTTTTATAGTGGAGTGCTAAAGAAAATTATCTTGGAACCGGGCATAATCACTCCCATTTAGATGTTTTTTTATTTTTGTTTTTAATCTTAGTATTCAAAAATACTTTATCAGTTACCGGTGAAAAATTACAGCTTTTAAAACTTAACAAAAAAATTGTTGTAAGCAAACTTTTTCTTATGAACAAATTTCATGAAATTACTAATCCAAAAATTTTCCAGGACTATTTAAGGAAAACAGGTATATAAATAGGATAGAATAGAATTTTCTCAAAAGTAAAAAAAAAAAAATTATTGAAATATAACGGAGTTAAATAAAAGTTCAAATTATATTTTTTTAAATAGCCAGAAAAACCTTCTTTTATTAAAATATTAAAAAAAGTTGATCCAATAAATAGTTTAGGAAAAAATGATTTTCAAAATCAGAATTTTGAAAGGAAAAACTTCAACCAAATTTCTTTACTGATTTTTTTTTCTAATTTTTCGTTATAAAATATAATTTTTTTCTTCCAAAATTCAATGATCATATTTTTAGGCAACCAAATGCAGAAAATTTTATTATCTTATGCTGTAAGGTTTCTTAAAAAAAAAAAAATACTTACTTAATTTTTATTTTGTATTTTTTTTTTTTTTTTAATATCTTCAAAACTAGAAGACATGTTAACATTCACCTTTTTGCATTCAGCTTAAATGAAATAAGACCATTAAGTTTTGTTAGAAAAATGGACCCTTAAAGAATAATGTCATAAAATCAATTTGATTTTTTTTTTTAATATTATTTTTTTTCCTATATTTATAGTTTGAATAAAAGTTTTTCAAAAACAAACTCCATTAACTTTTCTTGAGGCAATTAACTTCGAATAAGAACATTGAATTTTGGAAAAACAAATTATATGATAAGTTAAAAAATTTGATTAAGACTTTTTCAAAATTCAAAATTTTAGAATTATTTTTTTAAACTATTTTTTGGACTAACTTGATTTAAAATTTTAACAAAATAAGATTTTTCTGGCTCTTTAAAATATATATGATTTGATCTTTTATATTTCAATAATTTTTTTTTCTGCTGTAATTCAACTTTTAAGATAATTTTAACAAATTTGTTAAAATTAATAAAAATAAACTGTATGTGTGTGTGTGTTCAGGTTCGTGATACTTTTTTACTTGCTCTATGGGCAAGTATTGGTTTCTTGCCAAAAAAATTGAGGTCTTAATCAAAACCAACATTACGATGATGGAGAAGTCCAAAAAAGTGGTTTTCGTCATGCCGTCCGTCAGTCTGTGCGTCTGTGCGTCTGTGCTTCTGAGCGTCTGTGCGTCCATCTGTACCCTGCCCAAACGCGTGGACGGATGATTTTTACGTTATTTCAAAAGTTGTTTTTTTTTGTTTTTGAATATCTCGTCTAGAACTAATATCTCCCATATAACGGTTTTGAGTTATTGGGGTTTTCTCGAAAACGGCTATAACGATTTTGTTAAAAAAAATACGTGTACGTATTATGTTCAGTGATAACAACAAAACTGCATTTTTAGTTTTTCTCAAAAAACTGGAACATCGGAGAAACAGCATTGCCTTTCTTTATTGCAATTTTTATTTGTTTTTTTTTGTGAATATCTTGTAAGCGGCTTAAGAGATTTTGACTAAAACTTTTGCACAGATGCTTTATATAACCTTAAAAAATCTAATAAAGTTTAAAAAAAAATAGGTATTAATTAAAAAACTAAACAGTTAAAATTAGTTTTATTTTTTTATACACATTCCACTTTTCTTGTAAAAATATATAACTCAAGCAAAACTCTATATTTTGTTAATTTCTAACATAATTAGTTGTTTATTTTTATAAACTTTATATAAGATGCTTTAACATCTATAGTAACTTTAAACCAAAGAGCAAGTACGGGCGATCCAGTCGTGCATTTTATTTCGTTAACCATAATTATCTCTAGAAAGAATCAAGGTATTAACTTCAAAACATGCAGAAAGGTGTTTCAATAAAAACTAATTAGCATTTTTTTTACTATCTGCAAGAATTGTAAAATTACTTGCGTCTCAAATATCTTGAGAACATAATTGTAATGATTTCGACTCTGGTCCAGTTTTATTGTAAAAAAACTGATAAGAATTAAAAAAAAAATGTGGATAGTTTTTTTTTATCAAAAACTGCTACAAATAGTTAAAAATGAGTTTTTGAACAAATATCTTGATTCTCTGATTATTCTGATAAATTGGTAGAAATTATAAGTAAATCTTATTCATTTTTCTGAAAAAAAAAACTGTGAGAAAAATAATTTTTTTTTTATAACACAAATACCTCAACAAAAAACGGCACAACATTCTGCTTCTCTTCATTGAATTCTTATTAGATTTTTGAAGATTTTGAATTTGTGATATTCAAAGAACCAATGGGAAGTTGACAGTGTGGGTTGCACCTAGCCCCTTTTTTTTGACTCAAATTAGAAGAAAACGTATTTCAGAAAATCTTACGTCTATGATCTGGTAACGATTTCGAAAATTTCACTATTTGGCAATAAAAATTAAATGACTTTTATAAACACAATAAATTGATCAAAAAAAAACAAAATCTATCTATTTTAACCATCTCTTTATTGAATTTAACGTAAATAACCATGCATAATATGTATGTATATCTAAACACCATCATTGCGTGAAAATAAATTGTTACAAACTGACATCGTTTCAAAGGAACAATAAAAAAAAACAAAAAAAAAAAAGACAATTCACCACAAAAACAATTCTATAAAATTTAAGTTCAATGGTGCAAACACTTAGAAACTTTTCCAACTGTGTAAAAATCTCATCACCTTTACCATCATATGTGGGGGGGGGAGGAGGGGAGGTGGGATATAAATAAAAGGTAAATAAATCCTTTCAAAAACACAACATCAAAGCCTCAAAGCCATTTCGAAAGTTGAGCAACGTACCTAACAATCAAAATATATATATTATATGCATTTTTATTCAATCTCCTTCCTCTACTTGCCTCTTATGCCCTACCACACGAACCTGCTACCTGCTATAATACATATACATATCCATCAGTCATCTCTCTGTTTGTATTCCAGGCATTTCTATAGGTAAATTCCATATACACGAACTCATATCAAATTGAAGCCAAACAGGCAACACAGCCCCATAAGACACACGGGAAGTATAAAAAGTCAGTCAAACTCACAACGACAATAATCCTCAACGGAAACGCACATCATATATCCTCTTGTTACCTCATAAAATTGCCTCTTTTTTTTCCCATGGAGATAAAAAGCAGAAAGCCGCATGTAAGACCTTAACGAAAATATACAATGGCTGCCTATGTACTGTATAAAAAAAAAAAATAATAAAAATAAAAGTGAGCGAGAAATCCTGAGAAAAAAAAAACCCCAAGCTGGAATATACTTTCACATCATCATTTCGTTGACATTGAAACAAATCCAAACGTAAATAAGCAAAAAAACAAAAAAAAAAAAAAAAGGCTCAAAGATTTAAAGAAAAAAAGAAAAAATGAGTATTTATGTCTGTAATCCTGTAATGACTTCTATGGAGAAAACAGAAAAGTTTGACTTTCATTTCGCTGAGCTTCTATCTTTTTATTATAGACTCGTAAGTAGGTGTAACCAAGCCCCCAGACCCTCATTCATATAAAGTATTTACTTTTGATTCAACATTTTATTGCTATCCTTCAATCCTTGTGAGTGCCAACAAAGCTTTTTATATATTCAAAATACTCTCACAGAAGTTCCTGCGCCAAATGGCGGTGCGGGTGGATGTGGTTGAAAAATGAAAAGTATTGCCCCGTTGCGTTCTCTATTCAATATTAAAACACAGATAAATAAATATTTTATTTAGAAAAGGATAGAGGAGAGATAGAAAGATATAGCTGCTATGATCCTTCCGCAACTATACCATCAACATCATCACCATGAAGACAGGAAAGTTTCAAGAGATGAATCATATAAAAAAAACTGTTGATAACCCTGAAGTGAATCACAAACACACTCATCAAATTTGTTGCTATAGGTGCTGCAAAAAGGATATGCCCCACCGCGAGCCACCACGAACAGCATACACTATATACCTACAGTAGGTACCTACACAGGTTGAAAAGAAAAATAAGGCTATAAAATATCTGTTAGCCGTATAAGACTTCTCATCCCTTTTTAATGGGCTATGAATTATGGTTTAAGTTGAGTTATTTCTTTGACTGTCTCGGTTTTTGTGCGGATTAAATGTTTTTTTTTTTTTTTGTTTCTACTTTATTTTCTCAACCAGCACTCTTTGATATAGTAGGTACAGTGTGTCTTAGCTTGGTATAAGTTTAATGTATAGGCTTTATAGTGAAATCAGTTGGGAGTTGAGGCAAGACCATTTAAGCTTTAAGTTCAAAATTGAGTGATAATTCTGTTAAGCTCTTCTTATCTAGTGAATTCATGAAATGTGGGTACCCTTGAGAGCGATTTTGAGAACTCAAACTTATTTTCTTGTTTTGACTTTTGTTCTCTATAAATAAAGTGATAAAAACATTTAATACCAAGGTCCTTTTGGGTCTTATTTTGATCTATTTAAGATTGTAAGTATAATTGAAAGCTCTCAGAAAATTACTTATCAAAATGTATTGAAGAGACAATCGTGTTTGACAGGGCTTGGCATCAAGCTGTCTTATCGAACATGTGTACATTCTGTTTCGATGATTTTCTTCTTCCCTGTACTAGCAGCTTTCTTTTGAATCGTTCAATACAAGTCATTTTAGGCGGATTCAAGTCTGAAACCTTTAAAATAAATGGTGGAATACCCCAGGGCTCCGTTCTGTGTCCAAATCTCTTTCTCATCTTTATTTATGATCTCCTGTCTAAATCGTCTTATTCACTTAATTGTTTCGCTGATGATTGTTCGTTTGTGAATTCAGACCAATGTTCCTAGGATGTGGAATTTCAATGGCAAAATGTGATAAGCTCATTAAATTCGGATCTTTATAGCATTGTCCAATGGGGAGTAAAAACCACGTAGAATTTAATGCTTTTAATGCTTTTTATTATCTTCAAAGCAAAACCTACCCTCTATGCCACTTTCCATGTCCATGTGTGGTACTTGCATTGAGGAAACTGATCAGCTTTCCATACTCGGTATGAGCGTTACAAACCACCTCCTGTGAAAGTAACACATATTCGAAATCACCAAAAACTCTGCGAAATGCTTAGGTTTCCGACGCAGATGCATTTCATTCTGATTGACGTTAAGTAAACTACAGTATTCTGGTTGTCCGAATGTTTCAAGATACTTGATGCAACGCAACGTCACCAACATAAAACTGTTAGTAAGTTTTAATGTGGACAGTTCCAATTACAAAGCATCCATCAAGTCTTTCTTCGATCGAGTTTTTAGGCTTAAATGTTCTTACAGACCACCTGGTCACAATCCGCATGAAAGCAAAATTAAGGAACTCGACGCAGATATATGTTAGCGCCCCACGAAGAAGAGGATGACTCACTGGGCGTCAACAAAGAAACTCTTGGTTCGACGAAGAATGCTACTAGGAAAGAAGGTCTACCTGGCAATGCGGCAAACAAGAACCAAACCTGCTGAGAGATCAGCCCAAAAGGGACAAAGAAAAAATTAACGCCAACTTCTCAGATGGAAAAATAGAGAGCAAGAGATTTGGCTGGTGAAGTCTATTGAGAGTTCTACTGGCAGGGGGTGTGTTCGAAAGCTCTACCCAAGAGCAAGCCCATACACTTCGCGAAGTAATATTTTTGTTTTCGTTTGCGGCTAATGAATATCCTTTGAATTGAATGAAAATCATTTGCTGGAAAGTTAATACAATCCGCGCAAAAGTTTTCCATTCGTAGCAACTGTATTGCATTTAACCCAAATTTTAATACTACTACAGCAAACATAATACAAAACAACCCATTCGTTTGGAGCTCATTTTTATGAGTCGATTGTAGCAAACAAAAATGCTTATCACATCTTAACATCTGTTCTCTTACTAGAAAATTCTATTGTTTGCATCAAACGAAAAAATAGATTGCGAAGAACCTCTCCAGAAAGTTGTTTGTTGCACGGAACTCCTTTTTTAGTGTAAATATACAATTCATTAACTGCAAATGAATGCAGAAAACAAATTTTCTTAATAATAATTGACTCTTCGTGTTCATCATTATATGCTAAACGAAAGTTGTCTAGATTTTTTTTCGAAAATAAGAGGTCAGAGGTTCAATCAACGGTGTTGCGCTGAACTGTTTTTTTATTTATTCGTTCGCAAAAATTGTTTTCCCGAAACAAATTTAAGAGTTTGCTGCAAACGAAGTTGAAGTCAATATATTACTACCCAACAAACGTAAAGTCATCATGATTCGTTCTCTCATTTTGTTTCTATGCATTCTACGCCAATCATAAATTAAACAGTCCGTAGTGGAATGACAAGACACCTACTTCAATTTGCTGCAAACTAGACCGACAAATTTTCCAGCAAACGAAAAAGTCGTTTAGGCATACTTGTCGTTTGCCGCAATCGATTTGTTCTCTCAGTGTACATATACGATGACGCGTAGCTCAATACGGTCTGAGGACGTGAGTAAGTATCGTAATTTTTCCTTTTATTTTATTGTTTAGTGTTCCTACCAACGATTCAGTCGTTTATTTTAGTGTTTGGTTTTTTTTTTTTTGTTTTTGTAGAAGTGCTAATCAACTCCTTCGTATTAAAAAACAAATTTGGTTCCAAATTTCCCGATAATGGTAGAAAACTCCATTCAACATAGACAAAAGAGTAAACAAACGATTCCTTTAATCCGACTATTAAAATCCTCCGAAAATTGAAAGACAGGCTATCAAGCTGTTCGACGTGACTCATTTATACAAAGTTTGTTTTTTATGAAACCTAGCGATGAATGGAAGCAAATTAATGCCAATGTAATAGTTTTTTTTTTTTTTGAAAGACCTTACGAAACTATGAAGTTTCAAAAAGTTTTTTGACAACATGCATCATCAACGAAAATTTTCATCGAAGTTATGGTTCATTTATTCTTTGTACAGAAGAAGGATTAAAAAAAACTCGATCCTTTCAAATAGTTTTTGAAGACTAAAGTTACACTCAAGAAAACTTTTACAAACTGCTGAAAATGTAAACACAAACTTAATGTTCTGCTTACAATGTCACCATACAAAATATTATGATTAATCTCAATAGTCTGCTACATTGTCCTAACACTTTACTAAAATTTTAAAATTAATAGACCTTGTTAAATGAACCAAGAAAATATAAACTGATAAAACTGTCTATCATGCTTCTCTCAAACTTCTATAATGCATTGAACACTACTCTGGTATTTTGCTTAAAGATCTTTGTGCTGAATTATAACAATTACTCGTTTCTCATACAAAATCAGATACACTTGCATATCTACCAGAATAAACGAACCAACTTCGACTATAATTATTATTGTCGAGTAATTAACTACCGATTAATAGGGTGAGTACTTATAGAGTGCAGTGGTGTGATACAAACAGCTTCTGACAAGAGCTTTCCAATAATAGTATGATTGTTACAGGACCGAGGGACGGCTTCAAAGTTGGGCGGGGCGGGTTGGGTGGCCAAAGTACATAGTTGTGAAAGTTGACAAAGGACAACTTGTGTGTGCTGGTTTGCATTAACATTAGCTCCTGGAGGTTCAATTCTGACCGGAAGAATGCGAACGGCAACTACAGGAACGAGAATGAAAGACAGAGAGAGAGAGGGAGGGAGAGACAAAGTTCTGGCTGCTGAATAGTTAATGATGATGAGCCAGCAACTTCCGAATGGCCATAATGACAAATGGGTTTTGTAATTTTTCGTGCCAGAAGGCGTTAGCATTGGTGTTAGTGTTGGTGTTGGTGGCGACCTATGAAAGATGCTTCGAAAGTGATGAGTCCCTTTTGGAAAGGATCATTAGGTGGGGCGTGTGATTTTAATTTATGGCATTAATATTTGTTTTTGGGGGTAAGTTCTAGATATACCTACCAAAACTTTGTTATTTGGGCTTTAAACGTTGGTCAAGTTTGTTTAGATATTTTGAAATTATATGTTTTTATAAGGTATGTGAATCTGTGTGGGTAAAAACTTTTGAACATAAAGAATATTTTGTACAACTAGTAGAAGAGAATGTTCCCCTTGGCGTTATGGTTAATATGATGGACTATCACATCGGACCTTGATTTTTTTTTCAGAGGTACTGCCCCTTGCGAGAAATTGACAAAACCTCCAAGAGTACTGCTTGAAAGAAGCATCTCAACAAGCTGTTCTGAACCGATAGAAAATTGTAATTCTCATTCATTCCATAATCCATATATTCACACTGGAAATGGTTGAGAGAGTCAGTCATTCAGCCTTGATTCTTGTGAGTTATTAGTCGTACCACAAATTTTTTTTTTTTTTTTTATTTTTTTACTCAACAAATTGATGAAAGCAAAATTATTCTTTATTTTGATATTTAAAATATGGTATTTTAATAATGGGATTTCTTATTTGAAAGTAATAAATCAATTAGCAATAAACTTTTAGTATTGGATTTGATGGAAGACACCTTGCAGAGCCACTTATTTTCTAATGAACAACACCTGCTGTATTAATCAAATTATTAAATAATGTATCAATGTTGATTGATTGATTGATCAATGTTCATTAAAATGAAAGAATTCCAATTATAAGAAAGTCTTTAAAAGCTTTTTTTAATCTGACGTAAGAAAACATTTTACAAAGTTGTGTTAAGTGGTAATAACTGTGTTTTTATGGTGAGACCAATTGAAAATAAATTTTGTAGAGAAAAATGAGCAATTAGAGAATGTGAAAGTTCTTTCTCATTATCAAAAGGTTTAAATAAAATACAATATTTATGATGAAACATCACCAAATGCATTGTATCTATAATAATTAATAATATTTGCTAAAACACTTCCATCCATGCACACGGGACCCAAAATCACCCGAAGAATCTTTCTCTCAAAGCACCCAAGTTACTTAGTTCTGAATCTTTCAAAGCCTATGCTTTTGCTCCATATAGCAGAACTGAGATGATTAGGACCTTGTGTATAGTTTTTTCTTTGTCCTTTGGAGAGAGGATTTTACTAATGATATGCAATGCTGGCTATCTTTACCGCTAAGCAGTCTGACGGTATAACAATAACCATATTCTCAATCTTATCTTGGTACACTGAGAGAACAAATCATTAGCGGCAAACGAAAAAAAATCCCAAACGACTTTTTCGTTTGCTGGCAAATTTTACGGCTTCGTTTGCAACAAATTGGTACATTCGTTTGGGTAAAACACTTTTTGTGAACGATAAAAAAAAAGCTAAGCGTAACGCCTGTGATTGAATGGGCAACCTCTCACTTACGAAGCAAGTAGGAAACTTGAAAAAGGTATAGCGTAACATCTGCGATTGAATCGCCGGCAACCTGTCGCTTACGAAGCGAGAAAGTATCATGTCATTCCACTACGGACTGTATTATTTATGATTGGGGTAAAATGAGAGAAATTTTCGACTTCAACTTCGTTTCCAGCAAACTCTTAAATTCGTTACGGTGAAAGAATTTATACGAACGAATAAATAAAAAAAAGTTCAGCGTATCCCCAACCTGTAAACTGCGAAAATTGAATTTGTGACCTAAGAAAATATGTTTCCTGTAAATGAATTGTACATATATTTACACCAAAAGCTAAGTTCTTTGCAACAAACTAATTTCTCGAGAGGTTCTTCATAAACTATTCTTTCGTTTGCTGCAAACAATAGAATTTTCTAGTAAACGAGCAGGTATTACCTACGACATGTGCTTCTCGGCTCACCTGCTAGTTTGAGTGAGATCCTGGCTTTTCAAAACGTGTAACCTGACCAAGCCACTGTCACTTACATACGGTTTCTTCAACGAAGATCCTGATATTATTAACAAAAAAAAAAAAAAATCTGAAAATATTATTGACGAAAGCTTGCAGCTTTCTGGCAACTGAAGATAAGATTTTTCACGTTCAGAGGACCACAAGCGGAACGACCTTGGATTGGTTTTTAAGCTTATAGAATTATTATTCAATATTTTGGACAGCATTCTGAGTGCAGCCTTTGCCTTTTTAATACGGCCTGTTCCTTACGTTCGGGTTTGGGTCCTGGAGACTACTTCTACGTTGATTTTGTGGCACTTCTTGTTTTCAAATATGGTTCCACCAACTTCAAAAGGGTTAGCATTGTAGATTGCACCACCATTGTCATTGCAATCGCTAGCGCCATGTTTTCGCATTAAATGCGAATGAGACCATCATTGTTATTGCCAACTTTTGTATTTAAATCTCCCATAACCATTATGATGTCGCTACGGCATTCAGCCGGTTACTAAAAGTCTCCCTTACTTCAGGATCTGAGGTATTTCTGTGGGCTAACATTCAAATTTTTCATCAGTTTCTGATAAAAAAAAGCATCGAAAAAACGCCGATATTATTGCAAAATATACGTTGAATTTCTTATTGCGTTTTAGGGAAAACTGCCGTCTACCTCAGATGCTGACAAAAAAGAAAAAAGACAGCTTGTTTCACACTATTTTCGAATTACTGACGAGTCATTAAAAAAGGGATTTAGTTCTAAACCCCAATTTTTTTTGAAAATTTTCAAAAAAAACTTCAAAAATTCGACAAAAAACTAAAACAGAAACTTAGAAAACCTTCCAAAAGTAACAATTTTAAAAGGGAGGGCTAACATCACATAGGTTCCTACCTACTCAAAGCATTAATACATTTTCGGGAATCAGTTAAAAACACACGTCATTCAATTTTATTAATTAATTATTTAAAATTTCATATTTCTTGGCAGGCATTGATTTTTTGAACCACTTCCAAATCAATATTCTTAATTTGATAACTAAACCACATCAATAGTCAGGAAATATTAGTTTAAGCTTTCTATAATATCTCAACACAATCCCAAACAAAGAAGACAAATTGTTCTCCCACAGAACATCAATTTTAAAAATATTAAAGTCTAATTAATTAAAAAATTCAACTTGCTTTCGTTGTTCCAATTAAATTTAATTCCATGAAACCAACCCTCATTCATCTACATTCTAAAGCAACCTACATATTTTATAAGGCACATAAGAAAAAAGCTAAAGACACTCTGCTAGATAATACGAAAGAAAAAACAAGAAAAATAAAAAAAAAACATGTTTCCTAACCACAAAATATTTCCCCCATTCACATAATAATTTCATTTTCTTCTTGTTTTTTTTTCGTTTTAGATGGATAAATGAACAACACACTATGAGGGGCGAAATGCCCCAATGTTAGTAGCAATTATGCTTACGAAGAAACAGCTGCTGTGTTCAACATCATCAACAGTTATAACGAAGAGAAAAAGAAAAATAACAAAAATAAGACCAACGGACAACGGAAGCAGAAGCCAAATGAAGCGAATTCAAGAAAACGAATGCAAAATTCAAAAAAATACAAATCGCCAATAACATCTGCTTCATTCTATATACTCTCGTACAACTTCATAAATATACATAAGAAAACTCACAAACAGACACTCTCTCACATACTCCAGTCAGCAGCCATTAAAAGGAAAAAAATATTATTTCGTTTGTCAAAGTTTAAGGAATTTACTACTCTATATATTACCACCATCTCATCTCTAACCACTACCATCATCAAATCTAACAGCTAAACATCTTAACATCAGTATCCAAAGTAAGCAGACACATTTGGGCTGCTGTGTGATCCTGAAAGCTAAGAACGAAAATCTAGCATCGCTTCGTGACTTTACACTCCTTCAGAGTTGTCGTGCTGTTAAAGGATTCAGATCACCATCATCATCATCATCATCCCCATAAGTACCATCACATTGGATAGAAACACAAGAACAGCACCATCGACTTCGATAAAATTGCAAACGACACATACCCGCTTACATATACTTATACAAAAACAAAGTTCAGAAAGAAAAAAGGATAATAATATCCCACATACGCCACAGAAAACCGAAAATAATACGCAGGACTTAGTCACAAATCCTTCAATTGACGTCGATACACGAACACAAATTCGGTCCAAATCACTCACACACCCTCATATTATACGAACGCACACACCCCCCGCCAAGTGAATATGTGAGATATGTCGAAAATCCTCACATTGTGTTTGCCAAAAAGGACCAATATGTACACCAAGCAGCAAGAACGTCAAATAAAATACAATAAAAGTGCTGAGTAAAGGCCAAGACCATCAGTCCCAGAACTCAGAGATACTACACCAACACCAACTCTGGCGAGGAGGAGGGCAAAATTGGAGGAATTGTGGCAGTGGCAGCATTCAAACACTGCCATCATTTCGTTTTTTTGTTTTTGTTTTTAAAAATTTATCTTTTTTAGTTTTTTTTCTTTTCATTTAATTTTGTTTCCTCTTATTTTTGTTTGCTTCAAAAAAAAAAAAATAAGTAAACGGAAGTTGCCACCGAAATGAGCATGGAGACTAAAACACTATTAAGGGGTAAGTTAAAATATAGTTTTGCAATTCAAGTTATTTTCGTTGAGTGAGCAAACTCGGTGAGGTATAATAGTTTTGTGTGTTAAAGTGGCGCCCGGGTAATAGGAACTTTTAGATCGTACCTACATTATACCTGCAAAAAACAAAAATGAAAGCCATTAAGAAATAGAAGTATCTTGTAAAAGGCTCATTTTAAAGGTGATGTTATAGTATTTTGTACTTACACCTTTGAGTTGAATGGTTGTTCAAAAGGAAAATAGAAGATCCCATTACAGAAATTCTATGCTCGCATAAAAGTGAATGCATAGAGAAATGTTAAGAAAAATATTCTTACGAAGAAAAAAAAAACAAAAATGTGTGTAATGGAAACTTGCCAGTAAGTTTACTCAAACAAGTTAAAATATATTAAGGGAATATAATATAAGTAGAATGTACAGAACGGAACGTTTTGAGTTTAATACAATGATAACTCTGTTCTCCAAATTTTTACATTGAGAATACTGATACCTAACTGAAAAGTTTCTTATGATATTTAATGCACCTTCATTACAAGACATCATTTCAAGGCACGAATGCCTTTATCATTAGCGACGTATTTTTACCAGTTTAGGGAGGGATGCCCGCGAAGGCTCCTAGGTACGAGCATATAAGTACCTGTTTCACAGTTTTTCAGTGAGTCAGTGGCGGTTTTGTGATCTTCCTATGTGAAGAACACACATTACCCCAGTCATACCCAAAGAATTGATCTAAGTGCTGGTACTCTTGGGTGAGTTAATATCTGAGCTTTTGTGACATCAAAGATATTGGTAAGATCTTTCCCGAACCTTAAGAAGCAACGTACAACGTTCTCTATCGTCATCTCGATGGATCCTGTCTTTTTCCAAGATTTGCTGTAATTTAAATGTTGATCTTTTATGATCTGAACATATCGTATTGTTGAAGAAAAACTTAAGCTTATGTGTGATATTAAAGACTAACAGAAGTTTGCACTGTTCAAAGGGTCTCCTTATTTTTAGAATCACTTTACATATGTTTCATCGATCCTACGTTTCTCGTGTTAATTCTATATTCTACTTAGAGGCCGTGTTCCTCCGTTCTCTCTAAGTAGGTACACAGTTGCGTGAAATTAGCACCTCTACACCCGAAATTCAAAAATGTAAGTATGCAGGAATAAGTTGATAATTTGCTGCAGCATTCCCGAATTTGTTGCTGCTACTCTTACTACCCAAACAAATGGCGGTGATAACTTCGCGTGAAGTTAGCACCACCATCATCCAAAACTCTAAATTTAAAAATTACAAGTATGGACGAATTTGTTGGTAACTTTTTGTCATAAAGTCACCCTTATTTCAAATTTGTTACTCCATGATTTGCCCTTGAAAAGGTTAAATTTGTTAAAGAACAGTTTTTGTATGAACAAAGTGACTGAGTCCTTAGCCTGAATTTGTTGCTCTATAAAAAAGTGCTTATCAAATTTCTTCTGCATTTCCTTCAACCCCAAAAATTAAAAACAATATTTTGATGACGTCTTTTTCAAAGCAGTTGGATCAAAAACTTCTAAGAACTCAACAATTTGCAACATCTTAGTATGAGGGAATTTGTTGCTCATAACTTACCCTAATCTCGAATTTGTTGCTTCACGATTTGACCTTGAAAGTTTGTCAATGAACGGTTTTTGGGAAAAACAAGTGACTAGGCCTTAACTTGAATTTGTTGCTCAAATATTGATGATGTCACTCAAATGCAATTGGATACATAACATCTAAAAAATCAACAATTTCCAAATCTAATTATGAGAGAATTTGTTGCCAATTTGTTCCTCATCTATTACCTCAATCTCAAATTTGTTGCTCCATGATTTGACATTGAAAAGGTTGACAGTGATTGCGGAGTCTTTAATGCTTTCTCCATATTTTGCTAACGGTTATCAACACTTGCTGCTTATTACTAAAAAAAGGTTACTCAAAATCTGATCAGTAAAAGAACTTTTAAACTTCTTGAAATTTAAGCCATCCGAAGTCAAAGTTCATCACATTATTACATTTTGTTGTGCGATGGTCTGGATATCCTCATTCGTATACCTTGGCTACAACGAAACATTTTCTTCAAGTCAATGTTGCCATTTTATAATGAAAAACAATGACAATGTTTACCCTGAAGCCAGAATCTGTTGTCTTTGGTTGTATTGTAAAGGCAATACTCCCTGTCAGTATTTTCAAGGATCCTCTCTTCTCAGCACGAAATCGTAGTAGTATTTATGTGCCACATATACCTATAGAACTGTTCTTATATTATTTTCTAATGGCCGCCTTATACGACACAAAATTATTGCGCAATAATATTGTCCATTAATGACTTACTGCGCAATATTTCTATGTCTCTTTGCTTATTCTGTATCTGCCTCTTTGTGGAAACGAAAAATATTGATTGATAATTCAGAAAATATTAAACTTTTTTAATATTACTCAATATATTGGGCAATATAGGATAATATTGTACAATACAGCCCTTACACGGACAATATTATTGCACAATACTGAGTATTGCGTACTAATATTGTGTCGTTTAAGGCGATACATATTAGCCAGCTATTATATCTGCTTCCGTTGTCTTAGGTCCTATCAAATGTTTGGTTCATGCAGGTGTCCTATTAAGGGACCAAAAATACCATGCACAAATCCCAATTTCGTCGTACTTATGTTGTTTGCAGGTGTGGGGTCCGTCATCAGTTAAAACATCCGCATTTAAGTCTTCTCATCGTTCCAAAAAATCGTCGTTAAAAGAATTTAAATACGTTTGCCCGTAAATCACTCACCGGATACCATTTGCCCAATTATCATTTGCATATGGGCATAGTTTCCTCCGAAATTATTCGTTATTAAAAAGTTAGGTGGCGTTTCTGTATCAGGACCAATTTTGTAAGCAAACCTATGTACCTAGTCTATAGTTCATTCTCCTGGGCCATGTGAATTGTTAATAATTTATATTTTCAAGCTAATTGCGAACAGAAGTATCTGTTGATAGTTTTATGGTTATATCACTTTGCTTATTAAATATACCTAAACAACGAATTGGTAAAAGGAGACTTGCATATACATATGTAAATGTATGTTGTTCCTATTCGACCGCAACATAAACTTTCCCTTGCAAATTTATTTTTCCCTCCAAATTCAATGAACGAAAACTTTTACGGTGAAACTTCCATCACAGTTCACACTCCTCTTTGGTAAAATAATCTCATTTATGCATAATGCTTTATTATGAAATTATTTCATCTTCTGCACAAGCAAAAACTTCCTCTTGTTTCAGGTTAAACCAGCAAACCAACAACAACAAAAAAAGTCCATTCTTTTACACTTGTAAAATTTATTATACAGACACCGCAAGGTCGTTTTTTTTTAACAGTTAAGTGAAATCCCCTTCGCTTTGTGCCATTTCCAAAATGAATGACATTTTAACTTTTAAAGGTCCTTTATGCTATTAAATCTTAAATAGCATTTCTTGAGATTCAACCACGCATGGAATACAAGATTTGGTAGTAAATGGCAGTAAATTCTTTATCTACATTAAATTACAAATGAAAAACAAAAAAAAAAAAAAAAACGTAAGAAAGAAAGAATTTTTAAATTATTTTAAATTCAAGTATCCTTGGGACACATTAGCAGGAATGAAAAACGAAAAAAATAGGAGATTAACCGCCTTAAAGCGCTAGGCCTTTAGGCCTTTTTTTGTGTGTTATGCTTTGCCACTTTATTTAATATTGTTTTATTTTCTCCTCAAGGATCAACAAATCTTAGCCCTGAATTCACCCACAGCGCGCGTGTAGGTGAGGTTGTATGTCCTTTTTGGAATACGTAATTTTCACTGAGCAAATAAATTCCTTTCGATTGACATAATGGAAACAAAATTGATACAGATGATGACGGTGGCTTGTGTTGTATGAGGCTCTGTGAATGGTTGAATTGTGGAAAAGGGGGGAGGGGGAAGGGGACTGGAACCTATATATCTAGAGTATAGTTGTGTTGACGGCGTGTAGCCCATTACCCTTGAAACATTGATGGCAGCGGTTGAGTGGTAGCGTGAAGGTTTTTGTGGCACAGATAACTCATAAACATGGCCGTTGTCACCAGGCTCTGGCTGGGATGATATCTTTGTTGTCCGGACTCTGATGTGATTTATTTACTTAGGCTATATGGCAATCCGGCACCTTACCCAAGAGAGTAACCAAACAAAGGATCCTTAAGTTTTTTTTTCGTTTTTTTTTTTTTTTTCATCTCACAGTTTGTCGTTGTTGACGTCCTATTTGATTTGCTTTCGCTTCATCCTTTGATGCAATTGGTTTGCTTTGTAAAGACATTTCTGTGTAAGAATAGACCAACCGTGAATACACGACAGAAGGAGCACGAATGTTTTATATTCCCTTTTGGGCATCTTTTTTTGTTTTTTTTTTTTGCTCTTTTTTAACATTGTTGCTTTCTTCTATAAATGAAATAGCTACTGTTATTCGATGCCTACAGTTATTTGGTTCACTTTTTGCAGAGAACGTTCATAAAAAAAGTTTTTTTTTTGCTTTTATTGTACGAATTTTTGTTTTTTTACTATTTTCTCATGTTTGGCAAGAATAAAATTTTGGGTTGTAGCGAGAAGAAAAATATACTGAAAAATAAGTATTTGTTCAAAAATAAAAAAAAAATCAACAAAAACATTGGAAAATTTTAGAGACTACATTTTCGGAAAAGACATAGACCAACACAAAAACTATGTGCATTTCAAAATTGCTATTATAATGGGGAAAAAAATTAAAACATGTAACTTTGTTTTATTTTTCTTTTGAGAATTGACTTAAGAATTTACATATTATAAAAAGTTCAAAAAGAATCTTAAAAAAAGGAAAAAAAATAATCAGAGGCTATTAAATTTGTTGAAGAAGTAATTAGAGACGGTAATTTAATAAAAATGTTTACTTTGCATTTGGAAAAAATGATGTTCTATTCTTTGTCTAAATTAATGGATAGTGGTATGCATAAAGTCAAAGGAATTACGTCAAGTAAAAAGTTTTAGTATATACTTAATGTCTAGTATTACAATTCCATTTTTAATGCTTACGGGCCATGATCATGGAGGTGGAATGTATGATGTTCAGGCTAATTTTTTAAACAAAATTACATAAAATTGAAGTTTACTTTTGACGTACCGGTAAAAGCAATCAAGATGAATCTCTGAATGTTTTAACGATGTTTAAAACAGTTTTAGTTTTTATTTTATTCCATCTAATTTACCCCAAAAATCATTCCGGGAACGCTTCCATAACTCAAAAACTGAAAACCAAGTGGTTAAAAAATGTATTAAAACCGGCTGAATTTAAATAACTGCATTTTTGACTATTATAAAGCAAAATTTATTTCAAGAACTCCTACTTGCCTCATAAAAATGTTAAATATATATATTATATATTAAATTCAAATAAAAGTGGGGAACGTGATTTCCAGGAACGCAATATTCTCAACATGAATCTGTATATTTTTAGTATTTTTAGTAAAAATATAATAAAAATGTATCTTAAATGTGGGGTGTGTATTTAAAAAAAGAAGATTTTGTTTACGGAATTCAAAAAAGAATGCACTCAGAGAAAAAGGCAGACTTAATTCAAGTACGAACAGAACTTTTTTTTATACTTTTGTATTCTTATAAATGATAAATAAAAATTAGAAGCTCCATTATTGGAATATGGATGAGAATGAGAATTCAATTAAATAAAGTTCTCAAATAAGTAAAAATCGTTTTAATATTTATATCTAATTGTTTCGGTTTCTTTTTGTATATATTTACAAAAATATGGGAATTTCTTATAATATTTGTAGTAATTTATGTTACTTACATTTTTATATAGTATTTTTTATACGTGTAGTATTTAGTGTTACTGTCACATTAATAAAATGTTGAATAACTTCATAAAAATTAAAGATTTTGTTTTTAAAAATACATTGAATAGCGTTCCCGAAATTGTTGAAGTAACAGAAAATGATGAGTCTATAAACTATATCGATCTGAATTTTTGAAAATAGATAACTTTTTCAAGTTTTTTTTACATATATAAGCCATTATTGTATGTATTAAAGGGTTTTCCAATAAGAGGTGCTATTCTGAATAGCCCGCTATTTCGGTAGCTGTCACTTTTGAAGCTGTCATTTTTTGACATTTGACATGTAGAAACTACGCTATTAATAAAAATGGAACGATACACGCTTCAACAACGCATTGAAATTATTAAAATTCACTATAAAAATGGTGAAAATTTGGCAGAGACGGTTCGTAAAACTAAAACATTTTTGGGTCGTCGTGAAGCACCTTGTCGGACCGCAATACAGAAATTGGTGGACAAATTCGAGCTGTTGGCACAAGTTAGTGATGTGAAGAATAAAACCCGTGCACGTCGCTCAAGAACAACTGAGAATATTGCTGTTGTAGCCCAAAGTGTTGAAGAAAACCCAGGTTTGTCCATTCCTCGTCGTTCTTTGGAATTAGGCATTCCACAAACGTCATTACACCGTATTTTGCATAAAGACTTGGGTCTCAAGGCTTATAAAGTTCAGTTAACACAAGAACTCAAGCCGGCTGATCATCAACAACGTCGTGTCTTTGCTGATTGGGTCCTTGAAATGCATCAAAATGAACCGGAATTTCATCGAAAAATCATCTTGACTGATGAGGCCCATTTCCACCTCGGAGGCTACGTCAACAAGCAAAACTGTCGCATCTGGGGCTCAGAAAACCCAAGAGTTATTGTTGAAAAGCCTCTTCATCCTCAACACGTGACTGTTTGGTGCGGTTTATGGTCCCGCGGGGTCATTGGACCTTACTTTTTCGAAAATGAGGCTGGGGCAACAGTTACGGTCAATGGATTGCGCTATCGAGAGATGATTAATGATTTTTTATGGCCTGAATTGGATGGTATTGATCTGGACAACGTTTACTTTCAACAAGACGGAGCTACGTGCCACACAAGCAATGAAACCATCGATCTTTTACGGGAAGAGTTTCCGGACCATGTTATCTCTCGAAGAGGTGATCACAATTGGCCACCGAGATCTTGTGATTTAACACCTTGCGACTTCTTCCTTTGGGGCCAAGTGAAAGATAAGGTCTACGCCAACAGCCCAGCGTCGATTCAAGACCTCAAAGATGAAATTCGTGAGGCTATCGAGGACATAGGGCAGCCACTTTGCGATTTGGTTATGGAAAATTTCATGAAAAGGATATGGTCCTGTAAGCGTGGTCTTGGCGGCCATTTGGCTGATGTTGTGTTTCATTATTAACCTTCCTCTTTATAATGAAATAAACATCCGATCATTTATCTCCAAAAATGCCATTTTTCTTTGAATATCAAAATTACACCTCTTATTGGTAAACCCTTTATATTCTGACTCAAAATACCAAAAATATGCAGATTTGTTTCGAGAATACGAAGTAACTCTTTCATAGCTCAAAAGTGTTCCCAGAAATGACGTTCCCGAAAATGACGTTTTGATAATTATTATCGTTTATTTTCTTTCTAAGAAAAGCAAACGAAATAATTCTGAGGTTTTATTATAGTACTCTTGATTTTGCATCATATCATCGTCAAAAAATTATAATTTTAATCTTTATTCATACCAAAACATGCGTCCCTGGAATGACACTTAATTGATGTACGCTTTTTATATATCAAATTAAATTTCAATTACCACTTTAATATTATTTATTTATTAAGAAAACTATTTATGTAGCGATAAACTAATTCAAAAATATACCGAAAAGACCATTTGTAGAGCCATCTGCACGTTAGATGAATAAAAATTTGATATTTTGTCATTGTAACTCAAACATATACTTTTAACTAGATAGAAATAATGAATCTTGTCATTTTTTTTGTAAGGTGCATGAGAAATATTAAAGAAAATTTTGCCATAGTAATTTTTAAAATACAGGTAGCTAAATTTCATTAATTTTAGTGTATTTTTTTGTCACTTAAATTTCAGTTTTTGAGTTATGGAAGCGTTCACGGAATGATTTTTCCGCTATATTAAATGGAATAACACAAAAAATAACTCTTTTTTAAATAATGTTATAACATTCGGAGATTCGACTCAAATATTTTAACTGGTATTTCAGAAGTAAATTTTAATTTAATGTTATTTTGATTTTAAAATAAAGCCTGGACATCAGTTTTTACAACTCCATGATTTTGGCTCATACATCAATTTTTAGTTGTGCACATTTTTTGTTAGCATTAAGAAAAAAACTATCAAAACAGAAAAAACTACTGCACAATTTAAAGGTTTGCTTATTGCTCGTATGAAAAAGAAAATTATTAAACTTTTGTTTCGTCAGGTTTAAAGAACACTCAAATGGGATTTTTTTTTACTTTTAAACTTCAAACATGAACATCTAAAGGATAGAGATAGAGTACTTTAAACCAAAATCAAGTTATTTAAGCAGCCGCCAAAGGTCAGGGTGCACCACTTGTGAGCATACTATAGACAAAAACAAGGGTTGAGAGCAACCAAAAAGGTAACAATTGTAATGATTATTTAAAACAACTGGCAGGTTTTTCTTTGTTAATCGTTGTTATTCCCGTTATTTTGTGCAATTTTTAGTAAAAATAATTAATTGTTTTCAATATTCACATTCTACGACTAAAAAATCAAGAGTTTGTTGCAAATTTGAATATTTG
The DNA here is from genome assembly GCA_948107695.1 of Meliscaeva auricollis. Lineage (NCBI taxonomy): Eukaryota > Metazoa > Arthropoda > Insecta > Diptera > Syrphidae > Meliscaeva > Meliscaeva auricollis. The sequence continues at coordinate 72,759,269 of OX403618.1, read as the reverse complement.
AGCCTTTCACAAAACGATATAATGTAACATTTTCAAGTTTATTTCTAATTAAACGACCAATTCGTTTCTGTCTTCTAACTTGATTATTTTCATAACTAAGTAAACAAAAGTAAAACAATAATTTTGCTTCTATAGTCGAAAGCATTTTAAGATTAAGCACTTGAAATTCCACAGAGTAGATTTTAAGTTGTAAACGTTTATATGTAACCGTATTAATAAAAAAAAACATGTTTTTAATATTTTCTGTGTTACTATGTGTGTTTTTGAATAAAATAAAAAGTAAAAGGTTTTAAGACCTCTAAGATAGTACTTTTAGCTAATTATATTATACTCACAGCAATCATAAACATAAAAATGCAACATCTTGGCCCCAGTTCAGTGGGGTAAAGATGAAAGCACATAAATATTTCTGCCCTTTCCAGCATTGTGCCCTGTATTCTCCATAACTTACAATATTAGTAATTGTCAAGGTTAACACTTTATAGACTTTGTTTCTGATAACCAATATCGATATACCTTGTCGACAAAATATTAGTTTTTGCACAAAACTTTGCTCAACGATTTCTCAAGAATAATAATAAATTAATTTTCATATCTTAAGTTTATTCACTTTATAAAATAAATAATGTTTGCCAAATAATTTATTGGATAAAATTTCAGATGCCTTTGGTTACGTTTTTATTGACAATGGCAGCCCAGATTCATATCTCATCTCCAACGAGGTAGATAGCTTTTTCCTAAACTCAACACTACAAGATGCCAATATCGGGACATTATTCAACGACAGCAATAATAGCAGCAATTCTAATGCTAACCTGTTCCTATTCAATACTAGCATTAATCAGAGCGGCCTTTTTGATAATAACAATGAGACCGATACCACCGCCGAGGATATTACCGAGCTCGTACGAATGGCCCTAACATCTGTATTGCTGGGCTTAATGATTCTTATAACAATTATTGGTAAGTTTATATAAATTCGTTTGTATTTATGTGAGCTCATTAGGTTTATTTTTGTTTTGTTTTCTTTTGTTTAACACAACAAATTATTGCGATTTTGCTTTTGTTTACAATATTATACACACACACCTCCTGCTTTCCTTAAAGACTGTAGTTCTGGCTTTATTTCTTAATTATAAGAGTTAATTAATCGTTTGCACATTAAGTCCTTTTTCCTCATTTGTGCGATATTATCATCATCCCATTCCGTCCCGTCTCTTTTGTGGTGGGAGAGTACACTTTATATCCAAAAACATTGACTTAGCAAAATTATCCTGAGTGACTGCAAATAATATTCGTTTTGTTTTTGTTTCTTTTCCGGGTAAAGTAAAACGTATTCTTTCGTTAAGACAAACCTATTTAGTATGCGGATGAATTACATTTAATCAGTTCGAGGAAATTGCTTTTTTTTTCTAAAAGAATTTACAAATTAAAAAGGGTTGGTTGTGTAAATGACGAGTTATATAGGTCCTATTATATCCGTTGTTTCTTATAATGAGTCGAGGCAAAAAATCTTATCAATATTTTAATTAAGAGAGAATATCTTAACATCTGGTGGTAGATAATTACCTAACACACCAAAAAAAATGTATGTTAACAAGAATTAATTTTATGGCTGATGTGAAAATATTATGTTTTCAATTCTTTTTCAGCTGCACAGCTGGAAAATAATGAAAACTATAAAATGCATGCAATTCATGTGGTTTGTTGATAAGGGTAGGTCATACTATGGTCGAATTGACTACTGAAAACGCACTTAATTCTTTCACTAACGCAATTTTTGCAGAATATTAGAAAATTTGTCGCTTAAAAGGATTTTAGCTTACATAAACTATAAATAAACATTCAAACTTTAGCGAATTTAATGTTCCATTAAAAGTATTCAGGGTTGAACGTTATAATCCCTATTTTAACTTAAAAATCTTACAGTTTTTTGACGATTCATTTTTATTGGAAGCAGCTGTCAAAAAATGTTTGAAGACAAAAACTATAGACAACATGTTTTTCAACAAAAGCATATTAAAATAACTACTCTACGACCAATATAGGACAAGAAAATCGAATAAACACACTTTTAAAAATGGCGGACGACGCATAGTATTTTTTGTTTGAATTATAAGGTTTTAGAATTTCCAAGCTATACTCTTTTAAATGAAACAATACAATTCTCCTGACTGCAATTTGTCAATTTTTTGTTTGTATAATTTTATTATTATCTTTGACTAGTTTTCTAATTAATTTTGTACAATTTAATACTAGTCACAGCGAATTGCAAAGAGTGTTTGTTTCTATCGCATATTTTGTGTATAAAAGAAAAACAGTTATTGAAATATTGTTTAATTTGTTGAATTTAAACATATTTCAGAAGTAGTTTGATTTTTTAAAATCGTTATTGGCACATGGCGATCCTTCTGTCATTTTGAATAAAAGATGCAACTCTGTTACAGCTTATTTTATGAACAACGATTTCAAGGAAAAACTTGAATGCATACAATTACACTATGAGTTTTATAAAGGTTTTTGTTTTATACATAGCTAGGTCTTACAGGAAGCAGAAAATACAGTTTAGGAAAAAGTTTTATCTTAATTTAGTTCAATATAATTCGGACAAAATATTTAAGGAAAGGGAAATTAATTGTTCCAAACAACCACCTTCCTCATATCCCAAAAGTTCCAAGCACCCCTGTTTAAGGTTGCAGGACTGGATCGCACGATGTATTTTTTAGTCATTGAACAATTTAGTTTTTGTGTATTACATTATTTAAAAAAAAAATTAAAAAAATATTTTTTGTTTGATTTTTGTTTAACGTTTTTTTTTTTTTGAAAAAAATAAATAAATTAATAATTTTCGAAATTATAGGAAGAATCTGTTGACAATTTTTGAAAGAAATCGGTTGAGCCAGCAAGAAAATAACTACAAATTATGGCAAATTTAGGAAAAAAACGTGTTAATCATATTTCCATTATTCGATTTTTTTGGGAAAAATAAAAAATGGGAACGGGTCAAAATTCTGTTTTCGTAATTCTGCTTTTTTGAAAAAAAAATCTGCTATATAAAATGCTGGTTATTTTTATTGCTGTCTGTCAATATTCTTCTGAATTCTTCTTCTTCTTAGATGAACAGACGAATAGACTCACAGACCGACACATTTTTTTCATCGTAATGGCAGTTTTGATTGAAACCTCAAATTTTGTTTCTGACACGAAACCAATACTTGGCCTTTAGAGCAAGTAAAAACAAAGTGAAGAGGGTTTAAAATAATATAAATTCTTATACATGTTACATTGAATTAATGTTGCTGTCTTTATATTTAATTTGATACCAAAAAATGAAAAAAAAATACACGACGCATGTACTTATATAATATTTTCAAAAATTAAAAAATATTATAAGAAATGTTAAAACAAAATAAAATTAATTACTAAAATGACAAAAGAAACTTCTTAAATTGTTTTGAGCTACAAACTAAGTTTGCCATTTGATTTGATTAAGGACCAGTAATACTTATTCAGCAGATAGAGCAAAAATCTATTTTTCAAAAGTTTTCTTTGGAGTATTTATTTCAATATCCGAATAAATTAATTGGCTCATTTCATATATAGGTTGTTAAAAAATATTCCTAGGAATACATTTTTAAATGTCAGCAAAAATTATGTGTCATACTCGTTTTCAAAATCAAACAGCTTTACAACAAATAATAACAAATAACAATCAAAAATTTATATGAAAATGACTTTTTAGTTCATACATTTTAAATTTTGCTATTCTATAAAATAAATAAACGAGTGATTGAAAAATTCGATGTTACTATCTGATTGTTTATGAGTCTAATAAATTTATTCGTCGAACAGTCAACAGACTATTTGTTAGAAAATTGAAAAATCGGCTCTAAGAAAAATAAATTTTTAGGAACAAAATTTTAAAAATCGTTAGAGCCTTTTAAAAAAAATAATAAATTTTGTATATACAAACTCTCAAGCCTTGTTAAAAAAACATTTCAAAAATTTTCAATAAAAAACGGTGACCCGTTTTAGAAAATTGATTTTTCAAATAAAAATTTTGAAAGATTTTTTTAAAAATACAAAAATTATTTTTTTCGACAATGTTGTTATCAAATAATGTGAGGTTGTTAAGTAGCTTCCGTATAGAAAAAAATATCAAAATTTATTCAATCGTTTAAGAGTAAAACTAAAATGAAAAAAAATAGAACCGTTCTATAGGAGGTCCGTTAGAAAATTCTAAAAAAACATTTCTTTCATTTCAAAAGTAAACCAAAGGAAATCGTTTCATTGGTTTAGGCTTTAGTTCGAGGTATATGCAGACAGGCAGACAGAATGTTAATAATAACTTTTGTGATTTAAATAAAGATTATATTTGAATGTATCAAGTTCACAATAATGTTTACGATAAATTAAAACATTTGAAGAGTTTAGAAGATGAAGGTGTTAAGCGACATTTTGAAACACTTGAGTAATTAAGTTTTAAAGTTTTTCTTCTTCAGACAAAGTGTATGAAACCTCTGACCTATCGTGATCTTCAAAAGATACTAAAAGTGACAGGAAAATTATTCTGATGAAACAGAAGTTTAAGTTAACAAAACGACCTTCATCTCTGAGAAAAAAGTCAAATTTCACAAAAATGTCACTTAACACCTTCATCTTCTAAACGCTTCATTTATTTGTTGTTTTTTATTTTATTTAATACCACAATCTAAAGGATCAAATTATAATTGCCTATTATAAAAAAAATAATAGCAATGTGGGTCACTATGGCGTATACGTAATATAAATATTTGTGCGTGTTGAATGATTTTAATTAGACAATATCTTTTACTTTTTGAATGATTTGATAGGCCAATCAAAATTAAAACCATTCCTTGTTTATGCCAGAAACTGTAGTTTGCAATATGAAAAATTGAAAATATGGAAAGGTTGGTTTTCAAATAATTTATTTCTATCAATAAAAGCGAATGAGTTCTACATTCCACCGTAATTCATTGAAATTCTACCCATATTTCTTGGAATAGCAGGAATAACAGAGGTATTTAAATGTTTCTCATTTATGGTTCTGGCATAAGAAAGAAGTTATGCTGGGTTTAAATCAAGAAACCGTTTTATGTATTGAAACTAGCATTTTTGACATTTTGCAATTCGTGTAATTGAACTCATAATTAAGTGAAGTTAATCAAAATTTTTAGTTAAAAAAAAAATATCAACAAATAACCCAGAGATAATATAGTTTTCTTTTTAAGTAGCTTTTATTTTTGTTTTCATTATATGCATCAGATTAGATTTTCAAAATAATTATTATTATCGTAAGATTTTTAAAATTTCAATAAATCAAATTAAAACCACAATAGTTTAATCCTATAATCTCAAAATAATGATTGCAAATATACTTTCAATTGACATAAGATATGCTCATAATAGCTTATAGCAGAAAATAAAAACCGTTTCATTTCGAAATTCATTCAAGTGCAAGAGAGAAAAAATTTCAAATAAACTCCCATAAAAACGTCAATTCTATTTTCCAACTCAACGAAGGAAGAAAATGAGAAACTTATTCTATCAATTCCAATTTCGTTGTAAATGGGGATTTCTTTTTTTTTTTGTGGTAGGTTGCAAGAGGCACATATTTTTGCGTGTTATACACTATTACACCAATATACTGAATCGTTACCATCACACCCACCATCATATTCCAAATTAAACTGGTAAAAACTCCTGACTTGTGAGCACAATCGTACGTACGTAATATTGAAGGAGAAAGAATATTCATGAAGGTCTGACGGGTGTTTTTTTTTTTTTTTTAACCCGTGCCCAAGCCCAAGGTTTAGGAATAGAATTGACGACGACGACGGCAACAGACAAAAAAAAAAGTCACATAGGATGTAGGACAATTTTCAATTTTGTGCAAATTTCCTTCAAAGAAGAACTGAATCATGTGATGATGATGACTTTTCTGGGAAACGCCACGCCACGCCACGCCACGCCGCGCCGCTCAACGTTCAACGCCTTTGCAATGCCAATTCCATTTGGGCCCATAAAAAACCCCAGTAAATTTGACTCTCATCTCAGCTCAGCGCCAAACTACGTACATTTGGCGGTAGTGGTGTTATAGTCATTCAATGACACGATGGTGCTCCTGATGGCACCTCTGTCGTTGATGTTCGCAGTTCCATTTGCTGTTTCCCCCGTGACATTGACATGGAACACATTCAATTAACAACAACAACAACAAAAAAAATAAATAAAGAAAGAAGAAAAAAAAAACCGAATGAAGAAAAGGAAAAAAGTGTAATAAGAAATGAATGAGCCGCATGATGTAATATACATTGAGACTTTTCACTCAATTTTCCGTTTCTTTTCAAGGATTATGATGAAAAGAGAGGACATCAACGCCAAAAGCGGATTATTATGGGAATAAAAGATATTATTTTATTTTTTTTTTTTTTTTTCATTTTGGCCAAAAAGGATAACGAAAATTCTATTTTTTTTCATTATTTTTTTTTTTTTTTTGATAAATCTTCTTATAGCTTTGAAGGTGTCGAAGTTGTCATTTTGAAATTCAATTTTGAATTTTTATATATTTTCCTTCGTTCAATGGCTCATTAGGGATTTGAATGCGAGAAGGCAAATTCATGTGTAGGATGCGCAGAATTTTATAATTCCATTTAATGCTATTTAATCCATTATTTTGGTAAATTGCCTAGTGATAGCTGATAGGCAATCAAATTTCATGAAGTTTATCAGAGTTTGTAAGAGTTCAGATGTGGGATATACCAATCTTTCATGGGGTGGAAATTTTTGTTTGCAGAAAGAAATGTCATGGGATTTTCTTGGGAAAATGTCTACTTGATGATATCAAATTGAAAATTAATTTATAATGCCATTGCTTTTATTGTATCAAATGACTTTTATTGATAAACTTTATCTCTAGAAAGCTAATGTATATGAATTTTACTTGTAAATCTAATACATTGCTACACTTCAGGAAGTCGTGAATATTTCAAAGTCTCTAAGGTGACGTTAGTGTGATATTTGAATCAGAAATGTTGTTCTCCCTACGGCGTTGTCAGTTGTCGCATCTTGTTAGAGGGAATACAACTTTTATGTCGTAGGTAGTATTTATTTTTAGAGAAGAGAAAAAATAAAATAAATAAACTTAAGATTGGGTACTTAATATCTCTCTTATAGCTTAAGAAGTACAAATATAGATTAAGTCAATTCTAATTCTTTATTCAACTAGGTTAGGAATTTGGTGACAGATGTCAATTACTTAGAATATTGTGGTATTTTTGTCATTTAGTTTTTCCTTAACTACACAGAAATACACTTCTACACTTCTTTTGTTATATTAAAAGTTACTAAACAATAAAATAGAACTTTTGTTTTTGGTTAACAACAACTTTCTTGGGCCGAAATTTGCACAAACAATTCTTCTAGAAGCAAAACAATACTCAACTAACTTTTTTACTCACAATATCATAGCTATTGAAAGCTATTTTTCCAGGACTTTCAATTTGAAATTAAAAGAACAGATATCGCCCTCCGATCATGTGATCTCAGATTTGGCAATAATGCCATTTGTGTAAATTACCATCATCCTTCAAATTTTATAAATATTTCCGCATACCAGCGGGTGGTTGTTTCTCTTTACTTTTCAGCAATTTGGAAAATTGTTCGTAGATACCCGATCCTCAGCACCTCTCAAACCGTTTTCCCATCAAATCTTTAAATTTGGTACAGATGATTTTTACGTAATTTCGAAAGTTGATCTTTTATGTTTTTGAATATCTCGTCAAGAAATAATACCTCCCATACAACGGTTTTGATTTATTGGGTTTTTCTCGAAAACGGCTTAAACGATTTTGTTAAAAATTTGTGTATGTATTATGTTTAGTGATTACAACAAAACTGAATTTTTAGTTTTTCTCAAGAAACTCGAACATCGGAGAAACAGCGTTGCCGCTTTTTTTTTGTGCAAATTTTTTTTTAATTTTGTTTTTTGTGAATATCTCGTAAGCGGTAAAAGCGATTTTGACTAACATTTTTGCACAGATATTTCATATAACCTTAAAGAGTCTAATTAAGTTTAAGAAAAAAATATGTATTAATTAAAAAACTAAAAAAAAAAAATAAAAAGTTAAAATTAGATTTATTGTTTTTACACATATTCCACTCTTCTTAAAAACGCATTGTTCTGCAAAACAAACAAAATCCTTTAATTTTATTGCATTTTAGTGTACTTCCATAAGATTGACTGGTGCAACCAAGTTTTTTTAATCCGCACTATACAAACAAAAAGCGTAGGACCTGAAATAACCAATTTTCCAAAAACATCTTGATGAAAATACTTAAAATTTATTCTTCCTCATTAATTAAATAAACAAGAAACAAAAAACCTTGCCAATATGATGTCGTATTTAAACAAAATTATTATATCCTTGTGATTCAAAGCTATAAAAATACAATATTGCTTTAAGGATCATTGGAAAGTCAACAAAATTTTAATTACCAATCGTTTTGCTCTATAGTCGAATAAGTTTTTCAATTAAAGACAAACTTTTTGTTAAACTATCTCCAAGACCGTCGTATTTAGTTAAGTTAATTGCAATGATCCCCTACGTTCTTCCTTCTGATGATGGTTGGTGGGCCATGAAGGAGCCATAATGAAGCTTCTACAATCATCCTTGCTCTTCCATTCCTTTTCCGCATGCATTTATCTTGTGAGAGAAAAAAAAAACACAACACTCTCTCAGGGTGGCAATAAGGTCTGTCTATTTCCCTATAACGACTCTAAAGTGCTTTTATGCACTTCGACCTCCTTTTCTCCTTGGTCTTCCCATTTATCTCCCATAGCCACAGTTACTAATTGATTTAGTGATTTGGATCTTTGACTTTTCTGGGAAAATGTCTTTTCTGTTTCATTCCATACACTCTCTGGCGCTAGTGCTCTTCGCACTGATAATATAAATTTCCTCTGTCAATTCTTAAAAGAATCCATAAAAATAATCGAAAAATAAATTGTGAAGTTGCGGTAAGTACACAATTTCATTCTTTGGTCCCTTTAACGCCATCTTTTCATTCAGCAACTTGGCTCATGGTTACTTAAAACAGAGTTGTTATATTATTATACTCGTATCTGTGTGTGTCTCTAAGAGAGAATAAAGGTTCATGAGAGAGAATAATAATAATAATAATAAAAAAAAAAAAAAAAACTAACAACTTAAATTGAAAATGACGCTGGCAATGTTGCATCAGCACTAGCAAAGCAATATACAGCAGCAGTAACAGCCAGCAGATATTTTTACTAAGCAATTTATGGTGAATTCAATTACGCGATGGTGAACCTATCCGCGCTACTGCAAGGAGCTCGTTTGTTTGGGCTCCGACGGGAATAAAAGTGCAAATCGAAAAGTCAACGTACGTGATACGTTTAAGGATGACATGACTGAGTATTATCATGGCATGAACAAAAGACATCTGGTGAGATCCTTTGTAATGGGTTTTTGAGACGGAATAAATAGATGAACTCATTTTCTAAATGAGACTTATTGGTTTTTCTAAAATATTTCGCTTAGAGCTTAAGTGGATTTTTATACAGCAGTCAAAGTTAGTTCTTTGTGAGATAAGTTTTGTGCTCGTTTTCTAAATTAAACTATGTATTTTGAAAACAGTTAAGATGACTACACCATCTGTCGTATGTATGTAGGTTAAGGTAAATTGAGTTGAACAAAGGAGAATTTTTTAATGAACAAATAGAATGCAGGAGTATAATATCCTTTTTTTAATTGATGAGGATGTCTTTAAGAAAAAAATAAAGTGGTAGCATTGAAAACCGTTTTCTAAAAAAACTATTTTGTCATATAAAATTTTGCAAGGACTTTTATAAGACAACATTGGTACGCCATTTTTAAGATATTATTAATCAACATCTAAAAATTAAATTTAAAAAAAAAAAATTTGAGTAGTTTTTGAAAAAATGATTTTTCAAAAAAAACACGTTATAGCATCTTATATAGAGTTTTGATTTTAAAAATAAACTCAAATAAAACTCAATACTAAAATGGTTAAACAACTTCTTAATTGATTTGGAGACTTAAATTAAGTCTGACATTCGAATTAATTAAAAAAAAATTAATTTTTATAATTCAAAAAAATTTAAAATCGTTCGAGTGGTTTAAAAAAAAAATATTTTTATACATAAAAATTCTCAATCCATGTTTAAAAAAAAATTGATGTATGCCATTTTCAAAAAAAATTTAATAAACACCTTTAACCAAAATTTCATAAAAATTGATTTTACAAAAAAAAAAAATTTTTTTTTAATCTAAAAATTTGGAAATTTTGAAAATGTATAATCTTAAAGCTAGTAGCTTCCGTATTTATAATTACATCAAAATCGGTTAAATCGTTCAAAAAAAGTCAAACATGAAAAAAATGGTTCTTTGGGGGTAGGTACCGTTAGTAAATTTTTTTCAAACATTTCTATCATTTCAAAAGTATTACCTTGCCAACAAAAGTGGATATTCACACTTTTAAGGTCAAGCCGGAACTAGAAGAATTATACAAGTAGGTATAGAAATAAATATTGGTATAAAATAAATATATGTGGCATATCATTTAAGGGGTATTTTTTAATGCTGTATCCAAAATAAAGAAAATTCGTCAACCATGACAAACTTTTTGGCTTTTTTTTTTTTAATTTAGCATCTTTTATTATCAGTCAACAGTTAGCTTATCTCCGAAAAACCATTAAAAGTGACGGTATATTTCGAATATTTAGCAGACATTTTAACTGCTATAAAGAAGTGTTTTTGAAGAGAAGTGGTTACGCATTAAAAATGTCCTTAAACAACATACGAAAGAATGCTAGAGTAATTTTTTCAAGATCGTTATTTTGAAATTCGATAACTTTACTTCAAAAGTCTATAAGCCTCTTTCCACTAGGGCAAATGAGATGATTTTGATCAAATTTGCCAAAATAGCTTCCAAATGAGATAATTTCCTATACAAATTTCAAATCTGAAATGAGATAATTTCCACGTCATTTGCACGAAATTAGTTCAAATTATCCTTGACACAAACCTATTTCTAAAAAAAAAACAGGAGTTTAATACGGATTCTTTTTTAAATGTTCCATAACAGTTTTTTTGAACTTTGAAATAAATTTATAAAACTCCTGAAAAATATAAAATATCATTGACTTTTTTTTGGATATCAATTGACACATGTTTAAAAAACTTATTTTTAGTTTTCTTAGATTTTTTAGGAACCTATTGCATTGATCAAGAACGTTTAAAATATTTTTAATTTTTTATCGTAGAAAAATCGTGTTTTCCTGTTTATAAACACACTCTTATGTGTACTTTGATACGAATAGCAACTTAGGTTGTTAAAACCCATTAGTTTAGGATTACACTTGAGTTTCTAGCAAAATTAAAGTCACTAAAAGGTGACAATGATATGTAGTATAAGATATTACCTACTAGTACCTTTGATAGAAAAATATTCAATTTAATTTCTCAACAACGTTGCAGAAACTTTTCTTCTCTTCTTTGAAGAAAAGAAACTATTGAAGAAAAATTACCCCTGACAGCTGAATAGTTGATGTCATAGTCAATTTTCTCTTCAAATTATCCGATCAATTTTCTTTTATTTTTTTTTCTCTTTTCAATCGTTTATGTCAAAGTTGATTGAATCCCAGGTTTGATTCTCTGTTCTTTTTTGTTTATTTTGTATATTCTATAAAATGTTTTTTTTTTTTTTTTTGTTGTACTTCTTATTTATGATTCAATAAATAAGAGGAACTATCTGGATTAAATCTATCACTTTGACTTGCCAAAATAAAATGCTTATATTTATCTTTTCCCTATAAAACCATTGGAGCCTATTTAATATACATGCCTACATCTACATCTTTAGCAGCAAACATTTTTCCAAATACCTGCAAAAAGCTAAAGTTGATGAGAAAAGCAGAAAATAAAAATAAATAAAATCAAGCAAAAAAAAAAAAATAAAAGGGAAAAACAACTCATTCTTCATGATTCATCTTATTCTCGCACAGACACATACCATCTGGCATCATTATAATAAGAACGTGCTCTTCTTCACATCAAATCAATTGAAAAGAACCACAGAAGTTGAAGAAACAAAAAAAAAAAAAAACAAGGTGACGGAGAAACAAAAGCAAATAAAAAATAAAAAAAAAAAGGGAATAATTTTTCACAGAGTATAGTGTGCCATTCATTATTCTTGATTAAGGCATATAATGGATCCTTATACAATATCCTCATCAGAAGTATCGTAATCAATTACGTTCGTGAAGTATCACGGCGAGTCTTATCAAGTTTTATCGGCAAAAGTCCTTGAAATTCTTCAATTCGACCCACTTTGTCTCTGTTTCAAGTTGTTGCCTTACAAGGATATAGCCAAACTGAAAAGTGTACGAATATATCTGCTGCAGTAAAAGAAGAGAAATGAAGAAAACTAACAAACTTAGAAGACTACAATGAAAAAATAAGTGAAATCTAGCAAACGATAAGCAAAAAGTCCAACAATCTTCACCTCAAACTTTATTTTCTATATTCGGTATACTTTCTTCTTTTGTTTGAGTAAAATAACAGTGAAGGCAGACAAACTTCGTAGGTATAAAAATATAGATATTCACCTGAGACTGATTTATATGAAGGAAAGAACAAAACAATAAATAGAGTTAGTACTTGAGAATTGTTATAATTGCTGATAGACGCAGACGCAAAAAAAAAAAAAAACAAAAATGGAGACAGCAATCATGGAAAAAAATTTGTTTCTTGTTCAAAGAAATTAATTTGAAAAAAATATTTAGAACATAAGTTGAAGTCTCAAGGTTTGTTTATTTTCAAGGCTTCAGTCAGTCAAATAAACTGCTCAAAATATTTAATATATTTTATACTAGACTTAAATATAAGTTGAAAAATAATTATAGTGTCTGGAGCACGCTATGCGATATAATGAGCTTTGCATTTGTTTAATTTATATTTCGAGCTTATTATATTGCATGTTCTCATTTTAGCATTAACTAAAAATGAGATATGTACAGTCCGTAACACATGAATAGCCTCAATTATAGTGCCCTCTTAAATCATCATTTTTTATGTACATCCTTGGTATTATTATAATGCAACTTAACTTTTAGTGACCGATAAGGCAACACTACTATTTCTCTGATTTGGAGAAGTTTTACTGGATTTATACAAGTTAACGGTATTTTCTGGAATAACTTTGTTAGTATATATTTTTTTTTTAGTTAAATTTAGTAATGTAAGACCTTTTTTCTCAGCTTTCCTAAATTTTTTTTTTCATGACCTCCCTTACTGAACTCCACAGTATTCCGTGGTGTTTTGCACTTTTAACCACAGTAGTTCATTGTTTTTTGCACATTTTTTCGCGGCGTGTCACACATTTTACCGTGACTTTGCCTCTGCAACTTTCTTTGCTTTTATCCTTAATGTTTTTCGCTTTTTCCAGTGGTACTAAACTAGTTTTTCATAATCTTTCTATTTTCCGAGGTATTCCATGTTCTTTTACTAGTATTCCGCGCTTTTAACCACGCTAGTTTGTGATATTTTATATATTTTTCCGCGACTTTTCACACTTTTTTCCACAACTTTACACGCTTTTTTCTTTGATTTTTTTTTATTTATTTTGCATGAACTTTCATGGGGTATTTCGATATCCTTAACCGCTGTTCAATTATTCAATTTAATATAATTCAAATGAGATAACTATCCAAAACTTTAAAACAAAATGCTGATAAATCTTCGTGCATGTCTCATCAAATTGCAACTACATCAACTCTTAAAGGCGCACACAACGCCATCTGCTGGCATTATCAAAACCAAAATCACATGCTATGTTCATGTCGTGTATCAGATATTGTGTTATATAGGGATTTAATTTGTTTTGTGATTTTCTTCTTTTTTTACCAATGCGTGGAAAAACTTCAAAACCAACATTACGATGATGGAGAAGTCCGAAAAAGTGGTTTTCGTCATGCCGTCCGTCGGTCTGTGCGTCTGTGCGTCTGTGCGTCCATCTGTACACTTCTCCACTGCCCAAACGCTTGGACGGATTTTCTTCAAATTTGATACAGATGATTTTTACGTAATTTCGAAACTTGATTTTTTTGTTTTTGAATATCTCATCTAGAACGAGTACCTCCCATACAAAATTTTTGAGTTATTCGAATTTTATCGAGAAAACGGCTCTAACGATTTTGATTAAACTTTTTGATATGATTTCTTCAATAACGATAAATTTTTAGAATTTTTGTCAAAAAAATCTGTTGAGCCGTTTTTTTAAAAAAAAATATTTTCTTATTAAAAAATTTTCAAACGATTTAAAAAAAAAATTGGTATGCCATTTTGAAGATGGCAAATATTTATCAACATCTAAAAATAAAATTTTGAAAAAACACAAATCATTGACCCAATCAATACCTACACACACCAGATGACCAAAAGCTAAAATTTTCAAGCTAAGTTAATACATAAAATAGCTTTGCACTACATGAGCAGTCGTGCATTTTATTTACCAATGCGTGGAAAAACTACATGAAGTTTAAATAGTTATTCTCTTATTCGAAAGGCAGATCAATCCAAGAAAACTGAAATGATTAAAATCGTATCAGCAGTTCTTGAGTATAACCTCGAATTTGTGTTATAAATTTAGATGTCTAATGCACTCCTATCAAGGTTTCAGCCCTTTGTCTACAATATGAAGTGCATCTTACACTCCGTAGGAACCATGTTGGTATTTAACATTTAGCTTACCCGATTAACTACTATTCTGAACTCTGGGATTTATTTCAACTTTTATTTCAAAATATTTTTGTATAAATATAACTTGTATGAACGACTTTTTTTTTAAATTAAAATAAGAGTCTATTAGTGTAAATATGCTGTCTTAATCCATATAAAGTCCTTCTACTCGAATTATTCCTTCAACAATTCTTCTTAACATAAACTCAATTTTACCACAGCTCACATAATAATATTATTTTAGTAAGGATTTATAATTATTTTTATTTGTTCATTTTTATGTATAGATAACATTTTCTCGACTGTGCTGCTCTTCTGACTACTATTTGTTTGTTTGTTTGTTTTTTTTTCTCCTTCTCCATTTATGTCTATTTTACGAACGTGGCAACGACGTGTTTGCAATTGCAGGCAACGTTTTTGTAATTGCAGCTATAATTCTGGAGCGGAACTTACAAAATGTTGCTAATTATCTGGTCGCTTCGCTGGCCGTTGCGGATTTATTTGTAGCCTGCTTAGTGATGCCATTGGGTGCTGTTTATGAGGTAAGAAAATTTAGCTACTTTATTTATAATTCCATGGATGCGCTTCCTTGCTCGCGGTACCCAAGAGCCCCAGATAGTTAGTTAGTCCTTTCGTTCGGACTGTGTTTGAGTTAGCGAGCACGTGATCACATTAGAATGGAAACTGAGAGCGAAAAAAAAAACCTTTTTCTCACTAAGGGATATTTGTTTGGTCTTACGCCTCTTGAAGTGGGTTTTTTTTTTTTGTTGACCCGGAAAGTACGTGTTAGGAAAATATTGCCCTTAGGCAAGCACCGCCATTGACTATAAAACTGACATCTTTTTTTTTGTTCATTATATGAACGAAGGAGCAGTTTTGTGCGCGCCATTTTATTTAATTAGAACTTAATTAGTGTGTATGTGTTTTTTTTTTTTTTTTTTGTTTAACTCTGAATAATATTATGTTCTGTTCTCTTTGCTTGTTTTGTTTCTATATAAACAGATTAGTCAAGGATGGATACTTGGACCAGAGTTATGTGACATTTGGACTTCGTGCGATGTCCTGTGTTGTACGGCTTCCATTTTACACTTAGTAGCTATAGCGACAGACAGGTGAGTTTAATTGCAATCTTATATGAAATAATGTCAGGACTTGAAATAAATAACTTAATTCTTAAGCCTTAATGTTATTTACTGTGGCAGAAACAGGTATTAGAATAAGAGAATGCGTTACAAGTGTATATTTTGAAAGCATATATTACGGTGGATAATATTGTTAGGAACTAATATTTAACGAAATACCTACCTACATATTTTTGCCTTTATGTTAAATTGTTTGTTAATTGGTGCATAATTAATGCATACAACGATGAATGTTAATATTTTTATATAGCAGGTTAACATACGAGTTAAAGAATCAAAAGTCAACTAAACGAAATAATTTAATTCGTTTGGCAGCACTGACACTTCAGATGATGACAATTGAAAAATACAAAAAATATATTCGTCAATTCAGAAATAAATTATGAATTAAATTATTTAATTTAAATACCATAGCAATATGTTCCTTCAACATGACTGTGGACTGTAACAAGAAGATTTCTCCACTCATTTTAACTGATTTTAAAAATTATATTTAGAGATCGCGAGCATCGATTTTATGCAAAATGGGTCAATTTTCCAGTTTTTAATTGTTTAAAAATATAAATGATAGGTTTTCAAAAATGTTTTATATATTAAAACAATCTGTAAAGATTATTAAATATAAATTATTATTAAATAATTGATAGTTTTTTTCAAATTTTTGAAAGTTGGCTAATTGTTAAAATCGATACATTAACCTTCAAAACTACCCTTAAATATTTTTTTAAGAGTTGGTGTTTTTTGGAGAATATCCCCAGACGTTTTTTTAAATTTTTTTTTTTACCCCAAATAAAGGTACCTATCATATACCGGTTTTAAAAGAAACCCTTTTTTCTCAAAAACGGTGCCTACGATTTTGATTAAAAAAAATCATGGTCATTTCTTTAGGTAAGGTCTATCTTTGAATCAGAACCATTTTTTTCAAAAACCGTTATTAACGGTGCCTGCCATAGAACCGTTTTTTTTTTTTTAATTTTGATTTTCTCCTTCATGACACAATCAATTTCAACCATTTTTTTTAAATGGATGCTTTTAAGTTGCCGTAATAATATTTAGTAAAAAAAAATTTCGAAAATTATTTTTTTGGATTTTTTAAAAAAGTTTGAAAGTTTTTTTTTGAAAAATCATTTTTTCGAAAACTATTCAATATTTTTTTTTTTTAATTTTAGTTTTCAGATGTTGATAAATAATATCTTAAAAATGGAGTACCAATTTTTTTTTATAAAAGTTCTTGCTAAATTTTATATGGAAAAAATAGTTTTTAAAAAAAAACGGCTCTAACGATTTTCAATTTTTTTTTTCTAAAAATGTATCAATATAAAAGAAATCAAATTGCATGCTTTGTTTTGAGGTTAAATTCATTTAAGAAGCTGTTTTAGTCATTTGGAAATTGAATTTTATGCTTTTAAAATTTTTTTTTTTTTCTAAAACTGCATTTACAAATTTTTAATTAAAAAGTCTTAGCATAAATAGTAACTTTATCTACAAGAGCAAGTACGTGCGACCCAGTCGTGCATATTATTTCAGTAGAATTTCAGTGTAAAGAAAATTATTTTATGAATAAAAATATCAAATTTATACTTGAAAAATGTTTTTTTCGGGAAAATAACCTCATATTTTCTTCAGTTTTTTTTCTCAAATCTCAAATTTATAAAACAAAGTTGGGTTAGTTACACCATTTATAAATCAAGAACTACTGCACTGATTTTAATAATCTCTGATTCGTTGGATTCGTCCCTCTTCCGAATAACAGAATAACTCTTAAAACTTCGGAAAATCATGGTTTCAAAACGAGAATAACAATCGTAAAAAACTCATAGTATAGGGAAATTTTTGACCTGTACAAAATATGCACTTTACAGCATTTCTATTTGTGAAAAATAAATGACTGCATTGCTCTTACTTATACCTTTAAAGTTTAAATGATTTTTATTTGGGATTTGGACAAAATCTTGAAAAATATGCATCAATATTGTAATTATAAATTTCGAACATCTTGAAGAAAATGCGTTTTTGTGTATTTTTTTTAAATTTTTTTAATTGAAAGTTTTTCATATTTCCTTGATTTTGTTTGGAAAATTGCCATAGACAACTTTTTTAAGTATCAAACTGACAGATTTCGACTAAAATATGGTTTAAGGAATTAAAAATCAAGTCAAAATACAACAGTTTGATACTTCTATAAACTGTTTATGGCAATGGTCAATGAAGGAAAAACTCCCTTTCGCCCATAGTATGAATGTGTAATATATTTTATTCTCGATTTTAAAGAAATTTAAATCATTTTTACGAAATTTAACATTATGCTCACAGAGTGTTGTGGCTCTTGTTAAACAAAATTCTTTGCCAATAAAAAAAAACACCTTTTTACCCAGAATATTTGAATAAACTAACCTGATTTTGGATTCTCATGGCAATTGAAAACATTATCCCTTACTTTATTTTAAAGAGGTTTAAGCTAATATTTTACTTGTTACCAAATTATAAAATTACTCAAAAGTGTGTCTTTTTTACATTTTATCTTGTTTTAAATGAAACAAAGTGTCAAAGGAATAGAAAAAAAAACATTGAAACCCCTTAATCCTTATAACATTACACCAATTTAAATCACTTCGAGTCCTAAAAGCGACGAAGACATCAAAATCACTACGTGTCACCGTTGTCGTCTATACGTTATCGTGTTAATGTTGCTACGGTTTTAGCTTGTTTTTTTTTTTTTAATGTTCTGTCCGTAAGAGGAAGAAAAGAAAATTAGTTTAGTTATTGTTTTGGGTGCGCTCTCCAAAGTATCATAGCTTCATAACTGAAAAGTTCCTTCCAGGCATATGTGTGTGATGGAGGAAAAATGCAAATTTTATGCAGATTTTTTTTTTTTTTTTTTTTTTTGTATTTGTATTTTCGTGTTTCAACATAGTTTTTTTTTTTTTGGTTATTATAACAGAACGTAGATGTGAGATTTGATTATTTTTTTTTTCCTACGAAATAAGAATAAAAGAAAAACAAAATGATGTCATTTGGTATGATAATTGAGGAAATAGTAGTTTCCTTAAAGCTATGGGGATAATACCTTGTCATAGAATAATGAGGTGAAAAGTTCTTTGAATTGAATGAAAAGTTTTTGAACAAAAATGAAGAAACTTGGAAACTTATGCTTAAAAGGTTGTTTTCTATAGGATAGGTGATGGTGGTAACTTTGCAAGAAAAAAATGGATATTATATTATTTCTTATTTCATTTAAAATTTTGTTGTTTTTTTTTTCATACGAGTATTATAATTTAAACTATTACCCTGATAGTCTGGCTGTGTTGTAATGGAAAAGTTTAATAGGTTGCACCAATTTTTATCAAAAACAAGATTTATCGTTTTGCGTTCTATAAAAACGATAATTAGTTCTGATGCATGAAAGTTATTGTACCGTTTAAATACTTATAACAAAAGCCTTAAATCAGTGATAAGATCTTAAGAATCCGTACTCGACCCATAGAATCTGTCGCGTGTGTTACGTTGACGTTTTTAACTGACAGCTCTATAACATACATACGTTCTTATGAAAAGTGACCCACTAGAAGGGACGCGACGGAAAAAGTAGCCGAACTTTTAACTTTATGGATAACAAAAGCAAACCTTCATTTTGCTGGACCGATTCAAACCGATAATTTTGTGGTTGCTCTTCTTCTAAGCGTACCACAGACAGGAGTTAAAGCCGAATGCCACTTTCCGCTTAATATCTGGTTGCTGTTGAAGACAGAAAGTGCCGCTCTCTCCTGAGACCTTCTATCGCTCATTCTCAAGTCTTTTGTTAGAGACAGAACCGATTCCGACCGATAATTCTGTAGTTCCCCCCACCTCCAGGGTTCCATTAGCCTGTCAACTCGAGACCGCTCACCGTTTGTTTTCTAGTCTTTCACTGAAGACAGGAGCGATTCCAACCGATAATTCTGTAGTTGCCCTTCTTCCAAGCGTGCCGCATATAGAAGTCGTAGTTGGATACCGCTCATAGCTTATTCCCCCCCAAAAAAAAGAAAGAAATTGAAGCAGATAGTAGTTACAAAATTTAACATTTAAAACAAAAACAAGTTTAACTTCAGGGGCCAACTTTTTCAACTGACAGCTCAATAAAATACACACGTTCTTATGAAAACCCATAAGAACGGATGCAATGGAAAAAATAGCCAAACTTTCAACTTTATCGACAAAGGATTCGTTGACGGAACGGAAGTGAAGGATTCTATGGCTTGGCTCCTTAATTGTTGCCAATACTTTGTGTTGCGTTGTTAAGCCTTTTTATCAATTGTTAGTGATTTTTAATTGATTTGACGTGTTCTTGGACTGAGTCTTTCAGTATTTCTTCCAATTCTTATACCGGTGCATTATTATATATTTAGGATAGGGATTTTTAGCTATAGCCCATCACTCAAAGTCGTCCCACAAATGTTTGATAGGATTTATGTATTGACTTATCACCAGGCGGTCCATCATGGCAATACAGACATCCCTGATTAACTCTACCGATGGATGCTCGGGTCTACCAGTATAAATGCTGAAAAATATTTGGTCCTGATCAGAACCTAGTTGTTCTAAGCCATAAGTTGTACTGCATAATTCCTTGAGCATAAAAAGTATAATAGCTCATTTTCCTACGACATTTAAACTGACACCCCCAGAAAAAAATTTAACACTTACCGAGACTTTTTCAACGATATTTGGTCACAATGTGTTTCAACACCAGAGAAGAAATCTCGAAGGAATAGCAAAAACATGTTTTTTTTATCCTTGGGATAAGTATAAACCACTTAATTTTAGTAACATATGTTTAAGTTTTTGAGCAATAAGTAATAAATAAATTGCACTTCAATAGATCTTTTCAAAAATTTAAAGCACTAGCCGACAACTTTCCAACGATATAGGTGACTTTGTTTTAAACAAATGAAAAGCTTCCCATACAAAATTGCCCAATCATTTTTTGATAAATATAGTGAACCCGTTTTTATGTGCCTTACTATTTTGTACACTGTAATTAGTTGCGTGATACAAAACTCGACCAGTGAAAATTCAGAACCATTGTAAAATTTAAAACAATTTTTTTTCTAATACCTTCACTTTAAAGACATAACAGCTTACCCGCTTTAAGACTTTTCGTTCTTTTAAACCCAAAATCGTAACAACAAAAAAATACACATACCTACTTACAATTTATTTTTCATGGTTTCCGGCAACACACTCTTTGTCTTTGCTCAAAATGGCTCCATAATGTAGGCATGTATAATTTTCTAAGATCAGCGGCACACCAACATACCATGTAATTTCTCAGCGGGTAAAAATGGTTCTTAAATATACTCACCTGCCATTAATTTAATATCGGCATAGAAGCAAAGGCACACACATGTGACGTGAGTCAAGTGTATGAACTTTAACTACTCGTACATTTTACACTTCCACAATTGAGGAGGCAAGGAAAGAGCTCGTAATAGAAGAAGCATCCTCGCGTGAGATTATGACTTTTCTGATATGGAAGAAAAGCCCATAAAAAATAAAAGTTGATGCCTTCCATACAATATATACGAACTCTCTCTTTACACAATGACATGCTTCATCTCTGCATGACATTATTTAATGTTTATCTATGGTTCATGTTCATTTTCATGTTCATGTAATATACGAGAGTATATATTCTGCCTGTAAGAGAAAACAGAAAAGACTAACTTTAGGATTCTAATACTTGAAGTAAGTCCATTAATAAATCTGCCAGCCCAACAACAGAAACAAAACAACAACAACAATGATGCTAAAATAACTTAGCAAGGCGGAGTAACCGAGTGAGCATATCAAGCAAAAAAAGCACTTTCTTCTTTTAAGATATAGTATCTGAAGGAGTGATATGAGGGCCGGAACATCACGTACTATACTATACTCGCATAGATACATGAAATTTCTTGTTGAGTTTTCTGTTTTGTTTTAGAACTAAAGCAAAAATTCTTACCAGTAGGTATCTGTGACATAAAGTTTAATCGCATTTTTGTTGTTTTTAGTAGTTGTCGTTGGTTGTGTTGGATATTATGAAGATGCTCTACCCTATGCCAAAGGGTGTTAAAATTTTTGATAAATAGTTTCGAACTCAGATAAATAATGACGCAAAAAATAATCCCAAGAGTGCAATTAGTGTTGAGAGAGATGAAGAAGAGTCAACAAAAAATAAATCTTATCAATAGTTTAAATAATTCAGCGAAACATTTTAGTGAGAGATTTTATGTTAAAAAGATGATTTTGATAAATAAGAGCTTCGAGCTATGCTTACAAAAGTAACTTAACATAACTGCTTCTTGGATATATGCATGTAATAATTCTGGCAAACTATTTATAAGATAACTTTCTTCTATAGGCAATCAAAAACTACATCATTGTTTATCTTTTAACCAAAATTTAATGTTTCAAAATAAATTTTATCTAACTCGGTCTTATTCAGTTCATAATAAATGTCATGTTTTTTATTTATTTGGTATTTTTTTATCTTCTTAAAGTTAATCTGTGGAAGAAGTTATTTAAAGCTAACAAATAATATTTTATAGACTTGTACAATTTACGTACATCCTGAAGGCATTCAGACGAGCATTAAAAATATAAATGTTCGTATTAAGATTGAAAAATAATATTAATTTTATTCGACATCAAGAGCTTTGGCTATATTCATATAGGTAGTGTCTAAGGAAACAGTTTGCACATGGTTGGCCGAGCAATATCCTGTCAAGGCTTAAGGTTGCAACGCGTAAAAGTTCAGTTTTCGTTTTTTTTTTTTTACAAATAACCTACCCAGCCTATATCTTAGAAATGTGAACAAAAATATCTTATCAAAGAAAATATAATCCGAAAATTTAGATAACTTGGATTTTTTAAAACTTGAAATTCCAGTAGGGTAAATAAGGATAAACTTTGAAAAAGGTCGATACGAAATTTTCTTAACTAAATGCGATAGAGACACAATTGACATTGGAATCGATAGAGTATATAAATACATAAAAGCCACCCATACTAATACAAAATGTCAAAAAATCTAAAGCTCAAGATATGGACGTTTAAAAGTAAAAAAAAACGTCAAAAAAGATGCTTGAAAAATAATTCACCGAAATCAGGGAACAATTGTTTTTAAATAAATTTTATGTTGTTTTTTATGTTATTTGACGGGTATCCATATCCACCACATTTGTATTTTAAGCTTTGGTTTTGAGTCACTGATTTTTTAAAAAAATGCCCATTTTCAGTTTTTCAATTGTTATAGTTTAAGATCCAGCTATAAGCCACCCGCATCGACAAGCTACATAAGAGGTAAACAATTATTTAATTGGAGTTAAAAAACAAACCTATTCGGTCAAGGCATAGGGTTGCCACGCCTTAAAAAATCATTTTTTTTTTTTGTTGAATAAGCAACCTTTTAACAAAAAGTGGTAGAGGCATAGTTTACATGGAAATTGTTAGATCTTTTGAATACACCAAAGTAATATGCACAAACAAATAATTAAAAAAAAATCTAGGATGCGAGATATGACCGGTTTTAAAGTGAAAAATTAGTAAACAAATGTTTAAGATTTAAATTAATTTGGACTTTATTTAAAAAGAATTGTGCAAAATAATGTGAATTGTTTAAAATAATTGGAAGCGTGTATAGCAAATTTTATATTTAAGTTTTTGGCTGAATGATTTAAAACAAACACACACATTTTTAAAATCTAACAAACTTATAATTGAAATAAGAAACTATGTACATTTTATCGAATCACTCAGCTAAAATTGAAAAACAGAAAATGAGCAGTTTTTAAAGAATCAGTGACTCAAAACCTTCTCTTCAAACTGTGGCATGAACATAAACATTTCATTTTCAATGAAAATCAAGAACCACATGAATGCATCAAAATATGTTGGGTGTTTTTTTTTTTTGTATCAAACCAACTTTGCATTTGATTTTTTGGCTTTAGCATAATTTTGGGAAAATATAAAATTGCTGAAATTACTTAAAAATCAAGGTTTTACATCTTGATTTTTAATAAACTTTTCAGAATTAAGTAATAAATATTCTGGTTTTTGGATACCTCCATTATTTGGATTCTTGACCCGTTCTTCTATAAAGTTCTTCATTTAATAACTTGAAACTATGATAACAATTGCTTGCATCCTTTAAAAATGAGTTTATCCTTACTACCGCAATAGGCAGTGTAGTTTTTTTTTTACCCAAAATATGTATGCATGCAATTATAAAATTTGGTATATTGCCATTACTAAAATATGGCCTCACTTTAAAAAAAAATTCCCAAACGAAAATCCATAAAAATCTTACGACACCTGCCATAGAGAGCATAATAATATTTTCATTAAATTTCAGTTTTTTTAAACTCTTAAAACTTGAAGCTACTTATACTTTTCATAATTCATGAGATTTCTAGGTCTTATAGATAACACTGCGGTCCCAAATTTAATCTTATTTTTTTTTTCTGGTTATAAAATTGGTTTCTTAATAGACTGCAATAAAAACCTAAGGAAACAAAAGAGGATACAAAAAAAGGTAAAAGGAATAATCAAAAAGGTTCTTTCTTTAAAAATTGAACATAATCTATTAAAGATTATTTTGTTAAGATTCCATACGAATCAATTTAACCCAACTGAATTGTTGAACTTATTCCCATAACGAACTTGATTAAGATCCCTATACGATAGAAAATTATTGTTCCGCTTGTGTTTGATCTTTATTAAATTTCCCAACGGAATTGCCCTATAAATTGACTTATGAATGTACACACATAATGTATGTTGTATAAAAAAGAAACATCATTTTATATTTCACGGTGGTTGCCATTTTTGTATTTAAAGTCATATAATTTTTTTGTTTCTTCCGGTATAGCTATGTTACTCTCGGGTAAATTTTGGGGCACATGAGAAAAATGGTAATCTCCAAAATATCAAAAAACATTAGCATGGTTTCGATAGGGTCTTAGTCGTCAGAACTAAATATTCTGGTATCTTCCTGTCATTGTCATAAAACTCTATGGGGAGGTCTTTACTTTTTTCATTGCTGCTAGAAATCAAGGCACCAAAACAAAACAATTAATCAAATAACTTTCAGGCAAATGATGTTAGATTTCTGCTTCACAAGAATTTTAAAAACATTTAAAAAAAATTATTTAACGCCTTTCACTTTATTTTTAGGCTTATTAAAAAATATAGACTTAGAGCCGACAGCAAGTTTTGGGAGTGGAGGTATAACCAAAATCTGAGTATGCAGTTTTATAGGTAACGCATCGTGATTTTATATTAGAAAGTCTTTTCGCATTCTTGATTATTATAATTGTTATTGTTGGATTGTTATCTCGAGTTTGATTTTTTTACGAATCCTAAACTTGCCCTATATTACCTATATCACAAGTAAAAATGTTAATAAATAATGAGGGAATTTTGGGATGAGTTAAAATTCTGTTAACTCACAAAGCAAACCACTCCCGTCATTTAGGTATAAGGTTTATATTGTTATAATTTTATATTAATATTATTGAAAGTATAAATAACTTTGCTATTTTCAATAAAAATAGAATAAAATATGTAGCGATATTTTGATATTTAAGCATTTCACAAAAGCATTTTCTTATTGTTTCCAATTGAACGACAAATTCATGCACGCGTTCTTCTTGTCTTGTTTTCATCTCTTTGTAGAACAAAATCTTTACACCTCTTTTATAATTCTAAAGGGAACATTATTAGACTATAAACATGAAAATATGTTGTGTTCGTATTTAGTTGCAAGCTTTTTAATGTCAGCAAGGTCCGTGAATCGTGTTTTTGTTTTTTTTTTACTTTTGTCTAATTATTTTTTTAAAATCTTATTGAATGTTATACCAGTTATACACATTTCATCCAAAATAAATTTGTATTCCCTCATAAAATATTTAAATTTTTTTTTTTTTTAAGGAACTAGAAATTTGCGATTTCCCAAAATACATATATAAAGAATTTAAAACAAACTAATCTAAACAAGAAAAAATCTCTGAGTTACAATTTTAATTCTAGAATGAACAAAAATAACTGCCGCATTCACCTTCTGTGGTGACTTCACACTTTTTTTTTTTTACAAATAAACACTAACTTAGTAGTTTTATTGAACGACAAATTCGTTTTATGCTTCATTCCATTTTTTGTTCTCATGAATTGATGTGTCGTAAAATAGAGTAGAAAACTACGTTCCATAGGTTCTCATGAAAAAAAAAAAAACAAAACTTCAGAGATCTCAACTCAAAAAGTAAGGATTTTTCAGTCAATCATTATTCGGTGAAATGTGAGATGCCCAAATGATTTCTTGTCAAACGTGATTCGCTAAATCCCTAATAAGTCAAATGTAACTAAACTATACGCCGCATGCAGATTCTACAACAAAAACAAAAACATGTAGTTTGGAAACTTGATGCAATAATATAAGTACCAAAAACATTCATGAACTGTTATGCTGCCGCATAAAAGAGATTTAATAACCCGCCAAAAATTTATCTGAAATCAGCTAATAACTGAAGTTTTTCTTAAACTTTTTTTTTGAAAAAGTCCTGTAATATTGAAAATCTCATCCAGTGTCAGTTAGAGACACAAAATATCACAATTTCCAAGCGAAACAACACCATCAATAATGGTAAAACAGAATTCAAACAACAAAACTAACTAATGCCTCAATTATTTATTCAAATATATAATAATTTATCATAAACAAAAAATCTATTACCAAAAAGTTTGCCTCCTTTGGGGGAAATATTTATCTAAGGATCTTGTTACCGCATTTATTTATTTATTATTTATTATTTATACATTTTGTTTTGACATTCTTCAAGCGGTGTTTTGCATGTTTAACGAATAATGGCATAAGATGTTTCGATTTCCTGCTGTCAAAACAAGTTGATTTGGCATTTTGCTGTTCAGAGGTCAACAGTAAAATGCCAAATCAACTTGTTTATCATAAATTATAAATCACTGACCACCACAACTGTGTAATGTTCAACACTCCTCACTTCAAAACGGTCGGTGGTGTTAGACAGCAGCGCCCATCATCATCATCATCAGTGGCTCTCGTAATAATCAGCCTAATGTATGGGAGCTGCAATTATAAATATGTATTATGCCACACACAGAACATGTTCCTTTCTCTAATTAATTAGTTAGAGCAAATCAGGTGTGTGTGTGTGTGTGTGTGTATGATGTAGGTTTTCGTGGATGTGTGTTAATACAATTGAATTAAAATCACTATACCATCCACCCCAAACATCACTCCCACCATCACCATCACCATCAGTCAAATTGTCTTGAATGTCATAATTTTGTGTGTGTGTGTCATTGAGGACTTTTGATTAGCACTAAACGTTATTTAATTAACACACCCACACACAAACTCAAAGGTTTTTTTGGTTTTTTTTATTTTTATTATCACGTTAACGCATCCTTCCTTCCAAGCGTAAATGCCAAATGTTCGTACAAAATATCCTTGTTCCACTGTTGGTGGAGCATAAATTTATTAAAGTAGCTGATGCTAGTATCGCTTTTCGCTCATTTCCTTTTTTGTACTGCCGCACTATACAATTATTCTCGTGTAACAGAGAATATATAGTGAAGCAAGCCCCCAGGATATTTTATAAAGCATTTTGTTACTTATAGGAGCCCAGATGTTACATAGACAGGAAATTGTCCCCAAAGAGCAAATAACAAATAGCCCCATGGGCCATGGTGATGGTGGTTGGTTAAAGGCTTTGGCTTGCTGGTTGGTTGGTTCGTTCGTTGGTTGTGGATGGTTGGAAATAAGTTATACCCTTTTTCCTGTTTCCGTTTGTGCTGCAACCATCAAGTTAAAAAAAAAAAACTGAATTTTACGATATTATAATATAAATGCTCCAACGAAAGCCTTTTGTGTAGGTATACCTACCACCACACTAGCAGCTATAGTAGGTTTAATTTTAAAATACAATTTTCCATTTGAAAAATACAATATAGCGTGTAATTAGGTTAATTCTTGAATGGTTGTGATTTTTTGTATTGTTATCGGGAATTACGTTAAATTTGCGCTGGCTGCATTCATCCTGATGGTTTTGGTCCTCTTAAGGCCGCCGCCGCCGCGCCGCTGCTAACTCAAAAACCACAAAAGCAAAGTTATATAAAATATATTTTTTTTTTTTTTTTAATTTTGTTTATGGGCAACCCAGATTTTGTTGTTGTTTTTGTGGTTGTGTTCATCTTACGTAGGTTTATAAAAATAAAACACAGCCTGGGGGACGTAAAATTTATTGTTTTTTTTTTTATATCTTTAACGACATTCATTTAAATGAAATCCTTACAAACAAACAAAAATCTTAATCAAAAGAACCAAAAAAAAAAGGAATATAAAACATTTTTGTGGCTTTCAAATTCATCTCTACTTAGTTTTTTTTTTTATTTATTTTTATGTTAAAATTGAGAATGGAAGAATGGTTAAGAAAGATTTAACCAAAAGATATTATGTACGGTAAATTAGCCTCTAGATAAAGAACTCAATTTATAATAAGAAAATTTACAAAATTATAAGAAGGTTTCTTAAATAAAAGAGAATAATCGTTTCTCTTTTTTTTCTTTTATTTTTTGAGAATATAAAAGAGAATAAAAGGTTCTTTAAAATAATAAAAAAATAAAAAGTAACGAAGGTTTTCGATTATCGATAGTAAATTAAACAAAAATGAAAAACCTCTCGTGGTTTTTTAATGGGTTTTATTCTTTTACGATGGAAACTTATTAACTTTTTAATATCCAGACCACAGAATAATGGTTTTGTTTAGTGTAGATAGAGGAACTTGTTTATTCATAAATTGGGGAAGGTGTCTGCAATGTTTAATGCCAAGGGGTACCAGTCATTATTTTGTTTAAACTTCAAACGAAAATTATGCTTTTCAATTTTTAAAATATAAGCAATATTTGGCAATGTTCTTTCCGAGGAAACCTTAAACGAAATTTTAAGAAAATCAAGAAGGCTTTAAAAAGGCAGGCTAAGTATTGAGCATGGTGACAAGATCATCTATTTAACTTATTGACTTACTTATGTCGTCAGACGGGCCTGATTGAGAGCATTGTGATCCCTTTAAGGAACATGGGGCCTCCATTACTGCTACGTGACATTGTGTAAGGTGTTAATTGTGTACTTTAGCTCTCTCCAACTCTTTCCCAGCTGTGCAAATTGATTTTTGACTGTCCTGCGCTCAATGGTGTATTGATGATGGGTTGACTCAAACTTTTCTTTTTCGTAAATTTTAAAGATTTATCAGCTCAGGTACTCGAGCACCACCCCCCCCCCCCCCTTCCCAAAATGTTTTCTATATACGCCATTGCCGGCGGTATATGCTTCCAGGCCAACTCCTGATACTCTTCCTGCTAGTGAGAATGGCGGCCACACTTTATCGCTTTTGCTTGGAATGCAATCGTTGCCTTTTAGGAGCGTGTGACCAATCTATTGCCGCTTATGTCTTTGATGTTTCGTAGACACCTATTCACGAACTTACTTCAGAGGCTAGCCATTTTTGTTTTTGCTGTGTTAATTTTCAGCCCCACAATTTCTGCTTCTTCCTCCACCTTTGCTTTCATTTGATGGAGATCCATGATAATATCAGAGAGTAAGAATATATCGCCGCTTAGTATTGATGTTTTAGTTGGGATTTAAAGACTCTATTGAATTTTTACGTTTGCTTTCTACAGATCTGCGTGCTTCACATCATCACTTATCCACTAACAGGAAAAGTATTGGTGATAATGTGCAGCCTTGCCTGATTTCACATTGGACTTCAAATTCATCTGACAACCATCCTTTATGCAGAACGTGACATTTGCAGCCATAGTAATTTGCTTTGATAATAGGAATAATAACTTATCTGGAATGCCCCTCTTACGTAAGGGAATCTCCAAATAAATTCTCTGTTGAAACTACGGTACGCTTTATCGAAATCAATAAACAACATCAATGGTGATTGATATTCAACGCACTACTTAATAATGATCCAAATGGTGTTAATGGGGCAACACAGGATGATCCAAGGTGTAAACTTGTGTCTTCTAGGTGTTCTTTTATTCGTTTTAACAAAAAAAATCCTGTTATCTTGGCAACACGGGAGCCAAAACATAAAATCCCTCTCGAGTTATTACATTGCAATAAATATCCTTTCTTCGGAATAAGCTTGACTATCATTTCGCTTTTTTCTCTATAAGTAGATGCAGTAGCTCAATCGATGTCGTTGATGTGGATTGTAAGAGCTCTACGGGAATACCGAGCGGACTTTTAAAAGAATGCAATCTTTTTTGAATG
Organism: Meliscaeva auricollis; assembly: GCA_948107695.1. Taxonomy (NCBI): domain Eukaryota; kingdom Metazoa; phylum Arthropoda; class Insecta; order Diptera; family Syrphidae; genus Meliscaeva; species Meliscaeva auricollis. The sequence goes on along the minus strand of OX403618.1, from coordinate 72,728,991 downwards.
AATCTTTAATGACTTCTGTAAAAAGATTGCATTAATTGACTTAGCTTTGAGTGTTAGACTTCCAATAATGCAATCACCATTAATTTTTCACCAAAATGACAGCAATCATTTTTGTACCGGTTCATTCAACATTCGTTAATTGAATGCATTCTTTTGGGAATACATGCAGTCCTTGCATTCTTTGTTAGTCTTTGTATTCTTTTGCATTATTTTCAAGTCTGTGCATTTTTTTTGCAGTCTTTTCATTTACTTGCATTCTTTGCAGTTCTTCTGCAAATTGCAAAAAGAATGCAAAAATTATAAAAAGATGCAAGAGAATGCAAAGACTTCAAAAGAATGCAAAGACTGCATGCATTCCCAAAAAAATGCATTCAATTCACTAGTGTTGGATGAACGGGTACAAAAATGATTGCAGTCAATTTGGTAAAAGATTAATGGTGATTGACTAATTTAAAGTCTAAGTCTCAAAGTTAAGTCAATGAATGCAATATTTTTATCGAAGTAATTTAAGATTGCATTTAAAAAAGATCGCATTCATATTTACAAGCCTGCCGTCTAGTCAAATCTCCTATTTCTTGGAGCTATTATTGTTCAGTCAGTTTCATCTGATCGTCTTATCACAGATGCCCTGACTCGCGCTACCTTAGAGATCAGCGTTATGTTTTTAAACTTGGCTGTGGTGCGCGGGCGCTTGTTTAAGCATTTATACTATACGATATTTTGCTTAGTTCTTCCTTCTATCACATAGCCTTATAAAGAATAACAGCTGTTTTTGTTCTTTGCCGCACTTGCGAAAGTTGACATTGCAGATTGTTTTCTTTCGTTTAGCCTCTCCATCTAATTGGGCTTCCTTGATGATTGTTGGGACCATCTTGTTCAGGTACCAATTGTTGTTCTTGTTCGGCTGCATGGGCTCCATCAGCTCCGGACACTCCACTTCTTACTTTTGTAATGTTAGTTGTTGTGTCATAATCCTTTTTCGTCGTAGAGAAATTACTATAAGTAGTGTTCTAGGTACGGGAAGCTGGATAATGAACTCCTTAATAAATTAATAACAAACGTTAAATCATTCAATGAATAAAACTCACCCAATTAATGATTTACAAAATATTTATTAGCTTCGTTATTGTAAATTATCTTCTTAAATAATTTTTTTACCATCACATTTTTAAATTTATATGAATTCATTGGAAAATTATAACACAAATAACAAAAACTACTAAAAAAGTGGTGCAAACTTTTTCATTATGTCACATTCCATTGTGAACGAACGAATTACTGGATTATGAACAGATTATCTTCAAAAAAATCAATAGAATCAAAAAATCCATGCCCTTACACAGTGTTAAAGAGTCTTCCTAGATCCTACTTCAACACGACATGAACATTATTCAACACTTTTAGTCATGAAACTGGACTTATCATGTACCTAGGTATAACACATGTGAGTTTTTTTTTTTTTTTTTGAGTATGTAGATGTAAAGAGTGAAGTAAAATTCAAAAGTACTGGCTTGGTCTTTTTTGGTCCTGTCGTTTGTTCATGGAATTTCGCCAAATGCAAAAAATTGTCAGCATGATTATGACCAGGTAAAAAAATATCAATTGTTGGAATTGGAATATGATTTTCCACCTGTACCCGAATGCATTTTTCTTTTTTGTAAAAAGCCTCTTACTATATTGAATAAACGTTTTTATGTATTATTTAAAGTAAGATCGTACTTTCTAACTAACAAAATATTTATCAAATTGGCATAATTCTTTACCGGCGATTTTTATTTTTTTGTCCAATAGCCTTTATATTGGGATAACTTGAATTTCGTCGAATCAACAACAAAAAATTGATGGATTTCTCTGTACCATTTTTGGTATTTTTCTTTTACATATTAGCGTAGTCTATTTTTAGACGTTTGATGTTGAATTAAAAAACATTCCTTAATTCTTCTTCCTTGTTTAATAATTCAAATGCTCTACTCTTCTAAATGGGATACTAAAAACTAAAGTCCACTAAAAAAAAACAATTTTTGCATATTTAACAATCATTAATGAATACCTTCGCATTTAGTAGTAAGTAGGTACAAACGTATCTACAAAAAAAAAGTGAATGATTGAAAAATAACATCAATTCATATTTAATTAATGAAACTGTTGAGGGTTTAGCTTTTAGGATTAGTTATTAAATCTCAAATCCCAAAAGTAATTTCCCTAACCATCCCTTTTATAAATTATATAATGTAAATTCCATTAAAAATTCTCTTTGTTTGTTTTTTTTTCCCTGTTTTGTCCAAAATACCATAACATCGCACAGCTAAAAATGAAAATATTATTATATTTTATTATAATTGCTATTAGGATGTGATTTTTACAGCTTTACCTTACCTCCTTTAAAAATAAGAGCACACAAACAAAATGACAAATATTAATGTGATATTAAGTAATTTTGAGGTTAAACGGGGAAAATATGTCAACGAAAATTTATTGCATTGATAAGGGCTGTCTAAATAAAGAAGGGAAAGACTCGACCTTCTTTTAATCCATTATTTCATTTTTAATGTTATTTATGAAGGGGCGGACAACAGAGATGAATGGAACTTTTGTTGGTGTGTGTTTTTTAGGCCCCCAAGCAGAAAACGTAGATTATTATAATATGAATGCATACTCTTGTATTTTCTGGTCAAGTGTCTTTTGAATTCATAAAACTTCACAAGAAAAGGAATTCAAGTAATATTTATTGTTCATTTTAGAAATAGATATTTTTTATAACTCGATAACTTCTGCTTTAATAAAAATGCAATAATAAAAAAATATGCCAATCTTAAAATTAATAAAATGCATGACTTGGTCGCACGTACTTGCTTATTGTCAAAGTTTCTGTCAACGTAAAAACTTCTTACATAATGTGTATAAAGTCTTAAAGATAAAAAATAAATTCATAAGAAATGTTAAAAAAAAAATTTATTCATTTCTGAAATGGCTTAAACCACTTCTAAAATTATTTTGGGTTCCAAACTAGGTATGCCATTTGCTCCATTTAGAAAGATACCAAAAATAATTTTTTTTATAGGTATCTATCTTAAAATCATCGAAGAAAATATTAACGCACGTTTAAAACCAATATTCCAAAATAGAGCAACAACACATTTTTGAAAAATCGAGTTTTCAAAAAAAAAAAAAAATTTAAACTACCTAGGTACATAATAATTTTAAAAATTAAAAAAAAAATTGAAAATTTTGATGAAATAATTTTGAAATTGTTAAGAACCTTTTTTGTATGAAATTGTCACCGAAATCAATTTAGTCTCTTACAAGAAAATCAGACAAAAACGAAAAGGTGCTCTATGGGGGGTTCCGTTACTCTGAACTGGTTCCGTTTGCACTGAACTGGTAGACTGCAGAATTAGATATAATATTCTTATGCAGAATTATAGTCAAACATTTTATGTAATAGAATCTGTTAAATTTATTAAAATCCCGCAACTGAAACTTAAGTTACAGATTTTAATATCCAATTAAATCAACTTTGTATGCGTTTTTTTTTGTAATTTTTCTCTGTAAAATGTGTAAATATTCATTGACATATATGTTTAAAAATACTTATGGCCTATGAAAAACACTTGTTCCAGCAATATTTTAGAACATGGTTTTATGAAATTCAAACAAATTTCATACCAGATTGCAAAAAGAATAACAAGAAGAAAACAAATATTTATATTTCTCTTAATCACCTTTTACTCATTATTTTGATACGTAATTGTATAAAAAGGTTACATTAACTTGTAGCCAAATATTTCAGCTAGATTTTAAATACCTCATCTTTAAAATCCGACAAGAAACAAAAAAGTTATAAATTTTATAATGAGCCATCTCGAATCCATTTTGTGACCCAACGGTACCGTTCTCCACTGGTGGCTGGTCGAGTCTAGTCCTGCGACCAAAGCAGACAATTTTGTTGAATTTTATTAAATTTTGATGAAACTATTTTCAAGTTTGTGAAGCTTTTATAGCATGTACATGTGTGATATATCAAATTAAGGTTTGATCGTGATGCTCATTAAAATTGAATCATTTATGAGGCTTATGTAGTTATTAGCACCGTGTAAACAGAACTCTTTTTACGGTTATGTCGGCTCACAGACTACAGAAAATTGTAAAAGTTTGCACAAAAGTGCATTTATCTAATATTTTAATAATTTATAATTTAATGGCTGTGTAAATTTCAAGTTTTAATATGTAAAAATAAAAAAGATAAAAATAAAATACTGTTGGAAACGGTCAAAAAACTTGGACTGAAAAATCTTGTTTTTACTGTTATTCATTGAAAAAAAAATGTTTAAAAATCTAATTTCTTCACACATGTACAGACAACACATAAGTCTAAAAGTCTTTTTGACAAAATATTTTTCCCGTTTTTCCTTGATTTTTTAAATAAAATCAATTAAACCACCCACATAAACTTTCAAAAACGTCTTTGTTTTTAAAAGCTCAAAAAACCGTTTGAAGCATTTTAAATATCATCCGTTTTAGACGGTTAATTTTTTTTTATAATCTTTCAATGTAAATGATTTTGTTTTCAAGAAATTATCAACTTTATCCATAGTAACATATTAAAATGTCTAAAAAAAATATTTGATATTGGAAAATAATTTCTAACTTGAAAAGTTGAATTTTTAGAATTTTTTTCTTGATGAAAACTCATCATTATTTCAATTTATCTATTCAATTATTTTTATTTCGTAATTCTAACCCTTATGCTTTTCGAGATGTACAAAAAGTTTGAGTTTTTGATTTATCTTTGATAATAAACTGATATTTTCACTACTCAAATAATAATGTATAATCGACTTGAAACTTCCCACCCAAAATTAAATTTTTTTGCATATCATTTTACTACTTTGAAATCAATTTTTAACTTTTTCTTTAAAAATCAATTACTTATAAGCTTTTCTTCAATAATTTAAATCTTATTTAAAATCAATTTTAATCCAATTTACATTCTATGTAATATAATTTTGTAATGAATGCCCCTTTAGCTTGATAAATAAGGAAGTTTTCATGGTATTTAAGTGCAAGTTGGGGAGATTTTCGTATAATAGATTCTTATTGTTCGGCAATGTTAACAACAGTATCGTCCATAACCTCTTTCTCTGTTATCTAAATAAAAGGAATTAAACTAGTAACATGGAAAGCCCTTCAGAAAGTTGAAGTTGTTTTCCGAATTTTGTTTCTCTCCCCTCAAACTATAATGTGCAAATAACTTGGTACCCCATCAACTTCATACGCGCAAAAACTATATCTAACCGCCTTCATTAAAAATTATAGTTCATGCGAAACATATTGTGTTGAGTTAATGACCACAGCAAGAATGAGAAAACTAAGTTTCTTAGATAAGAAACTTTTAAATTAATAGCCAAACATAGATTTTATTTATTTCAAGGACTTTTTCCCATTAGAGTGAACCAAAAATTTATAAAAAAAAATTCTTCAAGAAAATATTTCATTGTAGAATTTCTAATTTTTACTCTTTTATCAAGAACTTTATTGTTTCGGAATCATAAGTCTTAAGTATAGTGGAAAAATAACTTTCTTCTCATAAATATTTTGTTCTGAATAAAAGCAAGAATATGGAAAAGGTTAAGAAGTTTTTTTTTCTGTTTGCCTGATCTGAATAGAGTGCCAAATGTTCACAGATTTTATGGAATAACCAGTGATATTGATGTTTATTACTTCAAAAAACATAAAATGAAAAGTTTCTGTTAATAATTTTGTTGATGGAAATATTAAGCAGGCAGGGAACAGACATACATATACTACACATAATATTTTCTAAAAAGGTTTTGCATGCTTACAACATGAATTAGGAGACACGAAGGCATTGGATCGAAAAGAGTAAAAATATTACGAGTATAATGCTAAAAAGGATAAAGGCAGGGACACAGAAAAAAGCAGTATTTTCTTGCCAGCACGCACAAAAAAAAAAGGATCATTCGGGAGATAGCTAAATGTTGCATGAAATATTCAGTTGGAATGAAAATGTCCAACTCACAGTATTGTGTGTGAACATGATGAAAGAAGGCTATATTCATATTTTATGAAGAAGGCATATCAGCAGACATCGAGGAGCGTCTGAAGAAAAGGGTAATGGTATATTGAAAATTTATTGATTTTTCTTTAATAAATATTGTAACATACTTTCGTTTAGCAATGCGTGTGTTTATTTAGGAGTAAGAGAATTTATACTTGAAATAAGTTTTATTTAGTCGATAGGCCATTGGGGAGGTCGATCAATCTCATTGGTTTTATTGATTATTTATTTGTTTTATTATTGTGGGAAAGTTTTATTAATCAATTGATATAGAATTTTTTGATTGATTGATAGAGATATGTGTGGTAACTTAGCCTATCTCAACTTATTGTGTGGGAACAAATTGAAAGGTTCATAGAAAATGATAATTAACCGCACATACATATATATTTTCTTGAAGACTTGTGTTAATTAGGTTAGGTAACTGAATAGTGAAAAAGATGTATCTTTTTTATAATTAAAACTTGGGAAACGTAAGAGAAAATACTTTTGCCTAATTACAGTGGATTTTATGAATATTGTTATTTGTACTAATTCACTTACCTCTTAGAAGCTATACTGACATTTATGTGATAGAAAATGTTCCTAACTTACTTATGTATTACCTCCACCGTAATGGAAAATGTTCTACAAATCCGAAAATTTCAATCAAAGAATATATTCGTAGTGGAAATTGATGCCATGAATTTTTTATTTTTATTTTTGCCTTTAGAGGTAAAATGGATCCAAAACCAATGAAAATAAAATGCACTACTGAGTCGAACGTACTTGCTCTTATAGATAAAGTTACTATTTATGCTAAGCCTTTTTAATTAAAAATTTGTAAATGCAGTTTTAGAAAAAAAATGAAAAAAGCATAAAATTCGATTTTCAAATGACTAAAACAGCTTCTTTAATGAATTTTAACTCAAAACGAAGTATGCAATCTGATTTCTTCTACAATGATACATTTTTAGAAATATAATTTGAAAATCGTTAGAGCCGTTTTTTAAAAAAACTATTTTTCTATATTAAATTTTGCAAGGACGTTTATAAAAAAAATTGGTGCGCCATTTTTAAGATATTATTTATCAACATCTAAAAACTAAATTTTGAAAAAACGTCTGGAAATATTCTCCAAAAAACGCCACATACCAAGTTTGAAGTAAATTGACCCATCCGTTAAGGCTGTGGTCTCTGATACATACAGACAGACAGACAGACAGACAGACATACAGACAGACAGACAGACAGACAGAATTGTCGGACCCACTTTTTTCTCATTCTCCATCGTCGTAATGTCATGTTTGATTGTTATCGCAACTTTTTTTTTGTACGAATGCATAACTTGATATATGGTACCCATATCGCAAGTAAAAAGATGATAACGTGAAATTTGGTTAGAGCGTTTCATTTATAACAATCGAATAAATCTAAAAACCAATGTGAACCGACCATATCCACGTAAGAAGTTATTGGTATTCATGTGAATAATCTGCTAATTTAAGTACAATAGTCAGATTATTAGGGATTACTCTTTGAAAATAAGTGGAAGACCGAAGAAATTTGTTTTTAAAGTTCCATTAAAAAAATTGGTGTTTTCTTCTAAGGTAAAAGAACACTTTGAAAATCGTACCACAACAGCATGTCAACAATTTTTGCATTATTCGAAGACCTCTGCAACTATTCTGCAGCAAGTTATATAAAATAATTGTTCAATATTTTCATACACAAATAATATTCTATGTAAAATAATTCATTTCAATAATGAAAATCGTACAACTAAGTCAACTTACGTACTTACACAAAAATAACTGCTATTTTTGTTTAGCAGCAACAACTGATATCGATAGCCCATTACAATCAAATTAGTTTCAATTCTTATGCAAAGAAGTAAAAGTGTTGCATCGTTATACAGTTATAGCTATTTTTTTATGTACCTAATGTTAGTTTTAAACTGATTCCAATACTCCACAGCGACTTAGTTAAGCAATGCATAACTTATACTGGATAGGATGTTTCTAATTTTGAAAGAATTTCTTGTAAGACCGTTGAAATTAAAAATAAAAATGTTGAAATATATTAAGAAAGAATTAATCTTAACCTTCTGCGATGTATGATTATCCTGGATGAACGTGTCAGATTTTTAATTTGAAATTTAAAAAAGCATGTACATAATAACACACCGTGAATTTACAGATTACAATGAATTATAAGAAAAGAAAACGGCTGTTTCATTAATTATAATATGTATCCAGAAATATTTTGATAAAAAGAGCTTAAACCCTTTTACAGTTAAATTGTTTCTTTTGACACCTCTTTTATCACAGAGTGATTTTTTGGAATTATTAAACCTGTTTCATTAAACATCATAAATATTGTTAACATGACACAAAATATTAAAAACTTCTTAGAAAGGAATTACTCAGTTTTTCTTCCGTCAAACGAATAAATTCCTTATAACACTCTTGATTGTTAAAATTCTTATTTTCCAAGTATTAATTATAAATGTATCTGAAAACGTTATTTTTTAACAATAATTGTTCCTCCCGATAGTGTAAACTTCATCATTAAGTTACATAAAAAGCAGTTTTAAAATGTGTTTTTTCACTAACAAAATTCTGCAGAACTCTGCCTAAAAGCATTTAGTCTTTAATCGCACAGAAATCCTTACTATTACTCACCATAATGACACTTATTGTACTTTACTTACCCCATCATCATCATGAGGATGAGACCAAGAGTAACGTGACAAAATGCTTGTACATAATTGCAATTGGATGACAAAGGAAAAGAGAAAAAAGAAAATACAAAAAGGAACACAAGTGTTCTACGAATTAATAACGTTAAGTTTCATCCCTGTACGAACATAAAGTATAGCTACTGTACTGATGGATCTAAAACCTATTTAACACATTCTTGTATGTGGATAATGCTACTGTTAATTTGACTTACCATAAAGGCTGCTGTGAGTGGGACTGACCCATAAAAAGGGATTAAACATACTGAGAACACGCTAAGCTGGCCACATACTACAGCACTTTTGTGGTTTCACCAAGCAGTCAATCCTCAAATTTCGGGTTCTCGTCTTTAACAAACAATATTTAGAGGTGGGATCAGTTTTTTCGGCTGGTGGCCGTTTTCAGGGTTACCGATTATTTATTTTATTTCAAAGTCGAAACATTAAGTACAGTAGACCAGTTCTAATAATTTTTTGGAAAAAAAAATATAAGCAGGATATAGATGTTGGGAAAAATTAGGAAAAATGGTATATGACAGAAGAAAAATAAATTGCCCACCAACAGATAGGGGGAAAGGGGGTGGGTTGGCTAATAAGTCGGGTGGGTGTAACCCTCCTACCGAAAAAAATTTATACAAAAAAGTTAAAAGTTATATGCACAAGTTGTAGGTGATAAAAAGATCTTTAGTTTTTGTTCATATAATTTTTCTATATAACCTCAAAAATATTGTTAAAAATACCAAAAAATATTTTTTTTTTGTTTTTATTTTTAACTTTTTCCAAAAAAGTTAGATTTTGATGAAACTTGGTTACAACGTACACTGCTATGTAATTTACTTACATAAATTGATTTCGCAAAATAAATTTTTTTTTTATTTTTGAAGAATTTATTTAGAAAAAATAGCCTAGTTTTCAATCAAAAAAGCGGACAAGTAAGACTAAGTAAGTAAAGTAAATAAAGTAAAAAATCGCATTTTTAAGATCAATTTTACCGTAAATGACAGTAATATTAGCCAGCGCGTAGTGGTCATAGAAACAAATTTAAACGATTTAAAAAGATCTAGTATCAGAATTTCTCTATCGCGCAAGGATTTTGAGATATCGAGTGTTGAAAAAAACTGGTTTTGTGTGGTTTGGGTAAAGAGAAATTTTATTTTCAGAAACAAGACCATGTTTTTTGCAATGTTTTCTCTTTACCCAAAACACCACAAAAAACAAAGTCGAAATCTTTTGCATAAGTTTAATTTCGATTCTATTACAACTCCTAGCTGGCTGATATTGCTATCATATACGGAAAAATCGATCAAAAAAATGCGTTTTTTCAGTTTTTGACATGGTTTTGACAATAACTATGTTAATTTCTTATTTAATCTTACCTCAAAAAGAGGATTTAACCAAAATTTTCAAAAAATCAAAAAAAAATTTCGCAAATTTTTTTTATTGAAAATTAGACTACTTTTTTTAAAATAAATTCGTCAAAAACATAAAAGTTTATATTTTGCTGAAAAAATACTAATCAATGTACGTTAAAACCAAGTTTCATTAAAATTCAACAATTTTTGTAAAAGATACAAACAAAAAAAAAAACAAGAACAATAGTTTTTTGACATATTTCCAATATTTTTGAGGTTAAGTATTGAAAAGTCATTTGAAGTTGTAAATCTTTTTACCACTTACAATTCTTGTATTGAACTTTTTTCGGTAGTACGTCTACTTTTGATAGAAATCGTAAGAAAAACACGATTTTCGATTTTTAAACACAGAAGTTAAAATATATTTTTTACTTTGAACTTATTCTTTTGCAAAAAAAAAAGTATTCTTTTTTCTTTTTTCTTTTTTCAAATAACTGCATAGATGAATTTGCTTTGTAATTCAGTTTGCAAAAGGTTTAATTTAATTTGTGAGAAAGTGAATTTATTATAAAAAAACCTGCATACCATATAATTCTTCTACTTGGTTTCTTTAGTTATGGTTTCAACGTAAAAAACTGAAAACTTTCAAACCAATTAAAGTCCTTTTTAATATCTACTATTACTTGTTGGCTTGAAATTACTGAAGAACTTAAGTTTTCCAGTCCGCACTCTGTGAGGAAGAATAATTTTTTGTTTTCAAGTTGTTTGTTTCTTAATTAAAACTCTGTAATTAGAGTTATTTTTTTTTAACAAACCTTTATTGTTTTTAATATTTCGTCCATTTGCGAAAAATACAACAAATAAAAATCCTTCACCTGCAAAACAATTGTAATTTTCCTAGAATTCTTGTGAAAAACACTCCAAATGTGCATTGCTATTTTTTTTCGTAATTTTCTTCTGCTCTAAAAGAACCATGAAATGCAATTTACAAAAATTGGCTGCTTAATTATTTAAAAATAAATTGTTCACGTTCGTTGCTGTTAAAACAAAAAAAAATTAAAACTTAGTTGGCAAGCTTGACTCAGTATCAGAATATATACACAGACAAAGCCATCCAGGTGCGAAATAGAACGTAAAAAAATCTAAATAAAACTAAGTTGAAAAAAAAAGACAGAACAAAGTTAACTCGGGGTCAGGGGTAAACAACACAGCACATACCACCGAATGACCAAGGAGAATGAATAAATGGATAGATGCCATCGAAGTGAACCGGAAAGCTGTGCCACCACTACCACCACCACCGTCTACATACACCTTAGCCAAGCAAACTACAACTTTAATTAAAAAAAAAAAGAAAAAAAAACTTTTCTTTTGCACATCTGCAGGAAGGATATATATTCCACAAGGATACCCCTCTATGTATCAAAGTTAAAACCAAAATATTACTAAAAAAAAAAAAAAAATGAAAAACAGGAAACGTTTAATGTGCAACTATACACAGTATACATGCCATTATGACTGAAACTGTTTGCAGAAGGGAAATGCCCGAGCGCACAAATATTTGTAACCCCCCTTTACCCTACATAGTTTTTGTTTGTGTGTTGTGTTTTATGCTCTGTTCTGCGATGTTCTCAGTTTTCAGTACTTTGCTGTCGGAGCGTTAGCGTTAAAGTTTTGTTTGAAGCTCTGCTTCCGGTTACACTTTTCGTTTTTTAGTGGGAAATGTATGTTGACTCAGTGACACACTGTCACCACAACTTAACCACCACCACACACTGGCTGGCATATATACGTGGATCAACGACTACTACGACGACGACGACGACGTGCCGAGATGAATCCTTACTGAGGAGTCCTTAGCGTTAGCATTGTTTATCTGCTGTGTGTTGTCTGAGTAGAATGCAATTCTCGTCTCTGTATATTGTGGGTGATGATTCGAATTTTTAGGGTCGGTCGGCACCGGTATGGGAAGAAATAAATTTAAATTTTTAATGAAGAATTCAGGAATGCAAAGTGATGCACATACACAAAAGAGGATAAATGAGAAAGTTCAAACGGGCCATCAGTTCAACAAAAAACAACAACAAAAAAATGTATTTTGATTTTTCATTATGAGATTTATGCAGTAAAAAAATAGTGGTATATGCTTGTGTGTGTGTGTGTATCCTTCAATGAGTGAGTGTTGGCATTTCAAGCAAACATTTCGGACAGAGTTGTTGTAGTTGTTTTTTTTTTAATCAAAAAGAAGACAATGCGAAAAAAAAAGTTTAATAAAAAATTTAAGAATTCGATTTTTGTGCACAATGAAAAGTGCTTTTTACATGAAGGATGACTGAGTAACTGTTATTTACTTTGTATTCTCTCAGAATGCAACAACCATAGATACAAAAAATAAAAAGGTTTAAATTCGAATTGAAACAAGAGATAAATAATAAAGGATAAGGAATTCCTCTGAAAATCTGTGAAAAATGAGCTGCGAGTAATTTACGAGTTTTTTGTTATTTGCAATATTTATTGCCTTTTTCTTTCATTTGAGAAGACATCATTGGAAAATTTGTTTTACGAATAAATTTTTGATACACAGATTAATTTTGTGTTGGGTAACATTTTGAGCACTAACCGCTGCCCATGTAAGATGGAAGGGCATAGTTGGACAGATTAAAATATGATAGTTTTATTAGGGTATAGTTTATTAAAACTATGTACCAATATGAGAACATGTTTGAAGTTTGAAATAGCTCAAGGAAATTAGTAATGCCCCTTCTCATATCCTAAAAGTTCCTACGAATCCCATTTGGTGTTTCGCCTTGAAAATAACTACATCAATGTTGAAAATTATTTTAATGTTAGAACAGGCTTGTTTGTATGGTATGTTGAATCTATTGAAATCCAATTTAATACAAATTTCTATTTTTGTCAGTGCAACAGAGGTATTTTTCAGAAAAAAACCCTTTCCAATATGTAATGGTATAGCGATAAAATAAGGCATAAAAATTTAATTTGCCATAACAACCAAGAAACGTAAGAGTGCTTTGACATATTTTGTTTTAAAGGGCGTCTTTTTGATAGGGAAAGAAAGTTGTGTTAGAATAGTGCCTGCGAAAACACCATGTGAAAATAATTGTAGTTACAAAAAAATTGTAACAACATTCCTATGTTCGTTAGAACCAATAAATTAAAAAAATACCACATGTTACTACTACATTTATAAACTGCCTTTTTGCTTTATTTTGATAAACTTATCAAGTTTGTACAAATCGAGTTTCATTTTGACAATCAAAAAATTGAAATCTGAAATTTATTAGCTGTTGCAAGAACAATTCTATGGGGGAAATCCAGAGAGCTCGTAGTCCCGAAAACCCGAGATCCCGGAAACCTAAAATTAAACAAAAAAAAAAAACGTTAAACAAATAATAATATCACTAATTTCTTGATAGATTTTTTTCGGGATTTTGGGTTTTCAGAATTTTGGGCTTTCGGGATTCCTGTTTTTTTTGTTTGCTTTTCTGAATTTTGGGTTTTCGCGATTTTGGTTTTTTGGGATTTCGGTTTACTCCATTTTGATCCCAAGCCGATTTAGTTTTGTTTTTCAATCAGATTTGCAAACACATTTATAAATTAGTCACCAAAACCGTTATACTTCTTTTTTTACTAGGAAACATTATTTAAACAAATAAAAATTGTTGATTTTGTCAATTTTTAATGGTTTTCAGAGCATATTTTTGGACCATATTAGACCTTTTTGACAGAACATTTACTACGCTTTAAAGTTTTTTTAGAGCCTATATTCGGTTTCCCTACTATTACTATTGCTTCGCTGTCATCGGTGCATGATTTCTTGCCATGGTTAGTTTTACTGAGCGTCAATGTATTTATATTTGCACCTTAATATAAATCTATATCAATATTTCATAATAATTTTAAGAACTACTCAATTTTCAACTAAAATTTTGTATGGAAATAAGTTCATATTAAAATTAAAATTTATATTCTATCAAAAAATTAATTGTAATTGCGAGAAGAATATGCTGGTCGCTCCCAAGAAATTAATTAAAATTTAACAGGAAACTGGGAAATTTTCCATTGAATAAATGAAACAAAAATATGTATCCTAAATATGATATTTTAGGTTTCTATAACTTAAATGGAAATGGGGACCAGTCGGCGTCGGAAATCCAGTTTAACCTCACGTCATGGCCAAAATGTATACAAAAAATAAAAACATTATAACCAATACAAGATACGCTGTTAATCAGAATTTGAAAATTACATAACTTAGCAGAGTAAATTGTTAACCTTATAAAGTCGAGGTTAAGGAAATATTATTTTTTATTTTGCAAAGAACTCAACAAATCAGACCAACCGCGTTTGAATTTTTGTGATTTCATGAATTTTTTATCAGTGGATTCTTAAATCTTAGAGCACAATCTAAAAACTTCGAAAACGGGTGGTGTTTTTATTCAGAGTGGCTAACGTTTTATAAAATATTTTTTTTTTCACTGTGCTGAGAGTTTTTAGTGATAAACTCTCGAATGCAAAAAATCATTTACCCTCTCAAAGATTTTTCAGATCATCCAAGTTATTAAGTGCTTCCCTCTACAATAGAACGTATAGTTTTTTCAAAAGCTAGACCAATGGGTTGGCAGCCTATCCGAACCAGCAGTTATGCGACTTAAGTTTGGAATGGTAATTTTTATTTCTTCTGGGTTGGATGGATCAATATTTTGGCCATTATCATCCAAGTTGAATGAGTTGTTCTGCATAACAGCGAATAGTTTGCTATTATCGTGGCTTAGCAGTTTGGAAAAGTTTTCGTCTCAGATCCTCAATATTGGTTGCATGTTTCCTATACTGCAAGGTTGAGTTTGTAAAACTGCAGTCTTTTCGGTAATGCAGTTAATTAAGTAAAATAAGTTAAATTTCGAAAGTCTTTTAATTTACAAAAGAACTTTGAACTACAGGTCTTGGCTTACCAAGTTCAGATTCGGAATTCCAACCTGATAAGGTGCATTTATGGCCCCAAGAATGACGCCACATAAGCCTATGTATGTATAAATTATCAGCGAAGTTTACATGGTGTCTTCAAATTGCACTTCTTCCATGTTTGACTGCAAGTTCTGTTGGATAGATGACTCGATTTAATCAAAAAATAACGGTAGATCAGTGTAAGGTTTCCTTCCAAGAAATTTGCAAAACTTTCTCAATTTGCTGACTGGTGATGTGACCTCGGTATTGATGTTCTGGAAGACGTCTGGTATCCGATTAGTTTCCTCTTTGGGTAATTATTTTTCTGAAGGCATCTGATACAGGTTTGAGTATTTGCAGCCTCTTTGAAATTAAGGGTTGTTGTTGTAAATGATTGAAGTCACGCTGTATTTCACTCCATTTTGCCTGGTATTGACTGTTAACTCAGATGACTTATTCGTCTTTTTTCTTCTGTATGAATTTCTTTAGCTGTTGCTGAAGTCTCGGGCAATTTCTGATTCTCTAGTCATAGGATATGATGGCGTTGTTAATGTCCATATTTTAAGATGGTGAGGCTGGAAGAATGGTTAGTCTGCCCTCAGTTTCTCTTTCCAGGCTTGAAATATCATGACTTCTATGATTTTAGTGCTGACATGTGGCTCTGTTGTTAAGAGAACTGCTGGATTTGGGTTGATGATGATTCGAAAAGATTCCGAATGAATTCGTTGGGCAAATATTTCTTGTAATTTTTTTAAAATTGAAAGAAAAGTGTTGAATTTTTTTTTTGAAAATATTTGGCATTTAAAACCAAAAGTCAAAAGACTTCATACAAATATTGCAACATGTTTAATATTTTTGTTTTAATAAATCATAAAAACTTCTATAAACATCAATTTCAACAGATGATGCAGATAAAAGTCATAAATTTTCCAATTTGGAATCATATAGGTTAATACTCTTGTGTTCTTATTACTCTGAAAGCTTCAATTGAAAATATTTCTGCAACTATAAAATGCAAAATCGACAAAAAAATAATGAAATTCTCTCATAATATTTTTCTTTTACAAATACAATTTTCATTATTGTATTCTGAATGAATACAAAACAAAAAATAAACAAAAAAAAATCACCCACCACGAGAGTCCTTCCTGAGATAATATCAAATTGCTTGTAATAAAACAATAAAATGTCACGACTTTTTGTTTTTCCGCAATGAAAAGAAAAATGCAACAAACCAAACAATAAAAATAAAAAATTGAAAATCCAATTACACTTTTTATCTTTAAATGTCAATGAATAAGTAATTACTTGCTGAATCCTATAAATTTATTCCAATTTGTTTTTTTTTTTTTTTTCAAGTTCTTTTCGGTCTTGGCTCTTGCAGTAATTTATGAAGAGCCATTTCGTTATTATTTTCACGGGATAATGTAAAGAAAATTTACAAAGCTATAAGTTATACGGAAATCTTTTCCAAAAGGTCATGTTCTCCTTAAAATCATCATTAAATTTTAAATAAAATTTAATAAATCTTCTCTTCCATGGGAAATCACATTCAAAAGGCGCTATAATCTCAAAATTCCACTCAATCGATCAATAAACCTATGGAAATTGTTTTGTATCAATTCGTTAAGTTGCTTGTTAGAATGTCAACAATTTAGTTGACATGAAATCAATTCTCAAAACATAATCCTCGCCTTGATTGACTGGAGGGATATTCTATCTAAATTCTAAATTCTCAAAACCCATCGCCATCATTCTATTTAACAGAGACTATAAGTTATTATAAACTTTGAGCAAGGCATTATAATGAACCCTTCAAAGTGTGTTGTATATCTCTCGCCCAAAGTGGAAACCTATTCGACTATTAATGCGTAAAGTTAATTTCCTTCAATGTCAACTTGATCAACGAAATGGCAGCATTCAATAAAGCCACACTAAGCCTTCTTAATTATCTTTACATCTTCATAGTTATGTACATGTCTTTCACAACGCCTAAGGACGAGTTTAATAATACATACTACCCCCAAGAACAAGGAAACAAGAGTAGTGGAGGGGGGTGGGGCATCATCGTCATAGACCCTTGAAGGAAAATAAAAAAAAAAATAAATGTCACCCTAACCCTAACATGACACCGAGTAAAAGAGATAATAATTCATCGCCATGTTTATGTAAACTTTTATGGTTGAAAGGACGAACATACATCCTACGACAAAATGCATTCATCATTGCGAAATTGTATTCCGAAACCTGCCTTGAAAAAAAAGACAAAAAAAAACATTTGTTACCCGAAGTGTCGTCAAAATTTACGAAATAACATTGAATTCAAAAGTATGTTTTTATTCTTTCCAGGATATACATATGAGAATGAGTGTCTCTTGGACGTAAAAGCTTAGTGACAGCTGTGGAATCCTTATTTTTTTTTTTTACTCCAACTCACACATGTGTAGCGATAAGAATGATGAAAAAGGGAAAAGGAACAAATTTTTAAAAAGCCTCATTTCCTTCCGAACCCCATGACGATTTTTTTTCTTCTTTTCTTTTTTTTTTTTTTTTTTAATTTTAATATGTCTGCCTACAGGAGCATGTTTGTTCCGTCAAACATGATGATGTAGCGCCTTAAAATTGAGTAACACTTCCCTTGACAATTTATCATTGGGAATTATTTTGATTTAAGATTGACGTGCTGATCGACGAAACATGAACTCCATACTGGTTGGGAACAAAAGGTCCTTTACACCTATATGCTACTTTAACACAGGGCTGGATTTTATGAATTCGAAAAAAATATATGTGTTTTTTTTTCAAGTGAATACAAATAATTTCAAATTCCTACATAAAGGGTGATTTTTTAACAGGTTTAGAACTTAAAAAAAAAAAACACAAAAAATTAATGAAATATTTATTTGAATCGATAGTTTGAACCTTGCAATTTAATGTTTAAAGATAATTTCATGCGAATGTTGACCGCGGCTGCGTCTCAGGTAGCCCATCCGCTGAGTCCAATTTTGGCATACTCTTTCACACATATCGGCCGGTATCTCACGAATGAATGCATGGATGTTGGCTTCCAGTACGTCAATCGAAGCGGGCTTGTCCCTATAGACATTAGCCTTGACATACCCCCACAAAAAATAATCTAATGGTGTCAAATCGCGCGATCTAGGTGGCCAATTGACCGGCCCGAAACGTGAAATTAACTGTTCACCAAACTCGCATCGCAATTGCGCCATTGTTTCGCGTGCTGTGTGGCATGTGGCTCCGTCTTGTTGAAACCACATATCATGCAAGTCAAGAACTTCCATTTCGGGCAAAAAAAAGTTTGTTATCATCGCTCGGTAGCGTTCACCATTGACAGTAACGTTGCGATTCGCATCATCTTTGAAGAAATATGGCCCAATAATGCCACTGGCCCATAAACCGCACCAAACAGTGGCTTTTTCGGGATGCATTGGTAGCTGTTGCAATGCTTCTGGCTGATCTTCACTCCAAATGCGGCAATTTTGCTTATTTACGTACCCATTCGATAAAAAAGCGGATCCTCGGCCAACTTTCCAAGAGCCCATTCACCAAAAATTCGGCGTTGTGGTAGGTCGGCTGGCTTTAGTTCTTGCACCAGCTGTATCTTAAAAGGCTTTACGCCCAAATCCTTCCGCAAAATTTTCCACGTAGTGCTGTAACAAAGGCCTAACTGCTGGGAACGGCGCCGAATCGACATTTCGCGGTCTTCTGTCACACTAGCTGATACGGCCTCAATATTTTCTTCACTACGCACAGTACGTAAACGTGTTGGTGGTTTAATGTCCAACAAAGTAAATTTGGTGCAAAATTTGGTCACAATCTTCCGAATAGACTGCTCAGAAGGTCGAGAATGCCGACCATAAAATGGAAGCAGCGTGCGATGAACACTTCGAACCGAGCACGAATTTTGATAGTAAAATTCAATAATTTGCAAGCGATGTTTATTTGTAAGACGATCCATGGTTAAATTGCAAACCAAACTGAAGCTGTTTGACAGTAACACAAGGTACTAAACACACGTCAGCTGTCAAAACCAGTGTTGCCAAAATCAAACCAGATAAAAAAATCACCCGTTATAAGGAAAATTGATAGCTAGATGTTTTCTGTGTGTTTGTTGTAAAATGGGTCCGCTAAAATTTGATAGTATTTATAAATTGGTAAGCGGATTACTGTTGATATTTTCTAGGCTCCTGAACGGTGAAGATAGCCAACATTCCGCTGTTATTCCATTTAATTTGGGCGACGATGGCCAACAATTCCGTCCACCTGACCTAAGTCAAGTCGCTTAGCGGTTGCAAAGTTTAAGTCGTATAAGACTGCTAGTGCAGATGACTAACCAGCCGAATTGTACAAAGCAGCAGGAGATGGGTTAGTTAGGAGTATGCACCAACTCATCTGTAAAATCTAATTGGATAAAAGCATGCCCGATGAATGTTACCTTGGCATAGTGTTTTCCATCCATAAAAAAGGAGACGCTCTGACATGTACCAACTACAGAGGAATAAGCCTCCTAAACGTCGCATGCAAAATCCTGTCATCGATACTGTGCGATCTTCTAAGACCTCTTGTCAAAGATCTGACTGGCCCCTATCAGTGTGGTTTTAGGCCAGGCAAGTCAACAGTTGATCAAATGTTCACACTCCGACAGATTCTAGAGAAAAAAAAAGGAATTCCAGATCGATACAATAGACTACTTCATCGATTTCAAAGTCGCGTATGATAGCGTGAAAAAAGATTAGTTGCTCTGTCAAAACATCACGATGGATAGTTATAACTTCGAAGCAGTCAAGGACTTTGTCTACCTAGGATCCACTATAAACTCAAACAACGACATCAGTGATGAGATCAAACGGAGATTAACTCTTGCCAATCGCTGTTTCTTCGGGCTGAGAAGGAATTAGGAGACGCTTTACAAGACCTTAATCATCCCGGTCCAGCTGTATGGGGCAGAAGCATGGGCGTTCAAAGCGTTCGGATGAAAATTAGCTTGGTTGCTTTGAGAGAAAGATTCTTCGAGTGATATTTGGTCCTGTGTGTATCGAAGGAGTATGGAGAAGGCGATTCAACGACGAGCCTTACGGGCTGTACAGCGACGTTGACCTGGTCAAGAAGCTGAAAATACAGCGGCTGAAATGGCTGGGACACGTGGAGCGTATAATGATACGCTAAAGGTTTTCGATGTTCTTAACTCAGATCCAATATTAGAATATTCCTTTCAGCTCTCATTTTTTAAATATTTCCGTTAGAAATTTACTTTGTGATTTTCTAACGGGAATATTTAAAAAATTCGAGCTTATAGGTACGTTCTGACAGTAGATTCGAGTTAAGCACATCGAAAACCTTAAGAAAAGTATAATTTTGTTTCGGAAACAAGAAACTTTGTTGACCAGTATAAAATGAAAAATACATAAATTTCAACTTATGATTTCTTGGAGGAGAAAAGCGATATTTCCTGTTTAGTATTTCGTAGTGGGGGTTCTTTAGCGAAGCCATTTGTATAGCATGCGTTTCAACTTAAATAAAACACACATTTGATTAAGCACGAATATCTTGAAGTTTGAAGCTTCATAATACAACGGTAAATCATAACAGAGATACACTTTTTAGGGATGTTGGGGTAGTGGAAAGAATTTCCGAGTAACCATGTTTAATTATCTAATTTTGATTTTCTCTTCGTTCAAATGCGTTGAGCCTAAGGCCCAAAACTCACACAACACCAACCTGATTTCACATCATTTTGGAGCGCGGGCTTGTGAGGGAAAGGTGTTTGCGCAATTTATCATTTTTCGCTCATGATAAATTGATGGAGCCAAATTCAATATCCTTGTGAACCACCATTCTTTCAAGCTGTGTACCTGTTTACCAGCATCCAGCATTGGCCAAACCAAACTTCTAAACGTAACACAGGGTGAAAGAGTAAAGAGTAGAATAATGCTTCCATGGAATTTATTCCATTCATAAGGTGTTGCCTTACCAAAAGACCTCCAGGTATACCTTTATGCCTTCAATGGTATTTACTATGGCATTCAAAGAAAGACTGGTGCTCCTGTGCTGTTAAAAATGATGTGACTGATTGATTCCCATTTCGCACAGGAACTGGGAAATTGTTTTTCACATCCTTTATATACAAGAGAGAGTGAAAGTATGCTCCATTATTTTGTTGTTAGTAGAGCAGGATAAAGGGGGTTGAATGAAGCTCACACAATCCGGCGGGTAATGTAAGACGACTTGGGAAATCTTCTGGAGAAATAACAACAGCAACAAAAAAAAAAAAAAAACCGGAACGACTTCAATAATAACGGCTGATGACGGCTATAACAATAGCAGAATAATATGTTGTGGGTAATTTATTTCCGCTTCGAATACCTCTACGCTTTTCAAAATATCCATATAAAAACAAGAAAAAAATTAGCAAAATAAAAAGGAAACATAAAGGTAAAAAATAAAAAAAAAAAAAAAAAAAACAAAATATACGGTTATCCGCTTGATGGGAAGCCATAAACACAAAGTCAATTTTATACTGACTCAATATTATTTTGTGAATTGAAGATGAAAGAATAAATATTTCTTTAAAACATGACTTAATTTTATTTGTTTTTATTTTTGGAGAAACTTAAAATAAAGTGAATTTAAAAATATTTCTATACATACATAAGAGTAAGAATATTTTTATTTGCGAATTATTACGTAACTCATAAATAAGAGAACTTTTTGCACGTAATAGAATCGTAAATTAAAAAGTTAAACTCGAATTTAATTTTTTGGAGTTATACTTCTTTACCGGCGCTTAGAAAAATATTCAACCAGTAATAACACATAGACTTTTTCAGCACATTATTATTGTTTTTTTTTCACACAGACACTATAAGTAGGGAAAAAGTTACAACACACTTACATATTATACTGAGTTAATTTTTTTTTTACTATTACAGAAGTCGGCCATTGTTATTAATAATCTGACTGATTCATTTTCTACACTATAAGTGATAGAAAAATACTAAATTTTTTGATATTCCACCAGGAATATAGGGTAAAAAAGGGTAAAAAAAAAACCGTTTTTGTACATCTCGAAAAATATAAGGGGTAGTTATGAAATAAATTTTATTGAGTAGATAAATTGAAATTAAAAGAGTTTTGGTTAAGAAACAAATTCTACAAAAATAAACTTTTCATGTTAAAAATTATTTTCTAAAATCAAATATTTTTTTAGACCTAAGTATGAGAATTATATTGGTGTGGTTGAAAATGATGTTTTATTGAAAAAATCATATTGATAGATAATGAAAAAAAAAATCAAAATGCTCCATAACGGTTTTTAGCTATAAAAAACAAACACGTTTTTGAAAGTTTATGCGGGTGATTTAATTGATTTTAAAAATCATGGATTTAAGGGAAAATTTTTTTTGTCAAAATGGCTTTATGTTAAGATTTGTGTGTTGTGTTTACACGTGTGAAGAAATTAGATTTTTAAACATTTTTTTTCAATGAATAACAGTAAAAATAAGGTTTTTCAGTTCAAGTTTTTTTTTAACGTTTTCAACGGTACCTTTATTTTTTATTTTTTTACTCTTACATCTTTGAACTTGAAATTTACGCAGCCATTAGGTATTAAGTAAATACATTTTACAAAATTTATCTATTTTCTGTAGTTTGTGAACCGAGATACCAGTAAAAAGATTTTTTTCACGCAGCGCTTAATTACTATTTACCCCTATTTCCTTGGAAATTAAAATTTGTAACTTAAAATGTTATCAATTATTTTGATACAAAATTTGTTTAAATAAGACAATCAATATCATTAAATAATATTAAAAATAGTATCAATTCCATTTCTTACATAAATGTGCTAAAATATTCAAAATATACTTTTCACGTAAACAAAATAGCTAAATAACAGATTTTTAAATTGTGTAAATATATGCTCCACAAGGGAAAAATGATCAATTTTCACATTATCTACGGTAATTTCATTTGTTTTTTTCATTTATTATTTCGATTTAAATTTATTAGAATAACAAAGTAATCAGCGGCCATTTTGAAGGATCAGGCATTAATGTGGGTCAAGCTTCAAAAAGACCATTTAAAAGTGTCCGAACGCAAAAATAGACCAAGTTACAGGCCGATAAAAAATTATATTTGAATTAAATTCACAAAAAAGCACATTATGCTTCTTTGAAGAAATTTCCCTACTAGAACTTTTCATTATCATTCTTATTTCATTATTTCATTTCTTAAAAAAATTTACATTTATAAAAAAAAAACTATAAAAAAATAAATAATGATTGGAAGTATAACTTCTGGCCCGCGTACATGAGTACACACACCTTTGTTTAACTAGAACTATTTAGTTTTATTATATTTGTTTTAAAATTTTGAAAATATTTGGAAAAAAAAACATTGAATTTCAATTTGGAAAATGTTGAAAGAGCGCGCGCTTTTTAACATTTTCCAAACCTTAATTTTTATTAGAAGCAGAATTTTGTAATACAGAATTTTTGGAAGCAGAAATTTGGCAAAATATTTTTGACCAAGGCAGAATTTTGACCCCATAAATACTATCAAAAATATGCAAGTGTTTCAAAAGTGCTAAAAATAATGAGCACAGGGGATGATAAAACTCTAAAACATACAAAAAATCTTATGTATTTCCCATAAGAAACTTTAAGTTCCTGCAGGGGTATTAGTGGTAAAATAAAAATCTGAAAAAAATTGTTTTGAGATTATTATACATATGTACATATTTCAAAATTGTTTTTATTATCAGTTTTGTTATTTTATGGTTAGGTATTATGTGGAATAAAAATAAATATATATCCATGAAAAGGAAAATTCGTTTAAATTTAATTGTATATACTGAGGGTTTAGATATTTTTTCAATCAGGTCTAATCATTTTAAATGTGTACAGTGTACAAATATACACATATCTAAAATTAACAATACTTCCATTTTATTATTTTAATCATTAAATGGAAACTTTTAAATGCAATTTCAAAAAATTCAACTAATTGCTACATTTTCTGTTGATACAATTCGTTAGAAATAGGCAAATTTTCAAAATAAATCCATTATTTGATATTTGATTTATATTTAAAATAAATACCTAACTTTAAATATATAACCTATGAATGACAGTCTGCCTCGTTAAAATTGACTCAATAAATGTAAATCAAAAATCAAAAAATATAAATGCCAAACATAATTCCAACAAAAAAGTATAATTGTACCTATATAGTATAATGTAAGTTTAAAATACGTAACGTATACATTACCAAGTATTAAATCGAATTTGTGTTTTAGTTTTGTTGCAATGAAAGATTAGTTTTACTGAGCATAAGCTTCAAAAGGAAAAGGATCATAAGCTTCAAGAGGAAATCAAAAAAAAAAAAAAAGTTAGTATTCCCGAGTAATGTACTGCTTGTGTTGAATCAATTTTTAGCTATCAACATTATTTTCATTTCACTGCGAATGCAATTTAAAGCGGATTTCATTATTTTTAGTCGTTTACTTTGAAACAAAATATTATATTATCAAAGCAAAAAATATATAAAAATGGATTAAAAACAAAAATTCTTATAAAGGAAAAAAAATAATATTGGTAATGAGTATTATACGATACCCAGAAGCTTTTTTTTTTCAAATGACCTTCAGAGGATAGTTTAATATTATTTGCAAAAGTCTGACAAAATTAATTTCTTTTTAAATCAATTTAATCGCTTCATTCGCGCAGTAATCGCATCAGTTCAACGTCTCCCTAGTGCACTCTTAGACTCAAACCATCCGAATGCCAAGAGATGTTCTTCAACAAAATAATGGATAGATGTTGGCAAAGACTGAAATAATCCTTCAACGTTAATCGTTCCCTTTCCAGAACATTAAACATTAATTAGAACTTTGATGGAAAATAACTCTTAATATAGCTTTTGCTGGTTTGTTGTATATTGAACAGTGGGATAGTTTAAAAAAACTTAAGGACTGCTAGAAACAAAAGTGAATGGATGCAGTTTTTTTTATAATCGTAGCTATTTTACAAAATAAATTTTTAATAAGTAATAGTTGACATTATTATTCGGAAACATTTGCAGAACTAACACGTTACTAGTATTAAAAAAATCATAACACAACATTTTGCTTAGAATATCGCAAATTTGTAAATAATGAAGATTTGAGCATTTAATTAAAATGTCTAAGAAAAAATCAATCATGAAAAGTAAACTTTTCCAGTAACAAAGTAACAGTAACATTTACACTGCATAGAAATACAGAACCTTTAATTATTCCACCAAAAGAACCTCAGAGCACCTCAAATTCTATTTCATGAAATGATTAATGAATTATTTACGAGTGTTCTAATGTCCAGAAGTGTCTGCGGTTTTTTGTTTTTTTTTTTTAAATCTAATTAAAATTAAATTATACAAATTTTAATGAACAAAAAATCAAAATAATTTTTTTATAAGGGAGCTGTTACAACTTATTAAAAAATTTTCGGGGTCGAACATTATTTGTTGTAGAGAAAGTTTGTAGGTCAAGTGAATTTTAAATGGATTCTTTCAATTAATTCTAAAATTTCACAAATGAGGGCTAACTTTTCAAAAAGGGATAAAAGCACTTTTTGTCATTCCTCAGGAGATCAAATATTTCTTCATATAGTACCCCCAAATTTCTAAAATCTTGTCCAGGTGGTGACTGTCAAAGTTTTCGAAAACCATAAACGAATTCAGCTAAGAAATTCTATGCGATCTTACTAGACTTTGTTCTCACAGATGTTCGAGTGTATATTTCAGCTGGTTGTTGCAAGCATTTTATATATTTCAGCTATTAGATTTCATTTTTTTGGTTTTTGTTTATGCTGCCCCAGCTGTGCGGATAGAATTTTCACTGCACCCAACTAGTAATGATAGTCCTAACCGGATTTAATATTCCATCTCTTGTTTATTCACTTCCGCATCGGTTTCTCCAATTTTACATTAATTAAACAAGTCTTTTTAAATCAAAAGTCCCGTGTTTGAGCATTTGATTCTCCCTTCCAATATAATTGGGAGAAATTAAACAAACTAATCATCCATTCTGACAAGTCAGCTTAAAAAATATTCTTATTCCAAATTGCCAGATTTGAAGAAACCTAGAGAAATTATTAAACGAAGGATATAATACGAGTTTGTTTATTTATAATTTCTCTGTTGACATCGTTAATACTATTTATCAACAACTAAAAATTAAATTTTAAATAAAATTCACTGACCCGTTTTCGTAAAACTATTTCTAAAAATAAAAAAAAAAAATAATTTTGGAAAATTTTGTAAAAAAATCGTTGAAATCTAGTAAGTTATTAAGGCGAAAACTAGAATTAAAACAAAAAACGTTCTATGGCAGGTACCGTCAATACCGGTTTTTGAGAAATATAATGAAGATACCTTATTCAAATAAAACAACCGTAATTTTGTTTTACAAAATCGTAAGAGTCATTTCTTAGAAAAGTAATTTTTTCTAAAACCGTACCTGTTCATCCAAAAAAATAAATTCTAACAACCTGGATAGTCTTTAAAAAATGCTATATATGTACCTTATTTAAGTTATCCACTAAATCCTGGGATGAAGAAACAAACTTTTTCTTCATCCCAGGCTTTCCATCATTTAGACTTTCCTAGTATCTTTCTATATCATCTATTTTTCATGGAACTTGTATTTCTTTCGCTGATGCTCATTATTGAACTGACCGGCTCTGTTTGTAGGTACAAGTAAGGCTTCCTGAGTTATATATGAATTTACCTAGTTTTTGATTGGATAGAGATCTATTTTCATCCCATCTTCCTATTTATTTAAGTGATCTTTCGCGAAATAATAGGATTTTTTTGAATTTGTAAAATTTTTTTTTAGGTTGACCTTAATGGCAGGTCAAATGAATTTTTTAAATTCAATCTAATCATCATCATCATTTGATTTTTTTCCAATTATTTATAAAAACTACACTACTGTTCTCTCTCATGCGCTTCTTCTTGCCATAGAACTGAAACGGAACTGCCAGCTTTTCATTGAATAAGTGTTTTATTTTTCCCACACAAGTCTCTACATTAGTATCAGAATTCTAGTCCTAAGGAAGGTGAGTATCTATTTGGGAGTAAAGATGCTGCCGCCGTCCTCAAGCTAGTTGAATGATGTTGCGAACACAAATATGTCAACTCTCAGGAGGCTTGATATAAATATATTCGCAGCATTTTTACTTTCATAAGGACACCCTTCTTCTTCAGGACTATACTTGTACCGATAAAAGTGCAAATTACCCCAAAGAACAAAATCAAAACTAACACTGATAAATTACAAAATTATCCCAAAATAACAATAAAGCGATCCATCTGGCAACCCTGGGTGCACTTTTAAACGATTAATTTATACTCTCCCATGCGGTAGCACAAACATATCGATTACATTCCACGCTTCATTTAATTTCAGTCATTATTTACTTTTAACTGCAAATGCGGATGTCTATAAACTATATAAACGTAACTGTAACCGGTTGGCAGGATAATTTTGACTTATATGCGCAACTTAACGCTTTTTGCGTTTCTCAAGCAAAATGGTAATATTATGCTGGAACATACTTACATATTTATTCCATCTAATTACACACTTGAGAAAACTCTGCAAATAATTTTATGCGATTTGCGAATATGGTTTTAATCAAACAGTTTCAGCTTAATGACTATTAAGACTTTAACGGTCGGTATATGAGTGAGTGAGAAAGTTTAAAACTAAAATCGATCAGTAATATTTTTGTTTTTTTTTTTTTTTATTACTAAAAGGATGGTGGAAGATATGGATGAAAAAATCATGATGACGGATGGAAAGAAAAATTTAATTCGGAAAAGTTTAAACAATTGAAATCGAATAAAAGCCAACAACAGAGAAAACAAATAAAAAAAAATAAACTAGCAATTTTATTTATTTCTTTGTGTTTTCTGTTTTGATGAATTCTCTGCGCCCGGAGTTATGGTTGTTTATTTTTTTTTTCTTATGAAACGCAACTCATCATAATTTTTCTCTATTTTTCCAGCTTAAGGATCTTAATTCAGTAAAAGTAATAATTTAGTTAGCCAGATTGCCGAAAGAAAAACAATAAAAACGTTCAGCTAAATTTTTTTCCAGCAGAGAGAAAATACGAGTAGAGGTATACTAAACGAATAAATTAGCACACATTGTTTTTTTTTTTTCTATTCTTTTGATTGTTTGTTTGTGTGTCCTTTAGCTCATGACAATCTGATAGTAATTGGTTGTAAGGTTGAGTGTGTTTATTATGTTAGACATAGGTAGGTCGGTATGTGTTTATATTTCTAGGAATCTAGCTGGTTAGTCCCAATGTATAATATCGATGGGAAATGTGGCTGGTCAATTTATGTTATGTATAAATATTGTAGCAGCTTAGAAGCTGGTCACATTTTCACATAATTTAAGGTAAAACCTATAATGGAAGACTTTCAATACATTTTTGTGGGCTTAAGTTATTATATTCTGTCGATATTTTTGCGTCGCATTAAGTATTAACATTTATCGAAGATTAATAACAGATTGTCGATTTATTTAAAAGGTTCCGTGACAAAAGAAACATAATGTAAATGCTACTTTTTAAAAGCTTTAATAGTTTAGACATCTAAAAAAGACATTTAAAAAAAGAAATATGAAAAAATCTACGTGCTTGGTGTCGCCGAAGAAAATAAATACATGACCACTGGGTCGATTAAGTGATTTTATAGATGACACTGATCTGCAATGAAAATCGCCTTCAAACCAAAATATACTTTTCTAAAGGATTTTGGCATGCTGAACCAGAATCTGAAGTCAAAATACACTAGCACGTCACGTTTTCGAGATATGTTAAAATGAACATGTCAAAACTCCGTTGTTTGGTACATTTAACGTCGAAATTATAATAAATATTTTATTACAAAACTATTAATGGAATGTGAGTTACATGCATTTTATTTGTCTAAATCATTTTAAATCATTTAAAAAATCGATTTCGGCGCAAAGATATTGCAAAGTGAAATTTATGATTTGTCCAAAATACTCTCGTTAGTCTAATTGAAACGTTTTTAGAGGTGGAAAGTTTTGAAGTTATAATTTTCAATGGCTGACTTTATTGTTTTTTTGGGATTTTCAGAGCCGTTTCTGTTAACTTTTCCTCAATGGTTATATGACAGGTACCGTTAGTTTTGGTCCTAAAAAAATCAATTTTCCCTCTAGAGAATCACCAAAGACCTTAATCACCAATATTCAAAAAAAATCGGTTCAGCGGCTTAGGCTGTAGCTTGAGGTAAACACAGAGAGACGGACAGACAGAATTGCGGGACCCAATTTTTTGGTATTATCTATCATCGTAATGGCATGTCTGATTGTTAACTCTAGTTCGATTTTTTTTTACGAATCCTTAACTTGATCTTTAGTACCTGTATCGCAAGTAAAAAATGAACGTGATAGAATTTTTCTAAAATTAATTTCAAAAAAACTTTATGTTTGCAGACCAGTGTAATTTATTATGTACCTTTGAAGCATTGTTAGGCTTAAGGGGCAAAATAACTTCTATACTAGTACTACTTAGTTGGGTCTTAAGCCAATTCAATGCAAAAGTGGTCTTCAGACTAGGAAGTATGCTGATCCAGAAACAAAAATCGACACAAAGTTTTTTTTTTCAGGATTAGTATATTTCATCGTGAAACACCATGAAACGTATAAAAAACACGTTTTCGGAAATTTTTATGTGCGTGCGTCATGTTCGTCAGCGTCATTGGCGTTGAAAATTTCTAAAAACGATAACTTTTTTTAAGGTATCACGATAAATTAAATCTGTAAACATCAAAAGTTGAAGATTTGCTAAACTTAGGTTCGAAACTCAGCCATTTTGAATACTTATTTTTCATACAAAAACCCTCCAAAAATGTTACATGTTCCATTTTTTTTTTTTAATTGTTCCAATGAATAATATTACCTACTGATTTGCAAAGTAATGGAGGTTTCATTAGATCGGAATACTTAATTCTCAAAAAAATTGGTAAGAATCAATATTTTACACTTTTTTGTATAGAAAAATTACCAATGTAATTCATATTTTTTCGTATATCCCTTTGGTGCTGTTCCTGCACCCTGTTATATAGCATCCTGTTGGAATAAAGACCACGTGATCTCATGCATTTTTCTTCTCGTAAATCATCCATCTGCTTAAGTTTATGATACTTATGTTAAAGGAGAAAGAAAAGTACGCATTATATAACCCAGCTATATCATTTCAATTGCGTTATCATCTTGACATTAATATTAATTGTTTTAAAAATAAAGCTTTTATGTTTGACTTAGCCAAGTTGCAAATCGCTCTTCTTCAGAACCATTTCTAGCTTAATCATTAAAAAAAAAAAAACCTTAAACACCTCAAATATAATTTACATTATAGTGGCTTACAGCTTATGGAAATAATAAATTAGAACAGTTTTGAATCCATTCCACAGATAGGTATTTTTTTTTCTATAGATAAAATCAGTGTCAACACATCCCTACGAAACGGTACAAGCTGACGGTGGTAAACTCAATTTGTTATTCTTCACTCTGATTAATTATTTTTCTTCCTTTCAACCTTTAAACCAAAGCCGTTTCTTAATTATTATTCCAACTTAATCGCTCAAAACAAGCCCTCATTTTTTTCGGGTAGAGTGTTCCTCATTTATTAAAATATTTTTTTTTCTGCCTTATATTTTTAATTTGTTTGATGGTTCAGGAAAAAGTTCAGGATAAAGTAAGTAGGCATAATGTAGGCACATATATTGAGATTTCTTTCCTCCAACTTTAATACGAGTATATGCCGATTTATGTAATTCATTTCATTTTAATAGCTTTGGGCAAAACTGAAATCCCGTAAAATTAAAGTTTTTCATCATTTCAAAGAAAATTATTTTCTATCAAACAGTACTTTGAAGTTTTGTTTGGCATCTTATGTTTTATAGGTACCCCTGACAATCTATTCGCATTGCTTGCTGTTGCACTAATTAAATTTTTCTTTTTCAAATAATCATCTATCCTCTGACATTTTGGCCTTGATCGCAATCAACACCAACATTTAAATTAACAGAAAAAGTTCAAAAAAAAAAATTTACATGATTTGTAGGTAGTAAAGAAATTAGGTAGATGTCGGCTTATTGGCATTTAAACACAAGGAAATCGGGGTTAAATATGTGTGCTATTGATAAACAATGTTATTCAATAAAAATTTTTAGCAGATTTTTTTTTTTTTGAAAATTGTACACCATAAATTAAAATTTCTTCCAAAACTCACTGACCATATTTTCAGCAACCAAATGCAGAAAAGTAAAAAGTCTTAGTTAGATACTTAAATTTTAAGGAAAGTTTAAATAAAAACTGCATTCAGTTTTTTATTTTTTTAAATTTCTCTAAAACTAGAAGACATAAATTAAATTAAAATGAAATTAAACCATCATGATTTGTTAGAAAAATGAAATTGTTGTCATAAAATCAGTTTGATTTTTTTTGTATTTACTTTTTTCTTAAATTTTATGTTTTTCAAAAACCAAAAAAATAAAGACACTTTACTTTACTTGACTGGGTTGCCTTAAAATAAAACCATTTTAAATAAAAAAAAATTAGCTTAAAACATAGAATGATAAAAAACATACAACGTGATCTAAGTCCGTCGCCTCTTAATAATTATTTTTTCCGCTTCAAGTCGGCTTTTGAGAAAATGACGCACGAACTTGGCCATGGTGTCCAAAGCCATTATAAATTAACTTAGCTTTAAAATTTTAGCTTTTGCTTATCTGATGTGTGAAGGTATTATAGATATACACAAATAAGCAAAAATAAATATTGAATCTTGTTTCCGAAAAATTTTTTGTTTCGATATTGGGGCAATGAATTTTTTTTAAATTTAGTTTTTAGATGTTATTAAATAATATTTTAAAAATGGTTAAAAAATGTTTTTTTAAACCGCTCAATAGATTTGCAAACAAAAATCCAAAAATGTATTTATAAAATGAGATATTCAAAGCAAAAAAAAATAATAACTTTCGAAATTACATAAAAATCATGTCTACCACATTAAAAGAAAATCGGTTTACCCGTTTGAGCAGTGCAAATGTGTACAGGTGGACGCACGGACACAAACAAAGAAAAAACAACTTTCGAAATTACTTAAAAATCATCTGTACCAAATTTGAAGAAAATCTGTGCACACGTTTGAGCAGTGGATATATGTACAGACGGACGCACAGACGTACAGACGCACAGACGCAACGCCATTTGTGGAATTCATCGTAATGTTGGTATTGATTAATTTTTTTTGACACGAAACCAATATTTGCCCTATAGATCAATACTAATTCACATCTAAAACCAAAATTTCCAAAAAAGTACAGCACCCGATTTCCAAAGATTGATATTTAAAAAAAAATTCTTCTGTGTAAAACTGTTCCACAAAATCGGTAGAGCCGTTTAAGCGAAAATCAAAAATGAAAAACAAATTGTGCTTTGCTATGTAACCGTTATTAACATTTCTAAAAATATATCTTTTATTTCAAAAGTACGGGCTTACTAACAAAAGTAAATACAAATTTTTTTTACCTATCAAAATTTTTCGAGTCGTTTTTGAGAATATTCAATTTTTCCATATTCATTGTACCTATGGCAGGTACCGTTAACCTCAACAGGGATTTAGGCTGACAGACAGACAGACAGAATTGTAATACCCACTTTTTTTGCATTCTCTATCATCGTAACGTCATGACTGATTGTTACGTTTTACGAATCCTAAACAGTACATATATCGCAAGTAAAAATTCCGATAAGAGCTTCCAAATCGAAGCAGTTTCACCCAGTTCCAATGTAATTTGCTTGAGTTACTCCACTAAAGGAAGTGGAATACAAAAACACAATCTACTCTATTACATACACTCATTTATGTGCTGTTCCTCTTATTGGCTGCTCAAAGTGAAGAGCCAAACTTTGTTTTCTTCGCTTCTCTTAAAAAAACGTGTGTGCCTCAGGCTTAGAAATTTTGAATGGCAATTAAAATATCTATTTATGATTAATTTTTGTTTCCAAACCTTTGTTTCATTCAGGTAGCGATGAATTATAATTATAAACTCTTTGTGATTACAAAAATACATTAAAGCAAAAAAAAAAAAAACAAAGAAATTAAAAACAACAACAAAAAAAAACTCATAAAGGTGCAAAGTGGCTTTTGACTCTTTAATCTCTGAGCAACTCTGAGCATGAGATGTTTAAACGGAAGGAAATATAAGAAAAAGGAAGTATTTCGTTTGAGAAGTTTTTTTTTTTTTTTGTCGTCAGTGGCGGATCCGGATGTTTGTATGAGTACATGCAAGAGTAAACACAATTGGAATTTGCATAATATATGGTTTCTAATTAAAATTGAGACTTTGTTTTGACAGTGACGGATCTAGACGATTCTAATAAAAACAAAATATATATTTTTTTTAATTAAAATGGCTGGCGTATAAGCCAGTTTTCTTAGAAACAACCTTTTTATCTCACACATAGACAAAAACAACAAATTTTTAAGAGTTGCTGAGGATGTTAAAATATTTTGTTATTTTTGTTTTCTTTTTTCAAATGTTAACGAGTACTTAAGGGGTTAGACTTGTTATTATATTCTTCAGATGTTATTTTTAACACATTGAGAGATTTATGGTTGTAGAAGAAGAGGATTGAATTTGATTCATATAATGATGTACATTTGTGTTAATTGACTGGATATTGAAATGGTAGAAAAAAGGAAATAATTATCTTAAGGAAGATCTGGTATTTAATTTTTAAACTCAAATTGTTGGTCCATACAAAGAACCTACACCATTTTCTAGAGTTAAAATTACATTTCCAGTGAAAGTTATGTTTATTTAATAGAATTTCACCAACTTAAAAAATGAAAAAAAAAAAAAACATTCCCTTGTCAGGTTTGCGGTTTTCCATTACCACTACCACATTAAAGGAAAATTTCCTTCGAAGCACGTATTTTTTTTTACTATTTTTTGTTTGTCATCATCATTTTGAAGGAAAGTGGTTGGTATGTTCTTGAATTTCTTTTTGTTTCTCATAGCAAAAATGTTTTTTTTTATAAATTATATATTATTTATAGTCCACATTCTACACTGTTGAATTTTTTATATTGTGGTCTCATTTAATATTTAAAAAAAATTATTTTTCTTGGAACGAAAGATTTTGTTATGAATTTTTGAATATATCCTTACTATTCTTAGAAAATTGGGGCGGAAATATCGACACTTTTATGAATGTTTAATTATTTAAAGGCAAAGCTTCTTCAATTTCCGTACAACACCAGTTGGTTTGTATTTTTCTCAAAAGAATATGACCTGTCCTAGGGTATAGCTGATGAAACTTACATTTCTTACAAAATTTATGATTGCAAAATTCAACAAAATAAAGTTTTTAAAAGAACTCCAATAAAACAATAACGACAATGGCAGAATTTAAATTTGCATTTCTCGATTAATTATACAACTTTCAACCTTTTTTTCTGAATAAAATTTACATTCCTAAACCTAAATTCAAATCCATTTCTTCTATATGAATTGATACGAATAAATTATCACAAAACATAGAATCCCACCAAATCATTGATGAGCCATTGCGTGCCTTACAAAATTTTCAAACCTTAAGTACCTTTGTAAAGGTATCAATAACGCAGACAGAAACACAAATTAATTTGAACGCTTCCACTAAAGAAAAAAAAAAAAAAAATAAAATAAAGGAATAGACGCGATAACGATAACTTGATTTGATTTTCGCATTTGAAACCTCGTAAAATATTTAAACAACATCTTTTCCAATAAAAAAATTATATTCATTTAAGGGAGAACCCCCCCCAAAAAAAAAAAAAAAAAAACACAACAACTGAAACACGCATATCCTTTTTAAGCTAATTGGAAGGTAAGGAATTTTTACCTTTTCTATATCGATGAGTTTGATTCGGTTATAACGCGAGAATGGATGGTCTTATTTATACCAGAATAAATTATAACTTTTTTTTTTCTTTTCTTATTTTCAATTCACTCAACTGATAAATTCAATTTAAACTTTAAAAATAAATAAAAAAAAAAAAACAACAATCAAAGAGCTAATATAGTTTGATAGGTCTGATGATGTGAAATGCAGGTGTTGTAGAGGAAACATGGAATAGAGGTTAGGTGAGGTGTCAACATTTGGCAGCATTTTTGCCTTACAAACTGTTTTGAAGGTTGCTTTTAATTAAGGTAAACAATATTTGATGAGGGTTTTCTGATGGGTTTTTGTCCGTAAAGGGTGGTATTCTTCGTTTTTATAAATTACATTTTTTTTTTTTTTTTCATTTCGTAAGGAATATTTTTCTTTTTGTAAACTTATCCTTTTTCCTCTTAGACTTAACTGTATGAGTTTGAAGCCAAAAAGAAGAAAAATTGTTAGTCATTAGGAAAAGGTAGGTAATTGACAAGGGTTTGAGCTGAATGACAATTTATAGTATACGTAAAGGGAAATTCTTAATTGATGTTAAGTTGCGGAAATACTCTTGTTTGCCTTTTAATTCATTAACAACAATTTTTGTCGAAGAAAAATAATTATATCTTAGGAAAGAACAAAATGTCAGTCATACACATTTATAGTTGAAGGAAAAGGACAAATTACATTTTTACCTTAATGACTATAGAAGTTGCTAGATGTTTCTCTTCTAATGCGCATTTGAACCTTTTATTTTTTTTTTTTATTTTTTTTCTTGAGTGCATGTTTGTCGTAATTATACTTCTGAAAAAAGATAGTAATTAACAACAATTTAATTTTGTAGGAAACAAAAAATTAAATGTATTAAGTAAATACCATCTTAAACTGTTAAGTCAAACAAACTTTTTGGCACAAACTTTTTAAGTGTTCTATTTTTATTTAGTTTTTGGTCTTTCCAAGTAATTGGTGTATTTTATTTTCAATAAAAGTAGTTCAAAGGACGAGATCAAATAATAACCGACTTTATGCATAAGTAAGTACTGGCAACACTACGAAAAATAATATTTAATTGAAATTTAATGTATTTTGTATTTGCTTATATGACTAAAATAATGCTCTTACTGATGGGTTGTTAACTTTTTTGAAAACTTAATGAATAAAACATATTTTACCTACCTTCACAGCACACATTGGAGAGAGTTGGTTGGTTGGGAGTTGGACCCTCGAAAAAATCAAGTATTTTTCATAATTTTCTAGTTGTCTAAATTTAAACTCATGATCCCCTAGAAAAATTAATTTCACAGATGAAAAATGCTGTAATTTTAAGAAGAGTCGGTAAACACAAACACTGACGTATTAAAAATAGTAATCATGATATATTATATGCAAAATACAAGATTTTTGACATTTTATCTCTTTCATTTATCAGCTAAATTAGTCTACATTTTGTAAACATGGTTTGATATTTAAAACTTGTACTGATGACGTTAATTGACCTTTCAAATTTCGTCACATCAAAATTGGAAAACAAAAAATATTTGGTTTCAGATGATGGTTTCCCAATAGCATCATGTTGATGAAAAAAAAGGATCTTCATAAATAAATATCTGCGGTAATTTGAAGAAACATGGTAATCATTAAAAAACTGCCTTTTCAAGGCAGCCTATATCATGCAAAAAATCATTTTTTTTTAAAATCATATAATAAAACAGCAATCACTATTTTTGTGGTAAGCCTTATGCGGCTTACACAAACCGAAGGGGAATAAATTACATATCAAACGAGAGCTGCTGCTTTAAATTATTTAAATATTTTACATCACAATTGTTTTAAAAAATGAATAAAAATTGCAAAAATTGTGGAAAACAAAAAAAAAATTTAAATGTCAAATCCACTGACACATGAAATGTCAAATCCATAAACCCAAGATTAGAACCCAAAACATTAAGGTGGGTTCGTTTTTCGTTTAGTAGTAGCGTTTTTTTTAGTAGTAAACTTTCTTTAAGATGCATTTAAAAATGCAAGAAAATGAACAAAATTAAATTTTTGTCCGGGTTTTCCAATAAAGACTTTACAACTTTTTTTTTTTGAGGTTTTACCTCAAACCATTTTAGATATTTCAAAAATTGTATTATAAGCTTGAAGTACAATCAAAACATTTATTAATGGAACTCAACTTCGTTCATATGGCCACAGCGGGCACGTTTGCAGCGGTTTGTTGGACCTAATTTTCAACGGTTTTGCCACAGATTTTGGCCGGAACGGCTGCTATTTCGCGTTAAATATTGGCTCTGAATTCTTCCAACATCATGGGTTTGTTGGCATAAGACAATGACTCAACGTAGCAATAAAGGAAAAGAGTCTAGGGGCGTTTAATCGCACGCCAATTGACTGGGCCATTTATTGAGATAATACGCTCATTAAACTTACTCTTCCATAAATCGATTCTAAGGTATACGTGTGGCTTGTGGCACCATCCTGTTGAAACCACTTGTCGTTTAAGTCCATATCTTTTAATTCGGGGCAAAAATAATTGGTTATCATGGCGCAATAACGCTGGCCATTCACAGTAACGTGACGATCGTTATCGTCGACTAAAAAATATGAGCCAATAACGCCGCCGGCATGCGTATTTTTTTTGTAAATGAAGTGGCGTTTCATGGAAAAAATGTAGATTTTTACCAGGCCAATAACGCAGGTTTTGCTTATTGACGAACCCATTAAGCCAAAAATGAGCTTCGTCACTGAAGATTATTTTTCGATGAAATTCATCGTCTTGGTGTATCTTCTCCAGAGCCCAATCGGAGAACTAACGTCGCTTCAAATGGTCCATCGGCTTCAATTCTTGAGTCAACTTGATCTTGTTTGGATGCAAACTAAGATCCGCCATAATGTGGTCTGGGTGATGCCAAATTCTGTAGAACGCCGTAGAATTTACTGTTTTGGATCGTTTTCTACGGACGCCTGAACAGCATTGATATTTTCGACCAACCCGTTGTCTCACTGGCACGGCAACATCACACAATGAATATGTAAACTAAAATTTGTACACTAAATTTTTTATTGCTTGTCTATAGGGCGAGAATAACGACCAAAAATTGGAGTTAATGATCTTAAAATCATGGGCACTGACTCCATGATAAAAATTTTTTGGTTTACTAAATAAATTGACAGCGAAAGTTTGATGATTAATAAAAGGGTGCGTTCACAAATTAAATCCAAAGTTATCAAGTCCCCATTGGCAAACCTTTTATTATAGCTTTTTATAAGGCTGTGTGGCATGTCGTGCCATTCTGCATCAAGCAGAGGTCATCCAAATCAATGCCTTCAATTTGAGTAAATGAAAAGTCGTTTAACGCCAGAATCATTTTTGAAGAAAAATGGTCCAATGATGGGTCTTAAGTTCACAAATCTGATTTTAATATTTGGCTTTATTGCCAACTGATTTCTATAGAATTTCGAACGCATTCGTTTTGTACTTGTATTTTAAATAATTAAAACTAACGCATTCTCTAAAACATCTAGACTTAAATTTTATTTTTAATTTTAAAAACTATATTTTCCAAATTTTCATTTTTTTGTTTCATTTCAGATATTGGGCGGTAACGAATATAGACTACATGCATTCGCGAACAAGTAAACGAGTGTTCATAATGATATTTTTCGTTTGGTTTTGTTCGGTGATTGTATCACTAGCGCCGCAATTCGGTTGGAAAGATCCTGAATACCTACAAAGGATTGAACAACAAAAATGTATGGTATCACAGGATGTCTCATATCAGGTAAAATTAACAATAAATTGATAAATTATTTTGTTTGATAGACATTTTTTAACAAAATTACATTAAACTTATCTGTTTTTTTTTTAAGGTTTTTGCGACGTGTTGCACGTTCTATGTTCCACTCACAGTGATATTAGTGTTATATTGGAAAATTTATCAAACAGCGAGAAGACGGATACATCGACGACGACCACGACCAATCGATGTATCTGCAAATAATAATCAGGTAAGCTTGGGTTTCTTCTAAATATGATTTGGAGTTCTGAAATCGTGTGTGATATAAATATCATGATAGTCAAATATGACAATCATCTTACACAGACCGATTTTCTTGATTTTGACTGTCAACTATCAAAAATTATCTTACACGATTTCACCCCTGATTTTAGAAAAATTCTATCACGTACATTTTTTTTAATTGATTTAAAAAAAACGTGATTGTTTTGTGGAAAAGAGCTTTCTTAGATTCGGTTGACCTAGTATATATTCAAAACTATTGAGCCGATTTAGCTGAAATTTGGAGGACTTATTCCACATAGCATAATCTAAGAATTGGAATTAATCCAATGTATGGTCCATTTAAACCGTAATTGAAAAAAATCACCACAAATTTCAATATTCCGTTGTTTTTGGGATTATGTACCTCACCTCTTATTTATTGAAAGTTACTACTGGCAAAGTTTATTGTGGTGTAAAGAAGGCAGCAATCGGGAAAAAACCAATAAATATGGAATTTTGTGACTGATTTTTCTGAGTTTTTCAACTTTTTTTATGAAGAATCCAGGAGTCGTACAAACAACTGGTCCAAACATAAATTTGGTTATCTTGTCAACATTTGTTTTACATAAACAGTTTTAGCGAAAAATGTTCATATTTTCGATTATGCCCCAAAAACCACGAGAAAAAAACAATTTTTTGCAAGTTTTTCAATGTTTTATCATATTTCCCGTGATAAATTTTGTTGAATTACTTTAGATTCGTGCTCAGCATCCCAAAAAAACCTAAAGTTATCAATTGAAAATTATTACTTTAGAACTTTCCACCTCTAAAAACGCTTTAATTGAACTAAAAATAGGATTTTGGACAAATCATAAATTTCACTTTGCAATATCTTAGCGCCGACAGCGAATTTTCTGTTATGTGTCTGATATTTCATCATAAAAAAATATAGAGTTTTCCTGTAGAATATAAACTGCTTCTTCATTTTGACAAACAAAAAATCGTTGAAACCGTGGCTTTCCATTATAAACGGTAGGATAAACAGTGTTCTCCAACTAGTACTGCATATGTCTTTTAAAAATTGATAATTATTTATTACTTTTCCAGTAAATTTACAAGAATAAGTTCCGGGTTTTTTTTTAAACTATTAAAAATAATATATGAATAATAACATGAATTAAAAAAGTACCTATCTAGGTACACAAATGTTCACTAGGGCGTATACGTACTTTTTTTTAATAAGCTTTTATTTGAAATATATTTTGATTGCCAGTACATTTCATACGAGCATTTCAGAACAGCTGATAACAACATTTCAATGTTAGTTTTTGGCTTCATATGCACATGCACAACCCTTAAACAACACCTGTTGTGAACTAACTCCGTTATAGTTAGGAGTTCGGTCAAGGCACTCTAAAATATTCGTTTACAGTTCGGTGCGATTATTGCATCTATTGCCAAATCATAGCCTCTTCGTTTCTAGCACCTAATTGGAATTTATTGATTTACTATGGATTTTTTTAACGGCCTTTAGTCCGTACAAAAATTTGTCGTTTCGTCCAGGTGGGGATCATTTGGACTCATCAGTTGACTTAGCGCGATTTTCTTCACTACAAGTTGAACTCAAGTCGAAGATTTTTGATTCTCAACTTGTAATTTTGTTTCTCAACTCTTGAGTTCATCAACTTCTGGTTGAGAGAAGAAAATTGAGAGTTTTCAGTCAAATTCATATATGAAATACATTTTGTTGTATTATCCGTCAAAAATTATTCT
This sequence comes from Meliscaeva auricollis, assembly GCA_948107695.1. Classification (NCBI taxonomy): domain Eukaryota; kingdom Metazoa; phylum Arthropoda; class Insecta; order Diptera; family Syrphidae; genus Meliscaeva; species Meliscaeva auricollis. Next base: position 72,688,079 of record OX403618.1, on the reverse strand, counting down.
CGGTTTCAGTTCGAATACAAAATTTTTAAAATAAAATGTTCCGAGAAAATTTATTATTGGAAAAATCATCCATCGTCTGCTTCTGGAAGCGAAGTAGAAGATGAATTGTTGGCGATTGAAAGAAGACAATACAAAACGTGTCGACGTGTCAGGATCGAAAAATAGGATTTTAAGCATTGGGTCACGCATGTAAGATTCTAATCGCTTTTTAGAAATCCCAAGAGTTGGTTACTAAAAACAATGAGGCCGTGGCATCTGCAGACCTGAAAATAATAGATATCGTTGCTCGTTGGGCAGGTCTGCAGATGCCACGGTCTGAACGTTTAAAGAGAACCAACCCTTTCGATTCGCACAAACTTTTGCAAACGATTGGATCCCTACATGCTTGCAATCTATTTCTCCAATAGTTCTTGGAAATTTGGCTATATCATAAAATTCTCTAGCTGCTGGTAACAATTCCTGCCGTGTTTCAAGCATGCAAACAATTTAGGGCAAGAGGTCAGCGACTGCATTTTACATCCGCTTTACAATACTATGCACTGTTGAAATGCCTAGAAACCTAATTACCAACGTCAATAAAATCAGCAATGACCAACTGAATTTCACTGGGTACCTTGTTTCAGTGCAAGACAAACTCTGTGAAACAACGAAATCGGTACATGAAATCATGGTCGTCCCATGGTCGGAAAATTTTATTTTTTAAATATTTTTATTCAAACCGAAACCGAGAATAATTTAAAGCTCACAGAATAAATTCAAAACTTAAGGTGAAACACACGTATCTGTCAAAAATTTCCGAAGCAAATTTTTAAAAACTCAAGTTGGATAACTTTTAAATTTCAACTCTTGAATTAAAATTAAAAATTGTGAAGAAAAACAAATTTCAATTTATCACTAAACTCTCGAGTTTGTGTCAACTTTAGAGTTGGCCAACTCGATTGTTTGCGGATTTTTAGGATTGGGTCATGAATGTTGTCCGAAAATTCGATCCTTTAATCGCCACCTGGCCACCATCTTGGTTTAACATACATCAATTCGGTTTAACAATAAAGCTCCTGCACTTAAGATCTCACTTGTATATTCCATCTGCATTCACTGGTGCCTTTACAAGGTCTCATAATACTTTTTATGCCAAATTATTTTTTTTTGTTTTATTTACGGGAAGAGAATTAGTTGAGATAAAAACTTTATTGAATTACCTTTATTTACTTCCTTTTACCAGAGTTTGCCATAAAACAGTAAACATTCGTGTATTTCCATTCATATAAAAATGTAATTTAAATTCCAACTGAACTTTTGAGTCATTTCCTTTCATTTAAACTTGATTGCGTTTCTGAGTTGAAAGTCGTGTTTTCGTTGTCATCTTTTCAATTATTAATCATTAAAAACAAAAAAAAAAAATATGTATGATCCTTCTCAACCCTGGAAATGATATTTTTAAATGCTGTGAGTGAAAACTTTTCACAACATCCCATAATTTTGTAATAAAAAAAAAATAAATCAAAAAAAAAAAAAAAAAAAAAATTATAAGCAAACTTTTAATCATCATATCATTTAAAATTAATTAACATCATTTCCAGGATGTTGTCGCCAATGTCGTTGTATTGTGTCGTTTCGTTGTGTGCGTTTCACACAAATGTGTCCTAGATATGAAAATGTTGTAATTTTACCATACACACAAAAAAAATATTGTAATTAAGTGTTTACACAACACAGCATACAGAAACAAGTACTCATTAACTCAGCCGTCAGTCTCACCTCTCTCATCTCTCAGAGATACATTACAAGCTCACAAGTGAAGTACGAAATAAGTTTGTTACTCGTACTATCATCATCAATGGGAAATTTCATTTGTGTCAAAAACATTTCAATTATACAAAAGTCCATATTCACATATTACATACATAAAATGTGTGTATGCAGGATGTCCTGTCTCCCAACGGGATATCTTCTATAATGTAATGCGGAGTGTAGGTTTTAGCTGGTAGGTTGGTAGTGTAATATTCTGTCAGACAAAAGAAGAGCAATAAGATTAAATACTAAAATTAATACAAATGACATTTGATTTTAATCTCCGTAAGTTGTTCTCTGCGAGCTGTCACACACGCTGTTAAAAGACTGTACAGTACATCCTGCCTGGGGAGGATCCTTTTCCTTGCACTGCTGATGATGATGATGACGATGATGACGACGACGCACGACGACGATGAAAACGAAGCAAAAGCAATGGTAGAGGGTTTTTTCTGTGCATAGGATATCTTCGTTTCGTGGATATTTTCATGAGGAAGATAAAGAAGACATCTGGAAAAGTCTTGACGTTGAAGTCTAATTTAATCTAAATTGTATTTTTTTTTTCTTTCTATTTTTTGGGTATGTTGGAGCGATATTTTTCTATTTTTTTTTTTTTAAGGATACATATATTCCTTAAATGTTATATGGAGAGGTAGGCAAATATTATTATTTCGGGTAATTTTGCTTTTGGGAAAAATATGACACAGATCCTGCTGATGACAATGCTAATGGTGATGCCATAAGATTATATGTTATTTTGTTTGTTTAACAAAATTTAGCAAAGGTATAACAGGCACGTATGAACTTATGAGATATGCCATCTTAAGTTTTTGTATGGTAGAAGTGTAAATGGTAAATGTGTATAGTGACATTTTCGTTTAGGAAAGTTTGTGTTTTTACACAAAGAAAAGGGTTTGCACTAAACGTGACTTTTTGCAACAAAAAAACTTTTGTTTACAAAATGTTAGAAATTTGTATAGTTTTTATACAGAGAATGAAATTGTGGATATAGAAGAAAGGTGTTTTAAGGTTTTGGTGAAGATTAATTTCTTATTCTAAATCAAAATAATTTTAATAGATATAAAAGGCACCATATACTATGTATGATAAATTGATTAAATAAGAAAAAGTAAATAGGATTTAAGGAAACAAATGGAAACATTACTTTTTGTCCACAATAAATTAGAAATTTGTAAAACTATTATGGGACAGGCAAGTCAAAATAAAGACTTTTTTTCTTGGCCAACATTGGAAGAGTTAACTCCTTTTTGGAAAGGTAACGGTGCGCGTGCAGGAACAAAAGTCCCTGAAACATTCGTTACGATTTTTGTCGGTACTGTTCTACCGAAGTTGGCAATAAAAACGATTGAAATTGGGGCTTTTGTTCCCATCAGGTTATAAGTCCTTAAAAAAACTTCGGGACTTATATCCCACTCGAACAGTGAATTTTGTTTAAACATTATATAATTATGAGAAAAATCAATAAACTTCAAGTTTTTTTAAATATTCTTGGAGCTTATTAAATTTTGTCTCCAAGTCTTCAAATTACGTATAATTTAAACAAAATACCGGTAACACATAATCATATAATAAAACCGTGAACACTATTTTTGTGGTAAACTTTACGCCGACCACCTGAAAGGGCACAAATTATAAATCAAACAAAAGATTTTTTTGCATAGATGTGTAGTGACTATAATTTATTTAAATAATTTACACTGAAATTGTTTAAAACATATGAATTAAAATTGCAACAAAAATGCAAGGAAAACAAAAACAATTGGAAAAATATCAAATTCACTGACACATTACCCAAACCCGCCAATACGACAGAAGTTGATGAACATGTTGTTGAATGCGAACCCCATTAATGAAAAAACAACTTAAAATATTTTGGATTTTTTTCATAATTGAGCTCTTACAATAATATTTATAAAAAAAACATAAAACGTTTCACAATTGGCAGTTTTTGGAAAAAGTGAAAAAGAATACAAACATACACTAGCGACATCTGTTGCTGAAAAGAGCGTATAATTTAAAACATACAAATTTCAGTTGAGACATCTATTGGTGATTTTATGAAAAAATTAAATAAATAATAAATTGGCGCTCGAATTTCGAGTGCTAGTAATGCCGGCCAGTAATGATATTATAATTAAACTGTCGTAGTTTGACTGCGTTCCTTTCGAAAAAGATCAAAATAATTAAAATCAGTTGTCGTTAAGTTACTCAAAAAGGGCGCAACAGAATTCGTGTTTACGTATTAAAATGAAAATAATTTTTGTTATATCTTCGACAAAAAAACTTATGACCCGCTGAGGTAGGACAAAAGTCCCGAATTCAAATTAGGCCTTATGACTCATTAAGAAAAGGACAGATATACCGAAAAAAAACTTGGCACCGATGTCATCTGAACGTACATATTCTGCAGTTTACAATTTTAGTATTAGATGCGGAAACCCTAAACTTAAATCTCATTTACATAGAATTTCTTGCTCTTATTTCGCATTTGAGGATTGATGGTTAACTTCGTTTGGAGCTCAAAAGTAAAAACAATTTTAATAATTGTTTAGAAATTTTTTTATTTTTTTACATTTTTGTAGAATTATGTATATAATTTTACAATAATCAGCTGCAAATTTGATCGCAAGAAAAAGTTCAGTCAACTTTGATATGCGTTTTACATATTATAAGAAGATGCTTTGTCCTACTAAAATCTGAAGTTCTTGCCAATATTTCATGTAATTTCTTAAAAGATTTGGAGCTACAAATTAAGTATGCAATTTGATTTAAAACTTTACCAACTTTACCATCCGTGGCTTCCCACGGAAATATAAAAAAAAATATTGATTTTTACCAAAACTTTTGTGAATTTAGTTTTTGAATAAATAATCAGTACCATTATTCATTAAAACATCCAACAAAAAAAAAATTGTGTCATTTTTTGAGTTTTTGAATCAAAATGGCTGAATTTTGGAAGTTTATCTAATCCTCAACTTTTCACATTTCTAAAAAATCTAATTTGTCTTGATTTTAACAAATGGTATCGTGGTCACAAATTTCAAACGCAAACAACTACAACACTGACGACGAAAACGATGATGTACGCACATGAAACTGTCTCAAAAACGTGTCTTTTTTACGTTTCATGATTAAATGGTTTAATTCTGAAAACAAATTTTGTGATAATCGTTCAATCCTATTCACTTCGTGTATGGAAAAGTAAACATTTTAAAAATCGTTGCAGCGGCTTAAAAAGTAAATATTTTTCTATATGCAGGCCAAAATCATGTAGGTGGGAAATTTCACTGTCCAAATTATTTAAAAATCAACTTTGTTTAATAAAATTAAGCTTGTTCGCTCACATGTTGAGTTAAGTTATCATTTAGTAGTTCCTCTTCTTAAATGGGTAGAGCTCAAAATTATTTATTTTTGTACTTTATTGCAAAATATTTCAATTTGAGTGTAGATTCATTTAAAATGTGGATAAATTCCAATAACTAAACCAAAATCAGTATTAGTTGTTTGAATTCAATTTAATAAAGTTATTAAAAAAAAGTAAAGAAATCGTTTGGCTATTTAAGATTACAATTCCAAATTTAAGAAACAAGTAAGTTCTATAACGATACCACAGTCTGTTAGGACAATATTTATTATCAGTGCTCTTTTCCAACACAAATTAGGTGGTTACCCTCACAAAACCGATTTTGGGAAAATGGCCCTTTGGATGAATATTTTTTTCGTCAACGCAACTCAGCCAGTACACGCTGATAGACAAACGTATCTGTCATAGCCATGATCGATACTATCTGTATGTGAAGTGTGGACGTGGAAACACAAGTAAAAACAAATATTTGAAAAATAAGTAATTTCCTTAAAAAAAATCTTAAATGCCTTGAATTAAACAAAAAGATTGACAGCGCTGAATTTATTTCTCTAAAACTATATTTTCTATTTGAAATATTGCCTTTAAATTAAATTGCTCCAATTTATTCACACCATGGCCTATACAAAATACAAAATTAACAATTTATCTGTTTTCATGTATTTCAATTTCTTAACCCTTAATCCGAATAATGGAATCAATCTATTTAAAACACAGTTCTTGAAAAAAAAAAATTTAAAAAATAAACAAAAAGAAAACAATCAAAGACAAACAAAATGAAAGTGAGAGTGAAAGTAAAAGACATTATTTTCATTGTTTATCTTTTTCATTTGATTCAATTTCCTGCATCATCCTTCTTGTCTATCACCATTCGAAGCAAATAAATAAACCATACCATCAGTTTTTTTTTTTTGTTTTTTTTTTTTTTGTTCTTTTATGTTGAATTGGTCGGCTTGTTGTTTCCTCCGTTAACTTCCGCATGTAATCCAATCTCATCTTTGTCTCAGCTCTGTTTCACTCAAAGATGAAGATCAAAACTTGACACACAAAGCAAAAACAGAAGGCGACAACTCTGCTCTACACGAAGAAGCATCGTTGTAACTGGCGCCCAACGATAACATCGATAATAATTTATGTTGGTCTCATTAATTGCGAATAGCAGCGTTGAACCATCTCTGATAAAAGACTGAGCGAAACAAGCTTTCTGAGATTTTATGAAAGAATAAAAAAAAAAACCCTTTATGGTATGAGCGCTGAGGAGCCTTTGAATCCTGTCAGCCTTTTGTTCGGTTCATGTCCTTATGGCAAAAGCAAAAAGAAAAAAACACAACCATATCCATGATAGTAAAGTAAAGGCAAATTTGTTCACAATCCAAGGACTTCCTTACACTACCAACCGAAGCAACGACGTAGCGACGACGACGACGACGTCAACCACGTCGACGTTTTCTACAACCATAGTGTGTGTATAATTGCTAGATGGTCGGAAAAAGGCAAAGGAGAGGGGGAGAATATAACAGCATCGTGGAAGAATGCTATGTGAAAAGGAAGGATTGCTTTTCTATTTCTCCTTCGGCATTTTCTATTTTATCATGAGCTGTAATTGAAATACTTGCTGTCGGTGAGGTTGGTTATGGGCATTCTATCTATAAATCTATAGAAAGGACAAAAGGACTAATATATTCAAATTATTCAATGGATTTCAATCTTTTCTGCGGATGTGAAATTTTATTTTCTTATATTCGCATATCCTAAGGAATTGAATAAGGAAAAAGATTGTTGTTATTTTTTTTTTCTTTCTCTCTCTCAAAAAAAAAAACTATAATAAAATTCAAAGGGTCTTCGGAAAAAATTTAATATATTTTAAAAATTTAACAAATCTGCGGTCAAATCTGGGTGGCTCAGAGCAGCGTCTAAAACCTAATTTTGGCTGTTGGAGATTCTATATGTCAAAATGTAATAAATAGTTTAGTGAAATTCATTTCAAACGTCTGTTTTTACAAGAAAATCTTTTGAAATTTTTAATGGTTTTGATTTCTCATAAATTTAACGTCGAATGAGTTTAAGTTAAAGAAAAAATTTCCTTAGTGTTTTGTTTTTTTCTTTTTAATTTATTAAGTTAAACAATATTTGGTCTAAGATTTCACTGTAAAAACCAGCTAGTTTTGCATTAACCTTTTCCCTATCATTAAACAAAATAGCGTTAATTGGAAGTCAATATACGAATTTAAATAACCTTATTTAAAAAAAATATGTTACAGCTCAGCCTGTATTTTTTTAATATTATGCCTTAATAGCTAAGACGCCATTTGTAATTCAAGTAAGTAGTAGAAAAATTTTACACTGTACATTAGGGTGGACCACAATTTTAATTTTTTGATATTTCTTAGGCTTCTCTTGGAATGAAGGTCCTCTTAGCTCAAGAATATTGACAGAATTTCTTCAGATTTTAAAAATTATATTAGGAGGTCGCGAGCATCGATTTATGCAAAATGGGTCAATTTTCCAGTTTTTAATTGTTTAAAAATATAAATAACCGGTATCCAAAAATGTTTTATACATAAAAATAATCTATAGATAAATCTTTATAAAACAGCAGTTTTTTATTTCTTAATACAAATTTAAATACATTTTTTTTTATTTTTGGAAAATCATCAAAAATTTATATTAAAAAAAAAATAATAAAAAAAACAAAACAGTGATTTTCTTAAAAATTGTTTAATAACTTCACTGTCCTGCTTCAAAAAACCAACAATCAACCCCCATATTTACTGAAGATAATTCGGGAATGTTGAACACGATGGTGAACTAAGTTTTTTGATATTAGGTCAAATAAGAAAGATTTTCGCCTTTGATGTTATATTGTTAAAAAAAAAACAGAAATTAATTTCATTGGGGATTTATCAAGTGTCAAATCTATTGTTTCAATAAAAACAAAATTATTTAGAAGCTATTTCCTAAAAATTTTGACCAAAATTTAATTCTTTTAGTCAGTTATTTTACAGAGAAAAAAGCTTCAAGCTTCAATTGGCTACCCATTTCGTCATAGAAATTTCTTCTCTATTCAAAAACCACCCAAAATGGGTTAAAACTATTATAATTTTATGGACTCAATAGGTTCTTGATTCTAATGGCAAATGAAATATTTCACAATTTTTCATCAGGGTAAAATTTTGATTGAATTTTTGTCTTTGTACTAATCCAATATATTTGTTTCCCTTAAAACAACACCCTTTCACTCCAAATATTTTTATGGTCTCTGCAAACTTTGAGTTTCTGTGTAAAAGAAAGCATTTTCACTAAGTTTCATAAATGTATAATTTTTAAGCTAGACGCTATGGTAATTATTTCACTCATTCATTTTAATCCACTTAAATTGTGTTTTTACCAGAAATGTTTTGGGGTAGTTTTGATTTTTTTCATACTTTATGTTATTGGGATTGCTGAATCCGAATATGAGGTTTGCCAACAAAATTTCGTGACGCAACAATGGAAAAAATACAAAAAAAAAAAAAAACGTTTGATACCTCAAAAATCTAACGATGTAATTATATAGTTGAGTTCCGTGTTATTTTTACCCAGAATTTTTTTGTCAGTCTGAAATTTTGCTTTAAATGTTCACAACAATGCCCTTAAAGGAACGTACAAACATCTCCCATGTATGGTCCCACTACGAATCTGCTACTATTAGAAGTGCATCAGATACCACGCCCCCTGAGATGGAAACCTCAAAGTTTCTATTTTTTCTTCACATTCACCGCAAAACCAATAATTATTGAAAATTTCAAGACTCTACCTTGATTTGATACCAATTTAGTGAATATGGGCGGACACTTCACCCTCTGAATGAGCACCAAGGTCCCCTGAGTCAAAATTTCCAAATCTTTAAATTTTTCCTTTACATGCATCACAATATCTACCATTATGCAAAATTTCGAGGTTCAAAGATGACGGGAAGTGTTTCATAATTTTGATGATCTGTCAGTGAGTCACTTAATTATGGTTTTTTTGCAAATTTTGGAGCCTTGTATCTCCTGACCTCCTCAATCTTAGAGGATCAAATTAGCTGAGCTTTTAAAACTTGCAACAAATGTAGGTATGCAAATTTCAAAATTCTGTCACAAACTTTAATGCAAAATAAATTTCCTGGAAACCATTTTTTAAAGTCTCCATAATATTTACTTTTATGTTAGTGCAAAAACTCAGACACCTATCAAATCAAAACGCAAAAACAAAAGTATTTTCTCTTCTGAAAATTCAAAGAGACCCTACAAAATTATATTATCATATAATTTAAAATGCTGATAAATAAAAATTAATGGCATCAAAATTAAATCGATGATAGAATATATAAAAAACAAAAACCTCTGAAATTTTATATTCAAAGCCCAGTGCTATAAGAATAAAGCAAGTATTCAAATTTTTTAAGCCCATCAAATTCCATTATAGCGGGTGGTTAACTAGGCCCACATAAATAAAAATATTACCAAATTGCTGCTCATTAAAAAAGGTAGACAAAATAAAAAAAATACAAAAAGAAAACACATTCCACTTCGTTTAATTTGACTTTCTTTCAAATTCGTACAGAAAATATATTCAAAAAAAAAAAAAAGAATTCCTAAACGCACAAAGAAAAAAAAACTTGTAATTGGCTAAATTTAAAATGATATTCAATTCAATTTACAAAGGAATAAATAAACAATCAAGACAAACAGAAAAAAAAAATAAAAATAAATTTATAGGTATATAATTCGATTACTTGTTCATTGTTTGAATATTTCTTATTTTTTCTTTTTTGTTGTTGTTTTTTTTTTTATTTTTTGTTTATTTCTTTTTTTTCTTTTGTTTATTTACATTTCGTTTGCCACATCAACATCTCTCCTTTTCTGTTTTTTTCTTTTTTGATTTTCTTTCAGCCTGCGCTATCACAAAAAAAGAGAAATCGCTTAAAACTTCGGATAGGGAAATGCTCAGATAAAGGAAAGTCGGCCGCCTCGTCCTTGGGCTTAGTCGATGGTATTTCAACAAACACAGTTAACACAGTCGAGGACACCGAATTTAGCAGTAGTAATATGGAGAGCAAAAGCCGCGGCGGCACAGAGGTGACTACAAATTTTTCTAATCACTATGAGGTGAGATTTTTTTTTGTAGAATTTTTTTGATGTCTGAGAATTTGTCCTTTTAATTGATTTGTCCTTCAAATTATAAAAAAAAAAAACTTAATCGGTAAGCTGAATTAGAAATTTCTACAAAGAAAGTTTCGTACTCTGAGGAATGAGGTATGAAAAATTAAACATAAAAACTAGATTTAGGTAAAAATCCTGTCGAAAAGTCGCTCCTCATTTATTGTTTTGCATAACAAACTAAAAATTCCAACTGTTTTTTTTTTTTTAACTAAAGGCTGTTTCATTAATCAATAAAAAAAACTAGATCAATTATTGAATAATGTTAAGAATTTTAAGTGATTAATTTCTTGTAGTAGGTTTTTTAGAAATATTTTTTTGGAATGTATATATTTGAATCAAAATAGACTTATAAAATTTGAATAAAAAATGGAGTAAAAAGGGCGAAAACTATAACTTCTAAAGTAATGGAAGTAATTATGCAAAGAAAATTTTTCTTTTTTGTATTAGTTTTTTTTTTATTAAATACATAAATCAAACTAAATAAATCTAGGGGGCTCGTTAGGACTTTTGGAAAAAAATTAATTTTAGTTTCGGGACTCTTTTGATACTGAAAAATGAAAATAAGAAGGATTTTTAAAACTAAATATGAAATATTTATAGAAATTGATAAGTGAGTAGTAGGAATAGATTAAAAAATTAATAATGTATGGTTGAAAAATACACAGTTTTACTTGCGATATAGGTACTGTAGGGCAATTTTAGGAGAATGCAAAAAAATGTATCTTTTTTTAATTAAATCAAATGGCATACTTAGTTTTCTCAAAACAATTAAGTAAGTTGATCAATGATACAAAATTTTGAAATTTACTGTATAGTTTTGGGCTTAATTGATCAATTTCTTTATAATGCAATTAAAAGACTAATTCATTAATTTTTCCAACGTTTCGTTTGGTTTTTTGCCAACATCTTCAGGGGATTTCTTAATTTATTTATTAGACCTTTAAAATAACAATGGATAATTTTGAACATTAATTTTCTATTGTAACTTACTTTGTTTTATGTGGTTACATATTTTTGTTTTTTTAATGTTAAATTATTTAAAAATACAAATTAAACAAAACAAAAATATGTAACCACATAAAACAAAGTTACAATAGAAAATTAATGTTCAAAATTATCCATTGTTATTTTAAAGGTCTAATAAATAAATTAAGAAATCCCCTGAAGATGTTGGCAAAAAACCAAACGAAACGTTGGGAAAATTAATGAATTAGTCTTTTAATTGCATTATAAAGAAATTGATCAATTAAGCCCAAAACTATACAGTGAATTTCACAATTAAGTAAGTTGTTTATGTCATTTTAATAATGTATTTTTTTTTTTTTTTTAAACTTTATGTAAGAAGCTTTAACGGAGGGACAATTTTCTAAAAAAATTACTTTATATGTAAAACTAACTATTTAAAGACAACGGGAACACCTAGAAAAAAAAATTCTTAAACTGATCCCAGAGGCAGAAAAATTTGTTAGTTGACAGTTTGAAAACAGCTTATTTTCATTCTTTGCAAAAAAAAAATTTTTTTTTCGGTTTAAATTAATATTTAAAACATTTTACATGCTTAAGTGACGTTTTTGTTTTTGATTTCAAATGCTTCTCCCAATTTTTAATGAAATACTAAAAACTAAATGAGCAAATGTCTCCAAGTTTTTGAGAAAATTAAAAATAACGAGTTGTTTGAAAGTTGGGTGCCTTGCCTGAAAATATAGATCTAAATCTCGTTATTTGAAGATTTCTTAAAAACTCAAAAGCAAACGTAAGCATCTTGTTTTCAGTACTTATATCACTAAAAATTGTAAGAGCATTTAAAAGTGAGGCAGCATGTAGCATCAATTAATATTAGCAATGAAACCTAAAAACGGGCTCTCGCATGCATACAAAACCAAGGACTGTCATAACTGCACTTTAAATAAAAAAATACCTTAAAAAAAAAACAAAAATTTATTTTTTATTTAGACCTTAGAGACTTAGACTAAAAAAAAGTATTTTTTTTTACTTGTTGCACGTTTTGGTGTTTTGGCAACTTTGTTATTTACTTTTTTCTTTATTTTTGTTTCCTCAACAATAAAAAAATCAAACATTTTTCCAAGAAAATTTACCTCAAAGTCAAAAAAATAGCACGGGTAGAAAAATGCAATATCTTTGAACATTTATATCTAAGCAATCAAAAAGATAAAAACATAATTTAAACGCAGTTACAAAGAGAAGTATTTTTTCTAAATTAAAAGTGCTCAACATTTTTTTTACCATTAGTATTAGCAGAAACTTATCATTAACATGCACCAAGGCACACCAAAGTACGTTTTTTCTTAAATCATCGATAAGTGATATCAACTTTGAAGATAGAACTTTAGTGTATAAAAATTTTTTTTCTTACATATACCCCAGAACCACACTTTAAATTTTCATTGACTAATTACGGGACACCCTGTAGAGCAAGAAAAAAATGTCAGTAGAAAAAATAAGTTATTCATACGTCACAGAGACCATAAGTTATTCTTAAAAAAAAAATAATAGAAATTGTGTACCACTGACGTTCAAAATTTTGCATTCGAGGTGCTAAGATCTCGGAGCCTTAAATTGTCTTAGAGCCAACGACATAATTAATTACATTAATTCTTTAACATTGCAAGGCATTATATCAATAGAAAATTGAGGTTTTCCAGAAGAGGTTCGTCAAAAGGGTGCCAGTGACACTTCTTGTTTGAGAGCATTATGTTAGTGGGTTCTAACATAATGCTCTTCAAACATTAAAGAATTTTGTCAACCAAGTTTGCTTGAATAATAGCCGTGTTTTATTCAACACTGAGTTGATACTCAGTGTTTCATTTTATTCGAAAAACAAAAAAAAAACAAAAAAAAATATAATAATATTTATTATAAAACCTTTATTAATTCAAATTTTGTTTCAATAAGTTCTTAAAATTGTAAACATATTACATTTTTGTAATGGATTTTATAAAAATAATAAATAATCTCTTGAGTGGTGATTCCTAATGTATGTATAATGAACTTGTTTCCGTAGTTTTGAAAATAAACATGAAGTTTTAAATTTTTTTTCTAAAAAAAAATTAAAAGTTTTTAGATCAGAAAGCTGTTTCCAAAAAATTTCAAAATTTTAAAACTCATTATTTTGGAACCTCTTATAAATTTATAATGAAACTTTAGCTAAAACCCTTGATTTAATATGAATATCGTTCCAAAATTTTAATTATTAAAAAAACATACAAGTTTGTAGATGTAGTTAAAGAAGAAATTAAAATATGTAATTTTATTCTACCCATGCATCTGTACAAATAGCTGCTACATCGTGTATCTATCTTTTTTAATGACTCTTATGAATTATTTCAGGCAGAAACTTATACTTAAAGTAATTTCTCTTATAAGCAAAAATCAACAAAAAAAAAAAAACAAAAAAAAAAAAATAAAAAAAATATTCACTACTCTAGGAGCCAGTCGTGCCTAACGTTTTAAGTTCAAACCCTACGAAAGAATTTTTCATACTACAGAACAGAGTTCATACTATCATCTTTAATTAAAGAAGCAATATCTTCAGGATTATCTGCTCGTATACACGAAGTAATTAAACAAAAATTCGCAAAAGCTTTGTAGGAAAACTACATGCTAAGCATAAATTATTGCCATAAATGAATAAGGTATTAATATCTATAGAAATACACATACACACACACACACACACACAGATACTTAAAGTTGGAAAATAACCCCATATAATAACTTCGTCTTCTCTCTCTCAAGCTTCTGATATATCAGTGGAAAAAGTTTTTACAAACTTCCAAACTAACCATAAGTTTTAGGGGTCCACAAGGGTTCGGCTTACGCCCTTCGAGCGCTAAAAACAGTCTTACGCCACAATACCATCATAAATTACTTGCAAAAAAATAATAAATAAACGCAACCATGTGCACAAAAAATTAATAACCAAGCACTCTTTTTCTCTTTGGATAGTATCCAGTTGTAGTTTAGAACCTATAAGTCTGTGTTCAGACACGACATGTTGAATTGAGACCAAAAGTATCTGCGGGATGGGTTTTCCATTTCCAAACAACGACGACGACGACGACGAAGACGACACAAAAAAACATAAATATACTTCCTCTCAAATTTGTATCTATATGATGCGGATTGTTATGCTATACTCGACTCGTGTACGAGTATACCGACAAACTTGAAGTTTTTTTTTTGTGTTTTATTATTTATTCGAGATCCCTTTTTTACGGATTGAGGTGGTACAGCTCTTCTAGATATTATTGCAACCCAGCACGTGAGAGTTAAACTAATTTTGTGATTTCAGAATTTCTCTAAAAGTAAATAAATTTTCTCGCATTTTGTTTTCTTATCGGATTGTACTGGACTGGACTGGACTGAACTGGACATGGGTGCCATAATTTAATCCATTCCTAATACTCACTGAAATATTTTCGTTATATTTTTCTTCTCTTATTTATGGTTAAGGTTGTTGGTTTTTGGGAGGAAGAATTTTTTTATCTTTTTGAGCTTCCATTTTTTTATTATTTTTAGTGCAAATTAAAGTTTCTGTTGTATGATTAACTTAATTTCAATTGCAGGTATATTCTCCTTTGAAAAGCAAAAACTTATATTCAGTTCCCAGAAATATGAATTACTCTTAATAGAGACATAAGATGATGCTTAATTGCACTCAAAATGTGTTTTAGAAAATAAGTTTTGATTTATTTTGTCTTGAATCAATTGATGAGAAAAGTTTAAATTAACCTGAAAAAAAAAAATTCACTTATTTTGAGTAGAGTTAAATAACTTTTCAATCGTTATTTCAATCGAACCAACTTGGGTCATAAATAGAAAAGGTGTGTATCTAGTGCTTTATTTTTCTCCATAAGAAGTACCTACCCTGAGTCAGTTTTCAGTCGAAGTCGAATCTGTTTCTAATTATCTTGAAAACAAAACTTGCAATATGTCTAGGTACATGGGTAAACTAAAAGCCAAGTTAAGGATTTCTAAAAAAAATGTATAGTGGAGTTACTAAAGCAAATTATCTCGTAACCGTAATTTACAAAAAATCGTACCAATTTTGTTAAACGAAGCTCAAATTATTGATAGCTGGAAAAAATAAACCTGAAACCATTTACAATGTATTCAAAACTAATTTTTTTTTAGTTTTAACCACAATAAAAAATAGGCCACACCTCCTTGGGGGCGTTAAAAAAACCCATTCGTACTACAAATGAAGTTTTTTCTTAATACAGCTGTATTAAATTTAATGTAAAAGAATTCTTTTGATGAAAAGTGTGAAAAAATTCAATTAAGGACAGGCCCCTGGGTTTTTTGTAGTCGATCCGCTATTTTGTGGCAGACATTTTGATTTTATTTATTAAATTTTTTTAATGAGTTAATAAAATAGAAGCACTAAGGTCAAACAAGTTGTTAAAAAAAAACCATTTGGGGCAAGTTCCAACTGGCTATATGTCACAAAATATATTGTTTGGTTTATAAAAATATTCGAAAACGTTTCAAGTTTCCAGCTACTGCTAGGAAAAATCCAGACAAAAAAAAATCATTGGTCTTATTTTTTTAGCAATCAATCAATAATTCATTCATCATCAATCATTTTTAACGAAAAATTTAAATTTTATTCAGTTTTATATATTTTTTAAAATTACTCCAAAACTAGAAGACACATTAACATTAACCTTTTTTACTTGCTCTATAGGGCAGGTATTGGTTTCGTGTAAAAAAAAATTGAGGTTTTAATCAAAACCCACATTATGATGATGGAGAAGTCCAAAAAAGTGGTTTTAGTCATCCCGTCCGTCGGTCTGTGCGTCTGTTCGTCTGTTCGTCTGTTCGTCTGTGCATCCATCTGTACAGAGAGCCACAGCCTAAACGGGTTGATGAATTTGCATGAAATTTGGTACAGATTACTTTTTTGTAATTTCCAAGGCTGTTTTTTTTTTTTTGTTTTTGAATATCTCGGTTAGAACGAATACCTCCCATGTAACGGTTTCGAGTTATTGGATTTTTCTCGAAAACGGCTCTAACGATTTTGATTAAACTATACTGCGTCTATAGTTTTTTCTCAAATAATACGAATAACGAAAATATGATAAACACGATTTTCGGGAAATTTTTCATTTTTTTTAGTTATTTCCGTATTATATCATTACTGGCTCAACTTTTTTCGTTCAAAATTTGTGACAATGTTGTTTTCATCATTTTATAAAGTATTGTGCATTTAGTTTTTCAAAAAATCAATATTTTTTTTTAGTTTTGACGCAGATATTAAAGGTACTAATAATACTAGACATAATTTCTGAAGCTTTGAATGCAGCTGCAAGCTGGAGAGAACAAGTTGGCTGCTGTACATTATACATTTTGAATGTGTTTTGGTATGATGTTCTAATAACAGTTCAATGCTATTTATTTTCAGTGAGTTTTCTCTTTCTTCTTTTGAAATTGTTAAATAAATGCTAGTGAAAATTATAAATATCTTCATGAAGATCGAAACTGCACCAATTCTCGTGATGTCTTTGTACTTTTTGAAAGAAAATGCATTAATGCATTATATTAATGCATTAATAAATGTTAAAACTTTGCTCTTAATAATTACTTTATACTTTAATAAATGTATGAAAGTCGTTATAATCAGTTTAATGAGAACTTACAAATGTTCCATTAATGTGAATCCCTCTAAAATCCGAAAACACCTTTTTTTAATTAGTTCACATTATTGGGGGACTACTGTACATTTATAATAATTTTGAGCTACAAGATCAAGTTCGTGCGATCAAGTCGTGCATTTTATTCAAAGCAAATTTTAAAGAAACCAATTTTGAAACAATCCGACTATCATGACGAATGTTGTGGTCTTTTTTTCATTTAGCGTCTTGTGTTATCAGTCAATAGTAGTTAACGTATTACAAAAAACCCATCTAAAGTGTTCGTATATTAAAAAAAAGGACTTATGTCTATTTGTAATGTTCAACAAGCCCTACAAAATGTACTATACCCTGAATACGTGTATCTTACATTGAGTAACATAAGTAAGCCAGAGGGTGTCGTTTTTACGTAGTTCTTTTTTAAATAATATTTTAAACTTAATACACTGCAAGCTATAAATGGTTTCGATTTCATATTGTGCTAATTAATTTATCAACTTTATAACAAAAAAAAAAAAAAAAACTAACGATTTTCCTTCTACAGAATATCAAAATAACTGACTGAAAAACGTAACCAAATACTTGTCTAGCTAAATTCCTACACTATATTGAAGAAGTTCAAACTAAAATAACTTTAGTGTTCCTCAAAATTTATTCAACAATCCTTAAACAAAGTTATAGCATCTTTCGAGGAATATAGTATATTATATGGTTCACAAGTTTTAACTATACAACATACACCATTAACATTAAGGGTATAGATTTGAGAAAGGTTTGGTTGCCTTTGATGGTATTCAGCACAGCATTATCCATAATTTGCACTCTTTACAATATTTTGGAAATATTAAAATTCATGCATCATCGTTCGAAAAATTTCAAGAATCAAACTTTTACCCATCTGTGGTGTAGAATATAAAATTAGAGGATAACACTTTTCATGTAAAAAAAAAATAACAAAAAAAAAAAAAACCGAAGGACTCTTTCCCGTCGGAAATCTTCCATTCTAACATTACATTTTAAAGTAAGGAAAAACAAAATAAAAAAAAGGACTACAAGGATATATACTCTAACAATAGTTGCATTGTTGTTATGAAAATAATATATAAAAATCTATAGACATGAGAATAGAGAATAGTTGAAATTCTGTTCAACTTAGTCAGAATTTATATTAATGTTGCGCTTGTAATACCCCAAGGGTCCACAAAAATATATTGAAATTCTGGATTTGTTTATGTTTTGGCAACATTTTTTTGTTTTTACAAAAAATTGAACATGGCGCTGCATTGGTTTGCCTGAATCAACTCGTATCCTTGGTATCAAGAATTTTTTTTAGGGTTTTTCCTATTTTTCATGTTTTATTTACTTCGCAGAAATATATTTCTGTGAACAAAAAAAAAAAAAGTAAATCAACAGTTTTTCTAGATATTTCAGTGTTTTTTTCAATCGAGTTACGTTGACTGTTTTTTTCTGTTCATTTGATTATTGCACAAAATTGAGATTGGATAGTTTGCCTCAATATTAAAAGAACTCTATTGAGCAGAAAGACTAGCAAATTTGGTCAAACTGAATTGACCAAAGTGGTGTTGTGTTTTAGAATAAATCGATTCAATTTAATCCTTTTTTTTTTTAGAGAGAATGTTGAATGCCAATACCCGAGAAAACCACTAAATGTTGAAAATAAAATACTAAATTTGTATATTTTACGAATATGTGTACCTACGCAGAGTTCATACTATATTTGTAAATCGAAATATCAAATATCGATGTAGGCGTGTAGTTTTTTAGGGATATCAATAAACAGTTAACCACTTTTAGTTTTAGGAATTTGAGTAGTAAATAAAGGATAAATTAAATAAATCCATTTACATTTTGGCTGAGTAGTTTGTGTGTTAGGAATAAAATAAATGAATAGGTTAACCATTTGTTTTTTTTATTGTACAAGTTTATTTGTATGTGAGACAAAATAACTGTTAGTTCATCTGTAGCATATGAGGCTAATATTGGTTTGACTTAGTTAGAATTACCAAAATTATATCAGGAAAAAAATTTTTAGTAGTAAAAATAAGCTGCGGTATTGATCATTATTTTCTCAAATTATGAAATAATCCTTATTTCGAACTAATTTGCATTTGCGGACAAATTATTGGATTTTATTATGAGATCGCTTAAGTTTTTTAAAACAAAAATTATTTTAAATCATACAATAAGCTTATAACAACACTATAATTGTGAAAGAAGATTAATACCAAATATAATAGATCGAGAGCCCACAGTGATTTTTGGTTTTGAGTGGTAGCATAAAATTAATGGTTATTTAAGAAGGATCTTTACTTTCTATACTGTAGCTGGGGTGCTTCTGAGCAATGCTGAGTGCTGAGTGCTGAGTAATGTAGTTAAAATTAGGCTTTTAATAATTTCGGAGTAATATCAAATAACACGAGGTTATATAAACTGTATTAGGAAAAACGTGTGCACTACGGCGTATACGTACTTTTTGAATACACAATACACATTCATGTTAGTTTTTGATACAAGATAATTCTTTCTCCATAATAGAGTATCCTATCATTTCAAAAATAAAATTGAAGACTGAATAGCACGTACTTGCTTTTATAGATAAAGTTACTAAAAATGCTAAGCCCTTTTAATTCAAGTGTTGTAAAGAAAAAAAAAAAAACAAATAAAAGCATACAATTCGGTTTAGAAATGAATAAAACATCTTCTTAAAATTAATTTGACCTCAAAACAAAGCATGCAGTTTGATTTCTTCTATAAAGATAAATTTTTGGAAAACAAAAATTGAAAAACGTCAAAGTCATTTTTAAAAAAATAATATTTTAGCTATAAAACATTTTCAAAGGATTTAAAAAAAAAAATTGGTACGCCATTTTTAAAATATTATTTATCATCATCTTTAAACAAAATTTTCAAAAAAATTATAGTTTCTAAAAACTGAAACATTTAAAAAAATAATTCGCAAAAATTATAAAATTTCAATATTTAAAAGCTTTCACATAACAAAAATCATTATGGGAGAAAATCAGAACAGGTTTTTTTTTGTTTTTTGAGGAGCTATCCGCAGTACAGTAGCATCTAAAACGTATTACATCAACATAACGTACTGCTGATAAAAGGAAAAGTGAAATCCTACTGCGAATAGATTTTTGCGATTTTTCAAATTAATGCCAAAAATCTATTGGTGACTGGATTGATTTTTTTTTCGGTAGTTCGATGTTGTTTGTGTAAAAAGCATCAGATGCTACCGTAATTTAAGTAAATGTTTCTATGGCAGGTACCGTAACGGTTACAAAAAGAAAATGGTTTTCATAAAAAAATATACCTTAATGAAAAAAATGGTTATTATTTTTTAATCATAATCGTAAGAGCCATAAATTTGTGAAATCAAATTTAGTAGGTTTTTTGTTCAGTTTTCATTAAGTTGCAAGTGGTACCATTCACTTGGTACTACTTTTATAATAATTTGACGTAAAAAATGTTGATATTGAGTTAAAAAACAGACAAAACAAATTAATTTTTTTTTGAAAAATTGCGTTCGGACGCTCGCTGGACTTTTTATTATAAGTGGGCCATGATTTTCTTGGTACACCTGCAATTTGATTCCGTTAGAAAAATTAAAAAAACAATATTGTCTTTAACAACTCTCACAAAACTTTTTAAGATTTTCTAAAAAAAGATTTTGATATTTTTAATTCTATTTATAATAAAAATAAAAAATTATAATGTAAAATTATGAAAACGTCTATTTTTCACGTATTTTTCACAAAAAAAAACGTTATTTTTATCAAAAATATCTTTAGAAAATGTTTGTGCAATATAAAAATTAACTCAAAAATTAAATGATTTTTATTTGCTAAGGAAAAAGGGTTTTCCTTCTTTTCCATTGAGTGCAATTGGACAAAAACTAGCTGCAGAAATTGAAATATTGCCATTACCAATAGATTTTGATTTGGCAAATAGAACACTTTTATACCATAAGCCTCAAAGTATTTTTATTTAACATACAAAAATGGAAAAATCTATTTCTACAATAAATACCTTTTATTTTGAAAACTTAGTGAATACTTTAAATAAATTAATGTTATTTCATTCATTAAGGAATCTTTTTACATCTATCGAACTGTGTTTTAAACTCATTTGGATATGCAAAACCCGAAACAAACATCAATCTCTTTCTGGAATTCAATTTAAAAACTATTCATTCAAATAAATAAATTAATTTAAAATCCTTAAGGCATCTAGGATGAAACTGTATTTATTTTCATGAAAGAAATGTTTTTTTTTTTTTTTTGTTTTTTTTTTGTTAGTTCCTGCACTCACTCTTCCTCTAATGCTTTTTGTGCCCTTCTAATCCCAATCCCAATCCCATTTTGTTTTTGTTTTTTCTTTTTTTTTAATTTAAGCTTCTAAACAAATTCCATTCACATACAAAGAATACACTAAGTGTGTGTTTACGTTCTCTAGTAATTGGATTTGCTTTAAAAAAAATCCAAAATAAGGAAAAACAACAACAAAAATACAAATATCCAGTTGCCAATGTGATTTGGTGGACATAAAATAAAGCCAGGATTATTTAAAGTCAGAGAGAGAGAAAAAAAAAAGAAAAAACAAAAACGACTTTGCATCATATAACGTCAACAAAAAGGTCCTTTCACATACACACACACATACTCCTCATACACATCAGAGAGAGATTTTTTAGAATACATTTTTTTCACCACACAATGACAAAATCTCACATCTTAATACAATTAGGTGGCATTATTTCTTTTTTTTTATTTTTCTTTCGATTTTTTTTGAAAAGCCGTCACATATTCATTACACAAGTGTGGCCATGTCCCAGTATTATCAATAAAAGGCCAAGACAGTTTTTCTATCCTTTTTCCATAATGTAGCACTTTGTACCTTTAACACAAAGAAAAATAAATAAAAAAAAAAAACCATAGGTATACCAAAAAAAAAAAACTTTGTATAGAAAAAGAAAGAAAAGCTTAAAAAAAGATGCACACAATGGAGCTGAAATACTTAAATTGCCATAAACTGGCATTTAGATTTAACCCTTTTTAAGTGCCGGTCACTGAAGACACGCCAGCCAGCCAGCCAGCCAGCCTGGCCCAGCTATATTATAGCGACCGAAACGGCTACATCGACAAAGTCAATGGTATTGTCCTCCGTTTTGTGTTCTTTTATATTTTTTTATTTTATTTTTTTTTTTTGATCCTGAAATCCTTCGAATTGGAAGATTCGTAAAATACCCTTGCCACGCTTTGCCATTTGGCAATGTGCGGATCAGAGACTCTTACATTTTGATTCTTTTCAAATTTGAAATTCAAATTCAATTGTGTAAATTGTGGTACCTTCATCATTCTGCTATTCTTGATTAATATAAAGGACAGGGCTGGGTGTTTTTGCATGAAAAGTTGGGAGCTGAGAGAGGATACCTATGGTAGAGTAGGTGAATTACGATTATGGCGACGATGAAGGTTGAGAAAGGGTTGTACAAATGGAAACGGTTGACTGGGTCATTTTGTCAGATGTTAAGTTTTGAAACAATTTTCTTCCATTGGTCTCTCTTTGCTTGTTCTGCATTTAGAATGTTTTTTTTTTCAATATTTACTGGGAAATCTGTGAAATCAACCCACCATAGGTGCTTGTGAAAGTCAAAATCCAACAGATATTCTCATACCCATATCACATGTCAGCATAAGCGTGTCGCTGGCAGTGCGCCAAAGGGTGATGTATCGTTTCTTTTTGAGTAAAGACAAATATATAATATTTGGGTGCAACCAAGTGAAGGAGGGACGGGATAAATAAACCCCCTGAAACTTTTTTTTCAAAAAATAATACTTTAATTTCAAAGAACTGAAGTAATTTCTGAAAACATACCCCATAAAAGTATTAATTTAAGGGGAACTTGACGCCCCTCCTCTTTTTCTTAAAACTTCCATTAACTAAGCGAATAATATTTCGGTAACATTTAGTATTTCGATAACATATGTTAAATGTTGAAAACCCTCGCTGAAATTTTTGTGCTGGCGGCTATGCATATAACATTTAAACTTCAAATTTTAGAGTGAAATGGCATTTTTTTTTTAACCTAAGTCAAATCTCTAAGATTGACTTCATATTCTGAACCTTTATTGAAGGACGGATTTGATGGGTTTTTGAATTTCCAATTTGTTGGAAAACTTATTCAAATGGAAGGAATTTATTTTGATGGAACCCGAAGAGTATAGAGGATAAGCTCATGCAGATGGTAACAGTTCTCTGAATTTTTCTTCATATTTTTTTTTTTTTTTTGTTTACGTAGCTCTTAGGTAGTACGAGAGTTCTTACAATAGGGCTTTAATTTTTTTGCTTGTGAGTTATTGAAGAACAATGTTAAAACCTATGTACATTAATCTTCAGGATAACAGTGTTTTTTCGTTTTTTTTCGTCATATTTTAATACGAGTATTCATAATGGACAACAAAATATTGGATTAATTTTTACACGAGAAAAAAAACTTTGGTGCGAAATATGTCTGTATTGGGATTTGGGAATGAGAGTGTGATTTTTTTTTTTTTGTGATAAAAGAAGATTTTTTCTTAAAATAAGAATTTATTATCGTTTTTTATAAGTGGTAGGTACTTAATTTATATAAAATTGTTTTTAATAAGACATAATATTGATTCACCTATAGAGTGATAAAAATTTGCGTCGTTAAAAAGTCTCCATTAACATTTTAGGAAAATAACTAAAATAAAAATTAATATAGTACTAGAGTACTTCTTTGAGTAGCTACTTGAGGCACCTATAGTTTTAGTGGAGTAACTTAAGCTCAAATTTAAACATTATCTTGAAACCAGGCGAAACCAATCTGATTTGGAATGTTGGTATTCAAAAATACTCTAACAGTAATTGTATATTTTTAAGCTTAACAATAAGACTTTTGTGAACAAACATTTTTCTATCAACAAAAATTTGATAAAATTTTACAAAATAAACTTTACCAAAAATTTTCAAGGACTGTTTAAGAAAAACAACAAGTTAAAATTAGAGCCTAATTTAACCCTTTCAGATGGAAGGGATGGATTTTCAAAAGTTGACTCAAAGCAGAACAAAATTATTAAACTATAACGGAGTTAAAAAAAGAAAATGCACGACTGGGTCGCACGGTCTTGCTCTTGTAGATAAAGTTACTATTTATGCTAAGCCTTTTAATTAATAATTTGTAAATGCAGTTTTAGAAAAAAAAATTAAAAATGCATAAAATTCAATTTTCAAATGACTAAAACAGCTTCTTAAATGAATTTAACCTCAAATCAAAGTATGCAATTTGATTTCTTCTATAATGATACATTTTTAGAAAAAAAATTTGAAAATCGTTGGAGCCGTTTTTAAAAAAAAACTATTTTTTCCATATAAAATTTTGCAAGGACTTTATAAAAAAAATTGGTACGCCATTTTTAAGATATTATTTATCAACATCTTAAAACTACAATTTAAAAAAAATATTGAATAGTTTTCTAAAAAATAATGTTTCTTAAAAAAAAGGATTTCAAATTTTTTTTTTAAATCCAAAAAAATAATTTACGCTTTTTTTTACTAAATATTATTACGGCAACTTAAAAGCATTCATGTAAAAAAAATGGTTGAAATTGATTGAGTCATGAAGGAGAAAATCAGAATTTAAAAAAAACGGTTCTATGGCAGGTACCGTTAATAACGATTTTTGAAAAAAATGGTTCTCATTTAAAGATAGACCTTACTCAAAGAATTGACCATGATTTTTTTAATCAAAATCGTAGGCACCGTTTTTGAGTAAAATGAGTTTTTCTAAAACCGGTATATGACAGGTACCGTTATTTGGGGTCAAAAAAAAAATTCAAAAAAACGTCTGGGAATATTCTCCAAAAAACGCCACATACCAAGTTTGAAGTAAATCGACCTATCGGTTTAGGCTGTGGTCTCTGATACATACAGACAGACAGACAGAATTGTAGGACCCACTTTTTTACTTTTTTCTCATTCTCTATCATCGTAATGTCATGTTTGATTGTTATCTCAACTTTTTTTTTTCTACGAATGCATAACTTGATATATGGTACCCATATCGCAAGAAAAAATCAAATTATATGATTCTTATAGCGAGAAAAACTTTTTTTATTAACATTTCAAATAAAAAAGAAAAAATGATTTTCAAAATTAGAATTTTTAAAAAAAGAAATTTAATATAAAAGTTTTTACTAATTTTTTTTCAACATTTTACGTTATGAAATTTGATTTTTTCTTCAAAAATTCAATGGCCTCCAAAATACAGAAAATTTTAATGTCTTTTTTCTTATACTTTCTCAAAAGAATTAAAAAGTTACTCAATTTTTAAAGAAAATTAAAAAAAAAGGCAATTTTTTTGCGGTAACTGTTAAAGTATTTTTGAATACCAACATTTGGAAAAAAACAAAAATTCCAAATTGGGGCAGTTTCGCACGTACTTGCTCTAAGGGCCAAAGTTATTGGGGAAGTTGAAGCTTTTAATAAAAAGTTTTTAAAAATGCTAAAATGTTAACAATTACAAAAATGACGTAAATGGCTTCTTAAATTATTTTGAGCTCAAACTAAATTTGTCATTTATTTGACTTAAGAGTACTTAAGTCAAAATAAAAACCGTATAAGAATTTTTGCAAACATATCTTTCGTTTCAAAAGTACGACCTTACTAATAGAAATAGCACACAAATTCTTGTGAAAATCGTGAGCGACGTTTTTGAAAAAAAATCAACTATTCCTTAATGATTATATGGGAGGTACCGTTAATTTTGGTCCTAAACAAAAAATATCGATTTCTCATAAAGACCCTTAACCAACAAAATTGAAAAAAATTGGTTCAGCGTTTTTATTAATTCTTCGGCTATTATTTGAGGTATTTCATGATCTTTGGCCAGTATTACTCTTTTTTTTTAAATATTCTGCGAGTCGTATACTTCACCGCAAGTTTTCATGTTTTTTTTCAGCTACCTTGAGAGGCTTTACCTTTTTTAAGGGTATTTACTGCATTACTTTATCGCTTTTTTCCAATTTATTCCACTCTTTATACTCAATAGTCTGCAATATTTAGAATTTTGCACGGTTTTTCTTCTTCCACCGATGGGCGCTTTTTTATCAAGGTAGTTCACGGTGTTTCCGATATATTTCCGAGTCCTTTCGGGCATTTTTCCTCGACTTTCCGCAGTATAATACCCACATTTTTTCACACAGTACTTAACAGTCACTCTTGGGCCTGACCTATGTGCCTTTTTAATTTCTTCTATTTTCTAAAATAAAAAACCTTATTTACTTTCAATAGAAGACAAAAACCATGGCACCATTACCACCATGTCCATACAACAAAACCTCACCAATTTATTCAAAAATATCATAAATGCTTTCAATTTTGTCAATTTTGTCCTCACTTTCTCAAAAATGAATAAGGATTTAGCTTTTAAGCAATTTTATTTATAGCCTGTCAATCAAACATACCTTTAGCACACATAACTCAATCTGACTTTGAAACTTATTCGTTTCAGTTCATTTTATGTACCTATATGCTGTGCATATTTGAATATCGGCACAAACTGACACTTCTTCCATTAATATGTCAAGCTTAATGCTGAGAGGAAAAAAAAAATAAAACAACAAAATTCAAAAGGCCAAAAAAGCAAATACAAAACGAATCTCCTTTTGCATGAACTCATATAGCTGCTCCCATAAGCTGTATTGAGTATTCCCAAAAGTCTGCACTTTTGAGCTCCTAATCAATCATCATCAGCATCACCATCATTTTGACTTATGCTCTACATTATTCTCTCTCTCTCTATGTTTCTCGTTCTCTTTTGCAGGCACCCACATCATCCACTAGTCAAATTTCAACCGTTTCTCATCTCGTAGCAATAGCCAATCAAACAGCGAACAAAAGTGAACATAATCAAAATTTACAACAGCAACAAAACCAACCGCAGCAAATGGCTCAAACCCCCTCATCAATATCGACGTCAACGTCAACGTCGACGACGATAACGACAACAGCCACTGCTGCGGTAGCGGCAACAACTGACCGAGCAACCGTAATCCCCAGTGATGTCCTTGAAGAGCCCCATCACGAACTGACCGAGACACACAGCCATACCGCCGCCACCACCGCCTCACAACCACCGCATGCCACCACCTCAACAGCAACAACAATCACCTCAATATCAGCGCTCTCGCCCCAGACCCCAGTCAATCCAACAGGGGGCGCTGTACCCATCGGCCTGTCATCCTCATCGAATCAGGTGACACCGGTGCCACAAAACAAGCAATCTCATCAAAACCTGTCAAGTATACCAAATCCCCAATCGAAGGTGACCAAACGCAAAGAGACCCTCGAAGCGAAGCGCGAACGTAAGGCGGCCAAAACTTTGGCCATTATTACGGGGGCGTTTGTAGTGTGCTGGCTGCCGTTCTTTCTGATGGCCCTGCTGCTGCCACTTTGCGAAGACTGTAATTTCAGTGATGCTGCTGCCTCGTTCTTCCTCTGGCTAGGCTATTTCAATTCCACACTGAATCCGGTCATCTACACGATTTTCAGTCCCGAGTTTCGGCAGGCTTTCAAGCGTATTCTCTTCGGGGGACATCGGCCCGTACACTATCGCAGTGGGAAGATATGAACATGGCCTATTGCTGCACTGCTTCTGTCGTTGGTTGTTATAAGTGGTGTTGTTGTTTATGAGGGATGGCGTCAACGGTGATTCTCATCAAAATTACGGTACGTACATATATTTTATGGCAGCATCATGTTAAATTTTTCGTTTTTTTTTAATTTTTGTTTTTTGCCTTTTGGTCCTCTGGTCAGATTGATTTAAGGTTAGGATGATGAGGATGACTGATGAGTCATTCCAGTTTGCTTTATGCATGGCAGACTTGACTTTAGAAACTTTTATTATAATCGTATTTGGGTTTGGGTGTTCTTTTGGGGTTTTCTATATACGAGAAGGACGTTATCTACTACGGATGTTGGGTGCACTTGGAAGGATGGATATGATTTAATGTTTATTTTTGTTCCATGAACGAAATTGTAAGATTTTAATTAAGCTTTGCAAAATGAGTTTTAGGAAATTCTACTCAAGTTTTCCAGAATATGAACAAAATTTATAACGAAGATATTACGTTTATTATCTCTTTGGTGTAGTTTTGTACTAGAAATGTTTGCTTAAATCAAAATGGATATTGATTAAACTTTGATAAGTCAAATTGGTGAATTGAAGTGGCTATCTTATTTTCTAGGAATACACATTATTGTCAATTCAGCTCCTGTTTTTCTCTCTTTCAATTTACAAAATGTTAAATTTTACTCAGTTTCAATTCTTCAAAAATAAAAGTAAAAAAGCCAATTAAGTCTTGAATCGACGCTGGGCTGTTGGCGTAGACCTTATCTTTCACGTGGCCTGAAAGGAAGAAGTCGCAAGGTGTTAAATCACAAGATCTCGGTGGCCAATTGTGATCACCTCTTCGAGAGATAACACGGTCCGGAAACTTTTCCCGTAAAAGATCGATGGTTTCATTGCTTGTGTGGCACGTAGCGCCGTCTTGTTGAAAGTAAACGTTGTCCAGATCAATACCATCCAATTCAGGTCATAAAAAATCATTAATCATCTCTCGATAGCGCAATCCATTGACCGTAACTGTTGCTCCAGCCTCATTTTCGAAAAAGTAAGGTCCAATGACCCCGCGGGACCATAAACCGCACCAAACAGTCACGCGTTGAGGATGGAGAGGCTTTTCAACAATAACTCTTGGGTTTTCCGAGCCCCAGATGCGACAGTTTTGCTTGTTGACGTAGCCTCCGAGGTGGAAATGGGCCTCATCAGTCAAGATGATTTTTCGATGAAATTCCGGTTCATTTTCATGCATTTCAAGGACCCAATCAGCAAAGACACGACGTTGTTGATGATCAGCCGGCTTGAGTTCTTGTGTAAACTGAACTTTATAAGCCTTAAGACCCAAGTCTTTATGCAAAATACGGTGTAATGACGTTTGTGGAATGCCTAATTCCAAAGAACGACGAGGAATGGACAAACCTGGGTTTTCTTCAACACTTTGGGCTACAACAGCAATATTCTCAGTTGTTCTTGAGCGACGTGCACGGGTTTTATTCTTCACATCACTAACTTGTCCCAACAGCTCGAATTTGTCCACCAATTTCTGTATTGCGGTCCGACAAGGTGCTTCACGACGACCCAAAAATGTTTTAGTTTTACGAACCGTCTCTGCCAAATTTTCACCATTTTTATAGTGAATTTTAATAATTTCAATGCGTTGTTGAAGCGTGTATCGTTCCATTTTTATTAATAGAGTAGTTTCTACTTGTCAAATGTCAAAAAATGACAGCTTCAAAAGTGACAGCTACCGAAATAGCGGGCTATTCAAAATAACACCTCTTATTGGAAAACTCTTTATAAGATTTATTAGCACCTTTGCCTACCACGCACCGCCTGCTTCTCGTCCTCTCACTTTTTCTTCCTGAGAAGTCGGCGTTCCTCACTTTTTTTTGTCCGTAGAGCTCTCGGGCTGCTCTCTCAGCGGCTCTGGTTCTATTTTGCAGCATTGCCTGATAGGCCTCGTTCTTAGCTGCATGCACCAGCCGGCAAACTTCGTCAAACCAGGAGTTTCGTTGTGGTCGCCTTGTGAAATCCAGAACATCATTGGCAGCACTACTGATGGCTTGTTGACAATGTCTCTACTGGTGATGTTCGGACATCTTAGATACTGGAACCATGTCTGGTCAGTTGCGATGTGATCAATTTTGTTGACAGTTATTTGATCACATGCCCGCCATGTGTATATTGAAGTGTGAGTATTAGGTGCCCGCAATGGTGGCATTTCAACCTTCCGCAAAGTCAATCATCCTGAGTCAGTTTCGGCATGTAGACGGTGCTTTCCAATTATCGACCTAAATACCTCCTCCTTACCAAATCTTGACGTCGTACTTGGGGCACTTATCGTACTTGCACTCGAGGAGGTCGTAAAACTCGTCAATAATTGGGTCATCCTTCTGTTCGTGTGGGGCGTACACGCAGATCTTGTCACGCTGTGAAATTTTGCCTTGATGCGGATTGTGACCAGGCGCTCCTGGAGGATCAGACTCTAAGTTAACTCAAAGAGCGGGGAGCCGGATCAAAACCGCTCCTTATCGGCCTATGAGCTTCGAATATGTCTTAGTAGCCCGCATAAGGTGTTCACCAAGTAGTTCATTCTCACTGGAACTAGTGACGCTACCGTTGATTCCATCAAGGGAATTCCTCCGCTACCATCTAATCTGTTGATAATGTCTTGGTGGGAACACTCCTTCGTTGGGGGTGTAATTAGTAGCGACATTCTACTCCACTTCGACCTGTCGACCATTGGAGGCCCCTAAGTTAAAATACCATACTTCAAAAGTCTGGTTGACAAAAATTTAAATTTTTAACTTCTATGACCAAATTCATAAAAAAAACAACATGTAAAAAAATTTATATCACCTTAGTGGCTCCGTTATT
Organism: Meliscaeva auricollis; assembly: GCA_948107695.1. NCBI lineage: Eukaryota > Metazoa > Arthropoda > Insecta > Diptera > Syrphidae > Meliscaeva > Meliscaeva auricollis. The sequence goes on along the minus strand of OX403618.1, from coordinate 72,657,515 downwards.
TATCACATCAAAAATGTAATCATAGTCTATTGTCCATTTTATCATACCCTTTTGTGAGAAATATTAAAGAATCTATGCTTCTTTGGCAATTTTCATTCATTAGATTCTTAACAGGGTTTGTCTAAAAGTCAACAATAATAATAATTCTGAAGAGATGAAAAATGGAAAATCTGCTAATCCCCCACCTGGGAGCAATTTTTTATGTCTCGGACCGTCTTCTGTTCGACAAAAAAAAATATCCATTATCCCTTCATTACTTAAACTGACATCATTTCCCTTTTTCCAACTCTTATAATCTTACTTGAAGAATTGGAATTAAAAAGAAAAGAAAACAAGAAATATCCCAAAAGTGTTTCATCTTCTTTAATGAACAACAAAAAAAAAAAAATAACCTCTCTCACAATTTCTTGCTCGCAAGCGTATCCCTTATTTGGAATCGGAAGAACCTACCCTTGTTTCAATTTTATTAAGGACTTTTTTGATCTCCTTCGAAGAATATTGGAATCTTTTCGCAGAACATCAAATTGAAAATATCAAAACATAGCGACTAACAATAACAACAACAACAACAAAAGAAACAATTCCGCCATGTCCTCTTATCTAATGTCCTTCTTAGCATTTGGTCCTTAGAGGTGTCTTGGCACAAATTAAGTACTTGGCTAGTATTTCCCAAAAATTCACAATTTCATTATTATATACTTAAGAGAAATATAAAGAAGAGGGAGTGAGAGTGAGAGTGAAAGAGAGAGAGAGTGCTTAGAATATTATGTTCTTAAGGACATTTTGCTGATGAGTTTGCTTATTCTTGCTGGTCCATGGTAATCCTGATGAAACTGTCTATAAGTACTCGTCTCCTTATGGCGCTTCATTCTATTTGCCATGCCGGCCATGGGCGATAAAGATTCTGACTACTTGTTACTTCCACAATGTGACAAAAGCAATATTTTATTGAATCGCGTTGGGAGCTCTCCAAGTGGCCACTCCACCATCTCTACCACGCCACAATCTGTCATTGGCCTAGCAACGTCGTTGTCGTAGTTGTCGCCGTAATCGTAGTCGCAGTTGTTGTCGCTGCCGCCATTGTTGACCCAATTTCTCCCCAGAGAAGATTGTGAAAATTGGATAAATAATGGAAGACGAGGACCTGTCTGCGTTGGAGCGTAAACTTTGTTTAATTATTCACTGGCATGGCTCCGGATTGGGTATTCTTTAAGTAATTTTTGACGCGGAAGGATAGAAAGGTTGTAAATTTTTAATTCCCAGCGAAAGGATTTAAAACGAAATAACTTTTGTAAAATATAAGAAACTCGAGCGAATCAATCGAAAATGTTGTTGGTCCCAAGTGGCGATAATGAGTAACGTAGCAATTATTAACGAACAACAAACAAGAAAAATAAGGAAAATTGAAAACTCTGTAAGTTCTCAAGAAGCTTTCTTTTGCACGCTATATTACAAAATTTCCTATCATGGCACCAACGACGACCACGACGACGACGACGACAATGACGGCACGTGGAAGTAGTGCATGAAGCTTAAATAATATGGGATCTTCCAAGGGCTTATTAATTCACAGTCTCTTCTTTTTTTTTTTCTTTTTTGCCCCTTTCCATGAATATGCTTCAATGAAAAACCAACAACTTTATAGTGAGAAAGAGAGCTTATAAAAAAAACACAACATACAAAACAGACAACAATAAACAAAAACAAAAAATAACGGTTTGACTTTTTGTTCATGATTTGGGTTGACAGGATAAGTTCGAGTATTGTTGAATGAAAATGTGTCAGGCAAAGTTGTGGGGACCCTTATTAAAGTATACTATGCCGCCTTCATGAAAACGTATATAAGTTGAAAATATGTCAATCGAAGTTGACGGTTAATTACATTTAAATTTTAATAGCTTAAGAAGTCGAAAATGATCAGGATATATCTCTGCTATAGGTTTTGAGAAAGTTATAGTTTCCGTATTGAGTGAAAAGCGAGTGTATTTATCAGACAATGAACAAAGGTTCAATTTAGGTTAGATTTAATACTCGGTATTTATACGTTCTTCACGGGGCTTAAAACATCAAGTTATACTCAAGCCTATGGCAAAAGAACTTACTGATGATTTTCAAAAGTTAGTGTTTTATTGTAAGGATTTTTGTTGCGATTTGATTGAAACATTTCTTCAATTTACCGAAACAAAACTTTATTGAATAATAAGGGTCTTACATTAATATCTAAGCTATTTAGGAAAGAAAATTATTTAGACTTCAATTCACATGCAACAGAAGTAATATTCAAAATGACCCTACCACTAGCAACGGTATCTTCGAGATAAGTACACAGAGACTCATCGTTGGTGGAGACTTTAATGCAAAGCAGGACGAAATACTTTTGCTAAGCAACCTCCAAGCTCATTAATTTCCGTCCAGAACTTAACAGATTATACCAACATAACAGTAGGTACTCAGTGATTCAGACTACGAAGCACATTTTATCAAGCTTAGCCAAACAGTTTTTCTAGAAACAGAGAAACCGCAGCACATCAGCAGTTATTATATTATTATAGAAGATTTGACATCGAAAATCAACAACCTTACAATCCATCCAGTAAATAAAAATTTCCCGAACACGAGAATTGACAATGTCATCACTTGCTTGGAACAATCCGTTTGTAATAAAGAGTATGCCCAAGGCTTCAAAGAATAGAAAACGCCTTTAGAAGATCCATCGCAGAAAACACAACACAGTCAACTTTGAATGGAGTGAACTACATGTGTGTGTAATTCCATTTTACGGAACTCCTTCAGTCACCATTTCAATAGAGGCTCCAAACAAGCAAAGCAGGAAAAACGACCTCTAATGAATTAAACAATAACCTTACTGAAGTCATCAATAGTTAAAGTCTAAAGCAGTCCACAAGAAGAAAGATTTTATCAACTTCTTCCAACGATGTTTTACACCCATCCCACTTGCAAACGCGGTTTTGTTGGATTGCGTCGAGTCATCTCCCCAGTTAACCTTCTAGCGAAACATGAAAAAAGCGATTTAATATCACCAGTAATGCATCCAATAATCCAAATAAGAGCCTTGTATAACTTTGTTGTAGTGAGGAAATAGCAGAAATTACGCCAAATTCAAACCAAGGAAGTCAGCTGGGAGGGATTAATTGTTCTACTTTGTACTTAAATGCTGTATGTGTTACCAAATCAGCCATGATGCCTTTCAGTAATCATTAACAACGGCCACTAAAATCGTAGCATTCCCAAAGAAAAAAGGTGCTGGCTACATTTCCATAACTAGAAGCCCTTAACCTTTCTCAACAACATCAGTGAAATTCTGGAAGGAATACAATATTGTAATCATTCCTGAACAGCAATTTTTCTTTCTATAAGGACACTCGACAATTCCTGCTCTTCGATAATGCTTTGAAGCCGGGGTTGTTCAACGATTAGAGCTTAAACTATTTTTTATAGACAAAAGAAATAGACGCAAGAAAATGACTGTGTGGTTCACTAACTCAAAGGAAACCATGCCGAAGCTTTGATTTGTATAAAGGAAAGTTCACTAGAGTCACCTGTGATCCTCAATGCCATAAGCATTTCTACGAAGAAGCCAAAATTAAGTCACTGGACCAATTACTTGAGCAATCAGCAAACAAAAATATTACAAACACCACCAACCGAACCGGCTGATAAGAAAGATTATTATCAGACTGCCATAAAAATATGGGATATAGTCCCAACAGACAATGGAGAAGCAGCTGCCTTTTATTCAGACATGGAGACAAATTTCCATGTCCAACCTTCCAACTTTAAAAACCGAATACTTTTTATCATGTCACATTAGGTAGGAGTATCTATGCAACACAGCGGTGGTAAACACCGATAAATCTCGGACACCATATGATTTGTATTGAATTCTGCAATTTCTGAAGTTTTTCTCCAAAAGGGTTTTCTCCAATAAATCGTCACCTCAGTATTGGAGTGATCTAAGCGTAAAAAAACCTAGTTTCGAGAACAACAAGTTTAAAGCTTTGATTTGGAATATTTTACAAATTTTCAGTCGAACAACTTTCAAACAAATTTCATAAAATAGTGGCTATTGAATTTTACTAATGTGGGTATGTTGGTTAATTATTAATCGCTAATTCAACGAAAAATTCCGTATGGGGCATGTTTTTTTATGATTTTTTTTCCAAGAAAGTAAAAATTTGTATGGTAGGTATAAGGAATTTTCAACCAACCTATGAGGCATTTAAATTTGGAATCATTGCGCTTTTTTGGTGCGTATAGAACACATTTTCAAAGTCAAAGAAATGGAATTTTTTAGACGATCATTAAATCCCGTAACGAAAATATCTTTTGCAATAAGACAGATCTGATGACACTAACTTATAGAAAAATCTCGTTTTTTAAATATGATCAATTGATGCAGTACTATTTGTAAGTATATTGGGTCAGGATCGTAGCCCGAATATTGTTTCGGGAGGGGTTTCCTACAAAAAATTCCAAGTATGAGTTATTATTTATAACCAAGGAAAGCACAGCAAGTACGGTTTTGTTTAAGTTTTCCTCTTAAATTCTCAAGAAATCTCAGGACTTTCTAATATTGTGTATTAATATCATTTCGTTGGGAAAGGGGTTTTTCAAACTCGTAATCCCACTCCCTTGCTAAGTGCGTCCTAGCAGATATATGTAAGTAATTTGGGTTAAGGCGAGTACCTTGGGTATATATGCAAGGGATTAAGCAAGTACTAGCGGTTTGCTCAAGTACTTGTGGTGTGCCCTCTTCTAATGTTTATATTTCAAAAAACAATTTTAATTTATATTTATTTTATAATTATTTTTTTGGTATATTCAATTATCTAAACCTCTTACCGAATTTATCATGATAAAATATAAAAACTTTTGAATAATACCTAAAATTTTATTAAATTTTTCAGATTTTCAATTGCCCCTCCTGGACTTCAAAATACTTCCCAAAGACTTCAGGCCCAGGAGAAGGGCAGTACTTATACATATACATACATATATATAAATAATGTGTAAAAAAAACATGTTTCATTTTGACACATCATATAATTTATGATTTATCTAAATTCAAATAAAATATTTTTTTATATTTTTGTATTCTACTCAAAACAAAACAAAAAAAAACAAAAACAAACAAAAAAATGTTCATTATATGTGTAAATCAAATCAACAAACAAATAAAAACTATAAAGTTAAAATTAAAATATAAATTTTTATGTAAATAAAATATGTGTATCTATATAAAATTATAAACTCTGTAAAATTGAATATAATTATTTTTTTCTGTTACCTATTTCAAATGTTAATAGAATATTATGTCTAAGACTAATAATTGTAAAAAGCTAAATAAATATAATTAAATATTAATAAATCGCATAAACTTATAATAAGACAAAATGTTTACAAAAAAAATACAAAACTCTAAAATGATAAATAAGTTAAATATAAATTAAATTATAGCCACTTAAAAAATATTTCTAAAATTCATGTTAAGGAACCAAATTTTTAATATTACATTATGATAATTAAATTTAAATGTAAAATTAATATAAATTTAAATAAAAAACATAATAATTACTGGTAAAAATAATTATCAGTAAGTAAACTAATAATAAACAAACAAAATGGATTTCTTTAAATATTTGAAAAATTTTATGAATAAACAATATGTACCTCTAGACAAGTACATGTATATGACTAGAATTAAAACATTATTGCTAATATTATATTGTTTATTATTTTAAATGTTTACAAAATAAACAAAGAAAAAGTTACTAAAGACTTATCTGTGTTTGATTTGTTTATTATTGTAATAATAATCTTACATAGGAAATACAAAATAGTTAAATTTAATAAAATAATATATTATGTAAATGTGATCACTGATGTTAAAGTGATTCAATATAGTTAAATGTTATTTTTTATTTAAATAGTAAAATTAAATTAAATTATAATTATAAAAAAAAAAAATATTTGTTAAATAAATATAAGAATACTTATAAAAAAAAAAACAAACAAACAATAACAATGCAAAATAATGTTTTTTTGTATCCAGGTTTTTTTTCTTTAGATAAATAATACAAAAATAAAATAAATAAACAAAATTAAAAACCAAATCCTTAATAAACATAATTTTAAACACAAAAATAAGAAATATTTCTATAATATACAAGAAATACAAAAACAAATTTAAAACGACAAAAAGAAAATAATATTTTGCAAAGTGAAATTTTGTTTGAACCATTATTTACTTGTTATCATTTTCATGATGAAATACAAAAAAAAAATGTAAAATAAAGTTCGAAGTGTTTTATTTATTACAACTTGTGGATTTTTTTGTTAAAATTCGAAATTTCGAATTTGACCATGTTGCGTTGCAAAATTTTGTTGGCAAACCTCAGTTAAAGCACCCGCAAAAACATAAAGTATGAAATCAAAACTACCCCAAAACATTCTTTATTGTAACCATTTTGATAACTCTACTGTATTAAAAGTGGACAATTTATAGACAGGATGTGGTGACATGGAAATTCATAGCATACATGAGGCGATTCGTTAACTTTCTTGATGCTTGAACCTCACTGACTTAAAGGAAGGTAAGAGAAAGTCACTGACTTATCAGCCAAAAGCTTCCAAATGACCTTAAAAATTACAAAATCAATCGGATAGTCGATAACGAGGCAAATGAAAGATAACGCAGGTTTAAATAATGTCTCAGGATTAGCTTACCCCTGGGATAGAAAACATAATATTGTGCTTGGATACCTGTATCTTCTTGGAATTTTGGAACCCTCCAATCAGTCTCCTCAAATTCTGTTAGAAACCAATATTGTCAATCTTATGCTTTGAAGATGTTTGCCTTCTGATAGAGTTTGAGGAGACCGATTTGAGGGATTTAGTTGCATAATACTCACCTATTTTGTATGCCAGAGCCTAGAGATGTTTCTAATAATTATAAGGCGAATTTATTTAAAATAGCCAAAGTGCTCACTGTCTCTAAAGTGTCGTAAGTACCTATTATACATAGGTACTGTTACAGTCGAACGATTTGATGCACTTTTGAATGATATCTACAGGAGTTGCATGCTCGTCGTTGAAGAAGAAGAAGGGGAAGAAGAGGAACAAGAAGAAGAAGAAGAAGAAGAAGAAGAAGAAGAAGAAGAAGAAGAAGAAGAAGAAGAAGAAGAAGAAGAAGAAGAAGAAGAAGAAGAAGAAGAAGAAGAAGAAGAAGAAGAAGAAGAAGAAGAAGAAGAAGAAGAAGAAGAAGAAGAAGAAGATGAAGAAGAAGAAAAAGAAGAAGAAGAAGAAGGCCCAGTTTTTCAGTGCGAGATTATTCTGGTTTCAACATTAACTATGAGTTAATTCCTCAAATATATTTTTCAGTAAATGATTTTATTCCCTTTTAGTTGTAAAGTGCAAAACTGATGTTTACTTCGGCAGTATTCATTTTTTTTTTTTTTTTTGATAAACTTCTTCTAATTATTGACATTTTTTTGAATAAAACTTTCTGATATTTTTATACAAAAACCTTCCAATACATCAAATTTCCATTTTTTTTTAATTTTCACAATGAACAATAGTAGTGGGGGATCAATCCGTAATTCAATTATCGCTGAACGCGATCGTTTTGACAATAGCTATCTCTATCACATTTCAAAAGACAAATAAGGACAGCAATTATTGTCAAAACGATATCGTTCGGTCGTTTTCTTTTTTTGGAATCAGGCTATTGATTATCAAAATAATAGAGGCATCCATAATCCGGAATACTTAATTCTCAAAAGTTTTGGTAAAAATCAATATTTTACATTTTTGTTAAGCATTCTTAAAAAAGGGAGCTTCTATCTTTTATACAAAAATTAAAGTAATGTAGGGAACTCAACCAATCATAAAATATGAATATCAGTATTTGGGGTCCAAGTAGTATCTTCATTACCATGAATGTTTCTTCAAATTTCTGAAAGAAATAGATACCATATGGCTGATAGTCAATCAAGTTATATTTTACATAATGGGGGATATCTTGGATAGAAAATTCCCTGGCAATGTTTCCCTCACAAAAAAATTGGGAATGCAAATACCGAGAGAATGTTTCCTTCGGAATTTTTACATTTTTTTTGATCCCTGAAACATAATTCCAGCGAAGATTCACGGTGGTTATAAAATTTCCGAGGTAATAAAATATTTCCAGGAAAACAAAATTCCCCTGGAGATTCGCGAATCACGATGGGGTCCATCAAATCTGGTCAAATATTAATTTATAGGTAAAACCTAGCTAGGAGAAACTTTTATTTCAAGGACAATGGTGTGTAGTGACCCTTAAAAGTTTTCAAAATCGTGTAAAATGTTACACGACATTAATTTTATTTTACTACTTTCCATCCAACTTTATCAAATCACCCTGTTTCTGTACGAACTTTTTATTCCAAGAACTTTTTATTCCGAGAAATTTTATGGAAAGTAGATTATAACTTCAATACATAATGATATGAATTTGGACTTTAGTTCTTGAAAGTTTGCAAAGCTTAACATCAACGTACTGGGTCCATGTCTTTGATAGGTTTTCTTTTATTTTTTTTTTACTTTATTTTTTTTTAATTTTCGGAGAGCTTTTATAAATTGTAAGCTTAGCTTCCACTAAAGAATTCTGAACGAAAATGAGCTTAAAAGCAATCAACATTATGGAAAGAATGTATTTGCTATTCTATATTGCTTATAGTAAATACAGTTTTGAACAGAACCAATTTTATAGGACAAAAAGCTTTTGTGAAGCAAAGTGGTTACATTTACTCATTATTGTGCTTTCTTCAATTTTTTTCGATTAATTTATTTAACAAAAAATACAATACCATACCTGGAAAAATTAATGTTTATACCCATTATCGATTCTATATAGGAAGACCATGCAAAATTCTAGTCAAATGAAGCTTTTTTTTGACATTTTTAAAGTTTTGAACGCTACATTTTCAGAAATCCATAAAAAGTAAAAGAAAACCGATTTTTTCAGGCTTTCAGTAATTTTGTACTAAAACCCTAATTTAAAAAAAAGGATTTTTAAGTCAAATAAATGTTTTACATATTGAGCCAGGAAATTCATCGTGAAGCGAGTAGTTAAAAAAATATTACTTTTCAAAAATTGCGAATTTCGTCGGAATTAATTATTTTTTTTAAGTTATTTGGGTATTTGCCCTTTAATTTTCCAGTCCTGGTTTCAGAAAAAATCTATCTCGTAAACTTTTTTTTTATTGATTTTAGTTTTTGATTCTTCAATATATAGTCACATTTTAAACCGTAATGTAAAAAAAATCACCATAAATTTGAAAATTCCGTAGTTTTTGGGATGTACACTGCATCCAGAGAAAACCCAATAAAAAGAACTGATTTTTATGGATTTTTCAACATTTTTTTTGAGGAATCCAGAAGTCATACAAAAAATTTGCCAAGCCATAAAGTTGGTAATTTTGTCTTAATTTGTTCTACATTAACGGTTTTAGCGTTTATATGTTGGAATATGCACCAAAAACAAAACAATTTTTTGTAAGTTTTTCAATGATTTCTCATGTTTTGTTGGATAACTTCAAATTCATACTTAACATCCCAAAAAAACATAAAAAGTATTACTTCAGAACTTTACACCTCTAAAAACGCTTGAATTGGACTACAGAGAGTATTTTGGACAAATCCTAAATTTCAATTTGCAATATCTTTGCACGAAAGCGAATTTTTGAATGATTTCATTCCCATCCCAGTAATAGTTTTGTAATAAAGTATTTACCAGCAAAGAAATTCGACGTTAAATGTACCAAAAAAATGAGTTTTTAAGACTTCATATTATTTTCAGATTCGTGTTCAGCGGTACAAAATCCATTAGAAAAGTATACTTTGGTGTATGACAGTTTTATTAATTTGTTTGGCACAATAACACTTTCTACTAGTTTGATTCATCTAATGAGAAGCATTCTAAATTTCTTAATTTAATGTTAATTTCTACTACTTGCTGTTTTATACATTTTTCTTATTGCTAAATTTTGAAATGCTGTATCTTGGAAACTGTTCAGCACCTCAATCAGATGGTTCAGATGGCGCTACAAACAGTCTTTCCGGACTCTCATGGAATTGGTTTACTATGTTTATTTTTTGACATAGTTTTGGGACCACCACAGTCATTTTGGGAACACACCCATCATTTTTTTTTGCATTCGCCATTTAGGGAACGCTATTTAATGCATTTTTAAAAGCGAAATCTTATATTTTTATGAAGAATTAAAATAACACTAAATAAAAATAATTGTATATGTAGTCGACATATTTTTGTAAATTTATCCACCTTTTAAATGAATCTACACTCAAATTTCAATATTTTACGATAAATTAAAAAAATAAATAATTTTAAGCTCTGCTCTATGCACTACTAAATCATAACTTAACTCAACATATGAGGGTGAAAACTTAATTACTGACCAAAGTTGATTTTGTAATAATTTGGACATACCTATTGGTCATAGATAGAAGGTTTATGAGAAAAAAAATGTTCAGCTTGTTATTTTGAACATTTCATTCCATAAGACCAAACTTTTCCAGATAACTCGACTTAAGTAAGAATCATGCCCTAAGTTTTTGTTCCTTTTTTAATCAACTTCAAAAAAGAAGGAGTTTATCAATTCGACTCAGAAATTTTGACTCGTTGGATCGATTTTGATGATTCTGTATTTGAAAGCTGGTCACTCACCATCCATGGAAACGCGTCCCGTTTTAATTTGGTCCAGGTCTAACAATGGCATCCATTAGAAAATATCAAATGTCTTATATATGAAGTCGGATGTTTTTTTCTTTTAAAAGGTTTTATTATATTTTAATTTTAAATGATCACGAATACCTTGTTTGTCAAACATTTTAATGTCAAAAAAATTAATAAATTCACTAAACATATTTACATACAAAAATATTAATATACGAAAATTATATTAACAAAAATGAAATACCACCAGAATGTGACATATTTTTGACACAATATTTACTATAAACGTCAGTTATCAAGCTGAATAACCTAGCACGAGGTATGAACGATGTATGTGGCAGATGGCCTCATCCCTAGAAAAATATAAATGATTGGAAGCAGTCTTCAGAGTGATTTTCATTTCAACACGTTGAGCATCGACGGAAATAGAAAAGAACACTTTTCATTTTTTCCGAAATAGAAGACGGATCCGGTATTCGCACTTTTTCTACTGCTGCCAGATATTTTACCACATTTAACTTGCACTGAGAAGGAAGAACGTGTTTCCGGTTTAATGCTTTCTCACACATGCAACCTGCATTTTGTAGCGATAACGAATTTAATTATCCTCTTTTAGGAAGTCCCGATGTTTGAGCTTCATTTTTTTTTTTTTTTTTTTTATTTACCTCCCACATCTACCCACACATGCTAGTAAGGAGGCAAATAAAGTCTAAGTGCAGCAAAGTGTAAGAAATAAGTTGCTATAGTGCTGCTGCTGCTGCTACTGCTGTGGAAATGTAAACTTCTGTAACATTTAACGTTATGTTGGTTCATATGACGAACAATCTGGCGACACTCATGACTTTTTTTTGAGAAAAGTTTCACTAACGAGAGTTTGGCAAAAGTTTTCCTTTCTGAGTATCCGGAGGATATCTGCAATAATAATAATATAGTTTGGGAAGTTCATAATTGATGGATAAATTGACTTTTAATGCCCGGATATACTCGAATAGTTATTACAACGAAAAAAAAATTGATTTCTTTTTAAAACTCTTCAAAAAAAAAAAAAATGTTTTTTTTTTCAAACGCAATGTATATTCAAAACAACAATATTTATTTGCATTGGGCAATGCATTTTAACGGTAATATTGTGGTAATAAAAGTTTGATTGATGGAAATAGCTACTTAGAAATGAGGGGAAACGTTCTCATTTTCTTGTTTTTTCGATTGTTCTTCACGTGTTTATGATCATTTCATGTAAACAGACTCCCAAGGAATTTGTTATGATCTTTGAACGCTAAGAAATCAGTTTTCTGACCTTACTCCAATGAGGATATGTTTATTTATTATTTACAAAATTATATAATAGGTGAGGTTCTTTAGCGGAAGTGGCATCACTTTAATGGATTAAGAATCTATTGGTTGTAATGCACTGTAAAAATGAAATAAATGTCGACAAATATTTTACATTTTTACGAGTAGTTGCAAATAATTTTATGAATATGAATTTAGGGTAAAGAATATGTTATAAGATTAAAAACTATATTTTCATTTTACATCGTCACACAGAGGTTAAATTCAAGAATTTTTATTTGGGCAAAAATATTTTAAAACTGATTTTAATTTGTAATCACCTACTCTTATACACTGCAGGACAAAATTATCGGAACGCAGACAGAAAGTAAACATTTTGAATACTTTTGTTTTTTATTTCGTTTGCAGTTTATGCTTAAGGATTTAAAATTTGTTGGATTCACATGATTTTGGAAAAAAAAACAACTAATTTTGCAGTTTGTTTTAACGAGAAGAAAAAAAATAACAAAGACCTAAAATAGTCAATTTTTAAAAGAAAATGATTTTATTAAATTGCTTAATTTCAATTTTGTTTCAAGGCATAGTCATAATCAGCATGATTCGGGACTTGGTGTTGTCTCTTATGACCCCAACTAATGAAAAAAGTGTCCTTGGCATCTTTTAATTCAGTATAGCTGTTTTATAGTGGAGTTTAAAGATGTATGGATTTTTGAAACCTATAGTATTTGTCGCTGGTTTCTTTTTACTTTGGCCCCTAACTAAGCATGTCAGAATATGTAATTGGATCACTTTAAAGTAACTTTTTACAGTGTAGGGACAAGTGTTATTTTGCATTAAGGGATAACGATGCTTCACGTATAAACCTCTTGGTATAAATAAATTGTCAACCTCACTTAGCTCCATGCGTTATCTTATGAATGGAGATTACCCTAAAATTTCTGTAACGTTATTGATACGCACTCATTTCCATGGATGATTTTTGGAAGAGCTAAGACAATGTCCTTGGATACTGTTATTTTTAACAGCAGCAAAGATTAAAAAAAAAATCCATGAAGATATGGTTCTAATTATTATTTTTTAATAAAAAAGGTAAAGTTACAAATTATCCGGAAAAAAGAAATCTACTTATGCATTTTTATTTTGCCTAAGTCAAATCACGACGATCCGATTAATAGAACTCAAGTTATACACTAATATGGCGAAAAAATTTTGGAGACATTTCAACATAAAAGTAAAAAAATTTATAAATGAATCGTCTCGAATCCATTCTTGAGCCAACGGTACCGTTCTCCACTGTTATCTCGGCTCAAAGACTACACAAAATTGTGAAATTTTGTACAAAATGTATTTACCTAATATCTAATGGCTATATTGATTTCAAGTTTGCAATTATAAGTTAGTTTATAAGTTAGTTAGAAAATATAAATATCTACGAGTTTGTAAAAATAAAAAAAATAAAAATAAAATACCATTGGAAACGGTCAAAAATCTTGCACTGAAAAATCGTATTTTTACTGTTATTGATTGAAAAAAAGTTAAAAATCTAATTTTTTCACACATGTATAGACAACACATAAATCTTCAACTTTATTTCGGCAAAATATTTTTCCCGTTATTCTCTGATTTTTAAAATCAATTAAACCCACCCACATAAACTTTCAAAAACATTTGCGTTTCTTAAATTTACAAAAAACCATTTATGGAGCATTTAGAATATTATCCGTATTAGACACCTATTTTTTTTATTCATTATAATACGAGTATTAATGTGCATAATTAGTTTTTCAATAAAATATCAACTTTACCCACACCAAAATCATTTTGAAATGTCTAAAAAATATTTGATTTGGAAAATAATTTTAACTCGAAAAGTTGTTTTTTTTTAAATTGTTTTTCTTTTTCGAACCTCATCTTAATTTTTTATTTATCTATTCAATAAAATTTATTTTATAATTATATTTTTCGAGTTGTACAAAAAAATTTTTTGTCTCCTACTTCCCGGTGGAATTTAAAAAAAAAAAGCGTTTTACCGGAACCTTAAATTCTATCACCTACTTTGTTGGTGTATTTAGTTTTTTTCTATCACTTATGGTGTAAAAAATGAATCAGTCAGAATATCAATAACAATGGCCGACTTCTGTAATTTAGTAAATTTATTCTGTTGCACAAAAATCAAAATTGAAAAAAAATAAAAAAAGTGTAAGTGTGTTGTTACTCTTTACCTACTTATACTGTCTGTGTGAAAAAAAAAACATTAATAAAGGGCTGACAAAATCTAAGTGTTATTACAGGTTGAATATTTTTATAAATGCCAGTAAAGAAGTATAACTTCAAAAATTAAGAAAAATAGTACGTATACGCCACAGTGTCCCCATTATGATGAATTGCTAATATTTCAGTCAAGTTCAAAGTTGTACTATAAAATATAGTAAAATATATGCCTTTGTCACACAACAACAATCTTGTAAGATATTTAATCTATTTAGTAAAAACAAAAATTGTTAAAACTACAACGGTGACATTATAAACTAATTTCAAAACTGGTTTTACAGCTAAACTAGTTTTGCACAGGTTAAAAGTTGTATATTTTATACAAATTTATTTTGACATCTAAGACTAATGTAAATTAATTATATAAACCAGTCATATAAGACATTCTCGGTCGCAAAAATACTAAAAATCGCTAATTTGTTTTATGTTGTTGAGGTGTAGATGCTATAATGATAGGTCTTTCGAAGCTTTAAGCTTATAGTCTTACATACTACTAGTATATATTTCAACAGCATCCAATACAATTTTTTTCTGTTGGCAATTAAAAAAACAAATCTTAAGACCAACGTACAATTTCTTTAAATAATTTAAAAACTGATGTTAATATGATATTTTTAAGAAATTATTTATTTTCAAAAAAAGGCTCAGTTCCTTGTTTTTGAGTTCATTTTTAAACCATAAAATTATATTGTGTACAAATTCCTTGCAATTTAAATATATAATTTTGCCTTTTGGTAGTTTGTTCAGGTACCATTAAGAGCAGTTGTCCATTTTTAACTTTCAGGTTATCTTTTGCTTAAAATATAGAACAATCTCAAATTTTGGTTTAATTGGTTTATATAAGATTTATGAATCTTCTTTTTCTGTAAATTTTTCTATTTCAATTAAATTTTGTCCTTTGCTTTCATACAAATGTACATTAATATGTAAAAATCATAATTTTAATGCACAAAAATGTGTAAACATTAAGCCCACAAATAATTTCAAACTATCACATTTCTAAAATACCACAATATTTCAACAATTTATCTATTTTTAATAGTTTCATTATCTAAAGCCTAACAAACAAAATCATTTATATACTAAACATATAAGCCTCCTTAATTACATCTCCTTAGAAATTAGAATTCAAACTTTTTATGATATCCATTTATTCTTAAACTTTGCTATCATCAACATCATCTGTTGAGATTTTTCAACCACAAAAATAAAATTTAAACATTACTTTTAATATAAGGACTTAAGCCACAGCACAGAGAGAGTCTATGTTGATGACAAGCTAAACAGCTGGTACCATTTTATACGTTTCGTACGAAATTTGTATAATATTCAAAGGTGCCAAGTTATATGCTTTTAACTTTCATGTCGTTAGCCATATGTCTGCTCTTCGACACACATTCGAGCATCCTGCTGTTTATGAATTCATCCAAGCCCTCTTAAGTATATGGTACATCAACGATGAGTGTGTGAGAATGTTTATCGTCCTGCTGTTTCCTTTTGCATAAATTCAAAATGAAGGCATATCCTTCTGGGTGCTATACACTACAGAAGAACAAGAAAAAAAAAAATCCAAATGAGAGCTTTGTCGTTCAAATCTCATTCTGAAGGATTAGTTTTTTTTTTTTGTAGGTATTACGTATTAAAAATGTAAAATTGATTTTGAATACTTTTGACAGATAAAACGATCACATTATAGTTTTTCAATTTAAAGAAGAAGAAAAACGAAAATGATTTAATTTCTCAACTCCCACTTAATGGTTGTGACTCTTGCCTGTTGTGTATATTCCTCCATTAGCAATTTTATGTGTGTGTAAGTATGGTTAAACGCTCATCATAAATCCTTCTGAAATATTTTACCCCTCTGGTTAAGCAATAAAAATCAAAGCGAGGAAAGGAGATTTTTATGGGACTTTTGTGTGTAATGTGCTGCTTGTTGACTAGAAAATGATAAATAGTTGAAGAAGCTTGCATTTGAGTAGAAGACATTTATGTTTGTTGTTTGAAACATATACACGAGATTTTTATCACTCCATAAATATTTATCATCATTTTTTTTTTACTTTTGAAAAAAAAGGAACTTAAAGAATTTATTATAATGTTCTGGTTTTGATATGAGCTCATGCGTATGATCAAATGAGTTAACGACATAATTTTTCAACAATTTACATTAGCAAAAATGTTGTGTTCAAGAATAAATTAT
Organism: Meliscaeva auricollis; assembly: GCA_948107695.1. Lineage (NCBI taxonomy): Eukaryota > Metazoa > Arthropoda > Insecta > Diptera > Syrphidae > Meliscaeva > Meliscaeva auricollis. The sequence goes on along the minus strand of OX403618.1, from coordinate 72,640,995 downwards.
TTGCGTAGTGTGGTTATTCTAATCTAGGTCTCTGTTTCCTATTGTCCAAATTTTTGTCTTCAAATTTAATATATCCCCAACTTGTTAATAGTCAGATAAAGCTCATGTTAACGCCTATTTCCATTACTAATTATTTCTTTATTTAAATATAGAGTTTATTCTTCTAGTAGCTTAACTGATAACTGAAAAATCCAGCCTAAGATACAAAAATAAACTTAAAACCAATTCTTTTCAAGTTTGTCTTTTCTTATCTATATGTTGAAATACAGAAACAGTATAAAACTTTGAGATTTCAAAACTTAAAACGGAAACAAAAAAAGCCAATAAGCAATTAAAATTGAACTACAACTGTACTAGGTACAGCAATATGACGTGTGACCATTCAGTGACTTTTTGTTTTGTCTTTCGCTTATTTTAAGGCTCTAAGAATATTGCAGTTTGTTGACAATCTTTGTACATTTACGGAAACAATTTCGAGTCAAAGCCTGAAAGACAAGAAGGATAATATTGGTCAGATTCCAGTTTACATGAGTGCGCCCCCAAGCCAAACTGGCTACCAGCACAATCGCCTAACATGAACGTTTTATTGGACAGTTTTTACATGTTCGTAAAAAAATACACTCTTTTATAGTTGATGTGTATATATGGATGGATATAATTTAAGGTACGTATAATAGAGAGTTTATTAAAGAGGACAATCCTATATGTGAGCTACACTACATTTGACATGACCGGCGTTCTATTCTATCTTATATTATGAATATGAATACTACCATGTTTCAATTATCCACATGTTGTAAAGACGCACTATTGCAATGTTGTAAATTATGATAATAAATATAAGTTAATGTAAATGTGAGCTACACTACATGCCAAAGGAAGTCACTTGCAAAGGTGTTTTTAAATTCAAAAATCTTCCTCTTTACAGGCTTTATAATTTTAAACTGTATCTGCAGCTAAAGTACATGAAATCGATTAATGAAAAAATAAAACACTCTTGTGTTAAAAGTTTGGTTTGGTATTAATACTATAGTTCGTGAGCTACACTACAAGCTGAAACCTGAGCTACGCAGCCGTTACAGATTGGGAAATTTGACAAAACAAAAAGTATCGATTGCTATGCTTCAAGTTTTACGTAAATAAAAAGCCAGAAGAGATGAATAGTTCTACAATGAAGATTCTAGAACAAAACTAAAGTTAGAACCTTTCCATTTCTGCAATAGAAGTGAATGTAACTTAATCGTTTACCTTGAAAAAGTTTTCATGGAAAAGCTGGTATAAAAGCCAAATGTAATATTCTTTCTTATCTTAGAGCGCGTAAAGAAGTTGTATGTAAATGCATATGCAATAGAAATAAAAGTAGATTTTAACATAATATTACCTTAACGCTTAACGAAACAAAAAATAAATGCTCGTTCACTTGAAAAATGTAAAAGATTCTTGTGTCTTTGATGGTAGGACTTTGGAGACTGAAACCATCTCTGGCAGAAAAGTCTTTGACTTTATACCAAGTGTACCGGAAGTTTTTCATTAATATGGAGGCGAATCAATCGATGCTATTAATTTTATTAAATGTCGATTTTAATTTCAGTTTTTTCCTCAAGTTCTACTAACAATTTAATCAATTTTAGTTAATTTATCCTTGATTTGCTTTCTTTTTGCTAATGTTTTAGACATATCCTAGAAAAAATCACAAAAAAACCATTACTCGAAAAACCAAACCATTTCGTGACTGAATGTTTTTATTGGCCTTGTTTTCTTCGTGAGCTACACTACAATTTTAGAACTATTTGTTGGGATAATTAATTTTTGAGGTCTGCATCATGTTATTAATTCTCTTAATTAGAAAAGATAATTTTTTCCAAACTGTATTAGAATTTTCGCTTAAGTAAGAGAGACAGTTCTGTTTATTTTATGAGCTACACTATAACTGGACATTGTACTGTTATTTATTAAATCGTTCTTGTTAATGTAATGCTTACATAAATTTTAATGGACTGCATACTGGAAAGTCAATACTTAACTAAGCATAATTTACTAATTAAATTAAAATGCCTTTTTAAATTCACTTTCTTTTGATGTTCATAATTTGTTCATTTTTTAAACAACTGTTTTGATAAAAGAAGACTAAATTACATTGCTATTGTGAATGCTTAGTACTTAAGTACTTTTACAACCCAAAACAATCGGCCTTACCGAGGTATTCGTCGGAGCGGAAAATTGTCCGAAATGGAGGATTTTCGTTTCGAGGTATTCTTCGGAAGGGCAAAAATTCTCTTCGGATGAAATCGGGGATTTTTCCGCTATGACAGATACCTCACTAGGGCCGAATACCTTGTCTATTTCAATTTCGGTAGTATTTTACGTGATTTTAATATGCAGTTAAATTAAATGGAAAACAAGACTTAAATAAACATTATTTATGATTAAGTTAAAGTTGTTTTAAATATTTAAGCTTTCTATACAAAAAAAAAATACTAAAAGTATAATAAAAAAAAAAAACATGAATTTAGTCTCAAAATTATAATAAAAAATTCGTAACCGATTTCGGGCTTTTGTACGAGGTACGACATTGATTTCTTCTATAAGCTAAATTTTTTAAAATAAAAATATACTCTCAGAGCTGTGAAAGAAATTGTTTTATTGGATATTTTTTTTAGATTAATTTGAAAAACCATTTTAAAGAAATATTTTCGTATATTTAAGTTGAACTAAAATGTATGACCTACTCAACATAAATGCCATCTTTGAAAATAAAAATAAACAAGAGATTACAAAAACGCGGTTTTATTTTTGTCCAGTAAGAAATAAAAAATAAATAAATTAACTAAATTCTTTTATTTTAACATTTGTGATCCTGAACTTTAGTATTATTATTATTTTATGTATTTGTATTGCTATTCAAAAGTCGATGATGATCATGAAAACTTTATATCCTAAAAAATTTAATACGTACATTTCTTTAAAATTGATGAAAAATACAAAAATAAAAATATATACAAAAAAAAATATACAATTTAAAAAAATACTGCAACTAAATTTAATCTAAAAAAAAAAATAATTTAATACCATCGCAATAATTTATAGTTTTTTTTTTTTTTTGTTCATTCTTTCTCTCTAAAACTTAAACTCATAAAAATTACTTCATATTCTGTCGCCTCTCATTTCTTTTATTTTGCACAAAACAGAAAAAGGACAAAAGCTCCATTTTGCCATAAATAAAAACACTTTCCTTTCCATAATAGCCAGGCAGAGGCAGGATGGTTTCGTCTCATTTCACTTTACAATCTCTGCTGTGTTGTGATGTTGCCTTAATACTCTGTATATTTATCCTCTGCCCGCGTTGTTTCTTCTCTTTCATCACGCACAATATAGCGCATGGAATCCTGGAGCTTTTCTACACAATGACGTAGTTACTTTAGATTTCCTCAGCCATAGACAGTCAGAGTATATATATACGCATTTTTACTTGTTTTTGTTAGGTTTTTTTTTTTTTTTATTCGGATACGGATATCTCTCTCATTTGTTGTTGTTGTTGTTGTTGCTCTTAGTCGGTATTCCTTAGCCACAGCTGTCTGCACTAACTTAGTTATGGTTTCCTTTATATTCCTGTTGGTTGAGGCCCTGGCATCTAATACACAAGCTCCCTTCTTTGACGACATCAAAAGTTTTTTTTTCTTTTTACTATGGGGTACTTGGTACTCCTATGAAAATGTATATATTAAGAAGAAGGAGGGAAAAAAAACCTCCAAAGAAAGTAGATTTTATACGTACTCGTAAAGTAAACATTTGTATACAGAGTGTACTTGATGGTGGCTATTCACGAGCGCCCTCTTCGGGTTCTATATATCTTCATGACTTGGCTGCAGTGCAGTCCTTGCTCGAAATTGTTTTCTCTCTTTACGAAGTGAATATTTTAATACTCAGTTTCATCAGCACACGACTGCAGGAAAGAGAAACTAGGTGTTGTAGATACTAGATATTGTATCTGTGTTTTGTGGGTGGTCATGGTGTATTTGAGAACGCTCCAGGCTTAGGCAAGCAGTTGTGTGCTTCACTAGTTCCCGGTAGAGTCTTTTACATCTAAATTCCATGTATCGTTCTGCTATTTTGTCTGTTTTTTTTTGGAATTTTGCAGCACAATGACGAACAAGTGCTCCTGCTTTTCTTCAACAACAAGATGAAAACAAGAGTATATCTATCTGTGACATAAAGAACATTGCAAGTGCAGATACAAAATTTCAGTAGGTGCAAAACAGAACTAAAATTCACTCTTTAACATTCACGTCGCTCTGTGCTACCGCACGCTGCTGTGATGGCTGTGGCCATATCGTATCCGTGTGTGCCTCCGCCTCGGTGCGACTATCTCTCACAACACGATTTCACATTCCACAGTGCTAAATGAATTTTCAACCTGTCTGGTTGTATCCGGCAAAATAAATCGTTTGCATCCGCGGCGACGGGCGGTTATTTTTTCTGTTGTTGGTTTTCATTGAAGAGCAAAAAAAAAAAAATATTGAAATAGTGTTGATGTAGATAGTTTTTGTAATTTTTTTTGTTGATTTTTTTGTTGAATATTTTTCACTCCCAAGTACATTATTTTTTGTTTAATAGTTTATGAGTTCACATCCGGATGCTGGTGGTGGGTTCTTAGCTGCATCAGCCATGTAGTGACATTATTATACACAGGCAACACAAAAAAAACAAAAAAAAAGCGTAAATGGAAATTAAAATTCCATTTAAAATGGCCTCGCAGGACTCATTTAATATTCTAGGCTTCGAGAATCGTCCTTTAGAATGTTAATTCTTTTTTTTTTTTTTTTTGTATCTGTGTAATATTTTCTTTTCGTACCAAGTGAATTTTTGAACGAAAAAAAAAAACAATTATATTAATTAAATAAAAAAATAAAAAATTAACAATCCTTAAATAAAAAAAAAAAAAAAAAAATATCTACCTACACCAACATCAACTATACAAAAGATATACAGCAAATTGAAATGAATACCTAAACAGGTTACAAGTTTAACCTAAATGTGAATTTTGATTGTATCTCACGGCATCCCTGTTTTTCCTTCCTTTCTTTGACCTGATGCTATTATTTATTAAACATTAACAAGGAAGAGAGAAAAACCATCCAAACAGCACAAAAATCACATAAAAAAGGAAGCTGCAAAATAAAAATGGAGCTAACTACCTGTGCCGAAGTGCTCATGTGCACACATCTACGAGTATAGAGTTGTATGTCCCAAAAATAACTTAGTTATTTTTCCGTCTTGACGTGTGTGCTGTGTGCTGTGTGGTGTGTCCCTTTTTGTGCGAATCTCATCCTTTTACTACGTGTATCTTCGCTAAGTAAGCCCATTTTGCCTCTTCGCCTTAAGACCACATCATCGTCGTCGGCTGCCCTCCACCCACCCCCCAATTGTATAATCTCCCAACACAAAGAGCAACAGTGCTACTTTTGGAAAAAGCAATAACAAACACAACACACAAGAAGCAGGCCAGTAAGGCAAAACCGAAATCCTTAAAACCATCTGTGACTACTTTTCCTTCGCAGGAGGTTAGTAAAAATTGTTTGCGTGTGTATTTGTGTGTGTATTTTAAATAAAATAACAAATACTAAGAGAAAAATAAAAGAGCAAAAAAAAAACATGCGACAAAAAATGAATATCGCATACAAATTGGGTATGATAATATCTTTAATATAATGTTTTCGTCGTCCTGAGCGGAGATAATGTGAATGTATAGCTTAGATATTTGTTTCAATAGAAAAAAATTCACTCTGAGCTGTTAGTGTTGTGCATTTGTATGTGTTTTGTGCGTGTATTCTCTAGTGTAACAAAAAAATAATAATCCTCTACTCGAAGGAAATATAAGAAAATTGTTTTCTTTCAATTTGAATAAAATATATCTCATTTGCAAAATATATCAAAATAAAATACAAAAGTTTATTGAAATAATTTTGCAAAGCTTTGATATTAATATTTAAACAAGAAAAAAAAAATACGCAAGTGTTGAATATTTACAAAATAAAAAAAAAGAGAGAGAAAAAATTATTTGTATAGTTTTTTTTTTTTTTTTTTGTTTGCTCAATTCAAGCTCAACTTGAATTTGTATTATTATTTGGATTCTTCGTATAAATAAGGATTAATGGCCTGGAATAGATTGTTGCTTAGCTGCTTAAATTTAATTGACGATATAGCTCGTTGAGTTTTTATAATAATAAACGCAGACACACATAAATGGATATCTACGAGGAATCTATTTGCAATTGGTAAGTTTTAAATTTAATCATCCATGAGTTTTGAAATGGGGATTTTGTGATTTTTCATTCTGTTTATTGATTTTAGATTTTATTTTAAATTTGTAATAGCTTTTTAATAGAGTATGCTTTTCTGTCATCTATTCCTTATTGAAAATTAGACAAGTTTTACAATCATTTTAGAATGATATTTGATAATTTGGAAGCTTGTTGCTTATGTCTAATAGGTTTAAAGTGTAAGCTGTGTGAAAATTGTCAGACTTTTGCAAAACTATTAATCTTGTTTCACTGTAGGGTCATAAATCATTCGTATTATTGAAAGTTAATTGATACATTTTCTAAAACAATTAAATATTAAAACGGTAATCTTCATCTGAACCAAAAGCCGATAAAGATTGATTTGAAATCTCAACTTATTTCGTTAGAAGAAAACTTTGCTAAAACGACCAAAAAATATTTCATTAAATTTTGTTATACAGGATGCCTTAGTCACCGTAGACGTAAACCTTTGGTTTTTTTCGCTTTGTTTTCGAGTTATTATGGTTTTTATGATTTTGGTTCTATTTTCAATTTCCTTATCTTCCTTTAGGACCAAAACTACCGGTAACTGCCATATAACCATTAAAGAAGAGTTAATTTAAAAAAAAAAATGGCTCTTACTATTTTGATTAAAATTTGTGGGTCTACTTTTGTTAGAAGGGTCATACTTTTGAAATGAAAGAAATGTTTGTAAAAATTCTACTACCGACATCTCCCATAGAACCGTTTTCTTCATTGTTGACTTTCACTTTTTTATCCAATATTAGATTTGTTTACCGTTTTGAAAAGAAAAAAATATGCACTTTTGCAATTACAGTTCAAAACTTCTTAAATCTCAAAAATACATATTTTTTTCTATTTTTTAAGCATTCAAGACCGTTTTAAGCAAAATGCTGATTAAAAAAATTTGTATTTGTAACTTTACTTTTATTTTTCTACGTCTGACAAATAGAATGAGATACCATTTATTAAAATCTGATAAATATTGTGGACGATACGATTTTTTAAGGACTGTAAACAAATCTAATAATGGATAAAAAATTACCTAGTAAAAAAATTTTGACACACGGGAAACTTCAAAAACTGTTTTTTTGCAATAAGTTGAGATTTTTGGGGGTGTATGGAAGTTTAAAAGTATCACAATGTGATCTCCTCAGTCATACCTACAACCTCTGTTGGGTCATTTCAAAAGTAACTGAATTTAATTTTTTTTGCAGCACAGTTTTAAAAAAATCAAATGGCATACTTTGTTTGGTGCTCAAAACAATTTAAAAACTGTTTATGTCATTTTAGTAATGAATTTAATTTTTTTATAACATTTTTTATAAAATTATTTATTTTTAAAAACTTTGTATAAGAAGCTTTAATGTCAACCGCAACTTTGATCCTGAGAGCAAAAAAGTGCGACCTAGTCGTGGATTTTGTTTTTTATTCAATCAAGAATTTTATTTTAACTGAATCATCTCGGCAATTGATAGAATTCATATTGGAGAACCATATTCAATTGTTAAAAAAAATCAAAACATTGTTTTTCTCAACTTTTATTAAAATTATAAACAGTTAATTTTTGATAAAATCAGTCTTTTTCCTTCTAAAAAATAATTATGGGTCATTTCCAATAAGTTTCAGTTTTTTTTTCAGTATACACTGAGAGAAAAAACGAAACGTAGAATCAAAAGCAAATAATTTAAATCAAAGCAAAATGTCCAATTTGAGTCCTAACACAGAAATTCTAAAATCAAAGACGTTTCTCCTTTCAATACGAAAACACGAATACAAAACTCATGGCGCACACCAGTATAACTGTCAATAATTTTACCTATTGTGCTATACTTTCTGTTGAAAATTACTTGTATTTGAACCAAGTTATACCTCAACGTGAAAATAACATTAACCAAACATGTTTGAATTTTAGAGCGTACAGAGCAAAGGAATAAATAAGACTCTGAAAAATGTATTTCCCAAAGAAAATGCGGAAATATTTATTTCACCCTAAAAACTCGAAAAACGAACAATCTAATATATTTATTTATTATAACCTACATTTAATAAATTTTTAAGAATTTAAAAAATTGTCAATTTGTTTCTCCAATCGGAAGTTGTACTGTTTTGAATAAAAAGCGAAAAACAGAAAAAATTGCGTATTCGCCAGAGTGGACCGAAAATTGTATTCGTCCAAGTTTTTGAAAATTGAAAAACAACGACACTGCTACAAAAACAAGGATAGAGAATAAGTTTATTAAAAAACTGTTAAATTTAATGAAAACGGGTAGGTAGGTCTCGCAATTCTGTCTATCTGTCTGTCTGAACCCATTTTTTTTTTTATTTGGTGATTGAGGGTCCTTGGTAATTCCCTAGAGGGGAAATTGAAATTTTTTTATAGAACAAAAACTAAGGTACTTTCCATATAACCATTAAGGAAATGTTCACTTTGTTCAAAAATGGCTCTAACGTTTTGACTACTTTTAATTGTTTGTTAAAGCTCTAATAACGCTACCTCGGCGTTAGTTTTTTTTTTTAATTTTTGACTTTCTCTAAAACGACTGAAAAATTTGATGAATTTTTTTATACGAAAGCCGCTTAGCAACTTTGATCCTAAAATTAGTTCAAGTTACATATTTGATATCAAAATTTAAAAAAAAATATTTTTTGTATTCTTTATAAAATCTTTCATTTTTTTTTTCTTTTAAAATCAATTTTTCGAAAACTAATTTTTTTTGAAATTTTGGTTTATTTTTTTCTGAAAATGGCATACCATTTTTTTTTTTAACACATTTATTATTTTTTTTTTTTCTAAAAATTTATCCCTCTTAATCAATTCTAATAGAATACCTTGTTTGGAGCTCAAAACAATTTCAGAAGTTGTTTTTGTAATTTTAATTTATTTTTTATAATATTTCTTATAAAATTATTTATTTTTAAAAACTTTATTTAAGAAGCTTGAACGTCCACAGCAAGTTTGAGTCTAGAGCAAGTACGTGCAACCCAGCCATGCATTTTATTTCTTGGACAGATTATTTTACCAGGATTGTCTCTTCCTTGCTAATATTTTTACTATAAAATAATTTTTTTTAAAACGTAAAAATGTTAGTACCTATATTTTGCCTATAACATTTCTGACATTTCAGAATTGTTCCTTTACAAAACACTCACGAATTTAGAATTACTTTTCCCAACAAACACACTTGATTTAAAAACAACCGATTAAACCAGCAATAGCTTTGTCGATAAATATATTACGAGTTTCAACAGCACAGGAAACTGAAATACAGAAACTCAGCACTAAAAATACAATTTTTATCAGTCAAAAATGTATCATGAATTAGAATGCTGTAAGTATTATTTTGTTCGCTTATTAGTGTTGTCATAATTTCCCATTTTAAAAAAGGCATGCTTTTTTTAATATCAACTGATATTTCCTCACAAAGCTTCTGTTTAACCTGTAACCTATGTTCTCAGTGATCATTGTGCGTCTCTCAATAAACATGTTGACAAACTTTCAAACTAAACTGCAAGATAATTCAAATTAACATGAAATCTATTACCTAGCGTGATATACTTGAATAAAGTATTAACACTTTAACAGCCATACTAATGCTGTCATGAAAAAAATATTTCACACAAATTTATGAAATATCGTGAAAGGCAGCATAATAAAAAAAAAATAAAAATAAAAAAGGCAATTTACTTTCAGTTAAAATGTATTAAAGTGCCACGCGAAAATATTATTTTGCTGATATGTTGAGCTACTTGTATGTGAATATTGAGTATGTGTAAAATAATAAGACTTTTTGATGATTGATATTTATTTCAGCATACCTTTTGTAAATAGGACAATCAGAAGTAAAAAATGAACACGCTATACAACAATTAAAGATATTTCAAACAATTAGTCTATACTTTTAAAAGTGTTAAAAAAAATTGTTAACCTATCTTAATTATTGTGATATTACGTGTTTATGGAACTAGCAAGAATAATTGGGGAATAAGAAGTAATAAAAAGCAATAAGAGCGACAGTGAAAGTACCTACTTTATTTTTAATAATAACGATAGTTTCATCCAGATATTTAGCTATACTATGTGTGTACTGTTTCAGATGTAAGTTCTTTTAAATACAATAATCAAGGAAGTAGCTAGAAATAGAAAAAAATGCTAAAAAATTATATTCTTGTATCATTATGTAAATGTGCTCTACTATGTAATGTTAAATAAGACGAAAAAAAAACTGTGCAAAACTGATTGTGTCCTACTAGTGGTGGGACAAATATATTTGTTTCATTACTACCGTACCGTAGAAAAAACGAATTAGGTCAGATTAATTCCCCAAAAATTATTCATGGTGTAAAATGTCCTTATCAAAATACTCAAAATAGACATTTGAACTATCAAAACAAATACGTTTTTTTACCCATAATCCAGAAAAAAGACCAAATTTTAACACACTCAAATCAAAACAATAACGGCTAATTTTTTGACAAAGTTCTAGCTCTTAAAACTCGGTTTACAAAAATTAAAACTCAAATTGTTTCATTTTTATTTTTTTTTTTTAAGAAACACTGAGAGCTAAAAATAATAGTTTTAAATTGATTTTAAAACTTTGTCAAGAAATTGGCCGTAAGGGTATCAAACGAAATATATTTTCTACTGAATTAAAAAATCTATATTTTAGAAAGCATTTAATATATATCGAGCCTTAACAGCCATTTTATTATAAGTGACATTTTTCACAAAATTAAACTAATGATGCAGTTCCATAGTAAATTGACTTATAAGTCTACCTAATTACTCATTAGTTTTTCAATAAGACGTTATAATAATGAATTACAAAGAACACTAAATTTATCGTAAGTGACATTAATTTAATCTTCTAACAGCCAAATATCGCGAACGCAATAGAGTGAAATTGATTTATAATAATTCAAACCACCTTGATAGTGAAAATGATGCTAATTTTGTATCTTTGTTCTTAAATGAAAACGGTAGAAACTACAATAACCAAAATTATTGAAAAAATACGAAAGTTTTTGGTATCAAGAAACTAACGATAATCATAATCACTTTTACAACACCATATTCAGTGCTAGTGCTGATTATTTTCATGACTGTTTCTCTCCCACAAAACAACATATTTTTGATTTATGACGTAGAGAAAAAAAAGTACCTAAAGTATTTGAACCTCGAACCTAGTCGTTAAAGTCGAATACTCTACGAACTTTAAGATTTTCAAATCTCCGGTCAGTTTTGCCGCCAGTATGTAAATGGGCATGCAATGATATGAAACTGAATCTAGAAAAAACGCGAAGTTTAAGATGTCATTAAAAATACTGAGCAGTTATAGAAAAAGTAGTTTATAATGTTGCGGCACAGCAATTCCCAGGATGACCTTTCACAAAAAAGAGAAATAAGATAATTTCTATGAACATAATCCCATATACGAATCCAAGTTGAAGTTGACTCAACTTGCGCTTCAGTTTCTGCTTCAACTTCAACTTGGCATTATAGAGCTATATACTATGTTTGTTCTTTTTAAATACTTGAAAATACCACTACTCTACAAGCTTTATCTTCACCAATGTGTTAAGCCAGTAAGTCTCCCCACCACTTGCCGCTTACTGGGAGGCCGAAACCTTTGTGTAATCTATAATATACATTTAAAAACACTAAGAGCTGTTAGCTTAAACGAATTTTAAACATTTATGTTCAACATAAACCTATGTGACATTTGACAGTTTTGACAGTTTATGCGGAGGAAAAAGCACAAAATTTCCGTATTGACAAGGTACCTCACTAAAAAGACAAGTCTGATGAGTCCAATTGAGCCCCACCTAAACGAATTGGACTTCGTGTTACTAAAAACCTGATTCCCTAATTCTACTCAAATATGAATTTTTGGATGTCTGTGAGGCTCTGCCAAAGTCAAACCGCCTGGTAGCAAGCGGCATGCCTTGACAACATCCACTATGCTTAAAAACAATAGCCAAAAATTTGGCAGTTATTATCTATTAATTATTGAGGATAATTTAAGATCAAAATATTTCAAAATTCCCTGTGCTCTAATATTGCCATTGCCAGTGAGCAAGTCATCGTAAAGCGGCCAGAACGAATTTCTTGATATTAAGAAAATTTGATCTTCTTCCAATGATTCGATAGAGTTATATTTTTCCATTAATTAAGCCTTATCTGTATTTTTTTCGATTGGTAATTTATATTTCAGAATATGTATATTTGAATATATTTTGTAATTTATTTGATTTGCTATAAATCGATCTATAGGTTAATTTTGATATTAAGAAAAAAAGGAAAAGCAGTAAGTATACGCCCGAGTGTACCTTTTATAATATTTTATTCTATTTTTTTTTTTTTTTTAGTTATTCCTAGGTTTGAAATATACCTACTTTATATTTGATCGTATCTTCAATATAGCACGGTGCTGTTCTATGAAAAAAATATTTTTCATTTGACACCTATATTGAGTGTTTAAATATATGGTCTGTTTGGGTACTCGCCAAAACAACGAGTTTCTACTATTTTTGAGTCCAAGTCCTGTCAATCCTGTCAAGAGAGAGCATCATTTCCCCTCTATTGAAAATTTTGGGCCCAAACAATTTCTTACGGCTGCAATATGAATTCTGTCAATATCGTTTGATAGGCAAAACAAAAAAAAAAAAAAAACAATTTAGATATGAAAAAAAAAACATTAAAATATTTTTGAATGTTAGGAATTTTAAATCAATTAGCAAAAAATTAAAATACAATCAAAAAGCATATTTCATAAAGAAAACAAAAAGTGTCCCATATTTGAAATCATCGTTTTCCCGGGTATTTGAGCAGTTTCAACTGTAATTGAGAGAATTTCATGCCCACTCTAAAAATTTTGACGGATGTCATATTTCAGCCCAAAAAATTCGCACCTTTAATTTCTGGTTTTTGAAAAGAACAACAAATACAAATTCAGTTAAGAAGAAGAACTATCATTCATTTGACAGCCATATGCCATATTAAATCAAACAGATTTTAGTAATTGTGATTTTTGGCCGCCCCCACCATATTGCTGATCTTCAAAAATAATTGAAAACAAGTAAATATTTTACTTCAGTGAAAAAATACCTTTCATTTGAGGCCAATATTTTTTTTTTTTTTGAAAATCGATAATAATTTCAAAATTGTGTGTTTTGGCCCCCATCTTGTCGATTTGTAAAAGTAAAATTGAAGAATGACACATAATAATTCAAATTTAAAATATCTTTTCATTTGATAGATACCCATATTGTATTATTTTGAAAGTTTTCAAAATTGGCCAATTTTCTTGCTTAAAGGACAAAAAAAATTTTGTATGTCCATTTTCTGGCTTAAATGTCAAAAAAAAACATACTGTTTCAACAATACGAATGTCTATTTTGAGTATGTTAATAGGAAAGGTCCCACGTACAAATAGACTAGTAGTGCAAAACAAATAAAGAGATTAAGGTCGCAAAAAATTGCAGATAGCTGAGATTTGCGGATGTTGTTAGGAAATATATGATAGCAGTATACGATTTAGTTTGCAGTTTTAAAAAACCTGTGCTAACTACATACATGGTGTAACAAGAACTTGGAAATTTTCGAACTATTTTTCCCTCTACCGCATACGAAGTCAAATATGGTTTTTCACTTTAATGTCCGCTTTTCTCCTTATTCTAACAAAAAACTAAATCCTTACACCTCATAATTCTTTTCTTTGCACTTCTGAGACCACATAGCAGTAGTTTTTGTGCAAGTGAGACAAGCAATAAGGAAGATATTCCTGCTAGTAGGTGAGTGTTTTGCTTGTTGTCATTGAAAAGAAATCTCTAAAAAAATTTCTGTTTTCAAAAAATTATAACTTTGATGTAAGGTAAGTGAGGTGGCTATAAAAAATAATTTGCAATCAAATATTTAATTGTCTTTGCCACGAATAAATTTTTGTTAAAAAAAATACATTATCTTGCTCTTTTGAGAGGTAAAACTGCACATACCATATTTGGCTTCGTATGCAACAAGGGATTGAAAATCAACACATTTTTTTCGGTTGTCTTTTGTTTTGGAGGAAACTCTATAATTTTTTGGCAACCTAGTATATGACTTGTATTACTGGTCTTAAAGCTTCATAAACTAGTGTTTGATACCTTTTTGTGAACTAATTAGCTTTTTAGTGCCTAATTGGAAATAATTAAATTTTTAAATTTTTTAAAAAGATACAAATTTGTATGACAGTTACAGTAATATAATTGAGATGTTATCCACAAATACATACATTCATTAATATACCTACATATGTCTTAAAGTTCCTTATTCATAACATTATCCTTATAATTTTGCATCATTCGCTTGAATACTTTTGTTTCTAAAGAAAAAAAACTTATAGAGTATAGGTACTATCTTTTTCAATTCTAACCCCCCTCCCTCTTTTCGAGGGGGTATGTAGAGACCTACCTCTACATACTTTGAACCATATTTCGCATTTCAATTTGACCGACAAAGCATCTGGTGTTTTTATGTGTGTTATACCATCATGTCAGCATGTGTGTGTTAAAATTAAATCTCTACACACAAATTCTTCTACTCAGCTTACTCCCACTTTCAAGCTAGACCAAGAGTCTATTCTCTGTTCAACAGGTGACAGTCACATAGAGCACAAAAAATAAGTGAGGTGTGAAAATGGAAGCCCCTTTTCAATACGCACCCATACATTACCTACATGCAAACATTCTTCCGTTACAACACAAAGAACTTTTGTTTGCATGTAACGGTGACCAACCGTCGTCTCATCTCTCATCCATCCTCTGCACAACAACAAAAACATCTACATTATATTAAAAAAGACTGCTTCTTAAAAGTTAATACAAGAATTTTTGAAATCCAAAAATGATTTGGTTTCTCTTAAAACAACAATCTCTGTTCAAAATATGGTTCTCTTTAAAACATAAAATGGTCGCTAAAATCCTTTTTCTCCTCTCTCGGTCCACTTTCACCAACATCACGGAGAAGTGAGAGTTTTCTCTCCCCTCTTTGCTTTCTTTCTCTCTGTCTCTCTTTCTCTCTATTTCCGTACTTTTATTCTAAATTAATTATTAATACTTTGGCTAGCTTTACAGCTCTACATGTGCTGCTATGTGTATAACGGTATACCCACTGCTTTTGCTTTGCGATATCATGATATGCTTTTTAGTGGAGCAAAAATGTCGAAAAAGAAAGAAATAAGATGGAAATAAAAAAAAAACCGTTTTAAAATCCCTGCTAGCATCCTGAGCATATTGACTCACATTCAGTAAGAGCATTATATGTAGTCCTCTTGATGCATTGCTGCAACTGCATATGCCTATGTTAGTGTGAAAGTTTCAAGGATTCAGGCTTTTGCACTGTGCTCTGGAATTATTTTACAATTTTTTTTTTTTTTATTTTTTTGCTTCGTCCTTTGCTTTAACATATTTTGTGCAAAAATTAATATAAGAACAAAATAAGAAAAAAAAAAAAAAGGAAGAAAACTAGACGATAGAAATGAGGTTGTATGCATGTAATGTAATAAGGACATTATAGGTACTATGACTTAAGGACGATGACGGCGATGTAGTCGAATGCCTCTGCTGGTAGGCGCAATAACTTCTGGTACAATATAACATTATAAGGACTTTTTTTTGTAGTGCACTGTGTGAAACTGTAACGCAGTTCATTCGCTATCCTTGTGGCATTTAAGTTGAAGGATACGGAACTGTGTGAGAGGAGACAGTTGTTGTTGTATTAAGCTTTACCGTTTTATTATAAGTTTTCTACCATATTTGCCAAACATGAATATTTAAAAGACGGAAATGAGTTGTGAAAGTTAAATTCATCACACAAAACAAAACGACAACGACACAAAACAAGGACACTTCCAATCTGATGCACATGCCACATGGTCTGACAATTTTGTAGATAAGTATGTGTGTGAGTGTTGGATTTGGTTGGATGAATTTAAAAATATAGATATATCTACCTACACAATACACCTACGTGTACATTTGAAGGTATAAAAGCCATTCAAATAGGTAGAATCGTTGTGAAAGTTCAAAGAGCTAAAACTCGTGAAAATAAAACTTCCTGCCATTGAATAGGCGATGCAGCATGATGGAAGCTGCAGATTTATTTGTTTTGTACAAACAAAAAAAAAATGCCACTTGTACGTTGATGAATAAAATGAACGATTTATGAGCAAGTGAACTTGTTTTTGTCTTTCTTATGCGAATGGTTTGGGCTTTTAAAATTTAAATATTGATTGAACTAAATACAAGAAAATTAAAATAAAACCATTCAGTTGAATTATTTTAAAAAATGTATTGACACTTGAAATTAAGCTCTTGGAACGGTGTCGGAAGTCGAAATGGATAAAGATGGATAAGTACTTTTTTTTTTTTGTTTTATTAAACATTAAATTGAATTTCTTTTATAAAAAAGCCAGTCAAAAATTAAAAAAAAAAAAAAATACAGCTGGATCGTATTACGTCAGCGTAGGTAAGTAGGTATCTACTTTCTCTCGTAGTAAAAGTAATACCTATAGATTTAAGGACGTTTTGATTTCACATTTTGATAATGTTTTGGTTCATAAAATTTGAACATATGTACATATGTAAAAATTCAGCTTTAAAGTAATTCGGGAAGGAAAAACGAGGTTTTTCATTTAATTTCTTCGTTATTTTAGTACACATAGCAACTTTACTGACATTAACATTGGAGAATGTTGTGGAGAGAAGTTCGGGTTCAATTAATTCCAAAGTAGGTACTAAAGTTTATAATATATATACCTAAGAATTTAATTTTTGTTTCCAGTTAAAAAGTAAAATAATCCACTGTGTGATGCAATGCAATTGCCCAACAAAATGATTGTCCAAATAAATTCGATGAAAAGATAAACAATCGAATTTAAGAAAAACAAAAAAAAAAAAAATCATCACCAAGAAAAATATTATTTTCTTTGAGTAGGAGTATGGTTTGGTTAATTCTATCAAAATATATCACAATTTTATGATTGGAAGAATGAGTTAAATTGAAAATATACATTAGTTATTGGAATTTAAAAAAATTAATGAATATTGTTTTGCAGAAAAATAAAGATTTTTATAGATTTTATGCATAAATATTATAGAAAAGAAATATTAAAAAATGCCATCATTTTGTTATTTAATATCTTCCATTCATAATAAAAAAATTAATAGATTTTTTTTTAATTATGTAATAAAATTAATAATTATGGAACTATCAGAAGCTTTGAACAAAATGAAAGCTAACAAAGCATCAGGCTCTGATGGAATCCCTGTAGAGTTTTATAAACATGCTACGCCTGAGTTTTTAGAGTACATTTTAGAACTTTTGAATAGAATATTTAGTGAAGAGATACTTCCCGATAACTTTCGGTTGTCAAGAATTTCAGCCATTTTTAAAAAAGGCAACCGTGAGTTGCCCGAAAATTATAGGGGTATTGCAGTATTAAACTCGTTTAGAAAAATTTTTACTCAAATTCTCTATACAAGACTAATGACCTGGGTAGAACAAAATAACATAATTAGTTGTTGCCAAGCTGGCTTTAGAGCCAACCTTTCAACCCTTGATCAAATCTTTGTACTCAGCACTATTGCTAGGCGTTTCATCGATAAAAAGAAGTGTTTATATGTTTTTTTCGTTGACTTAAAAGCGGCTTTTGACACGATTAACAGAAACTTTTTACTTTATAAACTTTCAGCAATTGGTCTATCGACCAAATTTATAAGACTTTACGGGAAAATTCTCGAAAACTTGACCGCATCGGTACAAAACGGCTCAAAAACGTCGAGAGAATTTAGGTGTGAAACAGGTGTCCCTCAAGGATGTGTTTTAAGCCCTCTTATATTCTCATTGTTTATTAACGATGTTGAAAATCACATACCAGGCGGCATTCTGTTTGGAGATGTTACTGTGAAAGTTTTGCTCTACGCTGATGATCTAGTAATTTTATCTGACAATCCATTTACTTTGCAGCTTCAAATTAACAAGCTTAAACAGTTCTGTGACTTGTGGGATCTTAAAATAAATACTACAAAATCAAAAATAATGGTTTTCAGGTCTCAAAATAGATCTATCGGCTATGCCCGGGACTGGACCCTGGATAGCGATATAATTGAAGTTGTAAATGAATTTAAGTATCTTGGATATAAAATGACATATAACTTAAATGTTCGTTCCCATATTAAAGAGAAAACAATCTCTGCAAAAATTGCACTGAATACGATGTGGTCTCAATTTTTCTCTAACAAACTCGTAGATCCTGTGTCAAAATTCAAAGTCTTCAATGCTACAGTAAATAGTTGTTTTTGCTATGGAAATGAAGTATATGGGTATGAACAGTTCGAGGAAATTGAGAACATACAAAGGTATTTTTTTAAAAGAATTTTTAGGTTACCTAGTAATACTCCTAATTACGCTATACACCTTGGGTCAGGTTTACCTCAAATATTCTTAAAAAACTTAAAGGCTAATGCAGATTATATTGTCAAGGTAATGAAACGATCTGACCAAAACTTGCAAAAACGGATTTTAAAAATTTGTTTTAGATGCGGTTATAGTCCAATCAAAAATTGGTACGACCTTGCTATAACACACAACTTTGCAATTTTACTGACAGTGGACAATGTAGAAGATCTAAAAAAATCATTGTACGATTGTATCTCTATTATAGATGATTCATTGTATGAGCTGTGTGTTGGACGAGGTACTGCTTCAGCATCCAGGACTATATACAGGCAACTTAATCTCAAACTTGGTGAAAAGAACTATTTTAGAGAAGAGTTCACAGTTTCTGAAATGAGTTTAATTTTCAAGATTAGAACCGAAATGCTTGATTTGAACTATAGGCCACATAGAACTGATTTAAACCCCGTGTGCTCACTGTGCAACCTTGATCAGAACGAAGATGTTTTTCATTTCTTAGCGGTTTGTCCAATCCTACAGGAAATCCGAAGACTTCATTTTTGCTCTAGTTTTCTTTCGCTAAGAGAATGTGTCAGTATTCTTAATGGCGATTATGGTTGGAAGCCTCTTATACGCTATGTATCGCATGCAAAAACTTACCGCAACGATTATTTGAATTTGTTTTGAGTTATAATAAGATGCAGTAAACATACTTCTTATTTATTGTTTTTTGTTTTAGCCAAACTGAAAGCTTTTAAATAAAATAAATATCCTAAAAAAATATGCAGTTCTTTTTCCTTTTTTTTTTTTGTAAATTTATTTTAAAAACTTATAGAGTTCTAACTCATTAATTTTTGTTTTAGCTAAACTAAAAGTCCGCTTCTTTTACATAAGTATTTTTTTTTTTTTTGTTTTGACTAAACTAAAAGTCACACTTCAATAAAACATTATTTTTGTTCTTTTTGTTCTATTTTGGTTTTTTTTTATATCTTATTATAATTCTTTTGTAATTACATATCTTCTGTAAGAATAAGCTGTAAAACTTATAAAAATATAATTATTGTAAGTATTCTTTATTTAAACTACTCTGGATAATCTAGTAATTTTGTTTTGACTAAACTAAAAGTCCATTAAATCAATCAATCAATATAACGTTGATTTTTAATATATACTTCGTTTGTTTATCTATTTAAATTATGCACCTTTTATATCAACTATGTAGTAGATAAAAATAATTCTCTTTTCACTGAAATATTGTTTTAATTTTTTTGTTTTAATTCCTCCGGCAGACGGCTAATTAAGCCATGCTTTGTAAATCTTTTTAAAAATATTGTATCTTATAATTGAAAAAAAAAATAAAGACCTTATCTATCTATCTATCTATCTAAATTAATAAACATTACTATTTGTAGATAAGATAAAAATAATTATAATTATATGTTTATTAAGTGTGTACATAAATCGAACCATTTAAGAAGATTTATAAGTCCAACTCTTTTTTCATACAAACAAAATGAATTGATCAAATTTTAACTTAAAAATCGTAAATTTCAGACCGAAATTATTAAGAGAAAGTTTTAGCTTCTTTGATGACCACAATTCAAAAGTGCAGCCATCTTTGACAGGTGTTGAAAAGAAAAATGCAAAAAGATTTCATTTCAAGTGGCTAAAAGTTAAATTCAAACCTTTTCGAGTAGTATTAATCTTTTTTTTTGATTTAAAATAGCTTTTTTACGGCCTTTAGTCCATACAAAAATTTGGCGTTTCGTCCAGGTGGGTCTCACTAGGACTCATCAGTTGACACTGTTAATGAGGCACCTTGTCAATACGCAAATTTTGTTTATAAGTCTTCTACTTGGCTGATTTATTTATTTATTTCAGTAGTATATAGAATTTGTATTGTAAAACCTTCATTAATCTTTTGGTGTTTACAGATATTATCTTTGGTTTTAAATACCCCGCGATCGTTCACCAGTATTTCACGATTTTTTCACTGTTTTAAAACGCGGCTTTTCACAGTTTTTTTGCTCAACTTACTTTGCTATTTTTCGTGGCATAGTATGCAATTTTTTGTATATGACTTCCCATTCTATTTTTCTTAGCATTCCACAATCCATCACCATATTTCGTGATCTTGCACCAATATTCCATGCTTTTCTCCGCGGTATTATAGATACGCTTTTTTCGCAGTAGTTAGTTAATGTTCTTTCCCATGCTAATTTTAGCTGTATTTCGCGATGATATTAACGTTTGTTTCCCGTTGTATTTTGCCGTATTGCACCAATTTATTGGCGGCAATTAACATTTTTTTCGGTGCTACTATTTCAACCTTTTTTTTTCATTTAATTGTTTTTTTTTTTTTGTTTTAACCTAACGGAACTAATGCCGAACTTTATTGAAAATTTGCATATAACTTGACAACAGCACCACCAATTTAATTTTTTTTAGCGCATAAACCTTTTCGGAGCTTACCTACATCAATTTCGGAAAATGCAAGAGATTCCTTGGACAAGAGCGCGGAATACTGGTGAAAGAAATTTGAAACACCGGTGTACTTTATTTTTGCGCTTTCTGCGTGAGTCACCACGCTTTTCTCCGCCGCTTTTTTTCAAGGTATCATAAGTCTTTTATTTTTCTTTTTCTTTTTCTTGCCGTGCTCAATTCCTATGCTATAACCTGAGCTTTTTGCCACAGTATTCCGCGCTGTTTATGGCGGTATTCCGCGATATTTTGCATATTTTTCCGCTACCACCTTTTACTCTTTATAGCCCGACTTTCTACACTTTCCCTGCTACTTTCTTAGCATGTTCGCGGTGTACTCTTGATCTTTCATCAGTATTCCACGCCTTGTTCCAAAATATTCCGTGACTTTTGAAGATTTACTCCTTGAATTTCTTTTTTCTCACTTTTTTCACGATATTTTTTGTGTGGTATTAAACGATTTTAGCATGCTTTCTTCTTATGTTGATCTTTCTTTCAACCGCATTTTTACGGCCGTAGTACGCGGTTTTTCACACTTTTCTTCCACCTTTCACGCTTTATTCTGTTACTTTCTACACTTTCCCTGCCTCTTTCTTCACTTTTCAGCGGTATTTTAGACCTTTTTCTGATGTACTAATCACCTTTCTCATGACTCATTCTTTGCAGTATTTTTCACTTTTTTTCCACGGTGATATGCATTTTTCCATGATTCTTTCTAGGACATTAAAGATTTTTTTCCGTCCTAAATTTTTGACCATCATCTCACATATTTTTCGTGACCTTAAACGCTTTATACTGCGACCTTCCTTCTTGGTAAAAAACAGTTTCTTATGACTTGCTATGCTTTTTACGGCGGTATTCCATGATCGTTCACCAATATTTCAAGATTTTTGTTTTTGACGGTTTTACGCTCATCTTAAGGCAGCTTTCCACACTTTTTCCAAAACTTACCACTCTTTTTTCCACGGAATTGAATGCGCTTCTTTCCAATGGTACTAAACGTTTTTTCTGACTTCTCATGCTATTTTCAGCGATATTTTACCAGTATTCCTCGCTTTTTTCCGCGGTATTATAAGCTTTTTCTCGCGGTAGTTAGTTATCGCTCTTTTCCTGTCTTCTCTTGCAAATTTTCACGATGATCAATGCTTTTTTCTGTTGTATTCCGCAGTATTCCACCATATTTTTGGTATTAAACATTTTTTCCCTGCTACTATTTTAAAAATCATTTTTGTAGTAAATTTTAACAATTTTAATGCATTGTTGAAGCTTGTACTGTGGCATTTTAAGTAATGGAGTAGTTTCCACTTCTCAAATGTAGAAAGATGACAGCTTCAAATTATAAATTAAAAAGTCCCGTTTTTTTTAATTCAAAATGATACCTTCTATTAGAAACGGTAGTAGAAGTTGTAGGTGTACACAACTACTTGTAAAATATCAAAATATCAATTTACTGTTGAAAAAAAAACAAAACGTTTTTGAGTGATGATTTTGTTCTCCGTCATTTCTGTTTTAATGCTATTTAGTTTTAAATACATGCCTACTTAAAAATGTCATCAATATTTTATCTATCCAGTGGATCAGTTAACATTAAAAATTTGAACCTATAGATTTGATTTTCTAAGTTCTTAAAGTGTAACAGCTACAATATAAAAATATTCTATTTCCAAAACTTCCGTTTCCAGGGTCTGTTTTTTATTAACAATCATAAACGAAAAGGTCAACCTTACATTTCAATGGGTGGACATTATTATAAAATGTAATGTTCATTCATCGGAAACTCAACACATTTTCAAAACAATTACAAACCTACACTTAAAATCTTAGAATCCTTCTCTCACTTGAACGGATACAGAAATATGGTTCATGTTGTTTTTGTATTTTCAACTCAATTATCATCCGCATCCATTGAATAACCCCAATGAATATAAATTTTATTATTTAAATTACCCATCCGATAAAAAAGCATCGACATCATGACCTTTAATCTTTTGGCCACTGAAGCACATTGCCAAATAAAATAATGTCCTTTAAATAGGATTCATCTATAGACAATAAATCCATGATTCAATTGGCAAGAATCCAGCATAGTAGTAGGTAAACTTTATAAATATCTATGTCTACAAATATTCCCTGTTGAACAATAAAACTCTCCTTTATTATTGATTAAAACCAAATGGATGAAAAATAAAGCGCGAAAATGTTCAAGAAAACTCTTTTTATGGGTGAAAGAAGACGATTTCATAGAACAAATAAAAATATTAGTCCACTTTTCATTGTTGCCAAGTAATTGATTTTTGAACTTCTTCTAATAATGTTAGAAACTTATGAATTTACATATCTTTTGCATTGTTTTGATGCAAATATTATTTATGTTTTTATGATGTATTTAACTTTTATCGCGACTAGAGAAATGTTTCAAATTAAATGTGGTGGGAAGTACTATTTCAAAGAATGTAAGCAGCCCTGACTTATTTATGACATCTTAAATTTATGTATATCACTGAAAGTTCGTTCTTTGGCATTCTAGTGTCCTTGCCAACATTTTGTAAGATGTTTTGAATATGCGATAGTTGACAAACAAATACATAAACAATAACTAACTTTGTGATAGGTCAGCAATTACAAATTTTCTAACAGAAGTTTGCTTTTTTGGCACCAAGGATATATTTGCATTAATTAAAAAAAGTTCTCAATCCTATCAGGAAATTAAAATGCTTGGATAAATAAATAATAATAATAAATGAATGATTAGTGATGTCAAATTTTGAGTTTTAATTTCAATTTTGAGTATATTAACTTTAAAAATAAATTTTGTTTTGTTCTGCAATATACAGATAAAAACAAAATTTGCAAACCAGATGTGATAAAAAATGTAATGAGACGTCAAATTTAGGTATGAAATGACTTTTTTCTTTAATTTTGAGTCATTTAAATTTCAATATTAATTTAAGAAATGCATCTTGCAACTATTAAAAAATCAATTAAATACCCAAAAGAGAACAGAGAACTAATACTGTTAGCAATGGTACCTATTCCTTTCAAACTAGCGACCATTTTCTTACCTACATAAGTTGAACAGAACTGAAATTTAAGAAAACCGAGTTGCAACCTGAGTTGGCCAACTTGGTTTGAAGCAAGCTTTAAAAAATAAAAAAAATTATAAGATATAAAAATAAACATAAAATTAATTTCTAAAATAACTAAAACATCTTCTTAAATGACATTAATTTTTAGAAAAAAATAATTTAGAATATATAAAAATACTTAAACCAAACAAGCTGGAATGCCATTTTAAAGCAAATATTATTGGTCATCTAAAAACAAATTTCAAAGAAAATTATCAAAAAGTTTTCGAAAAATCGATTTTGCAAAAAAAAAGAAATAAAATTTTTTTTCAAAAATCCAAAAAAGAAAAGTTTTAAAAATTTTGATGTAAGCTAATTTGAAAATAGCTAAGAAAATTTTGTGTAATTTTTTTTTATTCAAAAGTACGATATTTATGGTTTTATAAATCAAAAAAAAAAAAAGAAAGTCAGACGGTTATCCTTATACCCTTAAGTATTAAGATCATTCTTCTAATGATTCTAAAATTATAACTAATTTATTTGAGAATTTTTTCAGTCTTGCTTTTTTGGAGAGCAATTTTTTGCATGATATTGACTACTTCACTTACTTGAAGAACAATTGTAACCAAACATCATTGGTTTCTATTAACTTAATGTCGACGATGTGGTCAACAAAATTATATAACTGAATGATAATTTCTCGTCGGGGCCAGATGGTTTATCTCCAATTGTATTGAAGAAGTGCGTAGCCAATTTGGCTCAACCTCTTGCTACTCTTTTCCAAAAATTTCTTTCGCAACAATTTTTCCATCCATGTGGAAGGATTCTTTCATAATCCCGATTCACAAAAAGTGTTGTAAAGCAAATATTGCTAACTATAGACCGATCGCTAAATTATTATTGCTAAATTATTCGAGAATATTATTTCTGACATAGTATACTTTCATTGCAAATCTAAATTCTTGGTCAAACAAAATGGGTTCCTTAAAGGTAAGCCAACGAAAACTCACTTAACTGAATTAAATTGAAAATAAAAGAGAAGTTGATGTTATCGCAACGGATTTTAGCAAGGCGTTTGATAAAATATCCCACAAAATTGTGTTTTTTTAAACTAAAGGCACATGGATTTCCTTCTGGTTTCATTCAATAGATGGAATCATACTTATCTGAACGTCCATATCGTGCCTTATTTAGATCTTCAATATCAGAACCATTTAATGCCAAATCAGGCATCCCTCAAGGTAGTCATTAGGTCCTATTATTTTAATTCTGTCAATCAACAATGTAGAATCTGTAATTTAGTATTCGGAAGTTTCAACGTATGCAAATGACATGAACATTTTTAGAACGATTTCTTCACCTGACGACGCGCTTTGCTTTCACATATTGTTCGGCCTCTACTGAAATATGCTAGCCAAGTGTAGTCGGCTAACATATTCGTGAAGTTGCTGATGGTATTTTTGTCCACCAAATTTTATCTGGCGTAACAGAAACATGCTTAACAGATCATGCTTATTTAATTATTTTGTTATATTTTTGTTTAATTTTTACATTTTTTTTTTAATTTTTAACTTTTTTTAATTTTTTGGTAAATAGTGATGTGCATGATCATATTTACAAAATTGTATTTATTTTTTTTTTGTCCTTATTTAAATACTTTATTTTTACTATTACTTTTTGTAACTGGTTGTATTAAGAAGTCCCAAACTTTTATCTTCCAATGATATTTGCTTATCGCCATAAGATTTTTTAATTTTTCATCTTCAAAAAACCTTTATTAAGTGTCGATATGGATAAGTGTTTTGAAAGTGCCATCGTACTCGGTGATGCTAGACCCCAGCGCATGCCGTATCTGGGTGGGGAAAGAGGCGTGGGATAATTTAATTTGAATTTTGTATTTCATTGTGATCAAAACTACGGTAATTCGTCTTCGACTGCTCTAAGTGTTAATTTATTTTTTCAGGGCAACAGAGGTTATTTTTTTAGAAAACAACCTTCCAATAGTGTCACAGTGATTAAATTTGACATGGACGTTTCATTTACAATGAGAACCAAAAACCAAAAGAGTGTATTGTTACGAATGTAGGAGCGAACACACCCAGGCGAAAAGACACATGTAGGTCTTTGGTTATGATTAATAACTAAAGCTCTAAACGCTTTCATCCGAACGTCAAACTTTCGAACTTCGAACGGAACGAAATGGAACGGAACAAAATCTGTCTATATCTGTCTCTATCTGTCTGTGTGTATTTGTCTCTTTTACTTAACGAAACTGGAGATCTCTGGATCCTTCGAGAAGAAATGAGAGGAGCATAAATACGAGGTCGGAGAAGGAGATCGGGACAGTTTAATTTTGACAGTGATAAAGATAAGTGATTGTGAAAGTGTAATTTGGAAGTGTTAATTCCTGTAAATTGTAAAGTGAAACAGTTTGTAATAGACAAAAGTGTTTGTTAACCTAGAAAAGCATTACAGTATTTTGACACTTAAGAGAACCCTCAATGGCAATTTCCCGAAATATTCCATGTTATAAAGCATTTCCAGTCATGGCTTTGTTTACGGAGTAACATATTACTTCGGACTACTTTTACTAAGCCAGAACTAATACAGCAGGCTTAAAATTGTATTATTAGTTCTTTGCTTTGATTGATAAGGAATAAAAAGTTTTATAATTTAATGTTGTCCCGTTTAAGCCAAATAAGTTAAGTACGATAATTACCTCCGCTCAAACTAATAGTAGCGCTGATAAATTGATTTTTAAACATTTTGACTTTATAAAGCACAGCTCGTTTTCTGAAATAAAAGTCATCCCCATTTTATCCTAGTGAAACTTGCCATCCTCTTTATACAACCTACGACAAGAGTATAAATGGTTGTCACTATACTTTATTATGATGACAAACAAATTGTGTCCTTCAACGACCAAAAGTGGGTCTTATCATTTTCTTGCCAAATGCATTTTAAATGAGAAAATATTTTTAATTTAAAATTTGGTTAATTTGACAAAGCCTCACTGGCAACAATGCATTCGCTTCCACTCTTTGTGCCAGCTGAGACTTATTCGGCCAGCAGAGATTTCAAGTAGTGGCGCTTCAAAAAATCATTTCATGAACCATAAGTACGTACTCGGTGTTGAATTGTGTTGGTATAAGTGTGTTCTTTTTATGCCTTGTTCATTTCTTCTTTCATAACATAATGTTTTCGAACACAGAGAGTTGATCTTTTTTTTCTACTGATGCTTTAAAAGAAGTGTTGGCTTTATGACGAAGCCATTTATATAGTCTTCTGAAGTGGTTTTCTTAGAATCTATTAGCGGTAATTAGAAAATAGATTCATTACAAAGAAACGACAAAGAGCTTGTTTCTGAGTATGGTTCTTCTAACTTTTTTTTTGTTTGTTTCATTTGTTTGTTCGTTTTTTTTTTGCTGCTTTTATTTCACGACGAAAAAGTTATTGCATTAGTTGTCGTGTTAATGAATGAATTAAGGACACAAATGGTAACTAAATTCGTTTTTAGATGGACGATTAATAATTCTTTGTATACCAACTCTTGTTGAAAGTATATTGGAAGAAATTAATAGTACCTACACCATACTGAGAGGCGCATGCTTTTGTTAAATATTAATATCCGAACTCTTTCCTTTGTGTCAAGGTTAGATTCTTTTTTTTTTTTTTTTGTATGTTTGTTCTATTTGTATTAATGTCAATTAAGTGTTGGACGATTTACAATGTTGTTCGTGGGTCAGTAACAACTATTGATTTCATAACCTTTGACATCCAATTACTATTGATTTTTATTTTAATATTTTAGGTGAATTTGAATAGGTTGAAGGTTAATATTGGTTATAAGGAAGTCAAATTGAAGTATTTATATTTGACATTTCACATACCTACAGAAGAACAGTACAGCAGACCTAGAAAATTAATATTAGCCGATTTTTATTCAATACTGAGTAACCACTCAGTTTGTGGAATTATACCCCACTTAAGTGATTCAAAAATCCACACTGGTGTATATTTAATTCGGTTTTTGCAAACTACGTTTACAATTTTTTTTAAAACTATAAGTGTTATTGCCAGAATGAAATGGAACCATTATTGAGGTTCCTTGAAGTCAATTATTTCTCAAATTGAGCTTTTATTAATAATACTAGCTGACCCAGAAGACGTTGTCCTGCCCTGCACATTGATTTTTTTTTTTTTGTGAATAAAAATTTTAGGTTTTTCCACTTGGACCGTAGACGAATAAATTTGAAGTTTTTCCGACGCGATAGCAGGCTAAATAATACAGATATCCGTATGAAACACGTCATAATGCGGAATACCAATTAAAAAAAAAGTGTAAAAAAGTGTTACAAATCAAGAAAAATCCGTGAAAAGTCGCGAAAAAAGTGTGGAATACCTGAGAAAGAATCACGTCGATAGAGAAAAAAGCGTGGTGTTTATATGTAAGTTCATTCACCATTATTCCACCGTATATTCTTGAAATTTTATGCTTTTGGGATATGGGATAAATAAAGTAAACTATACATTTTTAACATTTTGCTCTGTAACTTTGTTCACATTTCTCTGCAGTATTTTACGCTGTTTCGGTACCACCAGAAACAGCGTAAAATACTGCACTTTTCTTATAACAATTTGTTGCTATTCCCTAAGGTATTCCGTGATTATTTTAGTACCGATTCCGCACTTTTTTCCATGGTATTCCACGTTTTTCATTACGGTATGTCTTATATTTTTCAGCGACTTTTCACACTCTCTTCATGAGTTCATGCTTTTCTCTGTGACTTTGTTTGTTTGTTCCGCAGTATTTTACGTTTTTTTTCCCGCGGTAGTAAGAATTTTTTTTTCATAACTTCTAATGCGGTATTCACATGGTATTTAAATGTTCTTTCAATACTTTACCAGTTTTCCAAGCTTTTGTCAACGTGATTCCATGCTTTTTGCCGTGCATATTTGTTCCACAACTTCTCAGGTTTTTTTCTTCGATTTTATAGGATTTTTTCTGTGACATTTTTTGCTTTTCTCCACGATATTTTACGCATTTCCGGTGGTATTCAATGCATATTTTGTGATCTAAACTGCTATTCTCCGAGATATTTTGTGATCTAAACTGCTATTCTCCGAGATATTTCACGATCTTTCACTAGTATTACGCTATTCCATGTTATTCTGGGCTCTTTAACGCGGTATGCCGCATTATTTCACATATTTTACCACGACTTTTCACACTTTTTCCACGACTTTTTATGATTTTTTCTTTGTTATTTGCGCTGTATTTTACGTTTATTTTATCGGTAGTAAGCTGTTTTTCATGATCTTCTTTGGGGTGTTTTGCGATCTTTAACCGGTATCGAAAACTCGAAACAAAAAAAAGCTGATAAATCATCTTTCAAGTTTATTTTTGGAAACTTCTTGAGCTAATTTTCGAAACGAAAATTTATACTATTAATTTTTCAAATTATTATTTGAAAAATTGAAATATGGTTTTTAAAAATTTAAATTAATTTTCAAAAAATCGCGTCAATTTTCAAAAACCGTATTTCAATTTTTCAAATTCATACGAGATTCGGAAAACTTTTCAGATTTTAAAAAATGCGAAAGTCATACTTTCAATATCATTTTCATCTTTCATAACATTATTTTAAAAAATTAAAATATGGTTTTTAAAATTTAATAAAGTAATTTTTGAAAATTCGTGCGATTTTATGAAAATTACTTTATTAATTTTTTAAAAACCATATTTAAATATTTCAATTTAATCAATCAATTCAAAATTTCCAACTAAATTAAATTTTTTAACAAACAACACTTTCATTTTCAAAATAACGTTTTAAAGTGTACTTTGTACAAATTTGGTGTTAGAAAATTATAAGAAATTGTTTTCACAAATAAATTGCTTTTTTTGACAAAACAAATTAAATTATTAAAAACAAATTTAACTTTTCCTCATTTTTTATGAAATTTTTTATAAAATTTTATAAATAGTTAGATACGTATGTTTTGACCCACTTTCTTATGGCTCATTTTTTTGTGGAATTTTTATTCACTTGGATAGCTCAGGAGTCCACAATGGATTTATGGACTTATAACACTCCTAGAAGTTGGCCAAAAGCCTTTTATGGACTTTTGGACTGTGGATTGTGGACACGTCATTTGGATCCATGGAAACCTTTGCTTAAAATTTTGCTGGAATTTTTCTCTGAGTATTCGTATTGACTTGGTATTGATGTCATAACACTCAGCGTTTAAAAATAATTTAAGTTCTTACACCTAAATCGTATCAGAAGCTTTATTTTAGTATTATCAATCTTCACATCCCCCTCTTGCGTTTTATCAATAATTGTAAACCACTTCTTGTGGGAAAAAAATATAAATTCCCTATTTTATGGCTAAAGCACCCACTGTTTTTTTTTTAACTCAATTTATATCCAAAAATATACATACATTCGAATAAAAATAAAAAAGAAAAAAAAACATCTTTTACGACTTGGTAATTTATTAATTCAAGACCAATTACTGTGCATGCTTTTTTAATAGCCTTTCACCGTATAGTCTCTTGGAGAATATATTTTTTTTTCTTTTTTTTTATTTAATGTCCATAAATTGTTGCCGTCTTGTAAACCAAGTTGGACTTCTCTTTGTAGTACTCAAACTGTCAAATTAATATTTTAACAAGGCACCCCTTGCTCGGTTGATGTGGGCGCAGAGATGCAACACAACACCCTGGCAATAAAATTTATACACTTCAGCAACTTTTGATGTTGGATGCTGGGATACCGCTGCTGCTGCCACTGCCGACTGCCGCCAATCAAGCAGACATCATCATCTGGCTGAAAGAAATGAATGTTTTATTATATGAATTTTTTATTTATATTTTTTTTTTTTTTTGTCTTAAATCGCAATGTTGGTTCTGTTTGATTATTGCATATAAATTTGCACAGAATCTGAATTTTATACGGCAAAATTCAATGGAACGGAAAGATATGGGTTCCTATGTGAAATTAAAACAAAATCATAAAAATAAATACGAGAAATCCGTTGAGTGTTGAGAATTTTTTTTTTTTCGTTTTGTTTTGTTTTTGGTGTTGATGTTATACTTTTTGTCGGTGTTTGTTTAGGATAAGACTAAAAATATTTACTTGATTTTTTTTGGTTTTTGGTTTTGTTTTTCTAATCAAAGCCGTACGTGGCATGGCAATATTCATACAATATTTATGTATATGGAACAGGGAATTGTACGGTTATTTATTTGTATGTTAAGTGATGTGCACAAAGAGATAGAACAGGAGCAGTTCCAAAATAACCCTTTTTATTTAAAAGAAAAAGCCCCTTGCAAAGTTCATTAAAGTTTTTAAAAATATTTTTGTTTATTTTGGGATAGTTTTATAAAGGCTTCCTGTTTCCTGAGATATCATTTAAATTAATATATTACTCGAGGGACACTAACAAAAACTGATAAATTTTCATTATTTAGCTGACTTGTTGCACAAAAACACCTTTGACCAAACAGTGTTTTTTTTTTTGTCAGCTTCGAACGTAACAATGATTTTTGTATGAGAAGGACCTTTGAAAAGAATCCTGTTTAGTGTATCCCCAGAGTCCTCTGAACGACATTAGCCCACCAAAACGACGATGAAAACGTTACACGAAAATTACTCAAAAATTATTTTCTTTGATAAAATAGACAAGCTAATTTTTTGTTCATGGCCGGTATAGGTAGGAACTATTTGAACTATTTGTTAGGAAAAGTAATCCAATTAAAATTAAATGCACGATTGCATCGCAAGTACTGGTTCTGTGAATAAATAATATACCTATTTGCTTGATATCAGTTTTTGGTGTAAGTTTATTTATTTGAACAAAATTAAATTATAAAATTCTTCGTGTTTTTATACTTTTAAAAATTATATGAAGTTATAAGAAGGTCTCACTTACCCGTTGGGATATGAAGAAATAAGGAACTGTACCTACGGTTTGGACAATTTTCGCAAAAATGATGTTCACCATATTACCGTTTTTCTAAGAAAAACTCAAAACTCAGTATTACTGCAGTCGACTAGAAAATAACATTTTATTAATTTGAGGAATCTTTAGAGCCATTCGCGAGAAGTCCTTGTATTTTGCATTTTTAATTTTCAGAAACAATTTGAATATATCTTGAAAAACGCTGATCATGAATAGCTAGTCTGCTTGAAATGCATTTGTTAGTTTAATTATTTTGAAAATACCTTAACATTTTTGTAAAAAAGTATTTTTTTTTCTTCTTTTTTAATAAATTGAATAATTTTTTGGTCAAAAAAGAAATTTTTTTGAAAAAAACATTGAATCTAGACCAGAAATTCGGTTCAAATCTTTTAAGTGTTAAATTTTAAAGTACATTTGTTGAGTTTTTCAAAACTGATCCTCATATTAGGATTTGGCACAGACAAAATATTTTACAGCATTTTTATTGGTGGAAATTGTTGTCAGCAATCGCCTATACTCATATATCCCCTAAGTCCCAACGATTCACATTTGATTTTGATATAAATAGATTCAGCACACAAAAAAATAGTTTTGAAATTTAAATGACCTTTAAAAAAAAAGCTGTATAAGTTTATTAAATAAAGCTTTTCCTAAAATTTCATTTTTTCCAACCAACCAAACCCCAGAGGGGATTCTTTAAGACTTCTTGAATATCAGTAGATCAGTAGTAGACCAGTGCCAATCCAGTTTTCAGAGGGCAAAAGGTGAGCAGGATAAGGGCGTTAGGAAAATTTAGGATAAATGGTGTATGGAAGGCCAAATATAATTTGTCCACCTACAGATTGGTGGAAACTGGGTGGGTGGAAGAAAAAGTGTTTTTTTATGATTTTTATCTAAAGTAGACCTCGTATCGAAAAAAGTTCAATGCAAGAGAAAAAGAGGTGAAAAGCTCTACATTTAACTAATTTTTTTGTTTTTAATTCTTTTTTTTTTCAACAATAGTTGGTTTTTTTTTTTAACTTACATTGACATATTTTTTACTTAACAAATTTTTTTTTCAGCCAAATATTAATTTTTGTGTTTTTGATGAATTTATTTTGAAAAAATAGCTTAATTTTCAATCAAAAAAGTTGACAAAAAAAATTGATTCCATTTTAAGAAACAAAAACATGTTGTTTGCAATGTTTTTTAAGCCCAAATAATTTATTCTCTGAGCAAATGCAAACTAGCGAAAGTTTTGCCAAAAACTTGGTCTTGTTTTTTTTTTAAATGAAATATCTCTTTACCCAAAGCATCACATGAAAGGTGTTTTTAGGAAGTTAAAAAATCGATATCTCAAAACCTTTTTTCAAATTTTGACAATAACTTTTTCAAAATAAAATCCTCAAGAACACAAACATTTATATTTTGCTGAAAAAAAATTTGTTTGAATAAAAAAATATATGAATGTACGTTAAAACCAAGTGTCAGCAAAATCTAACTTTTTTTAAAAAAATAATACCAATAATAAAATTAATACCAATATTAGATAACAATATTTTTGAGGTTATATAGAAAATGTATGTAAATAAAATTTGTAGATCTTTTTACCACCTACAACTCTTGCGAACTTTCTTACTTTAACTAGAAATTGTAACAAACCACGACACCCAGCGCACTTTTTTGCCCATCCATCCCCTTTCACCCAATCTCCTATTGGGCAATTTCTGTTTTCCCCTTCATATACCATTTTACCTTTTTTTTTTCAAAAAATGATTGGCACTGGTCTATGAGGTTAACCCAACAAATTCAATCAATAAAAATGCTATAAAGTATTTTGTCAGACCTGTTTTTTTCTAATTGCACTGAGCTTTGGATAAAAAAAAAATTAGATCGCAAGTAAAGAAGTATAACAAAAAAATGCTCAGCACTGATTCACAAGAATAGATACCAGTACCTAGTGTAAAGCCAGGTTTGCATCTTTGAAAGACATGTTCTTTTTCAATTAAAAGCTTATTACTTCTATAAGGTGCATCATAAAGAAAAAAATACAAGGCCTGATCCCAAAGAATCATAGCTCCGTATCGCTATTTCGAAATTAAAGTCTAAGCTATCTCTCGAGTAGAGTTCTTACTTGAAAACTTGGATTACATAAACATCCCAAAACAAACTTCATCACAAATAGTGAATGCTAATAAGTATTGAAAAAACAACATAGACCTTGGCTTTTAAAACTTTAAGGCTTTATTTTTTTTTTTTGTTTTGAATTAAACACAAAATGTCAAAAAATGTCAATGCTCATCGATCAACTTTTCCTAGTTTGCTGACGAATACTCTAGAGTGGAATACTAATGCCGAAATAGCAAACAAAAATATATTAATATCATGGAGGAAATTACTTCTAACGGAAATTAAGGTGCATATTTTCCAATTTTTTTTTTTTCTTCAACCTCAAATGTCACTAATAGAGTTGACCAAAAAAGAAGTTGATATGTTTATATGCAATCGATTCTTAATTTCCTGTGGAGGATATTTTTCTTGGAATAATAATGATTCACCGCAAAATTGGTTTCCATCGATTTTTGTTTTTGTATTCTACCTCCATGAAATGAAATTACCTGTCGCCCATCAAACATTTTTTACCTTATTTTTTTGTGAATAGAAAAATATATCGATTTTATTCATCATTCAATGATTGTTCTTCAAACACTTTCAGGAATTCTAGCTCAATAAAAAGATGGACAGATACAAAACAAAACACAAAATGACTCTCTATTCAAGTGTATATGGCATCACCGACAGAGCAAAGAACATTGATATCCTGATAACCTCAAAAAGCCTATTAGATTTTTGAGTTTTCAATTTAAAATTTTCACAAAGCATTGGAATTTTTTGTATTTTGTTTTTTTTGTTTTTTGCATTTGCATTTGCATCAAATACAAAAAAAGTAGAACATATCCTGGTTGAATGCCGCGGATGAAGTGTGGTGTCCTTATGCATAAAAAAAGTCAATTTAATTCCCTTTTGGCTGTGTGTGCTACCTTGTTTTGGGGGTGGACCAATAATATTCTAATGGGAACGTTTGCCTACAATATTTTTCATCTATTTACCATGTTTGCATTCACAAATTAATATGAATAGGAATACGTTAAAGGCATGAGTGTCTAGTCTATAGAGCTTTGTTGGCAAAGAATAAATTGGAATATGAAGCACGCAATCGTTATTATCAGTCTATAATGATATTCAATGGATATAATTGACTTAAAAGTGCATCCGTTGTTGAAATCGGGGATAGAGTGAATTTCACAGGTGAGAAAAAGGCTGACAAAAAAAAAAAATACGACATTAACGATTTTCAATGTTTTTTTTTTTCAAAAAATGTATGATTCTAAAAGAAAAAAGAAATCAGTTTGTATACTTATGTTTTAAAGAAAAAGGTTTATTTTGCAAGCAGTAAACAAAATTTTACAATAAAAAAACGAACATCACAACCAATCGAAATAATTTAACTAGTTTGGCAGCACTGACACTTCAGATTATGACATTTTAAAGAGCTGTCAGACGCTGAACCCAATTTTCGACGGTTTTCAAGCATAAATCGGCCAATACTGCTGCAATTTTACGTTCGATACTCGTACGAAGTTCATCAATCGTCGCTAGCTTGTTGGCATAGACCATGAACTTGACGTAGCCCCACAGGAAATAGTCAAATCACACGACCGAGGCGACCAAGCGACTGGACCATTTCGTGAGATAACACGTTCTCCAAACTTGGTTTCCAATAAAACGGAAGAAATACGGCCCAATGACGTTGCAGGCCCATAAACCACACCAAACCGTAATATTTTCGGGATGCAATGATTACTCATAGAAAACGGGTGGATTGCTGCCTGACAAATGCCGCATATTTTGTTTATTGACGAAGCCCAGAAATGAGCCTCATCGCTGAAGATGATTTTTCGATATCCGAATCATTTTCAAGTTGTTGCTCACCCATATTCACGAACATACGACGCTTCTGGTGGTCAAGCGGCTTCAGTTCTTGCGTCAATTTAATCTTGTAAAGATGTAGGCCAAGATCTTTTCGCAAAATTCGCCACAATGACGTCACAGAGATGCCCAACGCTTGAGAACGACATGTGAGAGACACATTTGGGCTTTCTGGAACTGAAGCCTCAGCGGCAGCAATATTCTCGACACTACGGGCACTTCTTTGTCTCACTGTCACTTGAACATTTTGTACTGTGCCTGTGGATTCAAATTTTTCCACTAGACGCTCAATTGTTGATCTACTAGGACGATTATGACGACCATAAATTGGACGTAGCGCTCTAAACGTCGAGGCCACTGACTCAGAATTTCGGTTGTAAATTTTAATAATTTCGACTCCTTGTTGGTTCGCAATTGAAAAAATTACAAAAAACACAATGTTTGATATTCTTGAGGTTATAAAGTGATTTTTTTTAGCCAAACTACACGTTTAATACATTGTTGAAAGTATATCTTCTCCCCAAAATAGCAATACAATATGTGACAGACCTTATACTAAACGTGATATGTCTCCGTCCGATATTTTTGAGTCTTAATCAATGATTGAATATAAGATTAATATTTTCGGGTGATACATTTATAAATCACTCTATTGAATCATTTGGGACAGACACAATCCCGAAATTTTGAATCCCGAAAACCCTAAATCCTAAAAATCCATAATCCCGAAAACCAAGAATCCCAAAAAATTAAAATCCCGGAAACCCAAAATCATGAAGAGCCAAAATCCCGAAAAATAAAATGAAAAGTAAAAAAAATCTTCAAAATTGTCTGCGCACTGAGACCTTAAATGATTAAAAAATAAATAGCACGACTAGATAGCACGTACTTGCTCTTTACGATAAAATTAGTATATATGCTAAGCCTTTTTAATTAAAAGTTTCTAAATGCAGTTTTAGAAAAAAAAATAAAAAAGCATGAAATTTGATTTTCAAGTGACTAAAACAGCTTCTAAAATGAATTTTACCTCAAATTGAAGTATGCAATTTGATTTTTTATATATTGATACATTCTTAGAAAAAAAATTCGAAAATCTTTAGAGCCGTTTTTTAAAAAACTGTTTTTTCTATATAAAATTTTGTAAAGACTTTTATAAGAAAAAATTGGTAAGCCATTCTTAAGATATTATTTATCAACATCTGAAAACTAAATTTTGAAAAAAAAATATTGAGTAGTTTTCGAAAAAATGATTTTGCAAAGAAAAAAAATCAACAATTTTTTAAAAATCCAAAAAAATAATTTTCGAATTTTTTTTTACTAAAAACTATGACCGCAACTTACAAGCTTTCATGTAAAAAAAAAATAGTTGAAATTGATTAATTTATGAAGGAGAAACCATTTTTGAGAAAAATGTGTTTATCTAAAACCGGTATATGACAGGTACCGTTATTTTTGGTCCCAAAAAAAAATAATTCAATAAACGTCTAGGGATAGTCTCCAAAAAACGCCACATACCAAGTTTGAAGTAAATCGAGCTAGCTGTTTAGGCTGTGATCTCTGATACATACAGACAGACAGACAGACAAACAGAATTTCTCATTCTTTATCATCGTAATGTCATGTTTGATTGTTATCTCAACTTTTTTTTGTACGAATGCATAAATTTCTGAAATAAATTTTTCGATCGATCTTTTTATTTTTAATTTTTTTATGAATTAATAAAATGTTTAATGTAAAAAAAAATCATCGCCATCCGTTGGGTCGGTAACGATAAGCGTGTTCTTTTGGAAAACTGCATAGCCACTTTCACAAATTTTTGCAATAAACAAAATTTGCTAGAGTTGCTATACACTTAAACAAAAAAATCAGCCTGATAACATCAGATAATAAGAAAATGGTTTTATGGGAATTACCATTATTGCACGCAACTACTTGTTGTAGAACACTTTCAAAATTTATTCAAAATCTTTATTCGTTATGTGGCAGGTACCGTTAATTTTTGTACTAAGAAATTAAAAATTCCCCCTCTTCTATAGGGAATCACTCAAAATCCTGAACTATCAAGTATGAAGAAAATTGCTTCAGCCTAATGTCACGTTTGATTGTTATCTCGAGTTAAATTTTTTACCAATGCTAAACTTACCCTATAATAGTGGAAACACCTATC
Source organism: Meliscaeva auricollis (assembly GCA_948107695.1). Classification (NCBI taxonomy): domain Eukaryota; kingdom Metazoa; phylum Arthropoda; class Insecta; order Diptera; family Syrphidae; genus Meliscaeva; species Meliscaeva auricollis. The sequence goes on along the minus strand of OX403618.1, from coordinate 72,602,607 downwards.
CTATATACATAAATATCACAAGTAACACACGTGAGTCTTCACTATAACATGGCAATAAATAAGTTGCAATAAATTGTATCAAAGATAAAAACAACACGAATTTATGTATGTAGATTGTAGATGTTCATCAGATGATATGCATCTGATCAAACAAAAATTATTCTAAATAAAAAACAATTTAATCTAAATAAAGCAAAGAGCACTAGTAAATTTGAAAAAAAAGAATTAATATTTCCTATTTTAACTTCAAGAACAACTGAACTGGTGAAATACAATTTAAAAATAGAATAAGCATTTGGTAAGGCTAAAGGCTCGCTAGTTCCATGAGTATGGAGTATGTCCCTTGTGTACTTGAATAAATTTTATTTAGATTTTCACACGAGCATCGTCCTCGTTGTCTGCAACAACTTTCGGATCCAACATACACGTGTGTACGAGTATACGAATACGGGAACAAAAAAAAATGTGAATTCAGACTGAAATCTACACACAAGATTCAGTCTATCTACATTCTATAGTGTGCAGAGGCAGATATCCTTTTTGTCGCGTTGGAAATAATAATAGAAATGAAAAACATGCTTTTAGTTTTGGCCGTGTACTCTATGATGACGTTGGTTGTGTTTTTGTTTCATACGAAACACCAGTAGAGGTAGAAGAGGGGGTGAGGGTGATTAAAATAGTTTACAAAGCAAATAATGTTGAGTTTTTTTCCCTTTTCCTATTTCCTTAATTTTTTTTTTTTTTTTTTTTATTTTTACATTTTCTATATATTTTGAGGGAAATGTTGGAAATGAAATTGCTGTACTGGCATTTGGTTGGTTGGTGTAAGCGTGGTTGGTGTGTTGGCTTTGGCTATGTTGGTGGCAATGGGGGCTTATGAGCGTATAGCTAGGCAAAGTGTGATGCAATTATCGTAAGGACCTTGCAACAAAATGTTGTGAACGCTTTTGTTGTCTGAAATTGGCCTTGAGTAGGAAATTGTGTGTGGTTACTCCATATTTTCGTTTATTTTTTTTCTTTCACTTTATTTATTCTTCTTCTTTTTGCTCTCTTACAACTGAGGGGTTGTTCATTTGGAGTTGGTGTAAAAGGGTTTTTTTTTTTTATTACTTAGTTGACGGTATTTAATTTCTAGTTCAAGGACCATGATGGGTGTACAAATCTAAATACAATTCTGTAAAGAAAAATCGTTTAATTTTACGTCTGGTTACCTTCGAATTATAATTTTGTTAATTTAGAAAATGTATAAAAAACATTTCAATGATGGTGATTATTTTAATACAATTTTTAAATTAGCTCTTAATTGGATTTGATGAATTAACTTTAATACCAACGCTAATTTTGTAAAAGTTCTTTTTACAAAATTATAAATTTGCAGACGGATCTACATTTGCTGCAAAAACCTTGAGTTCAATGGTTTTGTATTACTTTAATTTTTACTACAATATTAAAGTTTGAGGATACTCCAAAATCGATGTTGAGTTATTATCGATATCGATATTATGTATTATTGAAGACCAAAAAAACTGGAAAAAGTTGAATTTACATGCATTTTGAAGAAACGATCCGTCAGAAAACTCTTAATATTTTTACCGAACCTTTGTCGTCTTCATACTTTTTTCTCTTAGACCAATAGCAATCGAAATAATTTCAAAAAGAGGGGAAAAGTGGTTGACATAGCTGAAGGGAATGGATTCTAAAATACAATTTATTTATTTATTTGACTTTATTAAACTTTAGGCAATCAGACCTATTAAATAAGATTTTTAAAATGTCAAGATTAACATTCGTTTCTTAAAAACTTTTCATCTCCTACCAAAAGGAATTGAAATAAATCGATTCGACAAAATACAGGAAGCAAATAGAGGAAGGCAATGGGCACTGGAATGCCATTTTGTTTTATTTTACACTTTGAAGAACTATAATATGTAAAGAAAACTCAGTTAATAATTTGACTGTAGTAATAAGAAGGCAGTCAAAATAATTAGAAACCACCACAGAAATAATTAGTTTCCCTTATTTAAATTTTTATTCAAATTTTATTCAATTCTTTTTTTAAAGCATTCTAATAAACATAAGACAACATCAAAGACACTCTGCCACAATATTTTTCTACAAAATTTACAAAAATAATGGAGTAATATTAAATGAGAAACTTCATATTACAAAATGTAAATAAACCATAATCCAGCCCTTAATCCTCGTTAAATTACTTTTTCCACTTAACCAAAAGAATTCCTTGCCAAACTGACCAAATAATAATGTAAAATATAAAAATGACTATTAAATATTAGAACACTCCGATGAAAATGCCCTATTTCAACTTTAAGTAGTCTTAAAGTTAATTTCTTTTTTCAAAACAAAAAAAAAACTAAAGTAAAGTTAAGATAAAGCAACACACAAAGACTGAAAACACAACACCTACTCATAAAAGGAAGTCTTACCACAGGAAACCAGAGACTATAGATTTATTTTTTTTACCACATGGAGTACCTAGAGCTGGAATGTGGTTTCAAGAAAATGAAAGAGATTTGAGAGTGATGCTAAATAATGCCCAAAAAATATACTGTACAGTACACGAACTGTACAACTAAGTCTTATGTACAAGAAAAGAAGAATTATTTTTGACTCAAGAATGTAATTATTCGCACGGAGGGATACAGAAAAAAGCAGATATACTATACAATCAATTTGTTCATGGTTAAAATATACATCAAAATTTAACCTAAATTCTATTCTATCTGAGAGATATCAGTGTTTTTTTTTCATTCAAATAGGGTTACCATATACTTTTACCTACTTCAACTAGTAAAACACATAGATTTTTTCAGCCCATTATTACTTTTTTACTTGGTCTATAGGGCAAGTATTGGTTTCGTGGCAAACATTTTTGTTCAGGTTTTAATCAAAACCATCATTGCGATGATGCAGAAGTCCGGTCTGCGCGTCTGTGCGTCTGTACGTCTGTGCGTGCATCTGTACACTTCTCCACTGCCCAAACGCATGGACCGATTTTCTTCAAATTTGGTGCAGAAAGTTGTTTTTTGTTTGTTTTTGAATATCTCATCTAGAACTAATACCTCCCATATAACGGTTTTGACTTATTGGGTTTTTCTCGAAAACGGTTCTAAAAACCCTCTAAAACCTTTTATTTTGTTTATTTCTAACATAGTTATTTATTTTTATAAACTTTATATAAGAGGCTTTAACGTCTATAGTAACTTTAACCCAAAGAGCAAGTACGTGCGATCCAGTCGTGCATTTTATTTTATTTTAATTTGCATTTTGTGTGCAACACAATAAATTTATTAAATTACAGAAGTCAGCCATTGTTATTGATATTCTGACAGATTCATTTTCATTTTGAAAATGATGTTGGTGTAGGTAAAGTTGATGTTTTTTTTTTTTTGAAAAAAATAATTAAAGTAGGTAATGAAAAAAAAATTAGGCGTCTAAAACAAATTTTATTCAAAATGCTCTATAACGGTTTTTGTGCTTTAAAAAAAACACATATACGTTTTTTAAAGTTAATGGGAATGGTTTAATTAATTTTCAAAATCAGGAAATAACGTTAAGAATGTTTTGTCAAAACGGCTTTTAGACTTATGTGTTCTCTATACATGTGTGAAGAAATTAGATTTTTAAAAACTTTTTCCAATAAATAACTTTTAATAATTTTCATGTTTGTCGTGAGAAGTCTTATCAAAGGATCAAATATGCATCCCAATCATGCATATTATTTCTGTGAACCTTATAATTAGTTAAAATTTGAATGTTTAATAAGTCATGACAGCTTATACTCTCTGTTTCATTGAATAATAATCAATTTTTGATTTACATTTTGTTGACCATTCAATGTAATTAAATTTAGAACAGTATGCTCTGCCATTTACACAATTAAACTCTGATGATTGATTTAGCTAAAATTTGTTTCTCACTCAATTATGAATTAGAAATGTGATTAAAGCTTTTTATTATAATTTGTCATTTTTGATGTTAATTAAATGATTACATTTATTTTAATAACTGTTTACATGTATTTTTTTTATTGTGTATCGTTTTTTATTCTAAAAAATGATATTTAGGTACTTTAAAATCTCTTTTTGTGATAATAAAAATTAATGCATAATTGTATTAACTGCAAAATTATTGTACTTCTTTTACAGTTAAAGGAAGTAGGTGGTTAAAGCACTGCTCCATTAAATTTATCTTTTTTTTCTTCTTAACCTCAAAAAAAAGTACTTTCTGTATAATTTGATTTATCCACATATTTTTTGTTCATATAAATCCAAAATACTGTTCCACCCTTTCCCCACATACATGTATCCTTTAAATCCTTCCATTTGAGAATCAAAATCACTCTTTTTATGGATTGTGTAACAAAAGCACGCAGTTGAAGCGATTTTAAAAAATGGGATTTTCAATATTCAAGAGATTAAGTAAGTTAAGCGTAAAGGATGACACATGAATATGAGGGTATAGTCGATATTTAGGTAATGTCAAAGGCCATGTGTGAAGACAAAAATATAAAAAATAAAAAATAAGATGAAATGTTGCTAAATAACATTATTTTCTTCGAATTTTTGTCAACAAAAAAAAAAAAAAAGAAAAACGTTTTTGGGATCATTTTTGTGTGTATTCTGCTACGACTAAGGTTTCTTAGGAAAAAAATGTATATGGATTCAGGAGAAAATTTAAATTTAAGATATTGCGAATATGAAAAGGAAAGAATACAAAAATTTTTAAAGAGTAATCAAAATTCAACCTAATCTTTAAGAAATATTGATTTAATTTCTACTTCCTCCTTGCACATGTTTGGAAAGTATTAAGTTCTTGCAAAAATAAAAATAAAAAGCCAAGATGATGTGAAAAAATAAAAATAGTTTTCGGTAAGCCCTAACGCTTACATAATTATATAATTTTGACCTCAAAAGCAAGTACCTACGTGAGATCCAGTCATGGATATTACTTTTACTGATTTGTAGGATCCACCTTAGTCTGGCACTAATGGGTTGTCACAGATATAATCCAAAAAAATTATTTAAAAACAAATGTACGGTTTGTTTACGAAATTTATTTGATTAATTTCACCATTTCGTTACAACTGAAAGCCAAGTTAGAAGTTTTTAGAAAATGTAGCTCATTTCAATGGATTCCATCATTTTTTATACAATTACTAATTATACAATTACTTTAAGGATACTCTGTATATTCTTGACTATGTCAGTATTCATTTTGAGTCAAAAGCTATGCCTCATACGTCTGTTTCGGGCATACAGAGACACTCCTCGATTTTAACGAAGACAGATTAGTATGACGCTTTTAATTTTTGTTAATTTGAATAAAGAATAAATCGTAAATAATCAAAAGACCTTTCTAAAAATACCAATCATTTTATGCTATCAGTCTATCACTCACCCAAATCTGCTGCAAGCTATTAACTTTTTACTATATCTTTGACATTTGCTTTAAAATCATACCTTTCTTATTAACTGATTTTATTTTTTTCACAAGAACTAATTCCATTATTTATAGATTCAACTAAACTGCAGCACAGTGTACCTACCTAGCTGTGGGTATTTCAATTTCTGGTCATATAAATAAAGGATTTCAAAAAAAAATATCTACCTTCACTAACCAAATGTCAAAACCACAAAAAGGATTAGTACCTATAATTTGACCATTTCGAAGAATCTATCTCAAGTTTGACTTTTTATATGGAAAAGTGGAAAGTCAAATGGTTTTTTTTTTTGTATTTTAATTTCATTTTTAAATATCATACTCGCATTACTTTCATTCATTTAAGTATATATACTGTTCCAAGGACAACTTTAACTTTAAATTCGAAATATTTGTAAAAAATGTACATAGTTTTTGAGGAGCTGCATTTTTTTATCAAATGAACATATTCGAAGTTTTAAAATATAAACTGAAAAAAATCGGAAAGTTTCGAATTCCTTACACATTTTAATTAAAGTTTTTTTAAATGCAGTTCTAGAAAAAAAAAAACATAAAATTTAATTTTCAAATGACTTAAACAGCTTATTAAATTAATTTGACCTCAAAACAATTGCATACATTGTTTTATAGTCATGATTTCTTCTATTAAAATAAATTTTCATCGTTTTGAAAACCGCTTAAAAAAACTATTTTTTATCAGTGTATAAAATTTTCAAAAGACTTTTCGAAAAATAACCAGAATTTTAAATAACGGTTCTATGGAAAGAGCCATTAATAACGGTCTTTGAACAAATAGTTTTCATTCAAGATACTATGTATAAGGTCTATTGGCAGTTTTCGTTATTTTATTCAATAATTGTACCAGTATATGCTCCAAAAACCCCATATACCAAGTTTGAAGACAACCAACTTTTTTCGTATTCTCTATCAGTGGTGTATACAGGAGGGTGGTCAGTTCTGATTGATTTTGATCTCTTATAATCTGACCATAATGAAGAAAGTTAAACATTTCATTTGATTTGGGTAACAATGGTTTTTTAGATTTCAACTCATCTAGCAACTTTAATAATTTAACGAAGAAGAAGGGAAGAAGTTAGGGGAGTATGAACAAATCTTCGCCGGTCACTGATTTGACAAGATTTTTTGAGGTTTTCCTGTCACATTTTCATAGGATTTAGTTTTGACGATTGTGATGAGCAAAAAAAATTTGTTGATACAAAAATTGGTTTGCCTTCGACTCAGGCTTAAGGTACTTACATTTTGTATGTAATAGTGTTTTAATGGGGAAGCATTTGGTTACATTTGAATTGAAAAACACTTTTCTTTTCAAAATATAGTTTTTATTTGACTTTTCGTGCTATATGAACTACCAAATTCCGTTGGACACATTTAAATAGCTATTACAAACAAATAATGGTACCTAATTCACTTTAATTTCATTATTTTCTTTGGACTTTATTACGAAAAATAAACGGATTAACAGAATTTAAGGCTTTTCAAGATTTTGGCTGTCAGGATTAAATGAGATTTCGGGTTTTCGGGATTAAATTTTAATTTTGCAACGAAAAAAACTCAGCAAACTTTATTTTCAAAATTAAATAATTGTATTCTTTGATATAAATATTTATAAATTTTAGCACGCGAAGATTCTCATTCTAAACTTTCTAGATTTTGTTTATTTTATTTGTTTTATTCGCTCTAAATTCTTCTTATTCTTGAAAACGTCATAATTCTTTTTTATCAAATAAATAAAATGCTTGACAAAATATAAATTTCCTAGAAACCACAGCAGATTTAAAATTACAAAAGAAAAGAATTATGAAAAACTAAGATTATATATAATTTCTCAACAAAAAAAAACAACTTAGTTCCAAACAAGAAGGAAGTTTATTTTGAAAGAATATTTACCCTCAATCTTCTCATATATATAAAACCACCATCATACATCTTATTTTACGAGTATAAGCTTCATTGGATGATCAAAATTTGGTAAAAATTTCCAACCACATATACTTAAAACCACCCAATCCACAATTTCATTATTATCATCCACACCTCTTTGCACGAAAGACTCATTTATTCCATGACACACTCACGAAAACTTATCCAAAAGAAACTTCCATAAGAAACTCTCGACATGACAAGAAAAACGAAAAAAAAAAAAAATCAACCACCATAGCACTGTTGCGCTGCTGCTCTCTTAAACCTCCTCCACACCACAATATTGTCATTTCTATTCTTGTAGCTAGCTATATCGGGTATCTAGGTAACTAATTTAATACATCATTACAACAAGCTCAACAGGCGGACTTGAATAGCCAAGTAGGTAGCTGCTTTATTGGCAAGTTGTCAACCGACAACGACAACGACGACGACGACGTTGGTACAGCAACAAGTTCGGGCTACCACCACTTATCCACCTTCGACCCTCCCACCATTCTCTGTCTCTAAACTATGACCATAAAAGAGTAAACCCATAACCACCATTCCTCACCATCCATCCTTCATCTATGTATATACCATGGCACTGCTTCATTCGTCCTTTCGAGGAGTATTCTAGGGTTGAAATGGAAGGTTTTCATTTTTCCTATTTTATTTGTGTTCCTTTGTTGGTATTTGGAGACTTTTATTGACTTTCGAGAGAATCTCGAAGCGTTGGAGCCGCATCATAAAAACAAGCATTTAGACTGTGGTTCTTTAACTGTTAACTTTTCATAACTTCCTTGGCTATTCGATTCGTGGCTGTCGTGTCTCAGTTTTTATTGCAAAATTATTTTCGTAATGATTTTTGAAAATTGAAAATTAATATGTTTTGACTTTTAGGATGTGTTAAGTAATTTTGTTAAAGGCTTTTATTTTGACAAGCATGATTCGTAAGTATAAAGATAATTTTGAGCATCATTTGATTTAGTTATGTCGAGATGACATTTGTACTTATTTATGCATGTACCTAGTCTTAAAACACACACAAGAGTAAATTTTAGTATTTTATGAAATCACTTTAAATTAATAAGAAACATATGTCTAGAAAATCGTTTTAGTGAAAGCACCTGACTTTAGAATGACTTTAAGGGTTTTGTATCAAAATCTATTCTGATTTATTGCTGGTCTCAAATTGATGCCAAAAGTTACCGCACCCAGTCAGAGAGCAAAAGTATTTATATAAAAAATAAATACATGTGCGTTTACAATTTCAGGTCAATGTATCGATACACATGATTGAGAGAGTGTTTTCGATAACATTTATGCCAAACGAACATTAATTCAGTTCATGTTTCTATAATTCCTGCTATCTAGGTATACTCACACAGAAAATAGTTGTGAGTGTCAGTCACTAAGTCTAGGTTCTTCGTGAGCTAATACTGCCACAATTTTTGTTCTTCATAGTAGGTATTAAGATAGCTCAGACTATTCGAATTATGTTTCTGCTTACAACAGCTTCTCGGAATTATGTGACCTCCTTTACTCTAACTATTTGAGCAAAATGCAAGTCGACCTTACTCGCAACCCAAAAAAGTTTTACCAATTTATTAATTGCAAAAAAAAGTCAGATGGATATCCTTCAGACCCTAACACCATATCCAAACTCTTTCCTGTTTTTTTTCAGCGAGGCGTTCTCTTCCAATATTACTCAGGCTGATCTTGACTATTTTAGCTATATGGAAAACAGTCCTCAGTTGTCATTTGACAGTATAAATATTTCCCTTTCTTTAGTGACTAGCAAAATCATTAAGCTTAAGGATGACTTCTCCCCTGGGCCTGATGGCCTTCCAGCAATAGTTTTAAAAAAATGTATTGCCAAATGAGCTCAACCTCTAACATCCTTCTTTCAGCTTTCGATTTCTAGTAGTGGTTTTCCTAAATTATGGAAAGATTCTTATATCATCCCTATTCACAAAAAAGGCTGCAAAAATGACATCTCAAATTATAGACCCATTGCCAAACTCTCCTGCATACGTAAACTATTTGAAAGTATAATTTATGAGTCACTACTTCTTCATTGTCGATCTATTTGTTCCCCAAAACAACATGGATTCTTGAAAGGCAGATCCACAACTACTAACCTCACTGAATTTGTTTCCAAGACGTTATGTGCCTTAGAACAAGGAAAAGAAGTAGATGTCATCGCCACTGATTTCAGTAAAGCTTTCGATAAAATCTCGCATAATATCATACTGTTCAAACTAAAAAAGCTTGGTTTTCCTCAACCGTTCATGTTATGGATTAGGTCCTAATTAATTGACCGTCAGTACTCTGTTCTTTTTAGAGATTGTTTGTCCAAGCCCATTTTCGCTTTGTCCGGTGTGCCCCAAGGTAGCCATTTAGGTCCACTTATATTTGTTTTAGCCATAAACAACGTCGAAATCTATGCCGATGATATGAGAATATCAAAAGTAATTTCTTCTCCTGGTGATGCTCTCTCTGCAAAGTGAGCTTAATTTTTTCTTTACATGGTGCCAAAATAACTTCTTAGAGCTTAACAGGCTATAATTTTTCCTCGTAAACGCTCCATTCCTTTTCAGAGGCAATACCTGATTAATGACCCACATGTTCCTTTTGTTACTTCCATTAGAGATCTTTCTTGACACTCAACTCAATTTTCGCCCCCATTATGACAACATTATCAGTAAGGCTAACTCAGCTCTCGGTTTCGTTAAACGTTGGTCTAGAGAATTTTAATGTCCATATGTTAATAAATCCTGTTATGTGACTCTTGTGAGACCACTCCACGAATACACCTCTCAAGTCTGGTCACCGTACCATCAAGTCCATATTGAGCGTATTGAAGCTGTACAGCGCAGATTTTTACGTTTTGCCCTGCGTGGCCTTGGCTGGGACAACCCTCAAATCATCAGTTGAGTTTTTTGTGAGGCAACTTGTCAATACGCAAAATTTGTTCATATTCAGTTCAGCTTAGGCGCCATTTATAGCAATCAGAAAAACGAATCAGGAAAAATTTTCTAGTGGACATATTATTTTGTTTTCACTCGTTTTAAACACACAAATGCAACATAAATCGATGACAAATAATGACTCAAAGAAGATTTTGTGAGTAAAATTTTACAATCGAAAAATAAATTTTTGTTTAAATTGTATTTATTTCCCTGATACTGACAAATTTTTCAGTCAGGAAAAAAAAAATAAATACATTCTTAGCAAAAACTAGTTATGCAATGTAAATTTTTGTTCACAAAATATTCTTTGAGTCAATTGTCGTCCATTTGTGTTGTTTTTGTATTTAAAATGAGTGAAAACAACATAAAAATCTATTCGAACATTTTTCCTGATTCATTTTCCTGATGACTATAACCGGGCCCTTACATTAACTTTTTAGCAAAATTCTAATGTGAACTATATCCAAAAAGACTACTATCTATCTTCAAAGTTGATATCACCAAAACAATTGTATATTTAATGATAATTCGGAAAACATGCAACAGGTAAAATCAAACAAAATACCAATGAAACCATCGATAAGTGATATCAACTTTAAAGATTGAACTTCACTTGAAAACAATTTTTTTTTCAAAGAATATACCCCAGAATACCCCCTTTTATTTTTCCTGACTAACTGGGACATACTGTATAACAAATTAACAATGTACTTTGTATAGGATTTTTTTTTAATGATTGAATACATCTGGTATTTAAGCAAAATTGGGTACTTAATATGCATTAATACTAAACGTAATAATTTAATTCGCTTGGCAGCACTGACATCTTAGATCATGACAATTAATGACAGATAAATTAAAAAAATCAGCGTTTACTTTCCTGAATAAAAAATTGATTTAGTTTTTGTCTTAAAAACAAACAGCTGTGGATTTTGTAACAGCTTTTTTCATTATACTACTTATGCGACAAGTTTTTTACTATTTTTTTATATTCTTAATGCACAAATTAATGAAGTTATCAATTTATTTTTAAATGCACGTCAAAAAGAGCACAGAATACTGAAAGAAAATGTAGAACTTTAAAGGAAAAAATAATAAAATAAGTTTGAAATATTTTTTTTTTTTAAGTTGTAACGGATTTGATGTTCTTATTTAACTTGACGCGATGACCTGCTCTTCCAATGAGTTCCTCAGGACCACAGGATTCCCTGAGCTTAGCCAAGAGATGTTAAATAAGTGTCCATGTAGCGAGGTACGGCTCGGCATGCTTATTGGATACAATTTGTATCAATAAAATCACTTGATACTTGATTTACGATCACTTGAAATGACACTTTTATTCGTACTTCTACTTGTGGCCGAACTCTTAAAGTTGAACCGATGTCGATGAAGATTGGCAGAGAAAAGAAAGTATCATAGGAAATAGAAAGTAAGGTTAGGTATCCATTAAAACGAGTACGCAGTTCAGTGGGTATTTTGGTATTCGAAATTTCGCAGATCGGAAATAAATTGTAAGGAAGTGGTTACACGATGCATGCAATGTTTCGGAGTAATTTTAATTTTTGTATAGAAGGCTGGACCGCACAAAGTTTGAAACATTTCAAAAACTAATAACAAAAAATAATATGTCAGAAATAACGTTAAGAAATTAATTTTAAACTTAAAAAAAGCTACAACATAAACGTTGTTCTATAACTATATTTTTTTCCTTCTGATTTATGATTATTTTTTTAGCAACTTCCTTTTCCATCTACTACTCAACGGATTACAATAACATTTTTCACAAAAAAGGTTCTTCACAACTTTTAAAATATCAGTGTTAACAAAAAATTTTAAAGAAATAAATATTTCCTAAAAAATATGTTGGTGCAAAATCAAGGACTTTTTCATCCGCAACATGCATTACATAAAAAAAAATCTAACTCCATATTCACTTTTTACCTTTTCTACAAACAAGTTATATGTATGTCTTTTAATGGTTCAATATTGTTGAGTTTTGCTCCTTGAAACAACTACTCTAGATAATAAATGTTCAAAAATAGTAATCCTTCAACTATTGATTACAATCATCACAAAGCAAATGTTTCATTTTCACAAATAAAAGAGAGAAATACTCACTCATCCTTGCAACCAATTATGTACATATATTTGCATTGGCTCCACTTTCATTTTTCCTTTCGTTCTATTTTTTTCTTTCTTACAGAATATATACTGTGTCAAGAGTACTGACAGCATTGTCGAAACAAAAAGAAACAACATTCCCATCTACCATCTATAATAAATGCAACTCCTCATAGTAGTAATCCCTCCTGCCACCATCACAGCAACAAAAGCAGCAGCACCAAGTCATTCCAAACGATTGCCATCTCAATGCGAATAATGTTGACACGAAAAAAGCCAACAAAAAGCAATTGGAAGCCAGCTAGAATGGCAACGTTATAGTATTAAATTCATAAGCGTGTTTAGACAAAAGCTTAGGTACACATCCTGGCAAAGAAAGTAAGCTATGCAGAGCAGCGACTACCAACTACAATGCATGTGGCAATGATGAAATCCGATAAAGCAGTATGCACAAACGACACCATGGAAGAGGACCTGGGCAAAGCCCTAACATACGAGGCAATCTTCACCACGCTCATCGAGAACAAAGTGTTGGCAATGAAACGTGACTGCGAGGAACGAAAGCGTGCCAAACGACAAAAGCGCAAGTCGTTCGGGCGGATCCTTTTTAGCAAGAAATTATTCGGTAGTGGTGGAGGTGGAGGTGGAGGTGGAGGTGCAACAACTGGTGCAGCAGGTGGGGGTGGTGACAGGAAATCCCCATCCACTGTGGAACTTGACGTTGAAAGGGGTGCACTAGCAGATGATTTTGAAATCAATGTGGCTTCGAAACTTTCCGACTGTCACATTCACGATGAGACGACACATTCAAAAACCAGCAGCAAAAGACATCATCATCAGGAAGTAGATACCTCGGTGGAGCCATCATCTGTGAGAAGAGGGAAGAACGCTACTATTAAGGTGCAGCAGCAAATTCCGCCGGGGGATGACAGCCTATCGAGCAACGCATACAATGACAGCTTGAGTCTCTCGGAGAAGAATGGGGTACGGAATCTTGTCGTGGAAGTCCTCACTCATCACCATGACGCACGACTAGCCTACGACGATGAGGTAGCGTCTATAGTGGACCAAGTAGCACCAATCTCACTCAACGACACCACAACGGTGGACCAAAGCATAGATGTCATTTCGATAGGTAGTAATAGCAATGCTGTCGATGAACACAACACTTCCACAATGGCTGACGATAGCCTCACTTCGATTCGGGACAGCATTGAGAGTCTATCATTCCCTAGCTCACGCTGCACGGTAAGCGTGAGCGGGTTTGGGGCAAGTGGCGTGTGTCCTGAGATCACAGTTAATCCTAGTTGTTTAGACAGCGCTTCCTTAATATTCGACAAGAGACGCGCGAAGCGACTGCGAATTTTAGAAGCCAAGTCAATTAGTGCCCAGTGCAGTCCGATTCTGCCACGGCATGTCAAGCCAACCATATCGACGAGAGTTTCCAAGTTCTCCTCTGCCCATACTCAAACCCAGAACCGAGGAGTCCCACATCAAGTATCATTTTCGAACGACACGGAAACGGGCCGAACCGAGCACGAAAAACTGCTCATTTCCCGTCAAAATACGTCTGAGGACAGCGCCAATCTAACAGTTAGCACACTTCTCAACGAGGCCGAGGAGGCCCTAATTGCCAGCTCATCAAAGGACCACCCACCGGGCAGAAGATCAAAAAGCACCAGTCTCTTAGTTATTTCGAGCAAAGATAATTTAAATAAGCAATCACTTAGTAGCCGTTTAGATAGTAACAATCGTAATACAGTTAATCAAATATTAGCGCCAGGCCGAGAGTCCTTTGTAGCATATACAACAACGTCGAATTATTTTCCTGTGATTACAACGACAACAACAACAACTACTGCAGCCGCAGCCGCATCGATTTCAGCAGCAACACCTACAACAGCAAGTAAAAATGCTTTCGAATTGACATCAAATGGCATAAATGCAGGAATTCCATCAGGGGAGGCAATCAATGCCGGCATCAGTGGCAATGGTGGTAATGTAGTTTATGTGAAAGCGGAAGCAAGTGACTTTGTTCCGGCACCATCGTCGGCCATTGTACCGAGTGCAATGCTACCGAGCGACACAGCAAAGTTGCATCGAATGACTTCGACATCGACTGGGTCCAGTGTTGCACCGACCGGTTGCTGTGCAACCAAATCCCGTGACAAGGAGAAACGCTATAAGCCGAGTTGGCCATCGGGGCAGAGCGGAAGTGATGATGAGTACCGGAAGCGTAAGAGAAAATACAGTAAGTATCTTTTGTATTTTATTTGGTATTGTGGCATTATCACTTTTTTTCTTTAGTAATGTACCTACCAGACTAATCCGTTAAAATGTGAATTTCAGCAGTATAGTAGTTAGGGAATGAGAACTTCTAAGTGAAAAGATAGTTTTGTTTTTTCAGAAATCTTCGAAATCTTACTAGCTGAACTATTAAATGGATGAAGTAAATCTTATTAGCTTTTAAACAAGATAAAGTCTTTGATCCAAATGTACTTTCTTTAGGTGCTCTGGAGCCAAACTAATTAACCTCTTCCAGCTTGATCGATAAAATTATTACCTCCAGTTTTATGCCTCCAGTCGATGGAGTGTTGATATTCATTTGTTTTGGCAGCTATTTCAGCCAATTCAATGTCAACTTTTTAGTAACTCACCTTGAAGTTAATGCTATAGGAAGTCACGTTTTGACCAAGTCTATGGTTCACTTTGAAGTTTCTGCTCTGACAGACCATGATTGACAGAAGACGATCAGAAACCACTCGTTTAACTTTTTCATTACGTCGATGTTATCAGCAAATTTACTTAATATTCTCAGTGTTCCTCATTTGGTAAGCTTATATTTCAGCAAGGCCCATTTCTTCAGCTCAAGGGTCTTAAACAAGTTCTAGGGATATTTTTTTAGCAAAGGTTGAGCGATCAATTATTCGAATTACAGATTTTTAGGGTTTAAATTTCTTCTTGCGGTTTGTGTTTACTTAAAAAATTGTTATAAATAGCAGCAACCAGATTGAAGTTGATGTTTATCTATTCAGCGTTTACTAAAGGAATGTCTTTTGCAAAATAATTGATTTGGTTGCTTGACATTTTTTTTAAAGTCGCAATCCATTGTGGTCCTAGGTCCCAACCCATAAGGGTTTCCCTAACTAAATGTCTTCGGTTACCAAGTTGCTCAGGATCTCCTTGCATGTCACGTTTTACTATGCGCTTCGTTGTGTTTGAAAACAATGCCCATAATTGACAGGGACTGCCTTTTTGATACAAATAAATTTTGTGGCACTTCTGGCTTTCAAAGAACCAATCCCTAGTGACTGACTATCTCAAAAATGTCATGTATGCCTGTAGTTTAGCAGGAACTGATTGGACCTAAAATGTTCTGCCGGTTCCGAACGGCTTATTGAGATGAGATGTACTTGATGCACGTGACAAGCAGTTCTCTTGAAAGTTTTTTCCATTAAATGCAAGGGGCAGTACCCCTGAAATAAAGTCAAAGCCAGCTGGGAATCAAACCCAGACATCCGATATGATATAGTCCACTTCCCTTGCCATCAGGGATACTTCATTTCTGGTAGCTGAGAAACAATTTCGCTACGTCTTAAATAAATTTTGCTATTTCTTCTAACTGTAGCCGTTCGACAACAGGTATCAATTTCCTGGTGACTGGACTGGAATAGAGTCGGTCAATTGCAATGGAAATGCTGCAGTAGTGTCTCTAATTTATTTTAAGATTTGCAGCTGCGGCAGCGTTAGTTATACAGCTGGATCTCAGAATATACAGTTTATAACACTTGAATAGCCTATAACTTATAGTACATTTTGAAATCATCATTTTTTGTACATCTTTGGAAAATGATTTTCGACGTTCTTGTTTAACCCTAGTATTTACACAAGTTGTTTCCATTATGGTCTTATACGACTTGATTTCTACTTTACAGTTAACAAAAGCTTAAACTATAATTAAGCCATTTATGAACATACTTCTTTTTTTTCATTGGCCGCGCTTACTAGCTTACTAACAATCAGATAGTAGCCAAAGTTGCTCTAAGCCGATCTTTAAGTACAAAATAGTTTGGTTGACGAGAAAAGTGTATGGAGAAGGGAATGTCGAGAAATAAAGATCTAGTACTGCCTAGCACTATTTTTTTTCTTGGCTACGAAACCATTCGTATTGAGTTCGTGCAGACTCTGTCTTTTGAATAACATAGAAAAGAACTTCTATTCAAGACTCAGCAACAATTTAACGTTTTTTAGTTGTTGTGTTTGACATTGATCAAAAGTTTTGGATAGGAGCTCGTTCAAACTCTCTTTGGAGACGTCATATTTTCGTTTTCTTTACCATTTCAGCCCATTTATTCGTGACCTATTGCTATTTGTGTTTCATATGACAGTTATAAATAAAAAACATTTCGCAAATTATACAGTTGTTGTCAATCATTCCTCAAAAAAAAAAAAACACAAAAATGTTTTCTAAACTCAAAGCTAAACCATTGCACCAAAAACTCATTTTCATTTATTATATATCAGCCGCACATCAATTTCTATTGCATTTCATCGAAAACACCGATCAATATTGTTGAGTACTAGATTCCCAATGAATATAATAACATTTGTGTTATCTCTTTACAGAACGCCACCACAGATGCTCAGATCCGGTATTGGTTTATCCCTCCCCGAGCGGCTTACAACATTGCATCCTAAGTATGCCTCCAAATCAGCCCATGTAAGTACATCGCCAACCCTATACCACCACTCATTATATCAGCCCATCAGGAACCTTACTAACCGAACCGCCTTTGGCGTACGCCATTGTTCTGTTGTCTGTTTGTTGTATTGGTGGTTTTGTAATTTAATTGCACACAAAGCTAATTATTATCGTTTTCTCATTTACATGTGTTATTGGGCGCACAGTCAATTCCATTACAATGAGGACTTTGTTTACGACATGACGCTCCAAGTGGAATCAGACAAGAACGACGACCTTCAGGAGATAGTTCCAAGCAGTCGCAATCGCAAACATCGGTAAGTTGGGTATTAAAAGTGTCTCAATGTGTGTATAAGCTTGTATGTCTGTGGATAATATTTTGACTTTTCGACAATATTGGATGGTGAATTCGGGGGAGTCATAGGTTGGATTTGTTTCCACTTGAATTACAAATTAAATGGCCTTATTCAAACCTTTGACGTACGTTTGTTGTTTGTTAAAGTGTCTTCAAAAAGTCTTTTCTGGTGGAATGATCTTCTTCTTTTCAGAAGTTTTTTTTTTTTTTTCTTCTTTTTATAATGGTTTGTTTCGAAGCGTGCGTCGTCGTGGTAGGGAGTTGGGACTATAAGCATTCAAATAAATTGGAAGTGATTTGTTACATCCGTCGAACACTACCTTGATGCAGTAATTAGAATGAAAAGGTGAAACGAAATCAATCTTCAAATAGGAAAAGTTTTGCTATTAAAGAGAAATTAGTTTACTTTTTTATTTAAATTCATTGAAAGTTCTTAGGGAAATTGGCTAAAAGTTTTAACGTTAATAGATTTTGTTAGAATGGTTTATCACTTTAAAAGTTTGCTATTGCTTACACATCAGAAGAAGAAAGTAGAAAAGTGGGTGTTTTGTATCCGAGCTTATTGTTATTCTAAAATGAACGTGAATAAACTTTGTGATCTAAAAGTATTCAATTGATTCCTTTTGTTTAGTATGAACATGAAAGTCCATGGACTGAAATGTATTCTTCTTTTCTTAACTTCATTTAATAAATATTTTTCGGACCAAAATTAACGCTACCTGCCATACAACCAAAATGGAAAAACTTAATTGTCTCAAAAAAGGCTCAAACGATTTTAATTAAAATTTGTATATGTACTAAAATCGGGCAAACCCGTAATAAAAAAATATTTTTTTCAAGCTCAATAATAATAATTTTCTTGGATGCCACTAGACAGATTTATAGATGAAAATTGATATTTTTATAATAAATAGAAATACCTTAATTACTTTCATTGCAAGCAACAATAAAAAAAAATTAATTTCTAAACAAGATGTTCAAATTCATAGCTGTATGTTTTAAGTTCTTTAAAAAAAAAATAACTAAACTGTCTCAACCCGTGCAAAAGTTATGAATTTCCAACGAAAAATGAAAATCTGTCCCACAGTGTGGCGTTTTGTAGGGGGGTATGCCCCCCCCCCCTTTGGGCGAAAAGGGAAATTTAATAAGTAAAAATACTAAAAAAGGAAAAAAAATCATTACATAAAACGGTCATACCTACAATTAAGTATATACCTTTTTTTCAAAGCCAATACCGTGTTCAATTAGCCAGATTTTAAATCAAGTACACAGTTTTTGAAAAAAAAAAACGAGTTTCAAACCTAAAATTTGGGGGAAACATAAAAACAATGGATAATAAGGTATAATTTTTCAAAACTTTAAGATTTTTTAGATTAATGATGGCCACATAAAAACCTCTAGCGTAATAGTCTATCGCCCTTACCATTAAAGAACAGTACAAAAATATGATGTAAACCAAAACAGAGATCTTTGAAGGCCCCAGGAAATAAGGTCCCTCACAAAAAATTAAATAAGACCCTAAAACTCTTCATTTGAAAACAACAATAATCAAAATAGGGTATTATTTCATTTTTGTGGTTCTAATCGGGCTTTTATTTCATAATGTAACAAAGCCCCAGTGCAATCATACCCCAATAATAATTTTGGGGCCAAATGTCCATCATTTTTTTTTAAACTATTTTGGTACTTATTTTTTTTGTCAAACGAAGATTTGTTGAAATTTGTAATTTGTAATGAAAAAGTTTTTACAATATACACTTAAATAAAAAAAACTTCGTCGTTGTATTGACTATTTTGTTCGCTAAATTGGCAATAAAATTGTTATTTTCAATAACTGTGATTGACTTTACAAAAGGCCTGGCTAATGCAGTTCTGAAAATCGTAAGCGAATAAAATAAAATGCACGACTACTTGCTCATGTAGTCAAAAGCTATTATGTATTAACTTAGCTTGAAAATTTTAGCTTTCGGTTAACTGATGTGTCTAGGTTAGGGTGAACCACAATTTAATTTTTTGTGTATTTCTTAGACATCTCATGAAATTAAGGTTCTCTGAGCTCAAGAATATTGCCTGAATATTTTTAGATTTAAATAAATATAAATAAAGGTCACAAGCATCAATTTTATACAAAATGGGTCCATGTCCGAGTTTTTGATTGTTTAAAAATATAAAAATGACGGGGTTTGAGAAATGTTTGATATATAAATCCATTTTTTTCAATAAAACAAAAATATTTAGAAGCTAATTTCTACAAAATATCATCAATTTTGACAAAAAAATTTATATTTTTAGTCATTTATTCTGCAGTCAAAAAAAAAAAAATATTTAAAAAAACGGCTCAATAGATTTTTCAAAAAAAAACTCTAAAAATTTGTCTTTATAGAATAAATCATACCAAAAAGTTTAATCAATATCGTTAGAGCCGTTTTGGAAAAAAATGGAATACCTCAAAACCTTTATATGGGAAGTCTTCGTTCTAGATGAGATATTAAAAAAAAAACACCAACTTTCGAAATTACGTAAAAATCATCTGTACCAATTTTTTTTTTTTGACACGTAACCAATAGTGGCCCTATAGAGCAAGTAAAAACAGTTGAACAAATTGCGTGACTTTTTCTAACTATTCTGTTATATTCAACTCTTATTTGTTAGCAAATCAAATACCGACATAAGTCATGTTATTGGTGTTCTATCTCATTTTTGAAAAATAAAGATTTTTATAAAAAAAAACAAATTGAGGTCTTATTTCATTTCAGTTGTGTTTTTTTTTTTATGTTTTGAAAAAAAAACAAAAATGCTCCACATACGCCCCAGTAACCTATTCCTATTTTTTCTTTATTGAAAGAAGGGCTAAGAAAATAATTTAGTTAATAATAATACAGTTAACCATTAAAAAGAAAAACTTTCATCTATAGAGCAATTTATAGAGCAATTTATAAAAAAAGTAAAGGTACTTTCGTTCAAAATGTTTAAATAATATCACGATTACCTCATTCAATTAACATAGTTCGTCCTTTCAAAATATTAAGTCAAAAAATCACTGAAAATTTCTTAATTCTCACTGCTTTTGCCTTCATTCAAATTGTCAACAAATGACAGCTGCAAGTTAGACATGCATGTGGCGTCTTCTAGGAAACTATTAATTTATCCAAAAATGTCATAAAGTCATAATTGACAAAATGTGATTTTCCATCGTTTTGCTTAAAAAAAAAAACATTCAGTCAATCATAAAAATATTCCAAAATGTACTGCTCATTATATTGAAAAAAAAAACCCACACCCACAAATTGAATAAACAATTCTCTCTTCATTTACTCATTCCACATAAGATACTTTTTTGACGAACATAGTAGATACATTTATCTTATCCAAAATGAAATTCCGATCCAAACACATTAATACAGTGGGTATATCTAGCTATTTAGGGCTACAACCACCACCCACCGGGCACACAGAGTTAAAGTCATGATTGATTATCTTCTGTTTATCTTACTTGACATTCAACATTTTCTTTTTGTAGCTTTATTTCTACACCCATCCGTCCATGAACTATATACGAGTACAAAAAAAATCTATTTTTTTGTTTTCCTAATGAACAGCAGAAAAGAAATTGACTTGTCAATTGTTTCATTTATTTTTGACATTTTTCTTGTAAATTCATTTCTAATGCAAATTTATTTATTATATTCTTTTTTTTTCTCATTATTTTCAGACATCATAAACACAAAAAGCGACATCGTCATAAAAAACCAAAAATTCTAGTTCATGATTTAGATACACAAACGGTTAAGGTATTTTTTTATCTTTTTGAAATTTTGTATAAAATTGCAGAAATAAAAGAATAATTAAATTTATTTTAAGGTGATTGATCCGGATGATCTTCCTCAAAGAGCTCGCTGGACTATCATTGCCACAGCATTCCTCCTACTCATAATGTGCCTAATGCTAGTTGGTATCACACTACGAATGGCACCTATTATCGATGATATGGGTAAGTTTTTTTTTTTGTTTTTTGTTTGTCCATTCAAATTAAAACTGAAAGCAGAATCAATATAAAACGGTATGTTGCCAGCAATGCATTAAAAAAAAAAACATCAAACACAAAGACAGGGATATCTTTAAAGCAAGCAGCTCAAAATTGTAAACAAAAACACGGAAAATACTTTCCATTACCGTATTTCCCCCAGTGATTTTTTTTTGTTTGTCATTTCTATCCTCAAAATAGAAAACATACAAGAAAAAATTGTAAACAAAACCCAGATATAAATGACATCCGTAAGAAAAATAACCTGCAACGGTATAAACATATTAAAACGACTGCATGCAGAGGAGATACACACTTCGATACGATAGGACGACAACATATAACACATTTGTGGAAGAACAGGGGCAGAGAATTTGTGTTCTCAAGGATGGATTCTCGTAGTAGTTTAGTTCTGCCTCAAGTATCTCAACAAACTGACCTACATTCCAGCCAAAAACAAAAGTACGAGAGTAAACTCCCGCCGGCGTAGATATTTTTTTTTTCTTTTTTTTTCTGTTTCTAAAGTGCAGTAGCACTGCTAGGGGATTTTACTACCCCTGTAAAGGATAATGTTCTCCTTTGCATATAATTTTGTTTTTGTTGATTTATATTTTTTTTTTTCATATTTTTACTTCATGAAAAATTAATATAGTATTTAACTTAACTTTAAGTTTGTTTATTAAAAAAAAATAATGTTCCCTAAGGCTAAAAAAATAATGTCCTTGTTGTAACAATTGAGCTTTTAAAAATAGGAGAGCTTTTGAGAAAGGAGAAAAAAGAACAAAACAAATATTTGTATATCCTAAAAATATGCAACGATTTTTTTAATAGAAAACTTTTTCGTTAAAAGCTCCCAGGATTTACGCAAAATCAACGAAACTTTGTGCTTTTCTGAGAGAGGAAGCTTTTTTCCAGTATTCTTCTCTCGGAATTATTTCCAAACTATTTCCAGTTTTCCAGTAATGCTATTAACAGAAAAAAAAACAAAAATTTTTATCAACAAGTGACAAGAAAAATTATTTTGTGTGATTCCAACGCGAACAGTATTGAATAGTCGCATTTAAATCTTATAAGCTTGTTGATTGTGTTTTGTTGTTTTTGCTTGTTTTTTATTGCTTTTTCTTATAAATTGTGCTATCACTCTATTTCTTTTCGTCTCAATCTATTTCTCTTGCTCTCTTTGTTTGTTTGCTTTTCCCAAGGGTTACCCAGAACGGAACCAAAGTCAATTTCCATTGTAACATACTCAACCGGAAGTTTATACGGCAAACGGAAGTTGGCTATGGCTGAGCTAAGGTTTTGTTATTCTACACTAGATATTGGGATTTGAAAAAAAAAATATAAACAAGACATGTGTACTACTTGTGTAGTACATTTTATGGTGTAGGTACCTATAAGTTGTTTGAATTCCTTTGGGAATGACATTGAAAATAATATGTTTAAGATGCTATACAAGAAGTGTTTTGAAATTTATTGAAACAAAATTTACTTAGTTTGTTGAAATAACTAGACACACACGTAGAATGACTACACTCTGGGGAAAGTTTTATTTATATTTATTGGCATGGCTATAGGTATCTTGTAATAACCTAGTTTATTTGTAGTATGTTTGTGTAGTATGACAATTTATTAACAAAAATACCTGAAACTGAAACTTAAACAAAAAAAGCTCATCGAATATTGATAAAAGATCTCATGAGAGATTCAATAATGTTGTATGCAATTTTGATAAGATTTTAGGTATATCTACACTTTTTAGTATTTCAAAATATTTTTTTGGGATAGCGGGACTGTCGGTATTCTGGCAAGAAGCAATGTAGATGTCTATAAGAAGAGAGAAGTTGGTGTCATATTTTTGGCGGATAACTCAAAATATACAAAAAGAGAATGCAAAAAATGTGAGTCCATCAATTCTGGCTGTCAACTTAAACGGATGCGAGTACATTTATTTAAAATTATAGTGTATGGCGTTAATTGGAGAATTCTTAGAGAGTCGGTGTAGTTGGTGTATGAAATTTGTAAACACGAATTACTTTTGTTAGGATCAAGATAGTTAGAATCTGTAAACGCCGAAAGTTGAGGATTAACTAAATTTAGGTTAAGTTCGAAATTAAGCCATTTTGAATAAAAGTTCATAAATATCCCTTTTTTTGATGTTTTTTTCAAGTTAATGTCACAGACAAAAAAATAAGTTCGTTAAAGTTATAAAAGTATCTTATATCTTTGTTCTAGTTTTTAAAACTGTCTTTAAATTTAATTTACAGTTATTGGTTGCAGAGAAATTGATGTTTGAAAACAGAAACGTTCTTTTCTGCTCAAACACCGATAAATGGGTTAAAAAAATTGTAGCAAAATTTAAAAAAATAAGAAATTAAAGCTTAATACATAGGCTTTCCGGACTTTACAAAGATTTAGCTCAAAAAAAAAAAATGTTTGTGCATTGGAAAAAACAAAACAAAAAAATTTTAAAATATTTGGTTTTGCGCTTTTCCTTATGACTTCGTGATAACGGTGATTTTTAAAAAAATAGTTCAGTAAAAAATCTGAAAACTAGAATATCTGAAATTTCAAGTTCTTTTTTATTTGCCTCAATACGACCGTTTTTCACTTAAATAGAGCCTCTCGAAAATCACTAAAAAAATCAATTTTTCTTCGATCCTTCCATTTTTTCCACTAATGTATTTTAAGACGAATCATGTGTTTTGTTTTTGTATTTTTTAACATTGCACTTGCAAATATATGAAGAAAAAGTCTTAGGAACCTTATAGTACATTCAAATTAAACAAAAAATAAG
The DNA here is from genome assembly GCA_948107695.1 of Meliscaeva auricollis. Taxonomy (NCBI): domain Eukaryota; kingdom Metazoa; phylum Arthropoda; class Insecta; order Diptera; family Syrphidae; genus Meliscaeva; species Meliscaeva auricollis. The sequence goes on along the minus strand of OX403618.1, from coordinate 72,578,256 downwards.
GGGTATATTACAAAAATTATTAACAGGGTTTTGATGGATTTTATTGCTTCTTAAAGCCTTGAACACAAAAATAAAAAATGGCGTATTCCGATCACCAGCGCTTCCTCCCATTTCCCCTTTTTTCGAGTTCATGTATCAAATCGTGCAGTAAAGTGCCCAACACATATTTTTTTCATGTTTTTACAAAAAAGCAACTCACAAAAAAAAAAAATAAGTAAAACCAATGTTGTTGGTAGGTAAGGAGTAAGAAATTTGTTTGCTTACCATTGTCGACTCTTGTTGCTAATAAGTTTTTGTTTTAACTGCAGCAATGTAACAAACATTTTATTTATATGAAAATTAAACCAAAAATATTAAAACTATATTTGTTGGAACGAAAACATCAGATTTAAGGCATTTTTTTTTTTTTTTAAGAAATCTTCGCAAATTTTGAGACTTTCTTGGTTTAGGTACCTAAGTTGTTTTTTTTTTTAACAAAAATTGAATATAAGATTTTAGGTTTTTCTTTTCGTGGACGTTAACATCACTCTCATCCCACGAATGATGTTACTTGTTTGAAACTTTGGAAAAAAGAAATTGTAATTGTTTCTTAAAAATAAAACGCGGTAAGTTCCGAAAAAACCTGAATCTTTAAGATATTGAATAGATATATCTTACTCCTATCTATGTCTTCTTAACGAAACTACAATGTAAAAGGTACCTGCCACTAAACATATCACTCATTTACTTGAAGACTGTCAATTTAAAAAAAAAAACTCCATTTTACAAAAAAACGTGTTAATAATTTTCAAATTGGTGAAGAATGTATGAAATAATGGCATTCTCTCACTTCTAATGGAAAAGATAGTCAAGATTATTACTAGAAATCTTTTTTCAAAATATTAAGGACACGGTAAAAGAAATAATTCTTCATAATCACCTCAGAAATTCCGATTTTTAATTTAGATATTCTTTAAGTTAAAGAGCGTATGTACCTACTTTATATTTTGAAATATGAAATTCCTTATAAAGAAGCGGTAGGTACATCCTATAGGTTCTTGTGATTTATGTATAAATTTATTTATAGATTAAATGGGGCAGAAAGTTTTACAAGGAAAAGATAGTGTGTCCAGTGCCAAACGGAAGTGATATAATTTGTTGTGAGCAGGATTCTCTAGGCTTTACCAGAAATCCCTAACCCTACCCAGTTGCCTCAAGTTTTGCGCAACAAGTTAAGTTGAGAGTTGTTCACATATGCAATCCACATTATGCAACCAAAGCAATCCTAACTCATATGGCTAGGTTATTGGTTTTGTACATTTCGCTAATTTATCAAACAAAAAATAAAATATTCAAAAACGTTTTTATCCACTCTTGACAAAGTCCATGCCTCTGCATCATACAGCAGGATCAGAATGATAGGAAATAGGATCGAATACACTTAAGTTCGCCGATAGTAAGTTTTGCTACCCAATTGCCAAGGAATTGGTAAAATTAATTTGTTTGAAATCATAGCTGGTGTCGTTGCCTAAACTTAAAAAATGAAATCTTACTAAATAAAATCTTAGATTTACTCAAAGCTATGAACATCCATGGTTACATTCTGTCCAAGGTCTTTTTGAGAGTTTTTTTTTTTTCTTTTACAACAGCATAGGTATATCCCTAACCTTTCCATCAAACTAATCTGCTCAATGGAAACGATGAGTGTTCGGGCATTTTTACTTAAGACGTGTCAGATAAGATTAGGTGCACATCACTGGTAAACACACTACACATTACCGAAGTAAAATTCGTCTTCCACCGACCGGTTGAGCTTGTTCTAATCCGCATGCAGAAGAGGTCTATCATCGGTTGTTGTTTGGATTGGATTGCACCCCTATTCAATGTGATTTAAAGTTCTAATGTTACACCGATTTTCATCCTCCTCTTCTATATCAACTGATTTGTTGATGAAGCTCATCACATCGCACTTTGCACACAGTCTTGTTTTTATCTGCTGCATTGAGCATTAAGTTGTTTTCTTTCGACAATCTTTTCACGTGTGTCTTTCGCAAGCCAATAAGGGGTATCGGGTATTTTGTTTAGGTTTTCCAAAAAACTCCGTCATGTCCATGTCCTCAAAAGACAGAACCAATGCAGAAATCAAGTAAACTTTCACCACTGTGTCATTGCATGCCTGAGTCCTTCGTTATCACACTCAACCTTTGCATTGATATCTCCCAATACCAGTTTATGGTATCTTTGCATGGTGTGTTGTTATCACTCATCCTGCAGGAAAGGGTTTTGTGGGACAGTAACACTGTATTTTGGTGACGAGACATAAACTACTCTAAAGCCTTATTAGGTACTATCAGAGTCCAGTCATAAAAAAAGCCCAACTCCTGACACCACAACGTTTCTAGGTGCCTTTGCATCTATAGAATACTACCGGTATTTCAGGTCAGGGATTTATATTTTTTTGGAATGAAAGCATAGTGCTTCAACAAGCACTAGGATTTCTCTTTTATATCGAATGAAATCTCTCTTTAATTGGAGAAATCTGGTATTGTGAGGACCTTTTCAATTCCATTGACTGATTTCAATCTAATTTTTTTACCAAAGTTACAAAAATCAAGTCGTTTTCGAGGGTATTCATGCACAAATTATTCATTAATTGCAGTGCAAAAAGAATTTCAAGTGGAATTTGGATCAATTTAGATAAATTTTGAGTAAACTTAACCGCAGCCTTGTTCATTTATTTTGCTTTTTAGTTGGTCGTTCGTATCTAATTGTCTTTTAAAAGTTGATTAGTTTTTAGTTATAAGCTCACTTTTCTTTAAATAAGTTCAATGGGACAGATAAACAAACTGACGAAAAGCAAAACAACAATTTCAAAAAGACGGTATAGTATCATCATCAAAACAAAATTAGTTTATGTCTTTTAACAGTTACCTTTAACAGTTTCATCGCAAAAACCCTAATTAAACCACAAAACCAAAAATTCAAACAAGCCATACACATAATTGACAAGTGGTTGAAGTAGTGCCATTGAAATGGGTTCCATCTTTCTATAGGAATATGGAACTTTAATTTACAACCCGCACCTTTAGTTTCCACAAACCCCAAATTATAAACTTTCCTACTTACAGAATATATTTGTTTATGTGTATGTGTATGTGGCTGTGTCTGTGTGCTTGTGGTAAGGATTTTGTCGTGTACCTATTCCTTCATTACACAATAATGCTGAATGAAATGCAAATTAAAAATAAAACGAAGCTTCTTGCAAACGGAAGTAATTAGCTAGGTAGGGAGAGAAAAATGCTGCCGCTAAGGGAAAATTCATCACACAGCAATTTTAATGACTAAAGAAAATGGCGTTGCATAGAAAACAAAAAAAAAAAACTTATTTTACCTGTTGTGATGGTGATTCGCATATTTTTATGCAGAATCCGTTAAACACAACGTTTTTTTTTTTTGTTTAATGATTAAAGAGTGAAAAATTTGCATTTAATCGCTCTTTTTTCACATTAATATTTTGAGAATGAGAACATAATTATGCTTTGAACTAAAAAAATATGGGGACGATTTAAAAATAATGACAAATAGATAAGATGGTGAACACATTTGAAGAATTTTTTTTTTATCACACCTCTCGTCTAAAAGCGGGGGGGGGGGTGCTCCTGCTATTTTTTCTTGTTTTCACCCAACCTGCTGTCACTCTTTAGACACATCATTACACAGAAATATAAGATGAATGGCATTCACTGTGGCGTATACGTAACCTTTGTTTTTCAAATTCTTATTTAAATGAAATATTATTGCCTTTTATGAAATTCTCAATACTTTACTCACAGAGATTAGGCTTGATTCACAGGATTTGCAGGATTTGCATTCGTCAGATTCTATAAAAGGGCTTATTACATATTTGTTCTGAAATCAAATAGTTTCTTACAATTTACATATTGCATAAAACAGAGCTTGAATCTTCTTTATCACCTTAAAGCTGAGGGCTAAGATTTAAAGATACTCTTTGGATCATTGTCAATAAATTCATAGTAACTGGCAATTGTTTTATATAGAATTTAAAAAATACTTTCGAGTGAAGTGTATTGAACCTTACTGGACTATCTCGAAGTTTCGAAGAAGTTTTACTTATTCTTCAGTTGCAGTATTTCATTGCATATTGTTAAAATACATCAATGATCTTGATGTCGTCACATTAAGGTCAATAGTTGGAAGCAGTTCCAACTAAACATTAACCTATAGCTCGTAAAATCATTAATTTCCAGAATTCTAGCAGTTCTGATCCTAGACTTCTGATTTATAGGTCTTGTCTTGGCTAGGAAAGCATGTGCCAAACAACTATTGAGAAAAATAAGCAACGAATTCTAGCTTGTCTTCGGTGAAAGAGTCCTGGGAACAATTTGTTCTGTGTACCCCAAAAAACCATGTACACAATACTCATAGACGTGAGTTTTCAATTTTGTATAAATAAATTTTTCACCAAAGGTAAAATTTATTCAGACATTATAAATGAACTCGAATAGAATTTGTGTTCATGGAAAATCATTCACGCTTGCTGAATTGCTATCTGGCCATCTATGAGGTAGCGGCCCAAGTCTTAGTTGACTGATTTGTACGTTCGGCCATTCAGGATACTGGATAATTGTTTTCTGTTAATTACAACAATTCATTGATTTCGAGACTACGAAGTCACCTATTGAATTCATGATGACCTGATAGCTTAACTCCTTTGTTCTGGAATTTTTGTCAAAGGTATGTTCGAATAAATTCAGATTTTGAATAATCACAGTTTGCTGCTCAGGAAATACGGTCGAAGCAGTTATGGATCTTCTAAAGTACACATAAATGCCGATGTTGTGCTAATTCAGATTTTCTATTTTGGCATACCGATGAGTCATGTTGGTAAGTAAATCTTCCATAAAGAAAAGATTATCTGCAGCACTTGAATTGGCAAAAGCCTTTGAAAGTCATCAATCTTTATAGGAATGGTCTAAGGTTTGATATTTCAGCTACTCTGGTTTTGATATATTCGATTGTAGATTTCAAGTTTTCGAGATGAACGAAGAATTTTCTGAAAGTAAAGTAATAAAGGATTTTAAGTGCAATTATAGTCTATATTTAAAGACAAGAGCTTCTATCCATACCATCAATGTCATACAGTTTCTAAAAAGCATCGAACGGTGACATGAGGAATAAAATGTTTTTGAAGAGTAATACTGGTTTGTAGTCGAAAATAGAGTTATAAACGCCTTTCTTTGAGACTTCCTTTCGCTTTCCATATCTGAGGGAAGTATCAGTTGTTAATGATGATTTTCATCAATTTACTTGCTTTTAAGAAGCTTAGTACGATTTCGGAGACACTATCGGTTATAAGCTAACTTTGTTGGTTTCTAATTAGTTTTGATTTCTACTATTTCCCCAGAATAACACAACTGATGATCAATAAAATAGCTCTAACCTTTTGTGTAGCCTGTATCAAAATATGTTTTTTAAAACTCTTTTTTTTTTTCCTTAATGTTACTGCTAAAAAATTTTAGATATAAGCGTTTTATCGCGCAAAATAAACAAAAACACAAGTATATCAGCAAATAGTTTTTGTTACTGGAAGCTACAAAATTGAGAAAATAGCAATGACAGCTTCTGGAAAACAAGTAGCAGGACTATTGGTTCTAATCAGCAATACTTCAGCTAGTTTCCTTATCGAAATATATTTTGTATATAAGACTTTAATTGAAGGCTCCTTACCATTGATACTGTTGATACCGGAGTAGCTACGCTACTGAGCACTGATCATTTGATGTATCGGTTTTCCTAAATCCCACATTTTGTTCCTGTGTGTTTCTGTGAGAGCGTCCAGTCCAGGTTTGATTGCTTTCAACCAATTTTGAAATTTAAAATTATATTCGTTTATGATGGAGTTCTATAGCCTAGTAGTTAGTAGTGTTCTATTTACTGTGTTGAGGCATTGCCTACGCAAAATTAGATATTGCATTACCCAGAGGGGTGCTTTAAAGTCTTGGGTGCATTCTTACTTCCCAGTGCATCGGTAACGGATAGTTCTAGTTGATTATTGGTGCTTTCAATCCACGCATTTTAGTAGATATTGTTTCGTAATATTTTCCCTTTTTTATAACATCGTACTATCAAGTGGTTGTAATGGCCACTTTTCACTTCTCCAGTTTCTATTCTGATTTTTAACCTGAAGATCGTTAATTTGTTTCTAGGAGCCGTAAACATTTGTATCATCTACATTTGAAGATTGCCACTGTATCAGTAGTAGTGAAGGTCATGGTTTGTACTATGTACCAATCTAACAATATCTTACAATTACCTAAAACCATCGCTGTTTAAACGCTTCATGCTTATTTAAGTACATCGCAAGTTAAATCATTTCCTTTTTTTTTATCTTTCCGAAGTAAAATAAAACATCGTTAGCTGCTCCATTGTATTATTTAATTCATATCACAAACAAAAAATCACTTCAACTGCCAACAACATAACTGACTGATGGTCTGCTAAAAATTTGTACTCCAAAAAAAAAATCATAAACAATATTTTTCTCTGTACGAGAGTATTTAGGTCTGACCTCATCTTTTCATGGATATTTTTTTTTGTATTATTTTCTTTTCTTTTGTGTTCTGTTATCATCAACACAAAAAAAAAAACAATAAAATAGAATCCTCCCAAAAATCTCTGTTTGTCTGTTAGCCATTTTTATGGCAACGTAATGGCTTTGTTAAGTCACAAACAATAAGCCTTAGCGTAAACTTAAGTTGCACGAAGTGCTTGTGTTTTGTCTTTTGTCATTTACTGTCAAAGGACGAAGCGAAACTTAAACCGTTCTAACATTCCAACGACACGCGATGTAATATTCATTTTCTCCATTTCCTTCGCAAGAAACAAAGATTTTTCAAAAAGATATTAAATTTTAATTAAGACAAAGTAAAATAACAACAACATGCATGCACGCGTTGCACCACACTTTTTTGTATATCCTCAGTTAACATAGAGATGACATTACAGATTTATGTATAAAAAAACGTACAGAGTCTACCAGAGAAGGATTTCTGGTTTCCATCGAATAGTGTGCTTCTGTTCTGTTTCTTGTCTCGCATCCCTGCGTTCGTATACTGCGCCATCAACCCAAAGCACCAACATTACTAACTTTAAAGCAAAAAACGGTGCGCCGTATAGTAGGCCAACAACATTCATGAGCAGGCAGCGGCAGGTTAAAATGATAAACCAGGATAAAATGACATCCAGAAGGATGAACGAAACTGAAGAAGGAGGCGTTGCAATCGAGTTAGAAGCGCTTTTGTGCATAACTACTATAATACTCGTACATAGCCTATATAACGAATGATGATGGGGATAAAGGAATTTTCCTCAACTCCTGGTGCGGTTTTGAGTGCAAAGTGTGTGATTGTGTATGTTTATGCATTCACCAGTCCCAAACAATGTGAACAATAATCACTCAGCTATGCATCTGTGGCAGCCGCTTGCATTTTCTAGCGCAACGTTATGAAGGACACAACAGAGTAAAACTACATCGTAAATCCTTTGCAATGGAATGTCCTGAGCCTGATACAGTAAAATACAAGAGAATTTCTGCCTTTGCCGTATACGTACCAAAGCCTCAGACTACAAGATGCTCGTAAAATATTAAATTACTCTTGTGTGTGTGTGTGTGAAACTGTTGCCTGTGCTCCTACCACGAGTACAGCCTGCACCTCGAACTTTTACAATGATGCCCTCGTAGAATGACATGTAAATAGGTTTTCTTTTTACTCGAATCCTTTTGCACACTCTTGTTTTTGCTATTTTCTAAAAAAATGCCTATGAGCATATCTCTGAGTATAGATTTTCTAACGTCAGAGGCTTTTCAATATTATTGGCTGCATTGCATAGTTGATGGAAATAGAGACTAGGGAACTTGAACTCTGTTTAACGTTAAAACGTAGGGACCAGGAAATGATTCTTGAAATTTTCACAGATGTGCTTTGTGGTGCTGGGTGCTTGCTTATAGTGCCTAGGTATGAAGATTGACATTGTGACACAATTTATGGGTGATTTCAATGGAATAGAGGTCTTGGGTTCTGTTGAATAGATTGTATTACAATGTGATGTATTGAAGCGAAAGGTTCTAGCCAAGAGGTTTAATCTTCTAAATTGGTTTATGAATTACAAAACATGTTGATCTCGATTCATTAAAGTGAACGAGTAATATTTTCTAACGAAAAATACTACAAACATGAATAAAGTGCAATTTTTAAGTGATTTTCTACTAGAAAAAAGCTAAAAGAAGTTTTGAAAAACAACTTCTTCAAAGCTAACGATTAACGATTTATTCGATCTTCTTGGTTTTTGTTTACATAATGTGTAATGAATGTTTGTAATTGACAATTTCGTCATCTACATATTTAAACTAGAGAGATAAACATTTATTTTGGACAACTAAAAATTAATTAAGTATTATGTTTGCATGGAAAAAGTTTGTTATAGATTTTTCAAAATGGTGATTTTTGGACTTGAAAAACTATGCATTGGATTTTCTACTTTACAGTCGTAAATTGTTCTCATTATAAAAACAAAACAATAGTTATAATTTTTTGCCTGGTATTGAAAAAAAAGCAAGTGAAAACCTTGACAAGAATTTGTCGTTCAATTAGATAAAGGGTTTTCCAATAAGAGGTGTTATTTTGAATAGCCCGCTATTTCGGTAGTTGTCATTTTTTGACATTTGACAAGTAGAAACTACGTTATTAATAAAAATGGAACGATACACGCTTCAACAACGCATTTAAATTATTAAAATTCACTATAAAAATGGTGAAAATTTGGCAGAGACGGTTCGTAAAACTAAAACATTTTTGGGTCGTCGTGAAGCACCTTGTCGGACCGCAATACAGAAATTGGTGGACAAATTCGAGCTGTTGGGACAAGTTAGTGATGTGAAGAATAAAACCCGTGCACGGTTCTCAAGAACAACTGAGAATATTGCTGTGCGGTTTATGTGTTGGTGCGGTTTATGGTCCCGCGGGGTCATTGGACCTTACTTTTTCGAAAATGAGGCTGGAGCAACAGTTACGGTCAATGGATTGCGCTATCGAGAGATGATTAATGATTTTTTATGGCCTGAATTGGATGGTATTGATCTGGACAACGTTTACTTTCAACAAGACGGCGCTACGTGCCACACAAGCAATGAAACCATCGATCTTTTACGGGAAAAGTTTCCGGACCGTGTTATCTCTCGAAGAGGTGATCACAATTGGCCACCGAGATCTTGTGATTTAACACCTTGCGACTTCTTCCTTTGGGACCACGTGAAAGATAAGGTCTACGCCAACAGCCCAGCGTCGATTCAAGACCTCAAAGATGAAATTCGTGAGGCTATCGAGGACATAAGGCAGCCACTTCGCGATTTGGTTATGGAAAATTTCATGAAAAGGATATGGTCCTGTAAGCGTGGTCTTGGCGGCCATTTGTCTGATGTTGTGTTCCATTTATCTCCAAAAATGCCATATTTCTTTGAATATCAAAATAACACCTCTTATTGGAAAACCTTTTATAAGAAATTGTTACACGTGGATCTTTGAAATGCTCAGAACTTCGGCACAAATATTTGATTTTTTGGTCTAACAATGTTGATATTGAAAATAAGTACATATTATTAAACCCTTCCGCCCCCTTCAAATAATGTTAAAGTTTTAGTGATTTCGTCATAATAAAAATGATTAACTGAAACTTTTTCGTAAATTTTAGAGATTCAGAGCGAGCTCAGATATTCGAGGCCTGAAAAACTGGGATAAAGAAAAAACAGTGTTTTTTTTTAATTTTTGTATCTCTTACACGGTTTTATTAATTTTAACTTGTGAACAGATTTTTCATATCATTTATATAAACAACTTATTAGTTTTTCAAAAAAAAGGTTTAAATTTATATTAGTGGAGTAACTAAAAAATATAATCTCAGAACCACTGGCACTCTTATCGGGTGCTATTTTGAAACTAAGCAATAAGATTTTTGCGAATAAGCATTGCTAAAAGTTTTTAAAGTAAACTATTCCAAAAATTAAAAATTTAAAAAAGGGGTCTATTGGTCAAAAAAAAAAATTCTTAGAAGTTGATTTAAAGCAGAAAAAATATTATTGATATACAACGAAATTTAATACAAGATCATAATGATACGTTTTTTGATAACCAGAAAACTCATTTTCTATTTATATTTTAAATCAATGAATAGTTTCAAAAAAATCATTTTCAAATTCAAAACTTTGAAAAAAAGGTGTGTGTATTCATTATTTATTTTTGTACAGTTGTTTTTGCAATTATATTTAAACATAAGTTGTCCGAAGAAATATGTCTCAATATAGTTACAGTGAAAAAATATAATTTTATAATTCATTTAACGTTCAGATGGCAGTACAAATGGTCGTTTCGGAATCTCATTGAATTGGTTTATAGTTCCATAAATAATTTTCGGCATGAATAAATTAAATGAATGTTGTAATTGAAGTTAAATTTGATATATTATAAGGAGCGTTCATCAATTGAGCGTCATTCCGGGAACACCTGTTTTGGGATAAATAAAGATTGAAATTATAATTTTGTGTCAATATTATGATATAAATTAAAACCTTTACAACAAAACCTCAAAAATATTTTGTTTGATTTTGTTAGAAAGAAAATAAACGATAATAATGATGAAAACGTCATTTCTGGGAACGTCATTTTCGGGAACGCTCTTAGGCTACAAATACGTTACACAGTGTTCCCAAAACAAATTTAAATATTTTTGGTATTTTAATTCAGAATCTAATGCAAATTGGCTCTTAGATCCTATTTAATCATAAAATGTGTGAACAAACTTGTACAAAGTTGAAAAAATTACTATGCTTATAAGCAAAAATTGCATCTACTAAAATCCACACCCAACTATTGTATTTTCTCTTTTTTGCCACGACTTTTTGTGTTTTTGCTCTGTTTGTTCAAAACACCGTTAATATGGAGACCAAAAGATTGAATAACAAAAAACCATTTTCGTAAAAATCTCCATTATACTAAAGTTAGATTGTTTAAAATCATGAAATATTTTTTGAGGAAAATAACCATTGGATTTGGATAGTCAAGTGTGTGATAGTTCTAGAATTTTTTGATATTATATGAGTCAAAGCACCTCGTGTGTTTCAAGTTAAGAAGGCGAGTAAATGAATAAAATCATGTTTTTTCATCTTAAAGTAGAAAACGAAAAAAATGAAAAAGAGTTACGCATACGCCACAGTGACCCATTATAAATTATGTTTTTTTAAATATTCTCAATCGATTTTAAGTATTGAGGAATTTTATTGAAACAATAAAAACAACTCGTATTTCAACAAATGCAAATTATTTTTTAAGCTATATGTGTATACGCAACAAAGTATGATAATGATTTTGGAGGAACACATGTTTCTATTCAAAAAAAAGCTAGGAAATCAATGACAATTGACCTTTTTTTATTAATTTTTATCCGAAATTTCACATTAAGGCTGCTAAGATCAGAGAGCTCTTAAGTTTTCTTTCGCAAAATTTAAACATTTTATACGGAAAATATCCATTCTAAACGAAAAAAAAACAGTGAAAAATATTTTCGTAAAAATCTTCTGTACAAAATCAAAAGGACAACATTTTACGTGTTTGAGTTGTGGAAATGTGAAAAGATTCAAGGACAGACGCAAAATCACTGGAAAACGTAAACGAACACCAGGTTATTTCTAAGCATATTTTTAATGATTGGATCAATTGCAAATATTTTTGCAGACCAATACTGGAGGAAGCGTCTCTAACAGTCAAGCGGTACAGTAGTTCTTCAGTCAATTGAGCCTTATACGGTTTATAACCGTATTCTTTAAATGATACGCGAATGAGTTGATGTCGAGAACTTCAAAGACTCACATATTGTTCTTTTGGGCTTTCATTTTAATTTTTCCATTGAAAGTGTGTAATTAATATTTGCGCCTATGTGCCTTTCAGTCCTCCTGGCGTAAAATTTTGTCTTCCTGAACTTCCAATTTGCTACAAAATGAAACAACTATTTGTTTAACCGGGGTACAAAAAAAAAAAGCTGTTGGAAATATTGTTCTATCAAGTTGCACCTCGAGGCAGGTAGTTGTTGTCACCATTTCACATCCACTCTTTGACCTCTATACTCTCTTTGATATGGCATTGAAACTCCATAGAAGCCAATGTTTCAGGCTTTGCATTTCCATACGCGTATAATGGACGTGAGACGGTGGTAACGCACGACGGCAGTGTTGATGCGTTGGTTGGTTAGCGCGGCGGCGGTAGTTAAAACCAAATTAAAATGTTCTCCGTTCAAATCATGAAAGCGCGGTTGTGGCATATAGGACAGGGTGCGGGAGTTTAATATTATATTCTGAGAGTTCAAGGGGGCGAAATACATCATAGAATGTTTGACAGCAGGAAAATATACTGCTACACATTTTTCACGACTATCACGGTAGCTATAGGTACAGCCATTATGAATAGGTACAAAGATGGTAGAAGGAAGAGGAGGGAGAGCCGGAGAGGGATTGGGGAGTTCCTAGCCTCGAGGTTGGAACATTCTTACCCGTCGTAACTTGGTTTCATGTTATCATCAGGCTGCGAGCTTCCCAAAAAACATATTTTCGGACCGGCATGCTCTATGGAATGCTATCCTGTGATGTTTTTCGTCATTTTTCACTGTGTTGTTGCTGTCGCTATTGCTTTTGATATTTGTTTGATGTTTTTTTTGCTGTTTTTTTTTTTCTTTGGTGTTGTGCTTGTGATGTTTTTTTATCTACTTGAGCATAGAACGAGGAAAATGCTTGAGGCGAGTATGGTGTAGTAGTTGTCATCGCACGAAATGAGCACTTTTTTTTAGTCTTTGAGAGAGGACGATGTTGTGTATTAAAGAATTTATTTTGTTTCAATTTTTCAGGGCATTTTTGGAATATTTAAGTGTAGGTACTCTTTGAATTCTAGGTAGATATAGGAGATATAGGAGTAAAGGACACTGCACCATTTCAAAAACGCCATATATGATGTTTTTTTTTCTCTGTGGTTGTTTTTCTAAGCGTATGAATATATAGGGGCAAAAACAAACAGCTTTGTTTATATTCAATTTTCTTGTTTTTATGACATAATGATGCTAAATCATGCAATTTGTTGATGATAGAAAATTTTAAATATTTTCCATTAAATAAATTGAATGTTTAAACAAAATGTTTTTTTTTTCACACAGACAAAAGAAAAGAATAACAACACGCTTACATTTTATATTGGGTTTGTTTTTTTTTTATGTGTGTGCCAAACACAGTAAATTTAATAAATTATAGAAGTCTGACTAATCCATTTTCTACACTATAAATGATAGAAGAAAACTAAATTCACCAAAACATAGGTGGTATAGTGTAAGATTCCAATTAACTTTTATAACTAACTTTTCAAATATTTTTTTAGACCTTTAAAAATGGCGTTGGTGTGGGTAAAAATGATGTTTCATTGAAAAATTAGGCCCCATTAAATAAGGAACCAACAAAATGAAAAAATGCCCCAAAAATAAATGAAACAAGGCCCAAACTTGTTTTGACTTTTTTTGGTAAAAATGAAATAAAACCCCAATTTATGTTTTTTCAGAATTAATTTTATTTTAAAAAATGAAACATCATCCGAAACTGTTACACAAATACTTGCATTGTATTTACGTATTGTTTGTTTTCATCCCATAAAATAAATAAACTGATTGAAGAGAACATTCCACCGACCAACAGAACCATCTTTATGGGCGGAACTTTTAAAACAGTTCCTCAAGGATGTTTCAATCAGCTGTTTGTTATCAACATAGAATATTTTGATGAGGTAAAATTAATTATTAATAAATACTTAATGCAAAGATCGTGCTGCAAACCATCAGGGAGTAACAGAATTTCTGAAAAAAAAATTACATAAACTTTTCACAATTCATAATTAATATAATTAATTTATTAAAATTTCGCACTAAAGTACACTTCGTTATTCTATTTTTACCAGATTGACAAACGTTTTCTGTTTAAGATTTAACGTCACCTCGGTTGAACATTGAAACGTGATTGCTGGGTCTTCAATGAGCGGTACTTTACCAGCTCTGGGTCCTCGATTTTCGAATTTTCACAAAACATAATGTAGAAGACAATTTATTTTAGCAATTTCATGTACATTATGAAAAATGAAATAAGGCCCCAAATTGTTTTAAAAACAAAATGAAACTAAGCCCCAAAACTAGTGTTGGGGTTTTATTTCATTATGACCTTATTTCATAATGAAATTATGCCCCAAAAAAAGCATGAAATAAGGCCCCAAAAAATGAAATGACACCCCAAAATTTGAGAAATTTCTTTGTTGTTGTTTTGTACCTATACTTTTTATTGGGGCCTTATTTTATTTTATCTTTGGGGCCCTATTTCCTGGGGCCTAATTTCACGGAGCCTAAATGATATATTACTAAAAATACATTGAATAAAATGCACTTTTTATGCTTCTTCGATCGATTGTACCATTCATATCATCTGACCATGTGAACCTTAATAATTATAAATTGCTAAAAAACTACACTTAAAATGTCAGCAATTATTTTGATACACAATTTCTTTCAATAAAACACTCAGAAGCTCCGAAATATCATTGAGTAATATCAAAAATAGTATAAATTTTGTTTCTCACAAAAATCTGTTAAAAATATCAAAATACACTTTTCACGTAAACAAAATAGCTCTTAACTTTAATAAAACTCGATCGATTTCTTTAAGTTGAGGTATCAATGGAAAGTTTGAAGCTTCAAAAAATAAACTACTATGCAATTGTGTATTAAATTGTGTAAATTTAGGGTTCACAAGGGAAACATTTTCAATTTTCAAATTATCTACCGAAATTTTTACATTTTTTTTTTAATGTATTACTTTTCTTATAAGTATATTATTATAATAAGAGAGTGATCAGCAGTCATTTAAAAGTATCAGGCATTAATGTGGGCAAAGTCCGAGATTCAAAAAACCGTTTGAAATTGGCCCAACATAGAATAAAATATAAATTATATAAAATATTTTAATAAAGTTTCCAAAATTTCCCTCCTAAAACTTTTCACTACATTTTTTCAATAACTTTACATATGCAAAAAAAACTAAACAAATATAAACAATGATAGGAAGTATAATTTCTGGAGCTGGAGTGTCCTAGCTTCCATTTCTGTTAGAAAATTAATTTGTTTTTATTGTTATTATTGTACTATTGGTACTAGAATGTCAGCTTATTAGACTTGACCATTCTTTATTCTGTCAATTTCATTGAATGTTTAACAACAACAACAACTTAAATTTTTTTTTGTTTATTCTATGAAGTATGGATCCGGATTTTATTGACAAAATCCTTTAAAATTCAATAGATTTGATTTTTGTTTTTGGTTCAGATACTTCGAAAACAAACAAAAATTATCTAACAAAACATAAAACCAATTACAAACATCAATCATAAAAATAGCCTCTCCATCATATTCACGCTACACATTATAGAAAGAAAAAAATCATCAAAATACTTGATTCCTTCATAAGGCAGATAGCTAAGATATACAAAATTTTAAATATCCAATCAAAACATTTCCAATTTTAAAAATCTCTACCTGAACTTTATATACACAGTAACCTACGTGTTATTAAAAGTTCTTATGAACATAAAATGGAAAAATAATTGAAGTTCCCTTATCTATAGAAATAGTTTTTATTGCAAGACAACAGTTTTTTGTTTTGTTTATCATAATAAATCTGTTGGCTTAAAGCATGTGTGTAAAAATTATTAAACACAACACTCACTCAAAAGAAAATACCACCGCAGCAGGAGTAGCAGCAGAAATGGTATCCCTCACTCAATTTCAATGAGCTTTCACTCAAAAAAGCTCTCTGAGATTTTGAGTACTTATGCGCCAACTCACAGATGCACGCACAATATTGTATGGATGGATGCTGAGTTTCTCATTCTAGGTCTGTCATCTGCCTTTACACCCCAACCCCTTGTGTCCCCTATTCATAACTTAATGTTTCATTTGGAGCAAAAGCTCAACAGGAAAAAAAAAGAATAAAAACAAAACACACAAACCTACTTTACGTTTGCCAGCTACTACCGACCAACACAACCCCCTTGTAGTTTTGTACTCTCTCTGGCGCGCACACAGCACAGCATCGTACAAAGGTGGCGCGGTTGTATTGCAGTCCATCCAACGTGTTGCTTCCTCATGGATAATTTTCCATTTTTCAGTTGAATTTTTCCCACGCTTCGGTTATGTTCCTTATTCACAAATTTTCAAACGGTTAAATGCCGTCGCACACACATCTACAAAAGAACACACCTCCATATTCTATACTCAACACAAAAATAACGCGCGTTGTTACATTTTACAGTTTATTTTCTATTTTTGTGTCGTTTTATTGTCATTGCTGATTTTTATACTCCCGTTTTAGCTGCTCACGCCAATCTGTGTTTGTTTTCTTTAATTTTCTTTTTTTTATTTCATTTGGTTGGCTTTTCAAATCTATTTGAATGGTTCGCCACACGGGAAACGGAAATAGTGCTCCGGACGGATATTTGTTTGTTTGATAAGAAAAAGAAAAAAAAAATGTCAAATTTGTGTGTCCACTGTGAAACATTAAAGAATTGAGGTTTTTTTTTTATGTAACATCACACAAAACGTTTGTGAGTGGGAGTTTTTTTTTGAAAGTAGGCAACGAAAAAGGATGTGTTGCGCTTTTATTTTTTTTTTTTTAATAACGGGTGTGACAAAATGTTAAAAAATCATCTCATTTGTGTTATGTAACTCCGTTTGTTCAGAACGAATTTATTTATACGATTTTATAGAACCTATATGCGTGCATTGTTTTACATATAAATAACTTCTATAACAACTTTACATGAAAAAAAAGGACTTTTAATAAAGAAAATCAAATGACAAACATAAATCATATGGTTTCGTAACAATCAAAGTTCTAAATGATTTGTCTTTATTTATTTTTAAAATCAATGTAAATATTAAAATATATATAAATAAAAAATTTAAGAAATTTATATAACAAAAGTAGAAAAGAAACATTTTATCGTTAATCAGTTTTAAGTGTTGTTACTGTGTATTAAACAAAATAAAAAAAAAATTGTTTATAAATCTAATTAAAAAAAACATAATATAAATGATAATTTATAAAATACAAAAAATAAATAAACAAAAAAATATTTAAACTTAACCTAAACAAACATATATTCAGTGTTTTACTAATAAAAAAAATTATAATAAATTATGTAATCAAAATATTTATTATAATAAGTGTTGAAGTGTTTTTTTTTTGTTTTTTGTATAAGTGAGTGATTATTTTTGAAAATGAAGGGGCAGCAACTTTACTTATATTTATGCTCAAAATAAAATATAAAAAAATTATATTAAATTAAGCATTTACAACAAAATAGAAAAATAAAAGATAAATTTGGATACTACATTATACCCATTGATCAAGGAAGATAAATATAAAAAACAACGTAAGATCCATCCAAAACTGCATGAATATTTTTTTTATTTTTTTCACTAACTTAAAAAAAAAAAACATTTTACTTATTTAATGCAATTGATTACACTTTTGATCAAGTATATTTATTTTATTCCAGCTGCAAGTTAAACCATTTAAAAACAAAATATAACAATTTTTTCAGTACCTCATAAAATAAGGTACTTAAAAAAAAAGTGGGTGTGGCTTTTAAGTGAAAGTAATTAAATTACAATGAAGCAATTAAAATTTAAAACTAATAGGTACTTTTACTTGGGGTATTATCTCTGACTTTCGAAAAAAATATGAAGTTTTATATAAGTTTTTAATTTTTAGACTTGTTAATTTGTATCTTTTAGTAAGGAAATGACTAATTATTTTGTTTAAAAGTGTTCTTATCGAATACTTATTTATATTTATGTGTATATATATTACAAATGCGCGTGGTTTGCATTTCCAATTCCCAAAATTATCAATATAGCTGAGGAATAGCTCTAATTTAAGAATCATACATGTTCAAATATCCGAGTATACTTGCTTGCACTTGAGTTGAACCACAGCTATTCCGCTAAAATTTGTTCTTACTCTATAGGATTTAAAATTGATAATTTTGGTTTTCACTGTCGATTTGTCTAAGCAATTAATAAATGCATTGAATATTAAAGAAAAATTATCATTCCTTACATACAATATTGAAAAAAAATTAATAACAGTCGACTCTCTCAAAATCGAAATCCATCGAAATCATTTTCACTCAAAATTTTATTTAACTCAAATACATTCATTTAGTCATTGGTCTATTTTCACATCCTTTAATTTAAAAATTTCCCAAACTCTCTCTCTAACTGGGCAAAAATCATGGTAGTGGAAAATTTGATGTTCATGCTTTTTTTAAACATCAAAATTACAATTTACTTCTCAATGTTTTAACTTTGTTTGAAACAGAGTTAGTTTTTGTTTTATTTTATCTAATACAGCGAAAAAAATCATTTCGGGAACGCTTCCATAACTCAAAAACTGAAATTCAAGTGACAAAAAAACATATCAAAATCAATTAAATTTAGCTACCAGTATTCTTAACAATAATAGGGGAAAATTTTGTTCAGCAATTCTCACGTGCCTTACAAAAAAAAATGAGAAGATTCACTATTTCCATTTAAATAAAAGCTGTTCGACATATTCTGTCTGACTGAAATTACAGTGACAAAGTATCAAATTTTTATTCATCTAACGTGGAGATGGTGCTACAAAATGTCTCTCCGGTATGTGATGGAATTGGTTTATTGTTGCATAAATAGTTTTCTGCATGAATAAATTAAATTAAAGTTGTAATTGGAATTAAATTTGATATAGGTATGAGGAGCGTATAATCATTTAAGCGGCATTTCGGGAACGCCTGTTTTGGTATGAATAAATACTAAATATTATAATTTTTTGATGATGATATGAACGTCATTTTCGGGAACGCTTCTAGGCTATGAAAGAGTTATACAGCTTTCTCGAAAAAATTGCATAAAATTGCATCCGGTATTTTAAGTCGAAATCAAATACAAATATAGCTTGAATATGGAGTCTCATCATAAAGCTTGTAAAAAGAACTTGAAAAAGTTATCTATTTTGTAGGTATTCTGCAATAGTTGAAAACGGATTTTTTTAAGAAAAACTGAAATTAAGTCTGATTAAAAAAGTTAAAGTTATAGTAGATAATATATATCTCCGATTGACATAGTTTTTTAGAAACATCCATCATTTTCTGATGTGTTAATCAATTCCGGAAACACTATTTAATCTATTCTTTAAAGCAAAATCTTAAATTATTATGAAGTAATTCAATTTTTTTTCAACGTAGCCAGTAATATTTAATTCTACCGGTATCAAATAAATAATATAAAAATTGAAATATCATTATTTAATACAAATTTTATAAGAAAATCACATATTTTTGTAAAAAAATCACCCTAGAAAACAGAAAAAACTACATATAAATATCTTAACGATTTATTTTTATTTATTAATTTAAGAACTTAACTTGAATCTAAAAATGGATGCTGATTTTCCCTTCGTTATTAAAATGTATCTTTTTTTTCAATAAATCATGCACTCAAATTTCAATATTTTGTGATAAATTTAAAAAAATAAATAATTTTGAGCTTTGTCCGTTTCTAAGCTAATAAATAATATTGATAACTAAACGTAAGACATGAGCTCAAAAGTTTAATTATTTACTAAACAAAGTTGATTTTTTAATGATTTGGACCGTGAAATTTTACACCTCAATCATTTTGGCCCAACTGAAACAAGAAATTAGACAAGAAACTACACAAACCAATTAGGTGATAAATAAATGATTAATGCCTCTTTAGAACTTTTAAGCCAATAATATAACTACATACTGTTTACGAAATGGAAAAGGTTTCTTTATAATTTTCAATTTGATTTATTGACGGTTTTCTTTCATTAGTAAATAGCAACAATGCAACTTTTAAAATCTGACGTACAAATACAGGTAGTTGGTAATATTATTTGGTACGTTCTTTAAATGTCATCTTTTGAAATTTTCACAAGAAGTTTTCAAGTTGTGCGCGTATACTTGATAAAAATGCCTTCATGCTAAAAGAAATATTAGATAATTAACAACACTAAACTTTGCAAACCTATATTGTTTATTTGATCGACAAATTTTCTGCTGACTTACACTTTATATAAAATAATACATGATTTTAAAAAAAAATAATTAAAAACGTGTTATATCCAAATCTTTAAGTTGTTTATTAAATTTTAATTCTGAAAGTAAGTTCGCCTGACCCAGTAGTTCATTTGAGTAATTTAAGTCTGATTTCATCAACTATAAAATTATTATTTTTTAGGAAGACTGTAAATAAATTTAAATGATGCATATGCATTATGCTTATCTTTATTGTCGTATTAACTCAAATTAACATAACTAAATTTTTGGCATTTCTTAGGTAAGACCAGTTTTGATATTTTGGTTATGTTTATTATTTTATTCTTTATTCTTCATTCTTCAAACAAACCTATCCTTTCTTTAACATGTTAAAACGCATTAGAAATTAAATGCATGTACAGTTTAAAAACAAAAACGTTTGTATTAAATTAAATATCCATATAATACCTGCAAGAAAATAATATGCATTAAAAAATAATAATTTTTTTTATAGATAGTTTCCTTAAAATATAAAAAATACTCATCCAAAAACATAACAAAAGATTGCAATTCTATTTAGCAAAATTATGATTGCATTTTGTATTCAACACAAAATGCAATCAAATCAAACACAACATTGTGTCTTATTTTAAACAGGTTAATTGCTACACGATACTTTGATCAATTTGGCATTCAAAATTGTAGCAAGATGCATGATGTTCTTGTTTATGCTTTGAGAAATTGAGGTGCATGGAAATTCCTCTTTTTGAAACAATTCCATTTTGTTTATAAACCAACCAATTGCATATACACGATAGTATACTTACCTTGGTCTCATTATAATGATCCTTTGTTAGCAGTTGTTGCCAAAGTATAGAATCCTTTGAGTCTGATGTTGGTTTCAATTTCATCTTATGGCTTTATGCAGTTCTATTGTGAATAATGTTTTAATTGCAAATAGAAAAACGGATACTACAGTTGCACAATGCTTTTAGACAAATCGTTTTTTTTTTGTTTTTTGTTTTTGTAGTTCTAACGAGACTCTCCTTTCACTACTACTGCGGAATTAAGTTCATATATGCATAAAGTGATTTTTGTTTTGTATTGCTTTGCATTTAAAAGCACAGAAAATAGTGTTGAAAATCACGATATGAAAAATAAAATTAAAAAAAAAATATTGTAACAGAAGTTTCGAAATATTATATAGATATTCCAGGTAAAAGGAGACACAAAAAAAAATTCAGCAGTTCAGCTTCTCTCATGACAATAACTATTCTTTAAAAGTTCCCTAAACGCTCTTAAAAATTCCAAACATATTTTTCCCTAAAAACACGACATTTAAATTAAATTTTCAGTTGATATAAAAACAGATACTTAAAGTTTAACAAATAATAATGTAAAAATAAAAACAAAGTATTTTATAAAATACATATTTATTCGCTCATCAAAGCTTATAAAAACTCTCTTTTTGTCTCTCGTTTAAATTATAACGATGAAAAGTTTGTCTTAAAGATGAAAATAACTTCATGAATTTCTAAAGCCTCTTAGTAATCCTATTACGAAGGCTATTTTAATGCCACTCCATAACCATTACACTTCAAAGTAAAACATTTTCCGTTATATATCCAATGATGTGATGTTTAACCTAAAATGATTTAAAAGGTTATTTGACGAATAAACAAACACAAACAAAAAAAGAAATCGTAATCCTTAAAAAATGAGAGTTGTGTTGTATTTTTTTTTTTTCGTATTTTTTTTTTTAATCCTCACTCAGAGTTTGTAGGAACAAAAGTTATTTTTTTAATCTAAATTTAATACTTGCCTCTGGGGGGAAAGCTTTATATTTATATAATATATTTCCGGTATGACATCATCAAAACTTTACATCTGGGTTTTCTCTAGATTTGCTTCTGCATCACAACTAATTTAAACTGCA
Organism: Meliscaeva auricollis; assembly: GCA_948107695.1. Classification (NCBI taxonomy): domain Eukaryota; kingdom Metazoa; phylum Arthropoda; class Insecta; order Diptera; family Syrphidae; genus Meliscaeva; species Meliscaeva auricollis. The sequence continues at coordinate 72,556,095 of OX403618.1, read as the reverse complement.
TTTAAATGAATGCTTAAACGTCAGGTTCTGTAACTTTCAGAAGTAGGCAAGCAGGTTCAAGCATATTATGGTGACCATTTCTTATGTTTTATGCAAAGAAAAATCAATTTTATTATTCCAACTTTTTTTTTTAACAAATATTAAGCAATACTATTTAATTTTAAGCTTTTTAAATATAACGAAAAAGATTTTTTCGTCCACAACAATTTTGAGATAATCCACAAAAAATTCAAAAATATGCTTATTGATCGGCTTGGTTGAGAAAAATTTTTTATTTCAAAATAATGGAACCTCTTTGTAGTTGGTTCTTCATTTAATTTTATTGGTTTGAGCTAAAAACAGAGATTTCATATAAAAGTTTTTCGGGAGTTTTGAAAATTGATGTCTTTATAGATTTCGATGTGCTCTTTCCGCTCGCACCATCAAAAATTATTTTTTTTTGCATCCAAATGTGTAGCTTTTCAAATGCTTTTTTTGTAGCTACAATAGTTTTTTCGTTATTTGAAATTCCTCCAAATTAAGACTGAAATTATTATTTTTTTGATTTACAAAATTTTAGCTTTTTAATGCTAATTTCTTGCGCAAAAATTATTTATGTAGCTCTCATGAGTCATTTTGAATTCCAATTTTTATATTTAAAAAGGGTACTTCTGGTCCGCTGAAACTTATGGAAAAAATTTAAAAAAAAATGACTTCTTAACAAGATCTGTTACAAAACCAGATCTGTTACAGTCAAAATTTTCAAAAAAGTGCAAAAAATTGTGCAAAAACTTGAATATTTCAAAAAATAAAATGCACGACTGGGTCGCACGTACTTGCTTTTATAGATAAAATACTGTTTATGCTAAGCCTTTTTAATTAAAAATTTGTAAATGCAGTTTTAGAAAAAAAAATTAAAAATGCATAAAATTCGATTTTCAAATGACTAAAACAGCTTCTTTAATGAATTTTACCTCAAAACGAAGTATGCAATCAGATTTCTTCTATAATGATACATTTTTAGAAAAAAAAAATTGAAAATCGTAGAGCCGTTTTTTAAAAAAACTATTTGTTCTATATAAAATTTTGCAAGGACTTTTATAAAACAAAATTGGTAAACCATTTTTAAGATTTTATTTATCAACATCTAAAAACTCAATTTTGAAAAAAAAAAATATTTTTCCAAAACAAGGAAAAAGTGATTTTTCAAAAAAAAAAAATTCAAATTTTTATTTTAAATCCAAAAAAATAATTTTGGAATTTTTTAAGAAATATTATTACGGCAACTTAAAAGGATTCATATAAAAAAAAATGGTTGAAATTGATTGAGTCATGAAGGAGCAAATCAGAATTTAAAAAAAAAAGGTTCTATGGCAGGTACCGTTAATTACGGTTTTTGAAAAAAATGGTTGTCATTTAAAGATAGACCATACCCAAAGAAATAACCATGATTTTTTTAATCAAAATCGTAGGCACCGTTTTTGAGCAAAATGAATTTTTCTTAAACCGTTATATGACAGGTACCGTTATTTGGGGTCCAAAAAAAAATTCAAAAAAATGTCTGGGTATATTCTCCAAAAAACACCACATACCAAGTTCGAAGTAAATCCACCCATCCGTTTAGGCTGTGGTCTCTGATACATACATACAGACAGACAGACAGACAGACAGACCGACAGACAGACAGAATTGTCGGACCCACTTTTTTCTCATTCTCTATCATCTCTCAATTTTTTTTGCTGTACGAATGCATAACTTGATATATGGTACCCATATCGCAAGTAAAAAATAAAAATAAATTCTTACCAAAATTGTTTTTTTTCAATTATTTAAAATTTTATCTGCTAACTTCAGACTAAAAAAACATTAAAATGTCAGAGAAAATAATTTTTTGTATACAAAAATTCTCAGAAAAAATTTGGTCTGCCATTTTAAAGAAAATAAATATTATTGATGTAAAAAAAATAGTTTCTTAGATCAATTTCCGGGGCAACACATGATTCTTATGATTCAGCCATTTTACTGTATAAATCGGTGAAATTCCTGGTAGATGCTTAAGGAATCCATTCGTGATACTTAAGAAGATGACCAGTAATACTCAGTATTCACATGATAAATTATAACTAATCGGGTTGGTCAAGGCATGTGTGGTTTTATATGAACTGGAACTCGCAGACAATATGAAATAACGGCAATCGCTTTGTTTCAAAAAAAAATCTCGATATATTTGTTTTTAGTTTTTTTTTAATATCTTAAATTGATTCTTTTGATTCAAAAATGCCTTTAGTTTGTTTTTGGGGCATTTCTGACTTTTTGGTCGTAACTATCGGGATTTTTTTTAGAAAAAAGCCATCGCGGTGCATGTTTTCAAAAAAGTGGATTATTTTTAATACTTTTGTGTGTTTCCAAATAGACTAAATTCACAATGAGCTGAAAATTAGTACAGACCATTGAATCATCGAATTAATTAAAATGTCAAAAGTCCCAATAAGGTTAAGTGTCGAAAATGTTTTTTTTTTAATATAAAACAGCTTTAAGAAAAAACTGTAACCCATACAAAAAAGACAGATTTCCGCACAGTAATGTATTATTTTCAAAATATTGACAAAAATCATAGACTTGTATGCTTTTTTACCCCTTGTCACTGATCCATAATAAATTTTTAGTCTTCAACAATATCTTTGATTAGTTTTCAAAATCTTAACAAACACAAAATTTGTTGGTACAAAAATATGGTCACCATAATCATATACTTGTACTTTCAAAGAGGTGTGTACTCGAAAACAAGAATAATAATAATAATACACTTCCACTACAACAGCAGTTGTTGTGTGGTTGGTTTTTGAGTGTCAGCCAGAAGCACTTAAGGACTTAAGCTAAACAAATCTTATTGTTAGTTTTGGACTGAAGTCATGTGTGAGCTATTCTGTTGCTGGTATCTCACACAAAAAGCTTGGGTAAGGGTGCTTTCGTTTGTTTGTTTGTTTGTATTTAGGTTGCATTCTTGAATAAAATTCTCTGAATATTTTGCTGCCTCACGCTGGGTCACAAAAAAAAAAAAAAAAAAAAAAACTAAAAAAACCGCACGTACAAATGATATGATCCTCGAAGGACTCTTCACTAGGACACAATACACAATCTCTACCCAGACTGGAGTGAAATTGAAAGGCAAGAACAAAAAAAAAACATACCTTCACACAAAAACCAAAGCCAACAACTTGAAAATGTGTTACCTCTAGAGGCGCCCTTAACACCACTTAAATGACATCCCATCATCCACATGCGAGGAGAAGGATGAATCTGTTTGCTTTAAAAAAAAAGAAGAAATGCTTTAATCTAGGAATTCTTGAGATTTATTATCTGGCAAGGAGGACAGTTTTGTTTTTTTTTTTGTTCTGCTGAGCATAACAGAAGCAGAGCCAGGTCACGAGGAAAATACAAACGGTTCGAAATGAGACCATCTCTAGGCTGAAGGCATTTTTCATGCCTGCCATGAACATTACTCTTCCGTTTTTTTTTTTTTGTTGTATTTGTCAAGGATTACCTTTTATTTCTTATATCTTTGGCAGTTTTTTCATATAACTTTCGAATGAGATATAAAATAAGTTTTTTTTTGTTGTTGTAATTTTTTTGCTGCACTTTGTGAAAAAAAAACTTTTTAATCCAAAATATTCTTCTCGTTGCACTGATACGTTAACAAGGACAACTTCAGTTTTTCAGTGGAAGTGTGTACGTAATGTCCTGAAACAAAAAGAAAAAAAATAATAAAAGAGGAAGTGTAGTTATCTGCTACTTGGACAGGAAGGAAACTTTGCAAGCCATATTATAAGGATTCTAAAGTTATTTCCTTCATTTGGTTCTTCCTTTATTGAACCAACTCTCTCGTCTATTTGTCTATAACAACTATCTATTAAGTTGAGTGAACGAGGAGTGTAGTTCAGAAGTTCAGGTGTAGTTGAATTGTCTTCTTTTGTGTGATTTAAAGTTTGAAACTTGAAAGACGGATCTCTTTTGTGTGCTCATTAGAGGCAAGAGCTTTTCAAATTTGTGAAATTGTGTTAAGTTTCAATATTGGTCAATTACAATTGACTTTTTCACTTTAAGAGCATTGCAAAAAGGAAGTGATTTCCGAGATATGTACTTTTGAGAAAATGGCATAAACATTTTTGTGTATGAATACTTTTTTACGATGGGGAACAAATGTTATTATTAGGAATTTTATTGTAGCAAGAAGGGGTCTAATTTCCTTAATTTAGTTAAGGGAGACAATTTTTGATCGCAGAGGTATTACCAAAAGCGTGATACATTAAAAAAAAATCATTAATTATACCACAATTTAAAATATTTAGATGCTAAATGAGAAGTTGTATTTGCGGCATTCAATAAATCAACCAAACATGACATTACGACAATGCGAAAAAAATGGACAGTAATGTCTGTCACAGCCTAAACGGATGGGTTGATTTACTTCATACTTTGGAATGTTCTTTTACAAAAAAATAAAGCTACCTGCCAATACCAGTTATACAAAAACTAACTTTTCTCAAAAAGGACTCCTACGATTTCGAAAGCGTTTTTTTTTTTCCTAAAAATCTGCTACTAATGGTACCTGCCAGAACTGTTTGTTTTAAATTTTTGTTGTCTCCTTAGTGACTCCCTTTTGATTTCAACGGCTTTTAACATAAATGTTTTTTAGTTGCGGTAATAAAGTCAAGTAAAAACATTTAACGATACTGGCTTTTTAGATACAAAAACAATTCGATATATATTTTTTTTTTTTTTAAATCGATTTTTTGTTTAACGGTCCAATGATTTTGTGTTTCATATTTTGTTTTTAGATAGCGGAATAATATCTTAAAAATGACATAAGAATTTTTTCTGAAAAATCAAAATTTTTTACATGTAGGTATGAGCAAATATTACTATTCCGTACACGTAGTGTAAATTATCAGTATAGCGATTGGCATACAAATTTTTGTTTAGAACTAGTCTATTTCATCATAAAACACCATGAAACGTAAAGAAAACACGTTTTTAAGACATTTTTATGTGCGTGTGCCATTTTAAATAAAACCTTCTTGAGCTTTTTTATACAAAAACCTTTTAAAAATGTCATTTTTGTATGGGGAGTGGTACAAATTTGCCTGTTTTTTAATTGTTCCAGTGAACAATGGTACTGATTTTCAAAACCTTAAACAGGAATACTTAATTATCAAAAGATTTGGTAAAAATCAATGTTGTTCACTTTTTTGTAACAAAATTCCAGCAACGGTATGGAAATGTTTGGGATTTCTAATGTAATTCTTATTTATTTTACAAAATTAAATTGCATACTGCGTTTTAAGATCAAATTCATTAAAGAAGCTATTTTAGTCATTTTAAAACCGAATTTAATTTTTTTCTTAGACTTAAATTAAAAATTTTGGCAATTCAAGCTTTTTAGCTACAAGAGCAAGTACGTGTAATCCAGTTTGTGCACTTCATGTTTCTTTAACGATTTTCAATTGGTATATTTCAAAAATACATCTTTCTAAAAACAAACAGAAATGACAAACTTAATTTGGAGTAGCACATTACTGTTATTATTTTGTTCACTTCCCACTAAAAATGCTGTTGGAAATACCCAACAAAAAATTCTCCTTAAGTATGAGCCCTCAAAATTAATATTTAGTACTGGCCCCGGCGTTTGTTGATTTCCCATTACAAAATACACGCACATTTTTTTCAAGTTTCTTTAAATCAGCAGTTTTTTTGCTATTTCAACGTGCTAAAAAGCAAATTACTCTGAATTAAACAATCTACATGCGTGTCCATTGCAAAATCATTGAAAATTTCGCGGTTTTCTGCATTTTTGACCATGTTCCATCACGAAATTTTGTTGACAAACCTCAGATTTGGAATCAGCACCCAAAAACACATAAAGTATGAAAGGTTCTAAAACCAATATGGTGTAAAACTCATAGTGACCTACATTTATCATTTGAGAGGTCTCAATAATCGTTGTTTCTTTTTATGATGGCAAGATATAATGTAGGTATCTCGTTCAGAAGAAACACTGACTAACAAAATTAAATTTTGATCAAACATTGATATAGAATTCCAAAAAATCGATGATTATTTTGTAGGAAATAGCTTCTTAATAATTTTATATTAGTGAAACACAATAGATATGATACTTATAAATCGCCAGTAAAATGAATAAAGTTCTTACTGAAAAACCGAACAAAATTAAAATTTTTTTACCTGACACAAAAAACGTATTTTAAAGTATCTTTATAATATTATTGATAAAATATCTCCTTAAAGCTATAATTCTTCTGAAAGAAAAACGGGGATGTAAAAGCATTTAAAATGCATAGCAACTTTGACTGTAAGAGAAAGTATGGTTTTTAATTTGTTTTAATATTTCGCTGCTTTGAAACCGCTTCGAAAAAAAATTAGAGAAACAAAAATAATATTCTTAAATGGGAAAAATTGAATCAGTCCAAGAACTAATCTTAAATTATTCTGTAAAATGTATTAACTTATAAAATTTTCAAAATGTTGGATGGAGTAGGTGCCTTTAAATGCCAAAAGTATTTCTTATTGACATTGACTGGACTACGAAAGAATTCATATTTTTTTTAATTTCTTACATTTTCTTTCAATTTTGTGTAGCAAAGAAAATAAATAAAAAGTGCCGCATAAAGGCTTTATTTCCACAGGAATTAAAATATAGGACCAAAGAATCAGGAACGATTAAATAAACTGTTAGTACGTGTTGTGAAGTGCCTATCCCTGATTTCAGACCTAGTTTTATTATAAGACAGTGGTGAAGACACAAAAAAAAATTGGCCCTACCATACTCTCTGTCTGTATTCCACTTTATATCATGAGTTACAGGCTCTGCTAGAAATCATTTAATCGGCAATTAATTTTAATTCATTTAAACATTGAATTTTACTTTCAAACTTCCAAGTCGTTTCATAAACACTCAATATTTCTTAAATTAATTTTCAACACATAATAATAAAATTAATTTGCCAATTCAGTAAACGACTGCCCGCCGACGCCGCCGCCGCCATAGCATTGAATCGATTTAACATTATTATTTCAAAGAAAATTTAGTTTGCCCGAAATAAACTTCAGCCTCCCTTGCCCTGTTATCCCGAGAGCCGAGAACTATACAAAACCGAAGAAATATTATGTGCCTACAAGGAATTATACCCAATCGACAATAACCAAGGACTTCTACTGCAACAACAAAAACATCCAACGACTTTAATTATGATTGTCGTCAGAGCGTGAAATTATACGCCTCAAGAAATATTTTTCTCCCAAGCTCACAAACAGACTTTCACAACTACTATACCACCCACAACCACAGTCACAGATTTGGCCATTATATCACATTTTTTTCATTACAGCGACACCATTACAGTTACATTGGCAAATGGAGTATTTCAATGTATGTCTCAGTGTTCATGGGTCATTCAGACCTCCCGTGCACTAAATGCATCTGTTGCCATCGGAGTATTGTTTTTTTTTTGTTGTTGTCATTTTTTTTCTATTTGCAAGTGGTGAAGGATAACAATCCCATTTGGTGGTAATGGATTTCCGTGAAAATAATGCGGAAAGTGCGGTGCTGGATGGTGGTTTGCTGTCGTAATGGCTCCGACATCATTTGTGGTCTATTTAATGTAATGGGGGGAGGGGAGGAGGATGGTAGATTAATGACATGTGATGGTCAATTTCATGACACGGTCCACAAACAGATGTACTATCATCAAATTTCAGGATATGGACTGACAATTTTTATAGATTTTTTTTTTTTTAGAGCCTTTGTTGGACAGAGTTACCTTTTGGGAGATTTATTAAGGTATACCCTTGTCTCGTATATTATTTTATAGGGATGAAAAACTGTGGTCAATTTCAAGTTCAAATATTATTTCTTTATTTTTTGCCTTGTTTAAGAATGAGAAATACAGAAAAACAAAAACAAAAAAGCCAAAAGTATTATAGTGCAAGGATTTCTTGTTGAACATGACAGCAACAACCGAGGACGACTTAAAGCGTTTTAAATGGCAAATACAAAATAAAGAGCAATGCTTTTAGCTTTTTATGTTGACAAAGTAACCACACAACGGATGGCACAAATGGGTGTATATAATCCTTTAACAATGCGGATTTATAAGGAAGATATACAAGTGCGCAGTCAAGGGAGGATAACATTTTGCACGAAATGATACTCCCTCTCCTTAACTACATGTGATACAGACGATTTACTTCTTTAAATCGAATACAATGTATTTCTTACTTGATTCGCTTACGCTAGCTTAGAATCCTTAGATACATTATTAACGGCAAGAGTTTGTTTATTTTTCTTTTTTTTTTTACTTTTTTACGAAGACACAACATAATCATATTTTAGAACGGAAATTTAAGATTTTTCTCAGATAACTTGATATTTTTTTTTTTTATATATAAAAATATTCCTGAATTATTAGGAAAGTAAAGAGCTTTGTGTATGTTTTGATTGATCCATGACATAGATTTTGCACAATAAAAAAAAAGACAGATGGATTAGAAGATTGGTAATATTTTCATTCTCAGCTAAAAACTTTCAAAGATTAGAGTTAGTCCGGAAATTAAGAAATCATTTCTTGTAAACTGACAAACTTTGAGAAGAATTTAAAATTCTTAGAGTAAGAAAGTATTAAATAAAAATGGACTTTGTATTATAATTCAGACTTACTATCTTCTGAAGAACTTATCGTTCCCCTCATTCCAGAAACATGAATATACAAATTTAATTTTTTTTTTCACATTGCTCCCTTTAATGATATTTATTTCAGTAATCTCTGTCTTTTAGGAACTTAAACTGTGAAAAAAGTAAGGTCAGATTAATATATTAATGTATCAAATCGATAAATACTAAATTCGGTCACAATATTCGACAGCGATTAGCTTTGAAAACCGACCTTCTCAAGTTTTCAATTATTCACATTCATCCTTCTGGCATGAAGGGGAAATTAAATGTTTGGTTCAATTTTTCATTATTTTTATTATTTTCAAAGCATACTCTTAAGTAATTGGTCTTTCAAAGCTTGTATACACTGCGATCGCAAGTAATATGATATTATATACTTATAAAGAACCAGTACCTTTTGACTTACAATAATTGGAAGGTAGTTTCCAGAAAAAATATGTGTACCTGTTGCACTGAAAATAAGCGGTAAAAACGCGAAAAGAAATAATTATTTTTTTATTTTTTTATTTTAGTCATGATCATGATTGCAAATCTAAAAACCCTTTACTTTTGTTTCAAAAGCTTGATTGCTTGTAACAAAGAAACCGTTCGTTCGACTTGAAGCTTTGCAGGAATTTTTTCATTGTATTTACCTATAAAAGTCACAGTCAACATTCGTCATTTTAAAAATAGCTGCAAGTTAGTCGCTATTTGTTTAACAGTTCATAAATATCCCTTTTTTTATGTTTTTTAAAATTAATGTCAGAGACAAAAAAAAAATAAGTACGTTAAAGTTACAAAAGTATCTTATAGAAAATAAATTTGTTCTTATATGTTAATTTGTCCTTCCATTACATTGTACTCATTTTTGTATGTACAAGTGTATAAATAAAAATTCACTACTTTGTAGTGAATATGTTCAAATCGAACCTATGGAAAAAAAGTTGTAATTTCTTTTCGACGACCAAAGCAGACATTTTTGCTAGATTTTTATAAAACCCAATCATAATTTTATGTGGCTTTGATAAAAAGTTATGAAACTCCGTGTGCAGTTTTAGAAAAAAAATTAAAAAAGCATAAATTCAATTTTCAAATGACTAAAACAGCTTCTTTAATGAATTTTACCTCAAAACGAAGTATGCAATCAGATTTCTTCTATTATGATACATTTTTAGAAAAAAAAATTGAAAATCGTTAGAGCCATTTTTAAAAAACTATTTTTTTTTATAAAATTTAGCAAGGACCCACTTTTGTACAAAAAAATTGGTATGCCATTTTTAAGATATTATTCATCGACATCTAAAAACTAAATTTTGTAAAAAAAAAATATTGAATGGTTTTCGAAAAAATGATTTTTCAAAAAAAAATTCAATTTTTTTTTAAATCCAAGAAAATAATTTTCGAAATTTTTCTTACTTAATATTATTCCGGCAACTTAAAAGCTTTCATGTAAAAAAAATGGTTGAAATTGATTGAGTCATGAAGGAAAAAATCAGATTTAAAAAAAAAACGGTTCTGTGGCAGGTACCGTTAATAACGGTTTTTGAAAAAAAATGGTTTTCATTTAGAGATATACCTAATCCAAAAAAATGACTATGATTTTCTTAATCAAAATCGTAGAAACCATTTTCGAGAAAAATGAATTTTTCTAAAACCGGTAAATGACAGGTACCGTTATTTTTGTGGTCTCTGATACATACAGACAAACAGACAGACAGAATTTTCGGACCCACTTTTTTTTCATTCTCTATCATCGTAATGTCATGTTTGATTGTTGTCTCAACTTTTTTTTTTTGTACGAATGCATAACTTGATATAAGTACCTATATCACTAGTATAAAACTCTTTTTACTGTTATCTCCGCTCACAGACTACAGAAAATTCTGAAGGTTTATACACAAATGTATTTACCTAATTTACAGGGCTGTGTATATTTTCAGTTTCAAAATGAAAAAATAAAAAAGCTGAAAAAAACCGCTGGAAACTGTAAAATAACTTTCAATAAAAAATCTTATTTTTTTCGTTACTCGTAGAAAAAAATATTTTAAAAATCTAATTCTTTCACGCATGTGTGGAAAACACATAAATCTAAAAGCCATTTTCAGTTTATATTTTTCCCGTTATTCCTCGATTTTTAAATTTAAAAAAATCCACTCAAGTAAAAGGAAGGAACTGTCCTGTTCAGTTCCACCTTTGGAAGAGACAAAACTTCCGAGATATTGAAAGTCTTCTACTTGTTGTTCAAAAATATTATCTTGAACGGATGAGTTACTTCCAGTTCCAAGGCTGATCATTTTTGTTTTTGACGTATTCATTTTAGCCCCCCTGATTTCTGCTGGTCCCTCCATCCTTGTTGTCATTTGATGAAGATCCATCATCCTTTCGGAGAGTACGCTTACGTTGGGATGTCAGAGTCTATTAGCAGCATATCGCTTATCACTAAAAAGAATAGAATTGGTGACAGTATGCAACCCTGCCGTACTCTATAATGTACTTAAAATTCAACTGCGACCTTCGTTTACGTGAACGTGACACTTGCATTCATCGTTATTTGCTTTGATAATAGCAATTAACTTGTCTGGAATGCCCCTCTTGCGGAAGAATATCCAAATAAATTCTCTGTTGACACTATCGCATATTTAAAATTAATGGCCATCAGGTTAAGTGGCGATAAATATACACACTTTTCAATAATGATCCGCAAAGTGTTAATGTTTTCAACACAAGATAATCCAGCGAAAAGTGTGTTTCCTACTTAGGTCCTTAGATATTGATGAGTCCGTTGTGATCCTTTTAAGGGGCATAGGGCCTCAAATAGCCAAATGCCATCATCGTTTGACCAGTCCTTATCTGAGGCGAAGTGTCAGTTTCGTTAGCGGAATTTTAATCAGTTACGAAGGATTCTAACCTCCGTATAACCTATCCTAGAAATAGAAAGCTAGGAGCTGTTTTATTATAGTGTTTTTATTTTGTTTTTCGTTCACTCGCACTTACAAATTTAGCAGGGCAAGTCTGGTTGTACGAGATCAGTATCCAGCTGTTTCCACGAGGAGGTAAAATAAGCACAATTGATTTGTTGAAAAAGTTGCGGATCACTAGGAGACACCAAGTTGGCCCCAATAAATGCCTATCCGACCCAATCTTAGGTGTTCTTTTATACGATCTAAAAAGAATGAATTATCTTGGTAGCCGCAGGCGGAACGCAAACACCTCTCCAACTGCATCAAATCTCTTTTCTTCGGAAGCTTGACTATCATTCCCTTTTTCCACTACTTCGACAAACACTCGGAGTTCCATCAGGATCTCTCTCTATGAATGAATGCAATAACTTACTCAATGTCGTTGGCGCTTGTTAGAGATCTGCGGCAATACCGTCGAGTACAACTGCTGTTTTTTTTTTCTACTTCTACGCTTCTACTCATGTCACGTCGCAGACTACGGTAAACTTTTCTTATCTTCACCAAGGGTGATACTTAAAAGAGATTTCCTAAGATTTAAAAAAATAGTGACTTTGTGATCATACATATTTCAAGTGTTTAACGAGTGTTTAAATATCTTTTATGACCGCTAGGAGGAAAAATCCACTAAAGTCTTTTTATTTAATACACTAACTACTTGCCATGGACTTTTCCTTGCAAATACTCAAGAAAGTAGACTTATTTAAACTCAGACTTCTAGTATTTTGATACAATTTTATAATATTGCTTGAACTTACGGTCCTTAATTTCTGCAAAACAACAACTTGTTGCTTTGCAACATTGCCCTACAAAAACTGATAGAAACACTGCTACTGATTTAATTTTCAAGAGTGATACTGCTCCAACCTCTAGAATATATAATCTCAAGCTCCTTTTGCTGGGGTGACTCTTGGCCATAATGAAGTTAATCATTTTTATTTAAAACAATTTCACTGCTCCGTGAAATTCAATTATTTGCCAACGATTTTTCAGAAGCCAGATCATTTACTATTGCTCATATATACCTGCTAGACCTTGAATAAACAAATGTGTGCGAGGCTTAGACTAACAAAAGACCTTCCATAAATTTAAGGGTTTTACAGATTTAAGGGAATCGCCGTCATCATCTTCACAATGGCACTGAGTGTGCCATGTCGGCCACCGTGCGTCGCCGCCACCAGTCCACCATCTGCATAGAATTCGATTCTTTTTGTTATTGTTTCACTTTATTACGGTAATAAATTTTGGAGCTCAGGTTCAAAAGGTATGACGATGATGGTGTCGTGTGGTGTGGTTTCCTCGCAATTTTGAAGCTATACTCTTATTTTTTTTTTGGGTGTTCTTCATTTCACTTTACGTGTAAATTGGTCGTGAGGGCAAATTGAAAATTTCCGTTTGTTGGATTTGTGGTTGACTATTTGTCTTTTGGGTAAATGGAGATTCTGTTTTTTTTTTTTTCCTTTCTTTTCCTAAGTCAAAAAGGTGGTCTCCTACAAATTGAATAAGGGGGTGTAATTGAAACATTAGACCACATCTTTTATAAATCATCTTGTTGTTGGTGTTCGTCTAGCAATTTTGAGGTTATAACATAAATAAGCCATAGCAAATGGTTTTTGGGGGAAAATTTAATCAATTTTTATCCAAAATAAAAATAGGAATGTTCAAAAACATACAACCAAATTGAATTCATAAACAAAAATGTATATTTCTGTCAATGCTACAAACCAAAGGGTGTGAGTCTGGTACAATAAGTCCGCAATGTAAATATCAAAATACTCCAAAACAACACTCAATTCCTGAAATAAAAAAAAAAAACTCCAAACCTCAAAAAAGTAAATAATGAACTCGGCAGTCGACAACTATAATGAAACCAATGAAGATTAGCAAAATGGCAACCAGTCAATGTCTCGGTGCCATTTAGGGTTAAACAAATTGCATTTTTTATCTCGCACACATCTAATGTAAATAATGATCATTAACTGAACCAAAAAGCTCATATAACTTTTAAGTAAGGACACAAAAAAGAAGTTAAATTAAAATGAAATGCTTTACTCTGTCTGGGGAGCCTTTATCGTGGTAATGTGGTTGGAGCTGGTTTAGAGCAAATATTATTAGTTCAATGGCAAAACACACAAAAAGTCCTACAATACATTTTGTTATGAGCCAAGAACTACTGCCCCACCCAACTCATGTGTGCAGCAAAAAAAAAAGTGGCAACAAAAATCCAAGTATGTTGTTTTCTAACGACAAAAAAAAAAGTTTTTTAAGCTCTATTTATTGGCGTTGTTGCTTTTGTCACAGTTTAGGTATGAAAAAAAAGCGAAAAAACAAACAAATGGGGACTAAAAACAAAGTAAAAGAACTGAAAAATTGTAACTAATGTTTGATACTTTGTTCTTTTCAACAAAAGAAATTTTTCGAATAGTTCTTGTGGGATGTTGAAGTAATGTTAAAAGCGAGAGCGAAACATATACAGAGAGCTCAACTCTTTTATATATGCTTTGGGTGTGGTTCGAGGACTAAATTGTGCCCTGAGGAGCATAAGAAAAAAAGAATCTTTAAAATTTCTCCTAAGAGAGAATGTTTTTCACAGTTTGTTTGATACGTCTTTGCTTTTTAAATTGAAAATATGTGCTTTAGAGTTAGCAAAAACTTTTGCTTGCAAGGTTTTTTGTTTTACATAAATTAGAACTTGTTGGTTTTTTTTTTTTTTTTTTTTTTTTGTTAACAATATTTTATTATTCTATTTATAGCAGAGATTTATTCATAACTTTGAAAGCTCCTTACATTATTTTGTCATAATGAATTTTATATAAAATTGTGATGTGTAGTTATGAGCATTTTTCTTTTAATAGGGTCACTGTGGCGTATACGTAATTTTATTTACTTACAATTATAAATAAGACAAAAATGTAGTACGTCCAGAATTGTTGGGAAACAAGGAAGGCCTGTTTTGTTAAAATGACTAAGAATGGAACCAATATAAAAAATTAAGTTATCGCCAACACTATACTATGCAGTGTTATGTTATTTTAGTTCATGATCCCACCAAAGTGTAGGTTGACTAAAAAATTAGTTCTTAAAATCTTTAAATTGATGATTTTAGAATTACTCGACAATTTAAAAGTGAGCAGCATAAGCTTTCAAGAAAAAAACGTAGTTTTCTTCAAAAAAAAAAAAAAAGATTTTTATCCAATTTGTTATGTGAAATTGAAAATTGAACAATCAGCATGGCAATTAAATTCCAAAATTCATTCTTTTTTGTTATTGAATGTCTCGCTTGAAACGAGTTATATCCTACTTGAAGCCTTCTTATAAAAAAAAATGTTGGAATTGTAAAAAAAATCGAAATTCGAGTGCAAACTATTTTTTGTATTTTACTTTTTCAGAAAATCACCAATAGATGTCTGAATTAAAATTTGTATGGTGTAAATTATATGCAACAGATGTCGCTAGTGTTCCTATGTGTGTTTTTTTAATGTTTCAAAATATAATTGTTAATGTTGTTAAAAGAAACTTACTATATTTTTAGTTGATTCCTCAATGGTCGATTTGTGTGATGTGAACAAACTAATGGGAATCCAACATAATATTTTGGGTTCTGATTTTTTTTCATTGCACGTTTTTTTGCAATTTTAATTCATTGTTTTAAACAAATAAGTTTGTTCGCCATTTTATTAAATGATTGTCTAGGAAATCATCTTAAACTCTTAACACCCAAGCTTGAAAAGATATTCTTAAGTGTCTAAGGCTGCAGTTGGATGTACAGACATACAGACGAACAAACAGATAGACAGACAGAATTGTAGGTCCACTTTTGTTTTTTTGGTCATTAGTACCTACTTAATACTCTTAGGACCAATTTATTCACCATTGATCATCTTAAATCCATGATTATGGCCAACTGTAAATAGTCGAATGTCCACTTAAACTATTTTTGTTTTGTTTTTTGAGAATTCATAGTTTAAGTTCTTTATCATGGATTAAGTTAATCCGAAACCTCTGAAAATTATGTTAAAAACTTAAACAAACTAGCTTTTGACATGATACATTTTACACAAAACCATTCCAAAGTGTAACAATAAGTGATCATAATGTTGTGCTAAATAGGCAAGAAAAAATTGCTCGTTGTGTGGAAAAAAAAAGTTCGGCACGCTCGAAGTCTTAAGAACTAAATTTCGGTTTTATTTTAAGCACATTTTGATTTTCTTTCTTTTGACATCAAATTTTTCTTCAATGTTTGTGTGAAATTGCGTTTTATTTACCTCAATAGTTTGTGACAAAATGGAGTAACGTCATTATGAAATGTGTTGATTACAGGTAAATGGTTCATGTTCCTTGTCATATGTTAAGGACTCATAATCTTTAAAAATCTATTTTTTTTAAATCGATGTATGGAAAAATACGTTGTTTTGCCTATCTGCCACTTACTTCCTTCATACATTTGTATCACATAATTACTTCTGCTATTTATTTTTTTATTGTACATTTTTTATCTTTTTTTTTTTTTTTTTTTTTGTTAATTTTTTTAGTTCTGCATTTTCATTCTTGTTACTTGCTTTGGAAAGATCCCTGATTTAAACTATATTTTTTTAATATTTCGTATTGTTTTATTTTATTTTATTTAAAAGTATGACTTAATGTGAAAACTTACTTTTTCTCATTGTTGTGTCACTGGGGCGTATGGGTTTTTTTTAATAATTTGTTTTGGTAAATATTTACTTAAACGATGCAAAGCGATATTTACCTATCAAGACCATTCAGTATCTTATTACATGTTGAATATGATAAGTAATTGGTGTGATTTTTGGTATCTAAGAAATTTTTGAAATTTTTAAGTCCAAAATTAGAAAAAATCTAACAAACTCGGTACCAATGTACAAAATTAAAATCTATTTTATTAAATTTAGTACTCTTGTTCATCCCAGTTACTATTTTGAGAGCATACTGATACTGGTAATACACTAGTAAAACAAAGGAACAAGAATTGTATTTTGTTTTTTTTTTTTTGTAATTAAAAGTGATTTTTTACAGAACGTAATCTTGTTATTTTAAAATGTTTTAATAAATTATTGGTTTCAGCTTCGCTGATTGCGTTGCCATAAGAAATTAATACCGGGTATTCCCTTAAATTATTGCTTTTCCGTTTTCAAATGATATAAATTTTTTTTTTTCAAAAAATAAAATGTATTTATTCACAAAATTTAAAAAAAAATTCAAGCAACAGGGACCATTTTCAACCCATAAAGTATTTTTTAGTTGTTCGGACAGGTTCCGAGATAATTTGCTTTAGTTACTCAATTTATGTTCATCAATGTACCAACTAGAGAACGTAAAGATAGAGCACAGATTTTGTGTACTCCCTGTCAACTGGACAGTGTTCAAGTGTAGCAGCGCAATAAAAACAATTTTCTATCATTTAACTATTCTAAAAGGCCCAAATGATTAATTTTTTTCTCTGCAAGAAAACCTACATACATTTAATTGGCGCTTGGACAATAATGAAAATTAAACTTATTTTCATGCCTGGTCAAATAAAAATACAATTAAAACATCCCTTGGGATTAATACTTAGTAAACAATAAAATGACCCTTAAATCTTTTTCCCATATCCAATTTTATCTAATCTCTTCTTTCTATTATCTTTCTTTATTAGATTGTTTAAAGACAAAGTTTACTCTCAGAACATTCCATTCTTGTTAGTTAGTGACAACAAAATGCAATCACTGTCCTTGTATACGTACAAGTATCTTTATTCTAATTAACTTAAGCAGTACAAAAACTCAGCATCTGGTACCGAGACTATCTATAATGTAAGACTATAAAAGAATGAACGAGGAATAAGGTAACTAATTGGTTAAGCTTGTTATGTCATTTGGAGCGAGTTAATATGTTTATATAATTTTTCCAAGTAAAAAGCACTTTGTTTCCCAAGAAAAAAAAATAAAGAGAGTTTGTTAATAAGTGTAGGTCTAGGTAGGTGAGTAAAATTTTATTCAAGCCCCTCATATAATACACTTAAGAAACAATTAGTTAAGGCTTTTAAAATATTAATCCTGTGAAAATTCCAGCAGTAAATTGAAAATTTGTTCTCACTTTAATATCATTATTTTCCTTTCTCTTAACAGGAATTTATTGGATACTCTGGAACACAACCCTCTTGCATGAATTGAAAATACATTAAAATGAACAAATTTATCAATTTACTGATGCATCCTTTTCCTCAGATTAAACTAAAAATGCATTATATACGTCGTACAATAAAAGTGAAAAAAAAGGAAAAGTCATATGAATCCCAAAGTCAAAGGAACACGTGTGAACACTCCTCACAGAATCTTTTGACTTATCACTATGTTGTCAGTGTCACTTGACAACACAGTACCCACTCCTTTTCCATTTCACATCTCACAATTGGAATATTTTATTGTCAGTTGCTTTGGGGACAGAAAGGGGTACTTTCGTGATATTTCTACTGGAATTTTTCATTTTATTATTGGCTTTGGATTCTTAAAGAAGAATTTATGCTTTAACTTTAACAATATTAGAAAATTATTTCATTAAAATTCAAAACTGAATGCATATCCAGCTTTTAGATTATGAATGTAAATAATGTTCATTAGACAAGAATTTTAGCAAAGAAATTTTGTTTCTGACAATGCTAAGAGTTCTAACGACAAAAATGCAATTTGATTATATTTTGGTAGGTATTAATTTGGAAGATGGATAAAAACTGTCCCTGAGCAGTATTTTTGAATATTCAGTTCATACGCTACTAATATACTACATAACCATATCGGACGTACTTGTTCTTACAGCGAATGTTGTTCAGAAAACCTTTTCTTAAGCTCTGTAACATTGGTCTGCAGTAAAAATCACATATAAACCAAACTATAGTTTTCTAAAGGAACCCGAATCTGAAGTAAAAACTACCCTAGCAAGGAACGTTTTTGAGATATGCAAATATGAACATGTCAAAAATAATTTTTTTTTTTGTAAATTTAATGTCGATTTTCTTTACTGACAAATACTTTATTACAAAACTATTAATGAGATGTGAATAAAGTGCATTTCATTTGTCTAAATCATTTTAAATCATTTAAAAATTTGATTTCGACGCAAAGATATTGGAAAGTGAAATTTATGATTTGTCCAAAATACTCTCTTTAAGCGTTTTTAGAGGTGGAAAGTTTTAAAGTAATAACTTTCAATGGCTAACTTTATGTTTTTTGGGATGCCGAGTACGAATCTGAATTTATCCAACAAAATTTTTCATAGGAAACGTGAGAAATCATTAAAAAAATAATTTTTTTATTGTTGTTGGTGGATAATCCAAAATATGAATATTTTTCGCTTAAACCGTTTATATAAACCAAATGTAGCCAAAATTTATAAATTTATGTCTTGACAAATTTTTTAAGACTTCTGGGATCTTCACAAAAGAAAATGGCACGACTGGGTAGCACTTACTTGTTCTTAGGGTCAAAGTTGCTGTGGACTCTAGAGCTTGTTATATAATGTTTTAAGAAATAAATAATTTTATAGAAAAAAAAAAAAAAAAAATCATCACTAAAACTTCCTAAATTGTTTTGATCTCCAAACTTAGTATGCCATTTGATTTGATTAAAAAAAGATACATTTTTAGAAAAAAAATTTTGAAAAGCAGACAGTATTGAGAGAACCACTTTTTCACATTCTCTATCATCGTAATGACATGTCTGATTGTTATCTCGAGTTCGATTTTTTTTACGAATCCTAAAATTGCCCTATAGAACCTGTATCGCAAGTTAAATTGAATATAGCTGATAATGAATTGAAAATATATCACTCTTCGAGGAAAACAATTTTTTGTTTAATATTTAGGGGTCATAGCCTCGATTTTATCAAAATTAATTATTAAAAAAAAATCTAAACATAATTTTTTGACAGAAAAATTAGTGTCAAAATATTTGCCAGCAAATATTGAATAAAATTGTGTTTTTTTTATCAAAAACAGCTCGCTTTTTACTGATTTAATGGTTTTAAATTAAAAATTAAAAAATTGTAACGAAAAATCTTTATTTTTAGATCATAATTTTTGCCTTAACCGTGCAAAATAACGACTTAATATAATTAAAAGCAAGCAAATAAAATTACTTTCAAAGTGATATTATTTTCAAAAAGGAAATTTTTGTTGGATAATTCAAAAGTTTGCACAAATGCTTTGATTTTTTTCGAATTGAGATTCCAAAAATTTCAATTTTAGTCTTATTTGTATACAAAATATATTTGTCTATGGAAAAACCATCAATCTTTAACTTTCATAACTGCGAATATTTTTCATTTTGTTTCTTTCTACCAATTTTAATGGCATATTTGATGGAATTCTTTCAATATATTTTCATATTCGAATTTCTTAAAATAACCATTTGCTATAAAATGCATTGCAATTTTAAAAAAAAAAAAAAAAACATTCCTTAAAAATTATCATTGATTAAGCAGACCAAAATATATTATGATAAATCGAAAAATACTTGAAAATAAGTTCTGACTTTGTTGGAAATTTCCAGTTGATTTATGTTATTTACGCTTAAAGTAAGAATTATAAAAGAATTGATTTGCAATTTGAATGAAAGCATTCGAAGAAAAGGTACGTTTCAGATAAATTCTTTGCCCGATCGATTGGGAAGTGAGAAATATAACCACATGCAACATACGAAAAAAATATTGAATGAAAGAATTCAATTCTCTATTGTGGTGGGTGGCATACAAATCTATGACTTATTGATATTAATGGCAATTTGGTATTTATTTGAGGTAAATTTTCTTTTAGAATTTTTGTGGAGGAAAGTGATTGCTTTTGAGAGATGTTGCATTTCAATTTATTGGAAACAAGAACGTTTTATTGATTATAATTCAAAAAGAGAGGGTTAAAATATGTGCGAAAAATTTGCAACAATACATTTTGAATTAATATTTAACGATTTTTTTTTTCATTCTGAAAAATAGTAAACATAATGCTATCAGTAATGCATTAACTTTTAGCCATTTTAGTGTATGTTAAGTCAACCTTCTAGATTGATGATTCTAGAATAAAAAACACCAAGTTGTTCATCAATTTTGGATTTAAGGACACGTAAAGTTGGAGGGTTGATAATGTTAGCACCATTACCTACCATCAGCAAAAAACGAAATGAATATTTTTAGTATAATTAATGAGATATCATGATATTTAGACAAAAATATCATTTATTTTCATTTGCAAAATTTCTGATTAAAAGAAAATTGTAAGGAGAGAAAACAAAAATAAAACTTTTTCAATATTTGTTTGACACTAAAAATCAAAACAGAAATTTTAGAAAATATTAGTCCCCAACCTCACTTTTTCTTACGGTTATGCCAAAATCGTAGTTCAAAACAAAAACATTGAAACATAGAAGATTTCAAAAACATAAGAATAAAACTTCAAAATGCATTTTAATTTATATCATGACGCAAATTTTTTACTTAGATACACGGTCTATCAAAAATAACCAAAACTGTTAGGGAAAAAGCTAAGAGCTTGTTCCTTTTCTTTTTATAATCATTTTTATTTTGTTATTTTAAGGCAACAATAAAATATGTGCTCGTACAGATGTATTGATTACGATAAAAACATTTGTACATATAAATAATAAAGCATAATGTAAAAAAACAATAAAACATCATGATTTGAGGCCTTGGACCCCAGTACAATATATTTGAAATATAAACCAATTTTTTTTTGTGCTTTGACTGAGCAAAAAAAAAAAACAAAAAAACGTAAAAATAAATACATTTTTTTATTGAACAACTAAATCAACATTTAACAAACAAAAATAAAGTGAAACTACTGGGTCGCACATACTTGCTCTTGAATCACAGTTGTCAAATAATTTTACAAAAAATGTTAGGAAAAACAATTAAAATAAGAGTAATTACTAAAATCACTCAAGCAACTTCTTAAACTCTTTTCACCATTATCTCTGCTCACAAACTACAAAAACTTCTTCAAGTTTGTACAAAAATGTATTTACCTAATTTCAAGTTTGAAAATGTAAAAAAGAAAAAGAAAAAAAAAATACCGTCGGAAACGGCCAAAAAACTTGGACTGAAAAACCTTGTTTTTACTGTTATTCATTTAAAAAAATATTTAAAAACCTAATTTCTTCAAACATGGATAGACAACACAGAAATCTAAAAGTCGTTTTGACAAAATAAAAAAAATAGTTGATATTTGAAAATAATTTTTGACTTGAAAAATTGGATTTTAAAAAGTTGAAACTATTTTTTAATCCGAAAATCATGTTTTGAAACTTTGATATGAAATTTCTAAAATAATTTTAGAGTAAAAATGTTCATCGAAATCCGTTTAAAAAATTCGATTATGAGAAAATCAGAAAGAAGAAAAGCGTTTCTATGCGAGGTACCGTTATTAATCGATAATTTATTTTTAATTCAAAAGTAGGACCTTGTTTATAATGTTGTAGTGCACAGTAAAATTGTTAAAGCAGTTTTTGAGAAAATTAAGTTTTAACTTATTTAGAATTATTGGTATGTTAAGTTTAACGGTAAATAGGAGTTGCGGTGAATTTTGTCCCTTAAAAAAAATTGATTTCCCCTGTAGGGTATCATTAATGATATTAACTACAAAGTTTGAAGAAATTCTTTTCAATGGCAGCCTCGATTATCGTAATGTCATTTTTTATTATTATCTGGAATTAATTTTTTTACGAATCCTAAACATGCCTTAAGTACCTACATATATCTCAAGTAAAAATGTATTAAATCTTTTTTTTTATTTTAAGCGCATATAAATTGTTAATTTATTTTTCTCTCATTGCTATTGACGTCAGAATTTTGTTTTCACTTGCAAGCGTCATAATCGAATAAACAATAATAACAAACGTGTTACTTACTGAGCTAAAATATATACAAAAAAATGTATAAACAGATCTTTTCTCGCTTTAATTGTGTTTACATTGAAATCGGTCTTTTGTAGTATTTCATCAGGCATATCATTCCACACTCTCCCTCTGGGTTTATTATTTTTCCATCATCAATATTGAAAATGGCTTTTTGCACTTTATTACACCAACACCGACCATTCAAACAAAATTCATAATAAATACAATAACATATTAATAAATTAAAAATAAAAGATAAACAAAATATTAAAATAAAACTATAATGAAAATTCATTTGAATTTGTTATTACATTTAACGGAAATATGCGTTATTTAAAAAAAAACAAAAAAAAAAAAACCAAACCAATTTCCGGTTAGATAGATATTCCCCCAAACTCGATTAATATATTGAAATATTTTTGGCTGAATATTAATTTCGTTTCATAAACAAAAAAAAAATAAAATATACGATTTTGAACAAAATACTCTTTTACATCGTTTTTCACTTAATAAATTTATCACCCTGATGCATGCATATGCCCGCAATTGAGTGTGTAGCTTAGCGGATAAACATTGTGTCACCGAATGTGTGTTGCCACACATTGCTTCATTAATAAATTATTGTCGAACACAAAGAGTATTTACACCCACAAGCAGAGCTGAGTGCGCCAGATATATCAATATCCTTTCCGTTACTGGATGGTGTGGTAAATTCTAAAAGCCAATAAGCCATACGGCCAAATGTGGCAGATCAATATCCACAAACAAACAAAAAATTCAAAAAAAAAAAAAAAGAAAATAACCCAAAAAGTACTACGTCATGTGTACGTGCGACACAAAAAAAGTTCAACTCTCTCTCAAAAAAAAAAAAAAAAAAAAAGAAAAATGTAAAAATAAAAATTACAAAAGCCAAAGTTACAAAGGAAAAGTAATTTCATTACCAAAGAATTTACAATGGAAAATTCCTTGGCACACCCGAACCCGAGATGTTACGCGCGGCGAGTTTGTACCAAAAGGGAATTTAAATAGAAAAAATTTGCGGCTAATTAAATGTAAAACCATCTGTCGTTCTTCGAAAACTGTGATTTTTCATTTTTGGGGTTCAAGGATTAAGAATAACAAACAATGTAATAGAGCTAAGGAATAAGGATTTTGATAAAAAAAAGTAGGTACCATCTCACAGATACCAAATCGAACGAGAAAGAATTTATTTTAATTTTATCTTCGAAAAATGATTGTGGTGGGATTAAATATTTCCACTCTCTTTATTCACACATTTTGACTGGATTCATTTGGATATTATATTTTCACCATAGAAAATCGAAGCATTTCACGTTGAACAAATAAACTGTACCACTGAGTCGCACGTACTTGATTCTATATTCAAATTTTCTGCTAATGTTAATACCTTATATGTATATTTTTTTTTAAACAATGTATAGTTTAATAGAAACTCAAAATAAATTTAGCTTAAGGTGGCCATTTGATTTTGTCTAAACAGGCACTTTAAAACAAAATTTCATAAACAAAAAATCACCTAAAATTGGTTGATAAATACAAAAATTAAACTTTAAATTTAAAAACAAATGTGTAATAATTGACATTTTTGGAAGGTTTTTGTATGAAAAGTACAAGAAGATTTAATTCAAAATGGCTGAATTTCGAACTTAACTTAAGTTTATGTAATCATTAACTTTTGGCATATACAAATTCAAAATATCTTGCTTCTAACAAAAATTATCTTGTTTACAAAATTCCAACGCCAACGACGACGACAACAAGCACACCCTCATAAAAATGACTCGAAAACGTGTTTTTCTTACGTTTAATGATGTTTCATGATGAATTAGACTAATTCTAAACGAATCGCTATACTTATTAATACAGACCTTGTTTTACAGCCATATGCAATACATTGAAAATTACTTTTTAATATTTCGTAAATATTAGAATATTTTTAAAACTATTTTGTATTACATTCTAATAATTTTGTATTAAAATTGATATTCTCAATACGAAAAAGACTAGAATGTAATCCAAAGTTTTAAAATGTAATCCAAAAGCTTAAAATTTAATACTCTAATATTACATTATATTTTTTTAATACTAAAAGTATGAAATTTCAATTATAATGGGTTAAAAACGTTGGTCTACTTTTAAATACAGCCTTTGTATTACAGCCGTATGCAATACAGTGAATATTACTTTTTAATATTCTGTAAATATTCGATTTTTTTAAATTTTTTTTTGTATTACATTCTAATAGTTTTGTATTAAAATTGATATTTTCAATACGAAAAAGTTTACAATATAATACAAAGGATAAAAATGTAGTCCAAAGGATTAATATTTAATACTTTACTTTTACTTTTTAGTACAAGGAAATTAAATTTTTATCAAATTGTATTAAAAGAGCAAACAAGACGTAGACGATAATAGAAGCCATTTTTAAAAATTACTTATGTATGGTTTTTGGTAACCCTTACCAGCTCAAATTTGAAGAACAAATGATCTAAATTTGCACTATTTTGAAGGCACTTTGAGTTTTTTTTGAAGTACAATGTAAATTCAACCAAAACTTGTAGCTGATTTTTTTACAAAATTTTATGTAATGTAATGGCTTTTTTTTTACTAGCCAAATGCAAATTAAAAAATAGAATTCAAAAACGAATTAACAAAAAACTTCTTACTTTTCGGCATTCGATTTTTAAAAATTAATTCTATTGAATTTTGGAAGACAACAAATGATCTTATAAAAAACATAAACCAATGTTTAAAAAAGAAAGTATTTTCAAATTCAGAGTTTTGAAAAAAAATCAATCAATAAAAAAATTTTTGCCATAGTTTATTTTATAAAATTTTAACAAAATTTTCCAATAAAAAACATATAAAATTTCGCTTAGAGCGACAATTTTTAACTGGTAAATGTTAAAGTATTTTTAAATACCAACATTTAAAAAAAATTCCTTTAGTTACTTCTATCTAAACGGGAAACAAATTACACTTTTCCTTGTCAGTTATTTTCTTCAAACGGACCTGGTAATTTTCTTGCATAGTTAATTTAATAAAATTTTAACAATGTTTCAAAAAATGTTTTATTTTTTCAAATAAATCTTAATATTAATGTTTAACAACATTAAAAAAAATGCAAATCAGAGTTGCTTTGACCGATTGCGAGATAATTTGTTTTAGTGACTCCACCATCAAAATAAAATTGTGTAAGATAACAACAAAAAAAAATTGCAATGTATTTTCTATTTTTCATACCTGCATTGAAACAATTATTTTTACTAAACTTCGTAACGAAGATCTTTAAAATCGGACTTATGTAATGAAATATATGAATTTTTTAACCCAACGATATCGAAGTTTTTTTTTAAATTACGTTACGGTACCTTATTCACTGGTGATTTCTTATTTTAAAATTACCAAAGTAGATTTGTTAACTTATTTCCAATCAAACTCATTTGTAATTACATAAAATTGAAAATAGTTTAAGGTCCTTGATCAATAAACTTAAATCATAGTAATTTTGCATGGTCTAGCTAGATAGAAAGTTATGACGTGTTTCGTAGGAAAACTAATCTTTATACCGTTATTTCCGCTCTCCAACTATTAAACATTAAAAATAAAACTATAATGTCTATAATTTCTAATACATTTTTCGGTTTGCTTAAAGTTCCTAGGTTAATAATGAAAAACGCTTAAAATAAAAAAAAAAAAAAACTATCGAAAACACTCAAAACCAATTAATTTGTTTTTGTGAATTAAATTCAATTTTGAACTGTGTTTTCTTTAATTTTTCCCTGTTACTATCTGATTTTTAATAGACACATGGAAAACTACACAGTTAAACACTCAAAATCAGATGTGTTTTTTGTTTTATTGAATAAACAAAAATGAAAGATTGTTTAAACTTTATAGAAAATTTTTTTTTTGTTTTCCAAAATAAAATTAAAATACAAATTAACGTAACAAATAAAATCTAATCTTAAAATTATTTCATAAGTTTAAAGTCTCCAACACTTGCAGCATTTGAAATGTTTAATCTTCTTCAATTCAGATGTACATTTTTTCTTACTATCGCAGTTTACCATATTTTCGGTTTAATACCTAAAAATCTTTTCCTAGTGCATACTTTCTGAGTAAAACCTATATTTACCTATATTTGGGCAAATCCCAATAAAAAGGATTAAAAAATCTATGGCACAGAACTTTATAACTTTCTACCTTCAATGTTTTGCTTAGGGTATGATTAAAATAAAACAAAAGAAGATGCAATGAATTAAAATTAAAATAAAACAAATTACAATCAGTTTTTCTTTTTCTCTTTTTGAAATAATGAAACATCTTAAATAATTTTATAGCTTGTTTTAAGTTCATTCAATTAGCAAAGTTAGTTTCTAAATTATTTTATGTCAAGCACAAAATATTGTTTCCAAAGTTTAAGGGTGTGTCACCAAACAATTATCATAAAATACTAAGAAATAATTACTCGTGAAAAAGCAGGTGAAAATCTTAATGGCATTAAAAACTTTTCTCAAAACGAGGTTATGTTTATCTTTCCCTACTGCTTAATGTGTTTTTTCTTTTTTAGAAACAATTAAATTCTATAAGCAGAACAGAAAGTTAATTTTGCAAAGTTTTTCCTATTCATCCAAAATAAATCCACAACCCTTTAAAAATAGACTGGTTTTCTGCTAATGATAGACTATTTTATAATCCAAAAGACGTTAATTCAACAAAAAACAGTGATTTCTTCAGATTAAGACAAAATCTAAAAATACAACGTCTTTAAAGTTAATTTTAACTTTTCTTCGACTTCTTCTCACAAAGCTGACTGTCATTCATAGAATTCAATACAACACCATGGGTGGGAAATAATAAACCGAGTCGACACCTTTCAAGAACTTTCACAAAGCTATAAGGCATTTCAAATTCTAGGAACCTCCGCATAACTGTGATGCCAACACGCTATTCACAAGACCATGATACGAGAGGAAAAGAAAGGACAGGACATTAGCACGAAGATTAAATAAGGAATCGAAATCATTGGCGCGCTCTCATCTCTCGTTTGAAAGCCGGTGTCAATTTAAATTCCTTTCACAATGTAATCCAATTATGGATGTAACGGGAAGCATTAAGCTATTTCTGACAGCTACTTCGGCGAACACGACCAACACACAACACCCTCTGTTGACTCTCAAACTATTTTCCTTCGTTTTATTCGAAGAATATCACAAGACTTCGAGCTTCGACTTACATTTGATTCATTTCACCATGACCTGGTTTGTTCCATTTCGATGTAAACAAATCCTTACACCTAATTCACACTTAAACACACACACACACACACACATATACAAATAATGACACACCCATACAAATAATTTGCTGTGGATGGTGTCTTATTGAATGTTTGCACAAGAAAATGAAAATTAAATTAGAAAACTTTATCTGTCTGCTTACAGAGCGCACCCAAACTTATAGACCTGCCCCCTTACGTATGTATGTACGTACGTTCCTTTAGAGCAGAGGTCCTTTTTTGGCGGAATAGTCTCCAAAAATTTGCATACCCCACTTCACCAGAAAAGTGCCATTTAATTTCTGTTTTATTATTTATCTAAACAACTCTACATTACACCAAGGACCAAGGAGATGGAAATGGAAATGGAAACACACAGAGAGAAACGTGTGAGATAGAAAGAGAGAGAGAGACAGACCAAACGGAAATAGACAGCTGTATCGTGTTTCATGTATCTTTCCTGCTGGACCACTATCGTCCTTTTTTCGAGCCATTTACACTAATCGTGCAACAGAACGAAGTGTTGTAAACAACCGTTTTATGTAGTTCAAACATGGGTGCTGAGCTAAGGATGAAGGACGAAGGAACTGTTTTGTGGCATAAAACAATTTATCTTTTGTGTAGAAGTTCTAAATGCGTTGAGTTGAGTTCGAATTATTGCTTCGAGTGTTATTTGTATTTATTTTATTTTTTTTTTTTTCACTTTTTTGCTTTATCTTCTTTCTAATGTCGTGTTCTTTTGTTTTGTTTCGCGAAAAGAATTTTAATTTATTTACTACAAAGAACTCGAAGTAAGGATTTTTTACTTTTTTTTTTTTTGTGTTTTAAAAACTCTAGTATTCTGACGCTATGGCGGCTTTTAACTAAGAGTCCCTGACCCGATGAATCAAGTGGGTTTGGAAGTGAGGAGAAGCAAGCAGTCTTAGTCATTGTTTGCAATTTGTTCAAATGGAATGGTTTCTCTGCTAAGTGCGAGAAAATGAAAAGTTTGAACTACGAGGACGCTAGGGGTATTATTTGTTTTCTCTGAGAGATCAAAGAAATTAATTTTCAACGCAATAGTTTTAAAATATATACAAAAAAAAAACATTTTTCTTTCATTCGAGTTCTGCAGGTGTAACTTTATGATGAAAAAAATGACGTTTTTTAATTTTATCATGGATCAAATGAATCCTGTATGCATTTTAATTTTTCAATCAAAAACTCTCCATAAATTAAGAAATAATTCACAAAAAGGGTTTAAGGTAAAGAAAAATATATATTAGAAAAATAACTTCACACTAATATAAACACTAAACCAAATTATCGATGGCAACAATACAGTTCACCGCAATTGGGTTTGGATCTAGAATTTTATTAGTTTTTTACCTATTTAGTTAAAATGTTAATCACAACTTTCTTACTTTTATAACTATAACGTACCAAAAATTTCCCACGTCTGGAACTCCAGCATCTTGAAAAAAACCATTGCCTTCTTTGATTTTCGCGCTATGGCTATAACTTTTTAAGTTATTCTTCTAGAATGGTCGTTCTTGTATCAAAATAAGACTAAAAATAGTAAAATTTGGGAGCATGCCATATTAAAATTTAAAGCGTTTTCTTATATTCATCGCACGTCTTGTATGCATAATAGCCTAAACAAACTTACGAACAGTTAAGTAAAAATTTTAAAAATTTGTTGTTCTTAAATTGTGTTTATAAACCTTTCTTGCATAATTATTTTTTATAAAATTTGAAAAAGTACCTATTTCGATAGGAAATTAAATTTTCTGTGGAAAGTTATTTGAGTAAAATTTTCGGATTCAGCTTAGTTTTCCAGTTATATACAAAATAATGAAAACTTAATAATATAGGCGAAATAAGCTATCTTTACAAAAACTGATGTTACTTAAAAACCTATCCATAGTTTTCTTTAAGGAATACCTTATTTTCTTTCTTAGAAATAAATTTATATGACTAATTCTATCTATAAAACTAATTTTGCATCTACTAAATTGATTTTTTTCCATAAGTAAAACTAACTTTGCATCGTGAATCCTCTGCTTAAAAAATACATTTTTTCAAAGTATTTTAAGACACTGCTTCTAATCTATTTCGCTAATGCAAACAAAATTTAATACAATTTGTTGCAATTTTGTTAAGTGTTAAGATGTTTCTTTGGTTCATATCTGTTAATTATAACTCAAGATATGGACCGAAATCAAAATGATTCATACCACACAAATTGTATGCAATTTTTACTTGCGATATAGGTTGAATCCTTAAGAAAAATCGACCTCGAGATAACAATGAGATATGCCATTACGATTATAGACAATGCAAAAAAAGTAGGTCCCTCAATTCTGTCTGCCCGTCTGCCTGTCTGTCTGTCTGTCTGCCTGTCTGTCTGTCTGTCTGTCTGTGTTTACCTCGAGCAACAGCCTAAGCCGCTGAACCGATTTTCTTGAAACTTGGTGGTTAAAGGTCTTTGGTGATACCCTAGAGGAGAAATTGAATTTGTTTTTTTAGGACCAAAACTAACGGTACCTGCCATATAACCTTTAAGGAAAAGTTAACTTTTTTTCAAAAACGGCTCTAACGATTTTGATAAAAATGTTTGTGTCTGCTTTTGTGAATAGGGTCATACTTTTGAGTAAGATTTTCGGATCCAGCTTAGTTTTCCAGTTATATACAAAATAATGAAAAGTTAATAATATAGGCAAAATAAAGATATCTTTACAAAAATTGATATTACTTAAAAACCTATCCATAGTTTTCTTTAAGGAATACCTTATTTTTTTTATTAGAAAATTTTTATGACTAATTCTATCTATAAAACTAATTTTGCATTTACTAAATTGATTTTTTTCTATAAGTAAAACTAACTTTGCATCGTGAATCCTATCCTTAAAAAATACATTCTTTTAAAGTATTTTAAGACACTGCTTCTAATCTACTTCGCTAATGCAAACAAAATTTAATACAATTTGTTGCAATTTTGTTAAGTGTTAAGATGTTTCTTTGGTTCATATCTGTTAATTATAACTCAAGATATGGACCGAAATGAAAATGATTCATACCACACAAATTGTATGCAATTTTTACTTGCGATATAGGTTTAGGATTCCTTAAGAAAAATCGACCTCGAGATAACAATGAGATATGCCATTACGATTATAGACAATGCAAAAAAAGTAGCTCCCTCAATTCTGTCTGCCCGTCTGCCTGTCTGTCTGTCTGTCTGCCTGTCTGTCTGTCTGTCTGTCTGTGTTTACCTCGAGCAACAGCCTAAGCCGCTGAACCGATTTTCTTGAAACTTGGTGGTTAAAGGTCTTTGGTGATTCCCTAGAGGAGAAATTGAATTTTTTTTTTAGGGCCAAAACTAACGGTACTTGCCATATAACCATTAAGGAAAAGTTAACTTTTTTTCAAAAACGGCTCTAACGATTTTGATAAAAATGTTTGTGTCTGCTTTTGTGAATAGGGTCATACTTTTGAAATAGATGAAATGTTTGTAAAAATTCTACTAACTCTACCTCCCATAGAACCGTTTTCTTCATTTTCGACGTTTGAGAGAAATCAAACGATTCAACCAATTTTGATGATTTTTTGTATACGCAAGTTACTTAACAATTTCAAAACTATTAAATATCTAAATTTTCAAAAACCTATTTTTTTGATTTTTAAAAATCAATTTTTCGAAAACGGATCACTGTAATTTTTTGAAATTTTGGTTTGAGATGTGCAATCATATTATCTTGAAAATGGCATACCAACTTTATTTTTATACAATGTTTGAGAATTTTTATATTTAAAAAATTAATTTTTTTAAGAACGGCTGTAACGATTTTCAATTTTTTTTTTTTTTAAAATGTATCTTTCTTAATCATATTAAATAGCATGCTTTGTTTGGATCTCAAAACAATTTAAGAAGTTGCTTATGTCGTTTTAGAAATGAATTTAATTTTATTTTTAAAAACTTTATAATATAAGAAGCTGTAACGTCCATAGCAACTTTGGCCCTAAGAGTAAGTCTGTGCGACCCAGTCGTGCATTTTATTTTGTTAAGTAAAAATACAAAAAAAAAATTGAATAGCTACTATTTTATAAATATTTTGACTGAAGATTTAATTGAAATTACGAAATATGAAATAAGTTTCCTTAAAAAAGATCACCAGGACTGGTTATGACTAAATTTTGTTTTTAAAAGTAAATTTTTTTTTTCGTTTAAAAAAACTAATAAAACTTCTTCCAGGATGGTTGGATGGTCTTTGTTTTGTTTCATTAAATTAAAAATTTAAAAATATCCTAAAGTCATAGGTTCTTAAGCGATGCTATAGGAGCTCACGTCTTATCTTATAATAGCCTAAAAACCCATTAGAGTTCTTAGATGTTAGTACTAAAATAAAAAGATTGTATGTAAGAGATGTAAAATTCTTGTAAAGCATAGTGGAGGCAATTGGAAGTTATAGTGCAACAATAAAGCAGTTTTTTTCTTAAATGCTTTCAAAATACAGAATATGTTCATTGAAATAAACGGTACACATACGCAACAGTGAGCAATTAAGTTAAACATATGTAATAACTAAGCATAGCAGGTAATACAAAAGTTTTATGGCTGACGATATCAAACCATTTAAATTTTGTTGGACCAAAAAATAATCATCAAAATCGATTCACCCAGTCAAAAGTTCTGAGCTAAAAAAATAAACAAAATAAACAGTCGAATTGATATCCTTCTTCTTTTTTCAAGTCAGACATATAATAACCAAAAATGGCAAAATAAATATAAAAGCTAGATTTTGGCTTTCTCATGTCTCAAAACTTAAGAAAAAATAAAATTTTCGTTTAAAGTTCTTTTACAAAGAAGCTAAGATCTCATCATAATATTCGAAACAGCTGCTAACAGAATATTTTAAGTAGTATTTTTAGAGACTTTACTATATCTTCTCTTTGTACATCAAAATTGAAGTTTCTCCTAAGAGAATTGATGATAAAATAAAATACAAAATAAGATATTACTACTTTTTTAAATAAAGTTAAAAAAGTCAATAAATAAATTTTTACACTAAATTTTATGTTTTGTGTTTTATGAACTAACTGCTATTTTAAATTTTCCTACAGTTAATTTTTCTACAATTTCTTTTCTTTTACTTACAAGAAAACAGATTTAAAAAATAAAACAAAAAAAAAAACCAACATCCGAATCAAACCTACACAAGCAAAAGAAAATCTCTCTTCTCACGTTTACTTAAATAAGACAATTGAATCTTTGATTTCGTAACGTGATATTATTTCGTTGACTGATTTTTTGTTTGAAATGCTCTGTTCGTGACATTTCACGATAAAAAGCTTAATTTCTTGTAAAAACACAATCTCTACCTACATACACGACGACTACAGGGCTACACCTTAGAAAATAATAGCGTAATATAAGAATAAGCTTTCGTAATGTTAACAAAACGAAAAAAAAAAAGACAACAAAATTCAACGGAAATGATTTTGACATAAAATGTTGAAAATAAAATAGAAAACAAAGCAGAAATAATCTTAAATTTCATTCCATGATGATATACTACGTGGGAGTTCCTTTTCTTCTTCTTCTTCTTATACCTTATCTGTCTTTGAGTACCAAGATATAGTTCAGAGGAATATTGGCTTAAGCTAAGATTTCAAATTTTTAATAAGAAAACGAATCGAAACGGTCGAGTGTTCTTGAGGCATCACGTTGCGAAATAAGAGCGCGATGACGTTGTTTGTTGTTTTAATAGGAAAAATAAATATTCCTGTACGTGTGCGTACAATGTACACAATATATCTTTGTTAAATCCTTTTTAAATAGAAAAATAAATCAGTATTACGTTGATTTCGACACGTAGTCAGGTACCTTCCTGTAAGCTCCTAAGATCATTTATATCAATTTAATTTAAAAGTTAATCAGTACCTAAGCTCTTATGTCATGTTTACATGATATGGAACTCATTAAAAGTTTATTAAGAATATGAGCTATGAAATTTAAAGCCTTATTCCTTACGGGGAAAAAGTAAGTGTCCGTAATTGGTACATGCAACCTCAATTTGCAAATAAAATGTTGCCGAAATACTTGCTCACTCTTCGTCTTCTATCATTGAGTAGTGATTTTAGGGAATCTTCTTTGACGATGACAATACAAGTACAAAGTTGACCTTGTTGTATTTTTGTGGAAGACCTTCGGAAGATGTAGGCTTCCACAGATTTTCTATTTCCGATCAAGATTTATTGCTTCTCTGTTGTCATGAACAGCATCTTCACCTCAGCTGCCATCCAATAACTTCGTAATTATCTTTGTTCTGGAAGACAAATATTTGCTCCCCTATCATTAGACCAAGCCCGACAGCAAATTTTTAAACGGAGGTATTATAACCAAAATCAACCAACATGTAGGATGAGACCTTAGGGTTTGGATATCGAAATCAAAAGTCTGACAGGATTATTTAGTGACCGGGAGGGAGAGTGGTGGGTTGAAAACTGTGATTTTTTAGATTCTTATTCACTACTACTTCAGCATACATCAGTGAGTATTTTAGTGATTACTGCTGACTGTAGAAGTCATAGTGCGTTCATTAGTTGAACGACTTAAGAAATTTAGTCTGTTGAGTCATAATTAACTGCAGTACCGAAAAGATTGCAGTTTTTACTTACTGTAAACTACTTATTTTAGTGTTAAAGTACTTAGTAGCAGCACACTAACTTGCAGTTAAAATTAAAGTCAATTAACTGCGACTGAATTGACTGCATTACCAATTGACTGCAGGTTTTTACACCTCTAATAGACTACAGCTCTGATTACATTATCATGACCACTGAGTCATAATAAGCTTTAAAGGATTTACATTTTTACGAGGAACAAAATTCTGAAATACTGATTTTTTTCATAAAAAAAAACCGATTGATAAAACTTAGTTTCGTTTTTCTTTTTACGCCATGATCCAGGCTAAGAAGCTACACAAGATTAAACGACATTGAACATTTAGAATTATTATAAATGCGAACTAGTTGGAATACTCCCCCTTTAAGTTTGACAAGGATCTGACAGATTTTATTATGCATTCACACGTCTTTCAAGAGGAATTAATAAGTCATTTGAATCGGACTTCATTATGATTCAAAAGATCCTTCTTTATAGCAAAGTTCCACTCAACAGAAAGCTTCTATTAATAAATAGACGGACTGACTGACTATATAAGGGCTTGTTAATTTACTTAACATGTCCATGTCTATTATAGATTTGAATTACCTCCACACAAAATCCCAACTATACACCTTTTGTTGGATGTATAAATTCCTATTTTGAATTTCCAATTACAAAACGTCAACAAGCAGACAAACAAAACAATCATACGATGGAGAAAATTGACACGACATGAAGGTCTTGAAAATATTGTCGTGCGTCGTATAAATTTTGAATGCACCAATATTGTTTGTGAGTCTGGAATTCATGACAGCAATAAGCCCCACTTGTCAGTTTGTCATTAACTAGAAAATGTTCTCAAACAATACAGCCTCATACGTTGGGAACTTATGAATTTCCATTGAATATGGGATAATACCCATGCAACCAGCATTTTAATTATAATGAGGTTGGACTTCAAAAGAAGAAGCCAAGTAAATAGTTGTTTTAATATTCCTATGCATAACTCAACAGACCTAGTAAGACATTGTTTTAGTTTCC
This sequence comes from Meliscaeva auricollis, assembly GCA_948107695.1. Lineage (NCBI taxonomy): Eukaryota > Metazoa > Arthropoda > Insecta > Diptera > Syrphidae > Meliscaeva > Meliscaeva auricollis. The sequence continues at coordinate 72,520,535 of OX403618.1, read as the reverse complement.
GGCTTTCCTGGTTTAATTTAAGACCATAAAAACCTTGGCAGGGTTTGATTTATTTAAAAAAATAAATTAAAATTATGTTTAGGAGGTTTCCGCTCAAAAAATACGGTAAATGGTAGGTACTAATAGTTTCTCAGAGTGTGAAATCATTATTGAATGTATCACAAAAACATAAATTGAGTATCAAAGAATTGCTTTTTGGCTTTTAATAGCTTAAAGAATTTTTTAGTTTTCGATTTTCGGCGACTTGTTTTGTAAAATGAGTAAGAAATGCTAAAATGTTGTTTACTGCGACACAAAATTCAACTTAAATTTCTTTAAATGTCGTGTTAGAACAAATTTTAGCAATCCTGAAGTAATTTTCTAATACAAAAAGACATTACTCCACCAGTTAGTCCAAATTCCAGCAGTGCTATCAATGAAACGGATCTTGAACTGATAAAAAAGAAAGTAATCTATCAGGTAATTCAAGAGTGGTTAGTAAGAATTATTAAAAGAATGCGACTTAACATCTTAGAAACAAAATGGTGAGGTACATTTTTTAGAGGATTCTACAAGGCTTGGAAAAAAGTCTACAAGTTGTTATACTACGAACAACAGCAGAGTTAAAATGTCATCCATAACTAAGAAGCGTTAAGTTACCGTTTAATGTTTTTGAGACTGTAATGTATGGAATATGTTGGAATACATATTGTCAATCCTTATGTTATGGACATTTGAATAGAACGGATGGTGAAAAAAAGAGTTTTTTTAACAGATTTCCACAACCATCTTACTAAAAACTCAAAAGATAGCTTTTTGTTGATGATGGAAATTTTAAAATGTCGGTAAAACTAAAGATGATTGTCTGAACTGCAAAGTTGGTTTTGGGTACTAAGCCAAGAATCGTTATGGTAACCATTAGGGTGCTTTTTTTCCACTCCCCAAGCAAAATTTAGTTGGAAATACCCCAAACAATTCAACTATTTACGGAATACAGCCAAAAACAAATTTTTCTTTGGACTGTGGAGACATAACAAAAAACCGGAACAATTATGATGAATGAGGTAATTATTATGAGGGTTGTGATAATAATTTTAAAAGCTTGGCAAAACTATTGTGTAGCATGTTTAGCGTTTGGCTGAGATTATCGCCACTTATAATGTCTATAACTTCAAAATCATTGATCAGAAAGTATGTTCCTTAGGTTTAAATGCTTGCTTAAGTGTTTATAACACCGATGAACTTCCGCCGAAAAAATATTCTGTCGGACTTTTTAATTAAACCATATCTACCTCACTTTACGTTTCTGGATTTTGGTTACCTTCCCGAACCCAAAATTAACTTTCGGCTCTTGGTATAAGCCACCTCAATTGCTTCCGCCTAAAACTACTCTAAGTAGCCTTCGCATAGTCAATAAGGTCACAGTTACCTTTTTTGACAAGAGCCTTGCACATCAGGTCATCTGTTAAATGAACTCGTTTTTCAGAATATGAGTCGCAGTCGAAAATAGTAACCTACTGCGTGATAATATATTGAGCTATTCTGAAAATCTGCTGTTACTAAAACAAAACAAATAGAATGCTAACCGAACCGAACCAAACCGAATTGTCTTTCGTTTGCATTGCATGAACTAACTGGCTAACTTGGTTTGAGAAAAATTGAAAATATTCGAAATAGCTTCGTTTTTTTTGCTATAAATTCGTACTAGCAGTAGTTAAGGTGAAGAACTAACAAAAACCTGACGACCTCAAAGGCAAAACTTGCTGCTCTTTTATCAGAAATATTGTTTATATTTTTATTTTTAATCGAACGCGCTTTAATTAAATTTTAAGCCGATCTACATAATTACATAGCACCCTATTCACCTCAACATTTTGTTACAACTAATTCCCTCCAACTCTATTAAAATTACTAGCATTCCCCCAATATGTAATATGAAAAAAGTACCTCTCTTTCTAAACTCACTCGCAAATATTAATTCTTTTGCAAATTTTGCAAATTTTTTTGCGTCCTTAAATCTAATAACAAGCCAAACGTAACAATTTCCCTACAGCGAACATCGTTCACGGAATATTTAATGGCAACATTCCTTTAGCTAACGTGGCTAAGGATTTTACTTTCCTCCCCCTTCTCCATCAGGTCCTTTTGAGAATCATCATCATACACACATATTATAACCGTACTCCCATCATAATGTTTGTTCTCATATGGAGAGTGTGTGGTGGGTTGCAATGGCTTTAACATCTCTTGTATAAGAAGGAAGGCTTCAAGCATAGTATGTGTATTATGTCGGGTTGGTAACAGGGTAGCCACTTGTATGTTCGTTCATAGTATAGTTGCCTAACATTTTCAGCTCAACTTAATGAGTGCTCCCCCTCAACTCTCCCATCACTGCCATAATATCAGCCAATCCCCCCACCAATTCTGCTTTGTACTTGGCACATTCAGAGGTAATGGGCGTATATAAAGCTAATATTTGCGCTTGCATCCTTGTTAAGGTATTCAAATTTCGTCGTCCTTACAGAGACGTGCATTTCTGGGAATTGTGAGCCCTTTGCCTACCCACACCCCATAATCTCGCAGCAGCCCACATAACACTAGTGATCAACACACATAAATTTGAAAAAGATTACAATTTTGCTCGCTTAGTGGCTTTCACAAGCTGCCAAGTGTAAACGGCCCAATGGCAGACTTTAGCTATAATATTCGTGTGCAACCATCCGTGTGTATACAAAGACATTTGCCAGCAATAACATAAACAAACATTAGTTGCTGATGGTGGAAGAGAATGCAAACAATAATGACACTTCCGCATTCAAAGAAGGACTAAGGAATATTGCTTTTAATGGGCACAAATTCTGTGAGTGGTAATGGAATGGCCAAAAAGGATTAGCACGCCTCCATGCCATGACATTTTATAAGTAGAGTCAAGAAGTTTTTTGCCTGTACATATAACACTAACATACGAACAGTCGCACATATTCAAACACATTTGAACATCCTCAAAGACTGAGGGGGATGACACACGTTTTAGTTGAATTTTGTTAAAATGATATGTCAGATGTTATAATAGGGGAATGGCATACTCTGACAGACTTGGCTGTGTCAGAGAGATTTAGGAGCACGTTTATATCTTCTTTAAATAGATTTGGGACTTTTCAAAGAATCCGCTTATACTTAGGAGAATATTATTGGCAAATGAGTTTATATATTGAAGCGAGAAATAAGATTATTATTATTTTTTTTTCTGTTTTGTTTTGTTGAATGTCTCAAGGGTTGGTAAAAATGTTTATATAAAATAAAGTCCCATTGGAAGGTTCTATCTATATTCATTAAATTTATATGAAAATAATACAGCTTAATCATTATAGTCATCTTCTTATCAGCAGCTATTCGTGCTACAATTCTGGTGGATGGCATTAAAAGTAACCGTCACACTGGTTAATAAGGACTTATCTTTGAACTAACACTCTTATCTGAAGGACAATTGGCTATTTTCAATTAATTAGATTCCAGAAATTTTTTTTGAAAAAAAGCAGTCTAATGTAGGTACAATATTAATTAGGGCTGATAAGTCTGGTTTTCATCCCCAGCATGCGCCACAATCACGAAAGTATTATGACTACGTGAATAAACTACAATTTGAATTCCAATCGGACTATTTGTTTGAAATTTTAAAAGCCATAGATTTTCGGGAATCGGATTTGGTTCGCTGGCTTTAGTCTTGTCAGCTGTTTACTGCCAATTTATCTCTGGAGTGAAGTGGTGGTTCAATGTTTTATCTATTGTACCATACTAACGAAACTATTTTTTTTTTTAATTTCGACGAAAAATCTTTAAACAGCTCTCGAAATCATCGAAACGTTGGTGTTTTCAGTTATCCTTGGCTTTCAAAGTAACTTTTAAACAAACAAATAAGTCCGGTTGGCATTAAAATGGTGGTAGGTACTTTCAGATTGGTCAGAATGGTCTTAGACGAAAATGAACGTGAGATCATGAGAAATTGATGGGATTTAAAAGTTCATTCACCAGTATTCCGCGATTTTTATCACTCTCATATTTTTCCGCGAATTTACATATTTTCTTCCGCTACTTCACGCTTTTCTCCGTAACCTTGTTTGTTTTTTTTCCGCAGTATTTTAAGATTTTTCATGCAATAGTAGCTAAAGGTTTTTTTCCCATCCGGTATTTTGAGATCATTCACGTAGTGTTCAAAAGTCCTTTCACCACCTCAACAGTATTCTACGCCCTTATTCACGCTTTTTGCCATATTTTTACACGACTTTAACCTTTTTTCCACAACTTTTCAGGCTGCTTTGTGACTTTCTTCGCTTTTCCCCACGATATTTTACGCTTTTACTCGTGGTATTAAATATCTTTTTCGTGACCTATCTTACTATTCTCCAAAGTTTAAATCGAATTCAAGTGAAATAAAATAATTATCGAAAACTAGAACAATAAATGCTGATAAGCTAATGGTATGCAACTAAATTAACTCTCAAAGTATAATGCCAACAACGCCATCTGCTGGCGTTTTCTAACCCAGCATTCCGTGTTTTGTTTTTATGGTGTATCGAAGATGGTGTTGTGTAGGGATTTAATTTTTTTGTGATTTTCTTCTTTTTTTTTAATGTCAGAACTGCTCGAGACCATGATTTCCGAAGTTTTAAAAGTTATTCTGTTATTCCTAAGGAAGACGAAATTTAAAAAAAAACTGTTTACTAAAACAACATGATCTTGCAGCTTTGGCCGCTTTTTCTAGCAAAAAAAATATTACAAAACGGTTTTCTGCCCATTGTTTTTGTTATATACCAAAGCAAACTTCTTTGTCATACTCAGAGAACGCGTACAATACTCTGTTTTTTGTAACCAAACAAAGCAAAGGGCTAAAATACAATTCGATTTTTATTTGCATACGAAAATAAACAAAATTACAATCATGTTTCTAACCCATAAAAGGGCCGTGAGATCTTTTGTGTAGTTTGTTTCTCGGTAAAAACAAAAAAAAAAAACGCTGTCTTTAGTTTTTTAAACACACAAATAGAAATACAATATTCAAACAGTTATTTGGAAACAAATAAAAAAAAAACAAAAAGAAAACAAACAAAAAACCAAAATTATTCTAGAGAGTGAGCTTGCGAGTATAATTTGTATTAAAAAAAACTCTGAAATTACACACTTTACTAAATTCACTTAAACCTAACTTATCCAATTCAAAGACACACACATTCACATACTCACATTACATAGGTACACGGTAAACTTACAATATTTACTACTCATGCTCAACCATTTTTCACGCTCCAGGAAGCACCTCATTGCCATTACTTCATGCCACTACATCACAAATAGTGTGTTTAAGTTTTTTTTTTTTTTATTTTCTCAACTCAAACATAAAAAAAAACCCTCAAAACCCTCTTCACTGGAAAAAAATATAAAGTTTTTTTTTTTATTTTGTTCAATTTTACTTAAACTCAAAGCATAAAGTTGAGTAGTGTGTTCTCCTACCCCTTCTTTTCACTTGCATACGGGCGGTGGTGGTGGCGAGAAATAAGTTCAGTCTTATAAAATACTTCTTAATTGAATTGCAATCACAAGTTAAGGTCGTGAAAAATGACTCCATGCCACGACCCATTGACCCAAAGTATCCCTCTTTTGGCATGAAGTTGAATATTATTTTGTTTTTCTTTTTTCTGCTTTGCTTTACTTTGCTTTGCCCTATATCAAGAGTAAAATAAGCTTATTGTGAGGATAGAAGGAAAGAGAAGAAGATGGAGTCTTACTTATTTAACAGCTAGTAAATATTTCATTAAATTAATTAATGATAATTTTTACTGAGAGAAAAATATCGGAAAAAAAATGATTAATTGAAGTTTAATACCCCTGAAGGTTCAGAGGGTTTTTATAATTCTTGTAAATCTTCACTGAGAAAAAACTTTATTGGGATTAAAAGGGAATTAAATGATGGAAAAAATATTAGGTTCAAGGAAAGGAAAGGTAGAAAATGTTGTTCTAAAGCTGACAAAGTCAAATCATTTTTTTAACATCACCCTTTACTCCTTGACCCCCCCCCCCCACCCTTTTACCTTTCTGATTCGAACTCAATGCAGTTCGTAAGAGAATAAATCTTTGATAAAATATTTTATTTTAAAAGAAAAAAAAATAAATAAACATATGCTCTGCACCAATTCTCCTTTCCAACAAAATTATTTAAAATGCAATGACTTTGCCGAGTATATTGTTGAACTTTACCTTTTAGAACTTTTTGCAACTAAATACTTTTACACGTCCAAAAAAAACTGTACAAAAATAAATAATGTTGGAAGTATAACTTCTCTAAACTAAAAGACTAAAATTGGTCTAAGATTACTGCAGTTAATTAACTTTTAGTCAATTAACTGCTTTACTACTTCTAACTACTTATTTTGCAGTTAAAGTACTTAGTAGCAGTACTAACTTGCAGTTAAACTTAAAGTCAATTAACTGCGACTGAATTGACTGCATTACACATTGACTGCAACAACACTACGTGAAATTTCTGGCAGATAAGACCGTTTTAAAGTCCCTGGTGACACTACGGCCATAGCAAGAAAAAGCTCTTTTAAAAATCAAAGATCCCTTTTTAATATGAAAAAGCCTTTACTTCTGGGAATTGAAGTTTGGCAGAAATTTGTTTACTGCTTTCACGACTATTCCGGACCGCTGTTCATCTGTTCTTTGGTCAAAACTCTTTAAACTTAAAAATCGAAAAAAAACGTGATAGAATTTGTTTTGTTTTTTGTTTTTGACAAACTTTTTCAACTTTCTTGTCCCCTCTTGCCACTCCGAAATTCCTTCTGATCATCTAATTGCTTGGTACTTGATTCTTAATAGAACTAGAAGTAATTTTCTAGTTGCCTTTTGTTCTGAACTTCCATTTCAAGTTGGTATGTTAGGTTTCGGAACCAATTAGTTGGATTATTAGTCTAAAATTAATTTTGTTCAAAATAAATAGATAAAATCGTCATTTTTGACAAATAATGTTCAACTATTAAAAGAAAATGCTGCTGTAGGATTTCTTGTTTTTGAAAAACTCATTTGTTAAGATTGCTTGGCGGTGTGGGAGAGAATTACAAAAAGACATTTACTTAAAATCCGTTAAAAGTATCCATTTTTCTTGCAAAAGTTTTGTAATAAATATCTTTAACATCCAACTGAAAGCAATTTAATATTTTTGGTTTTTGTTGTTATTCCTTGGAGACACCATTAAAAATTAGCCTTTAAATATGTACATCTACAAAAATTCCCATTTATAAAGAACAAAGAACCTTTCAAAAGAATTGAACCCCTCATAAGTATTCAATTAATCCTTTTTTTGGGTTATAATTCATTTATATAGACTTAAAAAACATCACAATTACCCTAATGCTAATCAACCCAAAAAATAATTCAGAATTTAGCCCTCGGGTTAGGCGAATAATAACAAATTACTTTTCCATTAAGATAAGGTACCTTCCCTATAGACTCAATTACAAAATCTTATTCATAATTTTATACAAATCTCCCAACATCTTTCATTAATAAACAAAAAGCAAAGAAATAGGGAAACAAAATATAGAAAAATAAATTTCATCTCAAAACGAAATTATTTTGTATAAGAACATTTTGGAATAATATTCATTCAACCCCATCAATGCTATGAAAAGCAGAGAGCTATTTTTCTTGATTTGTTTTGCCAAGCTGTCAGATATGATGGCTTTTTTTTTGTTGTTATATTTTGTTTGCTAATGAATGTAAATGATTTGATTTAGTGAACATTTTGATTTAACCTAGAAAATCCATAGGTGAACTATAACCGTGCTAATAATAAGGAAGTGGTGACCTGATTTCAAGAACTTATGTATAAGAGTTTAAGAGTCAATGCATATTTAAAAGTTAGTAGATAATTTTAACTACCTAATATTGGTTTTACTTTTGATATCGATAGGTTTTGTATCTAGGAGCAATTTTAAATATAGACTAACAGATACTGTTTAGATAATTCAAATCATCAAAAATACTGTTTAATTTTAATTTAATTTTAATTTAGTTTATTTCAAAAAAAGTTTCTAAAAATTTATTTTTTGAAAAATATTTTTAAAGTTAAAATACAAATATTTTTTAGTTTGTTAACTTTTATGCAATTTTATTCGATATACAAAGACCTTTCAAATTAAAGCTAAAAAATTAAAAATCTTCAAATTAAAACTAAAAAAATATTTAGAAAATAATTTTTAACTTGAAAAGTTAATTTGTTAGATTTTTTTTCTGTGCTTAAACTCATCATCATTTTAATTTATCTATTCAATAAAATGTATGTCATAATTCTTACCCTTATACTTTTGGAGCTACACAAAAAGATTTTTTTTCTTTTACCCCATTTTACCCTAGCTTCACGGTAGAATTTTAAAAAATGCCGTTTAACCGGAGTCTTACATTATACCACCTATCTTTTGGTGAATTGTGTACCAAATTTCATCAATTTATGCCAAGGAATGGCCATTTAAATGAATTTTGTCGCTGAAACTCATAAAAAGAACCACTGTAAGCCGCCGCCCGTCGCCAATACATGCATATAAATTAACGTTTTTGTCATCACTGATGACCGGGTCTACTTGAAACATGGATTGTTCCCGGCTCTAAAAATAACTCTACTTCCAATAACAGCCGAGAAAATCGAGTAAGCGATTTTTAAATCTTTTTTGTTTCAAAAATGGCATACAACGCAAACGGTTTTGTTGTTTAAAATGTCCAGAATCTTTAAAAGCTATTTTTTCAGGTATTACAAATTTTTTTCGATAATTTTACGGCAATGGCATATTCGATTTTAGAAAACCTAATAATCCAGGTAAAGTGACTAGTCTTTATACAAATCATAATAATTATGGGGACAAAATGTGGTAGAGTTTTCTAGAACCTTAACTTTTGATTTAACGCGTTTAATTGAAATTAAAATTAAAGATTTATTTTTTAACATTCAGGTTTTAGAAATATAAATAGAATATTTTGAAATTAAAGTCATACATATTTTTTCTAAATTCAAAAAATTTTGTAACTTAATAATAAATTAATTTGAGTTTCATGTGACCTTTAATAAATTAAAAGCTATTTAATAAAAGCATTTTAATCTTATAATATTGTTTCAGTTTTGATCTCATTCCATTTATATTTCCTCCAGGAAACTAATGGAGGATTACAATATACATAAGTATAGATATATGAATATAAGTCATCAAAGGAAAGACAAAATGAGCATTTCATGATGCCCGTAAGCATATCTGATAAATAATTCTAATTGAATTGCAAGATAAATCAAATCCATTGAGTTGTGAAAATTCATAATTTAATCAATAATTGAGATAATTTATAATTTATTCTAAAAGGTTGTCATATTTGAAAGAAAAAGACTTCGACACTTTCCCTACCTATTTAGTAATATAAAGTGTCCAGAGCTCTTTTACACATAAACGGGATTGTCTTTTGGTTTTCTATTTGTTTTTTTTTTTTTGTTTTTGTTCCGCTGTAAGAGTAAGTTATTAAGCCCTTTGGTATTACTGAATTTTGAAAAAAAAAATTTCATGTACTCCCATTTTAAACAATAAAACAAAATCACTTACCAAACACTGTGTCGCTTGGACTTTTATAACCTCCAAAACCACCTTCATCAAGCAAATGTCAGAAACAGTGCTCACAAAAGTCTGTTATTTGTTATCCAGAGCTTATAATTTCCTAGTCATATTTATTTGATATTTAACAAGTTAATAATAAATTGAAATATGAATCTAAATTTGTGGTCTATCAAAAAATATTATAATAAATGACAGACTACTTCTTACCTCCATGAAGCAAGCAAAGGCAAATGCCAGTATGGTTGTTAACATATAAGAGAGGGCAAAATTCAATTCAGAGTCCTTAAGTTCCCCATGGTTTTCTTCTTGTTTTTTATTACGACTTGAGTCGACAATTCCCAAAACACGTGTAGTTTTCTGTATAAACTATAGTTTCCAAAACACTTTGGGGAACTTTTATATAAGACGGTTGGGGGTTTACCAAAACAACCGACAACGACATCAGACTTTGTTGTGGTTTGAACTCGTACCTATATACCTGTAATACGACACATGTTTCTTCTTATTAAACATTCATAACATGTCCTTATCACCAACGGTTGCCTGTGTAGCCTGAGAATATATTTCAAGTGGTTTCTTTTTCTACCTTACCTTACCTTTCCTTCTGTCAAATCATTCAAGAATGTGATTAAATAAAAATCACATTCATGCTTCAAAATTGATTTCTCTTTGGAACTTAATAAACATTTTTTTTTATTTGAAATTATTTTCTTACCTTTTAGTTTTTTTAGTTTTTTTTAGTTTTTTGTATGGAAGTGGAAAAATCTTAAGATATTTTAGTCAGATGCTTTGCAAACTATGAGTATATAAGTACCATTATAAATCCTCCTGATCAGGGAAAAAGCCCGTAATTCTATGGAAATAGTGAGGGTTATTTTCACGTTATTTCAGTATTTTTAAGTTTCTTTTTTAAGTATTCTTTTCTCGTATTATAGCAAGTCTTTTCGTTGCGAGTATTTTTGTAGGACCTAAAGCAAAAATGCGTCCATTGTTCAGGGCCGGTTTTGCGGCTTACAAGTTATACCGATGCAACATCAAGAAAAAAATTTCTTTCTCTCATTTCTTTCTGACAAAATTGTAGTTTTTGAAAGTCAAATAATTGCATATTAGCTTATGCAGGCAAATAGTTCATACTTAAAAACCAAAATAACATGTGCCTTGTTTCTAAGGGCTCTAATGAGAAGTTACAAGTGTGGGTCGCACTCAGCCTCTTTTTTAGGTACTACAGAGCAAGTTTGGGACTCGTAAAAAAACATCAAACTCACGATAACAATCAAACATGTCAGTACGATGATAGAGAATGCGAAAAAAGTGGGTCTCGCAATTCTGTCTGTCCGTCTGTGTGTCTGTCTGTCTGTCTGTCTGTCTGTCTGACTGTCAGTCTGTCTATGTATGCCTCGAGACAAATAAAAAAAAAACTAAAAATTATCGCCCTTAGATTTTGCCGAGACAAAGCGATTGTCGTATGTTTTACGAAAATCGGTTCATTATAACCAGGGATGGGATTTTGCTGACCTAAAAACTTGAAAAGAGGCAAAATAACAAATCTAAATAGGCAAAATAGCCAAAAAAAAAGGCATTTATTCAAACAAAAGTCAAAAAAATTAAAAATGAATTAAAAACGAGGAGAAAATAATGGAAATATTTCTGAATAATAGCTCAATAGTAGCTTTGAACAACCATAATTTTTTTTTTTAATTTTCCAGAAATACCCACCTGCGATGGTGCCTTAACAGCGCCTGACAAGAGCTTTTCAGTAGAAGCGAGTGGCGCCCATTTTATAAAATCTCTCGTATTCTTTAAAAAATTGTGTGTTGCTGCACTAATTAGTCAATACATAAAAAAATGCATATCCGATGTGTAAAAAAATTCGTAAATTTATTAGATTTCCATTTTTTGTCTGCATCTTTGAGACTAATAAGGTTAAGGTTAAACTAATAGAAAAAAAGCCAAAAATACAAGAAAAGGCAATAACAGAAGAAAAGGCAAAATAAAATACGTATATTTGGAATCAGGGGGACGTAAAACGAGTCTGTTTAAAGCCTAAAAAGTGAAAAAGTGAGCTAAATCCTATCCCTGATTATAACAGTCGTGACGAAAGTCCAAAGTTTTATTTTTAAATTTTTTTTTTGACCATTTTGATCTTTTGGCAAAAAATTTTTTGTTAAGATGAATAAAAAAAAGTAAAAAATGTCGCCCCTAGAGTTTTTCGAGACAAGGCGATTACTTTGTCTGCAAAGTTCAGGATCATAATATTTTGAGTTTAAATATTTTTTCTCATAAGCCATTTGGTAAAAACACTTAATTTGATAAAAATTTAAGTAGAAAATCTGGAAAAAAGAGTTATCAAAATCGGAGGACTCCACTATTGGCCTTGAAAAAACTTTGAAATAATAATTCTGAAACAATTTCAAAAAAAAAAACAAGTTAATATGTTTTTATTAAATTAAAATTTTTTAACTAAGAAAATATTTATTTTTTAGTTTTACAATGCAGCAATAACATTAAGGTAATTTCAAAATTTTCTAGGAATTTCTAAGAAAACAATTAACCAGTTAAAGAAAAAAAAAACAATAATAAAAAAAAGATTTTATTAACTTTTTTTTTAAATAATTTTTCACTTTAAGAAACTTATTTTTTTTTTTTGAAAATGTATTCAAATTCCTTAAGGTAACCAACATAAAATATATCTTTTAATCAAAATCGGTTTAACCGTTTACGAGTTATACCTACACAAATAACTATTTATCAGTTTTTTAAAAAAAACTTTATTTATTATTAAATGCAATTATGTTTATGTTGGCATAAGGAATACGCACCTTAAAGTCAATTAAGGGATCGTGTGCAGGTCAGAAGTTATTTAGGGTCAAATGTCGAAAAGATTGCTTTTTTATCATATAACTTTTTAACGGTGAGAGCTATTAAAAAGTATTTGATGCAAGATTTGAAGACAAATAGATTATTCGTTTATTCGAACTGATGGCACGCATCGAACAAAAGTGTCATGACAACTCTTGTGGGAAAAACTAATATCCATAAAAGAGCACAAATTATGCACTCATTGACTATTCCACTGAAAGAATTTTCTTTGGGGCGCCAAAAATCCAAAATCTACCACTGGTTCGGCCTCTCTGCCTCTTTTCTCAAGTAGAAAATAAAAATTGAAAAAAAATGCCCAAGTAGATATCAAACATAATGACAACACAAAAAAATTAGAAAAAAAAAATAAATTATATAAAACTGAAAAAGAAAACTGTTGACGTTCAAATGAAGACAGTGCACACAGGAATGAAGGAGCATTTTAGTAGTTTTTTTTTTCATTTTCTCCTTATAGTACCAGCCAGCAAAAAGGACAAGAGCCAACTCACAAACAATCAAAAAAAAAAAGTTACAAAAAAGGACATTAAACAAAGAAAAAAATGCAAAAATAAAATAAGAAAACACAAGAACGTGAGTAAACACAGATTGGAGTAAAAAACTAGCAAAAGCTGAGGAAGGGAGGGCCCCAGCAGCGCAGCGGGAGTAGAAGAAGACACAGGATGAGGAGAAAAAAAAATTAAAATTCATGACACGCGCATTTTTCAATGTGCTTTAGTTGACAAACAAAATCAAACATAAAAGGACACTTGAGAGTAGTTGTGGCTTGTGGTGGTAGTGAGCTGCCACTGTACTTTATACGAGTTGGTAAAAGCAGTTGATGGCAATATGGCAGTAAGGGCCGGCCAGCCACCAACCACTACTGTCCACTTTCTTGCAGACAAACATGATTAATATTTTATTCTTGCGATTCTTTTGCTGATGGCGATGCTTTTGAAATAAAGTGCATCAGAAGAGTGTTGCAGGCTATTCCTATAGTTAGTAAGTATCTTAAGGATAGAATATCTTATGTCTGGTTGGTTATTTTTTTTTTTTTTTTGTTTTTTTTGTAATAATAATGTGTAAGAAAATGTCAATGAAAATATTTGTGAACGGAGCAACCGCATAACTTTGCTCCACACAAATCTCATTACGAGAATTCTCAGCTACAAAAGAATCTGATTTATTATGAAATTAACTTTTGTAACCTGGGGCAACAACCCCCCTTCGGTTTCTTGCCTTTGAAATTAATGACTTCGTTGGATGGTAGACCAAAGATAGTTTTATGTCATTAGCAGCGTAGAATGTCATTATGTTGTTCTATACATAAATTTGGTATAGTAAAATGACTGAACTTTCATTGGCAATGGGAGCTTTATTCGGTTTATGATGGAAGAGATAAAATGAAGAAAGCCTTTGATAAGCTTGCGGGCAGATAGATGAATGTGAAATTGTTTATGAACCTCACTAACGAAATCGGTATTCTTTGAAATTATGTTGGTTTGGTGACAAAATAGGAGCTGACTCAGAAAAATTGTTTCAGGTGATGTAAAGTTTATAAACAAACAAAAAACAAAAATTTTAAAATATAAACCGATGTCATATATAAAATATTTAGGTATTTTTTGAAAATCCTTAGAACCGTTTTCGAGGGAAATGTATGTTTTTCTTTAAGGACTCGTTCAGTATACAGGACTTTTTCGAATACATACTGTTTTCAGAATTTCTTAAAGATGATCCAATTTTTGTTTTTTTTTTTTTGTAAACCTTACTTTTGTCACTCGAATGGCATCTTATTATTAATTTATTCCATTAATTTTTATAATTTTAATTAAAAACCTCCTTGCAAGTTGTCATTCTCGCAGAGATCATTAAAAAATACCGACAACTTGAATGTGCTACAGCGAAGATTATATCATCTTAATGGAGGCCAACCTGATCATCAAACTTCTTTTAGTGGTGCTAAGATACTTTATGTTCTTTTTAGAAACTTTTGTTTGAAATGAGAAACACATGACTACGAGTGAATGCAGTTTTTATTTTTTCTCTGGAAGTTTTTTTCATCTATAAACGGATTCTACATAAAATACGCTTTCCAAAACCACATAAACAAAATACACTATAAAAGTGTTAAATCGTCAACAATGTATTATTTTTTTAGTGAACTTCTTGGTACTATTTCACTTTGTACGTACAAAATAATGCACGTCGCACGTACTTACTCTTAAATTCAGTTTTGCTGTGGAAGTTAAAGCTTCTTATATAAAGTTTTTAAAAATAAATAAATAACTAAAGAAATGTTTAAGAATAACATAATAGTCTCAGATCCCGCCAAAGGACGACCTACCCTTACAGCTATACCAGTTGAGACCTATATATTTATATAAGTAGTTTCTGAGGAAACATTAATAATAATGAAAGCTATAGACTATTATAAATACATAATAGTGACGTATACAAATACAAAATATGAAAATTATAACTCGAGATATGGACGTTTAAAAGTAGAAAACGTAAAATAGAAACTTGAGAAATATTTCACCAAAAATCACAGTAAAATTGTTTTAAATAAATTTTATGTTGTTCGAAAGCAAATTTAAAATTATTTGTCAGATATCTGCCATATTTTTAATTTAAGCTTTGATTTTGAGTCACTGATTTTTTTAATAATTGCTCATTTTCTGTTGTTCAATTATTATATAGTCTTAGATCAAGACATAGGGTTACCTACCCGCATCGACAAACCACATAAAAGGTACGCAATTATATAAGTGATGTTAAAAGAACACAATTTGCGTTAGGGTTGCCTAGCTATGTTCCGATAAGGTATAGGGTCACCACACGCCTTAAAGTTGAATTTTAAGTGTTTGAAGCTATACTTATTTACCTGCGCTTATATTAAAATTTTCAACCCGTAAAGACTTTTTCTGGTTACTGTTTTTTCACACAGACAGAAGGTAAAAAGTAACAACACACATACATTTTATACACGATTTATTTTTTTTTTATTTTTTACAATAAATTTATTGAATAATAGAAGTTGGCCATTGTTATTGATATTCTGACTGATTAATTTTCTACACTATAAGTGAAAGAAAAAAACTAAATAGACTAAAAGATACGTGGTATAATGTATGTTTCCGATAGAACGAGATTTTTTGATATTCCACCGGCAAGTTAGGGTAAAATGGGGTAACAAAAAAAAAACTCGAAAAGCATATGAGTTAGAATTATAAATGTTTTGATTGAATAGATAAATTAAAATGATGATGAGTGATTGATTAAGAAAAAAATTCTAAAAAATCAACTATTCAAGTAAAAAATTATTTTCCAAAGTCAATGTGGGGGTAAAAATGTTGTTTTATTGTAAAAATAACTATGCACATTGATATATAATGAAAAAAAAAAAGTCATGTGTTTAATACGGATTATATTCAAAATAACGTTTTTTTTAGCTCTAAAAAAACACATACGTTTTTGAAAGTGTATGCGGGTGGTTTAATTGATTTTAAAAATCAGGGAATAACGGGAAAATATTTTGTCAATATTAATTTTAGATTTGTGTATGTCTATTTTCTATACATGTGTGAAGGAATTAAGTTTTTTTAACATCTTTCTTAGTGAAAAACAGAAATAACAAGATTTTTCAGTTCAAATTTTTTTGATTCACAATTTGTTTCAATAAAACACTCACAAGCTTCGCAATATCATTAAATAATATCAAAAATATATTTGTCGCATAATTCTATTGAAAAATTTAAAATATATATTTCACGTAAACAAAATTGCTTTTAACTTTAGTAAAACCTAACCGATTTTTAAAGTTGGGATATCAAAGAAAAAATTGAAGCAGTAAAAATAAAATCATATACAATTATTTAATAAATTGTGCAAATATAGGCTCCACAAGAGAAAAATGATCAATTTTCACATTATCTACCGTTATTTGTATATTTTAAATTTATTATTTTGATTTAAATTTATTATAATAACAGCGGTCATTTTGAATTATCAAACATTATTGTAATAATTATAGGAAATACTTGAATTAATTTCTCCAAAAAAATACTCTTTTAAGTTAAAACATGAAAAACTACTTAACTATTTTTGTAGAAATGTTTGCTAATTTTATTTGGGAGTAATAAGGTACTCCACTCTGGAACTTAATATTTTGAATTTCGTTCCTAAACGAAAGTAATAAAATGAGTATTCAATTCATATCAACGATTGACGTCATTTAAAAATTTAAAAGGCTTTTAAATGTTCTTCAAATCGACTAATGTCTTTTACTAAGAAAGAAAGAAATCTAAATGACTTACGAAATGTTTTTTTAGTTACATATTTAGTTACATATTTTGTGGAAATTTTTTTGTCTAATCCTCGTTAGAAGCTTAAGATATTTCCTTGAAAAGACAACTTAAATTTCTATTTAAAAAATACTGATCACATCGGTTTTGTGTGATTGGGAAAAAATGCTAATCAACAATTTTTTTTCCAATCTGCCAGTAATCCGAAACAAATGAACACCCCTTAATTAAATTCCACCCTCTTTCAATCCCAATTGCAAACAAATAAGTACAAAAAAAAAAACAAAAAATAATACACAATATAGGAATTGAAATGATTTCAAGTTCGAACGAAAGATATTTTTTTTTTTGTTTCTATAAAAAGAAAATTTAAACAAAACCATTAGATGGGGAAAATGATTAAACTCATCCATACGCATCGAACAATAACGTGCAACGAAAAAAAAAACCCATAAGTCCATATCCCATGAGTAGATATATGGAAATCGAGTAGGGATTCATTTTTACATACGAAAAAATCTGATACTCGTCAGCATCATGCACCATGGAGCTGGAGCCGCCGCCGCCGCGCTGCCGCTGCACAAGTATATTCAGCTATCTTAACAATCCTGATGGAAGTTTCACATTTTTTTGCTTTATATTCCATCCCAGTGGTCTTACGATTCTAGGATGAGGCAGCGCAGCTCAGTGATAGTGAATTCCAAACCCAAAATAAAAAGAAAAAAAAAAAAAAAAGAAAACAAAAACAGTTTGTGGGGGAACAAAATTACAAACTAGAGGCGAACAAAAAAGCTGATGTTTTCTTTTTTTGTTCAAATTGAAATTCATTTCGACTTTGCAGGCAAGGTTCGTGCTCAGGGACATGGATGGCTCACGGTCCTATCCTGATTCTACCAAACTGATGTAGGTTTTAACGTATACACATTGTTTTTGGCCTTTTTTTAGTTGTTGTTGCTGTGTTGTTTGATCTAGTATCCGATTCGGGTGAATTAAAGCCTGGTTACTTAATTCGAACTCGAACACCCCAAAAAAAACCAACAATCTCAAACCTCTTTAATCGTATGGCTTAGGAAAATTTTAGTAGGAAGCAAGAAACAATAGACAAAACCAAAGCAAACGGTCGCTGTTAGTTGCCAGTTGCCAGTTGCAATGAAATTCCTCCAGGCTTCATTTTTGAACAACTCTTTCACTGCATATTGTAACTTTGTGTGTTATCTCCTGCAGACACTTATGATGGTGAGAAACTTTTATGCAGCAGGTGCAGAGATAAACAGAACCACAGCAACAGCAGCAACAATCGTACAAAGTGTTATAGGCAAACAATTATCAGGAATTTTCAATTTCGAGTAAAACTTTTGGGATAAGTTCGTCTAAAGCAGAGAGAAAGAGAAATGATTTAATTACACTTTCAGAGAAAACTATAATTTAGTTTTAACAATATGCAATCTGACTTCTGTAACATTATAATATTAATTTTATCAATGAAATGCTAGAGTAGGTTTCACGTGATACTTGTTTTCTAATTATACATTTTTCTAAGAATTTTAGATGTTTGCAATCAGTAATACAAGATATAAGTTTGAAGCACGTTCTTGCTTTTTGTTCGTTTGTAAAGAAAAATTGTTTAATTTATAATATAATACTAAATCTTAAATTCGTGTTAAAAAAAAAAACTAAAACAACTATACCAGTGGAGTAACTATAGCTCGAAATAAGGCATTATCTCGATTTGGATGATTTTTCTCGTGCTACAGCCTAAGTCAGTGAAGCGATTTTCTTCAAACTTGATAGTCAAGGGTCTTGGGCTTGGATTTCCCTAGAGGAGAAATTGAAATTTTATTTTTAGGATCAAAATTATAACGAAAATGAAAAAGAACCTTATTTTGTCAAAAACGGACCGAACGATTTTGATTTAAATTTGTATGTGTACTACAACAGGTAAAATCGTACTTCAGAGTCAAAACAAATCTACACTACTAAACATTTTAAAGTTGATTTAAAAAAAAAAAAAATCTTAGCAAAAAATCATCATCGTTTCAATTTATCTATTGAATTAAATTTATTTAATAATTCTAACCCATATACTTTTCGAGAAGTACAAAAAGTTTTATTTTGTTTTTATCCCATTTTACCCTTACTTCTCGATGGAATTTCAAAAAATCCCATTGTATCGGAATCGTACATTATACCACCTATATTTCGGTATATTGATTATAGTGTAGAAAATGAATCAGTTAGATTATTAAAACAATGGCTAACTTCTGTAATTTAAAAAATCTGTTGTGTGTGCAGAATAAAAATAATAAAATAATCACAATATCAAATGTTAGTGTGTCTGTACTCATTATATACTTATAGTGTCTCTGTGAAAAATACAGTAATAATGGGCTGTGTTATTAGTGGTTGAATATTTTATAAACTCCGGTAAAGAAGTATAACTTCAAAAAAATTTTCACTCACCTTCAATTAAAAAAGTTATCTTCGAAAAACTGTATATTTTTTTGAGATACAAAATTGATTACTACAAAAATTTCCATCCAAATTTAAAACCGCCCTCATCACTTTTTATAAAACATTAAATTCTCTACACTTTATGTTTGTAACACATAATTATAGAACTTATAAGTTTAAATAATAACTTTTAAGATAAATCACGATGAATTTCCTAAAATTCTTTCAAAACTGTCTTAATGAGAGATAGAAGTGTGCTTATAGTAAATGATTCGGCACTCCCGTTAAGTCTCCATCAACTCCCCAACTTTCAAAAAGTTTAGTTGTTTTTTTATTTTTTTTAATGGTTTGAAAGAGTTCTTGCCCAAAACTAGCAATAGTTCCGTGGAATCTTGGGTAGAAATCGAAAAAAAACGATATGGGGAGCAAACTTTTCATGGAAAATAGTTCTGATTGGAAATTTCATCAGTTCTTGTCTCTTGCCGAAGAGTCCTGGAGTTCTCAATGGGTTTTGGAAAAGGTTTTGAAAAATTAGTTTTTGGAAAAAAAAATAAATAAAAAAAAAAATTTGTGTCCAAAATTTTGTTTAGACTTTTAGATAGCCCAAAAAAGTTCTAAAAAAACTGTCCGAAATATTATATGTTTCGAAACTTATAAGCAAAAAATTAGGTGCTCATGATTTTTCTTTTATAAAAAAATCATTTTTTTCGCTTGGAAGTTCTGTTAAGAGTTCTGGGTAGCTTCCAAAGAGTTCTATGCAAAACTTTAAGAAACATTTTTTTCCGATCCATATTTACGAAATCAACAGAAATTATGAACGTTGTGACCTGTAAGATTTTCAATATAGAGGTCATCACTGTTGGTTAACCCTTTCTAGTACCCAATGTGGACAATTTATGTAAAATGAATGTACCAAAATGATTAATTTACGAAATGACTTATAATTGTAAGCTTTTTTATGCTAACCAATGGGACAACGGACAAGGACAACTGAAAAATGTACTGCTGGCTAAATTCAATCGCTAGGGAAAATGCCTGTTTGAAATCACTTCATTCATACAAAATCAAACTTTCGCTCCAAAATACAAAATTTGTTCCAAAATGCTTGTACATTTTGAACTTAACGAAATTTTTGTGCGTTTCTGAGCGTAACAAATGTAATTCAAATAAATGAAGTCATCTTCTTACCCTAAGCTTATTTACATTAAGAGTCATATTTCCATTTCAGATTTATATAAATATCCAAAAAGAAAATAAACAAAAACGTCAATCATTCAATCATAATATCTACAAAATACAAGCAAGGATCAGACAGAAAGTATATAAAATCCACTTCATCGTGTCATACATCGTTAATCTCCAAAGTCGGAGAGATGTCAACTTACAAGCACTTGTCATTTTCAAGATAGCTGTCAACATATCACAAAATCAATCAAAATCGCGTTTGTTTGTTACATTTTTTGTTTGTTTTTTTTTTTTTTGTTATAGTATTTTGTTTTCCCTCCTTAAACCTATGTATGTGTGTGTGTGTGTGTGTAAGAGTATATGGTAAGAAGATGGAAAATTGAAGAGTCCTTCAACATTTCCAAGGTCTTTTAACAATACTTTTAGCTCGCACACGATATTTCATTCTCTCATCGTCATCATTCAATGGCAAAGGAATGTGCTTTGCATACAATAATCTTTTTTTTGTTCCTATTTTTTTTGAATAACATTAAAGTTTGTTTGATTCAACACTTTTTTATCCACCTTGACATCTAGAATAAAGCGAAGGGTATAGGTACTTGCATTATAAGTCCACAAAAGGGCTTAATATAAGCTCACTGATATTGTATAAAGTTACAACGAATTATGCAATCTACTACAAGAGTATTTTTTTTTTTTTTTTTTTCATCATAGAGACTTTTTGAGTAGTAATTGTCCTTGGGGCTAAAGTGCATGTCTATCAACTAAACAGATAGGAATGAAATGCACAGAAATGTGTCAGGAATATTTTGTGAAAAGAGAGAGATTTTTGTGTAGACACACATTATGCGCAGCAGTTAAGCTGAAAAGCTTAAGGTTTAGATATTTTTTTTTGTTTTTGTTGTTGCTTACAACCCTATTTCGAATGAACTTTTAGGGGGAATGTAAAAATACGGTTTTAGTAGTAAAATTAAAACTCATACACACACTAACACTCAATACAAAAGAAAGGATGGGAATAAATTTGTGCTAACAGAGTGGGTGGTTGGAGTCTGTTTACAAAAGTTATTTTCGGTACTTACAAATTCGGCCCCTCAGAGCCACGAACCGGGCTCTTTATCAGTAAGAGTTAGTGAAAAGTTTGGTTTTGTTTGTTTTTCAAACCGTGCAACCCACGTGACCTTACACAAACATTAAAAAACTCGGAAAACATAACATTCTTTGCTAGGGTCTTAATTCTTCCATGTTTCCAGCCCGGCAATTTAGCAAAATTTAAAAAAAAAATCTGTCGTTTTGTACTAGATTTGTACAGAGTTTTATACAACTAAAGCTGGGTTTTATAGAAGCTTCGATTTCAAGCTAAAGCTTATTGAAAATGCCGGACTGGGGACATAATGTACCCAGACTGGCATATTCCAAATCGAAACAATTAAATTGCAGATCTGATCCACGAGTTTTGAGTCATTCCGTTATTCAATTATTGCCAAACAAAATCGTCTGTGTTGATTTCCGTAACTCTCAAAAAAATTGAAAATATCGTTTCGAAGATAGAGCTTTTTAGAAAGAAAAAACAATGTTAATGTCTCAAACTTCTATACGTCAAATCGACACTTTTGCCCAATAATCAACAGAAATGATCAAACTTGTTTATAATTTTGTATTGGCTTTTCATGTTATAAATGTCATCGTGCCAAAGTGTTGGCTATCAGTTTTAATAAAAATATGGAGAAACAACGCTATAAGCTTAAAGACCAAGCTGAGACTGTTCCGCTCCAATGTTGAATCCGTGCTTCTGTATGCGTGCAGCACTTGAAAAATCTTAATAACTGTCACAAGCAAGCTGCAATCGTTCGTGAATAGGTGTCTACGAAACATCTTAAGGATTTTTTGGCCCAACCGTATTTCCAATGAAGAACTTTATAGAAGAACGGGTCAAGAATCAATTGACAGTACTATTCGCAGTCGTAAGTGGCAGTGGATTGGTCATACGCTTCGAAAAGGCAACGATTGCCAAGCGATGCAATGGAACCCACTCACACAGGCAGGTAGAGGGTCGGGTCGGCCGAGAAGCACATGGCGCAGGACAGTCGAAAGTGAATCTGCACAGCTGGGGAAGAGTTGGAGAGAACTACGTTATATATCCAGAAACCGTACACGATGGCGCGTAGGAGTAGTGGAGGCCCTATGCTCCTTAAGGGGATCACAACGGACTTTTTAAGGTCTGAGGACCTAAGACGAGACGAGAACTCGAATATCACTCTAGCGCCATGGTCAAGATTGTTGTACGATGTTGTTCGAAAAATTTTGGTCAAACTATTTTTTTCGAATTTTGTCAAATTTCGTGCAATAACTATATATTTTTTAATGAGGACTTATTTTATAATGTAGTTTCAATTGTTTCATGACAAATTTAATGGGTTCAGATTTTTACAAGTTGTTACGCGAACCAAAAGTTATTTCAGCTAAAAATAGGTTTTAAGTACCTGCCTCATTTTTAGAGATTGGTGCACTTTTTTTTTGATTTTTTTTTTTTGGTCCTTGAATCATTTTCTAACTAATTAATGCTTTGTCGAACTTCCTCTTACTTTAATTACAGCTGCACTTCGGCAAGATATTAACTCAAATAGGTTTTTCCATTTTGATGGAGATACGGTGTTCGAGGTCCGGATAAGTAATGTTTTTAGGTTTTAAATTGAACATGGACGCTTCTTTGCAACCTAAGGTTTCATTAAAGACCAGACAAGTATTCTCAATTGGATTGATATCTGAACTTTAGGAAGGCCAACTTAACAGATCGAAATTATTTTCTTTTAAGAACCTTCTTTTTAGTGAAATGAAAAACTTCTTATACTCTTGCAAAGTTTTAGCTTTATTGCTTTTTTATTAAATAAATTTTTGAAGTTATACTTCTTTACTGACTTATAAAAATATTAAACCAGTAATAACACATACACTAAACGATAGGTGGTGTATTATAAGATGCCGGTTAAACGGGATTTTTTGAAATCCCAACGGGAAGTTAAGGTAAAATGGGTAAAAGAAAAAAATAACTTGTTGGGTATCTCGAATAGTATAAAAACAAAAATGAAAATTTTTCGCAACGTGAGATAGTTTCCTTTCTTGAGTTACAAAAATAAAAATTTTATCAGTGAACTAGCCTTAAGATTTATTAGCCTGCATCGTGATAAAAAGAGCTTTCTATTTTATTGTCTTTACCTATAAAGTAACAAAAACTTACGATGGCCAACTCCCTGTACTAATATAAACATAAAAAAGGAGTTCATATCAACTCGAAACTCACCCAAATAACTCCTACAAGAGATTAACTCAAATGACCTAAATTTCATAAAATAAAAAAAAAAAACACATTTACACTTCCATAACCATGACTTCAAATCACAATATAATTGGCATAAAACAAACATAACCTATTTTGCACTTCGAACCGTCAACCTATCGACATGTTATGAGTCTATTTCACTTCTTTCACACACAGATCATGGTTGGAAATAAATAAACATAAAAAAAGTGAAACAAAAATGCATTCAACCACGCAAAGTAAGCCACTTCCTCCATATACCTACTCTGCCTGCTCTCGAGCTCCTGTCATTATTATTATTTTCCGAATAACGGAAAACCTCGTTACCAGAATATACAAATATAATAATGAACATACTATTTCTCAGTGACAATTACCCAGTTTCTGCTTGGTGCTCCAGTTCAATTTACAAAGGTAGTTTACATATAGATATCCATATCCTGGTTTGCTATACTGATGTCTCGTTATGTCCTGTTGCATTTTTATACTCTCTTGTTATTTACCGTTATACACACAACAGGAAGTATCATGGCCTTTTATGTCATTAACAAATACACTGTTCACTGTTATGTACGTAGATAATAAGAGTACACTGCACTTCCTGCTGCTACTGCCCCTTTTTCATAGAAAGGCTACAGCATTGATTCGATATAGGTAGGTACATATAACTCGAACTGACTTTGGTGTAAAATATTGTAAATGTATAGTTAGGAATCTGTGTGTGTACTTTCAGAAACTTTCCACTCCTACTGTCAGCTCGAAACCAACCACTCCAACACTTACATTTAGAGAAAACATATCTAGCTGTGCATTGCTGCCCGCCCAACTCTGCTCCAATGTACATTTTATGTCCCAGTCTCAGTCCATTGAATTTTTCTTCTCCCTAAAATACACAGATTCATTGTAGGTATGAGGTCCTTTTTAGCAGCATTCGAGAACGAGAGCCTTTCCCCGGGTGATAGTAACAAAAATGCAAACAAAAAAAAAATTATATAAAATAAAATAAAATGAAATACAAAGGCTTTAAAATGCAAGGCTCGCAAATCCATGGATAATGTTCTCATCCACCCAACCGTATATTGCATAAATATTGAGTACAAAAATAAACGTCATTGATTTATTCATCTATGTATGGTTGTGCAACAACACTGTTACCAACTTTGTTATTTGTATGTTTATATTATTTTTTGACAAGGACACATAACTTGCTGATAGAAAAACTATTCATTCTTTTGCTGCAAACAATAGAATTTTCTAGTAGACAAAATTTTATTTAGTATTTAGATGTGGAAAGCATTTTTGTTTGCTGCAAACACCTCATAAAAATTAGCTCAAAACGAATGGGTTGTTTTGCATTATGATTGCTGTGATAGAATTACAATTATTGTTTTAACTTTCCAGCAAATGATTTTCATTTAATTCAAAGGATATTCATTAGCCGCAAACATAAAAAAAAATATGATTTCTCAAAGTGTAGCCATCTTAATCACAGTGTTTTCAGCTTTTTGGACAAGGTCGATGTCGCTGTAACCCCCGTAAAGGGTTCGTAGTTGTACCTCCTTCTCCACTCTCCATCGATGCACACTGGATACAATATCACTCGAAAAGTCTTACTCTCAAAGCAATGCAGCTGGTTTTCATACGAAACGGACAGTGTCCAGTCCATGCCTCTACCCCGAACAACATGACATGTATGATTCTAGGGTCTCCTTTTTTTGACGACGGTCTTACTACTTAAATGCGCAAAGAAACTGGGAGTGGAAAGTGTGATTCTTCATTTGATCTTTTCACTGATGTCGTTGTGGAATGTAATAGTGGATCCCAGGTAAACAAAGTCTTTGACTACTTTGAAGATATAACTGCCAATAGTGACGTTTTGACCCAGTCCACGGTGTTAAGTGTCTTTCCTCGATGATACCATTTACTTTGTTTTTGTCTCATTAACAGCAAAACCCATCTTCGCCGCATCCGATAGAATACTTGCAAATGCTCCACTCACAATTCGATTCTATCTTCCAAAGATGTCAATGTAATCAACATAAGCCAAGGGTTGAACGGACTTTTAAAACATTGTGCAGTTGCTTCAAGCTTGATGTTTAAAAGGTTGCATGTTAGCACATCACCCTGTGTGAAACGTTCTCGACATAAAAGGGCTCGAAGCTGTATTTACCTCTTTGACAAATCAACGAGATTCCTCATTTGTCATCCCGCACTTGCGGACAAATTTGTCAGGAATGACTAGATGTGGCATGGCTTTGTATAGCTCGTCCCTATTAACGATATAATAGGTGACTGTAAAGTCGATAAGGAGAGGGAAAATCTGATCGTTGGTTGATCTTTTTCGCCCAGAGCCACACTGGAAGAGTTAGTAAGTCAAATTAGTAAGTAAATTTAAGTTGCTGAGAAGTTACACCAAAGGGTCAATGCTGCCGTATTTTAAACTGATCGTTCTTATAATTGAATTGAAACTGTTTAATAACTTAAGACTTTGGCAAATTTCTAGTGGCTTAAGAGTAACATAATGCTGAAAAATTTAATTAAAATTCATATGAAACCAGAAGACATTTTAAGCTTAACCCTCTGTTTCTCGTTTCTAAATCGAGGGTTTCTGATTGTCCCATCAATTTTAATTTCCAAGTGGTTGACACTCATTTTCCATCTACACTCGTTTAGTCTGTGACAAAACGAAACTCATGCTAAGGGTCACAAGTTACAGCCAATAATTTCTACAGAGAATTCAAACACTAGGTAAGGTAGCCGTGAGATATAGTCTCAGAACTAGGGGAGTAAAAATGCTGGGAGCAGCCCCAGAGCTTTCAAAATTTAAAATGAAGTTGTTGGAAGTATTTCAACTACTAAGCTCAAGGTCTGTTTCCAACATTTTTACTTTAAAATAAACACCCACCTCAAGGACTAGTACCGGTACCTGTGTATAAATTGGCTATTAGAGGTTTGACAATAACCTTTCTATCAGCAAATTGGATTTATAAAATTTTCACTCAATGAAAGTTTTGAGCAATTAAAACTGGGCATCTATTTCCTTGCATTCTGTAGTTCCGTGTACTTGTTTGCAGTAGAGTTTTTCCAACCTGCCTACTGCCTACACTGTAATTGTTACATTAAGGACTTTGGGGCAGATTAAACAATTTTTGGCGAAAGCCATTTTAATTGTTAAAACATTTTCATTACGAATCTGTGTTACTAAATTTCTGCCGTTAGCCTTCTTTGTAAAATGATGATACGCCATTTCTAGTTAATGGAAAAATTCTCTCAGTAATTTGTTCAGTAAACTGAAAAAAATCCTTTGTTGGCAACATTAATCTGTCAGCAGCAACAATAAAGTGCAACCCCAAACAATGCAATGTTATATATCTCTTTGATGGTAATAGTATAGTGTCACATACTTACTGTAGTAACCTTATTCCACACAAACACACACTCATATTGAATTTTGTTCTATAAAAAGGCAACAGCATCACCAGTAGCAGAGCAGAGCAGCATCTGTTTTCCTCGAAAAAGTAATGGAAATGAAATTCGCACGCGAATAAACCTAAAGTTTTAAAATATTCCCATATATACAAAAATCTATTAGTAGGTCGGGTATAGAGAATGTTTTAAACTCTATCGGTCTTTCCTGAGGCTGATGGCAGAGATACTAGTGTATAGAGATGATGTGCTCCGAACTCATGCGGTATTGCGAGGATGTTGTGTGGTTGAAGATAGATGACTGGGTTTATGCGGGTATCAGTTGGATGTGTGTTGTAGACATTCCTGTCGGATATTTTGAGTTTCGGGCTATAAGGGTTTTTACATTTTTGATTAAAAATTTTGCAAAAAGGGATATGTTCAATGTTCATGTTCGTTCAGTTCTGGTTGATACCTATAGGGAAAATGGAAAAATGGTGACAAATAATGTCAGGATATAGGTGTTGTGGTAATATTAATGAAAATCTATCTTTGTCATCATGAATCAAAACCTTGTGTTTGTTTTTGTGTGATTTTTACTGTTGGAGTAAAAGTAATGTTTTGAAATATAGGCTCAGTCGCTCAGTTGGGGTTTTTAAGTAAGATTGAGTGAACTTGGTGAAATATTCAATAAGAAGTGAACACTGTTAGGGTGTATTCAGTTTTTGCTAAATCTGACTAGAAAAATAAATCAAACACATTTGCAATACAATATCAGGTACTGGTTTTATAATTAGGGTCTTAGTTTAAAGTTATCGCTGTACGTTCCTCTCTACGCAAAGAATGAAGTAGATTCGGAGTAACTAATGGCCGTTGCCTTCGTTGTTCCGGCAATTCTTCAAGCGTTTAGAAGCCTTTCCTGTTTTGAGACTGTCATATATTTTGTCTAGGCTTTCTGCTGCTCTTTTCTCAGGTACTGTCGAAAGAGTTATTCAATAACTTGTATAACATTCTTCAATATTTTTCATGGTCCTTGTCTTTTCTTCATAATCCAGCGTTTGGAAACTATTAATCTGTGTTGTTAAATTGTATTAGCACGTAGGTTCATGGTTGTATCTAAAAACTAGTCCTTCAGGGTAAAATTTGATAAAATTTCGCCGTTTTTAGCAATTTTGACCATGTTGCGTCACGAAATTTTGTTGGCAAACCTCAGATTCAACTTCAGCTCCCCAAAAAACAAAAAGTATGAACAAATTCAAAACTAACCCAAAATTTTTCTAGTAAAAACACAATATGACTGGATTATTACTGCTATCTACTTAGTTAATCGTTCTTTAACTAAATTTAAAAAAAATGTATTGTTAAAGATTATTTTAAAGACAAAGTGATCTTTTTCTTATGATTTCCATTTTTCGATTTTATTTTTTATTTAAAAAGATTAGTTAAACCTGTAAGACACCGAACCGAATACACATATCATCAAAAATCAAACCTTAAAATATCATTTATCATTTCACTTGCTTCCTTCACAACCAAGAAAGAGGAAGTAAATAAAAGAAAGACATGAAAATTACATTTCCAAAGTAAGAACTCAAAATGATGTGAAAATCCTTTACACATGAGTTTTCTTTACAAAAACAAAAAAACAAATCCATGTTAAAAACTTAAAATGTGGACTTTTAAGAATTCTAAAATTTCCCTCTCAGACGAATACGAATAGAAATTCAAAAAAAATAAAAAAAACAAGTTGAAAGACTTACCTTTCAAGACATCTACCATCACTACCATAACCCATTAGTACATTAGCACACAAAAATCATAGCATTACATTCTAGAGAGAGCAGCTCACGAAACTCATTCGTGCAAAGCAAAATTAATTCATCAAAAAGTTCATTTTCAAAAAAATCACTCATGCATACGTTATGAGAGTCGACAGGACGAACGAAAACCCAAAAAGGATATTACATTATACTCGTCAAATAGAGTAGGTACACCTATACCAGCAACAGAGACCAAGTATTTAATATGATGAGAATCAAAAAAGAACACACCGACACATTTTGATGTTGTGAAAAATCACTCACGGAGAAAAGGATTATTTCACAAAGTATGGGATTAATTTAAGTTTTTTCTACATTCATGTTGGTTGTCGTCAGCGTCGTCGTCCTCCTCGGTGGGTCGTAGTGAAAAATGATCAAGTGTAGGTTGGTATAGCACCACATTTGAAAGATTTATTGCAGATGACTAAGTATATTTTTTTTTGTTAAGGAAAAAGCCAAAAAAGGATACATATGTAGAAACTTTTTTAAGGTTTAACTTCTGTTTTTTTTTTTTTTCTCATAGAAAGATGGAAAAAAAATTGAAGAGATTCATTGAGTTAGTAGAAGGTGCAAATGTGTATATTTTGGCAATTTAACTTTGAAAGAAAACTCAATGAGGCTTACTTATTACCAACTCACACCAAATTCAGTGCATATTTTAAAGTGAGAACATTTAATTTTATGTGAAATACTCAATTCGGTTGCCCATGGTGAGAATTAATGTTGGGGAACACAATTCGACTTACAAAAAAAAAATTACATACAAAAACCTTAATGAAGGCAATGATGGTTTTCTTTATTGTGTGAATTATTTCCTGCAAACTCATTAAAACTTTGATTACTGTGATGAAATGAATATTACTGCTGGGAGGCGTTGTTTATTGTTTTTCAAATTGAGGGATTTAATTTTTTTTTTTTTTGATATTCTTACAAATGACGAAAACTTTATGAATTTCTACGAATCTTTAATAAATCATTAATACACTTTTGAATAGCGGCTTTTAAAGTATGTAATTTTACTTGTGGTATTTGCGTCGAAATTTTGTCGAGAAACTCAGTGCTGAAAGAGCAAACAACAAGATAAAAGAAAGTACAAACGTGCCTACAGGTGTTTTTTTTTTTTTTTTTTGCTAGACTACAGACTTAAAATCTAGATTTTACCAAAATGAAAGCTGGGTCACTATCACTAGTTTCTCAACGATTGCGTTACAATCATTTTTGAAGATTTAGGACCTACTTGAGAAAAGATGACAAGTTCTAAGAGAATATCCCAGGTAAACTTGATTCGTATGTCGTATCCCAAAAAGTGATTTCAAACAAGATGGTGCCATGTAAAGTTAAGTTATCGTGATGTAATCTGATAAAATGGTCAGGTTGTTGTCGAAATAACAATCAGACATGTCATGTTATACTGTGATAGGAAATGCAAAAAAGTGGGTCTCGCAATTCTGTCTGTACTTCGAGCTAATGCCTAAACCCCTGAAGCGATTTTCCTAAAATTTGGTGGCTAAGAGTCTTTGGTGATTCCCTAGGTTCAAAAGTAATGGTACCTGCCATAAAGTGAATATGGAAAAGTTGAATTTTCTAAAAACGGCTCGAACAATTTTGATACAGAAAATTGTATTTAATTCTGTTAAAAAGTCCTGTTGAAATGAAAGAAATATTGTTTTTGAAATGTTAATAACGGAACCTCCCATGGACCTCTCTTAAACGACTCAACCAATTTTGATGAAATTTTTTATTCAGAAGCTTCTTAATAACCTTCAAATTATTTGATATCAAAATAGTTTTTGGTTTCAGATGTGCATTAAAATTTTCTTGAAAACGGCGAACCAACTTTACATACGGATTTTTTTAAACAAGGTTTGCGAATTTTTATATTAGATAAATGGATTTTTTTTAAAAACGGCTCCAACGATTTTTCATTTTTACTTGCGATATGGGTACCATATATCAAGTTATGCATTCGTACAAAAAAAAAAGTTGAGATAACAATCAAACATGACATTACGATGATAGAGAATGAGAAAAAAGTGGGGTCCGACAAATTCTGTCTGTCTGTCTGTCTGTCTGCCTGTCTGTCTGTATGTATCAGAGACCATAGCCTAAACGGATGGGTCGATTTACTTCCCCAGACATTTTATTGAATTTTTTTTTTTGGACCCCAAATAACGGTACCTGTCATATAACGGTTTAAGAAAAATTCATTTTTCTCAAAAACTGTGCCTACGATTTTGATTAAAAAATCATGGTCATTTCTTTGGGTATGGTCTATCTTTTAATGACAACCATTTTTTTTCAAAAACCGTAATTAACAATACCTGCCATACAACCGTTTTTTTAAATTCTGATTTTCTTCTTCATGACTCAATCAATTTCAACCTTTTTATTACATGGATGCTTTCAAGTTGATGTAATAATATTTAGTAAAAAAAAATTTCAAAAATTATCTTTTGATTTCTAAAAAAAGTTTGAAATTTTTTTTTTTTGAAAAATCATTATTTTGAAAACTATTCAATATTTTTTTTTCAAATTTTAGTCTTTAGATGTTGATAAATAATATCTTAAAAATGGCGTACCAATTTTTTTTATAAAAGTCCTTGGAAAATTTTATATGGAAAAAATAGTATTTTTAAAAAACGGCTCTAACGATTTTCAAAAAAAATTTTCTAAAAATGAATCATTGTAAAAGAAATCAAATTGCATACTTTGTTTTGAGGTTAAATCCATTTTAGAAGTTGTTTTAGTCATTTGTAAATTGAATTTTATGCTTTTTTAATTTTTTTTTTTTAAACTGCATTTACAAATTTTTAATTAAAAAGGCTTAGCATAAATAGTAACTTTATCTACAAGAGCAAGTATGTGCGACCCAGTCGTGCATTTTATTTTATCGTTTTTATCAAATCAAATGGCATACTTTGTTTGGAGTTCGAAACATTTTGAAATGAAGCTTATGTCATTTTAGTAATGGATTTTATCCACTTCCCTTATTTTGGCAGACACTTTGTTCCGAAATTAAAAAAAAAAAAAATCTCAGCAATTGTAGCTAATTACATAAAAAAAAACACCCGTTCACCCAAATATTTTTAGTTTAAAAAAAGTAAATGTAATACAAAATTGTAGAATTTTCCGATATCATCAGATTACAACAGTTGTAAGTGACACCACCAAAATCTTAGTTAAACGTTTTCTTGATAGTCAAAGATGTTATATTCATTTCGATAATAAACATGACAGATTGTACATACTTTTTGAGAATTTTTTTTAATATGAACGTTTATTTCAATTTCAGGTCCTATAAATATTTTCTTAAAGACTTTTGCAGAAAACAAAATACGTAATATGAAATATTTGTCATATTTTTTGTGGTATAAGAGTACTTCATACACACATACCAAAAAACCAAAACTTCTTGTACAAGTTTGTGTGAGTGATTATTTTGAAAACAAATATAAGGGTTTCTACAATATAAGGGGGTTTATTTTCTCCCAAAATTCATTAAATTTGGCTTCAAGGTTCTTTAGGGGATTTTCTACAATTTTCTATATTATTTGTTTGTTTGATTTATTTTTTTTTTTTTTTTGTCAATTTTTGTTCTCTACTATTCTTTGTTTCATATTTCTGCTTTCTGGAACCAGCATACAATTATTAATGATTTTTCTCTCATGGATTTTTCGATCAATGAAAAAATATGAACACAAAAAAATAAAATAGAAGTTTGCTATTCATTGCATTCAGTTTTCACTGATGCTGCTGTACATGTCAGTTTTAATAGAAAAAAAAATGGAATATTGAAGCATTTTTTTGGTTGAAAACGATTTAAAAAGTAGTTGAACTTTATGTGTATGAGTAGGTATATGTAGTATTATGTATGTGTTTAAAAAACATATATTGTTGAGTTTCGGCTACTTTTTATTTGTATTCATTTTGACATTCCACTAACTGGAAATTCATTAAAGCGTAGATCATATTTTCGCTAATTGGAGTTTTATTTTTCAATAAATATTAAAATCGTTGAGCTATATGTCTAATTCAAAACAATAGTTTGTTTGTAGAATTTGATTGTCATTGTATATTGCATTGATACATCATCATGACATAGGTATGCTTTTCATATGAATACCATTTACGAAAGGAAAAACTGTTATAATATTTTATATTTAGTTCAATAAATCGTTTATTGTCAGAATATTGACACACAAAATGTTTCATCAAACAGCTAATTAATAAACATAGGGTACAAACTGTTAATCAATCAATGCTACCATATCTTTTATAAATTGATATCCATCAAAATATTAATATGAATATACATAAATGTATCCTTGAAATAAAATTATTTTATTTTTTTTTTTGTTTGTTAATTCAATAAAAAAAACTGTGCTTGTTGATTGATTGATTGACTAACAGAGAAATCAATAAAATCGAGGTTAAATTTATATTAACAATAAAATTGAATTCATATTTTATCTATAAAATTTTAAATTAAACTCTTATGAATATATTAAATATACATAATTAATTTATTTATCATTTAATGCAAATCATTATTTTTAAGGAAGAAAATACACCGCTATGGGCATCTATTTATTCTTACATAAATACTGACGTGATAAAATATGAATCGTATTGTTTTTTAATTAGTTGAAAAAATAAATTAAAAATGGTGGAACTACAGTAAATAAAGTTGTCTCGGAAATACTTAGGACATTGTAAGTCTTAACTGACAAAACTAAAGACATGATTAATACATTTTTAATAAGCTCATAAAAGTGTAGTATTAACTGACTAACTTAGAAGAGAGTAAAATATAATCGTGAGCTACTCAAACTTTTGAATGGTTACGTCTTGGTTATCTCAAATTCTTCTCGATGTATCGCATTTGTTTTTTTAAATTTCAAAACAAAAAACCTACCCATCCATAGTTTGTTTTTTGTTTTTCAAAATTGGTTATTAGTTGAGTAAAGTCTTATTTATAAAATAGTTTTGATTCTTTCACCGTTTCGTTAAAAATTATACAGTGAGTCGCTTAAGAGAAAATCAGAACAATGGAAAACGGATGTATGGGGGGTAAGGTTATTAATCGATGAGTCAAAATCAATCCTTTTTTTTTTAGAAATTCAAGATGATAAATATTTTTCTTACAATTTAAATTTATACTTGCTTAAAGCAAAGTAGTACAGTTCTTCTCACAAAAAAAACTTATACATTTATTTTGTATATTTTTAAGTATAGCTACTCCTTAGTTTTTTTTTTTTTGTAAACAAAGTAAAAGTGCGAGAATACAAAAAAAAATAAAGAATACTTAAAAGTATTAATGAAAATCTACTTTGAGAACTGAACAGGAACGGAAAAATAATTATATACAGATTTAAGGCACGAAAGTAAATTAATTACCTCATGTTTAAGTACTTTTTTGGAAGTTGTAAGTACAAAAAAATACTTGCAGCGGTACATGTATTTAAAATTTTCATATAGTATGTGTACTAATGCTTTAAGCGATGTGCTTAAATATAATTAAGTTTTAATACATTATGTATAAATTTACGTACATTAGACTGCGTTTTTCTTAAGAAAATTTTCTGAATTCTAATTAAACAGAAGGAATATTGTTCTAAACATTAAATAAAAATTTCTCACCAAATTTGAACTTTTGTGTTTTGTCTAATAAAATCTGCTCAATTTTCAATCGATTGTAATAAATAAAAGAGGAAACTTTATAGGAAATATTGATCTTCAAAAATGAATTTGAAAAATGTACAGAAACTTAGAGGTTTTAGTTTAAAAAATAAATATTAAATCAATTTTCAATATATTTGAACAATTTGCTTTTAGTTTTTTTTCCATCTCGAAAAGTACGTACAAATTTTGTAGAAAACCAATTTTTCTGCAACTTTAATTATCTATGTGTTTTTGGGTTAATCTTATTCAAAATTTAATTTTTAATTGTTGAGTTTGATGTATTACCTGAGTTTATTTGCTAAATAATCAATCTTTTTAAAAAAACACATTTTAAATAAAAGGAACCCAAATAATATACAGATGTTTAAAGTTGAAGCATTTTCAATTAAATTTATCTCTGAAACTATATATCTCAGTGCAATCACTCAAATAATTTCAATTTTAAAATTCAAGTTACCTCAACTCCAAAATGCATTTCGCCCAGGTACAACACTGGGCTCTGGGCTCATCATTGATCGATGCTCAAGATTTGATCGATGTTTCTCGACAGTTTTTAAAATCACTTTATATAATATGCCTAGATTTTTGCTTGTTCTTTCTCCTTGATAGGTAAAAGTTTAAATAAAATGTCTCAATAGCAACACAATAAGCATTTAAGTGGCATCGCCAAAGCGGGCCTACCCTTTCAGACTGTTGCACAAAATAACAAATGTCTGCTATTTGTGAACCATTTTTAATTATATTTGTACATATTTTGAAAAAATACCATATCAAGCAAAAACTTCTTCTGTAAAAAAATTGAGAACACGAAAAAACAATGAGCTGTTTATATGTATAGCTATCGCGGGTGCAACATTTTTTTCAGTCCAACATGCCTCATTCGCCTGATTAAAGTTAATATAAGTTTTGCTTGTATATTTTCTAACTTTTGCAAAGTTTCAAAGGTTACAGACATATTTATAGAAGAATCCCGAATTTTATTTTTTTTTTTCATCACGGAAGCCAATTAGTCAATAGAATTTAAAAAGTAATGACGTACATTAACAATGACGTAAATTTAGTGGGTCTCAAAAAGCTGTGCGAATCTCAGACGCCACCACCAAGCCACCACGCAGCCGTAGCAAACTTGTTTGATTCTTTTTTGGAATTACCTTTGCAAACTAAATTCATTTCCAGCTCTATCTTAATAAGTCGAACACAAAAAGTCTTATTAAACGTGGCAATTGTAAGATTAGTTGTTAAAATTATAAAAACAATATAAAAACAATTTATATTTAAACATGTGGTAATTCCAATTTATATTCTTCTACGGCAGCAAGGAACCATTGTTTTTCATTCTAAAAAAACATGTAAACCAACGTTTTTTGTTAAGATTGCCCAAAAATTGGCAAATCCAAGTTTGCTCCTCATACCTACCGGCAGACAGACTAACTGACAGAACTGTGGGTTCTACATCATCTCTATAAATCATGTACATGTAGGTACATTCGTCTTAACTTAATCATTTTCTAATAAGGCAAAAAAAAACCTTTAGACATATTTTTTTTTTTTTTTTGTATCAGTAAAGTTTCCCCAAAAAGTTTCTTTTGAATTTAAATGCAAAGAAAAGAAACAAGAAAAAATAAACAAACTTCAATCAATCCTTATTCAGTCCAGTTCACATGAATGAGATTAAATGTCACATTTCATTTTGAAATTGAACTTCTGCACATCATCGCACTGAACACAGCCAAAGGACTTGAATACACAAACCCAATGGTTTGGAAAATAATTTCAAAATTAGAAATGTTTAGAATTTTTCTGTTCATTGTTTTTTTTTCTACTCATATTATCAGAATCAAATTGTCCAAAAAACTTTACAATGAACCTTTTTTGAATGACTTTATAGACATCACAATATTGTTGGATTTGTAATAAATAGTTGTTGTGCTCTTGAAACTTCCCTCCCGTCTGTCATTGCGTGCAACTTTTTAACTCTTCTAAATTCAATGGCAGCGTTCGTAGTCGCCGTCGATAGCAGCGCGGGTACTTCATGGCGACAACGATGCTTAATATTTCATTCGAATCCAGA
Organism: Meliscaeva auricollis; assembly: GCA_948107695.1. Classification (NCBI taxonomy): domain Eukaryota; kingdom Metazoa; phylum Arthropoda; class Insecta; order Diptera; family Syrphidae; genus Meliscaeva; species Meliscaeva auricollis. The sequence goes on along the minus strand of OX403618.1, from coordinate 72,483,813 downwards.
GCATTGACCATCGAATTAATGATATGCAAACAAATTTTGCACACAACCAATCCGTTTTTGGTCCTCATAAGCACTCTGTGGACATGGAAAACTTGTGCCGTTTTATTGGATAGTCCTTCTGTCAATTTGGAATTGAAGTCAACTTTCCAGTCGAGGTTGCAATAAGTAAACCTACAAAAAAAAAAAAATATCTAACTCCAGACTATGAAGGTCTGTTATGCAAATTGAAATAAATCCCTACAGCATTTACCACCAATTTGAAAATGACATTTATTTTGTTCACTGTGGCGTATACGTAACTTTTTTTTCGTTTTTCGTTCTTTTTTTTTCTTTTTTTTTTTTTGGATTTGTATTCATTTAATATTCTGTGCGGTCTTTGCACGAGGTAAATTAAATGACAATTAACAATTCTGGCAGAAGTAATTGAATTAAAATGTCAATAAATTAATTGAGTTACACGACACATCGACAGCGACAACGACAACGACATTTGAATTTATTGGCCACGCGATCCTGAATAGAAATTCTTATATGCTAAATTGTTTTGTGTGTCCCGTATGGGAGTATTTAGGTTCTATAAAGTATGCTCTTCATCCACAATGACACACGTGTGCTGTTCTTCTATTCAGTATAAGACTCTAAAGGCACCAAGGATGGTAATGAAACTTAATATAACCATTTGGGCAAAGTTGTAAAAGTGTGTACATATGTATTTATTGAAGATCTACTTCTAACGCATGTATATTTATTCATGTCCCAGGTGTATAAGACTATATGACACTTAGAAAAAGGCAATTTGTGTTTCACCTCATAATTCATTTCCATTGACGAAATTCGGCAAAAATAAAAAAAAAATTAATAGGAGGATGGAGGTTGCAAAGGTAGGTGACACATTCGACATGTTTGTGGCTGGTATTATAATATTTACGACTTTGGCTTAGTTTTTTTACTTTTGATTTATGGAGGTCATATATGGCAGTGCAGGGAAATTATAGCTGTGCAAATACCACAGACCTTGGTATAGCTAATTTATTATTCTGCTTTGATTTTGTTTTTTTTTTCATTTTAATTTGAGCCTATAACACATAAATTGATTTGAATGAGGTGCGAAAAGAAATTTAGAGTGCCTAAGTTGGGTTTTAACAAAAAAACTATTTTTTTCTAATACAGCTGTTGCTCCCTAATGATTCTCTTAAGCTTAGATAATTGAGAATTCTTAAATTAAGAAACACAATAATTTGATGCTTTGTTGTTGTTCGGGGTCAAAATCCCGAAAACTGAAAACCGAAATCCAGAAAACCCAAAATCCCGAAAACCTTAGATCCCGAAAATCCATAATCCAGAAAACCCAAAATCAGGAAAACCAAACATCATGAAAACCCAAAATTCCAAAAATTCTCAAAACCCAAAATCTTGAAAAAAATCCTTCTATAAAATGAATAATTTAAAACAAATTAAACAAACAAACAATGAGAAAAAACATCAAATAAAAAAATAAAATTTAGTGTACTCACGTACACGCACCAGAAGTTATACTTCCTTATCACATATCATTATATTTTCATATCACATATCATTTTTATTTTCGTATAGTTTTTTTGACATTTAAAATTATTTAAGAAACGTACTCAAATGTAATTGGTAAGCAACAAGGCAACACTACTTTTTCCTAAAATTTGGAGAAGTTTTACTGGATTTCTAAAAATTAACGGTATTTTCTAAGATAGTTGTGTTTGAAGTCACTAAAATAATTATTTTTTTTTGTCACCTTAGAATAGCCTTACCGCATCTAAATAGTTAAAATGACAATTATTTGATCATTGCTCTTACGTAAGTAAGAGTAAATTAAGAGCTTTTAGCACCCCCTCTTATTTTTAATTACATCAAAAACAAGGAAATGTTAAGAAGTTTCAATAGTTCTAGTAAAACATTGTTTCAGGCCGCTGTAATGATTTCAGTTGATCCATTTTCACTTTCATACTGCTTCTTACCTTTGTTAGTTCAGGATACAAATCAGCCTGGTGAGTAGGGTAATTGTCCCAAAATGTGGCTTTCCAACCTCGTTTTTTCCACCAGTTTTGTGATTCGGCGCGTTTTTGTACTGGAAAATGATTTTTGACGGCCAAACCTGGTATTGACACAAGTTCTTTCCGGGTTGGGTTCGATATCCCGCTTTTTATATTCCCGTTTTTTAAAATCCCGTTTTTAAAATCCCGTTTTTTATAATCCCGATTTTTATAATCCCGCTTTTTTATAATCCCGCTTTTTTTAATCCCGTTTCTTATAATCCCGTTTTTTATGATCCCGATCCTTTTTATCCCGATTTTGCAATCAAAACAAGTTGTTTTATTTTAAAAAATCGCGCGATTTTTTAAAATAAAACAACTTGTTTTGATTGCAATATCGAAATCATTAAAAAATTAAAACAATTTAAATAACCAGAGATTTCTCTAAGTGCTCCATCGGAAAACTGCACCTGCTTGTTTTTCAAGGTGATAATCGTAGCCGTCAATTATTAATTTTCGGCCACCTTTGTTTGACTTAACTTCACTTATTGTATAATTCATCGCGATCAATTGTTCTGCGTACTCAATTCCATACTAAACAATTTTTTTAGGCTCACTTGGTACTGCAGTAAATGTTAGCGGTAAAACCGTTACCAAGAGCTTGATATGCATACATTATTTGTGTAAGAGTTATAGTTATTAAGATTTTGTAAGCAACAAAAAATGATAACGTACAGTAAGAACAAAAGTAAATACGATGTATTATGTTTTAGTCAAGTAATTTGACATTCAAACCATTGACATTCTATGGTTATTTAGTTTAATGCATTTATTTATTTTTTGTAAAAAGCGGGATTGTCGGGATTTGACGGGATTTTAAAAAGCGGGATTATAATAGATCGGGATTTTGAATACGCGGGATTTTAGAAGCCGGGATTTAAAAAAATCGGTATTTTAGAAGACGGGATTTTAAAACTTTTTTTGCGGGATTTTTTGAAAACGGGATTTTAAAAAGCGGGATTCCGACACGCTCCCGTTCTTTCCAGTTTGTTTTTTTAAAGATGTGACCATCATTTCGATTTATCTATTCACTCAAATTTATTTCATTATTCTTTCCCTCATACTTTTCGAGATGTATGAAAAAAAATTTGTTGACACTACCCCACTTTACCCCAGGTAGAATTTCGAAAAACCCTGTTTTGGCGGAACCTAAAGCTATACTAACTACCTTTTGGTGTAATGAGTTTTTTCTATCAATTATAGCATAGAAAATGAATCAGTCAGATTATCAATAAAAATGGCTGACTTTTTTAATTGAATAACTTTATTGTGTAAGTTGTTATGTTTCTGTTGTTTCCTTGTGTGTAAAAAGAAATTTTACAATTGAACAATTAGTTTTTTTTTTAAATGTATTCGTTAATTTATTTGCATACCACAATTACATTTATTTTGCTAGTAAAAGCTTTCAACAAGCATTAATTTTGAAAGCTTTTGCGGTACAGATTAGATGATTTGTGTAAGTTACGACACTTGTGTACGCACCGGTGTCAGTTTACTGATATGCGTTCATAAAATCTTTGATTTTTGGTATCGGTAGCCGACTGGTTTCGTGTGTATGGAGGAATGCCACACTGGCGTTAGGACACCGGACTCTAATGACTCTAGTCGATCTTCTACCAAAAACTGTAGAGTGATGCCTGTAAAACAAGAATCTATACACGGCATAACCCTGTTTAAATTAAGAAAAATGCATCTATCCTAACAAGAGTAACGAAGTCGATGTTTCAACAACAAATTTTGAAAACATGATTTTTTGGCATGTTCATGACATTAGCATTTATTTGAACTAAAACAGTCTGATGATCAAGTTGGCTCTTGGTAATAACTTTAATGATCTTAATTGTTGCATGTTCAAGATTTTACAACATACAAAATCCTTTATTTTATTTTGAAATACTACTACTGCTATTTTTATCGCATTTATTTCTTTAAATTGTTTAAGTGTCACATGAGTGTTTTTTTGAACACAAACAAAAAGACAAAAATCCATCTAATTGTTGAACGAAATCCATTCCATTGTTGTGATAAATGCTTTCCCATACATGCAACCTATGCGTTAAATGAAATGGCTGATTTCTTAGTGAAGTGGAACCATCAATTCACACAGACACATCTTTTGCATTAGCATATCGATAGTATCAATTAAAAAAAAAAAGAATCTTTTGTTTTTCGTATTTCATGCATGCATTTGACAGCCAAGGCACATATACATTTGTATCGTGTATGTAAATGTGCATGGAAACCCAAACGAAACTGCGCCATTGTATTAAGTGAAAAAGAAACTCTGCCATTTTTTTTATTTTTTGTTTGAGTTGAATTAAAGTACTCAAGAGCGTTTCTACCCTCGCCTCCATTACAATCAGCCCTGATCCTGCCATGAGGACACAAGATATACAGATATATTATACATTCGGACAGAGTCCTCCCGCTTTATCCTCACGAGTTGGCATTGAATGCAAAAAAGTTTTTCCACAAAATGAAAATGGCAACTGTATGCAACGTGTTTTTTATCGCACAAACGCTAATAGCTCTCAATTCTTGCGAAAACTTTTTATTTCCTTCTTTTTTTTTTTTTTTGTTTGTTATTTTTATTTTTCATACTCCGTTTTGTTGCATCCATTATGATGGACCCTTTTTTTATTCAACGTTATTGTTCGTGGCTGGTGAGAGTAAATAATCGATAAAAAAAAAAAGAAATCAACAACATTCTCATGCAGTCCTGCACAATTGCTTACAGGTGGCAAGTCTCATGAAAAAAAATTTATAGATCCTTCGTGTTAGAGCTGTGTTAATCGACCAAGGAAATAATGTCGGTACTACAGTGGCATTTTTAAGCTGAAAAGTATTTCGAAAAAAAGTTCTTTCAGGACAGTTTGATGGTTTCAAGTATGAAATCTACTTTTTGCAAAGGTACTGATAAGTAAAGAGCTTAATTCCGAATCCGTACTATACGAATGTAAAATATAATTAGCTGGACTTAATGCCAATCGGTATTCCCCGTTTGATTTGTTTCTCTTAATTTTTCAACTCAAACTTTGATGAAAGTTACTATCGACTGTGATAATATTTTCCTTTTTTTGTTTTATTTGAGGAAGACTAAATTTTTAACCACAAAAAACTTTATTTTAAAGTTGTTCCACTGTGCTGCAACATTTGTGACGTGGCATGGTGCGGAAACATTAAATTTTCAGGTGCACTTAATTGGAAATATTTTTTTAACATTCTGAATGTAAAGTAACAATCATGATAACTTGTATAAGAAACAAAAGAGAATTCCAATTATGAAATGTAAAAGTTTTTTCTTTTTTTTTTTTAATAACTTTTTTTTACAGCTGTGTGTTATTCGTAAAAAAAAAAAACCCTACTTGCACATTTTTCACGAATATTTGCATTATCGAAAAGGGCACACGTCGTATATAGAGAGTAGGTGTTGTCAGCGCTGCTGTCATAGTGAGAGATGTTGAGTCAAATTTATGGGATGACAGTCAAACAAATGGAATGCAGTTCACGTTGGTGTTCGTGGCCAAAAGGATAAAGTTTGACGGTAGATTGATGAAAAAATATAATATTTCCAGGCAAATAAATAAAAAAGACACAAAAGGGAAAAGAATTTAATACTTATAGAGTTTTCGACAGCATAAAAAAAATGAAAAATGACAATACTGTCAAATTGACTTAGAATACTGTGAGTGCACTTAACAAAATGAATGAGGGACCGATCAAATGTAATATAGGCACTGTCACTTCCAAAGAATCGTTCGATTTATTGATCAATTACTGGAGCACAAGGATGTATAAAAAAAACACGAAAATGGTCTCATTATTGTGGTTGCAGACAATGAAGAATATTTTTTAGTGTTTCTGTAACATTTATGAGTAAATTGACATTAGCGCCACCTGTCAGTTCTGGATTTTGAGACTTTTGTACACTTAGCCCACGAATACGTGTTATTTTGACTTATTATATTAAATGACTGAACTATAGTGCATCCTGCTAAACACTCATATGAGTTAAACCATCGTAGAACTTAAACAAATATACATTGTATGAATAAATTACATTTTGTTAACCTTCAATGGGTTTTTCTGCTTGCGTCGCTAAAAAACTGTTTACCATTGATAACGAAAATTTTGAATGAAACAACCAGAACTTGATTGATTTACAGCATGTAGATAGAACAATTTTAAAATAAACATAATATGTAAAACACGAACATTTGAGCCACACATTATGTGTATGTTGTTGGGGGTAACTAATAATAACTAAGAACTGAGCGGGATCAACTTCGCAAAACCCAGTGAGCGCTACTTTTTTCTCAATTCAGTTTATTTTTCCTCCATATACAAACTTCTTGAACTCATAGGTGCTAATGTTGAACGAAAAAAAAACACCATTATGCCCTTTTTTGCATTAGCTACTAGTCTACGTTACAGCCCAGCGGTTAGCAAGTTCCAAAACTACGCCTCGGATAGTGATTGAAACGCCAAATTTTTGTGTGGACTAAAGGCCGTTAAAAAGCTACATTAAATCAATAATTTACCAAGTCAAATTAAATAGTGCTAGGTATTCTACTTGGCTGAATTAATAACTTATTTCAGTAGTATATAAAATTTGTATTATAAAACCTTTATTTTGTCCCATACATTGACCTAATTTTCTTTTGATGTAATTTTTATGTTGCTACTGATGAAGATAACGGTATTCGGGATAAGTAGTTTTCTTTAAGTTATATTTTTATTTTAAAACTAAATCCTTAAATTTAATTTGTATTGGTATGAATATTTCTCTTTTCCAGCTACTTACTCGCGTAAATTTTATTTGATTAATTTTTACTGCACCAATTTAACCTTAAAACTTTTATTTTTTTTTTATTTGCGTTTTTTTAATATTGCCACATATTTTACTCATACCATTATTACTAATATTTTCATAGTTTGCACACTTTAAACTGACAAATTTATTTTATGACTTATCATTATGAAACAAAAAGTTTCAAACTTCAATTTCAAATAGAAAACTTTCCATATTCTTGCCAAAATCATCCCTTCCTTTTGGCACTATGGCCTTCGCACATATTTTTTTTTCAAAATTGATTGGCACATTTAACTTTATGCTCGTTTTCGTTCTAAAACAAACACAAAAAAATAAAAGGAGCCACCGCAGTTCGCCGCCAATGTCAGCACTCGAAATATTTGAAAATTGATATTACTTTATTTTGTAAACAGAAAATTTCATAATAATTTCATTTATGTTCATAACTATAAAGAGTGTATGTGGTTGAGTTTATTGAGGCAATAAATAAATACCACGCAATTTCGCATATCATTTCATCGAATGTGGTTCTGAAAGAAAAAAGCTGAATCAATTTGAATACCTAAAATGCACGAGAACTTTGTTGGTGTATTTTAATATGTTTGCTAGTGAGTGGTGAAAAACATGAACCAAACAAATATTATTGGGTTTTTTAATTGCTTTGGGAATATTGGCACCTGTTGTAATTAACTTTCGAAACGAAGATGTGTTTTGTTCTGCACAAAATATCCAAATATTGATTGATGGTGATGTAGAAGATGTTGATAAATTGAAGAAGAATGAATTTGCTGATATCTTTTCAACTACATTATTTTGATTTATAGGGAAAAAGGTCATTTTCATGTTGGAATGACCGAGTATTTTTTTTTTTTGTTTTCACTTTCGACACAGTTGCAAATAATATGTAATTCAGAGTAAAATCCAAATTGATTATAAAACAGAAACTGAAGATGGTATGGTAATGAGATGAAATTGGATTTTTTCGTATTTATGGTTTTATACTTTTTCTTTAAACTTGGAATTCTGCAAAGCGAAACTTTGAAATATTTTTTAGGTATGTATTGACATTTAGGCGATTTCGCTACACACGATTTTGGACATCAATTTTTAAATCCAACATTTGTAAATATTTTGGATACAAATATTTAAAAGAACATCTAAATTTAATACATTAAAAACTATTTAGTTTATAATAAAGCATTAAAATTCAAAGTTTTGGTATAATCTGAAATCGATGCATGCAAATTAATAAGCAAATTTATTGCATGCAATTTGATGTTATATAACTTTAAACCATGAAGGCACAACATTCACACATGCGTTCATAAAAATAAATGTAGGTATGTAATGGTTATTACATTTTAAGTTATATGTACTAAAAGCCTAATTTTCATTAATTCGGTTTTCTTATGTAATTCATGTCTTTAACCTGGGAAACTTTGTAAAAGTTAGAAAATATCCAAGCAAAACTTATATTAACTTAAATCAGGCGAATGAGGAAAGTTGGACTGCAAAAAATGTTGTACCCGCGATAGCTATAAAAATAAATAGCTCATTGTTTTCTTTTGTTTTCTCATTTTTTTTAGAGCAAAGTAGTTTTCGCTTGATATGGGGTCCACGCCCCACAGAGTAGCAACTTCTAACCAAATAAAAATAAAAAGGAAGACGAGGTCACACGTACTTGCTCTCATTGTCAAAGTTGCTGTGGACGTTTAAGCATCTTAAATAAATAATTTTATAAGAATTATAAAAAAAATAAAATGCATTACTAAAATTACATAAACAACTTTTTAAGAAAGATATATTTTTAGAAAAAATAAAAATTGAAAATCCTTAGATTCGTTTTAAGAAAAAAATAATTTTTTATATATAAAAATTCTCAAACCTTGTTTAAAACTAAAATTGGTATGCAATTTTTTAGAAAATATTAATGCTCATCTAAGACCAAAATTTCAAAAAATATAGTGACCCATTTTCGAAAAATTGATTTTTCAAAAAAAAAAATTTGAAGATATTTTAAAAATCAAAAAATTAGTTTTGGGAAAATTTTGATGTTAAATAATTTTAACATCAAAATTGATTAAGTCGTTTAAGAGAAAGTCAAAAATGAAAAAAACGGTTCTTTGGGAGGTCCCGTTAGTGGAATTTTTACAAACATTTCTTTCACTTCAAAAGTATGATCATACTAACAAAATTAAACAAAAAAAATTAATCAAAATCGTTAGAGACGTTTTTGAAAAAAGTTAACTTTTTCTCAATTGTCATATGGCAGGTACCGTTAGTTTTTGTCCTAAAAAAAAATCAATTTCCCCTGAAGGGAATCACCACAGACATTTAACCACCAATCGGTTTATCGGTTTTATAGGCTGTAGCTCGAAGTATACACAGACAGATGGACAGATAGAATTGCGGGATCCACTTTTTTCGCAGTCTTTATCTTCGCAATGCCATGTTTGACTGTTATCTCGAGTTCAATTTTTTTACTAATCCTAAACTTTCCCTATAGTACCTTTATCGCAAGTAAAGTATGCTTATTGGGTTTCCACCCTTAAGATTGTATTTTGGAACGCACATAACAAATCTGTCATTTATAATTTGTTTAAACTGTTACCAACTTCATTTCATTCATTCTCTGTCAAATATTATGGAATCAGTGGTTTTCTGTCACATTGTATCTACAAAATGCGTAGCAACCATATTCCACAGGTATGTCAAAGAAAATATGGGTATTCATGAAACCTGGTAAACCTGGTAAACATGGTAAAATGGTAAATCTGATATTTGAACTGTCAAATTTGTTAAAGGAAATCTTTACCAAAATATGGTTAATTTTTCCATTCAAATTTTGTTGGTAAGAGTTTACCATCTGAAAATGGTAATTGTGGAAAACTTTTCAGGTTTCATTTTGGTCATTTTATATATAACACGCCACTAATATGTAGCTAGTTGACGAAGAAAAGGAATGAACCATAATTTTCTCCAAATAATTTAAGTATTAATAAATAATTTACTAACATTTACCTAAGTTGATTTTAGGGGCTTTCATGAAACATGAGTGATAAACTTTCACATATTACCAAAAGTTTGCAAGGTTTCATGAATACCCCTAATACTTTTAATTGATGGTATATTATAATGTTTTAATACATTTCAGTACATTTCGTACCGTAGAAATAGCGAATGAGGTCGAACTAATTCACACAAAAATGGCACAAAATGTATCGACATTCTCAAGATCGACATTCGTACTGTTGGGACATATATGATTTTTTGACCAAAAAAAGTCAAATTTGAAAAAACTCAAAAAAAAGCAATATGGGTATCAAACGAAAGGTTTTATTTTTACTAGCCAAAAAATCTATTTTAATTTTGAAATCGACAAGATGGCTGCTAAAACACTCGATTTTCAGTATATATATTATCGATTTTGAATAAAAACATTTAAACACCCAATATTATATTCAAATGAAAGGTCAAGGTCAATTTTTTAATTTTATTTGAAAATCGACAAGATGGCTGGCCAAAATTACAATCATAAAAATCTATTTGATTTTCAAAAAAAAAAATACATAACACCCAATATGGGTGTCAAATGAAAGGTATTTCTTCGCTGAATTTAAATTTGTTCTCCTTTTCGTTTTCATTTTTGACTATTCACAAGATGGCGGCAAAAGTGTCACTATAAAAATATACAGTAAACAATAGATTAAAATTAAAATACGATTTTCTATGGAATTCCACGGGTAGCGGGTGCGTCTAAGCAAAGCTGAGGTGATAAAGAAAAAAAGCAAGCAATCAAGCAATGTCTCCTGTCACATTTCCATCAGCATTTCAGTTGAATGCGAAATCAATGTGCAGACAAAATTATATCAATTCAAATGCATCATGCATGTATTTGCATTCAATTTTTGTGCTACGTGTCTATTTTATAAAACATATCAAACAAAAAACTTCTACATGGTTAAGTTATCTCAATTCTTAGTCCTCTCTATCTGCTTCAATTAACTTAATAAATATATTCCATTCCACAAATATTTTTTTAATCCACTTATTCCACCACTTGTCGTCTTTTATGAATGTGAAACAATTTATTAATACAAAACCCACACACACGCACACTTGAAAAAAAATAAAAAAACAAAATCGCTCGATTACGCCAACATAATGGCATAACGTAATTGTGCCATATTTCTATGGATATCAGGACAACAAAAAGAAACATGGAATTTATTTTAATCTCCCTTTCAAAACCAATTTTTTCTATATAACTGCTACCACTCGTCATCCTACCTACTACTTGTTGCTATTTCATTTTGAACAAAAAAAAAAAGGAAAAAAAGAAATCTCAACAACTCTCTCTCTATGATCCACTTATCATTGGCATTTCAAACTCTCATCCATGATGTTCCAATTTAATCCTCAAATATCCAATAATAGATGAAAATATTCCATGAATTTACACCTCACACACAAAGTAATCCAATATCCTTGAAATATGTATAGTATAGTGCCACTTCAATTCGCAAAATTTGTCTTCTTATTTGGTGTGTTTGGGTTTTTGCTTTTTCCTCCACAAACATACTTCCCATCTCCGTCCATTTTAACCCTCAAATTATTACCTAATAATCCCAGGGGGTGACGTTTTGTTTATTTATGTAGATTTGAATGAACTCCTCGAGGACCCAAATTGTCCTTGATTCATATTGAATAGCAATTCGGTGTATTATTTTTTTTTTTTTGTTTTTTAGTTGTTTTTAGTTGTATGCTCCTTTGAGTATCCCTCTGTCTTCCTGAGGGACCATACATTATATTCTTTGTGTTTGTTTTCGTTTTCTTTCTTTTCCTTGTTGTCAAAGTAGTCCTCGATGACTTCTTTTTTCTCAAAGTTCTTTCTCTCAAGCTGGGTTAAATGGGATTTGTGTATACTAGAACAAGCAAAAAGCAAGCCCAAACAAATAATATCATTTATGTGCGCTTGGGTGTTTTGAAGGACTATATTCTTTCTCGCATAATAATAATAATAATCATCATCATCATCATCTTCATCGCATGACTTTTCCGAGTATGAGGGTCTTCATTTTGCGAAGGATAAGCAATTTCAATTTGGAACACTTTTCATCTTCCCTCATATCTAATTTTATTTGGTCCTTTTCTTCTGTTTTTTTTTTATTTTTTTTTTTTTTGTTAGCATTCTTCTCTATGTTTGACAGGATGTCAAAAAGGATGTTTATCCACCCGCATTTTTCAATATTTGGATAGAAAATAAAATAGTCATGGTTGTTGTTTGTCGAATTGACATATAAACATACTGACTTATACATATGTCATTGTGAAGTTAGAATTTAGAAGGAGCATATAGCTTATCGCGAAGATGGCACATCCTTTAGATATAAATAACAGACAATGCTAGCAGAAATTTTGGAATGAGGAGGTCACGTAAACAAATCAACAGTAAAAAAAAAAAAAAACAAAAAACAAAGTTGTAATCAGATTCCCATTACCAAGTTGGGTATATCTATTTTATTTTTTGGAGGAGTACCCTTAGATCTTCCCACATATTGTCAGTTTTCTTTTTAGCTTTGGTTTTTTTTTTTTCTTTTTCTTTTAAGAATCATAAGATCCCATCCTGTTATGTGAACCAAGGACTATCCTTTACATTTGTTTTTTATAATTTAGCCATTCATATTGAAGTTTTCCTAGAAAAGGATCTATCCTTTATTTTTGCTTTTGTCTTTGTCTTTTGCAGAAAGTATTGTTCTTAGAAATTGTTTTCAACAACTTTATTAGTATTTAAGAGGAAAAAGAAAATATTTTGTTCAATTTGTTTCATAAAACCAAACCAACAAAAAAAAAAAATGTTCTGCTTTTGGACTTTGTCTGCTGGCTGGGTCTGAGTCTGGGTATAGTATATGAAATTCAAAGTTTATTTGAAAAGTTTCGGATACTGTGAAAGATGCGTTTGCTTTGGGCATGATGATGGAGATTGGAAAATTGAGAACTTGTAAAATTGTTTCGAAGAAATTCATGAAAAGTTATTGAGCTCAATAATGCAGAGGTACCAACCTATTGCTGACTTGAATGCTGACTCTTTAAAAGAACAAAAAAATAACTTTTAGAACAGAAATTAGTTCTTGTTTGTGACAATTCTTATGGTCAATGTACGGAATTTCAAATAACAGTAAATTTATTTTAATTTGAACGACAAATAAATTGAAGTATACTTGGAGATTTCGAGTTGTATATGAGGCATAAATCCCATCTTACTCAGGTCCTCTTTATTTGTCTGGATAAAAAAGTTTATTGCTTTGAATGTGGTTTGGCTCTCTTACACTGTAGCAATTTTTCTTTTATTTACGGAATTTTTCTCACGGAATTTTGTTTTGCACATTTGCCCACAGAATTTATTGTTTTATCGGAATGGAAAGTTTGCTTTTATAGGTTCAAATATTCCTGCTTCATTGCTATCGATCTTTCTCGAATTTCGATCTATCAATGAACTTAGATTTTCCAGTCCACTTCAACTTGCTTTTAAACTTTCTTATACTCTGCCCAACTAAAATTGTCAGTACACATCTTATGAAAACGCTTTTTTTAAGAATGCTATAATTTTTTAGTTGGGTTTTCTCATTACTTTTTATACACATCATAGAGAGTGGAAGTCTCAGAACATTGGGAAATGTATTACACGTAGATTTGACCGTTTGTTTTCCAGTTTTTTTTTCAGGATCAAGCTCTAAGGAGGAGAAACTATTTCCAAATAATTAAAAAAAAATAATATTTTATTTATTATTTTGACCCTTGATAGGGGATATCGGAAATACATACATAGGAACTTTTGTATAATTAAGAGATTTATTTATCCCTATGCTCAGCATACTCCAAAGTTTTGGAAATGACCCTAAAAGTGTCACTTTTCGAGGGGATTAAAACTGTTTTCGGTGTAGGCCTCGCACACCTCGTCCAAAATGGTTGATTTTTTCAGTTCACATGACCCATACAAAATCAATTATTGGTTTTTGTAAAACAGTTTTTACTTTTCTGTTGCTCTTGGTTTTTTGGAGGGCTAAAGTTGATTTGACTTCTTAAACAAAATTACTGCCTTTTCAACCTATTGATATTACGAGTATTTATATAATTGAAAATAAATGGATAACAGTTTTGTTTTCTTGTTAGTAAGAAGTGTATGTCCTAACATTGCTCAACATTATTTATTTTTGTTTTAACAATTTTTGATGGAAAAGTCCGTCAAAATACCGCAACCTCAAGCAATCTATTCTGCTTATAAATTTTAGGTTAGTCAATGCCTCTCTTAATATACCGCATATGATTCATGGCCCACTAATCTATATATTCGAGCTTTTGTGTTAATAGTTTTAATGGTTGTTATGTGTCCATTATAGACCGTTAGTTTGTTTAACTATTTTCCAACAGTTCAATAAAAAATCTCCTAATTTTTTCAGATTTTTTTTTTACCCCTGATATCCTCTGTAGTCGCTTAAAGTTTTCAAAAAAACATGAAAATTGTTGAAAATAACTTTAAAATATATCACTTTTCGAGGGAGGTCATAAGCTCGATTTTATCAATTAAACAGATAAATTCATCACACGAGTTTTGGAGCACTAAATTTCTATTTCATCCCACTGTGCGTCGTTGGCGTTGGAAATTTGTAAACACGATAAATTTTGTTAGAATCAAGATAATTGGAATCTGTAAACGCTAAAAGTTGAAAATTAGCTTAATTTAGTTTAAATTCCAATCAGCTATTTTAAATAAAACCTTTTTGTATTTTTCATACAAAAACCATCCAAAAATGTCACTTTTGTATGGAGAGTACAACAAATTTTAATTTTTTTTTAATTCTTTCAATGATAAATTGTACTGATTTTCGAATTGATGGAGGTATCAAAAAACCGGAATACTTAATTCCCTAAGTTTTAGTTAAAATCAATATTTTTCACTTTTTTGTAAAAGTACGCAAATGTTTGGGATTGCCAATGCAATTCATAGTTTTTTCTTAAAGTTTTGGTATCAAAATGTTTGGGACGAAATTAAAAAAAAAATATTTTTAGATTATCTTAACGATTGCCTTTTTATGATAAAATCGAAGTTATACCCTCTAAATACTTTCAAAAAAATGGGATCTCCCTCGAAAAGTTAGATATTGATCATAGAGAAAAATAAAACTCTGAAAGATACAAAATATCCTATGTATTTTCCCATAAGAAACTGAAAAAAATAGTGAATTTTTTTATTATTTTGAAATAGTTTTCTCACTTCAAAATAACGAACGGTCTTATGTATGTCATGTATGTACCTATCTTTGCTTATTTACAAAAGCTGTACTGTCAATCGTAGATTTGATTTATCAGGTCCTTTCAAATAGGTACGCCCGAAAAAACTTTCATTTGCTTGAGAGAACAGAATTTTGTTATTTCATACAATGTCTTCTTGGTTCCTCGCAAAATGATCGTTCATGTATCAACAATTAGACCTTTACCTACCTCGCACAAACAAAGTTTTTTGGTTCTTCGATTTCAATCCCTATAGCTCCTGAATTCTAAAAAAAAAAAAAAAACAACAACAACTTTGCAATCATATTAAAAATAAAATAACAATTGAAAAAAACACAACATTCACATTTGATTCATTATTCTACTCGTATTGTACGAAATTATTCGCTGTCGTAGGTATGTACTCTCATCTCATAACAGATAACGTTTCAATTTATTTCCAAAGCATTCTTCATTGTCATTTCTTCTTATTCTTTCTAAAAAACAAAACTATGTACCTTGCTTAGAGCACAAGCTATTTGCATTTGTAACGGAAATGAACTCAAAAACGAAGTCGTAACTCATAAGATACTGAAGCTGTATACTCCTTTCATTTACCTTGAGTCCTTTTATGGGTTTCAGGCAATTTTTTTTTTGTATGTAGTATGTTGAGTGAGCAATCCTCATGCATATACCACCTCCACAATAGTTTTTTTTTGCCTTGAGAATTTCACAGATACGGATATTAAATTCCTTTTATTTTGTACTTCTGTGTATGAAGTATAAGGATGGAATTATATGCAATAAGTTAAGAGTGTCTTGCTGTCAGCAATGCAATACAAAAGTACTTTAAGTTTATTTTTTTCCCAAAGAATAGAGTATATCACTAGCAGAGATGTGAAAATACGCTTATCTATGCCAACAGTTGAGTTGTTCCATGTTTGGGTGAAAGAAAATGGCCATGTGATGTGAGTATAAATAAACAGCAAACGCACATTTTTTAAAAAAGTGAATAGTGTTTTGTATGGTTTTTGATATAAATAATTTTGACTCACAAAAATGGTAGTCTTTTCTTCAATTCCCGTTTGTTGTAGACACAAATTGTGAAATTCAACATTTCAGAAAAAGGTATGTACATAACTTGCGCATAGCTTTTTTGGCGTCAAAACGCAGTATACAGTTTGATTTCTTTTGTAAAGATGAATTTTTAAAAATGGAAATAGCTGTGTTGTTGGAACATATTTTAAGTTTTAATAATTTACAGATTTTAATTATCTTGTCTTTAATATCACCGGTCTGCAATGAAAACCACCTTCAAATTAAATTATACTTTTCTGAGGGACTTTGGCACGCTTATCCCGAATATGGAGTCGAAACTACCCTAGCACTTCACGTTTTCGAGATATGATAATATGAACATTTCAAAAACCCACTTTATTTTATTAAATTTAACGTCGAATCTAAATACTTTATTACAAAACAATAAATGAGATGTGAATGAAGTCTATTTCATCTCTCTAAGTTATTTTAAATCATTTGAAAATTCGCTTTCGGTGTCGAAAATACTCTCTTTACTCTGTAAAGTTCTGAAGTAATAATTTTCAATGGATAAATTTATGTTTTTTGGGATACTGAGCACGAATCTGAAGTTATGCTACTTTTGTTCAGATCATTTTTTTTTTATAAACCCTCAAAAATATTGGAAAAATGACAAAACGATTTTTTTTTCGTTTTTTATTTTTATCATCTATAAAAATAGTTAAATTTTGATGAAAATTAGTGCTTATGTAGTACATTGTTGTGTCTTTTACTCAAACAATTTTTTTTTGCAGCAAAATAATATTTTAAGCATTTTTAACGAATTCAATTTGCAAAAATAGCATAATTTTAAATCAAAAAGAATTGAGAAAAGAACTTTGATTTTAGAAAATGAGACATATGCAATTTGTTTTATTAATTATTCTTTTGTTCAGGAAAAAAATTCTTGTCTTAAATTCTAGGTATATCCTGTAGTGTTTTTAGTAGCAATTGTGTTTATGTCAAGTTATGCATTCCAAAGTAACGGAGAGGACTAAACAACGCTTTTAATGCCATCTATTTCATTAAAGGCACTTTATAAAGTTATCGTTTTAGAAGTCTCAGCAAAAACTAATAATTGCCAGTAAAGTTATTGAGTAGATAACAATAACTTTACTGGCAGTCATTACTTTTTGATGAAACTTCTAGGGCTAAAACTTTATGAAATGCTTTCAACACCCACAAAGTTTTTAGAAAACATTTTTCTAATTGAGTGAGATAAACGGCATTTAAAGCGTTTTTTAGTCCACTCCGTTATTTTGGAATGGCCGATTTATTATAGAAACATGACATTACGATGATAGAATGCGAATTCGTGCGTCCGGCATTTCTATCTGTCTCAATCTGCAGCCTAAGTCGCTTAAGTGATTGTCTTCAAACTTGGTAGTCAAGAGTTTTTGGTAATTCCCTAGAGGGAAAATTACATTTTTTTTTTTAGCCAAAATAAACGATAACTGCCATTTAACGAAAATGAAAAAAACTTTTTTTTTGCAGTATTCAGTTCTTTTTGAAATAATGTACTTATTGATATGTCATATAAATAACTGTCTTAAAAGAAACCGATTTTGTTTACTCTAATTATCTAATTACACGTTTTCGCCTTTTGAAAAAGAAGTTCCAAAATCAGATAGGCCGATATGATTCTCATGGGCTGAATACTTCTTGTTGCGAGCAAGAGGAGCGGAGGAGGTGTCGGTAAGAGGAATGGGTAGGAATAAGGATGAGGTAGGAATTTGGATAAGGAAGTGTTAGGGAGGGGTAGGTGGAATGTTAAGTTCCGGGGACGCGGCCTGCTTGCATATGCACGGCATTAGCTCGTCGGATGGGGGGGATCTTGCCCCCGAAACCTAACCTCGCCTGCAAACAAAAACACATATCAGGCCAAGAAAACTAGAACAAAAATAATATCGGACTAGACGGACTTCGGACGGACTATTGTCACACCAAGGGCACTGCGATGTTGTTGCAGTGAGGCCATTACCCACCCTACCATAGGAATCGGGCCATTTTGGATTCCCCCAATAGATGGCGTATGATCGGTTTCAGATCATACCATCTTCACCAGAACTCAGCTACCATCGGCACCTCTGAAAAATAGCTCTTCAAATAGACATGGTCTCACTTACGTGAACCACAAAAACACACGTAAAACTTCTATTCTTTTCGACCATTGGGCGACTTTTGAAGTTTTATTCACATTTAGAATAACAAAATAATTTTAAAGAATTTAACAAAATTTTTAATAAATAACACAAAAATTGAACTAAAAGAAAAAACAAATCGTGAACAAAAATACGGTTCCTTTTGGAGTATAACAAAATTACCAAAATAAATAAAAATAATATTTTTTCATCGACTAATAACGGTTACTTTCTCGTAAGTAATACAATGAATTTGCATGATAATTTTTACACAAAAGGTTCTTAACAATTTTCAAATTATCTTGTATCAAAATTCTCCAAAAAAAATTTTGTTTGGATTTAAAAAAGGTAACAAAATTTTTTTTTGAAATTTTGTTTTTAGATTTTCATTACTTTTTTTTTTTTTTTGAAAATGGCGTACCATTTTTTTTCAAAACGAGACTTTATTTTTATATATAAAAAATTATTTTTTTTTTTAACATTTTTAGCGATTTTCAATTTTTTTTTCTAAAAATTAACCTTTTTAACAAAATCAAATGTAGTACTTAGTTTGGAGGTCAAGTATTTGTTTTTTTAGACTGACTGTACTAAAGTCACTTTTTTTCAAAATATTGAGTGTGATATACCAAAATTTATTATCCCTTATTTATTTCTTTTAGTCAATCTGATACAAAAAACGTTCCACCAATCAAACAAAATTTACTGCATTGAATTATTTTGAATATTTTAGATAAAATCACAAATGCTCAATCCACTTATGCGTTATATTTTGTCAACAATAACATAGTAAATGATTTCTATATAACGAGTGGTCACCACAACTATTTTATGGTTAAAATGATAAACCACAAAGTCGTTCTCATAATCTTCTGCGATGAAAGAACAATAATCAATAACAACAGCAGGAAACAGTCAATATTCCCATTAACCATAACTGTTCTAATACATCGAATAATTATATTAAAAATATAATCCTTTTGAAATTCAATAGCCTCCAAATGATATTTTAATTCTCATTAACTAATGTCAGCCGCCACCACAAATTTCCTATTTAATCCCTAACCAAAACTATATTCTTTGATACAAATTTCCATATTCAATATTTAATTCAAAAATTTTCAATTTTTTGTTGTTTTTTTTTCGATTTCATTTCACTAATTTTCCAATTGCGTTTTTCTCTTTTAAAATGCACACTGCAGAAGCTTTTGTGTAAATAAAATTTGTAATTAAACCCTATTTTTAGATTTTATTAATTTCACTCATAAAATCTATATTTCCCTATAGAAAAGGATTTTGTTTTTGTATTTGCATTTGCATTTATAATATGCCTTAATGAGTCAGAAAGCAGCTAGCTGGTCAAAATAACAAACTGGGTTAATTATAAATTAAAAATAAATATTTACGCTTCCGTATAATAATGAATTTAGGATGAATAATAATTGTAGTGGTTTTGATGCACAAAACTTTGATGTTTTGTTGAATTAGGTGTTGTATATAATATATTTTTGCTATTTTTCCACATCACATTGCATTGATGAGAATGGAAATTGTATAGAAATTTAAAACTGAAAAGAAAAATATGCAAATGAGTAAAGTTTTCTGTTTTTTTTTCACTTCAATTTAAAGTTTTTCTCTTTTTCATTTTTTGTTTTTTTAATGATTTTTGTTGTTTTGTTTTTTTTTTTTTTTTTTAATATTTGCCGGTGTGAGAATTATAATGTTTTGTAGTGAAAAGGATCTTCAAGACATCATCCTTGTAATTATTATGCAAATTAATCATTTTCTCTCACCGGGTATGGGAGTGTGTACCGCGCCGTAACCGTAAAAGTTTCCCATAAATTAATTCAAACATGTAGACAAGAGAGGAAATGGGTGTCATTAGTGCTTTGGATCAGAGGATATGAAACTTATTTCCATTGACAAAGGGAACCAACATAATTAATTTCCTGCAAGCGGCTTTCATGTGTATACAACAGCCACAACATCAATCCGTCAGGGCTGTAGCCAGTATTTTGGCTGTGGGGGGGCCATTGAGGCAGTTCTAAAATCAAATTTTGTTTTAAAGCCCACATTTAACATTTACTTTTTAACCTCAAATCAGTGTTGGTCTTTTCGATACAAAAGATATATGCATGAACGAAAAACTGGGGTAAACTAGGTCCCCCTTTCAGAAGTCCTCAGAATTGGATACTCAACACAGTTATTTGGTTTTGCAGGATGATTAACAAAGCAAAATGTAATAAGATTTTGTTAGATTTCGTGTTTTTTTTTTTATAAGCAACCCCCCCCCCCCCCTCTACTAATCTACGTTCATGCAAAAAATAATTTGCCTGCAAAACATTGACATGAAAAACTTTTTATCACAAGAATTTAGTTGAATCTCAAAGATTTTGTAATAAATCACTTGGGGTAAATCATTCGCAGATGCTACCTATAGAAGAAGTGCCTATAGCTATTGCTTTGCCTTGCCTAGCATAGCCTAGCCTACCCTATCAAGGGTCACGTAATAAATCATGAAGCTTGTGAAAACCGCATGTCTCTTAGAGGCGCATAACTCTGTTTGGGAATTTTTATTGTTGTGTGCAAATAAATAGGAGAATATATAGGTTTATAAATGTAGTTATGTAAAGTAGTATATTTATAGTAATTATAAATGGAGCAGAAATAGCTGTGAAAATTAGTTAATGAGCAAACAATTGTTGATGGTGTTCTTTGACAGATGAAAAGTTTTTCTTGTTGGTGTTGTTTTGAGTTTGACACACTCTGTGGATAGGTCGAGAGGATTGGTTTACATCAAACAATGAATATTAACACTATAACAAGTTGTTATCGGAGAAAAATGAACTGTTAATGGTTATAAAAAGGGGCGGTAGGTAGTATAACCAATTAGGGGGAAAGTTATTTATGGTTTTTCTTTTCAATTTAGGCAGATTTTTTTGTTTAACCTTGTTTGTAATCCTTAAAAGAAAGACATCCTAGTTTTGTTTTCTTCTCAAAATATAATTATGTATTCAATTAAATATAGGTACTTGTAGTTCTAATTGGCCTTAAGTTCATAATATTTGGTATATTTTTCAGGTGGTGCAGACTTCAACTAGTTGACTTTTAGTGAGACTTGTTCATCTTTCATAATATTTTTCTAAAACAGAGAAAACTATGAAGAGCAGGTTTTTCTTTATTTCGAATTGAACGACGAATTCTTCACAGTTTTTTTTAACTCGCTTACATTCATAACTTTATAAAACAAGAAGTATAATTGAACTTGTTTTTATTATGGCATCATTTGAAGACTATTAACTATATAATCCATTGCGTGATTTGTCAACTACAAGCATTTTAATGCAGCAATGTGCAACAAATCGTGTTGTTAAAACGCAGTGTCGAATCATATGTTTTTTTTTTAATTTTTAGTCACGTTTGCCTTTAAAGTCTGTGATTTTACAGTGACATGTGAATCAATTGAGAGACTGGCGAAAAATCATTAGAATAAAAATCAATAGAAAGTTTTTTTTTAAACCAAAAAAAACTACAAGAAATTGTTAAAAAAAAAGATTTTTTGATCAAAAATCGGCTATACGGTTTACTCCATCAGACAATTTAACTTCTACGCAGAATATCGTTCTGATAAATTCGTAGGAAAAAAAAACCTGTGGAAAATGCCTCTAAAAGAAAAAATACCAACACTACACTTGCTGAAAAAATGGTTACAATTTTAAATATCGTATGAATTAATAAAGATATTAGTTTCGGGTGAATTGGTATTTCTAAATTGTTCAAAATGTAAATACATTAACAACAAACGGCCCAAATTTGGCCTTCGCTTCATTTAATGCTAAACACTTACTAAGGTTTTTTAAGATCTTGAATTTTTGATATTCTTAAAGCTAAAATAACATCGAGTCTCTAGTTTCAAATGTTACCAATGGCAAGTTACCAGTGTGAGTCGTACCCAATCTCTTTTTATGATCTTTGCTTTGGTTAATTTTTTTGCCGAGTAGCAAAATAACAATTAAAATATCAAACAAAATCACGCTTTTCTACAGGGCAAAACAACGTCTGCGGATTTTTGTTCACAGAGATAACTTAAATTATAGAAAAAAAACTTGACTGCTTTTGATAATGTTTCGTTCGTCATTCGAGGTGGAAAAATTATTCATTTGACTTACATCCTCAACAACTGATCCACAAAAATCAGATTATACTGAATTTTCACGGACACGAATTGGCTCTTACTAGATTATTATTATTTTATTTCAAAAAAATTCTTAACTACATTGCCCCAAAGAAATAAAGGAACAAGAATTTTGTTTCTCAATTCTATAGTTATTTTCGATAGAAAGTATCTCAGCGAAAAATGGTACGTCCCTTACTTTGGCGGACACCAACATTTGTTGCCCAAACCTCAATTTTGTAGCTCAAACACTTTCTAAAATATTCAAGTTTTTGCTCAAAAACATGAATATTTTGAAGATGTCATTTTTAGAAATAACTTAAATAACATATCAAAAAGTGCTTGAACTACAAAATTGAGGATTGCGCAACAAATCTTGGTTTGAAAAGCTACAATTACTGGCAAACAAAAATTAAAAAAAGTCATTTATTTAAATTTTCTTCAGCGGACCGGAAGTACCCTTATAAAATTGAAAATTAGAATCGAAAGTGACCCATGGGAGCTACAAAATTAATTTTTTTGCAAAACATTAGCATTTAAAAAGCTAAAATTTTGGACATAAAAAAAATCGTAATTTTCATACTTTCGTCCGCTAACTTATTATCTTATTTTAGGAAAATTTTAAATAATTAAGAAACTATTGTAGATAAAAAAAAAACGAAATTTATGCCACTAAAAAGCATTTAAAAAGCTAAAAATTTTGATGCCAACTAAAATAATTTTTTTTGTAATCATTTAAGATTTTGACTTATTTTAGTGAAAAATATGACCATACGAGCTACAAATTAGCATTTAATTAGCTACAATTACTGAGACTATTTTTTTTTGATTTTGCCACAAAGTATTCGCTAAAGTAAGGGATGTTAAAATGGTCGCATTCGGATGAAATATATATTAAATATATTTTAATTTTTATATCTATTCACAAATTATTTTTTTTTAGCTTCCATTATGGTGAAACCATAAAAAGTACCGAGGGACAAATTTTATTTTTGTTTTTTGTGTCAAAAATCAGTGGAACATTGGTTAAGTGAATACAAATTTCAGTTAGAAAATTAACTAAGTTGTAGTTTTGTTTTTGTCTGCTTTCACTACCATATTTTGTGCTGTCAATTACCATTCGTCGTACAAGAAATTAATTTTCATTCATTCAAATGCGATCATTTTTTGCCGAGATACAGTCTATAGAAAATGACTACAAAAATTCAGAAAAGATCTTGTTCCTTTAATTCTTTGGGCTATATAATTGAAAAAAACACTTGTTTTTTTGGTTTAAGTGTTAGGTCGAGATGAAAATAAAGGAGAACGACAAAACAGTTTTTATTTCTTAAAGCCCCTGAGTGAGTAAAAACCCATACGCACCTTAAATTTTAATTTTGCTTTAAAATTCGCATTCAGCTAATAATTTTCCCATAAGCATTGTTAAAATGCCTTGATTTAATGAGATTTATTTAATCCCTCGTTAATGGAGTACCCTTCGAATTCAAATGGAATGTTTTTTTTTCCAATGAATAAATCCCCCATTTTTCCTACAAACATACAAATTTTATTCATACAAATGCTCTTGGCATTAAAAATATTTAAAAAAAAAAAGGATGAGAAAAGGGTGGCGTATCAGACTCCTTGTTTTTGGATGGATTTTCAACATTAAACAAGGATGATGATGATGAGTGCAAACAGTGAGTGTAAAAAAAAAAATCTAATTATGCAATTAATAAATTTATTTACATTCGCGTATAAATCCTTACCCCCATATGATTATGCATATTATACCTATTAGAAGCTCTGGCCTAGGTTCATTAGGCAATATAGAGGATATCCTGATACTCTCCTCCTTCAGGCAGACAAGGACAAAGTTTCCTCTAAAATTGATTTAGTTAATTGTCTCACATAAACTGAGTAAATGAATCAGTGAGCGAGGAGCACAAAAAATAAAACAATTTTCCATCATGCATCCCCAAGGAGAAAAACTTTTTATACTCTACTCGCATACTATGCAACGACAACAATACATATTAGATCTTGGTTTTATTGTGTGAAGGTAAATGAATCTTCATTACCTCGGCAAAATATTGTTAATCGAGTTGACTGTGTGGTTTGGTGTGTGTCAGTGTGTATTCAAAAAAGGAAGAGTTTCTCGTCAGTTTTTATACTCTTGCTTCAGTAGACTTGTCGTCGACAACAAGGACGATGACGTTGGTGTAGGTGTATAGTATGCAGGATAATTATTCATATTCACATAATTATCTAAAGTGATTATGTGTTGTTTAACACTTAGCAATAATGGCAACGCACGACTCGGCAAGGCAGGACGGACGAGACAAGGGAAGCATTCCCCACAAAATGTTTCATAATTAAAAATTTGTTTTTGTTAAACTTTATGCTATACGAGAATATTATATCTAATCTGCAAAAAAGGGATGTTCACATTTTTTTTTTTCATTCTCAACTTTTTCAGACTTAAAGGATATACTGCTGCATGAAGTTTGGTTAGATTTTTTTTTGATGAAAGAAAGAAAAAAATCACAATCAACTTTCAACTTTTAGCATCATACAATATACTGGATGATGGCGTGAAGGTTTTTGTTCTTTCACTTGGTTGTGTCCTTATTCTTTTCAAAAACATTTTTTTTTGTCACTGAGTATTGTTAAGATGACACATGAAAATAAGATGTCAAGGCTTAGAGTGGTGTTTCTGTCGGTTGTTTTTTTTTTTTTTTTAATTTAATTTAATATAAACGTTTCTTGGGTTGAATGAGAGAAATCCATTACAGAAAAATGCAAGAAGACCTAAGATTTTAGGAACTTTTGTGTGTGTGTCAAAAAAGAAACTGAGAATACTTCTTATTTAGATTTCTGTTTTAATACTTTTTTTTTATTTTTTTTTTTCAAATGTGTTTTAGACAAGTGTTAAGTTTTAGTTCAAGGACATTTCTTAAGTATGTTGTATCTTTTAAGTGAAGAAAATTTAATTAATCTAAAGACGAATATATACAATTTTGAAATTTCTTTCTAATGAAAAGTGTTTATTCATTTCAATATGTCTGTTATTTAGCAGCTTTGTTGAACTAAATTCAGAAACCAAAAATGAATAATAATAACATATGTTTTTGTTGAAGTGACTTCTCTGTAATTCACAGTGACAGATTGACATTGACATTATGACCAAACATTAATAATTTTCTTTATCTCGAAAATGTAATAATATAATAATAATAAGATTTATCTACTATTTGAAATGATTTTGGTAATAATTAAAGCAACCGGAATTATTAACGTGGTCTTTTTTTTTTTTGGAAGGTTGTATTGTAAATTTTGAACACACAGAGATGTGTTTACTTTGCTGAACGAATTGAAATGGGGACTTGATGGGTTATAGCTTGAAATTGAATTTTAAGACGCTCAACTTCAAAATTCGTTGTCCACACATCTATACCCGTTCTTATTTGATCACTATCCCTAGTCGGCAGGGCTGTGTCTAGAGGTGGTGCAATGGAGCAGTTGCCCCAGGTGCCACTATGCAATGAAAGGCGCCGTGCAGTGAAAGGCAAACGTCATGTTACTGTAAAAGCTTGTCAAATTTTTAGAAGAGCTTTATGAAACCGGTGCTAAAAAGGACCAAGCGGATGTTGTAACAGCTATGAAAGAGTATCATAACTTTAAAATAAGAAGAAAAATCATTTCTCAATCTTTCATAGACTGGTTCTCATTTATCGTTGTTTTCCAGTGCGAGTCCAACAATCCTTGGTTCGGTACTAAGGGCGAAATTTATAGTCGTTACGCAATTCCAGATTCTTATCAACACCCGTAAGTTGCGTTGAAAAATCTAAAAAACTTTGCTCAAGCAAAATCCGTAGTCATAAACAAAATGGAAACTCTTTAACTTGAGTGAAGAAAAGTCTTGACATGAGGCAAATTATGACAAGGAAATTAGTAGCCCTGATAAAGCTACTCACCTTTTGTACCTACACTTTTATTTTTCGTTAACCGTTTTTTTCGTTTACTCACTTCAGCTTCGAGTTAATGGGCTTTATATATTATAATATATAAATTATTACACTTTAGAAAAAAACTTGGCAATCTGCTAATTCAACGGCTTAAATAGTTCCTAAATAAGATTTTTGTAGGAATCCTCCCCACCCGTGGAATTTCGTACGACATGGGGAGGATTTATATATGATATTTATAAAGTTAATTTCACATACTTATGATTTGTCGAATAGCTAAAACCGTGTTTTAAACATTATTCTGACATATGCGAATGCGAACCCTCCGAATCACGTTGACTCCCCGGGAGTAAAGTATTGCGAATTCCATAATAGGCATAAACATGTCTTGTCACCACCGAATCTGTTGCTCTAACGATTCAAAACTTCCTGAGCAACTCGGCGCATATTATGTCTATGCATAATTAAAGTAAGCTCGTGTTTGAACACGGCTTAGTTTTTGTTTTATGCAAAAACTAAGCGGTGTACGAAGGATGTCCGTTGTGCTTTGTTTATTAAAAAAGCATAGAAAGTTGAATGAGTGAATTTCGGTGAAAAAAAGTGCATTTCAGTGATAAAAAGAGAGAACTCGGTTAAATGAAAACAAACAAGAATTAATATTTATAAAGTATCAAAGAAATGCTTATGGTAACTTCTGACCTCACGTGAGTTTCGATTTCACTTGAGGTAATCCTGAAGTGAAGACTTAAGCAATAAGCATTCCCTCACAATCTCTATTATTAATAGCTTAAGAAGCCAAAATCTCTTCAAGCGTATACTTAAGGAAAACCTCGACTTGAGGGATGACGAATAATTCTGCAATTTGCGTGTCTTTGAAATTTCTGCTCAAGAAACATATCTATTTAAATATTTGTATAGGAAAATGCTCGTTTTCTGAGCTTCCTCCAGGTGCAAGTGCCAGAACGGCACTGCTAGGCGGGTTCTGCAAAGGGATTTTTAACGTGTTGCCTTTGTTTTTTGAAGGACCTTTTTTCAATCTTCTCAGTGGTGCACCAAAGTGCACGTGTAGGTTGGATTAAGAAAAGAAGAACAAAAACATATCGGTAGGGGAGTGTACCTCACCTCGTGGGAGGGGTAATTTTCCAAAAGTTTTCATAAATCAGAAAAAAAAATATATTTTTTAAATAACAGTAAGACATTAAACTATACCGTTTTAGATTTTTTGAAAGCTTAAAATTCTTTTTTTTTATATTTTATTTTTAAATCAAGTAAATAGTTTTTAAATATTAATATTCAAACAAAAAATTAAAAAAAAAAAACAAGAAGGATTGCAAATTGATTTTACTAAACTTGTTTTCATTACATTTACTACGTTTTCTTTTAATTTCCATTCAAATACTGAAAACTGCATAAACTTACATAATGTCTTTCAGATTTTTTTAGAAAATTAAAAATTACTTAAATAGCGTTTCCCATGAGGCTGAAAAGAAAGACCACTTTCTTTTCCAAATCACTGCTAAACAAAATACAAAATTATTTTACATTTTTGTTTTAAAATAGAGTAAATAGGGGTAAAACTAAATATTAAAAATATATTTTCTTTTTTTCTACACTAAAAGTAAAAGAAAGTTTTCCATCGAGCCAATAAAGACTTCCACTAAATTAAGATTTAACTTCTAGAGAATAAAAGATACCAACAAATAAAATTTAAAAGTCTAATAGTTTAAAAATAAATAAATCGTTTTTTTACTCTTCATTTTTTTATTTAAAGACTCGAATAATTTTGTTAAAATCTTGTGATTTTCCTTACTCCGTGATCACTTAAAGTTTTATAGACAAATAAAACATATGGTTTAACTTGCAGCAATGGAAAAAATAATCTTCATTAAGTATAACACTTTTGTTCATTTTGGTTTTTCTTGCACCCCACACCATTGCACACTTTACTTAATTTTTTCTCACTTTTTAATCATTTTTTTATAGATTTTTTTCACTGTGATGTGCATCGTGATGAGATAATGAATGTTTTCATAATAAAAATTAAATTTACTATAAAAAAAATAAATGACAATAAATTTCTAAAAAAAAAAACTAAATAAAAAAAAAACTAATACATTGAAGACTATTCATTAAACAAAAAAAAATAGATCTGTTTTAGATCGTGGAACGAAAAAATTTACATAAATCTGCAACAAGTACGCACAACGCACAAGGAGAACGTTAATTATTTTTTTACAAAATACTAAGTTAAAAAAATATAATTTATTTATAAAAAAAAAAAAAATACAAACAAAAAATCAGCAACCAAAGTCTTCCTTTTGCTTAATCATCTAAAAAACAACTCTCCCCCTTTTTACACTTAATCCACCCTTCTTGCACTTACTGCATATGAGTGTTTAACAAAAAAAAAAAGTATCAAGCATCCCAAATAAATTTTTGAAAAAAGAAAAAAAATTAAAAAAAAACCCACCACAAAGCACAATCATTGCACAATATAGAATACCGCACAGCTACAGAATGGACAGAGAAGCCAAATCATCCCTAGACAATCCGGCTACCAAAAAGAAGCCGCCAAAACTGAAGTCGATCAATCGGTCGATTTCAATGGCCATCGATAATTATACACCGGCACCGCAAATGATCATTGATCGTTCGCTGATCCTTGAAGAACCACCGCTACCACCACCGCCAGCACTTGCACCCCTGCTTCCCTTGCCCCTTGCCAAATTTCCACAGCCTGATATTTATTTAGTTAGTGGTGCCGGCAGCACTAGCCCCATCAAATACGACGACTGGCATCCCATGAAGAAGCCATTGTTCCGTCGTTCCGATACGATAGACATACATCCGAGTCCCTTATTGCAGATGAAGAAGACGCACTCATTCCATGCCAATGACCCAACCATGGAGCAGATTATGCTGACAACTGCCTCAGGATCGACATCTTCGTCACGACGCACCAGCAGCGTGCGGGGCAATTATCTGTTTCCCCAAGGCTCAGGGAAAGAGATGAGTCGTTCGCCGTCGCCAAGCCGTCGAGGCTGTCGAACCCATCGATCTTTTAACGAACCTTCGCGGAGGCCTAGTGTGAAAACAGACGCAGATGCTATTCGACATCCATCGCTAAATGATGACATGCTCGAAAGCTCACGGCCGCCCCCGCTCTTCAGTACGACTAATCTTTCCCTGGAGAACGAGCTTTTCACGAGTCTGAGCAACCGATCACGCAGCAACAGTCACACCAAGATCGAAGAACAAAGACTCTCTCTGGAAGAGGCTGCTGCGATATCTGGAAGCAGCACCAGCATCAGCAGCCGCAAACAACACGCCCGCCAACACAGCTCACAGAGTCTGGAGCTAGAAAAACACGAAGCACAACTTCACAATCACCACCTGCTGCCCTCGTCGTCCTCGATATCACCCACCCAGCAGCCGGGACCGCACACGCATCACTTCAAACGAGGCGGCAAACATACGCACAGTCTTTATCTTTCGCCAAACAACCTCGACGAGCTGCAAATCCATCGTCCGGCCACGATTGCTCAGGGTGCTACGAAAAAATCGCACAGCGCCAGCGTGCGGGTGCGTACATACAGGGAGGCGTTAAGTACGTCAAAAAAATCCAAAAGCTTTATAAGTGATGCATATCCAGACTTTGATCTATCGCCCCACCGCCGCAATAGCCGACCACTAGCCACGGTATCTGGAGAGGTCGGTCCCGGAGGTGTCACCACACTCGATGACATTAAACGCAGTCCCCGACCTCTGGTTGCCTCGACATCGGGTCGTTTAATGGAAGACAAACATCCATCCTTTGAGGGGAAGAATTCGTTGTCCTATGAGATGGGAGATGCTGCAGCCTTCGATCAAGTTCTCAGGCCATTTCGACATCCTGTTCGTCGATCTTCGATTAGCGGATCGGCTAAGAAGCTGAAAAAGAAATCACTCAGCGATGAGACGGACGAAGACGAAGATTCCGATAGGAAACGAAAACGGATCGTTTGCATCATCATGACTGTATTTCTGTGCCTTGTATGTGCCAGCGTTTTTGTGGTCATAGTTACGCTGACACACTCGAGTACGACGCAAGTTCAAAACACGTCGAAGAAGGTCTACACATTTTCGAGGGAAACACCGGTTCACTACACGGGTATGAAAAAGTGGTTTTTAGTATTTTGTGTGGTTTTTATTTTGCCCCAAATAAATTGTCTATATTCTTAATATTTATTGTATAAAATTACTTGCCTCAATCTTTTTGTTTTAATTTGAAAATAATTCTCTTGATTTTCTTTGTGTACCTACCATAACTATCTTTGCACTTAAGTTCACGCCTCAAAAAGTTTTATCGAGTTTAATTCTCTTAGTAAAAAAAAGCGGAAGGCTGTTAAAAAGCCCAAACAAAATCTTAAACAAATTTATAAACTTTTTTGTCAGATTTTCCACAAGGCGAGAAAAATATAGAAATAAAAACCTTGAAATGATATTGACCAACGCCTTTTCATAGGCAATATGATCGATATATTTAACGCACGGTCTTAATGTGGTCAATATAGGAGCTCAAAAGGTCTCTAGGTTTTATTTTTATTTCTGAGAACATGACAATAATTCTCCTCCTTTTGAAGTACTCGGAGTACCAAGCTCCTTTATAAGTGGATGCAACAACTCGCTCGAAGCCGTTGGAACTGCTACCAAGAACTCTGCGGAAATACTGTGGAACAAGTATCTGTCTACAACTTTTACCTGTAAGCTCTTCAACAATTTTGCTGTTGCACCAATCTTTGACCTCTTCTGCTTTTCTGTTAATGCGTTGATGTTATTGTGCTTATCGACGTACGTCGCATGGTGCGGTGAACTTCTCTTATCGTCATGATGAGATACGAAGACTCTCAATCGTTTTTCTCCGCTGCTGCTGAATAGCTGCGTTGCGTTCTCTCGTCGGTCGTTGTCCATTTTTTTTTTTTGACAGCCAAGAGGGGCTCGGGGTTCGATACTGCTGAGTTGGAAATCAAGAACTACATCCACTGTACCATTGCAACCCATTTCTTGTAAAAAATCATAGGTTTGGTATTCATGAAGGTTCTGTACTGTTCTCAGTCATTGGGAAAGGTGTTCCTCAAGTTGTTGGTTAACTGAGGGTTCCTTTAGTTTATTGGGATTGCTAATCTGTAGCTCTACCTAGTATTGCAGAAGCGACCGTCAGATGGTGATCCAGGACTTCTTCTAAAATATCAGCTTTACGCAGAGTAGTGTAGTGTTCTAAAATTGCATTTCAGTTACGGGGAGGGCTAACTTCCGCAACCTATCCTTAAAAGCAGAAACTTTTTCCCGGATAGCGTTTTGTACAGTGTTCTTATTTTCTTTCTTTAAAAACTCACACTAAAAAAATTTGGTAACTGATGTCCAGTTGAATGAAACTAGTTTTCAGCATTGGGACCTTATTTTATTATGACACCCCAAAATTTGAGGACCTTTTTTAATTTTTTTTTGCCTTATTTCCTGTGGCGTAATTTTGCGGAGCCCCTGATTTCGACAACTGGACCAGTGCCAATCCAGTTTTCAAAAGGCAAAAGTTGAAAAAATTATTAGCAGGTAAAGAGCGTTGGGAAAAATTAGGTAAAATTGCATATGAAAGGGGGAAAATAAATTACCCACCAACAGATTGGTGGAAAGGGGGTGGGTGGGCGAAAAAGTAGGGTAGATGTCGAAAATCGTATTTTTTTACGATTTCTATCTAAAAACTATTTTTAACTATTTTTAAAAAAGATAAAAATAAAAAACAAAACAAATCGTTTTTAGCATTTTTCACAATATTTTTGAGAATATGTAGAAAAATTATTTGAACAAAAGTTGTAAATCTTTTTGCCACCATCTTTTGTATGAAACTTTATGGTTAAGAGGTCTACTTTTGATAAAAATCGCAAAAAAACACGATTTTTTACACCCACTTCACTTTTAACTTTTGGGCAACATCTTATCAAAGTCTTAACAAGGATGTTCTCATTGTTGGTATTGGAATTTCCACCAAAAACTCCTTCACGTTGAGTTTCTTCCCGAAGTTTTCTTTAACAGCGAATTTCCAATTATTTAAATGTTAACTAGATCCACAGTTAAAAAAAAAAACTCAAATCTGTTTCCTTTTGAGAAGCAATTAAAATAGTTTTCCTTTTAATAAAAAAAAATAGAATGTAATATTTCTTACCAACAGCATTATAATGCAACTGAAACTTAATCTTTTGAAAGCATCAGAAAATTGCCAACAAATTGTCCTGTGAGATTATTTTAAACAAGAGAAAAAAGGTTACGAAGGAGCGAATATACGTTTTGCAAAACAATTTATAATTCCTTTCCCTGCGGAAGGTTCCCAACAAACATCTAAATGCTCTTTGGCTCCATATTTATATACAAAGGTAGATTTTATTTCAAGTTTTGTTTTTTTTTTTATTTTTTAATATTCTTTTACTTTTGTTGGAATAACTATCTAAGGCAAAATCTTCCTAAATCTTCCTCTTTTATTCCCTGGATGGTTTCCAACGCTTCATTTAGAAAAGCCCTGCATTCCATAAAGCAGGCTACTTTCGACGCAAAACGATCCATAATAGTGAAATATGTTCTAAGAGTTGTATTTTGTCCCCACCCATCTCGTTGTCCTTATTTATAGTGGTAGCTTGGTGAAAGCTTACCAGTTTTCTTTTTCTATTGCGATTCCTGTGTAAGAGGAATCAAAATTTTCACAATTCATTTTCATTTTCATTCTCATCAGTCGTCATCGGGTCGCAAGACACTAGCACCACACCACTTTTATTATTGTTGGTCGGGGGGGCTAAAGTAGACAAAGAACAATGTCGAGGGACAAAGATTTGTGTTGGTGTATTTTGTTTCGAATGGCTTTGGCAGGAAATTTTCTGCTGCTGCTGCTGTGCTGGAAGCCTTGAAAAATTCACATGACATACATACATATGTTCTTACACACATATTAATCGATGTCCCAACATCAGAAAAATGTATGCTGTATGCATCAAATCAACTGCAGATGCATGCAGATTCCAGAGTTGCCACTTCTGTTTGTTGCTTTCGTATTGTTTTCTTCATTCTTCCTCTTCTTTAATTAAATTAAACCGACAAACTAATTGTCGGTTTAATTTAATTAAAGACTTTTTAACTTTAAAATTCCCATTAAACGATAAATATCTCAGCTGGTATTTAAACCAGAAAAGGAAAACAAATTTTTTGAATAGAATGATTGGAGGAGTTCATTAAATTTCATGTACATAACGCCTCCATCTTCAATTAAACGAAGACCTGTTTTTTTTTTTTTTTTTTTATTTAATATTTGCTTTTTTACCTTCTGAGATAAATGAGTGGGTCAAAACCAAAAAAAAATATTAAATAACTAAAACTGAAGTAAAAATATTTTTTTTTATAATAAATATTTTTTTTACTCAAATCTGAATAAAAATTTAACTAAGGCTTTTCTTGTGTTTCCCAAATGTTTTCAAAGTTTTAGTAGAATCATCAAACCTTGCGTCAAATTCGGTAGTTCTGATTTTTTGCTCAGTTGTTTATGATGTTGAGCCGATGTTAAATCTAATATTTCGACCTTTTACGGTTTCACACTAAAAAAATGTTCTTTAATTTGATCCCAACACCATTTCTGTAGATTCAACAGTTTTCAAGATACAGCTTCTCAAAATATAGCAATAAAAATGTATAACAGAAAGAGTAGAAAGTAATGGTATTAAAGATATTCTGAATGCCCATAGCATCAATCAAATAGTAGAACGTGTTGATTTGGTAAAAAAAAAGAAAAAAAAAATTGCAAAGGATAGGGTGCCTATATCCCTTCGTTTAGTCAGAAGAGCAATATAAAAAAAATACTTCACATGCAAAAAAAAAACTATTTAAAGACACCGGTAACATCTAGAAAAAAATCTATAGCTTTCTTAAGACCCAGAAAAATATTCTTGAATTTTAATTTGAAATAAAATTATTTTAGCCGATAGTTTGTGAACAATTTATTTCAAAAGTATTATTTTTTTCGGTCTGAACTATTATTTATAAGAATTTTACATTTTAGTATTAGAAGAAACAATCAAAAGAGAAATTTATTCAATTTTATGTTTATTCTATTGTTTTGAATATAACAGCTGAAATATTACCAAAAATTTTGGTACAAATATAACTTCATTTGTCAACCACAAAAACAAGTACCAACAAAGTTTATTAAAAATTTTATAGGCGGAAGGTTTTTTTTTTTTTTGAGGATGAAAATATTGAAACGACACAATAAGCTTATATTTTGAAATTGGTGAATAAATACAAGAAGTGTCCAGAAATAATAAAAAAAAAATAATAATAATTTGAATACATTTCCAAAGTTTTTGTAGGTTCTAAAAGCTTAAAACACACATCACATTTTGGATGCATTTACCCTTTTGTGTGCTCCGCAATATTAACCATCGGGCTTTAGCTTTTGAATATATAATTGTTTCTAAAATGACAAAAAAAATTGTTTTATAAAATATACAGACTGCCTTTTTTTAAACAAATTTTGTGGATTCTTAGTTAACACACTTGTTCTAGATATTAAATACAAATTTCTCACCAAATGTGATCCTTTTATTTTAATATTCAGAACTCGCTAAAAAACTTAAGAAAAATATGAAAATTAACATGGACAAGGCAAACAAAATTATTTCATTAATTTGTTATTTGTTATCGACGCGGAATGTCTCTATAGCTGGTCCAAAGTCCCCCAAAATCCCCTCATTGTTTTGAGAATTTATACAATCTAGAGCCTTATGAGAAATGATTAAAAGGTATTTTTTTAATGCTGGATCAAATAAAACCAAAGTTAAATCGATACGACAACGTTAAAAAAGTTATCATCATTTTTTATAAAATGATGAATATCTGGCAGAAAAGCTTAAGTTTTTTTTTTTCGTTTTGAGTAAATTAAGTTTTAAAATTTAAACTTTCCTACAGAAGTTTTGAAAAAAAAAAATAAGGTTTCTTCCAATTGGCATTAACAAAATACATTTTTGGTGGACATTAGTGGACTTGAGATTTTTCGCCTGACAAAATTGTGAAAAAGTGGACTAATGTTGATATGAAATGTGTTGATCCGAGCTGAACTTTAATGATTTGGTTCAAGTTATAAAATTCACGAAATTTTTGTCAAAAACTCATTTTTGCGGAAAATCGTCCCGTTTCTGCGTGAAGCTCGTAACTACATTTTTTTAAAAGATTTTGCTTAACATTAGACATCGCTGGAAAACTATAACTAAGGAAGATGAAAAGTTATAAATGGTGAAATAACCTCAATGAATATGTTTTACAGTTAATTTGATTTCTTTTTATTCAATCCAATAATTCAATTTCGAGAAAAAACTAAAATTTCTTAAAAAAACTTAACAAAATTTGCTTTGTAGATACGTGGTTCACGTAGAAACGGGAGGACTAATGTTTTTCTGTCTATCTGCCACAGATATATTTTAGGTGCAACAAGTAAAATATTAGAGTAAATCTAATAAAATAATGGTACATTAATAAAATTTGGTATGAAGCTTTCAATTGTCATGAAAATCCAGCACCAGAAGAGCCCATTCAAATATTTTAATAAAATGATTAATAAAAACTCCTAAAAATAATCCCATGTTCATTAGAATTAAGATTACAAAATTGTCTATGACAATTACCGAAATTTCCCAAAAAATCGATAAGACCTGAAAAAATCTAATGGATAAAAAACACCCTTTCACTCATAACGACGTTAGGACGTTTTATTAATGTACCATTATTTTAAAAAGGTTAACGCTAATATTTTACTTGTTGCACCAAAAACATATTTATCATTGCATACAAATAATGATAACCTTTTTTAGCGTTCTATACAGTTATGACTTATGAAGCAATAATTGAATGAAAATATTACTGTTTTTCACCCTCTAAAAATGGAAAAAATAATCTAAATACCTATTAAAAAGACTTCTACAATTTTTTGTCTATTATATATCATTATATTTATTTCAGTAAAAGTAACACTTAAAATAATATTTTAAAAAATAATTGACAAAATTCAAATTAAATATGGACAATCGTCTATTTAAATGGGCGATTTAAAATGTATTCCAATAAATAACACTCGCCAACAAAATTTAATTTTTTTTTTTTGTCGTTCAAACTTTCTAAATTTTTTGTATGTGCTGAACTCGAATTTGATGTCAGAATATTTCTATTAGCTCTCAGTTTTAACATAATTTCGTTAGAAAATCCAAAAAATTCCTATTTTGCATTTTTCTAAGTAATTTTTTGACGGTGCCATGAAATAAAGTCTGATGTAATAAAGTTCAAAATGTGGATAAACTAAACACTTTATTTCATGGCACCTTTTTGACGTGCGGTGAAAAAGATTTTCTT
Source organism: Meliscaeva auricollis (assembly GCA_948107695.1). NCBI lineage: Eukaryota > Metazoa > Arthropoda > Insecta > Diptera > Syrphidae > Meliscaeva > Meliscaeva auricollis. The sequence goes on along the minus strand of OX403618.1, from coordinate 72,446,911 downwards.
GTGATTTTCTAACAGGAATATCTCAAAAATAGAAACATTCTCACTTCGGGTTTGAGTTTAGCACATCGAAAACCTTTAGAAAATTATAGTTTTGTAAGTTTCGGCAGCAATAACCCCTATTGACTAGAACAAAATAAGAAATACATCAACTTAAACTTATAATTTCTCGCAGAAGAAAAAAGGTATCGAAATGATCTGAACTGAATAAAAAAGATGAAATCTAGTTCTTTCATAATCCGTTACATTTTTTGCTGTACTTCATGTAATAACATCGATTCAAAAATATTGAAAAACGCCTTTTTTTTTTTGATTTTGTAATGGGTATATCTCAAAAACTAAAACCAATTTGACAATTCAGATTTGAGTTCAGCACATTAAAAAAATGTTTATCAAAATTTGGGCAGCAAAATACTTGTTGACCGGTCTGATAGTTCAGAATATTTATAATTAATGTTTTTTTTTTTCAGAAATAATTTATGTAATTATGGGGCCTTAACTTATTTCAACCATTTGCCATAAAATCAGGCATCACTTTTAGTCTTATAAGTTCAGCAAAGCATGTTTAATTTTATGGCAATAGTCAGCTTTTTTTCAAAAACCAAACCACAATCCGGAGGCACATAGGCTTAAAATAATGAAATGAAACTTAAGTTAACTGAACTATCTAGTAGCCTTTAACTGCTGAGTCTTTTTAAAAATCCAAAAAATTAACATTTGACGCACCTTATTACACATAACTATTTTAAGACTTTATTGGGTCACTAGGGCGTATGCGTAACATTTTCTTCAATAGAAAATCTTAAACCATTTATAATTTTGTTTTTAATCGAAAAAAATTGTTCATTTATGATTATTTTATGAGATTGTAAAATGATATTCATTACTTTTATTCAAAATGTTACATAAGGCAGTAAAAATTAGAGAGTCAGACTTGATTGCTTCATTCAAATTAAAATATGCATATATAATAATTTTTTGTTAAGAGTCATGTCAGAGATTGAGTAAGAAAAAACGAAACTTTAAAATGAACTTTGCAAACTCCAAGTGCTGCCTATAGCCTCCATAAGAAAACTGCTCCAATTTAAACTAAATTTAATCCTTTTAGCCGGTTGACCTGAGTTTAAAAATATTAACTTCCCAAAACTCCTTTAGATGCGAAGTTACATCTTAACGAAATTATATCATCAGAAAACACTTAAGGCAACCCTGTAGGCTCTTGCTGTTATTGTCGTAATGTGAAAGTATGTTTAAGAATGCAAGCAGTGATTCAGATTTTTCCACTCGATGCTCGTTTGGGGCAGTGTAGTGGTTACACCCCTCCGAAAGGTATAATGGGACGGATGTTGAATACTGGGGTTAACATTTTTTTTTTTTGTTTGTGTTGTTCATTTGTATATTCAACCACACACAATGCTCTGCAAGAAACATGTACAAATCTACATATAAATACCAAAAATCGATAATTTACAACAAGGCCCCCACCCCAAAACCAGTGGAGACTATACTATGTTGTTTTTGTTTTTTTTTTTTACATTTTAAATCCAGGACCTCTGTTTGGTCTATAATACTGGGTAAGGTATGGCATAGTATATGGTTACATCAACATTATAGTGGTTAACAATACCAATAAATTTACGCTCTATTAACCGAAATGGGAAGTTAAGGTATATAATATGGAGAAGCCCAGCAGTGGATAAAGTCCATGACGATGGTTATCCTCTGAAGCTTGTAATTTATGGCTGCAGAAGATGCAGGTGCACGGATTACCGAAGATGAAAACAGTTGCTGCACCACACAATGGTTGAGATTCATTTTATTTTTTTTTATTTATATTTTTTTTTTTTTTAATTTTAAATAAACACTTGCAAGGATAAAAAACTTTTATAAAACAAACAAAAAATCTAAAGTAAATAGTTTTCTTAGACAGTTGTTGTGATTAATTTTTTTTTTTCTTTCTTTTTTGCCAAAGTTGTTGTTTCAAAGTTAAAACGTTGTTATGTTATGAAATTTTCCTTCTGTTTTCTTGTTTTTTAATTTTTTTTTTTTTCATTATTTCTGTTTGAAAAAAAAAAAATTATTAATGAGTTCAGAGAAAAGTTTTTTAATTAAAGTGAAAGTTACATGTATGCAGAATCAACGCAAAAGAAGGAAATAAAAATGATTGGTTTATGAAGAAGAACATAGGTACCGGCACATCAGTGCTTGTGATATCTTTTTCTATATTTTTTGTTTAACAGTAAAGACCGATGAGTTATTTTAAATAGATTTTAATACATTTGATTTCTCACAGGAATAAAATGCAATTAGAAAGTGTTTGACTGCTATGATGGCTGACACTTTTTTAAAATTCTTTTGAATGATTTTTTGGAGTTACATTAACTTTTTTAAGTTGTACTTCTTAACTGTTGGCATTTCTATTGGCATTTATATTGGGATTATAGTGAAAAAAATGTAAAGAAAACGCGTTTTTGAGACATTTTTCTGTGCGTGTGCCGTTGTCGTTTACAATGGAATTCTGTAAACACAATAACTTTTGTTATCATTAAGATAATTGTAATCTAAAATTTGAGAAATAGATAAAATAAAGATAAGTTAGAATTTTAGTCATTTTGAAAAAAAAACTTTCTTGCTCTTTTCCTATAAAACGCTATCAAAAATGTCACTAGTAGATACCAAAAATTTGCATTTTTTCAGGTTCCAATGAAGAATAATACTGATTTTCAAAATAATGCAGGTATCCCAAAGACCATACGACTTAATTTTTAAAAATCAAATTTTCAACATATAGGCCAAAAAGATAGGCAATTTAATATGGGAGATTTTATCAAAAGTTGAAGATCAAGTCACATGTCTATTTGTAGCCAGAATAACTTTCTTTTATTTTCATTTTAATGTTTAAGAAAATCAGAAAAAAAATGATTGTCAAACTCAGAATTTTGACAAAAAAAAATTCAATCAAAAATTTTACATGATTTTTTTTTTAATTATAATTTTTTTTTTCCAAAATTCAATGGCCTTAATTTAAGTCAACCGACTCAAGAACAGTAAAGGATCTACATATGTTTTTTTGGTAATTGAAAGACGGTGATTCAAACATGAAATTTTGGCAAAAAAAATTATTTAAAAACCAAACCAAACTGATTTTATAACATAAATTAATTTTAGCAATAACTTAATGATCTTATTTAATTTTCTTTAAATACGAAAAGTAAATGTTAATGTGTCTTATAGTTGTGGAGAAATTTAAAAAAATTACAAAACTGAATGCTGTTTTTATTAAAAACTTCCCTTAAAAATTTAGTAAATATTCAATTTTTTTAGAAAGTTAAATATATAAGAACTTATGCAATTGGTTGACCATTGAATTTGGATGAACAAAATTTATTTTATAACGTAAGAATTTGAAAAAAATATGAGCTACAAATTTTTGTTGTGATTTTTTTTTTTTTATTCTAAGTTTAAAATGCAGTTTCTTGTGTACAAAAATAATATCATGACTTTTGTCAGTATTCTGTTCTTATTAAATCCGTCATGTTACCAGTCTTCTTGATTCATTTTTTTTTGGGGGATTCAACTAAAAAGTTAAGAAAGTTTTAATTGAAAATGGCTTAAATTTAAACTTCACGTTACGTTCTAAATTTTGAGCCTTTGCACATTGAAATTATCTTATAGGTAAAAGAAAATGATCGTATTTACAAATAAAACTGACAGTGAGTAAAATTTTTTCCGTGAATTCAAAATATACTTTTTCAAAGGATTTTGAACCGTTAAATTTGAATCTGAAGTCAGAAAAACTCCTTTAGAAAAGGATATTTTGATGTCACGTAAAATTAAAAAAATTATACTAATTTTTTTTTGGGATTTTGAGTCGTAATATAATTGTCAATTTGTTTAATTAGCCAGTTCAGGTTTCCTAAGATCTCAGAGATTTTTCTGGACAGCAGCTGAAAAATGAATCCAAAATCTGTCCTTCTCCGTTTTTGAAAGGCAATTTTTACTGAGGAATCCTGTTCAGGTTGCTGAGATTACTGAGCGCTCAGAGATCTCAGTAACGTGATTTGGTTAACTGAGACTTTTGACTTGCTATACATATATGGCAAGTATTGTTTTCGTTTCAAAAAAAATGAGGATTTTAAAATTACGATGATGGAGAATTCCAAAAAAGTGGTTTTTGTCATACCGTCCGTCGGCCGGTCTATGCGTCAAAACATTCAAAACTTGTTAATAGGTTCTTCCTAGAATTTCGAAAAGTATCGTGTATTCTAAAAAAAATGGCTTTTTCAATGACTAAAAAAATATATTATTACTTTAAACTACAAGAGCAGGTTCGTGCGATCCAGTCGTGCATTTTATTAACCAAGATCTCGACATCACGAATGACAAACATTTTTGTTTCAAAGTAATAGTGCAAAAAATAGCTCTAAGGTGTTACGCTAAGGTGTATGTATGTACATTGCGGGCCACATATGAAATTGGTTTTGTGAACTCGTTATTTTTTGGCCTTGTTATTACTGAAATATACATAATTACTTTGGAGTCAATATTTAATGACCTATTTTACACATAAATTTAGTCAAAATTCAAACTTAGAGAACGATCTGTTTTTAGTTTTCATTTACATTGCTTGTTCCAGCCGCTATTATGGAGTCGCCATTTTTTAGAATATTTACACTCACCCAGGAATGTTTGAAACTTAAGAGCATAAGTCATTAGGCCTTCATGAGATTGTCCTACCAGAAATGAAAGTATTTGATGTGAAAAAAGAGAAAAAAAGAAAGGAAACAGCTTTATTACGCAACCATTTTGAAGGTACTCTTACAATAAATAAAATAAAGGTTAAACGGATTTTTATTATCAGCCTCAATTAGGACCGAAATCTTGATCGAATAAATAACTTTACGAGTTAATTGCACACAAAAGATTAATATTATGAGCAGGTCAATCCCATTATAAAGCCATCTTGAGCAAGATACTCGAAAATTATTAAAAATTCCAGTCCCCTTCTTAAATATTATGGAAATATATATAAAATTCTTATTACCATATTTGGTTTTGGAATTTGAAAGAATCAAAATCGAATTTGATACATATATTACTTGACCAACAAAAAAAAAAAAAAAACACTGTAAGGCCAGAGACTTAATTGAATATTAATGAGTTCTTAGGGATTTATTTTGGGAAGGGTCGTTAAATTGCTTAATCATTTTGTAAGTCCATGTCCACAAAAACGCATTTGTTGAGATTAATAAGATTAAAGCAAGATTAAAATTTTACTTTCCTCTTTTTTTTTCTTCTTCTTCTTCTTGAGTAAATAAATTAAAGTTCCCCAAGGTTTGAAGCTAAGTAACCATCAAGTTACTGGTAATAGACATCGGAGACCGATTTTCTTTTTTAAATAATTGAATAAAGTGATTTTTTCTGTGAAATATTTAAAATAAATAAAAATCCAATTAATCTACTTTTTACTTTTTTTGGCAATGTGTCTATCTATTTTCGGAAATTCGAAACCTCAGCCCTTTCGGTTTAATTTGTTTTTTTTTTCTATTTTGTGTGCGCAATTTGCCAGGAGACACTTTATTAATTCTAATCCTTTTGATAAATCTAGGACATACCCAGGCCATCACGACCAACGACACGACAACCAACGTTGTGTTCTATATAATATGATTTTGGAATGAGGAAACAAATGAGGCATTTATGATGTCCTTGTATCTTTATCGTGTCGTTGGGGATTTTGTAGAGATTTGCACTGTAAGGTAGACACAATGGTTGGGTGAAGTTTTTTTTTTTGTGTGTGTGTCTTTTGGAATTTCGGAAACATGAGAGGGTGTATTTTGGCGACATAAAAGGAAAAAAAAGTTCTCATGTTGCTTCATTCTAAAGAAAAAAAAAAACAAAAAAAACTTCAACTATAAATGGAAAGAAGAGTTGGTTAAGATAAGCGATAAGACTGCTAGATGGAGGATTCAACAATGGGCCCCAATCAGAGAGTATGGAAAGACATATTTTGTTGATCTTTGTGAAGTGTTTGTATGAAAATGACAGGTTTAACGCCTGTAGGGTTAATTTTCTTTTTTTCTGAAATAAACTGCGGTAATTTTTTTTTTTTTTTAGGAATTTCATTTCGGAGATTACTTGGTGGTTGCATGTAGAAAAATGTTGGTAATTTACAAAATTTCATAACAAATAAAGAGACAAAAATTTCAACCGACCAAAATTTGACGCCTGAGGTTATATTTATGGGGTTTCACTAATAAATCAAATGGGAAACACAATGGAAAAAGGTTGTAAAGAAACAATTTTGATCTAGGATATAGATAAATGAATATAAAGACGAGTGCTGTGATGATTTATGCGAGAGAGAAAAGCTCTTGAAAATTGAGTTATAACTTAGGAGACAGAATTTGTTAAGGTTAAGCAATATTTTTTTTTTTTTTATTATTAAAACTCCGGGAGTCTTGTTAGAAGGAATTTTGATTAAGACAACAAAATTAAATGATTGTACAAAAAAGTATTCTGCTTGAAACAAAAAAAAAGAATTTGAGGAGTTTTTCTATGGTTTCCAATTGACGTCATCTCTAGGATTGGTATTTTGTTATTATCTCCAGTTATAATTTATGCAGATGGCACCAAAACTTACCCAACGAATTTCTCGTTCAATACAATAGACGAGTTCATTATTGTCTTAATAACAAAGATCTGCACAGTTGCGTTTATAAAAAAGAATCCAATCTAGCTAACACAGGCCTACAAATTTCTGTTCGTTTGTAAATATCAAAATTTTGTAGCAATTGAGTTGGAGTCAGAGAGGTTTCGCAGAAATAAAATCAATCTGTTTTCGTGCAGAAGAAAACAAATTTGCCGTAAGGCAGGCATGCGGTTGGACTTGGGACCAAGATCTGCTGTAATGTAATTGTGGAGTATTCATTCTACAGGAATGTAAGTCTCCCACAGATGAGCTGTTACCTCATGTTGGAGGGTGGAATAAATGGTCAACTTTGTCAAAGTTAATAGACCAGTCCACCTGTCAGAGGGATTCAGTTTCATCACCGTTCTTTTGGTCGTCCTTGTAGGATTCAGTTGAAGCTAGGGGCGGAAGCAGGGGAGGTTAAATTTTTTTCGCAACTTCGGCATGTTGGCGAACTTAGACTTGCTGCCCTTATTCACACAATTGAAACTCAAGATATTACTTCTTAAGGTCTGCTCCAACGATGAAACGACACACAAATAATAGTGATGTGTTTCCTTTTCTTACCCACCCGGTAGGTATTTTTTGATGATTTTTTGAAAATTGTAAATACCTAACCAAAGTAGGATATAAATGAAATAGTAGCTAGACTTTAAGTACAACGTAGGTTTCGGGCACACATACTATAATTGCCTCCCAACAGATTGGGAGAAAAAGGGTGGGTAGGCGTTGAATTGGGGTGGGCTTCGAAAAATGATTACTATCAAAGGTAGAGCTCCTACCGAACAAAAGTTACTGTGAATTATGTAGATGGTAAGAAGATCTACAACTTTTACAACTTTTGTTCATAAATTTTTCAATGTAACCTCAAAAATATTAGATTTTGATGAAACTTGGTTTTAACGTAGGTACATTGCTATGTCTTTTACTCATAAATTTTGTTTTTAGCAAGATAGTAATTTTTGTGTTTTTGACGGATTTCTTAAAAAAAAAAATAGCCTAATTTTCAATCAAAAAATTAGATGAAATTTTTTTTATTTTTGAAAATTTTGAAATAGATTCTTTTTGATCATATCCTATTTTTTTAAACTGATATAAAACATATTAAACAAGATATAAAACACTTATTGTGGAAAACATTTTCAAATATTGAAAAAAAAGCAATTTTTTAAATCAATTTTTCCGTAAATCACAGTAACAACGGCCAGCAAAGAGTGGCCACAGAAACCAAATTAAACTTTTGCAAAGGATTTCGACTTTCTGAACTCGAATCTATAGTAACAGAATTGCTCTACCGTAGAAAGTTTTTGAGATATCGAATTTTAAACATCCCAAAAACACTGTTTTTGTGATGTTTTGGGTTTAGATAGATTAATTTTCAGAAACAATACTATTTTTCTGCATTACTTTTTAAGCCAAAATAAATAATTACACTTCAAACTAATTAAGATTAATGTTCAGCGTCTACTTAATGTCTACTTTTTATAGAAATCTTTTAAAGCGGCATATACACACGTCAATATCTCATCAAGCATGGGAGAGTGTGTTTGTAAAAATATAATATATCCAATATCAAAGTGCATGCTTGAAGAAAAATCAAAAATTTTAGATTTTTGCTCAATCACTCTCTCATGCTTGATGAGATTTTGAATTGTGTATATGCCGCTTAAAACTACGGACTTTCGGGCAATAACCACCTTAGATGGTCCCTTAACAGCGCCTTGCAAGAACATCTCTACTATAGTATAGCTGAAGCGAGTGGCGTCCAATTGAAAAAAAAAACGATATAGTCAACTTCAATATTTTCACGTATCTCACTTTTGGTTACTCAATTTACTTGATTCATAGTCTCAGATTCTATTTCCCACCAGGAATCATTTTTGTTTTGATCTAAGTCCAATATTTTCAGCAAGAACTACACCTATTTGCACATGGACACACCAATGTGTTTTACATTTTAAGTAAGCATTTGTTTTTTTTTTTAATTTGTACCAAGAAAAATAAGTAAATCTCAAACCAACATTTTCAAAAATCTCTATTTCAAAAGTAAATCGAAGAAATATAGAAATTTGTGTGTTTTTGTAGGTACTTATTAGTCAATACATAACAAAAATGTAGATATATGATATGCGGAAGAATAAGTAAATTCAATAGATTTACTGTTATTTTTTACATCTTTAAAACTAAAGCGGAAAAATAATAAAAAAACGCAAACAAAATTAACATTCACAAAAATGTTTGTTGGGAAATATCAAAATTTCTCATTTTTCAGTTGTTGGAACTATTCCATATTATTTCTTTAATGGTTGCAGTTTAAAGTATCCGCTATATTTCTTGCAAATGGTATATTCGGGAGAAATAATATTCCTCCTGCAAAAATTGTTTTCCTTATTTCATTTGCGTCTTTCTTATTTCTTTCGGTTTGTCATAAGGAAATTCGTCAATATTCGAGGCTTATAATCACATTAGAAATGAAAAGAAAAAAAAACAAACTGATGTTTTTTAAGAGACGAATATTCAAAAATAGAGCCCAAATTAAAAAAAAAAATCATTTCGATTAAATTAAAGATCTATTCATTAACTTTAAATTAAAATAAATAAAAATCTATTTTCCACCTCTGCTTTCCAAACTAAGGGAAACCCCTATGACACGGGTCACCATACACAATATTGAAATTCAACATCAAGAAATTTTATAATAAAAGAAATGCCTCGACCACTTTTAAGCCACGATATCATTCTTTCACATAAAGTTTATATTAAATCAGTACTTGTTACAAGGACTTCAGAATTTGGGAAACCATTTAGTTGATTTCTCATTTTTCCTCGAATTAGGTATGGATTGAGAATTTTTTTTTTGTTTGTTTATTGTTAACTTTTGTGGAAATCTTGACCTTGGTGGGGGGATTGTTCTTTATAGCTCTTTAACTTACCATACTTAGTCCGTAAAATTTATTATTAATATTTGTTTTTTTTATCCTGCACTTAATATGAAAAATAAATTCCGACTACAGTGACTCACAGTGAAAAAGGCCCACCTAGTGATAAATTCTTTAACTATGGAAAAAGACTGTGAAATAAAATTAAACCAAAAGAAAAATGTTTATTTCTAATAAGGAATTTTATTTTTGTTTAAAAAATATCAACAAACTCAAAATCTATTCATTAAAACAAAAAAAAATAAGAAAATTGAAAAAAAATCAACAATTAAAGGTCACAATGAAAATGGACCAGCTTATGAATAAATGATTTTCGGTGAACTTCAATACTTTGTAGGAAACCCTTTTTGCCGTATGACTGATTTAAGTCGGTTTGGGATAGATTCCACCAATTTTTTCGTAAATTCAGGACTTATGTTGTTCCATTCTAGGAGCAAAACCCTTTTTAAATCATTTTGATTAGAAATATCATGTTTTCGAATTTCAATTTCTAATTTATGCCACAAATTCTCAATTATGTTTAAATCCGGTGATTGGGGTGGGGTTTTGATCACCCTTGGACAATTATTTCCTAACCATTCCTTCACAATTTTGGCTGAATGCTTCGGATCGTTGTCCTGATAGAAATGATAACTGTTTTCTATGCCAAGTTTTTGGGCACTACTTAACAAATTTTTTTTCAAGATTTCAAGATATTGATATCTGTCCATGATTCCATCAATAAAGTGCAGTTTTCCCACCCCACCAGCAGAGCACGCACCCCAAACCATCACATGGCCACCGCCATGTTTGACAGTAGGACGCAAATGCTTTGGATTCATCTCTTCATTCGGCTTTCTCCATACGTTGACCCTACCATCTGATCCAAAAATGTTATACTTACTTTCATCTGTAAATATAACATTTTTCCAGAACGAAAAATCCTTCATTGCATAGTTGTGCGCAAACTCCAAACGAACCTTCTTATTCTTCTTACTGATGAATGGTTTTTTCCTGGCAATTCTACCATTAAATCCAGCTCTGCGAATAACTCTTCGAATTGTCTCTGCATTACATTTGATGTTTAGATGTTTTTCCACCAAATCCCGTAGTTTGGGTGCACTCAACTTGGGGTCAACTTTGATTTTATTGGTTATCCAACGTTCATCACGGTCAGAAAACAGCTTCTTGGGGCTTATTTTTTGCTTGTTCAGTATTCGTTTCTCTTTCTGGAACCTTTTGATTATATTTCTTACAGTTGAACGTGGTCTTTGAAGTATTTCAGCTATTTTCCGTTGGCTTTTTCCACTATTGAAATGATTAATTACCAATTTTCGGACATCGATTGAAGTTTGCGGACCCATTTTGCAAAAATTTACTTTTAAACTCGCGTAATAATACAAAAATAAATGGAAATCGATTGTGCAACGGTAAAATCAAAGATACACACAAAAACAAACGTCCAAAATTTAAAACTACAGTTATTTGAGAAGGTTTTATAAGGTGGTCCATTTTCATTGTGAGGTTAAATTCTTTCTCTCTCTTACAACTTGCTGCTATTTAATTGTTTTTGTAATACAATTACTAAGTTTTTTGTTGTAATAAAATCGTTACATAATAAACTATTGGAAAAATATGGTTTACGTAAAAGCTAAGCTTTATTTCTTACCAATTTTGTGAGAAAATATGTTAGCCCAAGGGTGGGCCATTTTCAATGTGAGTCACTGTAAATAATACAGACAAATCGCCTTTATGATTGTACCTTCCACGAATAGATTTAAATCTTGAAATTTATTTACATGGAATATTTTATTTGAGAAGGTAATACTTTTTTTGTCCTTTACACATATAACTCCACTTAATGTGTCCTATTTTAGCATTCCTTGTTTCATATACGACGACGCACGTCATTCAACGCAAGCAAACTGGCAACATACTCGTACCTATACTTGAATTAAATTTAATAAATTTTTTTAATATATATTCTTCTCATGCATAATGTACGGGCGAAAAATAAAAAAAAAAAAACTTTCCGAAAATGTTTTCTAACTTCTTTTTTCTATTCTTTTCATTTTTTTTTCTCTATATTTTTTTAACAGTTCGCCAGGAAAATGAGAGGCTTATGCAAGAATCCATGAATCGTGCTAGATTGGCGAAAAACTTTACCGATGCTGCATCCCTTAGTGCTGCGGCCGAACAAATTCCATAACAAAGTTTTCAAAGGATCTTTGCCAACGTGATTAGTGAAACATTAGCATTTGTAACTACTACATACATAGACAGAGACACAGGATCAAATGTACGTAGATTCTTGCATTTTTCGCACGCAATTTCATTTCATTTCGTTTGAAAATTATTCTACAGCATCAATGCCAGTAGAGTTTATAGTCTATTATATAATAAGACCTACCTACATAGTAGAAGCCTACCTACCTATACATACATATATACAAATATGTCGAACTCGATGAAGACCATCATCCGCATGTAGCAAATTCCACATTCTTTCATCCATATAAACTAGACACATACACTGTCATCGTATGTGGGAACTCTCGAATAGAGGCAGAGAGATGTCATAATGCACACGTCCTTCCGGTTTCACGACGACGACGATGACGATGCCGCCGCCGCGCCGCCACCATCACTAGAAAATATGAAGAATAGCTTCATCAACCATGAATACAATTACTATAGTTTGCTCCCTTATAATCCTTGTCAGCAGCATCAGAGTGGCAACTGGAAATATTATTCAAAACGCTGCTGACGCGACAACACACACACACAAGGATATATGATAAAGTATCCATCCAAGGATCCAATGATCCACGGATCATCGTGGCTGAACTTCATTGGCATGCTAATGAAATAATCCCCGGCATAACCGTGTCGTCGTGACGGTCGTGGTCGTCCGCCCATCACACATACATTCTAGGCGAATGAACTTTTCTATCCTCATAACCTGCAAAATCGGTACTGGAGGTACCTACCTAACCTATTCCTGGCAATTTTTGATATCATGTGAGTCCTTATTGAACCGGCTTTTGAATGGATGATGTACCTGCCGTGATGGCGACCACCATGGCGATGTTGTATAAATAAAGCTGCATCCTACCACAACGAAGGACATATCCGATGTCAATGTATGTCATTCATTTTTCCTTTTTTTTTGTTTTTTTTTTTCTTTCAAATTTCACAACATTTTCCCCGTATCGTGTGACAAGAATGTTAAAGAAGCACAAACTCGTGCAATAACTCGTGGTCCTTAAATTGCCCTCACCACCGCCATTATACTGATATGGGGAACTAGAAACTGGAACAAATCCTGTGCTGCACTCAACTTAATATAAGCTTTTATATCGATACTCGATATTTTGCTGGCTCCTGCTTCAACACTTAGGTTGTGTGTGTGTTTATCGAATTACCGTAATTGCAGTTGACATTCAATAAAAATTAGTTCCGGTGTCGTCGTCATCTTCATCGTGTATGAGTGAAGTGAATTTGGAGAAACACTAATTGGATACATGTGTGGGTTTAGGTGTTTCCTATGACAATTTGTACATTTAATGAATTTTTTTGTTTTTCCAAAATAAAAAAAAAAAAAACACAACAAAATATAAGCAAAATGCAAGAAACATAAAAACAAAACAAAAATGGTAAATGTTCCGTTTAAATCCATTTAAACTTTAAAGTATGTGATTCATCTTTAATTAAAACAAAAAATTTAAAATTAATTAAACAAAAAAAAAAATTGTTAAAAAAGCATTAAAAATAAGAATAAATGTTTACAGAAAAAAAAAATTATAAGAAAAGAAAATTTGAAAAAAAAATTAAAAATGCTTTAGTCATGTGTATTACAGGTATTTTACATGAAATTAAAAAAAAAATAAAAACAAACAAAAATGGGATTTGTAAGAAAAAAAATTTAAAAAACAAAATTAATAATGAATTTGTGTGTAAGTTACAGAGTAAAAAGAAAAAAAAAAAGTCGTTAGATTTGTTTTAAGAATGCAATAAATGCCTTTAAGTATTAAACAAAACAGAGAACTTAAAAATGAAAAATATAAAACAAAAAATAAACAAATAAAATCAAATAAAAAATTAAAATTATTATTGTAATGGTGTTTTATAAGAAATTGTTGATGTAGTCAATTTTAAGATGAAGACAAACAAAATTTAATGAAAATGATAAGAAAGAAAACTTAGCTTAAGTTGAAATTGTAAATGTCTGATTTTGTTTATACTGAAATTTAATATTATATAAAATAAGAACTAATGAAATTGATTTTTTTTTTTTTCTATTTTTACATAATTTAAATTTTTGTTCAATCTTTATATGTTTATACATAACAATTTAATTTCAATAAATTCAAAATATTACTGATAGGTCCATGAAAAAAGGTTATGCCAATGAATATGTCCTAATTGCGAAAATAAAGAAACACACCAAAAAAGCACTACTTTCTGCTACTTTTGTTCCAATAGATTGTTTTTTTTTCATAAATTTTTAATTTAAAGTATTTAAAGCTTTTTTTTTAACTATCAGCCTTAAACAATTAACAAAATAAATTGCAATAAAAAAGGCTCATTATAAAAACTTGCATTTAATATGTATATATTTCAAAATGTTGCAAAGTTTCTCGAAAATTTCAAAACTTCTCGTACCATTTAACATTTTTTTTTTTTCAACACTCTATTTCTTAAAGCCGCTTGTGTTTTTGATGGTTTTCATCAGTATCAGAGATTAGTTAGTTGATTTTATCATATGCCTGTAAAAACTTAGGTCTTCTAAATGCAAAATGTAACTACGGCAATAGTTAAAAAAATAGAATGATAGGAAAGGATTTTGCAACTGCAGTAAATTGAGATTAAGATATGGTTATTATTTTTGAAATTCCTCAGCTGAGGAATAAAATTAAAACAACCTCTTGAATATCCTCTGTACCATTGTAACTCGCTGGTGAATAACTAAAAGTGTGAATAAATTACAATTTTAGTTTTATTTTTCGATTTTCTGTTAAATGACAAGTGACTTCTCAAATATTCCACATATTGGAATTAGGGGAAAGCGGTGCATAATGGGCCCCTTAAGGTTTTACTATAAAAAATTATACCAAAAACATGTTTATCATGTTCAAAACAATTCAATTCATGAAAGGAAAATTAGTTACATATGTAAATTAAAGATCTATAAATTAAATAAATTACAAAATACTTCATTTTGTATTTAAAAAAAACCATAGCTTGATAAGCAAATTTTGCCCCATGCCTGGGGCATAATAGACACAGGTAAGGAACGGTGGGCATTGAATTAATGGTAAAGTACAACGTGTGCAAATGTGGCTCAATTTATCATCTCCATCCTCCTATCATAAGAGCAATGGGCCCACTTTCCGCAGGCTCCGCATGACACCTCGCACTCCTCGCACAAAAAACATGCACTTTACTTTGATTTATAATTACATACATCAACGCAGTAGAAAAGATGTCTTTATTCACTAAGAACCACAGATTTCATTTTAACTTAATAAGGGGATTCCCCCAGGGGGAGGCCATTATACCCCAAAGGCTAGATATGCTCCACTTTCCCCTACCTACTGAAATAAGGACAACATCGAAATGATGTTTATATTTTTTTTTCTTAGTATGTTCATGCCGAAATAGCTAACTATTTTAACACTAAAAGAAAAATTAGTTTTAGAAATGTATCAAATCTCATTCGTTCATACGTTGGTCGCTGTCATGCATGCAGCCAGGGCCGCCAGGCCAAAAACAATTTTTGCACCACCCTAATTGAAAATCCAATCATAATTTTCTATATTCGATCGTTCGCTTTACAAAACGAACGAAATTGTGCGATAACTTTAAAACAAATTCTTTCGTTTTTGCACAAACGAAAAGGTTTGTTCGTTTACGCCATGCAAAATGTCACCTCTGATTAGAAGCACCATTCCAAATAAAAACTTTAACATTAAAAATTCAAGCTTAACATCGGTTCTTATTCCCGTAATAACATACATATTTTAAATGATATAAAACAAAGTCGGGTTAGTTACACCATTTATAACTCAAGAATTGCTGAGCCGATTTTAATGATCTTTGAAAATACCATGGAGAAAAAATGTGTAAAATACTGCGGAAAAAAAAAACAAACAAGGTCACAAGAGAAAAGCGTGGAATCGCGGAAGAGAATATGAAAATTCGCAGAAAAATATAAGACGTACAGTGGTAAAAATCGCGGAATTCCGTGCGGAATGCTGCATGAAAGATTTTCCAAAGGAAAAATATATTTTCGCACTTGTGCTCATAGAAAGAGAGTTAATTGGCTAGGGGTCCAAGGGTCTCAAAAACCGTATTCAGTGCCTCTAACACCCAAAGCTGTTTTGTGTCGTTAAAGCGAAATACTGTGTGGAATTCTTTACGGAATTACATTTTTCCTTTCCATTTAAATATCCAGACATAAAAAATGTATAAACACTTCATACAACACTCTGTTTTTGAAAATATCGGGTGCCATTTTATAACAACTCTTTGATCGTTTCTATGTTTAAAAATAAAATAAAGAGAGCAACATTCAAAACGATCGTAAAAACTTTACGTGATTTGGGTCCAGAACCTTTTTGTGGAAAGAATTTCTTAGTGCAGAGTGTCTCAAATTACAACCAGAAGCTAAATCCTAACACATATCCTTCATTCTTATTTATTTCCATTAAATAAGAAATACAGAAATGGGTATTTTGGTGCTTCACTCATCAACACTGTAGGTGTAGCTTACGCCTTTCTGTACTTCTTATTCAATGTTTATTTCCTATTTAGTTTTAAACTTTTATCAAACCACTTAGTTCATGACTTCTCTCATTTACCCTTACTAGAATCTTTCTATACCCTATGTAGGTATTGCAGTTTTCTATCTTTGAATACCTTTATTTATTTATTTTATCATAATTAAAAGATTTTTCATCATAAAAACGTTCGCTGGAAATTAAATCAATAGTTTAATTTTTTTTTGCCTGAAGCCCTTTTTAATGCGAATATTCATATTTATTTGTTATTATTTATAAAAATAGGCAAACAGAATGTCAGAAAATGTTCAATCAAAATGAACTTCAATTATAGCAAAAAAATATCAAAATATCAATAATGCAATTATTAAAACTAAATAATGAAAATAATTAAACAAAAAAGAAAACAAATATTTAAAACAAATTAAAACCAACAATAAAAATAAAACAACACACAAAAAAAAACATAATGTAGATAAATTTTCGATAAAACTACTTTCTACCTTTGTACCATGCAATCAAAATATAAATCTTTTATGTGTTATTTGCAATTTAAAAAACAGAAAAACAACAAACAAACAAAAACTTTTATTTTTTTAGTAAGCCACACAATCAATAAATAAATTATTATTATTATAAACAAAAAGAAGAACAACATTAGCTTATATGTATAATTGTTCAAATGGATGTTAAAATAAACATAATATTTTGAATAACGAATTTTTATATGTAATAGAAAAAAAATTATTAAAATTGTTAAGAACATAATTAAAAAAAAAAAAAATGCTGTCGTATTTTTGTTAGAAACAAATCAATTTTATTGTTAAATGAGATTAAGCTTAACGATTGTATATTTATTAAACAAAACATAAAATTGTGACAGAAAAATTGAGAAAAAGAAATCCATTTAATTTTTTTTCAATCACATTTAATTATGCAAAAAGAATGATAATTCAAAGATATTTTAAGTTTGATAAAAAAAAAAACGTTTATTTATGAAAGTTTATACACATTTTAACCTAAATAAATTCACATAGTCCTCATCGATTACAAAACAAGAAAAGAGATTTCTAGCTTTCCAACTAAATGTAATATGCGTTAGCGATATTTTTAAAATATTATGTAATTTTTCTTACAAAAATACCCTTTCCGCCAAAATGGAGGCAATTATCCTGTCCAGAAACCCCAAAACGATCATCAAGGCTACCTTTACTGAAATTAATTGCCTTAGCTTTTTGTAAAGCATTTCATTTTGAATCAACTTAGGAGACAAATAATTTTTAATTGGGGCAACCCTATTTTGGCAGGGCAACCTTTATAAATGATTTTGAAAAAATATATTTTATAATTTATATGAAAAATCGATAACATTTAAAACAAAATTGACTTCATAATACATGGCAAGCCTGACTCTTGAAGAGATATGGGGTGGCAACCCTAGGACGTTTTGTTTTTTTCGCCAAAATATAAGCTCGATGTTTGTGTCATAAAAGTCAAAGATTATGGAGAAGTAAAAAAGAGTGATTTTCAACTTTGGTATGTGTGTCTGCATGATTGCACGTCCATCTGTATGTACACATTTTCATTGGCCAATTGATCCTCTATTCAATTTGGTTTCGTTTAGTTTTCAAATTTTACTCGAAAACGGCTCAATTGATTTTGATAAAACTTGATGGTTTGAATTTCCAAAATAATTTTACCAAACATTTTTTTTTTTTGTATTCCCAATTTTCCAATAAAACTCATAATACGGGATAATGTGCGTTCTAGTTTTTGCAAAAACAGACTTAATTTGTTCTAATTTGTTTATATCTCTAAGACGGTTCATCGGATTTCGTTCGAAATTTCTTAACAAGTCTTTCTTACTACCTAACGTACGAAATTCAATAAAATACAAAATTTATGTAAAAATAACCATATTAAACACCAAAAGGAATTAAACCACTCTTGGTGGAGAATCACAGGAGGTACTTAACGTTGACGAATAGAATGATATAAGGTGGAATTATAAACTGATAAATTTTAAGCATTTGCTCGAGTGAATACCGTATTCATAGAATAAATGAAGGCTCACATACCTATGTGGGGATACAAATCTTTACTTGATTCAAGTTATTTCCCAATCAAACTGGCGACGAAATTTTCTGACAAAAATTACTGACTTGTTTAAATTTGTTATTGTCCTTAACTCTCGGGTACTCTTTGTGCATGACTAAAGAAATTTATAAGTTAAAATGTAATTGGTGATAAGAGGGCACTTAAGTGATGAAGAGAAACTTGCGATATTCTTCAAATTCCTCATCCCACTCGTCCAATTCGTAATATTTGTAATGCATTCTTCTGATTAAACATTAGAAGGAACTGACATTAATAACGTAATAAGCAAATGCTTAAAGGTATTTAAGTGAAGGAACCCAAAGTCCTTAATTAAGTTTTAATTTAATTTAATACAAACCCTCAAGGAAATACCTAAACATTCCCTCATAAAATTCACTATTGTTACACAAATCCGCTACGGAGCTGCAGAACTGAAGAGCAAATCAGAAAAAATCGAAAAAGAAAAGGCAAAACAATTCTTTGAAGTAAACAATTTGTTGTATTGTTGAGAGCCCTCTGGTTGCAAAGAGGTTTTATTTAATTTTGTTACTACTTATTTAATTTTGCTAATCCCTCAACAAAAAAATGTACAAACAAAATTACGCTGCCTTCTTGTTCCAGTTTCTCGTGAGAAAATCCAAAAATGAAAAGAGACCCTAGTTTTGAATGCGTTCCTATTTAAAGCATCCAACTTTCCAAAAAGTTGATAGAAATGTCATCCCAATTCGCCATTGGTTTCTTTTTTCCTCCTTAATCACCAAGTGGCCAGCTGTCAATTTCCTCCATTTCTTTCGCTCAATTCGCCCACCTGTCAAAACAACAACAAAAAAGTAAAAAAACAGTTCGAAAAAGTTGAACATCATCAGCATTAAGATAAATTAATACGTAAACACGATTTCTATTTCTCCCTTTTTAACTTGCTTACCGGCAACTAATAATTGTTTAAAGCTACAGCCAGCAGCCTTCCTCAGTTTTTGTATTATGATTCAAGGGTCAAATTTTTACCGCTCGGCGGTACTAGTAAAGATATACGAAGAAAATTGAAAATTGTACAAAAAACAGAGCAGAGGCCTAAACATAAAGCCCTGCGGGACTTCAGCTTTTGTTTTTCATAACTGGTATCGTTTATTGCTCAGTTGTAACACATTCTTTCATTAAGTGCTGAAAACAGAAGTATGGTCGCAGTTGTTGAAAAAATAATCTGGATTTTAAGTTTAGAACAGAATTGTATAGAATTAAATGATTCAATGTGGAGAGAGACAGGAATATCCAGTAAAATTAGTGGTTTGCATGTTATATCTTCCATAAAAACAACAAAATCACAAATTTTGTTTGATTGACAGGACTCAGGAGTTTGCACTTGATTAGATCGTCAACTAAAGGTAAGGCTCTGTGCTTTCTAGTGCCAAATATTAACTCTCCTATGTTTAGGATGAACTGGGAAAATTAAACTTCTTCACTTCACTTTAAGATCAAGATTGATGTATAAATTAAAGCAAAAACCACAAGAGTTTAGATAAGCATACTTTAATGACCATCTAAGGCAGAAAGATCAAATGATTTCTGTTGTCCAAATGCGTTTCGCTGATAGCACTGGATCGAAAATTAGTTTGTATTTTTTTTTTATTTCTATAACGAATACTGTTTCCTTTTTTTTAATGTTTTAATTTTTAGCAATGGTGGTATTGTGTATAAACTTGATTTTCTTGCAAAACTTCTCGCAGTTAATCTGATAAATAAATCTATCTTGCATGCGACATTTTTATATTTTGTACACTTTTTTTTCAAAATGTGACTGTGCCTAAAAAAAAATAAGTGGACAAAATTGTTGTATTAGACGGTTTCACATTATTGAGTATTATCTCTGGTCTACAATTATAAAAAGAAAAACAAGTATCGTTAAGTTTATTGATTTATTTAGCAAATAAAATTAAAATGCAAAACCTTTGCTTAACATAATAACAATGAGAGCTTTAAGTGCAATTTAAGAATTAAAATTGAAACTAATTATAACAAAAAAGAAAAGAAAACATTAAAATTAAATAAATAAAGAACGATTAAGAAATAATAAATCGCTTCAAAAAATTAGTTATTCACTATACATAAAAACAAAAAAAAAATTAAATTTAAAAAGCAAAAAATATGTTTATATTTTTGTAAAATATCTTATTAAAATACTTAAAAAAAAAAAATAAAACATATAAATCCAAACAATAAAAAAATTCTGCAAAATTAAAAATAGTTAAATAAAGATATTAAATTTAAATAAAAACAAAGCATTACATCAGAAATGCTACAACATAACAACATTGAATCTTCAAAAATCTTGAAATAATTTCAAATTTGTGCAATGATCAAACGAATTGTTTTCAATCAAGAAAGGAACAAACTTGTAGATACAACCATGGTAAATAAATGACCAGTATATACCAAAATAATCACATTATAAACCTAAATAAAAAGATGTTGAAAAAAAATGCAAAAACAACACAATACATTTTTGCAGAATTAATGTATACAAAAATGCATCATAATTCAATGATTATATTCTTGTTTCTGTTTTATATTTTGATTTATTGCATATTAATTAGATACATAAATATAAAAATTGAAAAAAAGAAATATTAAGCTTTTATGTACTGAAATAGAATGATGTACAACTTTGTTAAATAGTTATAAAGAAAAACAAAAAACATGATGTGTATAGTTTAAAATTCATTTTTTGTAATAAGTTTATTTATTTTGTTAAGATATTTAAATCAGCAATCTCGAAATGTTTGTATATAATATATTGTTGTTTACATCAAATAATTGCGTTATAAAATTAAAATAAATTAAAAAAAAAATAACAACAAACCAAAAGAAATCGATTTACAACAACAACAAAATGAAAATAAGTAATAAAACTAAACAAAAAAAATACATATAGCTCAAAAATAAAATTCAATTTTACTTACAATTAGATATAAACTTATAGGTTTAATATTTTAATAGATACAACCAAATAAATGAAACAAAAAAAAAGAAATTAAGAGAATAAAAAACATTTTACGAAATTTGTAACATTTACAAAATGAATGAAAATGGATACAAGAAATATAAGAAATAAAAAAAAAAATTAAAATAAAAAATCGATTATAAATGTTAATAATTGTTGGTAATACATGACAAATTAATATTAAATATTAATATAAGTAAATAACACTAAATAAACAAATATTTATAAATGAAAATGATGGTTTTTTTTTTAAAGACAAAAACACTTTTGGGTAAACAAAAATTACTACCCATAGTCGAGTCAATGAAGTTTTTTCCCCGGAGTTCCTCAGAAACAGCTTCAATTGTCCACTAAAGATTGTCATTTGTCCCGCTTCATTGATGAGATATTCGAAAAATAAATATCGCTCTGAAAATTAAAAAGACGCATAATTTCAACAAACGTTATTTTTTTTCAGATTCAAACTATTCGACATTCGTTTTTACACCTCGAGTTCTTGTTGCCAGTGGTGTATTGAGCAAAAAATTGGGAGGGGGGGGGGGGCTCGAGTATTTTAGCGCGTTGGTAGTGATCAGTTTATCTTTTCAAAAATTTTCTACATTTCTGCAGTTTAAAAAAATGTAGAAAGCTGTGGTCAGGTCAAGGCTCAATTTGTCGTTTTCCAATCACCAAAAATATCTCGATTTTCTTAATCTGACAGCTAAAATAGGGGGATGATTCTAATTAAATACTGGTAAAAGTGAGATTTCATGTCCCATTTGCCACTCTCATCGTCGATTTCACCAAGCCCTTTTGAAAATTTTAACAGGCTTTTATACCATAAAATGACGTTCATTCCATACAAAAAACGTCATTTATGTTTTTTCCAAATCTCGATTTTTAGCAAGACTTACACCTACTTGCCCAGTACCCACGCACTTTCACACACACTTCTCTATTTGACATTTATCTGAACATTTTTGTTGTTGTTAATATTTGACAAGGTAATTTATGTTAAAATGTTTTGCACACAGTCCAGATTTCATCTTTCATTTACCACCAAAATCTTAAAATTTCAGATATAGCGCTGTGCTGTGAATGGAAAACGACATAAAAGTTATCCTACGGAACACATGCAAGTAGATACCTACTGGCTTGCTAGTAGCCTCTTTCATGTACAATCTGTCAAATTTGAATTTGTGTATTTAATTGAGGTAACGTACGTTTGCAAGTTCAACAAAATTCTCTCCAAAATTTATTCAAACTAAAACTAAGTTGAGGAGCCGAGAGATACGGTCGCAGTTCCATATGAAAAATAAAATTTTCGTTTCCAACTGTAGGTAAGCTTAAAAAATCAAATTTTCGTTATCAAGCAGAGAGCAGGCAGGCTGTAAAATTAATTTCGTACATGAGTGTACCCTTGAATTGAGTGCTGTTGCTATGGTTAATTCTCATCAAATTCACCTCGTTTCGGAAAATGTATCAAGAACAATTTGAAATCGAAATACGTTTTCTATGAATTCTCCGCTAGATGGCCGACGTATAATTATAGTGAATGCTAATAAAAATAGTAGGACCGTTCGCGTAGAGCAAATTTTTAGTTCGTAATCAAATCTATAAAATTTTGAATCTTAAAAAATAAGATCTGTGACTTTTTGTCAAAGATGTGCCTTTTGAAGAAATAATCGAACTGTCAAAATTTCTATGTGAAAGTAAATAAGATAAATGTTCCAGCTGTTATCATTTGATTGTGATTTTGTATCGCAGTATTTTTGCAGTAGGTAAAGTTTCATTTATAAAACACCCACAAAATCAAAATAAAGTCTGGTTGTGTTCTCTTCCCAAAACGACGAATTTCTACTAATTTTGAGTTGAAATCCAGTCAAGTGTCTCACCAGTCACTTCTCTCAGAGAGAGAAGAGAAAAGTACCCATCACTTTGGGTTTT
This sequence comes from Meliscaeva auricollis, assembly GCA_948107695.1. Lineage (NCBI taxonomy): Eukaryota > Metazoa > Arthropoda > Insecta > Diptera > Syrphidae > Meliscaeva > Meliscaeva auricollis. The sequence continues at coordinate 72,423,502 of OX403618.1, read as the reverse complement.
TTGCTTAACTTTACCAAATTCGGCTAATTCCCGATGATTTTATTTTTCCTGGCAACTATGTATACATATTTCTTTCTGGAAATTATTAGAAAACCCCCCGCATAGATGGCAGAATAGGCATGTAGATACTATAAGAAATACATATATTTTCAAAGGCAAGACCGTCGCACCGTTATTTACGAAGCGTTCATACCTTTCAAGATAGGTTCAAACTACTAAAAGACACCATTACTTCTTGGTGTATTCAGTGGTAAATAGGTACATGAACGCTGTTAAGTAATGGGCGTTTGGTGAATACCAGCCTAAGAATTCTGTCGAAATCGTTCCGTCATCGGTCGCTGACAAATTGTTGCCTTGGCTTCAGAGCTTTTGCCTGTTATATTATTAGACATGACATTTAATGAAATAAGCTTCATCGGGTCAGTACCAACGTAGGTGTAGTATGGTATCCCAACGTTGACAGACAAAAGTTAAGATTTCATCATTTTTCAAAACAATTTTCCAATTGGAAGAATAATTTCAGAAACTGGTCACACCAATCCTACATTTGCCTGTTCCAAAATCCAACATCTACAAAACTCCCCACATCCAGAGCAAACAGCCCAGCTAGATAAATCATCTTGTTTCTCTGTCATCAATTCAACCACAAAGAACCAACTCGAATTGAAACATCAATTTCTTCGTGCGTGCCCGTGTCAGAAGTTTGTCTACTTTTTTGCTTGTTTTTTTCTCGCCTCTACTGTCAAGTATTTAATTAAAAAAATTAATCAAGTGGATAAACTTAAAAATAATTTTAATTATAAAATTGACAAAATCCTATTTTGTCAAGTATTTTAATAAATAATCAAAAATACCGAAACAGTATTTTACCACACACACCACAAGAGGAAGTAGGTAAGTTGTGCTGCTGCTGCTGCTGCTACTTGCCAGCCCGTTCCACATACCATATAATTCTGTGTGAGGAGAACAAGAAGAATCAAAGAAAAAATTTCGCGGCTTTCATAATTGCTGCTCCTCCGCAAAAACCGACACGGAAAATTAAATTAAAAAAAAAAAATACTCCACCGACGATTTCCCGATTGTTTGTGGAAATTATTTTCTAATTTGTTTTTCTTCTTTTTATTTTTTTAATTTTCTATCTACATTCGCCAACTGCGGCCGGGAATTTAATTTTTTCTTCGGGCAACTCTAAAGAAGCGTTTTTAATTTTTATCAGCTTTTTCGAGCAGCAAGAAGCCCGTAAATTATAACAAATAATGGAAAAGAGGATAGAACTCGAACGGAGAGCACGTCGTGCCAACCAAGTAAGTAGTTTAAGTTTTTTTTTTTTTAAATTTTATATACTTAACGTAGTTTGTGAGAAATAAGGATTATTGAAAAAGAAAAGAAAAAGTTTGGGCCATGACGTAGATCTATACCTACCGCCTACTTCCATCCAACCGAGAAAGGGTGAATAAAACTACATTGAAAAATTCAAGTCCAATAACGGACCAAGCATCTTCTTGGGAAATAATTAGCGTATGATTAAAAAGTGCAATTAAATTAAAAAAAAAAAAATTAGAACAAAAACCCCCAATTTTGGTTCTTGGGAGAGAAAATTTCATGTTTCACGTGTGATGACTGTGAGGCGTCATGTTGTAGTTGTATTGCCTTTGCCGATTGCCCTTCGATTCGAATTTTTGGATTCGGATCGGATAAAGTTTGCGATTAGAGAGCAGCAACTTGTATTAAATTTCCTTGGAACAAAATGACAAAAACTAACAACCATACGTACATCTATGTGGATGGTTGGTAGCTGGGTAGCACACACAATAGGCCAGAGAGGAACAAGTCGTTTTTTTCTTTTTTTATTATTTTATTTTCGTTGTTTGTTTGAAGCTGAAAGTAGTTATCATTTTTTTAGAAGCATGTACCACGCGGCTTAAAAAAATTATGTAGGTACTGAAAACAAAAGTGATGTGGCTGATAAAATCGATTTCGGTTTAATTGTGAGGTTTTGTTTTTTTTTTTTTTTTGAAAATTTTTGTTTCAACGCGCCATTTTCTGTTGCTTTTTTTTTATTACATATTTTTTTTTTTTGAAGGACAAATAAAAGAAACAAATATTAGGAGTTCGATTTTGTTGTGATTATATTTAGAAGGAAGTCATTATTCAATGGTGTTACCATTCTTTAAGTTTTAGAATATTTTCTTGTAGAATCATAACCTTCCGATGTAAAATTCTGTGAGTCAAAAACAAAAAGACTTCCATTGATAAAATCAAATCAATGTAACGTTTCTAACGAAACGTGTTATCTTTTATAAGTAAATATTGAAAATTATTTAGTTTTAAGTAGAGTGATTGAATAAATTTGAATTTTAAAGTTCATTTGACCTCAATAACAAAATGCGTTTTGCCCATGTACAACAGTGGGCGAAGTGCATTTTGGAGTTGAAGTAACTTAAACTTAAAAATTGATTTTATAGCCTTTTTTAAAGACAAAATGTACCTATGTACCTTTGTAGATGTAGAACCACCAGTGCAATTGCAGCTACAGTGGTGGTAATAGAATTTGAAACGAGAGTATCATAATAATATAAGAGTGGCTAACTTTTTCTAAAGAAATTTCTTGAGATTAATAGCCCATTATCTAGAGTACATTTTGAATAGTTAATAAAAAAATAAGCATTATATGTTAGCTACAAAAAATAAACACATTATGTAGGTAATAGACTCCAATTTAGTCTGGCCAAACAATTAGGTACGCAAACGAAAAGACGGCATTTCATTACAATATCTACCATATGTATATCATGATGTAAATATTAATATGTTGTAAGGAACCCTTTATTTTATACAACTGCGCCCAATTTTTGTTGCAAACATTCGACGAAGCCGTAAAATATTGATGGCGATTAACCCTCCCAGACCTTTCCTATATTTAGAAACACTTTGTCATTATCTATTATTTTTTTAACTTCAATTTTATTTCAGCGGTGGTTTTTGACAGTTTGCAACTGTTTAAAAAGCTTAGGAACTTTGAAACCCTCAATAGAAAACCAATAAATAAAAAAAAAATACGACACCAAAAGTTAAAAGACTTATATGCAGAAGCAGAATGAGTTAAACCAAAAATAAAAGAGCTTCTTAGACTTCAAATCAGTCAAAAACTATTAGCAAAGACCATAAAGTGTCTTCTTTTACAATATGGTTCATGTGGATGGTTTACAAGGAAAACACCACATGTTCCAAAACAGAATATCGGGAAACGATATGTTATTTGTAAAACATACTTTAGAATTATGTTTTTAGGTTCTGGGAACGTCTTACATACAAGTTGATCTTAAGTATGTTTTAGCAAAAATAATTCGCTGCCTGAGATTCTATTTTGGAACATGTGGTGTTTTCCTTTTAAACCATCCCCATGAACCATATTGTAAAAGGTGCAGTTGTATAAAATAAAGGGTTCCTTACAACATATTAATATTTACATTATGATACATCGTAAATTTTTAATGAAAATCCGACTTTTCGTTTGCTTTTCTAATTGTATGTCCAGACTAAGAGTCTATTACATATTTATTTTTTTCTAGCTAACATATTAATGGTTTTTTTTTTATTACTTATTCAAAGTTTACTCTAGATAATGTGCTATTATTTAAATCAATAAATTTGTTTAGAAAAAGTTAGCCACTCTTACATTATTATGATATTGTCGTTTCAAATTCTATTACCACCACTGTGTTTGTCTGAAACGTATGTAGGAAATGATGGTTAACAAATAGCTGGCTTTAAGTTCAAGACAGTAGTGTCTTGAAGTTGAAGCTCCTTTATGTATAGAGGGTTCATAAAGTATATTTCATGAGAAGTACCCCAATGAGTAGTAATAGATCTCCAATTTCTCCACTGCAACAGCGTCTATGCTTTTTAATCAGTTGCCTTTTGGCACAATAAAACTTCATTATTCTAATTTACCGGTAGACTCCGGTGGGCAGGGCACCTAGCTCGTATGAGCGAAGAGGAACCTGCTCGGAAAGTCTTTTGTGGTACATTCTATGGTAGACGGCAGCGTGGTAGACCATGCTTGCGCTGGAGAGATGGCGTAGACCAGGACGCCCGAAGCTTTGGGGTGCGTAACTGGATGGCGTCGGCTCAAGACGGGGTAAGTGGATCGACTTGTTGAAAGAGGCCAGAACCGGACCCCCGTTTGTCGAGCCGATGATGATGATGATGATTTTTTTTTTTTGCGTGGAACAAATTACTCCAAACATTCATTTACTTTATATCCATTTGCATTAAATTTTCTGATATGTCATTCGTTTCTAGCTTTTAACTATACAGAATGATGCTCATTTTTTCTCTAAGTCTATTCTTATATTAACATTACTCAAATTATACTTAAAGAATGGAAATTAAACTTTCTTTTTTTTTTTTTAAATTAATATATATCAACAGTTTCAAAGATGCTTTTTGTGGTGGACAACTAATTAGAAACAAAGTAAAATTTCATGTATAATCATAATTTTTCTTAGTTTTAAGATACCAATGCTCAAAAATTTGGTAGTATTAGTTTCAAAGCCTTATGCATAAGAACCTCTCGACATCTCCACTGCATAGGTTCAATAAAATGCTTGCAGAGTTCCGTGGGTACAGCCTTCCAAGTTGCCTCGACATTCGAGTAAAAAACATCAACATTGATGTTATTTTTCAGTGAAACAGCTTATTCATCTTTCCACCTAACATCCTCAATAAGATTAAGGTCTACCCTTGCCGATTGCCATTCAATTACAGTGATTGAATTGTCCGAAAAAATGTTTTCAGGGTTTAGACAAGCGAGTATCATATGTATCATTTGGCGTTTTTCGTTTTACGTCTGAGCAGATCAACAGAATCTGTGTTGTTCAAACATTCAATGAAATTGACGAATAAAGAATGGTCAAGTCTAATAAGCTGACATTCTAGTACGAATAGTACAATAATAACAATAATAAGAAATCTCAGACATATAAGAGCACAAAAAGTGTGTTTCTTTTTTCATCTGAGCTTTTGCTCAGAGGTCCATCGATTTGCTCAGAATAAAATGACTGAAAATTTGCATACATTTGTGAAATTACTCTAAAAAATTAATAATCACCCCTATTGTGAATAAAAAAATGAATTCTGTTTTCATTTTCGACTCTCTTGGGTTTGCTCAATTTATAAGCAAGTTATTTTGCTAATATGAGTTAAACGGTATTAATGTTCCGAATAGGCAAATCAAAATAATCCCCATTTTGAACGAAACGCTGAAATTGAGACATACGAGAAACAAAAACGATACGATTCGAATTTCATAATTGGCCTGAATATTAAAATTTTTGCAAAAGGTAAGTTTGCAAGCAAGCAAAGAAATACAAACACGTAAAAAACTTTTAAAGTTAACATAATTTTCATTTCTTTAAACAAAATATTCTATTTAAACATGTTAATGTTTAGTTAGGAATCATGTATAAGCAATAACGGAACTCAACCTACTAACCTTCGAGCCAATCAAACCCTGAAACCAATTAGGATTCGAGATGGACAAAGTACTTAACTGTATGACCTTTACTTTCAGTTATAATAAATTTGTCAGAAAGACAAAAATTCAGCTGTGAAGTATAAAGTAGACCGAGACACCGCAGATGATTTTGTGTGTAAAAAAATTTTAAAAAAATAAAATTAATGGTATTTTTGGAAAGGTTTTTGATTGTCGAGTTCTTGCAGTCCGTAGCTGCGGCGTTTGGAAGTAACAGTTTATTAAACATATAACTATGAAATAATTATGATATGAATAAAAACTGGTGCTATAGGGGTTTCTATAATTGTGTGTAACAAAACAATTTTTTTTTCAATACTGTTGACTCGTTTCCATCTGTCGGAAATATGCACACAAATTCTGAATTTCGGGTACATCTTATGGCAGAATATATGCTAACTTAAAATGTATTTTTTTTTTCCTGACACGAAAAATGTATTCGCATCTGGAAGATAAATAAAAAGATTTTTATCAAAAACTAATCTTTCAGTTACAAAATCTTCTTGTATTTGAGTTCTAAACGAGTGAATTTTTTACTGATCACTATATGCTATATCTATATATGCTATATCCTTAATGGCAATAATTTTTTTTTTATCATAACTTTTTTAAAAACTTTAACTTTCATAAAACCTTAACTTTCAAACGCCCCAGCTCGGGCCTGGAAGAAATCGACATCTCAATCAAAAGACGTTTCCAAAAATACCAATAATTTTATGCTATCACTCACACCCAAATATGACATACTCAAAGAAATCAACAGTACAAATATTGAGCTTGTCTCCGAATTTCTAAACAAACCAAATTGTATCATTTGATTATTAAGTAGGCATAGACATACTTGTTGCTTTGAATGCGTTGAATTTGTTCACATTTATTTTGTTCGATTCATTTTGAAATTTTTGAACAATTTTTCTATTTATGTGACACAACAATAGTTAGAGCGAAATATAGCACTAAATATCACGACGAATGCATTCAAGTCTTGCCATTCCTTGAAAGCCATCAAAATTATGTAAAAAAATTATGTTAAATCCATAAGAGCGCAAAACTTGCCAAAATCACCCTACAAGACAAAAATGCGTTGATGAGGAAATATAAGTGAATCCGTTTATGTATTGTACAAGTTTTCCATACAAAGGACCAAAGGGGTGAATTAATATTTTTGACCTAAGATATAGGTAGACCTAGATGGAAGAGTTGAGTAATCGAAATCACAGTAAAACAGGCGTGGAATCGGCTAAGGTGATAGTTGACTGTGTCTAAAACCCACACTTTTGTTACATGTAAGGTAATTGTCAAAACCACAATCTTTTTGTGACTTACACCTATTTAGGTGTCGTTTTTTTTATTTATTTAATAGATTTTTAATAGCATTTCAGGCTCCATTTCTTAGAAATCACATTAATCGTGCGATTAATCCGTCATTTCTATTCCGATCCTTTTATATATTCAGTGTAAAAACTGTTGTTTCGTCTGCTAATAGACATTTAGCAAGCAATTGCTCGAGCAGAGATTTTATTTTCCTCATATCATTACGTATTGTAGTGTTTGAATATAAAATCGTTATCGTAAAAATAAATACCAGTGTTTTTCTATAACCCTGCTTCTTGAAATAAAGAGCAAGTAACCAACCAACATAATTTGTACCATATTCAAGCCCGATATCAGATATTTTGTAAAATACCTACCAATAAGTAAACAGGTGTAGGTATACTGTACAGTACATGCTGTATCTTATTGCATGCAAAGTGTAATCTCGTTTGTTTGTTTTTCTTTGTTAAACAGCAAATACATGAAGCCTCATATTATAAAGGCTATACCTACCCAGTAGGTAGTTGCAATTTACAAATGGAATATGTGTAGATACTTTGTAACTACATACAGTCTAGGGTTTGAGTTGTGTCAGTGATTTAAGCGCGCATAAGTTAAAGTAACGCACTTTTCCTTCTGTCATATCATTTCAACATTTCTTGTACAAATATATGAAAGTCCCTTTCTTAGATAAATGTTTCAATTATAGCTATTAAAGGAACTCCGCCATTTATTCATTCTTTAAGATTTAACATCAAATTGATTTTGTCATTACCTAAACAATTGAATACCGCAATCATGTTTTCAAAATCAAATTGAAAATTCATCAAATCAACCATTTTTAATTGATATGAGAGTTGAGCGATGACGTTAAATTTGCATGTTTCTCTTGCCAATGCATTCTACGTATGTTTTTGTTACACGTTCCATTTTCATTTCTGTTAAAGAAATTCACCATACTATTTTTCCTATTGAGTCCAAGATGGAATGAACCAGCAAAATAATCGCCATCGCCATGTTTTTTTTTCTCCTGCGTAATTTTTCGTTTCTATTTTTTTTTTTTTTTCACTGAAAATCCCTGCTCAACTCGTTCGCTCGAATATCAAAAAATTCACAGAATCGAGTTAAACACTTGTTGTGTCATTGAATAACATCACGCACAATCGCATTTTTCGTACATTTGCATTGTTATAAAATTTTGATGATAAAAAAAAAAATATTTTCTAATTTTTCGTCACAATATGGCTGTCGAGACGAGGACTAGCGCTCCCAAGCTAAAATGCGACTAGCTTCATCTTCTTTTTACCTTCAAGTTGGCCTAAGACCAGACAGATACAGAATTATTTTCTAAATTGGTGGAATGGAATGCCTTATATGTTTCGATTCCATGGTCAAACCAAATGATGCAGAAAATTGCAATTATATACATTTGCGTGGGAGAAGAAAAGAGATGATGAAAATCAAAATGTTGTGCTTTTAACTTTTGGCTTTGCCTGCCGCAAGAGATGAAGGATGGGATGAACTTGTTTGACTACTGGCGTTCGGTGGTGGCTATGGCAAATTGATGTTGAGATGTTGTGTATTTTGTAGATACGTAAAACAGTTATAAAGAAGAAGACAAATTAATCGAAAACAAGAAGATGCGTGACGCGCAAGCCACAAAACTGCAATGGAATGCACCTGTCTGCGTGAATTTTTAGTTGTTGTATTGTAGGGGGGAAGTAGGTACATACTTGGTTTGTGATTCTGATTTTTAAAAATGGAGATTTAGCTGCCAACTTAACTTTTTTTTGTAAATGAATCACCAGTTATAAAAATGATGTATTTATGCGCATTAAGGTGGTGCAAAAACAAATTTTGTTTTGTTTCGTTTGGTTCTGTAAATATAATTTTCTTATCTCATTTTTTTTTTTTTTTTTTGTATAAATTTTAACGTTTCGATCAAAATTACCTTTTCCTATAAAATTTAAATTCCTTTGTGTAGCTTTTTGAATACATTACTGCCTTTGACTATACTTTTGAAATTTTCATTTCTTCTTAATTTAACAATATTTTTATATTGTATTTTCAATAGGTAATTGACATCTTTTAAAAATTAAAGTCTAAATTTAAAATAAAGTTTTAAATTTAACAAGTTAAAAAAAAAGACATAAGTTATTAAATATACAATTTACAAGAAATTCAAACATAGAACTCAGGAGATGCAGTTAATCTAGAGTAAGGTGGACCACAATTTCAATTCTTTGGTATTTCTTGGGCTTCTTTCAAATTTAAAAAAAAATATAATTAGAGGTCGCGAGCATCGATTATGTAAAATGGGTCAATTTTTCAGGTTTTAATTGTTTAAAAATATAAATACATTTGGTTTGAAAAAATGTTATACACAGTGCTGTACAATACATTTGCAACTTTTATCACCAGAAAAACCACATGTTCTTCATATATAAGTTGTTAAAACCCAATTATTTTCATTGTTTAAGACTTTATATGTATCATTGTATCAATAGAAACCCCCAAAAATTTAAATCTACAGACAATTGCAACAAATGCAACTGCATAACAAAAAAAGGAATGAATTTGGCTGTGCAAAACACTTGCAACTGACGACCATGATCACTGTTGATAACAGTTAAATTGATTCATTTTGAAAATTGTACATTTGTTTATGTAGATTGGTGCGTAGAGTTAGTGTTAGCCACGAGTTTGATAAGGGCAAGGCTTTTTTTAGGATACAAAAACAAACAAAAATTAATTTTCATTAAAATAGCCGGAAACAAGTATTCTTCCGAAATAAAATCAATTATTATAGTAAAGTATTCCATACAAAAATCAACTATTTGTCAGATAATTAAGAGTAGAAAGCTAGTATCTCATCATAAATGACAAAGACTACATTATGCCATAGCAAAAGTAGACATTAAAATTATTAATTTATTTCGAAAAAAATCACCAGCAACTTCTTGGGAAGCCAAAGTTCAACTACAGGTACCCATTGACTCATAAAAAATAAGATGCCGCGAATTGTAGGCCAGGTTTCACACAAACTCATCCCAATTAGAATTTCTAGAATCTTCAGTCATAACTTGTTATATTAAAAAAGTTTTCAAAATTGTACTGCTGTTTGCTTTTTTTAACCATTTTTTTTTTTTTGAAAAAAGAGCTCTGATAGTTAAAGTTGCAAATGTTTCACACAGCACTGTATAAACAAAATAATCTATAGAGAACCCGTTATTAAGTAGCAATTTTTATTTCTTAATACAAATAGTTTTAAATAATAGTTTCATAAATTTGTGAAAGTTGGTTTATTGTTGAAAGTATTTTTGGCTAATTGCCTGATTAGCTAAGAAGAGATCTATAACTTTGATTTTAGGTTGCCTTCATCAAGAATTTACATTTATTAAAAAAAAAATTACAATTAACAAAAGTAACCGTCGCGACGTTTTATAAGTCTAGATTTGAGAAGCCAGACTGTAAAATTTGAAATGAAAGCCCTTAGAATTGGGTACTTATATAAAAGAGAACTTCAATACGTTTAGATAGAACAATAATTTTGAAATTTTTCTTTTGCGGCTTTGTTTTTTATATGCTTTAAAAATGTATCGGTCGTGAATTGTTTTTGTAACGGTTGTGTCACTGAAAACAAAACTGGGAAAAACAATGCATAAAATTAATTAAAACGACAGAAAAATACATTATTTTAAATAGTTACACATTTTTTGGATGCATTTAAAGATAAAAATTGTAAATTTATGTGGAAATATGAATAAAAATCTGGGTAATGGATTCTTAATTTCGATTTGGAATGAAAAAGTGCGTACACTTGCAATGCATTAGAATCCAGCGTTGGCAGAATAGTGCATATTTCGAAAAATATTCACAGAATTAAAATTTTATTGAAAAAATGTTTTTTTTCGAAATTTCAATTAAGAAAACTTAAACATTTTGACTACTTTAAATTATTTAGTTGAAAGACTTCACAGTCGCCGTTTTGGAAATAAGTCTCATAATTTTCTTTGTTAAACAACCGGTATTGTTGCATTCTGCTTTTGAATTCCATTACTACTAGAAAAAGAATTAAAAAAATTGTTAAAAAATTATAATCGTCTAATCGGGGAGACCAGTTTTTTTTTTCAAACTCCAAATGTAACGGTGGTGACTCCTCAAAATAACAAGTAATAAAAACTATTGAAACGTTTTATTTTCATTCACTAACTAGCCACCCTTTTCTCCTTTCTTTTCCCAAACCATTATGGATTACAATCAAGACCAGGTAGAACTTCTAAGTCCTTTTTGTAACGGGCGTGATAGAAATACTTCAAGATCATAAGATTTATAACAATTTTTTCCTAACAAGTTTCTGATGATAGTTAATTCTCCCAATATCTGCATATCATTCGAACTCCCCTGCTATGTACCTACTTAGTTGAAGCGAAGTGTACAAATATTAACAAAATGCGCAAGAATTACATCTATATTCTCAAAAAGAGAGAAGATGCTGAGATAATTCAGATTATGGGGTTTACTTCAATATTAATTGTCGCTTGTAATAGAACCGTTAATTGCTAATTTTAAATGCATATAATATTTAATTACATATTTTTAAATTTTATTTCAATTTCCTAAAATTCAATTATTTTTGATTTGCAGATCACAGAGCTCAATCTAGACAACTGCAGAAGTACCAGTATCGTTGGTCTCACAGATGAATATACCGCCTTGGAATCCTTGAGTCTAATCAATGTTGGTCTTACCACATTAAAAGGTTTCCCAAAGCTCCCCAACTTGAAGAGATTGGAACTCTCTGATAACAGGTAATTAAAAAGCTTTGACTTTATCAATTTCATATAACTTTATAGTGTTTTTATTTTAATTCAAAGAATATCGAGTGGGTTAAATTATCTTACAACAAGTCCAAAATTAGCCTATCTTAATCTTTCTGGGAATAAAATCAAAGATTTAGAAGCCCTTAAACCTTTGGAAGCGTTTGAAAATCTTGCGGTTTTGGATCTCTTTAATAATGAGGCAACACAAATTGAGAATTACCGAGAAAAAATCTTTGAAATGTTACCATCGCTAGAATTTTTAGATGGGTAAGTTTAAAAATTAAATATATATATTTGTTTGTGTTAAATCTTATGTTTGTCATATTTTAGTTTTGATGCCAATGATGTGGAAGCACCATCAGAGGGCGATGATGATGATGAAGTCAATGGAAACGATTCTGATGACGGTAAGTAGATAATTTTTTTTTTTTCTTATGTTAAAGTTAATACGAAATTGAAGCTATGTGCAGACTATTATCGGTCCTGTCAAGTTTCGCCAAATGAGTAAACAACCTTACAATACTAAATACAAAACCAGCAACGTTAAGATTTTATTCGGAGAATTGTAGAGTTAGGGAGAAGAACGCTAACCAGTTGAAATGTTATATCTTATATCATTAAAACAATATAAGCAGTTGGATGAAATGAATATCACACCCGACGCGAAGAAGCAAAACTGGCGGTCAGTCTACGTCGTCTTCTTTCATAATTTCTTTCCGTAAATTATGCAAAAAAAATTGGGTAGGATGAGTCGCGTAAATTATGCAAAAAAAATTGGGTAGGATGAGTCGCATACAATTTTTGGGCATTCGATCAGAAAGTGTCTATGCTTTACGAGGGCACCTAGTCGTTAGGCCATAAGCTCTCGGTGGGCATACCCACTTTCAGGATCATAGAAAACTTAAATCATCGCTATGAAGCTTACGCTCCCTCCCCAAAATGAACATAATCAAAAATCCTGTTCCTACAGCGAAATTGAACGTTAAAATTATAAGATTCGTTTCAGATCTCGCTGTTGAGTTACTAGCCCGGCAGACTTGCAGCGCAAGATTTACATCCAGAGGAGCTCACCTACCAGCAACTAGCAACTCAGGAATTCCGTCATTTCTATTATGTTTCTTTCTGCACAATTGTCCACTTGTTGCCCCAGGAGAAGGGTCATCCTCACCGTGCTGGGTACTACTTCCGTCATAGACTTTTTATTTTTACAATGATGAGTAGGCGTGTCCTTTATCGTTGCCCAGCTCAACTTATAAAAGATATTCCTCGCTGTATCGACTTGGAACCATCTCGCTAACGAATGCTCCGCTCGATTTCGACGAATACAGCGTTCCCTTCTGCTTATGAGTTCCGCGCTTGACCATTCTCAGGACCCTGGATTTTTTCAGCAATTCCACAATGGTGGTGCTGTATACCCAATTCATCATAAAATTACGTCATGTCTCCCCAAGTAAGTTCACATGACTAGCAGTCACACTTCGCAAGTTTCCACTGAACGCAAGCAAGTTGAGTTTATTGTGAAAAGAACTATCTCACACGTGAAGGTAGTGATCTGCTCTTTCCAGTGTTCGCAGTTAGACCCTAAGGCCTGCTCTTGACCACTGATTTACCCATCGGGCATTCGATCAGCAAATTCCCTTCCCGACAGATATGTGCCATTAGGCTTCTTCGGAGGGTCTTTACTCTTCGTTTGCCATTGCAGGGAATCATGTTTGCTCTCAGAGTAATAATGATAAACCCTAGTAATAATTCGATCGAAAATTCTTCCAATTTTTCACTACAAAGTAACAAAAAATCATAGCGTGGAGTTCAATATTTACCATCGTTGTCACACTAGCCTTTTTGATAATGTTCAACTTATGATTGTGAATTATAAAGTAAATCTGGAAAAGCGAAAACCTTGATGTCATTTCATATTTTGGGGAAAATTTCTAAATATTCGTCTTCTCGAAGGCATTTCCATCAACATCACTTCAATTTGTGGCTGTTTTTTTTTAAACTGTAGGACTGTAGATCAAATCACTTTCCGAGGATGAAAACAGTTCGATATTGTACTTCTCTGATAACCTATTCCACACTTGGCTCATGCTGTCACAAGCCAGATGTTTACTCTCCCAATTTTCATGTTTTGATTGATTAAAAAAAAAAATCTAACACTTTCATTCCTTCATCAACCAACTTCATAACAAAACAAAAAAAATATTTTACTATTTCATTTATGGTTCAAAAATTACCGTTTTGTAAATTATAAAAAAAAATTAAAAGGTTTATGTGGCTTTCAGGGAACAATGCATTTTGTATAAACGGTTTAGAAATAGATTTGGACGAGTTAGACAAGTTTGAGAAGCGAGTAAAAGCAAAAAAGTCATCACAAACTTCTCCTCCATGTGAAAATACCCAAAATCTTCCCTCTTCCAATGACACAGACGACTTGGATGAATATCTAAAAGAATTAAAACTAAAAGAGTCGTCAGAAAAAGATGTTCCTACAACAAATTGTTCTGAAAATAAACTTGCAATCGCAGATTCTTCGACTTCTGTTCAACCACAAGCTCCAATGAATTTTGCTCTTTTATTATATTGGTTCCTTGCATTGCTGAATTTAGTTAATGCAGCACATTGTAAGCATTTTGAATAATCACTGCTAGTTTTACTAATCACGTTTCATTTTCTTTTTTTGCATTTAATTTGCAGTTTCTGATGAGATGGTCGATGATGAAGATGATGCGGACGATGGTGATGAGGACGAGGAAGATGATAGCGATGACGAAGATAATGGTGATGTGTCATTAGCTGAGGTGAGATTGTTGATCTTGCACTCTATTTAGAGAAAAGCACCTACTTTTGAGTGTTTAAAAGAGAATGGTTAATAAGAGCAACATGAATTGTTTTTTTTTTTTTTTTAATTTATAAAAGGTCTATAATGATGATCTGGAAGAAGATAATTCAGAATGGGATGAAGAAGATGGGGCAGATGACGATGATGATGATGAATCTGACGAAGAAGAAGCCGATGGTGAAGCTGCCCCTGCTGCTGCTGCCGATCCATCTGCAGAACAAAAAGAAACGGAAGCAGGAGGTAAGTTTATTTTGTTCGAAAACAATAGTCAAAAGGTGTGTTAGCTTTGTCTATTTGTACAAAATAATTCTTTCTGAGTCAGAGACAACGTGACATCCTTTTCTATAATGTTAGATTTGTCCTTCTAGTGCAATTCTGATTTGGAATCGAATTCATAAACTACTGTTTTGCGCAGAAAATGCCTCTTATCTTAACCGACAAAAAGCAAATAACCGGTTTGGATTTATTTCGGACAATTTATGATCTCCTAGAGTTTGTACAAAAGATTCACGATATCAGAACTAGTTTTAGAGGCGATACAATTTTATAGATACACAGAAGGTCCATTAAGAGAGAATAAATTATAGATCGAAAACATTAGCACACAAATGTTGTTGCTTGTATTGATATTTCGTTATCAAATAAAAAAACGATATTTTTAGGCGTAGTATGCAATTTTGCTTTGTTTTCATGTTGTTCCAAATGACTTTTTGCTTTTATTTTTTGTGTATGAACTTTTTTTATCTTACTGGAGGATCTATTATATTAAGTTTTTAAGCCATGGAATTTAATTCCCTTTTTAAATAACTCTTTAGAATCTTTCGTTTTTCTAAATAAACATTTTATTTTCTCCTTACAGAAGAACCACAGTCCCGAGGAAAGAAGAGAAAACATGATGGTTAAATAAGTTTTACATTGTGTTTTTTTTTTTTTTTAATTTCTAAAAAGAAAAATTAAAACATAATACAAACAAAATCAAACTAATAATAGGAAGGATTTCATTGAAAACAAAAGAAAAAAAAAACAACAAACAAATATATATTCAATATAATTTTAACAGAAGAAGAACAACAACAACAAAAAACTATCCCTACTCCTCCCCGTGACCACTTTATTTCCATTTCATCCTGCTTGTCTGTTTTAATTTAAATGCGACAAAGTAAATCGAGGTTTATTTTTAAGAAACAAAAATTGAAAAATATTGAAAATATCATTTAAAGAAAAAGAAAATTTCTCTCTCTAAAAAAATAAAACAAAACAAAAAAAAAACAACTCAGAATAAGTACTTCCTCTGCATGTTGACTTTAATTGTATTTTCTTGGATTAAAAATAAATTGCACTCAAATTTGTTTATTATTATACTTAAAACCCACACGAAAAAAAAACAACAATTGAACAATTTAAAGAGAAAAAAAAACAAATTCACTTGAAACACGAAGATTGAAAATATCATTTTTATTATAATAATGTATTAATTTTATATTAATTTTTTTTGTGTATATATATATTTATATTGTATATCTCTTGGAAATTTGTGTAATGATAATTATTTTGGGTGCCATTTAATTCCCCAACCCATATACAACCCTCATCGTGAGTTTTTTTTTTCATGCGAAGTAATAAAAAAGTTTGTTTTTCTCGTTGAGAATTTCTTTCCATAAAAAATCCAATAGACCTAGACCCCGGGTCTTGTTTCATGAATTTTTGACACACTAGATAGAGAAGGAGAGATTTGGCTTGATCCAACAAGTGTTAGGTTAAAAAAAAACTCGTTGTTCGGTTCCCACTTGTCAATTAACTGATGAACATTTGTAGAAGAAGTACGAACTATA
Organism: Meliscaeva auricollis; assembly: GCA_948107695.1. Classification (NCBI taxonomy): domain Eukaryota; kingdom Metazoa; phylum Arthropoda; class Insecta; order Diptera; family Syrphidae; genus Meliscaeva; species Meliscaeva auricollis. Next base: position 72,407,158 of record OX403618.1, on the reverse strand, counting down.
AATGGGCGTCATTTATTGGCAAGTGGGATTTCCGAAAATAACACGTTGTTCGCCACATCAAATTCTTATGACTGATTTAAAATAATTTATGGAGTTGGGTTTAATTTATTCATCACCCGTCGTTGTCAAGTATTCATGAAACAAGACTCGAACTTGTTTCTATATCCAAAAGCAACATTACAATTTTTTTTTTTTTTCAATTTGTACGTTCAAAATTTGTTTGCTTAATATTCAAAAGTTGTTAAATATTTAAGAAATATGAAATGAATATTTTCTCTTGGTTTTTTTTTCCCGAATAGGTACAACTTTTTTTTTTAAATTTCGTTTTAAAGTTTGTTTATTATATTTTTTTTTGTAATTTCTTTTTCATGTGTAATTTAAAATTAAAAGGCAACAACCACAAAATTTAAAAGCAAAACAAAAATTGAGCGAAACAACATAATTCTGGGAAAAAATTGATATAATGTCTAAAAGTAAATTATCCTTTTATTTTTGTAAAGTGTTAAGCATTTAAAAAAAAAGAAAAGAATAGAAAACAAAAAAAAAATTATAAATAATTTTTAAGTAAGGCCTTGGATTAACCAAGACAAATTTTTAATAAAAAAAAAATTAAAAAAATATTTATTGTATTTTTTTATTACATTGTTGAAATGGAAGGAAATTTAAATCTCTTTTACCCTTTGGAAAATGGAACAGCTCAACTGATAGAGCTGATAAAAGATCAGTAGTTGAATAGAAAATTCGTAAAACTATTTTAGATAATAATCGAATAATTTTGTATTGAAAAATTTAACTTTACTTGAACTCCACTTTAAGATCGGTATTCACCAAGCGCTCATGAACCTACCTATATTTCCGTAGTGACTTATGAGTGTTCTCGACTTCTCTTAAAGTTGATAGCGCTGATGCCGATAAGAGCCACTTAAGCTATGAGCACTCGTTGAATACCGGTAAAAGAGTATACATGCAAAGTTGTAACAAGGTTAATTTTACGACTAACGTTTCATGCAGGACCTTTTTTAAAATTCTATCGTAAATTATGTGGTATCCAAAAATTTAAAGAAAATTATGATATGAGGTCGAAGGAACTAACCATGGAACAAGTTACCACAGGACAACTCATCATGTCCAACCCAACATGACTGAACCCATCAAATCGAACAAGTCATCATAGAGTAAGTAACTCATAAAGAATTCAAAAGCAACACCCGTAAATCTCACAAAAAGATGGAGAGAGAAATAGCAAATCGCTCGTTTCCGACGATTCGGCGTCTGTTTCGATAAGGCAAATAAGATCATTTCGATCAAATTTGCCAAATGAGCTATGACATGAATCTAGTACGCTGTAGACAAAAAAGAAAGTTTTCGTTTGTCTCCAACAATACAACGAAATGCTACAAAGCCTCAGAGAAAAAAATATTCATTCGGAGTTTCACAAAAAGGAAAAAATGGCTTCTCTAAATAATCTGATATAATGGGAGCTATCGTGAGTAAAAAATTGCCTGGGAATGTTTCCCTCGTAAGAACGGTAAATACCGAAGGAATGTTTCAATCGGAATTAATTATTTCCAGGGTAATTTAACTGTCATTTCATAAATTGTTCCCCTGGAAAATAATTCACGATCGCTAGGGAATTCACGATCGCTAAAAAACTCCGTGGTAAAAAAATATTTCCAGGCAAACAAAATTTCCCCTGAGATCACAATAGGGGAATTTTTTCATCCCTAACGGGAATGAATTTTCCGGGGATTTTTTTTTGTTTGGGAAAAGGGCGCTAAATCGAAAAATTGATGAGAAAACCGCTCCCTTTTTTACATTTTCATTATTATTCATACCAAACCAACAAAAAATAATAAGCGATAACGAAACAAAATTCTTGTAATATTTCGATTGGGAGCCTTTTTTTAAAGAAAAAGTTCGCCTGTAAGTTTCGTTCCCTATAGGGGTGATTATTTTCCATGGAACAAACACAAATGTATGAACTTTACAGATAAGCCAAGCTTTCGGAAATTGTGTTCGCGATATCAATAAATTCAGTACATTCAGAGTAGGGAAACATTCCCTCGCTATTTACGTTCCCTAATTTCTTATGAGGGAAACATATTCCAAGGGAATTTTTTATTCACGATAACCCTAATATTCAATTTTACTTGGTCAATCTGCGTATTGCGAACGATATTTTTCGTGAATAATTGTGTTATTTTTGTGTGACCCTTACTACACAGTGCAATAGGGCACGTCTCTTCCTTTTCATTGTGAAAGCTGCGTCCTCATTTACACTCATGTGCTAGGCACGCATCACTCTACAGTAATAGTGGACTATCATTATTTGCCATTTGAAATTGCAATGAAACAGTCCCAAACGGAACCATTAAAATTGCAAACCAAACAGATCCACAATATTCCATTTCCATAACATTCCAAACGTTATGCATCCATAAAAAATCACATCTCACTGACTGTCAAAATTCACTCCCACCATTCCGCATGTCAAACTATTTTTTGTTCAGTCGAAGAAAATCTTGCGTTGGCCGAGGGAACCTTTTGGAAAAAGGGTTAGTCTGTTCGAAATCGGTGTCGTGAATGAATAATATGGCAGAAAGCAAAGGTGTGATGTTAGCTAAATCAGTTCAAAAACATGCAGGACGTGCCAAAGAAAAGGTAAGTGTCCTTCGAAAATAAACAAAAGCCCCACCCCTCAGCTAAATAAAAGAGGAATCCAATCAATCATTAAATCAAAAACCAAAATACGAAAAAAACGTAAACCCCTCACCGAAGGAACCACAAATTCGAATCTAAAAAAAAGTCTCTCTACAAAAATTCCTCCACAAAAATAAAAAAAAAAAAAAATCATTTCGTCGAGTGGATAAAAATGCGCAAAGTGTGACTTGAAGTGAAATCCCCCCAGTGTGTGTAATGATGTGTTGTTGCTTTGCGCGAGATAAATAAACAAATAAAGATTTTGTGATAAAAAAAAAAATAAATGAAAAATGAAAAATATTCCAAATTTCTACAAAAAAGAAAATTATCCAATAAAGTGCAAAAAATAGAATCATAAAGATGTGATTGTGAGTTGAGTTGAGCAACCAACAAGAAGGATCCGCGAAAAGAATTTCGTTCTTCATGATTTTTTTCTCGTTTTTTTTTTTATTATTTTTTGTTCATTCTTTGGTTCTGTGAGAATATATTTGGATGGACACCCAATTGGTGTGCGGTCAAAAATAGAACAGCGGCTGCTGGTTGCTGGTGCTGGGACGCCTCTCGCTTTTAGAGAGATATTACGATGACGACGACGACGTAGTCGAATATGCCGCCTATGCTGACACAACCCAGCAACCATCAGTGACACAAAACATTGACGAAGACGAAGATATGATAGCCTATCCCTGTCCCATCCCAGCAATAGCAACAGCCAGCGAAACGGTCAACAATCGGCGGAGAAAGCTCCATTGGACACAAATTGGTGTTTTATTTTTATTCAATCTTGTGATTTTTCTTTGGGAAGACTTTTCTCGAGAAAATGTAGTTTGCCCCTAGTTGCAGTGATGATGGTGATGATGATGCTGTTATCGATGTGTGTTGGGCGTTGTTGTAGAAGTTTCATTTCATTTTTGTCTCCAAAAAGTGGGTGTTCGTTGGTGTGTGGCGTTCGGAAAGATTTCCATGATTGTAGAACAACACTTGGGCGTCGGATAGGAGACGGCTCCTCAGAAATCTGCATGAATGAAAATTACGTCTTTATTTCTTTGCATTTTAAATGCCACCACAACCATATGAGAGTAGATTGATGTTCACACATCAACAACAACAACAACAACACCATCAAATTACTCTGTGTTTACCATGTAAAGTGATGTAGGAACCTACACGACTGACGATGTTAAGGTGGTGTCAAGCCAGCCGAGCACGACCATATGGTGACTAAGGGAATCAAATCTATTTACGAGTAAAACAATAGTTTAACGATGAAACGGCCTTGAAGAGCCAATCGTTGACAGAAATCACTTGAAATTGATTTAACTGACTGGTGGGGCAGTGTTGGAGTGGTCGAGGGCGTGTTGGAATCTAGAGATCGGCACGTAATTTCATTGAATTACATTTTTTTTTAAATATTTTTCTTTTTATTCAAAAATTGATTTAAAAAAGAAGGCTTAAAGGTGATTTAAATGATTTGAATACACCCACCTAACTTCCACATCTGTTGGGTACACCCGCATCCTAGCTTTTTCGGGTCCCTTACTTGGTTGCTTCTAATTTTGGTTTACCCATCATTTTATGTAGGTTTCCGTTTCTCCACTTTTTGTTTCGGATTTTGCTATAATTTGCAACTAATAACTACAAATATTGAAAAATCCAAGATACCTACTCATGCGACAGGTCTTGAATAAAATTCAAAAACAAGATCGTTATAAAATGTCAAGGTCCATAGCTGGATGCAGAGATATTTTCCTGCACATTGAATTCAGGTTTTTCTTTTTTTTTTTTTTTTTTCTTATCACGTTTGGCAATTTCATTTTTGTTGCGTGTGAAAGTTTCTTGGTTGATGCTTTCCCATTTAGCACAATGCACCAGATATACTTTGTCAAGTAAGTGGTGGTTAAAGGTTGATATTGGCCTTAAATCTGAATTACTTTAAAAACGTTTTATCAATTAATTTCGGTTGGAATAACATTTTCGTTCTTTTTCTTTGGTTTTTCATACAAAAAAAGAAGGCATTTTAAGTTGTGAAAGAACCAGCGTTACACTGGATCTCGGATTTCTGAACACATTTAATTTATTTAATAGAATGGTTTTCTGAAAACAGACAGGCGACTATATAAAAGATTTTCGTCTCCCTTCTCCCCCGAAGTGGCTAAAAGAACTATTGACATAAAGAGCAGAGCAAAGAAGTAACACGAGCTGGACTGACACATTAGTTTGGTTTGGCGGTCGAGTTTGGCCAACAACGTACAACCATACCTAATTAGGCCGACGAATTAGGTGTATAAAAGACACTAGAGGAGAAACAAAACAACTTAACCAATAAATGATGCTTAAAAAGGAATTTAAAATCTTTAACTTGAAATTGGGGAATTATTCTATTTTAATTTCGGGACACATTTCAACCATTTTTAAGGATTGCTATTCTCTTCGAATTTTGGTGCTTATTTCACAATGAAAGGATTCCTCAAATTTAAGAAGCATTTAAGTTTTGTTTTGGGGAGTAATTCCATTGAGTTTTCATCTACAATATGTTAATAAAAGACATGCTCATTTAAGTGGCTTTTATTTTTAACTTTTCGAAATCATTTCCAATAAATGATCTAAAAAAAAAAACTTTCGACCTTCGATATTTTTTTTTCAAACATTTATTTCTTAAAACTTATCGAGATTGACTTAGGGTGGAATTCATAGTCGTTACTCAAGCTAATATTTTTATCAACTCCCGTAAGTTGAGAGAAATCTTAAGCAAATGCTCAAGTGAAATCCGTATTCATAAACAAAATGGAAATTCTCTCACTTGATTGGAGGAAAATCTTGACTTGAGTAAAATTCGATGTCTAAAAACCCAATCAACAAAATGTTTGATCATTGAAAATGTTGCAGATTGATTGAATTACAGCCCTATTATGGTTGTCAATTATCAATACGATATTTTACAATTATCAATAGAATTGATGCACCCGTATAATCGTTATCAATAGGAATCTTTCCAAATCTGTCAAAGGCAAACCAAGTAGATGTGCTCTAAAACCACTCGGAGAAAATATTATTACCGAGATAATCAATTGATATTGACAACCGTAATACGGGTCCATAAAAATTAATGATTATAAAAAATAGTTTCAGATTTTTAGTAAGTTGAAATTTATGGTACGAAATTTCAAAGTTTATCAATGTTCCATTTGATATTTGACAACTGTAATAGGGGTGTATGTGATTGGCCACTAAAATATCATTGATTTTTAATTTAAATTCGAAAAAGTTTACAATACGAGCCACTCTAATGCCCTTAATAGTTTCTTATTAGATTTGTTTTTGTTGTTTTTAATATTTTTATGAGGTTAGGGGTATTCATTTTTAGTTTTTTGACTTCTCAGGTTTTTTTAAATATTGATTTTTAAGATTCAATCTTGTCTTGTGGTAAACCTTTGGCATCAGCTACAATTCGGATTTGCTTCCTCTTGTTAGATTACAAAACAAACAACATTTGCTATTCCTCTTACCGATAGCATTTTTTTCTTAAAACAGTTTTTTTTTAACCACAACTCCCCCTTATCTCAAAATACTAATCCCACGCTTTTAGGCCCTCATATGATTGGTTTAGTTTTTTTTTTAATAAAACTTTTTACACTAAGAAATTGGTTACAAAATTAATAGTGAAAATTGTTCTTTTAATTTAATTTTTTAAGAAATTTGCTTTGTTGGCCTTTTGGAGGCAACGCTATATTTGTGGTTTAAAGTATTGACAAAGTCTCCAAGATATGTCAAATCAGAAAGTAGGGTAATATTAAAGTCATAGTTTACGAAAGTTCACCCCTTTCCATTCCAAAACCGGTAATTAATCCTTATGTCCAAAACAGTTGGTTTTATTGTAGAGGTTGTTGAAACAACGTTGCAGGAAATACAATAATTGCCATATTTTTGAAGCTATAACCGTTTTTGAGTTTAGTTTTTGGTAGCTTTCTTTTTCCCTAAAAAATAAAGAGCTTCATTTTGAATAAAAACGCCCGGGAGAAATTGATTTCGGGAGAAAGAAAGGTTTTTGAAATATTCTTGATTATAATGAATGATCCCAGTTCCGGCATCAGTTTTACAAATAATTCGAACATCAACTTGGCACCACTAAATGGAAAGAATCTGATGATCGGGTGTGGCAGCCTGTGAAATAGCTATAGTTTCAGCCTATGAATTTGTTGGTAACACACACAGGTTATTGTTGTTTCATGCAAATGAAATATTTTCACCAATTTTTATAAATCTAACATTATTTATACAGGAAGTTTTGGTAGGTACTGTTCTATCAGTTTTCTTCCTTTGGATACAATTTTCAATACCCATAGCACTTCTAAAAAGTTAAAATCGCAGTCTATTAAGACTCAGCAGTATTTTTTTCTTTTGTTGTTTTAATTATAATTTTTAACGCGTGTTTTAGCTTAAAACTTTCCAATACTAATGTTTGTTTATAATTAATTCTGAAATCATGAATTTTATTCTTTAATGTTTATGCTATTTTTGCAACAGAAAATTATATAAAAAAAAAATATAAACTCGAACTCTTGTCGCAATTCCTAGAATTTTTCTTCTTCTCCTCCCAGAGTTTATCTAATTTTTTTTTTATATCTTTTTATCTTTTTATCTGTGTATTTGTATATTTTGAGATTTACGAGTGCAGTATCTAGATATAGAAAATACTTGACTCGTACATATTATTTTGATCTAATTTTGGTTTCAGCAATCTGTTACTTGTTGCGACCAAAAACACAACACACATGTTTGTTCTGCTTATTTTTTTTTTTTTAAATAGGTTGGGTGGTGTGGGGTGGGGTGTCGAGGGGGTTGGGTTTAGATGAAAGCCGGCATGCTAGTTGCTAGTGAGTAGGACCACACCGATAGGTGCGGAATATAGAGAGCGAGAGAGTTATCGGTCGCGTCGTTCAAATTAAAAGCAAATCTACTTTGAGACGTGCGTTTCGTGCGTGCGTATCATGCTCATGGTTTCATTTTCCTCCTCCCGGACTATAATGACGATGACTTTTTATTGTTTTTGAAGTTTCATGTGAGTTTGTTTTTATGTTTGTCTTTTTTTTTTTTTCTTTTACACGTTCTCTTTTATGCATGCAATAAAATAGAAACCTTTTTCGCACACACAATGGAATGCGAACGCACAATGGCCAGCAGTAAAATAAATTATTCGATAGTTCATCCTAATGTCCGGATGACTGCCCTTCTCTGTTATGCTATTGTCCCCAATTGGAAATCATCATGGTTTTGTTTTTGTTGTTGTTGTAGTTGTTGATTGCCAGGGCCGTGCTGTTTAAAGAATGTTTTCGTGCCCTACCTCAATCCCAAAATTAGAATTCGAATCGAGCCAAACCTGGGACATCGCATAACATGTTTGGAAACTATGCGGTTGCATGAATTTGCTCAATACGTTCACCGTTCAGACCCCTCTCCCCCTTCTCTCCTTTCTTGTTGCATCCGCCCTTGTGTTTACTTGGTGTCTCTTCTCCTTTGCTCATTTTAAAATCCCATCATCCGTGTCGAGTTTATTTACATTTTTTTTCCTCTGAGTTTCGGGTAATACCATTTAATTGGCCATAGATTTTGAATTATTTTCGAATTGAAGTGTGAAACTCAGAAAGTGAGAGGAGAATACACGAAAAGAGAAACAAAAAAAAAAAACAAAAATTCCTCAAAAAAATACAGAAAGAGGTCAATTAGGTGCGGCGGCGGGGCAAGGTGGAGTCGGTCGGCCGACCGACCATTCGGCGATAGAAACATTTTACAGGAAATTTATTCAAATCAAAATGTGAAGCGTGGCGTTGAATGATGTTTCAAAGATTTCAGACATCAATGTTGTCTAATTTGATTACAGATTTATACAGAGTATTTTGTTTTTTCTCTTTTCGTTTTCTTCTCCGAGACATCTTCCGGAGAATGGCTATAATTTTATTATAGAATCAGGATTTTATTTAGTTAAGTTTTAGTTTTATGGAAATTTATCTTATGTTGACATAGATTGAAATTCTCAAAGTTCATTTGGGGATGGATCTACAAGGTTAAGCAATTTAGCTAGCCAGATTTTGATGTACAAATAAAATACACTACTGGGTAACAGGATCCTGTTTATTTTGTATAGTAAGGTCGTTTTTAAATGTATAATTTAAGAACAATGCAGGAAGCTAAAGATAAAGAACAAAACAGTAGAGTCTTTGGAACGACATCTTATTTTGATGAGGAGTCCCCGAAAAAAATACACCACCTAAGGTCAAAACCTAACTTAGTGTACATGCACTACTTGGTTGGAGTGACAAATCTTAGAGGCAGAAGGCCATATTTGGGGTCAGGATTTAATTTTAAGGACTACTTAATTCTGGACCTTCAGCCATCATTGTAGGCGGTGATAGAGGTGGTTTGAATGAGCTGAGACTTGAATTGGAAAAGTATATCGTTGGGTTAGTAGCACTGGAAATTGTGACAGAAGTAGAAGTAGCTGGATATAATTTGTATATACCTGTGGAAGCTGAGAACAAATGCCAACTAATACAATGCCTGGTTATTCGTAGCCTTCCACACTTGTTAATCTGGGGTAGTTCTTGGATACTCTCGGGAATAGTCCCGGATCAGGTATGTGCAGCATTTCGAGCCAAGAGATGTGGGCCCCGATAATACCCATGGTAGCTTTTTTTTTAGAAAAGTCCGATTTAAACGAAATCGAATCTAGAATTACTTCTAGAGTACTTCTAGTGGAGTGCAAAAAACGTGACCAAATTAATAATGATATGGTGTTGGGTCAGCGTAGTAGAAGAAGAAGAATATTCGGGAGCCGACAATAAATTATTTTTTTTAAATTACAAAAAAAAGAAGACTGCGACATCATCGGTTTCGTCTCGCCAAAGCTAACAGAGTCATGGTGCTGGATTAAATATTAAATATTTTGTATTTGGCTTACAGGTTATCGCTGGATTTCTTCCGCGTACTGTCAATGCGGGTACCTTCGGCTGAAAAAATGACAGAAATATGTTGGTTCTTTTCTCTTTGTTAGTCTAAGTCTAAATAGGTGCAATGGGCCCCTGATGGTGGGCTGTTAAAAAAATTAGTATCGGAAATTGTTGCAACAATAAAAACAGGACGTAATATATTTTGATGCGGCTTTGGTTCACTCAACTTTTTTAAACTGAATGGTTCTATTTACACACAAATTTGTTTACCAGCCTTTGCTATTAGTTGTGTTTTGTTTCTGTCAAGTTTCCATACCTATTCCAAAATATTTCTCAATCAAAACAATGAAAATATCGCAAAATTTTTACATCTCAAGTTAAAACTGGCATTTTTTGTGTCAACTGTCATAAAAATGCCAAGGATATTTAAAAAACTGGAAGTACGCAATCTTTCAAATTTCAACTTTGGAATTTGAAACTTGAGCTGTGAATAAAAATAGTTATCAACTTGTAGTTCAACTCATAATTTGAGAACAACTCCGTAGTTAATCAATTTTGAATTTTTTCGGCAAGTGAATAAAATCGACCAAAGAATTACTTTTAAATACAAACAAAAAACTGTCCTTCTCTATTTTCCTGCCGACTGTGACTCTTTAGACTCCTTGAATGGTTGGTCACTTTTTTTATGCCACTTCTTGGAGTTTTGCTTGGACTTGGAGTTCATTATGATGGCCCTAATCTCAATATGCATTTGTCAACTTTTTGAATAATTTCCGATGTGGTCACGTCGATTGACCTTCCTGGCCATTGCCGCTCGTGACGTGAGCCATTGTCTTGTGACTTGTAAACTATGATTGTACTCTTTCTACAGGTACACGAAAAGTTGAACATAACTTGAGGATTTTTATTTTCAACTTCTGAATTTGTTTTTATTCACTTTAAGTTGGCGTTTTCAACTGTTCAACTCTTAAGTTGATCAACTAAAGATTTCTCAACTCCCGGAAAAAATAGAAGTTCGAAGAGCAAACTTGAGAGTTGACACAAAAATTTTAATAACACAACAATAACAAAAATCCATTCAGATTTAATTTTGCAAATGATAGATTTTAGATTTTCAACTGGGAAAACCGAGAAACAAATTGGTGAAAAAAAATTTTCTACCTGAGTTTCAACTCTGGAGTTGGTCAACTTGAGAGTTTGCCTCAAGTTGAGCCAAAGTGAACAAAACAGGCCTAAATTAACGTGGATTTCAGAGTTTTTTTTTTCAATATGCATTCCCAAAAATAAGTTTATTTCAACAGAGTTCGTTTGAAAACTTCTGTTATTCAACCTTAAGTCGTTCCAGAACAAATCAACTTTTTATAAAATTGCGTTCAATTGCGCAATTTATCAAATACAAAAGCAGATTTTAATATTTAATCAATCGACAAAAAAAGACAAATTTGTATCAAAATTTACTTTTTTTTTTGTTGATTTCTCACATATTTTGACATTGAAAATGTTTAAACAAGTAAAAAAAACGTGTGAACGTGAATAAATGGGTGCTTGGTTTAAGTAAAGATTTCTCTAAAGATGGAATTTTACACTTGTCGCTCTTGGAAATCCAAATCAAATATGACTGACGCTCGAAATAGTTCAACAAACAGTCAGAGTCAACTCATATCAATTCAATATCATTCATCGTTTACTCTCTAATAAAAGCTTTGAATAACGTTTTTAGCAATTCCACATTTTTTCTTATATATGTATATTTTTTTGTACTTATAAGTACCTACATTATACTCGTATACAAGCAGGTAAGAGAGAGAGAGAAAGAAAAACTTGTGTGTCAGATACAATTCAACCAAACGACCAATATTTACTTAAGCGTATAATTACTGCGCACCTGTTTTGTATAAATTCACTTGATTCTACATTAAATTTATAGTTTGTCATATATTTTACTCATGTATTTCTCAGATACACAATATCTTTTAATCTCTGATGAGCAGATTCATTGCTCCAAAGTGATTGTCCTAAATGAAAATAAATTGCAAACAAAAAAAAATTCAATGAAAATAAAAGAAAACAGGTAAAATGAAAATAAAATCACTTTAGGAGTAGGAGAAATGAAATAAAATGAAAATAGTAAAAGAAGAAGAAGAAACAAAAAAAAAAAAAAAAAAAACTGCTCTATATGCACTTATTAGGTTTCCTTATCCTACTTCATCATTATAGGAGAGAGGTTTCAGCAGCAGCAGCAGAGTGACAACGAATAAATCTGCAGTAAAACAAGTTAATAAAAAAGTATGACAACAAATAATGTGCTCGCAAAAATGGTGACATATCTATTTCTATTTTGTCTCTGGCATATCCCCCTCCACTGTCCACACCCCCTTCTCTCTCAGTGCTCCATTGAGCTGAGTGCTTAAGATACGAGTACAAAAGTATTTATGCAATTCAAGCGAACCAAAGGTAATTCACAGGTGAATAAGTTTAATGTGTTTTGTTGTTGTTGTTGTGTTCCTTTTGGTTTGTTGTTATTGCCATTTGAATTTTGTAGGGTTCCATTTGATATCTCGCGGGGAGGTAAAAACTATCCACCCATGATAACAACCAAAGGTGGGCTAATAGGTATGAATAAAACAAACAAATTTTAGAGGGGCTCGTCTTTTAAGGATTCATTTTAACATTTCAATTATTGTTTATCATTAAGAATTCGAGGGTTTTTATTAAAACCAACATTACGATGACGGACAAGTCCAAAAGAGTCGTTTTCGTTTGAGGTCTGATTATGTACTACCAGTAGATAGAAACTTGAAACCTTTAGAAATATCTTTATAAGCCCATTAATATATTTTCTTACAAATCGGCAATTGGGGCACGCCCACCTAGGGGCGTGAAATAGTTTTTTTTTTAAACTTCTTTGCTTTTGAGCAAATTTTAAGAAATTTACATAGAAAACACTCTAGTGCTGGTTCATTCGAAATTAAAGATTCAAGATGGCTGCCACAAAATGGCGGACCAAAGAAAAAAAGAATGAAAAGTGGAATTTGTGCCGTTTCTGTTGGTCTTAGAGAAAAAATTATTAAGACAAAAAATGTTTGAAATTCCATTTTACATCATATTGGATAGACATGTAACTTTTTTTTAAAATTTTGCTGGGAAATTGGAAAACATGTTACATATTTTCAGGAATAATAAATCAGAGATATTTTACTAAGTGTTTTCTATATGTAATTTCATCAAATTTGCTTACAAATCAAACAAGTTGTTAAGAAAAGTAATTTCCCGCCCCCTAGGTGGGCGTGCCCCAACAGCCGATAAATAACAAAATACTTTGTTGACCTCCTTAAGATATTCCAAAAGGTTTAAAATTTCTATTTACTAGTAGTCAAAATTTGCCCTGTTTTCTGCAATAAATGACTACCAACAGTGCTTAAACGTTTTAAGGAATTTGCTTGAAATTTTGCACTGGGTAGTTTCCAAGGTTGTTTTTATTTTGTTTCTTTCTTTTTGAATTTTCAACAAATAACCTAATAGCTATCGTTTCAAAATGTTATTCTTGTGACCTCTGATAAAAAAAAAAACAAAAACAAATTCGTTGAGAAACGATTATTATTAACCGTAGTTCTCAAAGTCATGACCCTATAATACGAACTTCATAATGTATAAAGAATATTTTTTTCTTTGCACATAAATAGTGTAACTTTATTAATATTGACGTGCACTTGATGCACTGCACATTGCACTGCGACAACACTAACCCGGTAGCAGTTGCTACAGTAAAAAGTGTATAAATTATATTTAACAATGACAATGAATCCCCAACAATAAGATTCACAAATGGAGATCATATAGAACTACAATAAATTGCTGTCCTCCATCATATACCGTTAAATTTATAATAGCGCTTGGTTTTTTGTTGACGAATGTACTGACTGCGCAACAAAGTTACTTCTGTCTGACTAGAGTACTTAGTTGTTTCGTTATAAAAATATGTACATCAAAAGCATCAGCAACTATTTGGACTACTAGAAGAAAACTGTAATTGTTGTTATCGGTGAAGGAGTGAATTTTTGAGGTCATAAAATGATAGCACAAGATATATATATACATTGGGATGAGTCGATTTTATTTTTTTTGCTTAAATCTAAAGGTTCAATATTACAGCAACCCTTTTGAAAAAAATGATACAGCCATAAAACTTGACAGGAATGACTAATTTGTTCTTAATATACTGAAAATACCTACCATACAAATTTACTAAAAGAAATACTTTCTTGGTTTAAGTCAATTTTTAACCGATTTTTTTTTTTTAAATATCTCGTTAGGTTTGGAAATAAACTTAATTTTTGAATATACTAAAAAAAAAGAATTTTCAAAATTGTTCAGCTTAAAAAGTCTAGGTGGTTTTACCATTCCACATGTTTTTTTTTTACGTTTTTTAAAGGAATGAATGTCTTTTTTCCAAAACATTTAAAAAATCTTAAATGAATAAAAAATTGAAGAAGATAGTTTATTTGCAATTGATGAAGGTCAAAAAAACCGTTTGTCGCCCCTTATTCCAGATTTTGGGGGTGTTACACGGAATTTTTAAATACGGTTTTGTAATCAGAGCAACAAGCTCTACAAAACGTAATTTATTTCCGACCGCGTATATTTTTTAAACTGTTTTTTGTCACACAGTGTAATTCGTTTGGCAATTGACGATACTCGTTTGTTATTCGTTGTTGTTTTCTGCTCTTTCTTCTTCTGACGTTTCTCACGAAACTATTCTTTTCTAACTATGTACATATTTTATTATTGAATAATGGCAATTTTTCTTAAAGTGGAATATTAATTCCAATACCTCCTTTCAATACCTCCTTTTTAAAAACTGAATAATCCCAAAAAAATCGTTTTCTATGACCTAGAACTTTGTCGCATTATCATTAAACCTATTGCCATTAAGATTAACTAAGCGTTTAATACTTTTTTTTTTTTTTAATTCACAATTCAAACAAAAATGACTATTTTATTTTTTTCAATTTACGCTTTCAAATCATTGAAGTGACGGTGATATTAGTCATTCATTCCACATGAATTGATAATTAAATTTTCAAAATGGCAATTAACTGGCATGTCTAACCAAGCACACTATTTTATGAGATGCAATTAATTTATCAAAGCTATTATTTTCACTATACGCTAGAGAAAGAGTTAACGTGGAATAATGTGTCTCGAGTTATTAGCGTGTAGACAAGCAAAAATTATACATAAAAGCTTTTAAGTTTTCCGACTCTAGGTAATTTTACTTGCTTTCAAATTATACGACAGCAAATGCAATGACAATTTTAACTTAATTCAATAAAGTTTGTTCAAAGAGAAATTTGTATTTTGAATGTTTGTAAGGCTTTGTCATGGAAAAAACACCCATTTCCAACTTCAAAAATGCATTTTTTAAACAAAATCCAAGAAAACCATACCACCAGAAAATTCCATGAAATGAAAAATTTTACACATCTCAATTTCAAAAACGATTCAAAGAACCATGAAATCCTTTTTGGCATAAAATAAGTTTGTTTATAAGAATTTCCCAAGCACTTAATAAAAGTATATAAGAAATTGCGGCAGTAAAACCGGCATCACACAACCTCACTGAGAACACCTCCGTAAACACTTAACTGTTGAATAACACGCAAGGTCACGTGGAGATACTTCCAGAAAGCACGAATTCCCTTTAGGAAAGAAAATAGCAAGCAGCGAGGTATAGCGAATGCGGTTTGAAAGTTTTACTTTGGGGCGATGCCTTTTCGCTAAGAAAGAAAAAACAGTGGGGCAGGGTTTTGGTGTTGGATGTTGTTTTCTTATTGCCTAGTTGCATGCTCTGTGTGATGATGGTGAGCAAATTTTGTTGTTGTTGTTTTTGTTTTGTTCTTTCTTTAACATTCCCAGGAAATTCGAAATCACAGCCACTTAGCTATTTCGTTATTTAACAGAAACGAAACGACTCCCACATGCTGACTGACGTGCCCTTTAGATTAGATGAAGAGAAATAAATAGAACTGCAGTAATAGGGTATACCTACTTCTTACGTGATGCCATCAGGAAGTTATTTTCTTCGAAAAAAGGGGGTGTTAAGGTAATTGCAACTATTGCAATTGCTTTAGGTTTGTGTGCCCTTTAAGACTTATTACTAAAGTTTGTATAGTACGGGATATAGCCTTGCAAGCTATAAATTCAGTTTATCCCGGTTTATCTGGAGTCTTATTTTATTCGTTATCATTATAAATTACTTTTACGTCAGATGTGCTGGTAACTTGTGTGGATGAATGGTTGCCATCTTTAGTATATGATACTTTTTATTCGATGTCAAGTTGCGATTGATAATTGTTATTGCTGCAATAATAGACGGCAAGCTGGTAAACGTTTTGGAAATGTCAATCTAGTAGGGCCAATTTTTGTTAAATTTTGTGTAAAGTTTGATTCGTGGGTCTCAAAAATCATCATGTTGTTTCCGTTATTTATGAATTTTTTTCAAAAATGTACCACCATTTTGAAATAAGAATTGAACACTGCAATTCCTAAGGTAACTTGTCAAAAATTCGTAGTACATTTTTTTTTTACACTACATTTCATTGAATTAGGGTCACGAAAAAATCTTGAAATGTGTATAAATTTTTAAATTGTTAGCAGGGTTATTTCATTTTCCAAAATAACCAACAAGATTTTACGGCACTTGTCACAGAGTGACCAATTTTTTTTTTGAATGCCCATAACTCACAAAATACATTATTATGAGTTTTTTTTAATTATTTTAATTATTTTTCTGATAACTTTCACCACCTACCCTATCAAGTTACTGTCCGAATTGTTTAATCCATTTCTAAAAATTGTGTTTTATAAAACAGGCTCTACAGTTAAAGAAAAAAATTAAATGTATAGGCTTTTTAGACCTCAAATCTTTCAGAGATGACAGTGAAAAAAATTATAAAAATTATAATTTTAGTTTAAATCTTACTCCGTGTGTGAATTGTGTGGGATTAAATTTGATTCCATGCCTACATTTTGACATTACTGAAATGAATACAATCGTCAAAATTTAGCCTGCTTTGGAGCTCGTTTAAATTTTATCCAATGGCTAATTTTTGACGTTTATCATTGTTCTAAGCTCTAAGGAGTAAGAGAGATGATGTTTTTTATTTCAAATAGATAAATTCATTGCCTTTTTTTAGACTATGGGAAAATTTTAATTTTATTTAGTGCTGAGAATACAAAAAAAAAAATATTTTCTTTTGAGGAAATAAAACAAAAATAATTCCTATTTAATCCAATTGACACAGCGAAAAATCATACATTTTTTCCACCCATATAAAAAAGGATAAAATTTAACTAGGATCAAATTTAACAAGAATTTTAAGCAGAGCAATAAAAATATTACTTTAATTATTATTAAAACCATTTAAATTCAATTATCTTTTAAGAACATAAAATTATGTATTTTAGTAATTAAAAAAAATTACTTTCGCCCTTTTTTTAAACTAATGTAAATAAAAAGTGTAAAAACTTCTAAGCAACTTAAACTAAATAAAGCATAGCTACGTTTGCACCTGATGTTATACTTATTTTCTTTTTAAATATATCTTTTACATATTTAATAATACAAAAACGAAAAAAACAAAAAAAAAAAAACATTTTTATTCGGTTTTCTTCGTCACTTACAAACCAACAATCAGTAGTTGCTTTTAAATTGTTCTCCACAATCACTTTATTGCTTGCAATTTAATTTTAAGTACTTATAAATTGAAAAATGCAGTTCGGAGAAAATAAAAAAAAACAAAACTTACACACCTCCAGAAATCGAAACTGGTATGCTGAATACGTAGGTGGGCTGCTGACTGTCGATTTAGTTATCATTAAAAAAAAAATGCTTTTCTGCGTAGGAAGAAGATTTATTTTAATTTTTCTCCATTTCATATAAAGAGTTTAAAAGACATATCAGTGGGAAATTAAGCCTTGTGCATCATTTCATTTTTTTGTATAATATAAATAAATTATTCCCATGTGACACACATATTTTGCGAGAGATCTCCACACACGAAATTCAGATTCAGCTGCTGCAAGTGTTGTTTGAGAAGAATCTCTATACTTCGTGTGTCTTTTGCTCAAATGAATGTGTCTCTTCTAAATGAAAAGCAAACAATCTCATTGTCATTTGGCTAACAGGTCGTTAATGATTATTAGCAGAAAGCAGAAGCTTCTTATTATAATAATAAAACCTATCAAAAAGTTAAAGAGAAACGAACATTTGTTGTTGTTGTTGTTGTTGTTGGAAGATAAACTCAAGTTTCTATTTACTGTGCCATTAAGGCAATGCGTGATGATTATCTCTAGCTGCTTTGCTTAGAGACAGACAAGTTCGATGTGTGAATCTACGTACAATATACCTAAGCTGTGTATCTATCTATCTGCATATAATGTACGTATCTTCTCTAAGCAGAAAGATAAATATTCTTACTATTTTGTTTTGCTTGTTTGCTTGAATTCAAACTTGTACACTCCGAGTCAATTGATTTATCCATCACATCTTAGATAGTGGAAATGAAAGATACTATCGTAGGAAATAAAGATACAATTTTGCTAAAGATATTTCAGTAAAAATCTATTTTCTGGTAGTAATTTTTAAAAATCGTAATAATTAAAAAATGAACCTAACAATCTCGAGACGCGGAGTGTATGAATAGACAAAGACAGAGGAACTCTCTAAACGGTTGCCTTACCGTGAAACTATGATAAACCAAGAGATCAAACATCAAAGAGGCGAGATGCTGTCTATAATGAGAGAAGATTTATAATTAAACACTCCCGCTGAGAGAAAAAGATTATTATTTTTTAAAGTTTATAATTAATTTAATAGTTAAGACGTGATCTTCAATAAATGACAGAAAAAAATACTCAAATCAGTTTGTTGCTTAAAATATTTTCAGTCAAATCAATTTTTTTTTTTACTTTTCAACTTATGACACACCGTGCCATGACATCAGGTATGCTAATTATATGGCACAACCTAACACTTCAATTGCCAAAATAGTATAATTATTTTAGAGCTGCTAAATAAATTTGAGTATAGGTGGTGTGGCATATTGAAATTGTGTGTCATGCTGCATATGTCATAAGAAATTACTGTGTCGCTAAGCTCATTTGTGACCAAATCGACTCAAGTGTATGCCCAGAAAATCGGGAAACTTCCCACATGATTTGTTGGATTTTCTTATTTTAGACTTGATAGATATTTTTAGGGTGTTTTTATGACACATTTTTGATTTTTTGTTACGAGAGCACTGTCTGCTAAGAGAGACACATAACTAAAAAAATATAAACGAACCAAAAATGTCACATTTGGTTGAAAACATTTTCTTTTTTTGTTTTAATAAAGTTGCTATGTCATCCCACGAGTTCTTGTTAACAATCGTCGAGTCAAAGAATGTTTTAAATTCAAATTTAAATGATATCAGGTGGGATTTACCTTATTTATTTTAATTTACAGCACCTTTTTGTGAAATAAAATTTTTATAAGATTGTAGAAGAAATTAAGGAAGAAGAAATAAATAAATTTAATGTTAAATATGATGTTGTGTTAAAAACTAGAGAAGCGATATTTTTTTTTTGTTTAAGCTTGGGGACAGCCCGGGCCCCTGTGCTGAGGTCTTAATAAATAATTTCCAGGAAACGGATTATGATTCTGCATTTGCACCTCTATAAAAGGTGCAAATGCAGAATCAAGCATTTTCCCACGCAAGAGAGGGAGGGGGGGGGGGGTTAAGGTTTGAAAAAATTGTTTGCTCATACATTTTTTTAAATTTTGTGCTATAAAATTAGTTCTTGAGGAGAGCAAATCCATTGCCCCCCTGATAAAGATCCCCCTGCCTCGCCCTCTTGTAGAGGAATTTTATTTTACAAACGGCTTGCATGATTTGAATAAAATCTAAAAATTTGATTTTCTAGGTGAGTTCAAAAGAACAAAAACGTGTCGACCCTTTCCGCCCACTGCCACGCCCAATTTTTATATATCATCTATATATTATTTATCTAAATATGTTAAATACCAAAGTGAAAAAAAGTCACAGAGCAAAACGTTAAAAATGTATAGTTTAGTTTATTTATCTCTTTATATAACATGGCAAGTCGCTGAAAAAGCATGTAACTTCACAACTTGAAAATACTTAAATTATGAATAACTTTGTGGGCCAGTGGCTAGCCAATTTTATAAACGATCGCATAATAAGACCACAGATGTAATTACAAAATAAAAATCAATTTGCAGGGCAGAACAACGTCTGCTGGGCCAGCTAGTTATTATTAAAATTAGTAAGAAAACCTTATTGAGAAAAAAATTTAAAAAAGAAACAAATTGGATCATACCGGGCATCGAACCTGAGATTATAGATTACCCGTCGATAAGATCAATTTTGTATAGTGCAGTTTGCAAAGGGTATGCAGTTTAAAAGGACAAGTTAAGGGTCACGAGTAAGTGAACTAGTCTTGTTGTATTTGCTTATTATTGCACCGAACTTTGCTACCCATATCATTCTAAGGAAAAGAAATCTCATCATCAACATTTTGCTTAAAGGATCTCAAATATTTTTGTTTCATCATTGCTGGTACAAATTGAAGACTGATTCGCCGAAGAAAGAAGCCATCGATTATGACTTTTCTCTGGCAAAAAATAGAAAAGACAGGTTCTGAGTTTATTTGCTCTGGAATCGTGTGGTAAAGAAAGTTTATTAGCATTTTTGTTGGCTCCCCTAACGGACATCTTACAAAAAAAGGCACAAGCTGAATTAGCTTTCAAAGAATAAAAAAAAAAAAACATTTAAAAAGAACTCCAGTACTTTCTTACGCCTTTCTAATACGTGAGGTGAAGGAACATGATGCGAACGACAATTGTCGATGACGTAATTCACACATCCTAGTTTCACACAACCTTTAATATAAATTAATCTCGAGTTTAATTCTATTGAGTCCATATTTAACGCTTCGTTTTTTTATATTAGATTTCGTTTTTATTACTTGCAAACAAGCAATATGATTTTGGATCTTAAGTGGCGCCCAAGTGAAACCGCTATTAATGTTATGTTCTATAGTTTCATTATTTAACAATAAATAATTAAAAAAAAAATGCCTGCAATAGTAACTTTATTGTAACCGATAAACAATGTATAGGGGGCGGTAGTGATGGCAGTAAAGAAATTCTAGACCTTTGTCGAAGGGATGAATTCTGCTGTCACAATAGAACACTCCCGTCTTAAATGATAAATGACAATGAATAATTTATGTGGTATATCAGTTAAGAATTACAATCATATCTTGAGAGTTTATGGATCGTCTTTTGTCTAAGTGTAGGAAGATCTTATCGGTTTTCGTAATTTAAATGTAAATTAAGTGATTTGAAACATTCTCTTATATATTCTACATTTCTGAAAGGTCATGTTAAAAATTCTCATTCGGTAAGGGGGTTTAATTTTGTTCAGTTTTCCGAAAAAAGCTTAAAGTTTTTCAGTCGTAAATTGCATCAAATGCTTACCTTGCTAAGAATTGAAAACCCTCACAGGCGACAATACAAAATACAAATATGGCCAAACTCTGCGTTACTTGTTTGTGTTTCTCTCGACCTTGCTTCAGGAAAAAAAAAGTTCATTGTAATAAAAAAAAAAAAAATATAACTATCAACAGATTTCCTTAGGTGTATGAATGTAAATCCAAAATTCAATGAGAAAAAATTTCACTTGCTTGAATTGAGAATTGTGATTTAATTCAACCGAAAAAATATTCTCGTTAACCCCTTTATCTCTCAATATTTTTCAAACCTGGTCGAGTGAATATCTTTATGGCTAAAATATCCCTTTTTTTCAAAAAACTTTTTATATATTTATAAGGTCAGAACCATATGGTTTGTATATATGTAAGTTTAAGTATACCTTCTATTACTATGTACGACCATCGACATCAACAGCGACGACCAACTGGCGTTGTTCCCAATTTCGCAACGCGATTATGTACGAATGAGCACTCAAGATATTATTCAAATTTTTGCCTCTCCCCCAATATTCACAGAAATATTTGTTTATCTGCGCAAACTGACAGTAAATTGGTGGGTGGAAAAACAAATTGTGTGTTGGTTTTTTTTTTTTCTTACTTCGGTTCCCTAAAACAAAAGAGTGTGAAACAGTGATTTTTGTTTTTTTTTTTGTATTTTACTTTATTTCTTATCGTTTTAGGATTTTAATAGATTTTTAGTTTATTTTTTTGTGGTTTTAAGATTTTCTGGGTGGGAAATGGTTGCTGAATATTATGATTTTTAAATAATTTAATGGGAAGATTTAGAGAAGTGAGTCTTTTATCCGTTTAGTGTTTTTTATTTTTTATTGAAGAAGTTTTTCCGTTTAGACTTTTGACGTTTATTTATTCAAACAAAAAAAGACTTAAATTTTACTTATTGATTTTGTTAATTTTTGCTATCTCAATTTGGTTTTGTAAGTTTGTTTCTTTCGTTTTGATCTAAAAAAAAAAAAAAACAAATATAAACGTCTAGCAGTTCAGACATTATGACTAATTTGATATTAGAAAAACAGTAAGGCAAATTTGGCGTACGATCTTTTCCTTACATTTGGTAATAAATCACTACGGAACACTTAGAATTCTGGTGGGAAATAATTTAGATATGCATTTTTACTGCTGTATTCCAAAGAGTACCAGTACAGGAGCCGCAAACCATATTTTACACAACTGGACCATTTTTTTTTTTTAATTGTAATTTTAATTTTCTCATCACGTAATTCTTTTACTTTATATCCAAAAAAATGTAGGCCAATTCTGTAGCAAGTTTAATTTCTTATAAAGTATTTTAAATAATCTTTTTCGATAATCGCTTTTGAAACTTTGAATTTCTTAGACTCGTCATATCTTTTATATTTTGGCTTTGATTTATTTATTTGTGTTGAATTATAACCATTTTGTTTTTGAGGGTTATTTTGCAAGAATATGATAGCTGAATAATAACAGATTCTAATATCTACTATCTAGATTGAATTAAAGTATTCTGTACACTTAGAAAAAAATTATTGTTATCCCAAGAATTTTCCATTGTTGTAGGATTGTGAATTGAAAATTATTCAATCAACAGAAAGTTCTTGCGGCAACAATTCTTAATTCTTAATTTTTAAGAAACCAAAGTGTCAGTTTCCCAATCATCAATAGAACAATTTTTAAATTGTTAATCATTTTCAAGAACGGAAAATCGTTAGCCAAACAATGAAATTGTTGTGTCAACTATTTCTGCCGTCAACATTGTCAGCCCAATAACTATTTAGTAAAAAGTAAAAAATTAAGTAAAAAATATTTTTAAGAATCTAAATAGTTGGCATAAGAATAAATTTTTGGGACAAGACGTAGAAATATAATAAGCAGGAAAAAGTAATAATAATTTTATACATTCCTGATTTCTCTTTATTCTTCTAAACATTTTCTCATTTTTCTTAGAAACAAAAGTCATTTGGACAGCATTGTAAAATTTTAACACTTAACGTTGTTGAGTTAAGAATTTAAAGTACTTGGTTTCATTTTAACCTACTCAAATTGTTGATCCAAAGTATACGATTTTTAACATAACAATTTTTTTTATCAATTAGATGTTGTTGTACCCTTTCTTTTACGTAGTAGATGGGTACAACAGTATCTTCCCCTTTCTTTTGAAGGGCACAACAATATCTAACTGATGAGCCTACCGTTGTACCTGAGCGAAAAGCATTTTGGAGTAGAAGACACTTGAACTTAAATTACTATCATTTTTTTAAATTAGTTAAAATGTTACGTATACGCCACAGTGACCGTTTAAATTAATTTTTTTTTAAATTGTCCATTGAGGTGATCGATCATATTCAGTCACCTTTTAAATGATATAATTGGCCATTCGAAATTTTTTATACAGTGCTGTTCGAAAAATTTTAGTCAAACAATTTTTTTCGAATTTTTCTCAAATAAGTTGCAATGGCTACGTATTTTTGAATGATAATTTTTTTTTTATTATGCGGTTTCAATCATTTCATGACACATTTAAAGAATTAAAATTTTTCACACGCTGTCACGGTGTTTGAGTGAAAATGGGTCATTTTTTAGGGATTAAAGATAAATGCCTAATTGGTGCAATGTTTTGGTTCTTTTAAAAAGCTTCTTAGAATCATAATTTAATTAATTAATACTTTGGTGGACCTCCTCTTGCTTTTATTACAGTTGCACATCGGCGTAACAATGACTCAGATAGATTTTTCGATGTTGATGCATGTATGGTGTTACAGGTCCGGATAAGTAAATTGTTTAGGGTTTCTATTGCCTCTGGACGCTTCTAAGCATTACTGACCATATTTTCAATTGGATTGAGATCTGAAATTTAGGGGGCAAACTTAACACATCGAAATAATTTTTTAGTCATTAGAGTTTAAGCTTATTTGAAAGCTTAATATTAGTCATTTACATTTAAAAAAAAAGAAACAATAAGTGTAAACTTACAGTTTTGGCTGTATGGCAAGGAGCATTAGAATGTTGAACAACTAATGTGCAATTGTCACCAAAAAGCTCCGGCACAGAAGTATCTCATTTATTTTTCAGAGCTCAAAGGTAAATTTGTGCCGTGACTATCGATTCTAGGAAGACCGATCTACCTTTTTCATATCAAGATAACGTCCCCAGACCATTGCACCTTCAGTTATTGGGGGCACACATAACATGCATTTAGGGCTTAGTATTTACTTTGGTTATCTTCGCGCAAGAATTCTCCTATTTCCAACATGCAGCTTAAACTTTTCTTCGTTGGATAAGTTATCATTTTTCCGCATGTCTTGATCCCAAATAAGATGCTTCTGATCCCAGAGCAATCGTTTTTCTTTGACTTTTTTTTTTTGGAAAATCTGGATTCAGTACCGGCTAGAATGCTTTAAGTCCAGCTGTAACGATCTACTCCTCACCGAGCTTCATTATTGAATCATTAAATAATTTTTCCTGTAGCTCGACACAGATCGTTTTTTTAGATCCACCGAAGTTTTGAACCGATTTTGAAGGCTGTACAGCACGAATAAACGATCTTCCCCTGGGGTCGTCTCTTTTTTACCTACCAGAACCTATTTTTCTGTTGGTTCCCGGTCCTACTATATTTTTTTTTTTGAATACCATGCCACAGTTTGTTGAACAACATTTAATCTTCTAGAAGTTATATGTTTTTTTCAAATTGAGACTTGACAGACATAAAATATTAGCTTTGCACTCCAAACTGATCTTTTTTTTAAATTTTTGTTCAGTAAATTACTTTGGTTCTTTTCCGATATATCGCAATCTAAACGCACCTCTTATTAATAATAAATCATTGATTTCTATGTAGATACTAATTGAACAAAATTTTGCTACCAAGTGCAAAAATCCCACCTAGCTCTCATAAACTACGCCCGAAAAGGGTAAGAAAATTCGCACAGCACTGTATGGGGGCTCATAGCTTACTTTTCGGAGCAAAGACCACCATAAAATCCAAGTGCTTCTCGGCTTACCCTCCCTTCTCCCTGCCTGTAAGCAGGTTAAACTGCATCGCTTGGCTGGCAATGCAATCGTTGCCTTTTCGAAGCGTGTGACCAATCCACTGCCACTTCAGTTTTGCCAAGTTAATTTTCACCCCACGATTTCTGCTTCTCCCTCTAACCATCATCTCATTTTATAAGGAGAACACCAACACCAACAAAAATAGTATTGGCGATAGTAGGCAACCCTGCCTTATTCCACATTAGACTTTAAATTTATCGGATCGTAGGATTTCTTGAAATTTTTTGAACATTATTATTTGTTTCATCTTTAAAAACAAAGATTTCTGATGTATTTCAAAATGAACTTTAAATACTTTTTATGTTCAATCAGAAACCGACAATGACCAATAAATATGCTGACAAAAAGCGCACATTTTCGAGACTCATTTAATTTTAGTTTTTTTGATCTTTTTACTTAGGCCTGATTTTACACAGCCTTAATTGACTATAAACTACTCTCGATTTTGAATGCATATTTTAACCCTTATTGTTTCTATTATAGAATAAAATTTTGTTACTTGAAAATCAGCAATATGATTAAGAATAGGATTTTAAGTGGCGCCCGGGTGAAACCTCTTTTAATATTATTTTCTATTATTTCATTATTACGAAGCTGACTGGATATTATGATGCTGACTATATCATAAATTATCGTTTTGAATCTGTTATCATTTAAAAAAATATTTCGAAACACTCTTCGCACCACATAAAAGACTTTAAACAATTTTCCAGCTGCTTAAGGTCAATAAGTGTTGACTTTATAGATTAACCTCTTAAGTGCTTCCTTAAACGGACTACAAGTATGACACCAACCTTATCGACAAGCCAAGCACTCCTTCAAATAGTCCAGTATAAATTATTATTATCACATGTTTGTATAGTGTGTAGTATAGCCCCCAAATTGAAAATCAGAAGAATAAATGCTAAAAAAAGAAGAAAAAAAAAAATATCTTTACAAACCCAAAACTCTTTGTAACATTTAAATAAATTACAATTGATTAACATATTGTTAAGCATAATCTTCACAAGTGGATTCAATTTCAATAAAAAAAAATAATAACAAAAAATACAAAATACAATACATAACAACACTTATGCAATTTGTGTGAAGAATCACAATGTTGTGCTGGCAGATCTAGTTAATAATAGAGTCTATAGGCAATTTGCATTGCCTGGCAGTTGTTGCAGTGTATAGTGTGTATAGCTCAGCCAGCAATTCGTATCTAATTGGTGCTAACATTGCCTCATATTTTGCGGTTCGTCTGCAATGCAATGAGGAACAAACACTATCAAACAGTGGCGGAATGGACAGAAAGCAAAAGGGCCCACATTTTTTTTGTCCTCAAAGCCTCCTTTTTCATTCAAGAAAAAAGAACTTCCGATTATAATCTGGGGCCTTAAAATTAGAATTATATGATTCAAAAAACTTAAGAGTTTACTAAATTACTATGACAGAACTGTCACAATGGCCCCCCTGAATGTGAGAGCCCCAAGCACGTGACTGTCTTATAAATTTGATAATCCATCACCGACTATGCACCATCACAATTCACAACTGTTGAAGTTGACTATTGTGCATCGCTGCAGGGGGCTTATTTTTCTCACGTTGGTTGCGCTGCCCCCGACTGCTACTAACTACGACGAAGATACCATGCAACATCATTGGTTCGATGCGATTGTTTTTGTTTTAATTTTTTTTGTATTAACACCAACCAGCAAATCCGCTCATCAATTTAAACCCAAGCATTTAACTCATCCTTCTTATTGTTGAATGGGAAGAGCGAGTGGGATACTCTTAGCGTTTTAGGTTATGTAAATGCTATGCCAGAATTAATAAACGTTTGATCGTTTTTAATTTTTGCAAAAACCGAAGGGGCTTCATATCGCTGAATTCTTGTTACGTAAGGAGTGTGCAGTGAGCCTTGACGTTTCTCTGTGACTTCATCGCGATTTTATTTATAGGTTCTTCTCGTCGTCGTTTGGTTACAGTTTGGTGAACAATTTTATACAAACTGGGTCAGAACTTCTCTCAGAGAGATAAATCTAACTGCAAAAAAAAAAAAAGCAGGAAACACAAGTTCTCCTCAAGGTATACGCAAAAAAAAAGCTAAAATGCATTTTCAGGGAAAAGGTGCCTCCCACAATTATTATTAACATCGCAGTTTCAACGTTCCAATGAAGATGTAGCTTGAGAATACTTTTTTTTTTTTTTTGTGTTTCTTCTAACAATAGGTAATATTATCCCGCTTTATAGGAAGTATCATGACAAAAAAGTGGCAACTGGAATGATTAATATTAGAGAAAAAGGAAAATAGAAAAAAAAAAACTGAAGATTATGTCGCATTTGTAATTAAATTATATCTTTCTCTCTGGAGTTTTGAGTGACATTTAAGCAGCTAGAAAAGAAGATCGCAAAGAAAAAAACTTGACGTTTTTATAGCTTGTTTGAATGAATAGAAAAAAATGAGCACTCGCTTAAAATAGTGTTGCCAGATTATTTGAATCCGAATTTTATATTCAAGTGTAAACCTCACTTGAATAATTTTTTTTTTTTTTTTTACTATAATATTCCAAATTAGAAACAGTGATTTTTCAGATTACTGTTTCAATGGTATGAGCATTTTAGCTTTATCAGACACATAAACTACGTTCTGATAAAGAATTTAAAGTCCTAGGCGTTTAAAGTGCAGACAAAGCAAGGGACCCCTAAAATGGGTAAAAAACTGTTTTTAAGGAAGTATAATATTTTGCTTTTAAGAAATGCATTAAATATCGTTCCCGGAAATGATGAAGGCATAAGAAAATGATGGATATGTTCCAAAAGACCCAAAACAAATGTGGTGGTCTTAAAACTATGTCAATCTGAATTATGCATTATGTACATATCTTTATATTTAATACATGTCTTTAAATCTATTTTTATTCCTTAAAAAAATTAGTTTTTCTGATATTGCAAAATACCTACAAAATACATAATTTTACAAGTTTTTTTTTCACTAATTTTATTATAAGACACCATATTTAAGCCATATTTGCATTAGATTCTAAATTAATATACCAAAAATATTTATATTTATTTCCAAAATACTGTATAACTCTTTCGTAGCCTTAAAGTGTTCCCGGAAACTACGTTCCCGAAAATGACGTATTGATTATTATTATTATTGACACAAAATTATAATTTTATTCTCTATTCCTCCAAAAACAGGTGTTCCCGGAATGACGCTTAATTGATGTACGCTCTTTATATATCAAATTAATCTTCAATTACCACTTTAATTTAATTTATTCATGCAAAAGATTACTTATGGAATGGTAAACCAATTCCATGTCATTCCGAAAAGTCCATTTGTAGCGCCATCTCGACGTTAAATTAATAAAACTTTGATATTTTGTCACTGTCACTACATTGAGACGGATATTTCTCCGGACAACTTTTATTTAAATAGAAATTAGAATTTTTCTCAGTTTTTTTTAAGGCATTCAGAGGTTCATCTCATTCGGAAATTCATCGCAATTATATTAATCGGTACGTCAGAATTAAATAACAAATTAAGGTTATTTAAATTTAAACCAATGGACCCAGTACAATACAAAAAAAAAATCATCAAAATCAATCCACCCAGTCAAAAGTTCCGAGCTAACAAACAGTCGAATTGATAATCTCCTCCTTTTTTTGAGTCGGTTAAAAAAATCAAATAATCGCCATCGGCAACCAGACGCATTAAAACAAATTATTGGTTTTAAAATCAAGAAAAATCCACTCATTCAAAAGAATAGTAGGGTCATTTTCTTAACTACAAGTTGAACTCAAGTTGAGGATTTTTTACTCTCAATTTGTGATTTAGTTTTTCTTCCATCAAAGTTGAAAGTTTCAACTGTCGATTCTCAACTCCGAAGTTGATCAACTTCTGGTTTTCTTAACTTCTGAAAATAGAAGAAGTTAAGAGAGCAAAATTGAGAGTCTTGTCAGATTCAATTTGTAATACATTTGGTTGTATCATCTGTCAAAAATATTCTCAGTTTCGGTTTGTATAAAAATATTTTTAAAATAAAATGTTCCAAGAAAATAATAATAATTGGAGAAATCATCCATTGTTTGCTTCTTGTAAGCAAATGGTTGGTTCTCTCTCGCAAAATGGTCGTCCCATTTTTCGATCCCGATTCGAGGGCGTATTTTGTATTGTCTTCTTGCAATTGTCAATAATTCTTTTTCTTCTTCATCTTCGCTTCCAAATGTGATGGTTTTCCCAATAATAATTTTCTCGGAATATTTTATTTTAAAAATATTTTTATTTTAACCCAAACCGAGAATATTTCAAGTCTCACAGAATGAATTCAAAACCGAGAATATTTCAAGTCTCATAGAATGGATTCAAAACTAAAGTCGAAACATACGTATCTGTCAAAAATTTCACATTGAAATTTTTAAAAACACAAGTTGGCTAACTTTTAAATTTCAACTCTCGAGTTAAGATCTAGAATAGTCAAGAAAAACAAATTTAAACTTGTCACTTAACTCTCAAGTTTGTGCAAGTTGACACTCTCAATCCCTGCCAGACTTTTGAATTCGGTTTCTTTATCCTATTATTTCATTATTCACTTTTATGAATTTTGGTTATATCTTCGAGTCCAATATTTTCATTATTCACTTTTATGAATTTTGGTTATATCTTCGAGTCCGATATTTTTAGCTGTTGGAGCAAAATTCCCCCCAGCAATTCTTTCAACCAGAAATTACCTTTTTAAATTATAAAATCTAAATTAAGAAACAATACTACTAACCTGACTGCAAAAATTATGCTACTGAATTGCTGACACATTTCAGGCTAATTGCATTGTTTCTAATCACAACCGAACAAGTGAGTACCAGAGCTTGTCACATTGATTTATGCATTCAATAAAAATTCAACTTTGTGGACAATTAATTTATGTTTGGGGGCTTTTAAGTATAAATGCATTTGTAAAGTTAATTGACTCGAGTAAAACAAAGAGAAATGTGTTTCTTGTTCAAGGCAATAATGTTTTTATTTCAAATTAATTCAACTCTTGTACCGAACGCTTTCGTAAAGAAAAAAAACAGAGCATCATTAATTAAGATCATTATGTGGTTGTTCTCATAAAAAATATTACGAGTATCATGAAATCTTTTTTTTTTTTTTTAATTTGCCTGGCATAAATTCTGCTCACTTGGTTTTTTTTTTGTATGTATGGACTCTTATGAAAACAGCAATTTTTCGATCACAAGGGTGAGCCGCCATTTTACCATCCTGAAAAAATAGTCATCTTTGAACACAATTGTTTCGGGGAAATGATACTATATTTATGCAAGCTTTAAAATGATGTCCCTCAGCAAAGTTATGACCGTGTATATTTATAGCTTTTGTTTTAGTAAAATAGGTACATTTTTACTAAAACCCGTTTTGAATAATGGTACAGTGATGAAGTTTGGCATTAACGTATCACTTGCCGCTAGAATTTTTGGATTCTAATGCAACAGACGGAAAATTCTTCAAGACATTAAATACAAATTTCCCACTAAAGGAGGCATTTTGGACGTTCAGCGGCCATTAATGAAATTGGTGTGAAATGAAAGATCTGTTACTACTTATTGTATTTCATTAAAATCGGTTGGAAGAGAGCTGAGCATTAGACAAAACAAAAAAAAACACCATGAATTTCCCATACAAAATTTATGGAAAAAATTAAAATCATTTAGCGAGCTCTACTTATTGAAATAAAAGGCTCAAATTTGGTGGGACATTTTTATTTAATGTCTTAACAATTTTCCTTCTGTTGCACTAGAATCCAAAAAAATTGTTTTGATAAGAACGAATATAGAATCCATCTAATCTACTTTAAAATTCCAAGGTGAAAACTAAGTTTGAGTGTACTACGAGCATATCACTATCAAACATCAACCTTCAAAATGATAATAATTCTTATATTTTTTTAATTTTAAATTTAAATTTTTGTTTTCATTCTTATTTTTTTGTTTTTTTCAATTATTCTCATTAAGTTTACTAAAACAAGTGATTGTATCAATAAAAGTAGGTATTTATTGATAGATATCGTAAAAACTAACGATAAATGCTATCAAAAACTTAAAATTCTAATTGACCGATATAAAAAGGCATTCAAATACATAATTCAAAAAAAAGCTTTATCTAATCGATTTAAAAATAAGAAAAAAAAAATAAATAAATAAAGGGCACCAAGTTAAACAGAATACTCAATTTACATTACATAGAAAAAAAAACATGTGTTTTAGTATGGAACAAGCAAATACAACACATCAATTATGGTAGCACTATACAATTTCTTATCAAAACAAAACATTATTTATCTTCTTTATAAGACAAAATATTCTATCTATCATAAAATAAAAAAAATACAGAAAAATAACTTCTTTATTTCTTTCTATCTTTTCAGGTAATAAATAAAATCATGCTTGGGATAAACAAAAAAATTATAATGGGCAAGTTTTAGCTGGTAGTTTATTTAAATTATAAAAAAGCTAAGATATATTACAATTTGAATAAAATATGACGTATATTTTCATATTACCTAAAAAAAAAATACATAAATATTTATTAATTTTCTATTTGACTAACCGGTTAAAATAATAAAAAAAAATCATTATACTCATATGTAGGTACATCAATACCCATTTACATTTTGGAAGCATAGAAAGTTTGAATGTTTTCTTTATTTTAATTTTCGATTCCCTTAAAGTTCTTAAGAATTTTATTTTGTCTCCATGTGATGCAATATTTGATTTCAACAATTTAATAAATATTTATAAGTACATATTCTGTTTTTCTTGACAAAAGATCAATTATTATTTTTTTTTTAAATTGTAAAGAAACGCTGATAATGAAATAATTTATGGTTGTAAAAGCAAACTAAATGTGCGTTTTTTTGATATTAAAATTTGATTTTATTTAACCCTCTGTTATTTTTCAAATTTCAACTTGTACATGTTCTACAACAACGCACAAGCTTTAAGCTAAATTTTATACTCATGCCCATAATTTGAATTTTTCTATTAGATGTTAGCAAAAGTGACCTTCGAATAAAAAACCTCTACTAAGAACACCAAATGTAACCCAAAAACATTTTTTTTTTATATATAATAAATATTTTTTGATAATAATCATAAAGAAAAAATTAAAATTTTTATAGAATTTCCCTACGCCATTTCTTTGTATTCTTATACAATTTAATCTACATTCTTAATTTATTATAATCAAAAGATGCTGCAAAATAATTATTTTCTTCCAGCAGCACAATTAATTAATGTCATCTTATCTCTATTAGTACCTACTCGTATCTGAGAAATGATAAAATTGAATTTAATGCCATTGTCGCGTCTTCCGTCCTTCGGTCGTTTGTAATTCACTCGGGCGTATACGTAACCTTTTTTTTTTTTTCTTTTGTTATCAGATAACTTGAACAAAAAAATATATGTACTTATATAATATATCATAAGAATAGGACTTAATATCGAGGTGACAAATTAACACGTGACATTGGTTTAACTTTGGGAAAATAATGAATTGAAAGTAAAAGTTTGTTATTACATAATTATGAATTTTTGAGGAAATTTTACGGATTATGTTCTTCTCCAAAGCAAGGAACTCTATATTCTTTTGCTCTCTAATATTGAAGTGTGTTACATATGAATTCGTTTGATGTTCGGGAAATACATTATAGTTGTGTCATATTTTGCCCCCAGTTCTGGGGCCTATTTCACCAAACACTTTTAACATTGCAACGTTGCAAATGAATAATTTCCTGCAAAGTAAACGTGCTAATTGTTTGACGAAATTTGCAAAGTGAAAGTACTTTTTACTTTCCAATTTTTAAAACTATTTTTAAAAAGTAAAATGTAAAAGCGTTTCACCAATTTAAAACAGAACTTTGCATTTGAATTCGTATTTTGCAAAGTGTATGAGCGACCATTAGCGGCCTTATCGACACCAACTTTGTTTTCTTTTTTTTTACAAAAATAACGACATCTGAACAGAAAATCATTTAGGTAGTCTTCTACGACAACTACCATCAATAGCAATGCAACTGCATTAACTAAAGTTTTTTTATAGTTGATCTTTTAGTATCTAGTGGTGAGCACATAAGACAATTTTGTATTTTTCCTATTGACAATAATTACCTACTTGAAAATGATATGAGATTTCAAGGAGTATTGGCCCTCCGTTAGGGATGCACGATTTGCAAACAAAAATTTCTCTTTACATATTATTGAAAAGCTTTTCTAAATTATTAATATAATTTGCAAAGTGTATGTGTTTGGTGAAACAAAAAGTGCTAAAAAAACTTTTCACTTTGGAGAAAAGAACTTTTCACTTTGCAGAAAAGAACTTTTCACTTTGCAAATTCGTGTTTGGAGAAAAATATTTTGCAAAGAGGATAACTTTTCAACTTTTTATTTCAATAAATATCCTTTTTGTAAATTGGCGTTTGATGAAATAATGAATTTTCTATCAAATAATTCGTAACTTTTTTTGGCCAAGGCAGCGGCAGAAAATCAATTTTTTACTTAATTTTTTCTGGAAAACAACTTTTAGATTAAAAAACAAAGACAGCTTAATAACACTTAATAACAGGGGAAAGAATTTAAAAGGAAGAATATTCTTCCCAGTTAACACTTTTGAGACCATTTTTGGTAAGAATCAAGCGGTACTGACTGATTTTTGCGAGAAAAAGTAAATGTCTCCAACAATATCTCTAGATAACCCGATATGACCACCCAAAAGTTTTTTTGACCAAAATAAGTATTAGCTACTGTTTTGAGTCCAGTAAATTTTAAGACTCAAACACAGAGATTCACAATGAGACAGAAATGCCTCCAACACGAGTAACAGTGTGGCATGAAGTTTCATATAGCTGTTTTGTTGGACTTATTAAAAAAAAATTGTCACACAATCAAAAGCAACGGAAACCAATATTTAAAGATGTTAAAAGAGTCCGACGTCTTTTTATGACAGAATTCAAGAGGCATTTTTCACATAAAGAGTTTCGCATCAGCTCCGCGTATACCTACTAAACTGCATACTCTGATTTGCTTCTCACTCCGCTCTTATTTGATTTGTAGGAGATTAACTCTTACACCTCTGACTCCAAATTAGTTACTTTAAAGAATCTAAGTATTTGAAGTAGTTGAAGAGTGTAACTACACAGAGAAAAGAAATCGATTGTAGCAAACGAAAAAAAAATGCCCAAAAGACCTTTTCGCCTTCGTTTGCAGCAAATTGGTAAAATCGTTTGGGATAAACACTTTCTGCGAACGATAAAAAAAATTAGTTTGCTGCAAACAATTGAATTTTCTAGTCAACGAACAGGTATTTAGATGTGGGAAGCAATTTCGTTTGCTGCAATCAACTCATAAAAATGAGCTCCAAACGAAGGTTTGTTTTGCATTTTGGTTGCTGTAATAAAATTACAATTTGGGTCAAATAAAACTAAAAACTAAAACAAAAATATTATTTCTCTGAGTGATATAATCTGCTAAAGTCCCACATATTTCATAGCATTGTGCATGAGTGCCCCACAGTTATGGAGTATGCAGTCCGACGTATAGATATCAATTGTTATCAGGCCAAAACAAAAATATTTCGAACGTACTAAATTTTACATTGAAACATATTTGATTTAAATATGCAATCATCATTATATTAATACGTAAATTTCTCTCTTTTTAAATAACATACCGGCAACTGATTTTAATAATTTTGGTCTTATTTGAACGGTACAGTTAGCCTTCCTCATATAATTTATAATTCTGCGGTAAAATTTTTACCGCTCGGCGGTACTAGTATAATTAAAATGACGAAAAATGGGTTGAAGTTTTGTCCATATGCCTATTACAGAATTTATCTCTTCATTTTTGTATTGCAAAATTATGAGCGGACTTATTTTGAATTTTTTTGTATGTGCAAGCAAAATCGCAATATGAATTTCGAAAACAGCACGTCAAAATGCCTAAAATTGTGAATTTCCAAAAAATCTACGATAACTTTCCTTTTAAAAGTGGACTTAAATTTTGCAAGCAATTTTATTTACTATTGATTTTTTTTAGGAGAAAATTATAAATTTCAAAAAAAAAAATTAAATACTTCAACACGAAAACTGCCAAAGGCTACCAATTAACGCCTCGGGTTCTAATCTTTCTGACCCAACTAAACATCAGTTATAAACTAAAAAAAAAAACCTGTTTGGGTACCCTACAATAGAGTCCAAAGATACCTACTTAACATGAACTTGTTTTATTTTTTCTATTATTATAACTTGTCATTAGCATCTATCTGTGAATGAGAAGCTATCTATTTTGAGTGATCTGAAGTAATCAAGAATCGTGTTTGGCTTAGGCTTTCGCAAGACACATATCATAAAATTGTCTTATTATACCCTACAACCAGACGAACGACCAAATCTCCACATAAGATACTTAGAGAATCTTTGATTTTTTTTTTTCAAGAAATTGTATCTAAAAAATTGCAATTTGAATATTTTATGGTTTTGTACATCCAATCAGGCAGATACACTCATAAATCGGTCATGACCAAGTTCTGCTTTTTGTTGTTGTTGTTGTTGTTGTATCTTTCGTGCTTCATGCTGGGCATTTCGACGACTTATGCTAAAAAAAAAAAAAACAAGAAATACCAAACGACACAACATCGTGTGCCACTGAATGACGGCATTTCTGGAGTGAAAGTATTTTTGTTTTGTTGTCTTCTTTTCTTTCTTTAATATCTGCCTCAGAGGGTTTCAAGTGGTCGTCGTTCGAAGCAGCAGCGCAGCATTGCAGGTCATTGCCGCCCGCGATTGATGGTAAGCCATTAAAGTTTATGTATATTTTTCAAAGCACTGACTGATGCACTGAGAGAATATTTGATGTACAGTGTACACCTTACATTTTCGATATGTGTGACACCAGCTACTAGGTACTACTCTATCGTCATATGTCATGAATCAGTTGATTTGAATTTATTGAACCTTAAGAGGCATTGAGGCCCTAGGAGCTAAGACTTTTACAAGAATCAGGTTTTTTTTTTTTTGTATTTCTTTTCTTTTTGCTTACTTTTTCTAGTGCATAAATGCAGGTAGGTAGATCGATAATGAAGAGAGTCGAAGAAAAGAAAGTGAATTTATTCATGAAAATAAAGGCAGGTATTGGTGTATATTTTACCAATATAAGGAAATGAATGGGGAAATGGACAAGGGTTCAAAACTGGAATCACTTTTACTTTTTTTTTTTGTTTTGTTGCATTAATTTTAGGTAGAGAGAAACCTGTGTGATCGGAGGATTTGAGAGGCGGGAAGTCACGTATGCATACGTTGACCATTTGTCTGAAATATGATAAACAAAATTTTTAAAGTATATGATAATCACATTAACACGGTTAATCAAATAAAATGTTACCAGTTCAAAAAGCTAAATTTTTGTGTCAAAATATTTTGTTTTCATTCAAGATCGATCTGTGCCAATCCACTTTTCAGAAAACAAAAGTAGACAAAATTAATAGCAGGATACGGGTGATGGGAGAATTTAGGGTAATGGTTCATATACCAAAAATTAAAAATTTCCCACCAACAGATTGGGGGATTTCTATTAAAAGTAGAACTCCTATGGACAAAAAGTTTAAGGGCGGAATTGATGGTTGTTACTCAAGTCGAGATTTTTCTCAAGTGTTCGCTTGAGGAGACATTCGACCACTTGATCTATTTATAATCAATATTTTGAGGGAATACTTAAGCATTTACTTGAAGATTTCCATAGAAGCTTAGATTTTGTCTGCGAAAACGGACTTCGGTTGAGCAAATACTTATTTTTTTTTTCAACTTATTCGAGTTGAAAAATATCTTGACTTAAGTAACGACTATAAATTCCACCGTAATACATATGAACCAAATTAAACTTTTGAAAAGATTTTTATTCTTTAAACTTGAATCTAATATTGGAATTGCTCTATCCTGCAAAGCTTTTGAGGTATTGAGTTTTGAACTTCTCAAAAATACTTGGACACTTGATAATTTTATCGGAGAACACAGTGCTTGGAAATTGACCACGTTTCTGCAGCTTGTGATTCGTTTTTGACCATTTCAGATCCATAGGCAAGGTAAACCTATAAAGAAGCACGGATTTTACATACATTGGGGCTATACAATCGAATAAGCTTAGTCTTAAGCTCAAAGAATTATTGATCCATATTTTTCATAATGTCTTTGCCCTTTCGATACGGCTGTTGACACAATACTTCCAAGATATTGAAAATGTTCTAATTTCTCTATACTGGTTGTATTGGAATATCCCTTTTGAGTATCGTAAATTAAATAAATTATCTGTTCACTCTTCAAAGTTGTTTCATTAACTTCGAAGTCCTGCTCAATATTCAACGCTATGCAATTATAACTCCTTTCTACGCTGCTTGCAAGAGTTCTGTGAAAAAACCGGTGAGTTCTACCGTCTAATCACAGAAGTGGTTAGCCATATTCTAAAAATGGTTTCTAATCGAAATATTTCCGGAATTTCATTCCGCTTTTGCTTGTAATTTGTTCCTCTTGTTTTCAGAATAACGTATACGTGAAAACGGAATGAAATTGCTAGCAACCTTTCGAATGGAAGCCCTTCTCCCAAAAATTGATGACGGTGGCTTTGCTTCTATGTTATTCTGGATGATTAGTTCAGAAGTGTTCGGTACAGTTTTTTTCGGTGTGGTATTGCTGGCTTAGGAGATGTCCGGAATGTTCTTTTACAAAAAATGCTTCCGCAAACTGTAAAATATATCAAAATTGGTAAGTAAGAATGCGAATTTTCTGTACTTGCAATTCTGGAACTTCTCGTCTTAACGAAACTGGGTGTTTTTTAGTTGAACTTCGCTACGAGTTTTACCCATAATAACTTTGGTAATTTGCGTGGCTTAGATTAAAAGTACAATGTTAAGTGCAGTATCCCTTAAATACATTTTAATTTCGATAGGGTAGATTTGAAAATAAAACTGCGATTCACCTAATAGTGTATTGCACTAACCATTGAATGAAAATGCAGACAAAATTGTTTCCAAAATACAACAACAATTCTAAAAAAGACTAGAGTGTAAGCCTATAAGCATCAAAAGATTTTACTTGTTGTTAAATAAAATCTCCTATAGTTATCATAGATAAATTATATCTAGAAAGAAATCTGCACACATCATGCATCTCGTTTACAACGAGTTCTTAGTTTTTGACGTGTGCGAAATTCTCAAATTGAATCGCAAATAATATCACTTCACTTGCCGCAAAATCAATAGCAAAGAGAGCCAAGCAAGCAAGCAATCATCATCGGTGGCATAAAAGTATGTTGCTGGTGGCTGGTACACAAGTGCGGCTGCTATAACAAGTATATATATATTCTATAACAAGTATATATTACAGTAGGATAAAAAAGATGTGTGTATGGATTTTTATTTTTTATTTTCTCATATAGGAGCAGTTAAACGGGTTTGCTTTTTTTTTATGTGGCACAATCGACTCTCTGACAAGTGCAAGTGAATGAACGACCTATAAACGCGAAGTCGTATTCGTTGTCGCTTTTAAGCTTTTAACTATTGAACAAATTTTCAAAATAGAGAGAGAAAAATAATTACCTAAGCTAGGTGTGCATTTGTGCATGATCAAAGGAAGGAGATCTAAAGCAGTTTAGTTTAGTTCAGTGTAAAAGACTTGCATTCTACAAATTTATTTTTAACTCAATTTTTATAACTTAATGTTAGGTTTAAAGTCAATGTTTTTTTTTTGCGAAATTGCCGGGCTGGGGACATGGACGTAAAATGTTACGTTTGTGACTTGTTTCTGTAACGGGTGTGACACTGAAACCAAAACTGGAAAAAACAGTGCATAACATTAATTAACAGGAAAAAAAATACAACATTTCAAATACTAAAACATTTTTTGGATGCATTTAGATTTAAAATTATACATTTTGGTCGAAATCTAAATAAGCATCTGAGTAATGGATTCTTGAGTTGAGATTTCGAGTTGCAATGCAAAAATTTCCAAAATAGTGCATGTTTTTTTTTTTTTTGTCACACCCGATCATCAGATTCCTTCTTTAAGTGATGTTAAGTCGATGTATGTTCTATTAATTTGAACATCTGATGCCCAAGCTGGTCTTGAACCATCGTCCTAGTGAAAAAAAAATCGTTGTAACTAAGACCTGAATAAATCGAATTTAGAATCAGTATAATTAAAACAAAAACACTCTTTGACAAATGATATGCATGTGGTGTTTTTTTAATTTTAGATTCAAAATCTACAATTATTTTCACAGAGTGTTTTGGTACCTACTTGTTGAACAACGTTCCTTCTCCGTTAAAAAAAAAACACCATTTAAACCAAAATATTTCGATGCTCTTATGCGTTTCTTGGTTTTCATGGCAAATTCAACGTTCGCTGTACCGTACCGCTGTACCATTATTGCCCCTGTTGCACTGAAAACAGAAACTTACATAAAATACCCACTTAAAGGATAGTACCGACAAGAAAAATTGACTTTTTCGTGGAACGAACTAATTTTTTTTCAGACAATATTCGTCTTAATTTTTAATTTTTCCATTTCCATCTTAATTTCACAACAATAAATTCGTAATAAAATTATTCAAGCGTGTGAACCAATTCCATATCCTGTTACAGCTTTTAATTTGAAGTTTGTCTATGCGCATAATTCAAAGACAACTTGTTGTGTGCATTGCATACCAAAGTGTATAGATTTGAAAAAAAAAAAAACAGGTATAACTACAATTCATTCTGGTTGAAAGTAAATAACTTACTAAGGTATCGGGAAGGGTGCGCAGAAAATTTGCACAAATTAATTTGCAATATCTTTAATATTACAGAAAACTGTATTGTTTTTCTCAAAAAGAACAATTTGAATCAGGTAAACTGTCCTATAAACCAAACTGGGTCACTTGTCTATTTAACATGTCCCATTTATTAAAAACAAATAAAAAAAACTATAAAAAAAACAACATCGGCTATCAACAAACAATCTCTCTTCGCTAGATTGCGGAAAACAGGTACAAATCAATCGAGAGGGAGAAATGGCAAATAGTTTCAATGCTAATTTCTATTTTATCCGCTACCGGATATCATCGGATCCATCTTAATCATTAAAAGAATCAATGAACCACAACAACAAACATCAGAGAATACAAGTGTATCCACATATCCCACAGTGCCACAGTCCTCAACCCGCACCACGCACCGCATCATGTCATTGTAGCCATCAATCAGTTTGGTGGTTCTGGTCCGCACTACATGGGAAGCAACATTGTAATTTGTTCGGTTACCGCCTCTAAAGCGGTAAGCAAATACATTTTTTTTTTGCAACAAAACTAAGAGAAGTCGTCGAAAGTTCACTGACATTTAATATGTTGTCTCGGTCTTTTAATTTAATTAGAAAAAAAATAAATAGAAAACATTTTGTCAGGCGCTTGCAAAAAAAAAAAAAAAAAACAACAAGAATGTAACACATTTCGGCGCTTCTACATTTTTTTTTTTGTAGTTTTACAAGTTTTGTTGGAATCGAAATCTATTTTCTACCAACAATCCCCGATAAATACTTGTAAAAGCTCCTCGAATGAATCGCATTACTTTGAAGACCACATTCCTATATCTCAGGGCTGGACTTAGTCATAAGTGTTGATGTTGCAAGGTCATTTTGTTAAAATTAAATTAGGGTCACACATAAGAAAAGTTGATCATTCAGCAAAAGGAAAGTGCATCACGTTTCTAAAGACTCAGAAGTCTTTATTTTGTATAGGGTCTCAAAAGCCCCGAAAAATTAATAACCTCGCTGGGGGACTAAGAAAGGACTGAAGCACAGTGGTGCTTTCTATGAGCTAAGTGACAATATTAATTTTTGTAGGCATTTCTTGACGAAAATTGATGCAATTTGGTACAGTTAAAAGTTGCTAAGCATGACAACTTTTTTATTTACAAAATGGCGGCTCCAAATGGCTTTCCTAAATAATTTTGGTATTCGAATCTCAGAAAAAAATTATGAAGTCCCGTTTTCGAAATAGGGTGGCATTTTCGTGTAAAATTATCTCGAAAACGTGACGTCATAGATTTCTCTAATTGTACCAAATTTCATCAATTTTCGTCAAGAA
This sequence comes from Meliscaeva auricollis, assembly GCA_948107695.1. Classification (NCBI taxonomy): domain Eukaryota; kingdom Metazoa; phylum Arthropoda; class Insecta; order Diptera; family Syrphidae; genus Meliscaeva; species Meliscaeva auricollis. The sequence goes on along the minus strand of OX403618.1, from coordinate 72,365,758 downwards.
ATGGCCACGGAAATAAATTTTGTCGGTGAAACTCATAGAAAGCACCACTGTGTGGCAGTTTAAAGTTTCGGTACTCGAGTTATAATGTGTTCAATCATCAGGCAGGTCAATGTCAACAATTTTCTTGAATAACAGATCCAATTTTTATCAGAATCTGGTCACTCAGGCATCTGCCTGTCCACTGAACATTATCCTATTTTGGAACTTCGATTTCTGGGACTTATATTACATGTAAGTTTAGATTTCTAGACCTACATTTAGGGCCCTTAAAAGCCTACAAATTCATCTTGATTCCGGCTTTGGTTCCCCGAAAAATCTTCTTGTATTCTGCTTTACCTTTAAAATTTAATCTGTCAAATGTCAATTTTTGTTTTTGTTTTATTTGTTTGTCTCTTTCTTTGCATTGGCTCTTTTGTAATTGATTTAAAAACAAAATCAATTTGTAACGAAAAAAAAAATAAGAACAAAAATTACAATAACTTTCGATTTTCTAGGACAACACTGTCGTCGTTGTCGTCGGTCGGTCGTCGTCTATCTGTTTAAATTTGCTGTCAGATGAGCATTGTGGGCACACCCACAAAGTACTGTATTGGATTGCGTAAGAAGTGCGAGCAACATTTAACGGAAATGTTGGGACATTGAAAAATTGTGCTTAAGTTGCTGACATGAGCAGAGCATTTGATTTAGTGTTTATATTTGCAGGGTAGGTATATACTCTATCGATGCATTAAATGAAGCGTGTGGCGTATTTTATACGCAACATTTCTTTTTCTTATTGATTAGTTTTTATTGTCCAGATTAATTTGTCTTACACAAAATCTCATTAGAAATGAAAATCAAGACCGAAATGCCGAAATGCGTGACTTGCTGGTTGAAGTGCTTCAATCGTTTAAATTTTGTTTTTAATTGGATAACATATTATTCAGTTTCAACTTGAAAACAAAATTGAAGTACAAATTTATTAGAAACAAATATTTGTTATGAAACTTTTAATTTTCATGAAAATCAATAATCGGAAAATTCCAGTCAAATATTTAAGGTTGAGTGTCGAACGCAACATTTAAAAAAATGCATTTTTTGGCCCTTTTAGCCTTAATCACTAGTTTATCAAAACTCATTCAATATGATCTGGAAGCCAGTAAAATTTTCTTTAATTTGAGGTTAAGAAAATCTCTGTAGACTAGTAATATTTTGTATTTGAATATGCCAGCAGTATACGACCAAGTTTTGCAGCTTCTTTAAACCTGTGAAAACCTCAAAATTTTCGCACTTTTTTCAGTTTTTATCTTTAAACTTCTAAAATGTGTAATTTATTTATAAAGATACCAGGCATCCGGTAAGACAAGATCAGCTACAATAAAAGTGTAACCGCAGCTCTGTAGTTTTAATAGATCTTGAAAAACAGCTTTTCAAAGATTTGTGTTGTCTTTCGAACAGTATATTTACTTGTATACTCGTACATTAAAAAATACTTCCAAATCATGTGCCATAATGTTAATTTTACACCAAAATATACTTTAACTGGACCAAAGAATATTTTGGTGTTAAATTAACATTCACCCCTATTACCGATGTCGTTTGTACTATAACAACGGGAAAACTAAACTCTCTAGAAGCGACAGTTGGTGTTTTAGTACAAATTTAACATCTGCATTCTCTTTGCTTTTCACTTGTCTTCCCATCTTGCTGTGAAATGTTTAATAAACCGTCAATTGTGGCCTCTAGATCCATTCATTTTCTTGTCGTTTTAGTACAAACGACATCGATAATAGGGGTGATTATGGCACATGATTTGGAAGTATTTTTTAATGCACGATTCAAAAATATCACGACTAAAGTTATGGCACTCTTCAGTAGAAGTTTGCAAACTTGATTGTATGCTGCTGCGATATTTCCTAACAACATCCCAAAAAAATAGCGATCTGCAATTTTTTGTGACCTAAAGCTCTTTATTTGTTTTGTACTACTGGTCTACTGTGAGTCTAATAGTTTCTGAAATATTGCTGTTCAAAAAGTGTGCATTTTTTCGAAATCGTTTTTTTTTTTGTAAATAGAATATTGATTTGCATACTAAAAACTTTTTCGTGTGCATTCGAATCAGGAAAAAGAGAAAGGCAGGCTACTTCTGACATAAGTAGCCATCAGGATAAAAATAAATCAATTTCATATACGGTTTCTACTTTTACCGATGCGTGCTGCCGCCATAAGCGGCCCCCTACCTAATGAATAGTCCCAACAACTAAAAAATCTCAAAAAAATTGCATCCAAACATTTTTCGTCTCCGAAATCTCTGCTAAAAACATGAAACTGACAGCTGAGATTTCTTGCCACTTAACAAATCTCGGAGCCCTCAGAGATCTCTCTTTGTGGGACGCGCCTAGTGATATCTTAGGGCGGAGTTCATAGTCGTTACTCAAGTCGAGTTAGGTAATCCTCAAGTGAATGCTTAAGACTTCCCTCACAAGCTCGATTATGAATAGCTTTAGTGGTCAAAAGTTTCTTCAACCGTACTCTTGAGAAAAATTTCGACTTGAATTGATGACTATGAATTCCGCCCTTAGAATACATTTTTGAAAGTTTTTACAAAAAACTTTTTTTCAGATACTATGACCTTTAACTGACTGATAGACATAGAAAAACAGATTTATTTCTTCTGAAAAGCAGTTCATACAGTTTCTACAACATAGAACGTTCCTACAAGAATTTCCCTTCTACTAATAATCTTACAAGAATCCAACTAAAAAAAAAAACACTTATTTTTAGTGTTCAATAACATTTTTCACAAATTTCAAAACCCAACAATGAATGACTCACTTTTATTCCCCACACTCCCTATTTATAGTTTTTCCTTAAATAGAAAAAAACCTTCGCACAAACGCCCATGATAGGAAATCCCAATGTTGTTGTCGTTTATTCTATTTTAACACAATACACAACTAAAAATATAAATTTCCAAAACAAAAACAAAAAACATCTATAAAAATGCAATCACAGACCGCATTTAAATATAGAACACAGAGTTTTTATATAAAAAATAAAAAAAAAAATCATTTACATTATACGAAAAATGCATCACATTGATTTGCAGTCTGCAAGCCTGGAAATACTGCAAGGCAAATCAATGTTAGCTTTGAGGCATCTGTTTGAATGAATTCAAGTGGGTACATCAATTTTTTGTTCCGAAATAGATTTTTACATATTTATTGACTTTTATTTGTTCTTTTTTTTTTCTGATTACCAATGGAAATTTATTAGTCGTTATAGTTTAGAGTGCTTTGAATATATTTGAAGATATCGAACTTATAGAAAGCGGAAGTGCATGGGTAGTGCATTTTTAGAAATTTCTTCTAAAATTTAACATAACAAACAAATAAAGAAAAGAAATTCATATTCATTAGATGATAAGGTCAAAGTAAACTACAATTTGTATGTTTTTTTTGTTGTACGTGTCAGAAATAAATCCATTAGATTTCCGAATGAATTTAAATAAATACAAAAAATTATCTCAGAATATGGGATAGACAGAAATGTCTATAACTTAGATTTAACATACATATTGAGTGAAATTTGTTGTAAGAGAAGGTATTCTTTAATGAATTTATCTAATTCAGTCGTTTCAATAAGTACACTTCAAGAAGAAAGTAAGTAGGCAAAGAGATCAGAGTCTTAGGTTAGTTTTCCATTCAGTCCTGACATAGATGCATTTAAGCAAAATCGAGGGTGGATCACGCCTATTGAATAAGAAGTACAGGAGTGTAAGTTACACCTAAAGTGTTGGTGAGTGAAGCACCAAAATTTTCTGAATTATGGCTCATCTGTCAGAATAGTTCTCTATCTGTCATTTTTCCCAGCTAGTTGTTTGTTAATTTTGCGCATTCATTTTTGTTTGTGATGGGAAGGCCCTGCATTTTTTCATCACTTTTGCTGCAGTCGATTATAATGTTTTGTGTGAAAATATAAGTTTATTTATCTGATAAGGTAAATTTTAATGCATTTTGAAACAATCTTTTATTTTTATTGACCGATAAGTAACATTTCTCCGACCCTCTGCCAATGCATATGTGACAAATGGAAAAAGTACTTCACTTCTTTCTCAGAATACGCATTCCTGTACTTCTTATTCAAAGATCACGCCCTCAACCAACAAAACGGCCAGGACAGCTTTTTTCGGTCATCTAACAGCCCAAGTTAGATTACACCTATCTTCTCGATAACAGTATTTACTTCGCTTCGTTAACAGTCAAACCCATCCTCACCTACTTTTAATTTCAATGCTTGCACATACTTCACTGAAACCTCGCTTCGTTCTCCCTATGACGTCAGTGTCATTCGTCAGCTAAAGCAAGGAGTTGAGGGGACTTTTGAAAAATTGTGGTGTTGACTTCTGATTCGCCTACAATCGCTTCAAGCACGATTTTAAGGAGATCAAATGTCATGAAACTTTTTCAATATCATAGACCTCCGTAATGTTCTTACCGACTTTTGTCATCCTGCACCAACGGTAAAGTTCCTGGGGGATGATGAGATGTGATATGGTCCTGCATATCGGTCAATAAAAATAACATCTTCATAAAGATAACGAAGAACACTTTCTTGTTGTTGCAGGATCTCAAATTTTATGATTTCTGAGTTATGTCGCTCATCCTTATCAAGATCAAAGCTATCCTAGGCAACTTTTAAAGTCGGTATGGAGATGGTACTCGTATGTCTCGATTAGGATTTCTTCAGTTTCTTCTGATCGTTTGATGATTTTGCTCATCTAAAAGCCAAAAACACACTCATAGGCTCTGATTAAGTGGACAGAATTTTATGTGGGATATTGAGAAGACTATTATATAAGTAGCTGGCGCAGTTTTCTTGTGGATAGAACACATTTTTTCAGGCTTCCATTCATTTCTTCCGACCATATTCTAAAAATGAGTTGATGTTTGCTCCTGACCAAAGCAACTTCCGTTGCCTTAAAGCTTAAACAGTTCGGCCGGCAAGCCATCTGAACCAACAGTCTTATGCTTCTTAGGTTTGGTATCGTTGTTCTAACTTCTTCTAGCGGAGTGATTGAATTAAATTCAATTTAAAAGTTCAAGTGACCTCTACTCCAAAATGCGTTTCGCCCAGGTACAACAATGGGCTCATCAGTTAGATGTTTTTTTACCCATTCTAATAAGCAAAAGATCTTCATATTCTGAATCTATTGAAATCATAATCAAGGTAATACGACTACTATAAAAGCGGGTACAATAACCCTTTTTACATAAGTATTTTCAGTGCAACGAGGGTTATTTTTAAGAAAAAACCCCTTTCAACAATGGTGCAGCGATAAGATTTGGCATGAAAGTTAAATTTGCCATGTCAGCGAAGAAATGAAAGACTGCGTAAATAGGTGTTTTTGTGACTGCGTCTTCTGACTGGAGGTTGGAGATTTAACTCTCCTAATCAGTACATCTCATTCCTCATACTGAATTTACTGACGCAGAGCATCAAAAGGTACTGAAATCTTTTTGATGAAATTGAATAGTACAATAGTAGTGAATAGTACAAAAAGTAATTTTTTGACAAAAACAAGAATTTTCAAACTAACCATCTTTATACTCAATTTGTGTTGCCCCAAATGATAGAATTCAGTGAATTAGTTAGTAGCCAATCCAACAGCAGTAACCTGTCATAATATAATCCAACATATAACATGGTCGCATACTGTGCAGTGTTCCCTTCTTGTGCAACAACAACAAAAACAACTGTGGTGTAAATGCGATAGCAATTTTTTTACAACCACGAGCTGGAAGCAGGAATGCGTCCGACAACGTGCACCATGAATGCAATCAGGATGCATTGTAAACTGCACACGTACGTACGTACAAGTCGAATTACTTTTCTCTTTTCCATTTCACTTTTGCTTGGAAAAAAATTTATTCGAATGCACACGACGATGGACGAAAAGACAGACAAACGTACAAACCGACAACGCAACAGACGGATAGATAGTAAATGATCATCACGACGACGAACAACTATGCGAACGACAGTGCGGTGCTGGCTGGGAATACCTACTTTAGTTGCGGCAGATTGATTTTGTTCTTAAGATTTCCCTTTGGAATGAATGAATCCATCGATAGTTTGTTGCTGGCAAAGACGTACGAAGAACGATGAACGGCCAAAGTATAGTCGATGATGATGTTTTTAATAATGATGATGATGATGATGATGACGAAGACTATAACGACGACAACAGTGGTAGATAGGAAAGTCCACGACGACGACGACGACGGAAGACGACCGCGACGTACGGCCCGAACTGCGCCTGCCTTTTTGTGTGGAGCACAAGGTTCAATGGTCTTAATTTAAATCTATTTCGAGGCTATCACGAAGTTTTGTGTTTATGATTTGAATGCAAATTGCATTTAAGTGTGTGGGCAGGTGAACCAATAAAGAATGGGCGAGTTATATCTTTATTTTAGCGGACTTCTATCCATTCCATAGAGCCTGCAGCAGAGTGTGAATTAATACAAATATACAATTAATAAATTAAGTGGAAGGAATAACATCAACATCCAGTCCGAAACTTTTCAAACAACAAAATAAACCATTTCAGAAATGTGGTTTTAACATTCAAAATTGATATAATTTTCAAAAACCAACAAATAAATTCATCCAAGGCAATACAAAATCAAAGAAAATAGACTTTTCGCCCAGAAAAAAAATCAATGATTTCCCATACCCCCCACAAAAACAAAATAAATAAAATGATTTAGCATGTGTAAGCTCATTTACCATTATTATATCGTTCGGCGTTGACAATAATTTGATTGTTGAAACACACTCAAGACATGAGCTAAGCACTCAAACTATAGGTTTTTTTTTGTACAATAAAACCAAGAAGCTCACGTGGTAACAGTTTAACCATCATAGTCAACCAACCAAAAAATCAATCAATATGTATTATTATCCGACTTTAATGAGTTCATTTTCAAGGAATTCGTCTGGTTGGTGTGATAGATATAAAATGTTGCGTGTTGTATGATGGCTTTTTTTTCTAAGTGAATCTGTTGTTAACCTCAATTAGGTAGTTTGAGGAATAGTTTTGGAGTTTTTGTTTCGTAATAAATTTTATCGACACTTAAATGAAGTTGACTATTGACTTTTATGATAAAATTAGTGTTGCGGTTAAAGAAGAAATACATTTTTAGAATTTATTCAAAAATAAAAAGTACCGGTAACACTCAAATTGATTTTAAAAAAATTGCCTAAACGACTTCTTCGTTTGCTAGATAATTTGACGGCTTGGTTTGCAGCAAATTGGTGAATTCCTTTGTGTTAAATACTTTTTGCGAACGATAACAAAAAAGTTTAGCTTAACACCTGTGATTGAAACGGCGATCCCTCGCTACCGGCAAGTGTCTTGTCACTCTGCCACGGACTGTTTAATTTATGATTGGTGTAGAACGCATATAAACAAAATAAGAGAACGAATCGTTTGCGTCAAAAGACTTTTTATTTGTTGAACAGTCATTTTTCGACTTCAACTTTGTTTGGAGAAAACTCTTAAATTCGTTTGGATGAAACAATTTATGGAAACGACGAAATAAAAAAATAAAGTGTAACACTAGTGATTGACCTCTCGATTTTGAACCAAAGCTGTTGCCATTGCGCCACGAACTAAATGACTTTTATGTAGGGTGAAATGCATATGAGCACCACAAACATAGAGTCAATTGGCTTATTACAAACATCTGTGTCCTCTGAAATCTTTAGTGTTGTAGGTTTGTGTTAGTACCTATAGATTCGGATTCAGCATCCCCTAAAAACCTAACCTTTTTGATCACAAATTTACTTAATTTATTTATAACATAAAAATTATTAATTTATCATTTTAATTTCGTTTCAGGTAAATATTTTGAAAAAAAAAAATGAATTTGGTACAACTTTCATTCTATTTCTAAAACTAAATGAGAACTTGAAGTAACGTAGCTGCATATAGTACATAATATAATGGATCCTTCAGCAAAACCAAGTATTTTTAAAAATAAATTATACTCTTTAATTTAAAGTATCTACATTATTGTTTTGTAGACTTTAATTAAATTTTTGAATAATGCAATAATTAATAACGAAAAAAATTAAAGATTTGTCACTTATCGAGATAAAAATAAGACATGACATTACGATGCTATATAATGCAAACAAAGTGGGTCTCGCAATTCTGTCTGTCTGTCTGGTCTGTGTAAAGTGTATACCTCGAGCTACAGCCTAAACCACGGTTTTCTTTAATTTGTGTGGTTAATGGTCTTGGGCAATTCTCTTCAGGGGAAATTTAAATTTTTGGAACGATATCTGCCATAATAACTATTAAGAAAAAACTAACTTTTTCAAATTTTATTTAATTGCCAGATGATTAGAAAGACCCGACCAACGAGCCGTTCTCGAGGTATAGATTATCCATTTTTTCCAAATGGTCGCTACAAAAAAGGCACTTACAGTCCCTCAATTTTCGTAGTATACTCAGGAATAGCCCATCTATCAATGTATATCTTAAAATTTGGCGGGCATTTGTACTCAAATGTACTTCCAATTTGAACGACAATTTCAAGTATTTTGTTGAATTTTTTGCAAACAAACCTTACAGCAACTAAAACAGTTTCTCAATTTTTAGAAAGTTTGCGTGTATTTTTATTTAAGTAATAAAAATGAAACCAATCAAAGATAACAAATTGAATTTATTGTATTCAATGATACTGATGATACTTAAACATTTGTAATTCTATTCATAAATATTGTCAAAAATTTTACAAAATAAATCAAATTGCGTAGGAGCTTAGTGTTGTAATAAAATCATTGCACTGGAAGATCTCATAGTGATTGCAGCAGCAATAGGTACACCAGCACCACGTGCACGTGGGGCTAGTTAAAAACTACTCAATCACAATTTCCGCCTTATTGCACAATATCTAATGTACCTACATATATTTGCCCAACAAACAAAACTACCGACGACAGGTTTTTATCTGTGTATCTTAAACTCAACTCACTTTACATCCTTTCATAACAAACAAAATATACCTACAACAACAACAAAAAAAGTTAATATCTATTTGTAGAGAGAATCAAGCAAATTTTAAATAATTTTCGCATGCGCAAGTGAGATGCGATAGCATTATAGACACAAACAAAATCTATTGACTAAAATTATCTTTTGCTGTATAGAGGGAAAAGCTTGCTCACATTTTTTTTTTGCATTATTCAAATAGAAAAAAAAATCCCCTACACTCTTCATCATCTGATTGGAACCTAATCTAGTTTTTACTTACTTATTCACGATGACTTATGTGAGTGAAAAGTTCACTAACAACAAAAAAAAAAAAGAAAGAAAAACGATAATGATCCTTGAGGTGCTTCAAGGTTTATCAATAATGTAGATGATTTAGATTCAAGTCGATAAACTTTTACACTTAAAAGGACCGTCAAAAGTATTCAATTACCTTATAGATGAAAAACCAGCTGTTAAAATCAGACCTCGTAAGTGGTAGAGCTAGTAATTAATATCAGTTCCTAAAAATCCTATTGCTATGACGTCCCTTCTTCACAAAAACTCAAAAAAGCTGATCAAATTATCAACTTATGAACACAATCAAATGATATGGAGTGTAACAAGTATAACTGTGTTAATCTCAGTTTATTTTTGTTATATTGGTTAGGTTATACTAAAATTCAAAATATACAGAAAATCTACTTGTGGTTGTCTATTTCATTTTTTTATTTATTTATTTTTGCTTGCCTAGCTTTACATTTTTGTTTTTATCTTTTTTAAACAAATAAACATACATAAATACTTTTGTTTTTTTTGTATGAAATTCTTTTAGGGGGTAGCAATTCATATTTGTTGTACCGGTAAATAAAAATGACACATCGTCATTATCTTAATTGAAATTTAATTGCATAGATAATTACCTGCTACGCTACTTACTACCTATAAATATTAGACATTTTTAACTGTCATATTGTAAACTATACCTTTAAGTCCAAGTCTAAGTGCATAATATTGTGAATTGGCTAATTTAAATGGCTAAAGTATTTTAGTTTTTTTTTTTAACTTTGAACTTGATTTACAATGCGATGAACAGAAAGTAGTTATGTAGTAGGTTCTTAGAATTCCAGATAAATAACTAGCAGTTCGTAAAAAAACAGCAAACCGAAGAAATTAGACAAAAAAAGAGGCCTGCCATAGACGTTTTTTTTTTAAGTGTCAAATCGACTCACTTTGACTTTATTTTTACTTCCTTGATAAATTAGTCCGAATGAGACAATTTGAAACTTAAAATAAACCGACTAATGTAAATACATTTTTTTGTTTAAATTGCCATAATTTTCTAAAAGCTCGCTGATCTGTATACGTTAGGAATTTTCGTTCCCTCTTAAGTTGTAAAAACTCTTTTACATAAACTGAAAACTATTCAGGAATTTGGACCTACTCTTGCCATTTTAACAATCGGCGGAAATTAACTGCAATTAACTATTGATAACTTTTTCTTATGAGTAGATTTGGCCTTGAGGTGGCCGGAAATAAAAATCACCTTCACCATCCTGGAGTACAATCCACAAAAACATAAAAAGATGTGTCAAAACCTTTTGGAGCTTCTTGATGAAAACCGAAGCTTCTTTATTTTAAAATAGATCTTGCTAGCAAAATTGCACATGATTTCTTTTCATCAAAATCGTAGGAGCTCTAAAAACTCAAATTCTGTACCATCCTTATCGAATCGGGGGGAGTGTATGACTTCCTCGTTTATCACTTATGTTTAAAAAAAATACTTAAAACTGGGCAATGTCCTAAATTATGCTATCAGTAAAATATTTTTTTTTTTTTCTTTAAGTTTAACATGTAATGTTTATCATGTTAACATTGCACATTCTTTAGAATATTTAACAAAATAAAAATATAATTTTAGTTTTCATGCATCAGAATGTCGGACCCTGGTTTCGAGGGTAAAACTATTTCCACGTCATTGTCTGGTCGTCATTTCCTAGTATAATTTAAACGTGAAAGTGTTCATCCTTTTGCTTATTTTTAATTAAATAAAATTTCACTCACAAGAATTATGGCAAATATCCAACATTATTTTGCAGTGGCGGTAAAAATTTGAAATTTTTGTTCAATATTTTTTTTTTTTATTATTATTATTTTTGTTTTTAAAAGCATGTGTGCCCGCATTTCCTTGTTTTTTTTTTTTTTTTTGTATCACTTTTACGTTATGAATGTGTGATGGTGTCATTAAACACTTAAATCTGTACAACATAATATTTTTTTGTTTTTTAAACTAAAACTTAAGTGAAGAATGAAAGGATCCTTAAAATTAAAAAAAAAAATACAATAATAAAAATCCTTTATATTCATTGGGTTAGTAAAATGAACAACAACCAAGAGAACACCACTTAAAAGCGACTCAAATTTTTTTCTTGTTGTTCTTTTCCCTTTCGTTTTCTCAATTGAGAGTCCTTTGGCGTTGATATTCTGTCTTTATTGTACTTAACCGAGTTTGATGAGGATTTCTCATATACCTCTACCAGCCAAACAAGGAACTAAATAATTGTGTTCCAACTCGAATCAAAGAACACATCAATGGAAAGCCAGTCGCATATAATAATTATGAACTTGTACTTAGGAAAAAAAAATCGTAGGGGTACTTGAGGCGGATACATTGAAATGAGTTGTTTAGAAAAAAAAAAAAATATAAAAGAAACAAAAAGTTGAAAATTAATTTACAGCTCATGGTCAGGAAACACTTTTGATATTGATTCAAATTTAAGACGTTGGTTGTGTCGTGAGTTGAATTTAAATGTGACAGAATACAAAAATGAATCTGAATTAAAAGAAGGAAATGTTTTTGTGTGTGATTAAGTTGAAAGATATTTTCAATATAACTGAATCAACAAAATTATTTGCTTATAATTTAGAAAGACATCAATTAAATTTATTTAATTTAAATTTAAAATTCGAAAGAAAAACGAATTGTCGTTTGTAATAAAACGACGGGAAAACTAAAAGCTTTAGAAGCTTTTGAACCGTCAAATGTGACTTCTAGAGCCAGTCGTTTTCTTGTCGTTTTAGTACAAACGACATTCACCCTTATTCCGCAAGGTGTTTGTTCAAAAACGCCACGCTCTAGAGTCTAGAAGCTATAATTTGCGTCCAATTAAAAATAAAACTTTACAAATATCTTCATTCCGCATTGTTCTCCCGACAACAGTGTGGTTGTTTCACAGAAACGCCAATTGTCATTTCTAGAGCATGGCGTTTTAGTAGTATAAAGTGGCCTCATACAAAGTTTGGGGTTTAAATTCAATATTCTGGTGCATTTGGTGCTAATGTGCATTTTAAGTTTAGTCGAACTTTGCTGAAGTAATTGAAGAGGCTATTCCTTTCTTTCAGTGGTTTATATGGGTACTTATACATGGAATATGTGATACAATCAAGTCTATTGCGAAAAGTACATTCGTTGATTTATGTTTTTTTAATAAACACGTTTTGACTAGAACAAAAAAATAATGAAAATAACTCTAAATTTTATTTAATTAAGAAGTTAATTTATATTTTTAAGTCCGCGCAGAATATGAAAAAAATATTTGCTTATTCGTATTTTATTTAAGAAAGAAAGAATGTCAAATCGAGATGTCTCCATGTTGCAAATCAAAAATGACATTTGATAAAGTTTGCGAACACACCCCTAAGCTGGTTTTGTTTCGCCATAAATTGCACCAAAAAAACATCAACATGGTACCAACATTCAAACAATGAATGTTATTGGCATTCCAAGACTCTGCTTTCTCTACCCATCTACCAATAAAACCCAGCTAAAGTAAAGTAGATCAAGTGATGATCCTATTCTTTTCAGGTCTGGGTTGTATATCAAAACCCTTAAAAGAAATATCTTTTATTGCCGCTCCTCTATCCACAAAAATGCTGATATCCATCTATGGTATCCATTAAGATACAGTCTGAGATTGCAAACGTCACAATGAAAATGGTGCATGGTGGTTAGTAAAACACAGACCAGATATCGATTTAGACTCTTCTGGCAGCTAGTAATTTGAAAAGAGACTTGCACTTGACTCGATTTATTTTGGGATTTCACCTGGGGTCCTATAAATATTTAAGTCATAAGTGTGAATTATAATTTTACAGAAAAATGTAATATTTCTTGTGATTGGTCAGCTGTCAAAAAAAAAATACTTTCAATTTGCCTCCTGATCAATCATAGACCTAAAAATTGACCAACGTTTCCTGAACCTGCCCCATGTAATCATTTTATGCCCTTTTTTAAATGACAGCTGTCAGTATGCAAAAATGAAAATTTCTTAAGGCTTAACCACAATGTGTTGAAATTATTGTTAAAATTCTGAACTCCTTGGTTAAACCAGGACGAAAATGCAGTGGATAAATTAGATTTTTAATTAAATTAATCGTTAGCTAAAGCATTTTTATTACGGAAAATATTTCTACAAATGTTTATAGTTAATTTATCATTAAGTTAATCGTTAAAAACTAAAATTACGTATATTTTATGGCACCGTAATGAACATATTTCTGCATCAAAACATTTTAATTAGACAACCAAAGCTTTACATGTCTGGGCTTTTACTACATAATACAACATTTAACTATAACTCGATTTGCGTCAACATCAAACCGCACCTCACTGAGGAGATGTAATTGAAACCTCCGTTATGCTGTCATAACTTTATTCAAAACAAATTCCACAAACAATTACTTATATAATCAAAAAAACAACAACAAAACAATACAAAAAATACCAAACCTTTCCATCCCACCTGATGCTTGTTGCCTTTGCCTTTTCTCCTTCCTCTTTCTTCAAAACTTTGATTGAGAAAAAAAAAATAAAAAGAACGAACACAGAACAAACGAGATTGATGTGGATTTTATTACTTTTTTTAAACGTCAACTTGTTTGTAATCGTATTGTTGTCTGATAGAGAGGAGATTTCCAAGCGCCTACAACAATGTTAAACTACGTAGTTAAGAGTTGCACAGAAAATTGTTAATGGCTAGGAAGCTTGATCTTCACAGCTTGTGGTTGTGTTTAGATGAAGTCATCTTAAAAAAAAATACAATAACAACAACAAAAAAAAATTATCACGAAACTACAATAAACGACAGCAAACGACGGACGCCGCGACCGACGCGACGTTCCATGTTTAGAAGGTTAGAAATGCCACTTGAAAACCAGAATTTTACTGTTAAAGCGCCCTCTACATGGGTGTTTAATGATAAACTGCAAAAAATATATATTAATGATAATTTTTCACAGAATGTGGTCCGCACATTACTTGCTCGTGAACGTGACATTTTAAGTGCACACCTGAGAACGAGGTATTTAATGATCTTTTTTTTTTCTTGCCTCCAAATTCCTCTCGTACCAAAACCTACCTGGAATGGAGTCTATAAAAAAAAACAGTAAGTGTTATTAGTGTAGGCAGATTTAGGCCAAATGAATTTTACTTTTGTTTTCATTAAGCTTCGGCGATGAGGGTTTAATGGTTTATTTTTGATTATGGAGACTTTAAAACCACACATATCCTAATGATACGATTACAAATAAAAATGAAGGTCACAGTTAATTACGTCATTGCTACTGGTGGAAATTTTGTAGTGTGAAGAACACTACACGTTGTTTGATTGAATCCATGGCTTTTTTTAACTCAAATGAGTCAACTCAACTCAACGCACCTCAGCTAACTTCATTCGGCTCTCACATCAACTTCGCATAACTCAACGCGGGAAAAATTTAAATATGGAAAACTCCATTCAACTCCACTAAACTACACTAACCACATGTGAAATAATCTGAGTTGGCTAAATTGAGTAATTCCGAGTTGTGAAGAGTGGAGCCGCTTTGATACCAGAATGATGCCAGCAACTCAATTCGACTCTCAACTCAACTTTAAGAGTTGTATCTAGTTGCGGTGAGCTGAGTGTAACTTCTGTAAGACCAAAATGACGCCCATAACTCAACTTAACTCGACTCTCAAAAACTGATTAAAATTGAGTTGAGAATCGAGTTGATTTATCACAAATGAGTTGTCTCCAGTTGAGTTGAGCTGAGTAGGCCTGCCTTGAATAACTATAGAGCCGCGTTTTATTATCCTTGCGATCATATCTGGATCAGATCATGCAAATAAAACGATGTGGATAAAAATGGCAGCAGTGTTGTATATCTATCTCTTAATCTTGCATCTCTTATTATTCTCTCCTTATAAAAGCCATCTGCATATCAGATCAAGAACTATTTTTTTTCATAGCCGTGTCTTATTTGTAGTTGGGTAAGAAGCTTTGAAATTTTGAAATAAAGATGGCGCAGAGTCGTATTGAAGAAATCATTTTTTATTTGAAGGTTGGCATTTTCAAGTGCGAAGGATGCGTTCGTTGATTTTTGCTTTGTTTTATTAACACTCAAAACAAAGAAAAAATTACTCCAAATTTGATTTAATTAAGAAAATAATTTATATCTTTACCATCGCGCAGAATAAGAAAAAAATATTTGCTTAATCGTATTTCATTTAAGAAAGAAAGAAGACCAAATCGAGATCACTCCATCTTGCAAATCGAAAATGACATTCGATAAAGTTTGCGAACACACCCCTAAGCTTGTTTTGTTTCGCCATAAATTGCACCAAAAAACATTAACATGGTACCAACATTCAAAAATTGAATTTTCGTAGGAGTAAAATCGTTTTATTGGCATTCGATTGCTGTGGTTTTTACCCATATACCAATAAAACACAGCTCGTGAAAATAGATCCTGATAGATAGTAGGATCACGTGTTATTTTTTTAACGAGGCCTTTAATTAAGTAACTTAAAAAAAATTTAAACTATTCGACTTCAATCAATCGATACAGAGTGTGTGGGCCAAATAACAACAACAAAAAAAAGATGCTTGAATGCATGCTTCTGTGCGTTTTGTAGCAAAGGTGTAGGTTTACCGGAAGATGATGAATGACAAGGCAAGCTATCTGTGCTTATGAATGGAATACAAAATAAGGTTCTTTTTTTATTGTTGAGTTCGAGTTCCAATGAACTTATCAAGAGTTTCCTTTGAGTTTTGATCATCGTAATAAATTCTTTTGTGGATATTATATGAATGAACTCAGTTACAAAGTACAAAAAAATGAGTTGTTGATGATGATGTTGCGTATATTTTACCTGCAAGTATTTTGTACACATCAGTGATTACAGACAGTAAAGGAAAAGGTATGATGGAATAATTTTGCCAAAAGGGAGGAGTCATCATTGCAAACGGAATGCATCATCTAAAGCTCTTAGATAGTGAAATACTGAGTTTTATATTGCAATTGTTTGTTGCAATATGAAATGTTGCGTTAAACAATGATGCAGTTATTAATAAAAAAGTATTCAATAGATTTGTTCGTTAGTTCCTGGAGATGAACCACAATGATTTTGAATTTTCGATTTTTTAAACACAGCTTTTGATTATGAATGATTTTTTTTTTTGATTTCGGGTTTGAAAATTTATTTTTCGAAAACTGCTAATTGAAAAAAATGCTTCAGCATTGGATTGTTTAAGTGTTGTCTGTGTTTTTACTTGCTTTAAAGGGAAAGTATTGATTTCATCTTAAACGTTGACGAAAAGTCGGACTTCTATGTTTTTGAAGACATGTCTGTCAAAACATAATCATCTGGTTAAAATGAGGTAAACACACATACATATTTCAAGTTTATAGTTATAGCTCTAGGGTGCTTTTTAAATCAATTTAGTTTAATTAGGTTTGCTGAAGTGACTAAATGGGGGTTCCATTTCCTCAAGAGGTTTATACTAATCATAGGGAAATGTGGTCCTATGCTGGCTCCTACAAGAAACACAGTTTTTGTTTATTTTCTCGTTTCCGTCATGGACCCTATTAAATCTCTTTTCAGTGTGGTTGAAGAGAAACTTATCGACCTAGTTATCGTCTGGTCAATAGAGCTTAAAATTTTCAACCCATTTAATAGCAATGAAAAAATTTCAACAGGCTTATACCTATACCTGTAATGTCAGTAAGTTTCCAAAGTTTGATTCTCAGATTATACATAATGGTTGGCAGTAACACAAATAGTGAGAAGTTTCCTCTGATGTACATATTTATTTCCTCGTCACCATATCCTCTGCATACCTAAGCTGTGTTTTATTGGTGGGTAGAAAGCACAGCAATGCAATGCAAATAAAATGATTTTACTCGTTCGAACATTCAATGTTTTAATGTCACGCCTTCATGTCACGATCAAAAATTTGAAAAACTAGCTCGGAAAAATGACAAATAGGGCACTATTTTGACATATAGAGCACAATTTTGACAGATAGGGCCATAATTCAGAAAATTTTGGTGCTTTACTTACCAACACCGTAGGTGTAGCTTACATCCCTTTCTATATTTATTATTTAATGGTCTGAACAGGCTGACTAGTTCAGGGTTTTCGAAAATAATCCTTTATTAATCTTGAAACCGCCTGTGTATATGGCCTGCCCATCATCAATTTGCAAATTGATAGTTATTTGTTTTGAAATTTATACAACTGAAAGTAGTATAATGGGTAAGGCACTTGACTGGTAACTCAAGTGACGCTAGTTTAAATCTCAGTGGATACAACTTTAAATACATAGTTTTTGTTTTAAAGATGAATGACTATGGTTCAACTTTTTTTTTATTCAAAAGATTAGATTTCAAAAAATTAAAAAAAATTTCATCTTTAAAAAAAATACACCGAAAAATAGTTAAATTAAAGTGGGTTTCGTTTGGTTTTACGTTATTTTTTCTCTGAATGGAATATTTCCACTTAAAATAATTATTATTATTAATTATTTACTTAACATAACAAAAATGTTTTTTTTTTTTTCTAAACTCATTAGTAGGCAAAAGATAGTGGAATTTTTTTTTAGTAGAAAAAAATTAATAGTTTTTCTCTCTGACGCACGTGTCATTCTTGCCTTTCTTTCGATCGGTCTTCGAGTCCATAATTTATTTTTAAAATAAATTATACATTCATATGACGTTTTTGTTAGTATAAAGCTTTATCTCGCAAATAACCAGGAAAAAGTCCCATACTGCCGCCCACTATCTGTCGGATACAAAATCTACACAGTTTCTATCAACTGCCGGTTGATGTCAGCGACTGCGCCTAGTTCGACACGCAAAAATATCAAAATTTTATATTTGGCTAACCCAAATAGCTTAATCATAAAAAAACGATGAAGGAACAACAACTGTTGCCAACAATTTCAGTTTCCTTTTCGTTTTCGAATGCAAAATTTATGTTTAAAAACAAGACACACAAAAAAAAAATATCAAAACATAAAAAAAAACCTTTCAACGTATTAAAGCAAAAACCTAATTACACGGAATCGCTTAATATTTTTGTATAGAAGAAAATAAAAGAACAAATTTTATTGTCAGGACCCGATGATATCGGGAAAAAGATGCCAAATTTTGCTTGCATTTTCGTTTTTATTTGCCAACGAAGAAGACAAAGAAAGAAAATTCTTGGCACTGACCAGAGTCTGAAACACTCTGTTGTAGAAAAGGGCATGAAAATAGTTCAAATGTTTTTGTATTGTCTTCTAGTATATGCCTCCGATTTTGATTCCGATATTGTGATGTTTAGTGTATAGAATTAAAAAAGCCAATAACCTGCACATATGGTCGCAGTTGATCAAATTTTGGCAATTGAATTTGTTTTTTTTATTTTTTTTTGTGATGAATTTATTTCTATTTTGGCGAACAATGATATATTGAGATTTTATTTCTTGGGTTTTTTTTATAAAAATTATTGCGTTGGTGTTTTTTAAGCAATTAAATTTAGTGAAATATAAAATAAGCTGATTAGTTTAGTCAATGAATACGTAAAACAGGCAATCTTTGGATGTCCTCAGAAACAGCTCCGATTTCGCTGTTTTTTTTTTTAACATTCTTATTTTGTAAGTTTTTGTTTTAAATCAGAAACCTTTGGAAGAAGGGGATATAATTATTAAAAAGAAAATAATATTAAAAAATAAAGAAACAGAACCATATTAAACCGAAAAGCATGCATTTCTGATAAAATTTTAAGAAACGAAATTTTGTGTTTGAATAAATTGGTCTTGAATTTAAAACTCTTTGCAACCGAAACGAAAAATGTGTGACACCCCAAACGATTTATGTATTTTGTACTGGTTTTTTTTTCTTCTGCATAACAAATTTACCCATTTACAAACTAAATTCATTTTTTTGCAAATCAAATTCGCCCTTTTGCAAATCAAAGTATGAATTTGATTTGCAAAAGAATAAATTCGACTTGCAAAAAATGTGAATTTATAGTGACCAGCCATAGTGTGTAAAATTAAAACAGTTCGAGTTTTCGTTCTACTTCTTTAGTATTACTGTAATGTACATATATCAAATGTAATCAAAACTATATTTGTTCAAAGAAATTGCGAATACTTTGAGTCGAAGGCAAACAAATCTAAATTAAAATAGCTATTTCGTGCAGCACCCGAAACGCGTACTTTTTAAATTATAAACTTTTTCATTTTGACATTTTGATGACACATCAGAAACAATAACTTCGTAAAAAAATTGTAGAAGTTAAATACTGTTTTAAATTCTCAAAACAGTCATTGTTCTCTCTTAAAAAAATTCCAAAAAAATATAATTTTAAGACTAAAAAATACGAATTACATTAGTAATCCTAAACTTTTCCGTACCGTTGCAAGAACTTTTTTACGAAAAAGTTTAAAAAATTGATTTTTACCAAAACTTTTGAGAACTAAGTTTTGGAGGTGTTCACTCCATTATTTTAAAAAATCAGTATACCATTGTTCATTGGAACAAAAGTAACATTTTTGTATGAAAATTACAAGAAGGTTCTATTCAAAATGACTGAATTTAAAACTTAAACTAAGTTAAGGTATTCCTCAACTTTTGGTGTTTACAGATTCCAATTATCTTGGTTCTATCAAAAGTAATCGTTTCTACAA
The DNA here is from genome assembly GCA_948107695.1 of Meliscaeva auricollis. Classification (NCBI taxonomy): domain Eukaryota; kingdom Metazoa; phylum Arthropoda; class Insecta; order Diptera; family Syrphidae; genus Meliscaeva; species Meliscaeva auricollis. The sequence continues at coordinate 72,345,742 of OX403618.1, read as the reverse complement.
ATTTCCGATGCCAACGACCACGCCGACAACGGCACACGCACATAAAAATGTCTCGAAAACGTGTTTTCTTTACGTTTCATGATGCAAATTTTGCTACGTGTTATTTTTTGTTTTTGCGCTGAACTGTAAGTTAGGCTTAAAGAAAAGTAGAATGTCTACTGTAGCATGTGCCTGACATTCGTGTACCGTTATGTAATAATAACGATTGTGTTTCTGAACAAAAAAAAAAAAAGATTTTTAGAACAAAGAAAAAATGTACCAAATGTGAATTTTATTTTTACTCCTTAAATAAAATAAAATGTCCATGAAAATAATATGTCCATAACAAATATGTAAAAGTAGTGAATCATTCGATTTTATAGCATGATTCACTCCTTGAACATATTTGTTTTGGAGATTTTTGCCACTAGGATTGTCTTTTTGGAGATTTGTCTGCTGGAGATTTCAGTTTGGGGATTATGCCTTGGGGGAAAATGTCATCAACCCTGAAATCCAGTATTCAAAGGTTTTAATTTTTAAGTTGTGAAACTATCCGACTCAACGTACGATATGTCTTATGTTTGAAAAATCTAATTTGCAACATTATTTTAATTCCCATCTCAACTATTCTGCTGAAATGATTGATTTCACAAGAAAACTTCTACTATGAGGTAATGATATAGCGGGAGATATGACATCAATGTGATGGCAGATTACTGCCAGAGTTCGAGTATGAGACCTACCACAAGCATCGCATTCAAAAATATCTATAATAAGATCATTTACAAATTGAAAATATGCAATATCTCAAAATCAAAAGCTGATAGATGAAAACGGTTTTCATTTTCAAAGTTAGAATACCAAACAAACAGAAAAGTCTTTTTAACCTTTTCTGGAAAAAAATTGTAATTATGTGTTATTTTTTCAATAATTTTTTTCAAAAACCATAAATTGCATTTGGCAAGAAAATTAAAAAAATAGATTTCTGGGTTGACAAATATGTAAATGTGTTGTCGTTGTTTTTTAAATATTTTATTTTCTGTCAAATATCTTTTTTTAAAAAATTGTCCGTCTAAATCCTAAATCCTTTAACACTTGGGATTTCTTTTTGTACATTTTTCTGGGCCTCTTTCAAAAGTCATTTCAGTACCTAACTCTGTCTATTCACATTTAAATACAATATATAATCATATTCATGCACAAAAAGCTTAAACAAATCTATTTCAAAAAAAAAATTACTGAAATTATTTTTACATTATACCCAATAACCTACCAATTTCCGGTCGGTTCAATGTTACAAATAATTCTCTCGAAAATTTTTGTCGATAAATAAATATTTGTGGAACTCAACACATCTTCAAAACACAAATTCTTTTTAAATTATTCGTTTCCTATGCCTTCCCCTAGATAACTTAATTCTTAGTACCCGTCTATAAATTGCTTAATTGAATCATAAATCATCAAATATTATAATAAAGCTTCTGTATAACGAAGACAATGACTGGTTTCCCAAAAAAAAACCTAATTTACCGGCTAAGAACCCATTCATCACATTGCATTGGTTACAACAAAAATATGTATAAAACTAAGTGCAGTTCCTCTATTAAATGAATAATCTAATTGTTTATTTTTTTTTTGTTTTTCTTGTTGCAGATTTTACACAATTTGGGAAAAGTCGACCGGACGGCAGATGAAATTTTTGACGATCATCTGAATAATTTTACACGTCAACAAAACAGTGCCAATAAATTGCAAAAGGAATTTGGCAATTACATACGATGTGTTCGAGGTTTGAATATACAAATTTATCTCATGAGAGAAACAAAAAAAAAAAAAAAAAGAGACTGATAGAAATTGAGTTAACTGCATTCTTTTGAATTGATTTTAGCTATTCAAGCTGCTTCCAAATCCTTAATGGATGCAATCTGCGAAGTATATGAACCACATTGGAATGGATATGATGCCCTGACTGCACAAGCATCCACCACAGAGAGCCTATGGTTGGATTTCTCTCATAAATTGACCGATCAAGTTCTGATTCCACTTTGCACGTACACGAATCAATTTCCTGAAATGAAGGTTAGTTCCTTTTAAAGGCACACACAATCAATCATTTTGTATATCAATTTCTTCCTCATATTCATTTTTTTTGTTTTGTCTCTTTGATATTTTAGAAAAAAGTTGAAAAGAGGAATAGAAAACTCATTGACTATGATGGTCAACGACATTCGTTCCAAAGTGTGCAAGCTAGTAATAGCAAACGCAAAGATGATGTTAAGGTAAAATACAAACAACAACAAAAATCAGCATACCTTTTACAATAAATTAATTTAAATTCAATTTTTGTTTATGTTAATTTTTTTTTTAGATAACAAAAAGTCGTGAACAATTGGAGGAGGCTCGTCGAACTTATGAAATTCTTAACACGGAATTACACGACGAACTGCCGGCTCTATATGATTCCAGAATATTGTTTTTGGTTACAAATTTGCAAACACTTTTCGCATCAGAACAAGTTTTCCACACTGAATCGGCGAAGGTTTGTCATTCATTTTTTTTTTTAAATTATAAATTAAATTTATTATTTTGGATGAGATAATACATTTTTTTGTTGTTGTTTAATTTTTAGATATTTTCGGAACTAGAAACTATCGTTGATAAATTGGCCACAGATTCACAACGAGGAAATAACACGCTAAAGAAATCCACAGGTATGATTATTTGATTTTTAAAATTTGTGATTAAGTACAAATAGTTTTAGGTCTAATAGCATATTAGTTCCAATTTTGAATATTTATGTCTTTATCCTTAGCGCATTTAAAGTATTTTGTTAGTTTCTTAAAAAAAAGGCAACATCATATTCCCGTTTCACAAATTTCTTTGAGAAATAAAATTTGAAAATTAAATAGGTATACGAAATTTAATCCTTCGCTTTAAAAAAAAAAAAAAAATTATATAAAAATACTCTTCAATATTTCAAGTAACACCGCTGCCCTGCTTACGCTTCATCTTGATGTACAGACCCCCAAACCGTGCACCTTTCGCTTTCGCTTTCTAGAATTTCGCTCAGAAGCCCTACACATACAAAAAAAAGTTTAGAATTGTGTCTCCTAGATTCAAAAACAACGTATTCCACTTTTTCTAGTTTTGAGACATAAAAAAAAAAACGTTTTTTGAGACGAGGCCTTCGAGAATGTAGAAATTGATTTATTTTTATGTTTCAGCTTAGATCGTCAATCGTTTTTGCAATGTCAATAACATTGAATGATAGATTTCAAAAAAATTAAGTAAACCGCGTCGTTAACTCTTTTTTAGAAAAGTGGATTACGTTGCTTTTGATTTTAGGAGACACAATTAATTGTGACTAATTAATTTAATTCAATTATTTGTTATCAATTTTTTTGCGGCTACGGCACAAACAGGTTTACCTGTGGGACATTTTAGTGTCAATTTGATACTTTTTCAATCACTCGGACACCAGGACACCTCTTTTTTAAAATACATAATAACTTTTGCACACCTTTTAGAAATTTGGACACTCTGACACAGATAATTTGTTGGAAAAAAAGACCCTTGTTTTGTAGATATTTAAAAAAAAAAGTATAGAACAGTTCTGATTAAAACAACGAAACTCAAAACCACTTTTTTCCCTCTCGGACAGGTTTTTCTGACATTTGCAGAGGTAACCCTATATACAAATGTCATTTTTGTATATATGGATTTCATTCCGATTGCACAAGTTTCTAGACAATTCATCACGTTGCGACAGTCAGGAGCCAGTTATATCATTGAAACAAATCAGTGGAATGGATTTTGACAAATAAATCATTGAAAAATTCATGTCAGTGAACAATTCAAAAACCAAATCTAGAAGGCATTTGAGGTTAGAATTGATCATTGAAAGCAAAACTGACAGGTTAGAAAAGGAAGAGAATGGAACACATCAGTGAACCGATTGTGTTCCAAATTCAGAAATAAAAATCATCTGTTCATTGAAATCGATTTCAATCATTGAAATAATAAAAGTGGTTTAAAAAAAATATTAATCAGAATAAAGTATTTCTTTTATTAAAAAAATCTACAACTCATTTGCTTCATTTTGATACCAAGTACATCGATTGTTATTTCCTCAATCTCTGTTTCTTTAAATCTGAAAACAAAATTTTATCAATTTTATCAATTCATTCCTGAATTCTGTTTTCCCCGTATCGTAGACTTAAGGCTAAGTGACGCTTTGTTCGTTAAAAAATACTTAATTTTTTATGCTAGAAGTAGTTCCAATCTGTTTTTTTTTTGTAAGATATTTTCAAGCTGTTTGCAGACAACAATGTACAAACAAAAAATTGGGTTTTGGCATTTCCCAATATTTTGAGGTTATATTAAAAAAATTATCAAAACAAAAGTTGTTCATCTTTTTACTATTTATTGATAGCATGTCTACTTTTGAAAGAAATCGTAAAAAAAAACCAAACTTGCCACTTTTTCTCCCACACATTTCTTTCTTTTAATTTGTTGGTGACATGGTGAGCAAATAATTGTTCTCCTTTCCTTTCCTAAATTTTTGCCACCAACCATATCCTGCTAATAATTTTGTTAACTCTGTCTCAAACTACTAGTAGCGAAAGTCCAGTTTTAGAAATAAAGGCCTAGTAACTAACACTCATAACCATTTCCTGTTAGCAGGAATGTAAGGGACCTACAATTTTTTGCCATTTTGGAACGGCTAGCTGAGATGCACTTTTTTTGACAAGCAATACTCTTGGAAGTTTTATCAATTCCTCGCAAAAGACAGTACCCTGCAAACAAAAATCAAGATTGTATAAGCTGCGAATCGATCCCAGATCTCCGACATAACTATTACTCATTGATATACGGTTTCTGCACCATTGCATTTACATATATACTTGGCTACTGACTGTATCTATATACAATTTAATACATTTTCTAAATTAAAAAAAAAAACGAAAAATAAATCCCTATTATTTAAAAACATTTTACAATTATGTACATTATCATCTCTTAGTTATTGCTAGAATATTTACTAAACTTAAGCCTTTTTTCAAATTTATAAACAAAACAAAACAATTGTGCATGTATCGAAATGAAACCAAATCTTTTTTTAGACAAGAATTATAAAATTTCCAAAGCTAAATGTAATTTTTTTTCAATGTCTCACGCATCTTTTAAAATTTTATTTTTAATTTTTTTTTCATAGCAAATGCCATTAAACCCAGCCCAGTGCAATCACCAGTTAAACTAAACAACACAAACGCCAATAACAGCAGTTACCAAAATCAAGTAACAACAAATGGCTCCAGCAATGCCAATAGTCGTAAGTTGATCTCAAAACTTATACAAAACAAAAACACACACAAAATTCTCCTTTAGTTTTTTTGGTTTCCTTATAACTTTTTTTTTTTTTTAATTTGCTGTATTATTTTTCTTTTTTGTTTTAAACTTTGCTTTTTATTTCAAAAAAAATTTAAGGAAACATCGGTTTTTAGATTGAAATTGATGTCTTTTTATTCATTTATCCATTATCCATAAACATAACAACTATAATACTCTTTAAATTTAAAAAATAAACAAATTATTTTATTTATCTTTAATACATATTTAATTTACAAAAAAAAATCTTTAATCAAAATTCAATCTAAAAATCTTTAGCTTGCGAATGATTTCTCATTTTCTTTAAGAAAAACTCGTAACATTTTTTTAAATAATTTAATGAATAACTAATATAAATTAATTAATTATTTATATTCTTTTGAATGTTTTGAACTAAAAAAAATATACTAAGCATGCTGTTGATTTGTTTTTCCGTTTGTTTTGTTTTTTTCGTTTGTTTTGTTTTTTTCTTTTTATTTTTATTTGCTATGCTGTTGTTCTGTATTGCACGTGAGAGCAGCATCATCCAGTCCTAGCTCACAACTCGAACAATCATCACCAAGACTTGATTCAATTTCTCCAACGCCAGACACAACTCCAGTCGAGAGTGTAGATATCATCCAGAAAGTGACAACAGAACAACGTATCAGCCTGGCGAGTAGTAGTGGCTCGGCCCCATCATCGCCGACAACTGCACCTCAGCGATTGTCTTCAGCAGCGGCGGCTGCCGCTTCAATAGAAGTCGATGATGAGCCATCTTACCAAAATACAGCTGCAATCATTTCTGTCCAACAGCAAAATTCAATTAAACCACCATTGAGAGGTGGAGCCTACAACAACATTGCTGACAATCAGCACAAGATTGACAATGAAACGCTTAATAGCCCGAATGCGAATTCAGCAGCCGCTCCAACACCAACACAACAACAAGCAACCGGCCCTCAGCCAGCTGATATCACAACGACAATTCAAAAAAAGACGAAAATAACCGAAACAACAGATGACGGCGATTTGAGGACAACAACAACAACGACGACCACAACAACCGATGAGGCAAACAACGTGATGAAAACGACGACGACAAAACAACAACAAGTGAATGGAAATGGAAACATCACGAAAGAAGAACAACAGGATCAGGACGACAATGCGATGGCATTAGGAGGTAATGACAATGGCACACCAAAAACGGAACCATTTTACGATGTGCCACTGGGCGGCGGCGGTGAGTAGGTTTTGAACAATCTTGTGGAAAAAAAAACGAAAACACTTTCCCACACAGATTACATAAACTAAATTTAATGTTTGTGCAATATATGCGGAGAAGATGCACGCGTTTTCCGAAATTTTTCTAATTCTAATTAAAAAAAAAAATTGAAGCAGTACATTTTGAAATTTTGTATTCCGTTTAATTGAAAATTAATTAAAAAAAAAAACGAAAAAGATGTTTAACCCTACTAAACATACACAAAGTTGTTTGTGGCTTGCTCAGAGACAAAATACAGATAAACAAAATATTGTTGTATATTTTATTTATTTTTCATTTTTTTTTTTTTATTAAAGAGTTTTTGAAAAATAATTTCTTTTTTATTTTAAAATTTCAGGCGGTTCAACAACGGAACTTCCACCTGGAGTTTTGTATCGTGTGAAGGCGACTTACGGATATGTCAAAGAAGACGCAGACGAATTGAGCTTTGAAATAGGAGACATTATTCGCGTTATAGAATATGACGATCCTGAAGATCAGGTAATGCTATGTTTTGAAATTCAAATATAATCTAGTTTAACAGTTTTTAGGATTAGAGGCACTTGACTGCCCTGAGTTATGTAGTCGGGCCAATATTGGTCTTACATTTGAACTTAGGTTTACAGAAAAGGTCAGAATCCTAAAGCTAGGACCGGTACTAGTCCTAAGAAATCTGTAAATAGTTGTCGTATGATGATTTTTATGCAATTTTCTTACCTGGTTTTCGTTTACAGAGTCAAAACTTCTTGGAGTACAAGATTGTAGTTCAAGATTGAGTGTAGCCGCGAGCTACCGCGAAAAGCAAGAAGAAAGAGTTCAAAAGATTTGATTCTTTAACCCGAAATTTTAAATAAATTTAAAAGAATCACAACCACAGGCACTGAACGATAATACTTACGACAATTTCTCGAGTTTCTTCAACTCTTGTAATTTCAATATTAACATCTTAAATTATTTATAGTCTTCATAGTCACAAAATATACGTACTGCCAAAAACTAGTTTTAGCTGAATATAAACATCAATAATGAGTTTTTCTGCCGTAAAAATGCAAATGCAAATGTAAATGATGAATCTTTGATTTCTTAAACTGGTATACCGGATCGATTATTTTAAAACGGACATTCTTTAACAATTGGAACATAAATAATAAATCATTTGGCATCACTAGGTGATTTTACCAGAAAATTGCAGTTAGTGAGTTTTGGTTGTCAACCGACGTATACCTTTTGATGTATAAAAAAATTAATCACAGAAAAGATAACTTTTTGTTAATATCTGCGATGGAAGCACCATATTTGTTAAATTCCGAGTAAAAAATCTTGTAACTTATATAAATAAAAGGTCAGAAAATGCTGGTCGTACAAAGTCAATTGAAGAATAGAACATTTTTTTGTTCAATATATATTTTTAATGAAAGCACACTGTACACTCTCCAAGCAACCCATCGGGTTTGCATCTGATCTTGACAATCTTCATGCTTTTGTCTTATAAAACAGAGCTGGAATCATTAAGGTCTTAAGCTGCATATTTAGACATTTGTTCTTCATTCGGTTTTCAGTGAAGCATTAACATTTCCACGCAGATTTTATGAGTGAGAGGTAACCGATTCATAGAAATCTTGCGAGTAGTAGACTACCTTAGTCTCCCTGCATGTATTGTACAATTTTTTTTTTTTTTAACCGCTTTGGTGAGGGTAACCACAACGCCACAAACTCACTGATAACAAATACTACCCTTACAGATATTTTTAGTTTGACCAAACTACTGGCAGACAGTCCTGAGAATTTTGTATTTGCATTTGTATCTAGGTAGACTAAAGCCGGTATTCACGAGCACTCATCAACCTATATTTACGAAGGAATAATAGTGACTGGTGAGCGTTGACTCTGATAAAATCATCTTACTTAAGTTATGAGCGCTTGGTAAATACCGGCCTTAGTTTGTGAAATATTCCCATAAAACATAAAAAAATACACAAAAAATGAGAAAATTTTAAATACAACGATGAGCTTGAACTAAGAGTAAAAGGTTGAGAATTAATTTTATTTTCTAAATGAAAATGGGTAAAAATGTATGGGATCTGTTCCAAATGTCTACCATAAACGAGGCCTATATCACTGAATAGGTCTTTACGCATTGAGAATTAGAGATCTGAAAAAGAAGTAAAAAGGGTACATAGAAATAATTTTTAAAAACACGGTTAAAACTACAAAATTGACTGCCGAAATTACTTGAAAAATTGCAACTTATGTAAGATGAAAAATGGGGTTCATTCTATAATACACGTAATACGTGTATAATCGCCGCGCTACCTAATTAAAGCTTTCTTTAGCATTTTTTAATGAAATTGAAACTCTAAAAATTGCTAAAAGATTTTCTATTACTGAACATTCAGAGACTTTTAAAATTATAAATTGTTTCTCATTTCGTCCCTTAACCCACGAATTAATTCACTTTTGGAGGAATGCTTTTACTGTCTCATGCGACCATTCTTTTATTTCTATGCACCCTTTGGACTTCTTTTCCATATGTAATTATATAGGTCTATTCGTCTATAATGTAATTATATGTTATTCCCTGCCTAAGAGAGAGTATTTATTCTCTCCTAATTTTGACATTAGAGGGTTTTTTATTAATTATTAATGATTTTTTAAAGAAGCAGATCTTTCATTTATTTGCTGAATTCATGAGCACTTGTTCAACTTCTTTGCTGGCAAAAAATACTATTTGCCAATAGCAGTCTTTATAATAGCCATCATTAACATCAAATGTCAAGTCCTTTGCTTTGGATTTGTTTTCTACTTGGGTTTTTTTTTTAATTTTACAAGTTCAGAAAATAAAAATCCTAAATTCCATTCGGAAAGTACGTTAAATTACAAAAACTTTTTTTGGGTCTGAAAATCATTTTCTCAAAATCTTATAATTTTAACAACTTTATTTAATTAAAGAATAAGTTTCTAATGTCATATATTCTTTTCCATTTCAGGAGGAAGGTTGGCTCATGGGCCAAAAGGAAGGCACACAAGAAAAAGGACTCTTCCCTGCCAATTTCACACGACCAATATAAGATACTGAAAGGCTTATCCATCAGCCATTACCATCAAAAGAGAACAAAACAAAATAAAAATTCAAATAGAGAGTAGTTAAATTTTATTTCAAAATTCTCTCGTTGGCCAGATTTACGAGTGTGTGCTTATATTTTGTAGAAGCAAAAACTAAAACGAATTAAAACAACAAACAAAAAAAAAATAGGAAAACAAAAACAAAACTAAAATAAAAAGAAAAAATTGATAGGAAACAAAATTTTTTTAATTAAAAAAAAAAAAAAGAAAAAATTACAAAAGTAAACCTCTTGTTATTGCGAATATATTTTTTAGTCAATATTTTTCCTGTTTTCAGGTTAAATGTAAGTTGAGAGCTAGAGTTCTTTTTTTTTAGAATTCATTTAAAAAAAGAATATAAAAAAAAATTAACAAAGAAAAAAACACAATAATTTATTTAAATACAAGAAAAAAAAAGTGTTAAAATAATTTTTTTACATAAAATAAAAAAAAAAAATCCCACAAAATATCAAAAGAGAATATAATTTAGGTTTTATAATTGAAAAAAAAATATACAACTCTCTGATGGAAGAACCAACAAAAGAACACACTCGAACAAGTTTATTTTCTGTCTCATTAAAAAAAAAGAAAACAAATGTTTGTTTTTGTTTTATCTATATTTTGTATTATTCAATTTTCGTTTAAAATTGATAACAAATCCATTGAATCATTCATATCATAATATAAACACACCAACACGCGCATATAAAGATTCAGAAATATATTGGTTAGGCAAAGAACAGAAAAAAAGGAAGTTTTTAATAATTTTTTTTTTTGTTTTCAAAGATAAAAGAAGAAGAAAATAATATTTACCAATTTTTAAATTTTATTAACACTACTTTTATCGTTGTTATATTATTATATTCTTTTTTTTTTCGTAGTAGAAAACTAATATATATATATATACATAAATGTTATTTTTATTTGTCTGGCAAGGAACGAACAAAAATGTATAATTAATTAATTTTTATTTGTACTTTACATTTTTTTTTGTTTCATTTTATTGTGTAATTCATAAGAAAATATTGTTTTTAATTGTTTTATTATTGCTATAATTACAACAACTAGATACACACACATACACATACACATACACACATGGAACTATTATAAAAAAAAAAAACAAACAAAAATATGAATACATTATTAATTTAAACTACGTCTATATAATTTTTAATATTATTAAACAAAAAAAAATAAATATCTTATATAATAATAAATCATACATCATTCAATAAAGAAGTAAAAAACAAATAAAATACCAATAACAAGCGAACAGTATACAGTAAAAATAAAAAAAAAAAACAAAAAACAGAAAACATACGTTTTGAGCATATTTTGTGGTCCTTTTTTTTTTTTTGTTTAACAGAAAAATGTGTATTTATTTTATTTTAAACAACAAATTTATTAATTGAAAAACTGGAAAAATAAAACATTAATATATACAACACTCATATATGTTTTATTTATTACTATATTTTCAGGGAAATTATCGCTCGAGACTGGGGCGTAGCTGATGAGGTAAAGCTCGTATAAATTAGAGAGCCCCCGAGATAGAAAGGACCTGTTGTTGTAAAAATTGCCATTGAGATTAATACAAAATAAAGTTTTCGTGAGACTTCGAAGTTTAGGCAGTTAAAATAACATACGAATAACAAAAACTTACTTATGATTATTATTATCTCAGGGCAATTAGTTTTGGGCCGGCAAAAATAATTAACAGCATTTTATTCGTGGGAATTGTTGAGTGCCATTCCCTTTACTCATATCCCAAATTCCCAACGAATCCCATTTGAGGTTTGACCACCATTTTGAAAAGAACTGCATCAATATTGCAATTTCGGGTTTCGCTCTATCTATTAAATTAATTTAATTAAACATATTCTCGTCTGCTTTCATTTAATTTTTTTTTTTAAATCAATCCTATTTAGGCCTTGTACGCTGCTGACACGCAACGAAGAATCCTTTATAAAAATCAACCTACACTCCGTCTCGAATGATTACGAATAGTCATTTTCAGCGATATTTTTCAAACACTTTTTTTAATCTGAAAAAAAAAAAACAAATGCAAAATGAAAGAAGGATAATAATGTTTATGTTGTAAATAGTAAACTGGGAAAAAGTTGATAAATTAATATTTTATTATGGTTTTCGCAAAAAGGGTCGTAAATGTACCTCTTTTTTGTCTCACTTGATTGCTAACAGTTAACAGTGGCCTAATCTAACTCTTAACATATTTTAAATCGAATAAAAAGTGTTATAGTATCAAGGCTTTTACAACCTACAAGATATAGCCTCATAAAATCCTCAGTTTCGGCTAAAAGAAATTTAATAGCTAAGAGGAAATCGCCCAAAGTCGAGGTTCCTATGAATTTGGCATATCCATCTGTTTCTTAGCCCACCCGAATGGAAAAGGACACACTGTTGTATGCAGCTGATTTAGGGGCCCTTAGATCTATGGTAAAAATTAAAAAGGAATTGCCAACATAGCCACAACTCTTGAGAAATGACTTGTAAGAGTAAGAAAAGCTAACAATTTTTGGCTCTCTTTAAACAAATTAAAGCTTTATTTATCGTTCCGGAGTGTATTTTTGCAGTATTGTTTTAAAATGCATACCTGAATACCAGTTGGTATTTTTAAGTAAACACGGTAATTGTTCAAGTTTTGAAAATTTGCTGGCTCTGCAACATTTTTGTACGTTTTCCTAAACTTACCTGTTGGGACGACACGTTCAAAAATGTTCACTTTTGCATTTGTTGCAAAAAGTGACTTATGTAGTAAAGGCTTATAGACTGAAGCCACTATTTATCTTACTAGGGCCATTTTTGTTTATGTCAAAAATACAAAAATTGTTACATAGACCTTAGATCTTTTCTTTTCACAGGAAACAAAGGGTGCTAGTAAGAAAAAAGGTTTGCACTTTTCGCAAAAAGGTGGCAATTGTAGTTCCACCTTTAACTATAACGGAAACTTTTTGCAAAAAGTACAAAAGAGAACATTTTTAAATTAATTTTTCCTGATTATTTAACTCGGAAAAAATTTCAAAAATATGTCAAAAATCTAGGTTTTTTGACGAATTGTTTAAAAAATTTCTTAAGCTAAATAGTGAGTAAAATAAGTTTAAAAATTTTCATTTTTGCAAAAAGTGTTCGTTGATCGTTGTAGTTAAGGCTTAACAACGGACTTCAGAGCGATATGTCAAAAACTTTAGATCTTGGATTCTGAAAAAATTGGCATATTTTTTCCGCAAAAAATGGACCTAGTGAGAAAAAAATATATTTTAGCTTTGCAAAAAGTGGCCATTGCAGTTGAGCCTTAAGGGTTAATTACAACAGCCACTTTTTGCAAAAAGTGCAAAAGTGAACATTTTCAAACTCATTCCTGACTATTTAACTTAGGAAAAATTTCAGAAATGTGTTAAAAACTTAAGATTTTGCATTCTTAAAAAAATGGCAAACTTTTTCTCGCAAAAAAATGGACTTAGTAACAAAAAAAATTAGTTTACTTTTGCAGTTTTGCAAAAAGTGGCTATTGTAATTAATTAAGCCTTAAGAAATAACTACATCGGCCACTTTTTGCAAATGTGCAAAGATGAAAATTGGTATCAAAAACCTTAGATTTTGGGTTCTGAAACAAGCCGTATACTTTTTTCTCAAACAATAAGTGGACCTTTAAAGAAAAAAAGTAAGCCTCATTTTGTAAATTTTTCGCTGTTTTAAAACAAGTTTTAAGAAGTTCACTTTTGCAAAGTGAAAACTTGTAAGCTAATTTTCATGACTGTTTTTATTCTGCGGAGCCTTTCTTGCTAAATCCCACTACGCTGCTGAAGCGAGACGAAACATCGTATACAAAAATCACACAACGAAATCGTAAATGAAAAATTTTGTTTTTGCTTTTCCATTTTTCGAATAAGCCAGCAGCGAGAACCTTTAACAATAATAGGGGTATTCATGAAACCTTGGTAAACGTGGTAAACCTGGTAAAAGTGAAAAACGTGTCAACATTTTTTTATGAAAATGAAGAATTTGGTTGGTAAAAGTTTACCATCTGTAAATGGTAATTGTGGATAACTTTCAACGTTTAGTTTTCGCCAGCTTATATATAACCAGCCACAAACATGTAGCTAGTTAGCGAAAACAAGAAAAGAACCATCATTTTCTCCAAATAATTCAAGTATCAATACATAATTTACACACATTTACCCAAATTGATTTTAGGGCGTTCATGAAAAATGCGTGGTAAACTTTCCCATTTAAGCAGTTGGAAAAGTTTATGAGGTTGCATGAATACTCCTAGTGGGTTTTCGTTGAGTTGGAAAATAACTCTTCAATTTGTTACCCCCTTAAGTTCTTTTGCAATCATCTTATATTAGAAAACAAGTGTCGGTTCTAAGTGTACTTTAGAAGCTTTGTTCAACTACCAACAGATGGCCATGAAACAAAACTATTTTTTGTATACAATTCTGAAATAAAATCAATGTTTCAAACTCATATCGATTAAAAAAAGTTAACCCATGTAACAAACAACAAAATGTATTCTATTTTTTGCATTTCTTTTCATTATAAATAAAATAATAATTTTTTGACATTTGCATTTTTTTTCGCCATCTAGGCATTACCATATCCAAAATCACCCATCTGACATATCCAATTCGCCTTAAAAGCCAAAAAATGAAACAACAAACTTAACGATCTGCAAAAATCTTCTTTCGTTCTCCTCACACTACAGCAAGTCCGAGTACGAGTAGTAGTGTATTTGAGAAATCCGCCATATTGGAGGCGGCATTCGTCATTTTTTCTCAGTAGACCTTTTTTATATGAACTTTTCTCATGTTGTGATTTTGTGTGTGAGAGTTTTTTGAGATTTTTGTAGGAATTTTGTGTAAATTTTTTTCTCAAATTAAAATTAAAATATAATTCACGGGGCACCGCAACAGAGACCTCCATAAAGGACTTGGCCAAACGCCTGTTGGGGCCCCCAATTCAAGTGCCGGTCCTTACAATCGAAATTTTCCAAAAAAAAAAGAAGAAAAATCCCTTTTTCACATCATCGTCGTCGGTCGTCGCTCGCCTTCGTTTCGTAGTCGTTGTCGTCTTTTCCTACTTTTTACTTTCTCGTCGGTATATTCAATTCACGAGACTCCCCCGTTGGAAAGAAAAAAAAATATAAAAAGTTTGTTTCATTTTTTGTCTCTGCTCTGGGAAGAATTTTTTTTTGTAACAAAAAAAAGTGTAAATTGGAAAATTGAATTTTTCCAAAATCTGAAAGAAAATTTTTCATATTTTCTCGAATGGCAGTGCATTAATAATTTTTTTTTTTTTCATATTTGGACCTCGCCCGTCAAATACATTGTTTTACGTGTGTGTTCGGTTTGGTTGTGTCGTGTGCGTGCGCACATACGTATACGCAAAGAAAAATATCTTATATATCGCTCTCATTCTCTCTCTCAATTGAGTGAGACAAAGACCAACATAAGGTCCATCATACAAGAAACGGCAGTACTAATAAACGATACTATTTTCGTCCTTATTCGGCGTTTTCATTTTCGTCCGTCGCTTGCTGAAGAGGAGCACCAGTTTAGCAAAAGCAAAGGCACACACCTCTATACACACAATACGTCACGCATCCATTGATAACCGCCGTCGCCGCCGCCACCGAGCTGTGAAATGAAACACTGAAAAAAAACCGTTCTACTCCTCGTCCTCATCCCAAAATTCCCTACTGCTGCTTCATCTACGAACGGTTTTTGTGCTGATATACACTTCTTCCATCAGAACAGCAAGAGGAGCAGGAGATAGAAACCAACATACAAAACCACCCCCATCCCTCTCGTTGTTTCACCACGACCGACCGACGTCTCACACCCTTTCTCCGGGTTGTCGTTCTTGTCGTCGTCGTCGTCGTTGTCGTTGTCGGTACTCGACGAAAGAAAATCTCATTTTTTTGTTTCGACAAAATATACGAAGAAATAAACAAAAAAATAAAAAAAAAATTTTAAGAATTCGTGGCCGTTTCTTCTCTTTACACAGTGTCCCATGTTTGTGTGTGTGTATTAAACAAAATAAAATAAAAAAAAAATAAGAAGAAACAAGTGAAATATAAAATTAAAAAATTATTTACCGATATGACAAATAAACCGTGTAAATAAGGATCAAGAGAGTTTTTTTGTTTTTTGGTTTTGTTGTTTCGAATTCGCCCCGATTTCTCTCCACACAATAGAGGAAAAAACGGGATATTCTTTTTTTTTTTTTGATTTGATTTAATTCATAATTCACAAACGAATCCCGATCCCAAGTGCGTGGGGTGCTCCACTTTGAGTTGCGAATGCGAATGCCAAGTGTGGGGTGATCCTAGGAAGAGAGACCCGTTCATTGTCGTTTGTCTGCTATAAACGCTGGAATCGGATTTGGTTTTCTATACTAAAACTCGAGAAAGAACAGACAGCACGTGAGTCATAGTCATAGATAAAATGTGCAATTAATTATTTAAATAAAACAATTAAATGGAGAACATGATTATGTATATTTTTTTTTTATTCGCTATTGTATGTTGGTACGGTTTTTTTATTTACTGACAATTTTGTTTTTTTTTTTGTGAAAGGAAGGAAGAAAATATGAGGTGGATCTGGAAAAGATAGGGAAGCTAGGTAGGTAGGTGGCAAGGGGTATGCACAAGATGCTATGTGTACCTATAATAAATTTCTAGTTTCTCGACTCGATTCGACTATAAGGTTGATTTTTTTTTAAGAAAACACAAATTTTGAATTAGAATGTTATTTTTTTTATTTTTGTTTTTGTTTTGTATTTAAAAAAAACTGACGGATACCTACATAATTCTTGTTTCTTTGAAATGAAGAATGGAATATTCCTAAATTTATCTAGATATATGTACATTGCAATTTTGTGCAAAAAAAAAAAAGAATGAAAATGCAGTCTACTACAACACAACACTAGATATCTCTGGAGTAGATACACAAAACCGATATTATTGTTGGGCCGAGGAACGAGGAATGAGAAGAGAGCCAATGTACCTACCTATCTTGTGTGGTGGTGCCACCTTTTGTTTTATCCTGTGCTAGCCGGACCCCCACACCATTTGGCGACGACGATGACGACGACGACCGACAGTAGTGGCATGGAATTGTCTTCTTCTTTTTTCTACGATTTTTAAAATAATAATTTTGTTACCAATAGTTTTTTTTTTTTGTTTAATTTTAGGATGATGGGTTGATAGGGGGAGGTGTGGGGGGAAGGGGATACCTTTTGTTTTTATTACAAAAACAAAATACATGGGTATATTTTTTGCTTTTACTCTCATTATATCGTATTTCATAGATTGATGAAGCGTTTGATTGAATATATTTGTTTTTGTGTGCTATTAAAATAAAAGAAAAGGGGAGGGAAAGCAAGGAAGGTGCTGGAGCAGCAGCGCCTTCTTTTATGTTTGCGGGGGAGATGTGTGTGTTTTTTTTTTTTTTTAATTTTTTTCCTATTGATGATGTTGGATAGAGATGCATTTTAATGCGGGGCTAGGTAGGTTAGGTATAATATAAGTTGGTCGATGTTTATGTCGGTATGTATGTAGGTAGGACCTACCTAACCTATGGATTTTTATTTATGATATTAAGGATGTTGAACTGTTTTCATTTTATACATAAATGTTTGTGTGTACAGAGTATGCATGCATGTATGTTTGTATATGTAGGTATAAGTAAAAGAACCTACTTAAAGTAGGTTGGTATATCGGTCCTTATATTGAATTTTGTAAAGTGAGTCACCTAAAGGATTTTTGAAACTAGAAAATATTAAGATTTTCAACTTGGTTTGGGCCGGTTACAACGATGAGGAAAATGAAACTGGAAAAATATTGTAGATAATGGATCTTTAAGTTTGTTTTCAACCGATTTGAAAAACAAATAAGTAGGTCAATTTAAATAACATTCTAGTCGCAAGACTGAAATTAAAATTACCTTCTAGCTAAGAACAAAAACCCTTAAATATTCAAAATTATAACCTTATTTCGCTAGGCTGTAATTTTGTTTACAATTGTAACCAAGAACTAATAATTTGGCAACACTGATCAGAGGTCCACCCTTCATTTAAAACATATTTTATCTTTTTTTAAATGCATTCAGAACAGTTTTCTGATTTAACTCGTTGAACACAGCTTCAGTGAACTGTGGTAGGTACACCTGTACAAAATTTTCAAAAGATATTTCAAATAAAAATCATTGGCTGGTTTTCGGAAAAACGATTTTTCAAAAAAAAAAATCAATTTTTTAAATTTAAAAAAAAAAACGATTTTCAAAAAATGTTTTTGAAAAAAAAAATAGTTTTCATGAAAATTTAGACATTTTTCAAAAAAAAATGACAATATGCCGTATTCACAGTATCACAGATGTTATCTAAGTCGTTGCTAAGAAAGACTGGGGTTTATCCTATACAAATAACATAGGATAAACACCAGTATTTTTTTAGTAATGGCTTAGACAATATCTATGAATGCGGCCCAACGATATTTTTACGGAATCGTTAGAGAATGTGGAAAAATTAAAATGTTGGGAATCGTGTTATAAGATTTGTCGCTGTCGAAAATTAAAGAGAGAATGTTTTCATTCATTCGAATGCATTCTTACTTTTGGTAAATAATAGTTAATCGAACCAACTCATAAAGTAGAAATTCGAAAATTTGCACATACATACATATACATAATTTTTGTCCACCAAAAAAGTTCGTTTGTCCTCTTTCCGTTAAAAAAATATTTTATGTTCTTTTTACTTGCGATATAGTATGTGCATAATGTAGGTATACTAAAGGGCAAGTTTAGGATTCATAAAAAAAATCGAACTCGAGATAACAATCAGACATGTCATTACGATGATAGAGAATGCGAAAATAGTGGGTCCCGCAATTCTATCTGTCTGTCTGTCTGTCTGTCTCGAGCTACAGCCTAAACACTGAATTTTTTTTTCAAATTTGGTTTTCCTAGAGGGGAAATTGAAATCTATTCTTTTTAGGACCACAACTAACAGTACCGGCCATATAACCATTAAGGAACAGTTAAGTTTTTTTAAAAACGGCTCTTACGATGTTGATTAAAATTTTTGTGTCTACTTTTGTTAAGGTTCATACTTTTGAAATGAAAAAAAAAAAATAAACTGACGTTTGGATTTTTAAAAAATCTTTCAAAGTTTTTTTTTTTTTGAATCAATTTTTCGAAAACGGGTTACTGTAATTTTTAGATTAGCATTAATATTTTCTTGAAAATGACACACCAACTTTATTTTTAAATTAGGTGTGCGAATTTTTATATGTTTATAAGAAATTAATTTTCTTAAAAACGACTCTAACGATTTTCAATTTTTTTTCTAAAAATGTATCTTTCTTAACCAAATTAAATGGCATACTTAGTTTGAAGCTCAAAACAAGTTAAGAAATAGTCGATGTCAATTTTCTTATAAATTTTGACCCTTAGAGCAAGTACGTGCTCCTTAAGGTCTACTTTGACCCTTAGAGCAAGTACGTGCGACCCATTCGTGCACTTCATTTTTATAGAAAGTCTGAAAAACTGGAAAATCGTGTAACATCCCAAATCATAACATATCTCCTGTTGTAGTCGTATTTACTTCGTTTTAATTTCAATAGATTCAACATTTCTTTCTTTCAAAAACAATTACATACTCTAATAAATATAGCCAAATCTAAAATTGCAATATGAATGCAGTTTTTTTCATGAAGGTAGCCAAACGTCTAAAGCGGCCCATACACACGACACTTGTGCACACACCGGGGTGTACTGAAACGTGTATAGGCTAGTGCGCAAACTGATTCAGGGGTCAGACACGGTTTTAGAAAAGTCAAACTTGTTTAATTTTTGGTGTCGATGCTATGCCACCGGTGCGTGCACAAGTGTTGTGTATGTGGGCCGCTTAATGCGATTCGATGATTTTTAAGGGAATTGCCGCCAAGCTATTTCCATCAATTAAAAATGCAGTAAACTATTTGGAGCTTAGTAGCTCTGAGCAAAAGTTGCAATGCATTTTACTTTGAGTAAGAAAGATCAAAGTTAACAAGTACTAGTCAAGATCTTTTCAACGATATAGGTCACAATGTGTTACAAAACCAGGAACAAAACCCCAAGGAATAGTAAAACATGTTTTTTTTTTCCTTAGGAAGTAGGGGGAGTGGGGCTGATGTGACATTGATTGTAATTCACCTTATTGACCGCCTAGTAGGTTTATGTTCCACTTGATTTTATTAAATTTTTTAAAGTTTTTGACCATTAACAAATTCATAAGTTGCACTTTCATTTTCCCAAAGAAGGAAGATAACTTTTTTCAGCCACGAGATATTATAGAATTTATGCCTCTACAAAAAATTGATGCACAAGTCGAGACCTTTCCAACTATGTATGTGTTACACCTATGGGAAGCTTCCCATACAAAAGTGTCCATTCTACTTTCATACTAGGTGGAATTTGTTATTGAATGTAGTGTAGTTGTTAACAGAATTTTCCATTTAACCACCAAGGAATCCTCGCCACAATTTTTAAGAAATTAAATTTGAAAGCTTATTACTGTGAGGATTCGTCTTAAAACTACCTTGTTCTTGTTTATTTCTGTGAGTCTGATTTTTGTTGCATATTCCCTTTATAACCATGACCAACTGATGGGATTTCCCAATACTCATTCTATTACCAATATTTGTTCTCTTTAGAGAGCTGTTAGGTCTTTTTCCTTTTTTGGAAGCAAGCTAATTTTGAACAACTTTGCCTTTGCGAGCTTATCGTATCTGCATATGCGTACATTAATCAGAAACGTTATCAGTTTTGTTGGTTGGAAATTCTTAAATATTTGAACTGAAAACCCAATCACTTTCACTTTAAATAAAAACAAAATTTGGTTTATATGACCTTTGGCCAAATTTGTATTATCTTTTACTTGTTTTGATATAGTAAACCATTGAACAATAAAATTGGGGCGTAATATATAATTATGTATTATTTTTTTTCTTTTTTGAAAATCAAATTAATCGTTACAGTGGGGAAAAAAAACAGATTGAATTGCATTTTATGATGAATTTGTCTCATGTGGTTGGATTAATTTTAACAACAATCCTACGCGTAATGGATGCGAAGAGTTCATGAACTATAGAAATTAAACAAGATGTGATGCACTCTATGCCTTGGTTTTTGCTTCCTTTGTCTTGTTTTAAATTTCTTTTATACATATATATTTCTCTTCTTCGTAATGGGGATGGTTGCTTTTAAGTATTAACCCTCCGTCGCCCCCTTTTCCTCCACTCTTTTCCCACCCCCCATCCTTGTGCCTCCAGTTATGTTCTGTTTTCATAAGTTAGTGGGTGTAGATACATGAGGTATATATCATAATGAAAAGGCAAGACCCTCAAGGAATATACTGTACACTGTGCTGTACACGAAAGACTAGTTTGTGTTGAATTGACATCGAATAAACCTTTGACATTAAAATTCTCACTGAGTTTAGTATTTTTTCTTTTTTTTTCTTTTATTTTTTTGAAATAACAATAATGTATCTGTTTCGAAAACCACCTGTAGTTTGGTTATACGTCGATGAAAGATTCTATTACATCAACAGAACTTCAAAGTTAAAAAAAAATAAACTATTTCTCACATAAAAAAGTTTATTGCTCAATATTTATGAAAAGTATACAAAAGAAACAATAAAAAAAAAAACGTTGTATCGTTTGTATTTATAACAAATCTATTGGGATTGGGATCTTAGCATCTGTTTTTACAGTCTTTAAGATTGATTGAAATACGATTCAATTCTGCAATAGCCATCTAAATTGCTGTATTTTCAAGAATATTGCTGTAATGCCCCTAGAGTTCGTCATTGAATCTCCTCGTTCACTCTTCACTGATGCACACTAGACCGAATATCACTCGAAGAATCATTCTCCCAAAGCAACCTATCGATTTTGACAATGTCCATGCCTCTGCCCTAGCCACCGGAACTGGGATGTTTGAAGTCTTGTATAGGTTCTTCTCGGTTCTTCGAGAAAATACTTTGCCACTTAAATGCCTGGTATTAAGTCTAAAGAAACAGCGGTTAGAAAGGCTGATTTTTTATTTGATCTCTGCACGATCCATTGTGACGTTTTGTTCAATTGGATGGTGTCGAGCCTCTCTTCTCGATGGCAGCATAATAGACCGATAGCCGAGAGCAGATTTCTTGCGTTAGAGATAACCGATCCAAAATAATGATACAAGTAGTCCTGGTCATGACAAAGACCTTAGTCTGCCTGCACGTATTCGGGGCGTTGTCGAAGAAAAGTACCACTTTGCTGATAATCGATTTAGTAAAATTCATTGCTTACCCACTCCACAAACTTACTGATAACAAATATACCAACGGCAGACCAGGGGTTTGGCCACAACATAAAACATCTGCCATGGGTATTTTCATTATCAAGGAGTCTAGGGCTACAGGATGCGAATAATTTTAAGTGATTTCCCCAAAGTTTAAAAGCGCTTAAAAAAAGCATTTTCGGGACCGTCTGTCCGGGGTTTGGCCACACTTAAAATGTCTGCCGTTGGTATATTTATTATCAGTGAGTTTGTAGAATCGGAAGGATGCTAAATGTTAACCACCGCCCAAATTAGTAGTTGTCTGTATGACGGATATTTTGTTAAGGTTTCGGTTTTCACTCAACATTGTAGAGCTAAGAGCTAGTTTTTTGAACAGAAGAATCGATGTGAAAGTCTTTTGCTCAAAATATAACTGAATATTGTTCGCTTATGCCTTAATTTGGCTTGCTTTTAAAGCCATTGTGCCTAGTCCTGATAACATTGGCATATAGTAGCTATGTGTAAACCATATTGACTAAAATATCAGCCGTCTAACAGTCGATTTCTTCACATAGTCCTAGCTCTAGGACCGTTACTAGTGCTTTTTAAAATCATTAATTATCCAGTTCAGCTTTCCTGAAATCTTAGAGATTTTTCTTAACAGCAGCTGAAAAAACGAAACCAAAATTTTGTTTGTTCCAGCAATTACTGGGGAATCCTGTCCAGGTTGCTGAGATTACCGGGCGCTCGGAAATTCTAGAAACGTGAACCGGCTAAATATGAAGCTGAGCTTTATAACATCAGAAGTCTGTCACTGTCAGCCTGTTATGTCAATTTAAGCGATCTCTAAATCTGGTAACTGACTTGAAATTTTGCTCAAATGTGCATTCTTCCAAAAATGCATGCATCAAATGTCTTTTTCGATTGGAAATCCACAAGAGTCCGGAATCATCCAGAAGTCTTCTGAAACTAATTATTGGAGCAAAAGTGACAGATATGACAGAATAAAACAGTTTCAGAAGACTTCTGGATGCTTTCGGACTCTTCTGAATTTCCAATCGATAACGACATAAGTATGCTGTGTTTGACAAAACTAGGTGATTCTTTTCTATTTGGTATCGTATATATATTTTTTTTGTGAAATGTATCTTTCGTCAGTTTTAAATTGACACGTGGGAAGCTAGAATTATTTTTTTCGATAAATTTTAAATAAAAGTATCACGTAGCAGAATTAAAAAGACGAATTGACGACCTCACAAAAAAGTCGATTCTCTGGATGTGAAAATGCCATCAGTCGACTACGATATATTGAATAAGGGTGTTGAACCAAAACGCCTTAATAACAGCTTAGATCAGAATCGTGTGTCTAGATTAAAATAAATATTTGTCTATCCATAAAGAATATTAAAAATCAGTCACCTTTAATAGCAATGCACAAAACTACTTCGTGATTTCAAACTTGTCCCGTAAGCATTTAAGAGAATCTCTGAACAGAGTCCAATTTATTAAGAAAAAAAAAAAATCTTAATCTATATTGCCTGTCTGTCTGTTAATTACTTTACATACATAATTCTCTAAGAACTCGTTTGAAATACTGATAAGATTCAATTGGAATTGTAAACAGTCTTAGATTTTATTATTGTAGGTGCAATTTCCTCTGTATATTATATGAAGAGTCTTATCAGATTATTCAAACAACTGTCATTACTCATTTCCACACAAATCAAACACAAGCAATCTCTGTGGCAGAATGCATCTGATATCCATCATACTTAAAAAAAAAGTCTATATTCAAGTTGAACGCTTAAAAATAAAAATGTTTCAAGGGGGACAAAGTATTGAATTTTTGTCACAATATGGAACATAAATTTCAATACCTCTGTGAACAACTTGTCACTTTCTCGACCATAAACATTGATGGTCATTCGAGGTCACATGGATTTATGTAATGAACTGGAAATAAAATCTAATCTCTGCATTTGCTTCCGAAGAGGAAGCATTTCTGCATTATTGCAGCATTGTTTAAAAAAAAAGGAAAACCCATGACAAAGGTTGTGTACAGAAAAAAACAAAAACAAAATAAATTTTACCTTAACGTAACACATGGCCAAAGACAAAAGAAGAAGCCTTATTAACGAAAATCGTTAGCCACGAATGGAAACACGTGAAAATGATTCCTATATAGAACATTGCACTGGTTGTGTACTAATATAGGTACATACGTGTAGCATTTGTTTCTCTTCGGGTTTGAGTTCGTATCGATTGACATTTGAAGCCCATGATCATGATTTTCTTTGCTTCTAACATTTCCTATTGACCTTCAATAAGGATTTTTGTATTTTAGTTGATTTGCCCTCGCTTGGTTTTAAAGTCTTGTTTTATGTAGTTAGAAATTATGTTAATGCAACAGCTATATTAACAGGTGGTGGGGCGAAACTAATGTATGAAATGATCAACCGGCAATTTGGACATGAATTTAGTTTCTTGTATGTATTAATGTCCTGGAACCCACATAAAAGTGACCTTGAATATAATATTCGTTTTTGTAAATTCACCTTGGAACTGCTGAACAACCCTAACCCAACCTAACCTAAGGGTTGTACACCGGCTCAAAAGTGAGCTGCGCTCAGGTCACAACTGAGTTCGTTTTTAAGCTAGCTTACTTTTGAGCCGGTTTACCCTTGAGTTATTTTAATTTTTACCTTATGAAATAACTTAAATTATTGAGCTAGCTCAAAGTTGTGCTTGTAATTGAGCTCAGTTGTCATTTGAGCTCAGTTATCATTTGAGATGAGTGGAAGTTGTATGAGCTAAGTTAAAGTAAACTGAGTTGAACCCAGCTTAGTTCTAAGTTCAGTTTAACTAAGTTTTGATATAAAAGATGTGTTTTGTTGGCAAAGCTATCCGCAGTACAGTATGATTTAACATGTATGGCACGAAAAACATCGAACTGTCGACTAAAAAAAAGTTAAATCCTACAGCCAATTGCCAATATATTTTTTAAATGTTGCGAATTGATGTACAAAATTTATTTGCGGGTAGATTTAACTTTTCCTTTTATCGGCTGTTGGATTTTGATTCTAAGTAACCATGACAAAGGAAATGTTTATACTGATTTTTGTGAATGTAACATTTAAATTATTGGTTACTTGGGACTAAAACAGATTTGCATTACTTTTCAAAAAAACATCTTTTCAGCTAAAATATTTCTTTGTATTCTTTAGATTTTTATTTCCAATGACAAATAAAATATTTTCACCAATTTTTATCAGGGTAACATTTTTTACTATAGTCTGTATCGCTACTTATCCCATATTTTTGTTCCTCTTGAAAAAAAAACACCCTTTCACTCAAAATATTTGTATGGACTCTTTATATTCTTGGTTTCTATGTTAAATTTAACATTTTTACCGAGTTTCATAAATGTATCATTTTTCAGTCAGATGCTGTGGTACCTTTATAACCGATAACTTTCCCCCTTCAAAATAACACCCTCTTACCTAAAATATTTTTCAAATTATGAAATTATGTTGGTAATTTTTTGCAACAAAATTCGTGGATAAGTTTATCCAATTTTTGTAAACTATATTTTCATTTTTTCTTACAAAATTTGACAGTTCTTTTAAGATAAGATAAACTTATCTAAAAGATAAGCTTATCTAGTTTTTTACGAAGTTGCGTGAATACACCTGGTAATTGTTGGTACTTTGCAAAAAAATTAAAAAAAAAATTTTTCGTCAGAGAGTCAACTTGTTGACTATTTACGTTGATTATTTAATCGTAGCTTTAAACAAAAATAAAAATGGTTTGAAAGGACATTCGATGATTTAAAGTTGGCAATAATTATGGATTAAAGATAATCAAATGTGAACAAATTGGCCCTTAGAGTAGACTTTAAAAGTTGAGAAAAACTACCATAAATTTTATGCCCAATTTTTTAGATCTCAAAACATAAATGATTTATTATTATTTTATCAAAAAATTGATTTTTTTCTTGGCGAATCGAACAAATTTGAGATTGATTTTTATTTGTTAAAGTATTTGTGTATGTCTGTTTTAAATGGGATTTTATTTTGTTTTGTTTTAAAATTAACGAAGAAATAAATTAAGTGAACTTTTAGTTCACTTAAAAGTGCTTCCATTTGATTTCAAAGCTATTTTAAATATTTTTTACCACAAACAAATTGCTAAACAAAAACATGTCAAATTGAAGGCTGTCAATTATGGTGCATATTCAAGATATACAAAATACAAGGTAATATATATAGATTTTCGTTATCCTATCTCTTTTATTCCTGTGACTTTATCTGATTTTTTCTGCTTTTTTTATACGAGGTTTTACATTTGGAATGTGCCGTGAGTTCTTCTTTTGAATTTCCGAACATTGAGCAGTTTTCAACATTGGCAATAACATTTGGATTCAGATGACGTCAATAATATTACCTTGTATTCTGTATATCTTGGTTTAGAGTAGTGTTAGTAGATTTGCCGAAAAATCCAGATTCACAATTTTGATCTTAAATAATAAAATAAATCAATTTTTCTGCCCAATGGAAGGTTTTGACAAATATAAATGCAAAATATATAGATTTTTTTTCACCAAACGAAAACCCGATAAGTGTCAATTTAAATATTTAGGCCATAACATGTATCGTTTGTTAATAAGTGTCCATAGCACAAAAAAAAAGAATTATTACATTTACACTCATAAAATAGCTTAGCCGTCACTTAGCTGTCTGTGTGAAAAAAAAAACATTGTAGAACATTTATTTCAGTTGAGAGTCTCTGATTGGACAAATGTCATAAAAAGTTAGATTTTTAAAGTTTCTTACATTTTTTTTTTTCATTTTTGCATTGCAGATTGATTGATTATGAAGCGCATAAAATTCTTGAAACTTCTCATTGTATTTATTGACAGAAATCAAATCATAGAAAATACTTTATCCCAACGTGTGAAGTCTGTTTTTCTCACATTTTTCCATCACCTGCAAATCACATTTGCATTGAAACTAATCATTACATTCAAAGTACAGTCTGTACAGAAATATATTCCCCCGCCCTAAAATTGTCTTCATTATCATAGCGCAAAAATATATTTGTGTGTTGTTTTTCGCATCAACTATCACACATCATAGTTTGCTCATAGTTTCCAATGGTGTAAATGTGCTAAAATTATTGTTTATAACAACAAATTGTCCCTTTCCTACCGAGCTCCCCGCCACAACAGCTTAAATGTGTTCATATTGTATTAATTAGATTTAAGAATACAAAAATCAATAAGTCACGTTATATATGAAAGAAAGGTGGGAGGGGGGGGGGGGGGTTAATATAGACTTTGCAACGCCTAAACCGTTAGCTTTAAAAAAAAATATACTCCAATGGTCATATTGAATTACCACAAAGTTCAGTCAGTGTATGTACTGTGAATACCTGGAAAATTACCACCTTAATCTTGGCATTGGCCTTAGATCAAGTATTTTTTGTCCAAATGTGAAGAGAATCAAAAATACAAATAATATGTTAGGACTCGTATTTCTAATCTTAACTTCCAAAATGTTAACTAGCCTTTAAAAAATCTGAGTGGTAGTTTTGAAATTCCTTGCTATGACCCATTGTGTTGGTCTTCACTTTTTTTTTGTTTTTTTTTTTTTTATTTTCGAACAAACCATTTCCTACGTCTCGACCTTGCTATTGAAACAATTGGATTATATTATCGTGACGTGACTCTAGGAAGCCCTATCTAGCGGTAAGCTGGTAGCGCAAATTCGGTTATGTTAGAAAGTCTTTTCTATTGCACACAGAACAAAAGACAGTGTCGCATAAATTTTTACAACTACCAACTTTGTCATAATGTTTCGCGCTGTCTTCGAGTAAACACATCTCGGTTTTATTTGCATTTTTGATAATTCCTAAAAAACAATATGAAATTATGTTTTCTATTTAATTGATTAAAAATTAAAAAAAAAAAAAAACTAAAAATCGGAAATAAAAATTTTGTTTTTGAAATATTTACAGATGTTCTGGAATGCTTATCGGCGTGTGTTCTCTACGTGTTCGTTGTTGTTGTTGTTAGTGTGATAAGAAAGGATAAGCTATTTGATAAACAAAACAACCCACCTATGGTTTGGAATATACACATAATTTGAAAAAAAAAACAAAAATTGAAAAGTGATTTTTTTTTGTGGAACAAAAATAAACCTCTCAAATCTTGGATTGAAAATACACAATTAACTGACAACATCAGAAAAAAAGAATTAAGAAAAAAACAGTGCATGTTAGAGTGGAACTGCAGATTGGCGAGGCGATTTTATACAACGGGATAGCGGTATATTAATATTCAGTTAGCATGGAGTGCTGTTTATCTGAAGAGGCGAAGGAACAGAAGCGCATCAATCAAGAAATCGAAAGGCAATTACGTCGCGACAAACGAGATGCCAGACGAGAACTTAAGTTGCTGCTACTGGGTAAGTTTTGTTTTTGTTGATCTTTAACAATGAATAGATTTTTTTGTTTAATAGCTAATAGTGCAAGTGTTTAAGATAACACCTGACAGAAACAAATAAACAATAGTGTCAAGAGAGATGCAGTCAACGTATGGATCCTTAATTTCTGATCAAATGTTATTTCTAAACTTAGCTAGGGATGATTCATTTTTATAAAATTGACGGAATATAGCACCTTGACTGCACTTTTGCAACATGCAGAAGCCCGTTTTTATATTACTTTATGAAAAGCCGTATTTCCAAAGAAATATCCTTCTGAAAGGATTGTTAGATTAAACAGACACATTGCAAAGAGAATAATTAAGTTTACTAGCGTAAATGGGAGTAAAAACATCTTGCTATCACCGGAAACAACTGCTTTTTCTTTGGATGTCTATAATTCCATACTCATCCCTTAGTATCTAATCAGGTTATCATCTGTTCACTGCTAAAAGTGCCTCCACACTATATTACAAAGTATAAACACACTCAGAATTAAAGTGGAGTGTAACTCAATCCTATTGTCAGTTTTGTGCGATTGAAAAATATTTACAATCAAAACATCAAAAAAAAAATATGTTCATAACTTCAAACTCTGAAACGTTAGAATGTGTGAAGGTTTTAGAACCGATCGTAAAAATTTTTATGAAAAATTTTTATGAAGAAATGGGTCGTCTGCACTGATCTCTATAATACTAAGGATAGTGTATTCTATACAAAATAAAATAGTTCTTGTGATTCAAATTAAAGATGGCATTTGTTAAAAATTTTCATATTTTGCACTCCTCACATCTCCATCAGACTCATTGATATAATCTTCCATCTCAATTGGTTCGAAACTAACAAAAAATGGAGTATTCCTGCATATGTAACCACCAGTGGTGCCTTCGTTCGACCTTATGTATCATTTTTCCTAAATTTAGCTCAAGCATCAAGAGGTTTTAGACTCTTTATTAAGTAACGAAAGTAGAAAGTATTATTTGAGATGAAAAAGAAATTTAAAAATACTTCCTAATTTAAGTTGGAGAAAAAAATTTAGCAAAAACACTACAACAGCAGTGGCAACGCTAGACCAGACAAATGTTATACAGAAAGTAGGCATTGCCACTTTTATAAAGTTTTTCAAATGGAGTCAATGTTTTGTTTGAATACACTATACAGTTATAATATAGAGATCAGTGGTCTTCTGCCAAAAGAAATGTTACTTAGTGTTTAATAAAAATAAAAGATTGTTTCAAAATGGATTAACATTTATCTTATCATATAAATAAATTAATAAAACTGCAAATAAACTTACAATCTTACACACAGCATCGACTGTAGCAAAAGTAATAAAAAAATTCAACGCCTTCCTGTCACGAACAAAAATTAATGCGCCACTGAAAAACTAGTTCGGCAAAATGACAGATAGGGTACCGTTTTGACAGATAGGGCACCATTTTGACAGATGGGGCCATAACTAAGAATATGTTGGTGCTTCAGTTACCAACATTGTAGGTGTAGCGTACACCCTTCCTGTACTTCTTATTCAATGGTATTAACACACAGCCAATTCGTTCGGAATGGGATGTGGAACGTATTCCAATATTCTGTCTCCAAATTATTATTCTTGATTTTCTTCTCACATCTTTGACATTTGTTGATACTCTGTGAGATAGTGAGAAGGCACTTTATAAGATACTTTTACTAATTTTATATCCGAAATCAAAGTTAAAAAAAGATGGTTTCGTTCACCGCCAATACTGATCAGTATTATACCGAAAATAAATAGCAAACGTAAAGCCCGATCCACACTATGTTGATCAACACCTTCAACATACGTTCCAAATCATTATACTATAACATATCAACAGCACATTATTCTTTCTTAAGAACTGCCTGGTGTGTTTTGGATCATTATTGTGTTGGAAAAAGCTCTTGTCAAGCATATTGGACCGAAAATGTGGATTATCCAACGATTGTTATCTTGACCCTGTAAAAGAAATTAACTTCATACATTTAAAATATGGCTTCGACGTTTGTATATCGAGTAGTTTTGGGAGGTGTTTGCAACTATGAGTGTTCTTAAAATTAAAATTTGATGTTTGTAAACATACCATTTTTGTTGTCTTAAATTTGATTGGAAATCTTCGGATCTGTGCCTGTGGTAGGTAGACATTCTAGTATGTTGCTGTTCAAAACAGTCTGATCAAAAGTGTCTACGGGCGCAAATCCTAGCAGCAAGTAGTTAGAAGATATTACAGTATGGAATTTGAGAGATAAACAGACGTAGTACATAATTATATTCAGTAATTGTAATTTATAGATCATCTTAGTGGGACCGAAAAACTGTTTACATTACATTCAATTTTCTTACCCCGTTGGTACCTTTTTTTTGACACACTATACACCATTAGACTTTTTACAAGACTGTGAATTGAGCGTTTAAAACTGAAATAATTTCAGCTTGATTTGAATCTAATAATTTTGTAGCATTTTGTAATGTCGGATTTAATGAAAATTCACAGACCTACAAATTAGACACCTCTATGTATGGTTTAATTATATTAGGTGGTTGGTTTGGTCAACCCTTAGGGCTTCTCACATACTAATCGAGTATGTGATTTTTTTTTTAAATCGCCACTGACACATGTTTTGCAGATAAAAATACCGCTGTAAACATTTCTAAAACAGCTCTTAATGTCAAAAGTATGTTGCTGTTAAGACATCATATTTTTAAGTCTTCTTTTAAGGATTCTCTTGTTATAAGATTCTTAAGAATCATTTCCGATCTGCTTTATTGCTTTAACTCAACTCAACAATCATGGGTTTTGTCTACCCCACTCAAAAAATTTTAGCACAAACTTACGTATAGTAGGCGCAGTGCGTGCTTCATTATAGCCAGAACTTTTTTAATAAGTTTTCAATATTTTTCAATTATCTTAAATTGTAAAGCGGTTTATTTCGTTCTGTGGATGTATGATATGGACTAAAGCACCGATCACACCTAGCTGGTGCAGGACGCTAGTGAATTCCGACTTGTTGGTTTCAAAATAACGTTTAATAAAAAAAAAAAAAAAATATAAACTAAATCACTATTTACATATGCTTTGCTCGACACCAAATGTATCTAGATACAATATTAAACCTTACACTTCTCGGTATACTCAGCAAACAAATAGCTACGAGCGGAGCCATTCGTCTCAAAGCTATCTCTCAGTGGACCAGTTGCTCAATTAGACACACCACCATATTGAATTTATTCAATTAACTCCCTCGTTACTTTTAATTTCAAACTGCAAATGTACCTTCCCGTTCAGGTTTGTTTGGGAGGAAGGAAAATTCTTGGAACATAAATCGATACACAGCCATGTTACAAAACCCCAAGACAGAGTTGGTATCAGAGTCAGTCTTAACCCTAGTCTATCCTTCCATCTATCATCAGAGTATCAGAGCCAGTCTTAACCCTAGTCTATCCTTCCATCTATCCTCTATTGCAGCGTATTCCAAGCGTAAATGTATTATAATAAAAATGCTCACCACACGTCTTTTCTGACAATTGGCTGGTTTTAAATCTCACCCATTCTTGTTTAACGACAAGAACTGCCTCCAAGCAGATCTCAAGCTTCCATGCAAACAAACCACAAGGTCTTGTGTTTTCGGATTTTATTTGCTTAAAAAACGATTAATCTTAATTCGTCTATTAATTTTCTCCTCTCTTCCAAGGGCTTCGACTCCACTTTGGAGAGTTTTACTACAATGATCCTACTCAGAAGCTTTAAATAGTTCATTAAAGAAATGCTTCCTTACAGATTTCTGCGTTTGTCGTTTTCCTGATAACTTAATCCAATCCATTCAATTCGGCACTAAAGGTTTTAAATCTGTATAGGCTATTTGTTAAGAATAATGATTATTTTGATCTGTTTTCTGAAAAAAAAAAAACAAATTAAATTTTTACTCAATATAAACTTTTTTTTAAGGTTGTATGACCTTATGGACCGCAGATTTCATTTACAATAACAATTACAACATTAATTTATATATTTTTCTCTTTTTTTCTTAAAGGAACTGGTGAATCTGGTAAATCCACCTTCATCAAACAGATGCGTATTATTCACGGCAGTGGTTACTCCGACGAAGATAAAAGAGGTTTTATCAAATTAGTCTACCAAAACATATTCATGGCCATGCAATCGATGATAAAGGCCATGGATATGTTAAAAATTCAATATGGAGGCGCAGACAACAATGTAAGAATTCAATTACAAAAAAAAACCGAATAAGTTAACCATACATTATTTTTTGTTGTTTGCAGGAAGCTGCTGAGCTAATAACGTCGATAGATTATGAAACAGTCGCCACATTCGAAGATCCATATGTGTCTGCTATTAGAAATCTTTGGGCGGACGCTGGTATTCAAGAGTGTTACGATCGAAGAAGAGAATACCAACTTACAGATTCAGCTAAATAGTTAGTTTACATAATATTTTTATATTTTTAATTTTATTATCCTTTGAAATCTTGAATCGTGTTAGTTTTTAATGCCCTAAACCAACGCGACGACAATTTATTTTCATTGATTTTTTTTTTATTAAATTTTCTTCAACATAGTTATTGTATAAAAATGTAAGTTAACAAAAATTCCAATCTCAACAGTTATCTGATGGAAATTGATCGAGTGGCTGGAAAAAATTACTTACCAACCGAACAAGATATATTAAGGGTTCGAGTACCAACAACGGGGATCATTGAATATCCATTCGATTTAGAAGAGATACGATTTAGGTATCTCCCCATTCCTTTATCCTTTCGATTAAAAAAAATATGAACAAAAACCATTTTGCAACTAACTTTCTAATTAAAAAAAAAAAACAACAACATTTTTATATGCATGGCGTGTGGTTACCATTTGTCTTTTTTTTTTTATTCTTCAAATTCAGAATTACTACTACTAACTTTTTGTTTCCATTTTGTGTTTCTTCTAACAAAAAACCTGAAAAAAAAGAAATAAAATTGTTTTTGTCTGCTTTGGTGTTATATAGTGTCCCACAAAAATCTACATATAAAAATTATTGTAAGAAAAGTGTTGGTAAAACATTTTGCAAAAACATATCTTAAAAATGTATTAGGTCTATAGTTTTGAAGCGAATATTGTGTAGTACAATTTGCTTTGCTCTGAGCAGATTATGTCAGAGCCCTCAGATTTAATTAATAAGCACACTTGATCGCTGAACTGTTTCCAGCCGTAATTTGTTCGCACTTAGCAACATTATTTGTTCACTAATACAAAAATTTTGTTTACAAGTAGACGGGCGACTGTCCTCTGGAAACTCATTTTTGATTTCTTGTTTTTTTTTGTCGTCTTTCAAATCACTAAAAACAATAAACTCAGCATATCGCTCGATTTTGTCGGTCATTTTATTCTGAGCAAATCGATATAGCTCAGAGCTAGCTCAGATGTTAAATTTAAACATACTTTTTGTGGTCTGAAATGTCTGAGGTAAAAAAGAAACACAGATTTTTTTTTTTGACAGAAGGCAAATAATATTCGATATTTTCAATTTTTTGGCGGATTCTTCTAGCTTTTCATTCTTCTTTTCATTCTTCTTCAATTTTACATTTCCTAATCCCTAAGAATTACGCTTATCTACTCTTTGGATATTTGGAGTTCAATTTGTATTGCTTTGCTATAAACAGCTATTTAGATAACAGTGGACATTGCATCTTCATATATGAAACGATTTGTCATTCAATAAGATCTATTGTTTGGCCTGTTTCAGAGTGAGTGTCTCCAGATATTGCGCTCATTTTTTTTAAATTATTTAAACTACTATAAGGGTTTTTGAAAGGCACTGTTATTCCCTAGACGGCGCTTTGTACGAAGAGAATTCTCCAAGGGGGTTAGCCAATCCTATAAAACAAAAAAAACTAACGCTGGGCCCGTATTACGAATAAATAATCGTTCAAAATCGGTCGTTTTCGCAAAATTGCGATTTCGATTTACGATAATCGTTTTTGAAAAACGATACTCGTTTTCTTTTACTTACTTTTTGTGTTTGTGTATCGGTCTTGGTTTTGTTTTGCTATTTGAAGCAAGTAAAATATGAATATATTCCTAATTCATACACTCGTAATTTATAATCGGTTAAGGTCGTGACTCGTTTTTCTTAGTTATCGTTTTCTTGCCTTTCGTTTGTTATTTCGTAATATGGGCCCTGAGTTAACTCAGAAGAAGCATCTGTCAAAATTATTAATCTCATAGTTTATTCCGGGTTTGAATAAAAATAATACAAAAAAAACATGTTTGAAAAGTTAACTCGTGGTTAACCACATATCTCAAAGTGTGCTTTGGCTGGAATCATTTACCCAATGGTTTAATAATGGTATTGGTCCGCGTACCACTGCTTAAATATGAAGATGCATGGGCAAAGAAAGCTTAGGTTTCCAACATTTCGGGGAAAACTTGTATCGATATAAAAAAACAACATTTTTAATTAAATTAAATCATAATTCTTAAAGTGGAAAAATTATGTCCCATTTTCAATAATCCGCGTCTCGGCAGTATTTAATTTATAAAATTCCATAGTCGTATGCAGATTTTTGTGGTGCAAATAAATATAATTCATGTCGCTGCTTGTAATCACAGCTATTGCGGTTGTCCTCTATCAAATCGTCCGACCTTTGTTATAAAGTTGAAAAAAAAAACTTAATTTTCTAAGGCTCGAGTGTGACAACCAATTAGTCAGTTAACATCTAGAACTAGTGAATTCTTAAAAATTATGTTACTAATTCACACTTTATTCAAGTAATCGAGTGTCGACCGACCTCGGCAACCGCAATAGGGGTGAACAATATCACATAATACAATAAAAAATATACAAAAGAAACTAAACTAAACTGAAGTTTATGTTGATTTTGCTTCCAAACAATTTTACGTGTCTCTATTTTTTTTTGTGTATGTACCATGTTTTTCATACTAAAAATTATTATTGGACAAGTTGAATGAGGAATGTTTAGTTATATTAGTTTACAATACAAAAATCTTAATATTTTTTTTTATCTTTCTTTACTAGTTCCGAAAATTGTATACATAGTTTATTTTTTTTCTTATATATGCATGTTTGTGTTTTATAATATATTATTTATGAGTTTAGTTTTGTTATAGTTTTTTATTATGATTCATGTCCAAAATTGATATGGACTTCTTTCAATGCAAATTAATAAATCATAAAAGAACCATAGAATATAGAAATGTTTAGATTATCTCTAGGACTGTTTAGATCTTTTGTTTGACCATAGGATTTTTTTTAAAGGGTGAACCAGGAAGAATATGGCTTAGTCGCGAACTAGTACTTTTTTTTTTAGTAGGGACATTTGGAATACTTGGGCTTGATTATTCCATATTTCCAAAAATACCACTTTATTAGGCTTAAGCTTTTTTGAGGCTTTCCAAATTCATGTGAACAGTCTTGCAGATATGTTGTAAAGTTACAACAACGATTGTCAGTAACAGAGAGAAAAGGACATTTGCATCCCAGTTTGGTTGCAGCGTATTACATAAGTCTATAGCAATGATATGCATATTGAATGCATATTTTACTCTAAATGCATATATTGCATATTCCTGCATATTTTAATAAAAGAATGCATATATTCAGTCATATTATTAATAACATCGGTTTAAAAAATGTACGGCACAGACACCATTAGGCTTTTTTGATTTAGAATCATTGAAAACCAATGTGGAAATTTAAGAACCGGTTAACGGTACGTATGCAAAAAAATTACTCACTTTTCAAACCGAATAAACCGCCAGAACTCATTCTTTTGCATATGACCCAACGTCAAGAGTAAAGTCAGGGGCCTTATTCTATAAAAAGAAAACGATCGAATGATATCGTAACGTTCGTATTTTTCTCTTCAGATGTTATAGAGATAGTTATAGTCAAAACGAACATTTAAGAAAACGAAAGTCAATCGTCCGAAAGTGGTATTTTCATTCCGGGGCAACTCGTTTTCGAGTGTCAAAAGCATTCAAATACTGAAAATTTGTTTGTACAACATAATTTGATAAAGGAATGAATGAGAATTCTCTTAAAATGTGAGTTTCTTAGAAGATCTCAGTAATAACAACAAATTAACTTTATTTATAAGGGATCCAAGCAAAAAAAGCTCACATACAAAATTCGATTTGTTGGTACAATTTGGCCAAGGAACATTTAAAAACCTCTGACGCCAACCAAACATGTACCAATTTATGACTTACATTAAAAGACTTGCATTAGAATTCTCGACTTCTGGTCGTTTTACTTTCTGTCGCACTGGAGATTTCTGCAATAGAACTTAATGTTGCTTGTTTTAATATTCCATGCAAGAAGTATGTCCTATCTGGTGCTGATACTCCTTGCCTAAAAAATCACGTTTTAGTTTAAAGATTGCTGGAACTGCAGTTGATCGTAAAGGAATGGAATTAAAACATACAATAAAATATTTTTCGACAGGCGAATGTTCTGTACTAAACTTAAATAAAATAGTGAAATGTTTCAACTGCTTTGTTGGCTTTAGGTCTTTCTTTGTTATACTTATTTCTTATTTGAAATTTTGAGTGTGTTTTTCTTTTCGATAATCTTCAATTTATATCAAAAATTTAATAAATAAAACCTTATTAAATTTTTTGACCGTCAAAAATTCATGTAGAGACCATATTTTTCGCCTTGACATGGATCTGGTGAATGTATCCCATTCAGCTTTTTCTACTACATTCAAGTATTTGTCACAAACGGCTAACTTAGAAATGAGCACGAAATGATTTTGTGTTCCAACGTACATAATTCAGAACTGGAATACTTTTGTAATTGAGATTACGCCTCCTGATTTTTTTTTTTTTTAAATCAATTGTTTTTATTAAAATATCGTTATTTTCTTCTTCTTTTTTATTATTATTTACATTAAACTTATATTTTTTGTTACTTATTAGTTACTTAAGTGATCTGCCACGTATCGAGAAACCAGATTACTTACCAACAGAACAAGATATTTTACGT
Source organism: Meliscaeva auricollis (assembly GCA_948107695.1). Lineage (NCBI taxonomy): Eukaryota > Metazoa > Arthropoda > Insecta > Diptera > Syrphidae > Meliscaeva > Meliscaeva auricollis. Next base: position 72,308,193 of record OX403618.1, on the reverse strand, counting down.
GCTCGAGTTCCCACTACAGGAATTCTAGAATATCCATTCGATTTAGATGGAATCGTTTTTAGGTATAAATTACTTATTTCTTAAGTAACAATGTTAAAATAAAACAAAAAAACAAATTGATGAAGGCTAGAAATGTGGTTCGTAGGTTCGTAGTACAGTTGGCCAGAAGTATAAATTTACATTTTGAAAAAAGAATAAAAATTTAAAATTAGCTTATTTTCAATTAACTCTGCTTTTATTTATATACATATGCATTGTGGCTTGTTTTTTTTTTTTTGTTTATGCTATTTTGATTTGTAATCTATGTTTGTAACACTCATTGTTCGCTTATTAATAAAATATTGATTAGTTGCATTAGAATATAAGAAAAATTGGCGATTTTTAATACTTATGTATATTTGTTTTTATTATTAATGTATTTATTCAAATAATAATGTTTGTTCTCTCTTTTTCTAATTAATGTAAAACAGGATGGTGGACGTAGGTGGTCAGCGATCAGAAAGAAGAAAATGGATTCATTGTTTTGAAAATGTAACTTCAATTATTTTCTTGGTCGCTCTTTCAGAGTATGATCAAATTTTATTCGAATCCGAAAATGAGGTATGTGATTTTTTGTTTATAAATGGTACACAAGATTAGAATTTAAAAAAAAATTCTACCTTAATTGGCATTACTTTACCTGCTCCACTGGCCAACACTTTTTTGGTTTTTTTTCATCTGGGAAATTTATTATTATGACGAATTGGCGACAAAATGAAAATCATACTTTTATGGTTTGCGATTCAAAATTGAATCTCTATTTTTTTTTAAATTTCAAAGCTTGTGTATTATTTTAACTAAAATAAAAACACAAACTTAATCAACCATTATTTTATTGCAGAATCGTATGGAAGAATCAAAAGCTTTATTTAGAACTATTATTACGTATCCATGGTTCCAAAATTCATCAGTTATTCTTTTCTTAAATAAAAAAGATTTGTTAGAAGAAAAAATAATGTATTCGCATTTGGTAGACTACTTCCCCGAGTATGACGGTAAGAATATTTTTCTTTAAACTTTAATTTTATTTTTTTTTTCATTTTATTTAAATTTTACACTTAAAAATTAAGTTAAATATAATTTGTTGTTTGTATAAACAAAAAAAAAAAGACTATATTATAATAAAAAAAAAAAAAAATAATAATTAAATGCAAATAGGCGCCAAATGTGATATACCAGCGGCAAAAGCATTTATATTGAATAAATATCTATCAGCGAATCCCGACCCAGAACGTCAATGTTATTCCCATTTTACAACTGCTACAGGTTAACATAAATATAAAATATAAATAAAAGACGTATGCTGCTGTTGTATGCTAGACAATGAAAAAGAAAACGACTTTATTGAATAATATTATGTATTTGCTAAAACTATTTTAATATTTTTTTTTTATTTAGACAACATTTTATTTATCCACATTTCCTATTATAAAATTATACACTTGTAGTTGTTGAATTATTGTAATGCTAGTTTTGCTTTTTTTGTATATCTATTTTTGGAAACATAGGTCCACAAAGGGATGCAATAGCAGCCAGAGAGTTTATTCTTCGTATGTTTGTAGATTTGAATCCTGATTCCGAAAAAATTATTTACTCTCACTTTACTTGTGCTACAGGTGAGTTCTAAAAAGAAAAAATACAAAAACTGAATGTGAAATTTTGAGTGAATGAGTTTGTAAAATGAATAATTGAATGTCTCATTGAGTTGCATTTATCAACTAAATTCAGGGTCCTAAGCTAAGAGCATATTTGGTTTCGAAAATCAAATAGAAATACAAAATAGTAGAATATTTCGACACAGAAACTGGAAATCCCTAAATCATTTGGAATTATCTTTTATTATCTTCTTATATTCAAAGGTAAGCTTACAGTACTTACATTATGTAAGTCTACAATAAATATTTTGTATTTAGAAAAAATAAACTGCTGTTGTGTAGTTTGGAAAAGTAAAATCTCGCTAGTTAATGCGTTGAAAAAAAAATGATAAAGCTTTCCTTAATGTTAAAAAAAAATCAAATAAATTGTATTCCAATTTGATTTGTTTTTTGTTTATTTATTTATATCTATCCTTGGATTTGCTACTTCAACCCCACAAAATATTTATTACACCCTTGGATTTGCTACTTCAACCCCCAAAATAATTAATAAACAATCCAAACTTCCAAAATACCCTTAATTATAAACAAACTGCCCACCTTTAGACACTGAAAACATCAAGCTTGTGTTCTGCGCTGTTAAAGATACACTTATGCAGAATGCATTGAAGGAGTTCAACTTAGGCTAAACTCAAAGTCCAAAAAACTACGTGATTAAATCAAAACAAACAAAAAAAATGTTAAGAAGAGAAACAAAAAAATATTCTTTATTTATTATTTTACTTTATATTTCTTATGTTTTTAACATTAAAAGTTATTAAAAAAAATACAATCAATTTAATTTAAAAAAATAAACACATTTATTTAGTAAAAAAAAAAAATTTAAAAAAAACAAACAAAAAAACAACATCTCGTATATAAATTAAATTCCATTTTACACGAAAGAGATAACTTAAAAAAATGTATTTGTTGTATATTGTGTTGGAATGTGATTACAAATAAAATTAATTTAAACAAAAAAATATTCATTATATTTTTTCTCAGTTTATTTTGTTTTATAATGTATAAATGTGATGTTTTGTGTGAGTTGTAAATGTAATGACTGAGTAAGAAAGATTTAAATAAAGTTTTACACGAGTTATTAATTTTATAGCACCGAAGATTGCGGGTCCTGATCCCCAGTAGTTTGATAATAATTTAAAATCAATAATACTAATGAAAGTAACAAAAGCAAAAGCAACTACCTTTGAAAACAAGTTTTTATGAAACAAAGAAAAATAAGTTTTTATTTTTTAAATATTTTAAAACGAAATTAAAATTTAATAGGTACTGGTACATTCAGAACTTACAAGTCAAATCCCATTTAAAGATTGATTTTTTAATGTTTGAAAATAACTCGGCCCTAGCCGTTGCTCCGTCGTCGGAGCGAAAAATTCTCCAATTTCATACGAATCGGAAAATTTTCGCTACGAGGTATTCTTCCTAAGAGGAAAGATGAAATCGGGAAATTTTCCGCTCCGAAGGATACTTCACTAGGCCGAATATCTTTTCAACTCTAAAGCTAATGCAACGTTGTGCCTTCTGAATAGAAATTAAATTATCTTTTCAAAAAAAATTAAATCAGTATTTGGGGAAGCGATTAATGCGATCAAATTAACGCCAGAAAAACTATTTGCACAAGTAAATATTTTAATCTGCCTTTGTTAACACTAGGTTTGCTCCACACTTGGTCTGAGACTATCGTTTTATTTTTTGTAATTTTTAATCTGGTTTCTGTTCCCAACTTAAAAACTTATGCTGTTTTTCGTAGAAGAGAGCGCTCTGAGGAGAGTAAGACAAATTTAGTCCCAAGAATTTCTTCTGGCACAAATATGAGTTCTGTCAAATGTTAGGTTGATATACGACAAGTGGGAAAAAACAAAAAAATAAAAAAAATTGTAACTTCGGTAATTGCTTTAGTAAATCGCATGGGCTAGTATTTTGCATTGAAAAATAGTGTTTTACTTGAATTTTAAGCTTAAAAAAAAAGGAATTGCAAATCATCGTCACACAACAATAAGTTTCAGACAATTTCACAGTTTTTCAGTGTTTTTTTTTTTCTGAGAGAATATTCTCCCCATGTCAAGAAATTTGACAGTCTTCCTAATTTAGCGCAAAAAAGTGTGGAACAGATCTACTTTCTGAATTGTACCATATGTCAAAATATTAAAATCATTACGACGGTTTAAATCATGTGTCTCTGTTCTTAAGAAAACATGTGAGTTTTAATATTTGCATTTGAAGTCGCTATTTAATATGATGTTTGAATGCATCAATGGCATCTTTGGATAGTCTTAGAGGATATATGAAAAGATTCAATAAATCCCACCTGAAAATATGTTTTATAAAATTAATGAGAATGAAAAATTTAATTTATAGAAGACTCGTGAAAATTTTAAATATATTTTATTTAAAAAAAAAAATACATATTGGGTTTAGCATCAGTGGCACAGATTAATAATACTTGTCACCCGATTATGGAATACGAAGCGAATCGTTTTGGCTGGCGAATTTGAAGTTTGGTATTACTGTTTTCGTTTTCACCTTTATCGGTTTTGAATCGACCAATTATCCAAATCGAAAGCGAAATTTATATTCGACGGCTTTTATTTGGCGAATTGAACTTTCGTAAGCATGATATTTTATTTTACAAAAAAAAAAAAACAGCACCCAAAATAATATAAAAATCACTGGAATTTTGGAAATAATATTTTTGACTCGCTTCGTATAGATAATATAGCAATTCTAATCGAATCGAAAAGGAGATACCGAATTCAAATCGATTCCCTTCGTATTCCATAAACGGGCCACAGGGCTCGAAGTTTATGACTGCTGTTGCCAGTAACAAAACCAATTGATTGCGTGTGTGTTAGTGTGATACATTACTGAATAAAATTAACTTCATATAGATCATCTTGTTTACATTAAAATATTCTAATTCCTTTTTTTTCTGTCCAATTATCAATCTAGACACCGAAAATATAAGGTTTGTATTTGCAGCTGTAAAGGACACAATTCTGCAGTCAAATCTAAAAGAATATAACTTGGTCTGAACTGGTTTTGGATCGTTAAAACTATTTTTGTGATTATAATATTTTCATACCTAATTCCTTTTTTTTCAAGAAAAAAAAAATTAAAAAAAACAAACAAAATATAATATAATAAAAAAGAAAATTTAAAAAAAAAATATAAATTTAACAATTTTATAACGCAACAAAATTATATTTTAATTCATTTTTTTTTTTTTGACAAACAATTGAAAGAAGAAAAAAACACAAAACAGCAAAATAAAAGAAGAACTAGGAATTAAATAACAACAAAATATATATATATTATACATATATTATTAACTAAGTAAAAAAAAAAATTAATTTATAAAAAGAAACTAAATATTATATAAAAAAAAGAGGAATAAAAAAAAAAATAAAATCGAACAACAGAAATAATAGGAAATTTAAAATAAAAACTCGGATATTTCTTTTTATAAACAAAAACAAAAAAAAAAAAAAAAAAACATCTTCACTTTAAGAAACAAAGAATGTGTGTGTGTTTTTTTTTTTAACTAATCGAGTTAAAATAATATAAAACAAAGAAAATTATAATAAAAAAATAATCATATTGTTACATACAAAAATGAAAAAAAAAGAATGTCACCAAAACTAAGAAACAAAAAAAAAGGATAATAAATTGGCTCTACGATCTACACGTACATATTTTTTTTATTTTAAACTATTTTTGTTTCTAAAAAAGGATAAACAATTATAAACATCATCGTCGTCGTCGAAAAAATGGATCAAATAAGGAAATATAACAACATTAAAAAATTATTTTACCTAATTTTTATATAAAATAATAAATAAAAACGAGAAAATATTGTAACTTATAAACAAAACAAACAAACAAACAAAAAATAAATAAAAAAGAAACGCATTATAAATTTATATTCGTAACAAAATAATAACATTCTTAACTTGAGCCATTCCTTGCCAATTTGTTTCATTTGTTCTATATAGTTTACCTTTTTTTTTATATATAAATAAATAAATAAATTAAAATCGACACAAACCTCGGGAGGAATTAAATTTATAAAAAAAGTGAATTTGTAATGTTAATGTTTTAGAATGCAGCTAACTTTTCTCATAATATTTGTATTTTTACATTTTTCCTAATTTTAAGTATTTGCAATTTGTTATATATTTAAGGGATTAATTTTGAATGAAATCTACTGGCTTATGCCATGGTACATAGGTGATCAATTTGAATGGGATCCCTAGAAAGGGATTTTTTTTTTTTTTAATTTTAATAAAAGGAAGATGAACGTAGCTTCGAAAAGAGAAATTTCATAGGTGACTAGTTGGATACCATTAAATAGATAATTTCAAATTCTAAGACGTGAAATTTGTTGTTTCTTCAAAAGTATTGAGTATTCCTCGTGTGAGCAAGTCAAATTATCTAAAAATAAATATTCGTTTTCCGTTCCTCCGATTCCAACTGACTAACAACACGCACTCAAGAAGTTTTAATAGTGCAAGTCAAAATCTTTGGTTCTTGGCGAGTTGTGGTGCCATTAAATGTATTTATTTATTTTTAACGTTTGTTTTCGTGCCGAGTTGGACGGTATTTGGCAGCTATCTAGATTAAATATTGGTTTAGAACTTCGTAGTAACCCATGGCATAAAGCGAAGGTTTAGGTTTGAATCCAGGGGTACTGCCTCTTGCGACTAATTGACAAAGCCTTCAAGAATTTTTTTTGTCATGAGCACATGAACCGTTCGGAGAAGAAATTTGTAGGTCCTTTTATTCCTATCAGAAGACACTTCAACACCCCGTAATGAATTAAGTTAGTCTCCCTATTTTGATAAAATGGTAAATGCAATGCTCTAAGTCTTCCATTTGTATAAAATTGAATTTTTTTGGACACCTGCTTAACTAGTTTTCAACAAATCCCTAATTCGTGGTTTAACTTTGAGGATCCACTATAAAGCCACACTCTAAACTTTGATCGAAATGAGTAAAACCTTGTTAAAATTTTAAGCCAACAACGAACCACGAATGTACAACTGGTTCTAAGAATAAATATCACCCTTGCCTCTTTGTGCAGAACTCGATTTTTGTTGCTTTTGTATGACTCGACGAATTTTGTTTTTTTTTTTTTTTTAATTGCTCAAGAGTTTAAGTTAGTAGAAACGATCCTTTGCATATCCCTGCAACACAAAAAAAATATCAAAGGAGTAAAATTCCACGATTTTGAGAGCCGATGAAAGTCAACCAACCTTGAAATTACTCAGTCTGAAAATTTATGACCCAATAAAACTCTCAATCTGTCAATATTTGAGACTTTCTGTCCTAGGACCCATATTGTGCTTATCGATAACTTAAATGCAGAATTAAAAAAAATTGAGTGATTTTTAAAATCAAAAAGACAGTTTATAACATTGGATATAAAATTACCAAAAATGCATTTGGAAATGAAATTGAATTAAGAAAGGTCTAAATCTACGATACGAATGGAATTCATGATAAGGCCGAATGTTGTATATGATGAGGTTTTTTTTTTTGTTAATTTTTGTATTCTTTGATTATAATAAGTAGATTCATTTCTGGCCCTTTCTGCCAAGCAAAGTAATAGCATACTGCACTAGATTTACTTTAAAAGTAAATATCAATATTGGGTTAATTTATTAAATTCCATCCAACTTGCGCAATATAAAAGAGAAAAGTAACGCTGTATTCGAAAGCATTACATTCCTTTGTCAACACATTCTTATCTGCAAACAATCAAAATACTAATTATTTTTATCATAAAATGCAATAAGTGTATCGTCGCCATATTTTCTTTATTATATATATTTTTTTTATTAAAACATAAATGCTGCTAGAGTTACTCTTAACTCTCTTCATTTTTCTTTTTCTCTAAATTCAATTTATAAAATTTCTATATATTTTAAGTCCCCAAATAAAAAAAATCTACTACCAAACTGAACACAAATAAAATTATAAAAAAAATTATTTATTAAAATTAATTTATTATTCATAGATACCATTATTTTGTTTTTTTTTTTTTTATTATTATTTTAGTATATTGTAATATTATGTAATGATCTTTAATATAATTTCAAAATAAATTGAATGTTAAGTACATATGTGTATAATTAAAAAAAAAAACAAAAACAACAAAAAAACTCGAGAGAATCAAAACTAGAGAAACAAATAAACTTTTTAACTCGTAATCTTTCATATTTTAAACTTTTTTCTTTTAGTACATGTGTACGTGTTTTCTTATATAGTTATTATTTTTTTTTTTATTGTTAAATTGTAAAATGTGAATTTTTTGGGGAAATGTGTATTCAATTTTTTAAGTGAAAGAGGCATGTTACTAAAATTAAAAAAAAAATTCTTGTTAGCAAAACAAAAGAACAAACAAAAAAAGAAAAAAGATTTTCTTTTGATTATGTTCATGGATAAATGGCTGCAAAACACACAAAATAGCGAATATTGATTAAGATAAAAACAAAATGAAAAGAAAAGAATTTAAGAAAAAAAAATCTTTTACACGAAACCACCATAAACAAGCACACAACTATAAACACAAAAATATATATAAAATATTAAAAAAAAAAAAAAACAATAATGTTGCACAATTTGTACGAGTGTATATTTATTAAGAGTAGGCATACATAAAACGCATATTAATAGAATTTTGTATTCTCCTTTTTCTAACAGAACTTTTTTTTTAGTTTTTTTTTTTGTTAAAATAGAAACTCAATTAAATAATATCTTTTCTTATAATTTCTAGCTAAATAAATTCTTTCTACATTATATAAAAAAAAAATCGACGTGTTAACCAATTTTTTTTCTACATTTATTTTCTTGTTTTTAAGAGAAAAAAAAGGAAAAGTAAACTATTTTATACTATTAAAAGAAAATCATTTAAATGAAAATAAAAAAATATTCTACAAAATATATTTAGATTAAATTTATACCTATTAATATATATACATACATATATTTAATGAAAAAGAATCGTTTAACTTTAATTGTAATTAAATAATAGTTTTTTATCTGTTTAACTTTTTTTGTTTTCTATTTTTTTTTATTTCTATTGTTTTTATTGTTTAACTTCTCATGTTGTAGCAAAGAATATAATAATTATAATAACTATAAAAAAGGAAAACGGATAGTTCTTGAATTGTTCTATTTGTTCGTATTTATGTAATTTTTTTATTATTATTACCTAATAAAATATTTATATTCTTATAAATATTATCATATGCATACATATAAAAAATATATCTACTATTATGTATGTATTTGAAAAATAAGTAAAGAAAAAATAATATATTTGTTTATTTTTTTTTTCATCTTTAATTTGTATAGCAGTTTAATTATATTATTATTTCTATTTTGTTTCGATTAACGCTTTATATTATATTTATGTACATCTAAAAACAATTGTATATATATATGTATTTACATATATATATATGACAAATATTTATATATATATAGTCAATAAAACAAATTTATTTGCGTTTAATTTTGTGTTATTTGTTTTTTATTTTTTCCTTTATAGATATTATCCCAGTGAGATTTTTATATTTTTTGTTTTTAGTTTATTGAGGATATTCTGGATGCTTGAAATGTACAAGATTGTGGAGCTTAAGTTCACTACTGAGTTTACTAGAGTTTAGTGGGAGTCACGATGAATTTGGGACAGGACCTCCAGCGCCTGTAGATTTTTGTTTGTATGGAAAGCGACAACGACAAGTAAAGACATCTATCGGTAAAAGGAATCGTAAAATCTGAGATAGTAGTATTATCTCAGTATTTTACTTGGAGAAAAAAAATAAATAATGATCTTTCGTTGCAAATCGAAATTCGCCTAAGTAATGCCCGGTCGACTTGAAGCGCGAAAGATGTTAGAATCTAAATCCAAATGATATATCAGGATTTTGCTAAAATCAGTTAAATTTTAAAAAATGTACCGTTGAGTGTGCTAATTAACCCATGACAACAAATTAAGGTAAACTAAATAGAATGATATTAAATAAAAACTTAAAATGATGTGAACAACAATATCATTAAATAAAGTAAAACCAGAAACCAGTGTTTTTGGCAATTCGTACTATATTTGCCAATAAGGCAATGGATTCTATAACGTTTTTTTTTTTTTGCCAGATTCGAAATTCCAATTGAATTTTCTTAATGAGGGCTTTATATCACAAATTTTATGGTAATTGTTTTTTTGCTTAGTGCAAAAAAAACTTACAGAATCCATTCTAGTGGAAAAAACCATACAATTTTTTTTATTAAAAAAGGATTCTGTGGTAATGTCTGTCTGGGGTCCGACATGTAACTTTAACCAATCAAGCTCACTCGGCTCATTCGAATATTGGTTACAATGAAATTATGTGTTCCTTATACTCGATTGTATCTAATTACGTTAAAGGCCCCAAGAATTTGTTATTAAGATGGAATTTATCACATGAAGCCTTTACCTGTTTTAATGATTTTGTTATTTATTTTTTTTTTTAAGAAAAAAAATATTTTTTTTTATGAAAAATGTTCCCTATAGAAATGGAGTTAAATGCACATTTCTAATGCATATTTATTTTCCGTCCAAAAAAATAAATATTGATATTTTTTTTCGGGAATTCATGACTTAGCCGACTGTTAACTAAAGCGATACATAATAATGTTTATACGCGGTCGTTCTCTTATAAATAATATTTAAATGTTACCTACATAGCTTGAAACAACTCTATGAACAATTTTAATTTAAAAGTTTAAGTGACCCCCACTTGAAAACTAAAATTATTCTTGATTATGCAACTCTATTAACATTCATTTATCGTTTATTCCAATCGTATCGTAGATTTGTTAGGAGTCCCAAAATAATCAAAAAAAATATCACAGAATGCATCGTAATATAAAATCACATACAAATTGCATTTACAAACGGATTCTATTATTATTTTTTTAGGGATACGAATAGAGTTCATGATAAATCCGAATACCTACTTAGCATTAAAGCACTAATAAATTCAGGATGGGTTTCTTATGTGATCTTTTGCAAAGAAAGATTCCAGATTACTCTTGAATGGTCGAATCTTGGCACGTGAAAATGAGTGAACGCCTAAGTTTTTTTTTTGAGAGTTAAGATAGAGAAAATAATCTTCAATTGGCTCATCGTGTGAGTTTTTTAAACTAGTCGCTTCAGGTAGAGTAGTCAATTTTAAAACGACATTAGTGTGCAAAATCTGCAGCTCTTTTATGGTTTATCGTAATTTACGTATTGCTAATCCTTGCGTTCAACAGACCGAATTTGACAGTTATTACTAACTTTTTGAGGATTGGTCTATTGTCACTGAATTTTCCGACAATTGGAAAATTCAGTGACATCTGACCAATCAGGGGCTCGACAAAGTGAGTACTTAATGTCCGTTGAACTTAAAGAATTTGTTAGGAGGGGTTAAATTTGAGAGATGTTTGTCTTAATAGATGCGTCCCAGATAGAGAGATGTTTAAGGGCCCAATTCTTTTTTTGTGCAGAAACAAATCTCAGCTGACCTCTTTGTAAATTTTGCACAGGTTTTGGAGATACAAATTTATCGGATTAATTTTCCAGTGACTTTTTTTTTTTGTTTCTCTTGAATAAATTCACAGATTACATAATTCGAAGCTACGTACGATCATTATATAATCATCATGCTAATGAGGATTTCATATATTTTTTGTTTTTTTAATTTTAAACTTTAAATTAACTTATAAAATAGCACAATTGTTTGTTACATAAAAAATAGCTTTATTTAATTTTTATTGTTATGTTTTAACCATATAATTTATTATTTAATGTTTTTAAATTTATTTTTATTTTTTTGATATAGAAAAAAATGTATTTTCTTTGCAGAATATTTTTCTATTTTATAAGAAAAATAAAATCAAAGTTCTTAACGCCTTAACAAGTCCTTAGGAAATATTGTTTGTACGTGTGTGTAACTTAATAAACAAAAAGAAACTGTAAAAAAAGAACAACAACAAGCAAACAAAACTGAAACTTAACTTTAAGTATAAATTAAAAACAAAAAAATAAAATTAAAATATAATCTTTCAAAAAATATAAAAATCAACTCCAATGAATTGTTGTCTGCTATAAAGCAACAAAAAAAAACAACCAACAATTTTACGATTCAAATGTATTGAAAATAAACAATATAAGGAAAAAAATAATTTAAAAAAATATATATATATGTGTAATGTGTACTTTGCTTAAGGATCTAAGAAAAAAACAAAAGATCTTCAGATATATTAAAATAAAACAAACCAAAAAACAAAAAGTATGTGTAATAATATTTACTTACAACAATTAAGAAATAAATTTTTCTTTTTTTTTTTAAATTTTAATCTGCTCCCAAATACTTGGATGGTTACCTATATTACAATGTAACGCATAATAAATGTATATTGTTAAAATAAAATGTATTTCTTTAGTGAAAATTTATATTGTTTTTACTTTTCAAGTAAAAATTATTTAAACAAAAAACACATCTCAATAGAAAACATTTTATAAACAATTAAAAACAAAACAACAACAACAACAAATATTGAAACAAAACTTGCTAGTTTTTAAGTAAACAAAAAAAAATTTAGTCCTAAATAAGAGCATAAAAGTAATGTCTTAATAAACACTTAATATGTCATCAAATAAATTAAAGTATAAAAATAACAAAACAAAAAATAAATAACAATTTTTTTTACGAAAACATAATAATGTATAACTTCTCAAATCGCTTCTATTTATAATGTATTTAAAAAAAAAAAAATAAGAAAAAAATAAAATCAATATATATGTACAATGTATTTACGAGTAAGTTTTCGATTTCCCCTTGACTGTAATTTAGTGAGGATAGATGATTTTTTTTTCATATTTATGTCAATCGCACATGTATAACTGCACCAATGAGCCCATGTTGGTGGATTGACAATAATTAAAAAAAATAAAAAAGAAAAACATAAAAGTGATTTTAAAAAAAGTATTCAAAAATATAAAACAAAATCAAAAAAGTATTTAGAATCACTTTTATCATTTCTACTCGCTAACCACTCAAGTTGAAGTCACACAGAATGAATTTTTCTTAGAATTCTCTGAGACATTGACATTGAATTGTCTAAGAAAAATTTGTATCATCCAAGGTAAAAAAAAAAATAAAAGTAAAAAAATATATAGGATTTGTTGGGAGTAAGTATATAACATTATGTAGTTAAGTAATTTATTATTTTATGTACTAAGCTTAACTATAACTTAATTACTTATAAGCTAATACAAGACAAATAGTCTTTAATATAAAACCAAAAAAAAAAATATTAATATACTAACAAAATTTCATTTTTTATTATCAGAACAAAAATAAAAAGCAAAAACAAAAAAAAATAAAAGTCATTTGAGTATATTAGTAATTGTATTACCTAAAATTATTATATTATACACATAAAATGAAATTTATAAATGATTAATATAAACAATAAAAACGAGGAAAAGTAATTATGATGTTGCGTATTATTTTGTATACTAGCTGACCCAACAGACGTTGCCTTGCCCTGGGGCACGTATTACAAATTATGATAATCGTTTAAATTCCATCGTTTTCGTTGAACTACGATTACGATTTACGTTACGATAATCGTGTTTGTAAAACGATACTCGTTTTTTCGTTTTTTTCGGAGGTCGCATTATTTGACTTCGATGTCTTTTGTTACGTACTTTTAATGATTTTATCGGTCATGGTTTGGTTTGCTTTTTAAAAGAAATACAAATTTGAGTTAACTCATAAATTCTTACATTCTTAATTCATAATAGGTTTACGTGTCTTGACTATCATCTTCCTTGGTCATCGTTTTGTTGCCTTTCGTTTCGTAATTTATAAGATGAGCCATGCAAAATGAATCAAATTGGTATAATTCACTCAATCGTCAACAAGTTGCTTCAGTTATACGAGTAAGCACCTGGATGATTGCTCATTCTGTGTAGGGATGTTTTAGAAACCATATGAATCAACATTTCTCTGGTAGGAAACTTCTTACAAGAGAATAATCTTCATTTTTTGGGGTGGCTAATGCAATCTTCTGACCTGCTACGTGTAGAAAATGAATGAGAGTTTGTACACCGGGAGATTAGTAAGCTGAAACTTTCAAATTACTAAGCTGATGGAACAAATAGGGAAAGAATATATCCCAAATTTCTCCAAATTCATGCGTGTTTTTAATTGGCCCGAAGGTTAATAGGTTAAGTGCCGCTATTGCTTGGAAATTATTCCTAACTAAACATTAATATGTTAAAATACAATATTTTGTTCAAAGAAATTAAATTATCCGTTAATTTTTAAAGCTTTTCACGTGTTTGCATTTTTTTGCTCGGGTTCAAACTTACCTTTTGCACTGATTTTAATATTATTATATTATTATATTTTTTGGAGCAGGAAACGGTAAAAATCGACTCGGTTTAATACAATAAATTTCACAAATGTATGCAAAGTTTCAAGTCATTACCACTTAAAGTTCTGGACTAAAACAAGACCATACCATTTTGTTTGCATTTTTTTTTTCTCTACTTTAAGTTCATAATGGACTTATGCCCCACCATAATATTAATCATAATATTTTTTCATAATTGTTGCTATATTGCTGTAACAGTATAATTCAGTATACTTTGGTCCCAGGGCCCCCAACCATGATCGTATAAACAATAAGGTATGTTTGACGGGGATGGGACATAAGTCCATTATGGACCTATGTCCTATGGACATAAGTCCATTATGGACCTATGTCCTATGGACATAAGTCCATTATGGACCTATGTCCTATGGACATAAGTCCATTATGGACCTATGTCCTATGGACTTATGTTCCTGCGCCTGAAAAAAAAGCGGTGTTTCAAAGTTTTTTCACAGCAGTTTTTCACACTTTTGCATATTCCACGGTAACCCTCGGTATTTCACATATTTTTCCGCGACTTAAATTTTGTTCGTGACTTTTCACGCTTTCCTACGCGAACTAATTTGATTTCATCCTCTGTGCCTTATTATACGCGGTACTAAGTGCTGTTTTCATGACTTCTTATGCTATTTTCCACGTATTCCACGCTCTTTCACAATTATTCCTCTTATTTCCACGGGTTTTTGTGGGAAACTATTTTGTTAAACGATTATCGTTGAAATATATTTCATTATCGTTCAAATGTCATCGTTTTAGTTTAACGATAATCGTTTTATATTACGATTGCCATTTACCTATCATTTAGGTTTTCGTTTTTGTGGACTTGGTGAAAAAAGCATGAAATTTCCATCGCTTGTAGTACTTTATATAACAGGAATTTGGAGATATTGGGCCAGTTTGGATTCCATGTGGGAAGGAAGATACAAGAATTTTGTCTGTATTGCACATGTTATTTTTAATTTCATTGTACAAGAAATTAAACGTCCGTACTCATAATATGATACATGATTTTGGGGTATTTTTTAACGCCTAATCGAATAATTCCATAACCAATATTTGATCCGAACATAATGTACAAAGTTATTGGCCGTTATGAAAATAGTGTTTTACTTTAAGTACAATAATAGTCAGAACGATGAAAATTTCATGTTTTCTTCTGGAAGCGCTCTTTGTATAATGCTAAGCTGCTGACGCTTTTCTCGTTTCAAATAATTTATCATTCTTTGTGGTGACTATCCTTTACTTCAGTAGCGTTGGCTAGTTGGCTTACGCTTGCGTCGTTATACTCCACTTGATAAGAGTTTTTTATCTAAGTGGGTCACTGTGGCGTATGTGGAATATTTGTTTTCTATTGAAAAACTTTAATGGTAACAAATACATTTCGCATGAAAGAGAGATAGGGATTTTGGTAACAAACATTTTTCAGTTAAGCCAATCTTTTTTATAATGCTGCTCTCCGAGTGACAACTCAAATTTAAAGACTGGCGCACGATGGGATGAAATAGGAAATAATTTTTTTTCGCATCATTTACTATAATCAATTTTTTTTTTCAACAATTTTTGTTTGAAAAGCCCGCCAAAAATCCGCAACCTCTCGCAACCTATTCTGGTAGAGCATTTGGCAGTATCTAATTTGATGCAAGCGAGTGTTTTTCTTGCAAAACAGTCGATTGATCCAAGTTAGATGCTGCCAATGCTCGATTTTATCGACTCAACTCGATTGATTCAAATTACGTGTTACACCCCCTGCTCAAAAATTTTAGGTTGGTCAATGCCTCTTTTAATAAACCCCATAAAATTCATTGCCCTTTCGTCTAAATATTCTAGTTTTTGTGTTAATAGTTTTAATGGACGTTATATCTCCATTAGCGCTTTAATTATTTTAAGATCCAGCTCTACCATTTTCAAATACATATTTCAAAAAAAAATCCCCAAATTTTTTTTAGATATTTATTTTGACTTAAACAGGTAAATTCAACTAAATGGAGAAGTTTTGGCGCAACAAGAATCCATCCTACTGAGTGGCGTGTCCCTCCCTAAGCACAATCAAATGTAAAGGACGATTTGCGACCCCTTATTGAAACAATCTCCAAAAAAAAGTAAAAATATATTTTTAGTTTGTTTTTATTTTTTTTATTAAATGCTGCCCATATAAAACCCTCATAATGTACACTAAGAAACTTTAATAAAGCAAATTAGTTATTCAGATAACTTTCTACGCAGTTCTTAAGTTCACTTATTACTTTTTTCTGATCATCAGCCTTGATAACAGCTGTTCCAGATACAATATAATTAGCACCAGCCTGAAAATAAATGAAACCATTTCATTATAAAAACATATTATTTATTCTTTGATCGTTCTTTTATTTACCTCGGCACAGCATTCAATAGTTTTTGTGCTAACACCACCATCAACTTCAATGTCAAGATTTGGATAGTGTTTCCTCAACCATTCAACTTTAGGCATCATATCATTCATAAAAGATTGACCACCAAATCCAGGTTCGACTGTCATTACCAAAACCAGATCAGCATAATCGATATACTTAACAACATCCTCAACGGGAGTGCCAGGTTTGAGAGCTAATCCAACTTGCATTCCAGATTCTTTTACTTTGCGACACACTTCCTCGACACTATTCATGACTGGTTCAATGTGGAATGTATATAAATTTACATTGGCATCTGCCATCGGTTCGATCCATTGAATAGGATTGGACACCATCATGTGTGTCTCAAAGAATGCTGTCTGCATCAAAGAATACAATTGTAAATCAAGAAGACTTTAGGTAGTTTTGGAACTTACTTTGATTTTATTGCGAAGACACTTTACAATGGGATGGCCAAAAGTGAGATTTGGTACAAAGTGACCATCCATCACATCCAAATGCAAATAATCGGCTCCATTGTCTAGAAGTTTTTGAGATTCGCTGCAGAGGTCTGCTAAATCTGCATTAAGAATTGATGGTCCAATTTTAGCGTGCAAAGGCATCGTACGGAGTAAATTTATAAAAAAAAATGAACTATTAAGGTTTAAAATAAAAAAGAAATCGGCAAATCTCGGCAAATCTTTTGCCGAACTGATAAGAGATGACAGACTCTTTTCGATTTATTGCAGTTTTGTTATGACAGTTCTTGAAATTTAAAAAGGCTTGTTCATTAACTGAGGTACATCGTACATGGAACCTAATGATAGGTGCATCCCAAAAAGAAACACTTTTTTTCTATTCCGATTATTAAACAGAGCAACGTGACAATGTGCCTCACATGAGTGTAAAACAGAAAAGCTTAGTACATACTTTAGGTGAAGTGAACGGAGACAGATCGCAAGTTGTTAACATTCAGCATTTCTCGCACGTACACACTTCAAACGTAATTGTCTCGTGAGTGCAGTTTTTTCAATTTTATTTAAGTACAAAAAAAAGAACTTGGCAGGCATAAACAATCAGGCTTAAAATTGAAATTATTATGGCTTCCTTTGTGTGAGAGAGATTTCCGTGCATTTTGCATGCGAAAAAAAATGCAATAGGGGGAAACCTGGTAAACTTTTGCATCTGGTAAAATGGGAAAGATTACCACGCATGTTTCATGACCACCCCTAAAATCAACATGGGTAAACGTGTGTAAAATTTATGTATTTATACTATAATTATTTAGCGAATATTATGGTTCTTTCCTTTGTCTTCGTCAACTATTTACATATAAGTGGCTGGTTATATCTGAATTAAACGTCAAAAGTTGTCCACAGTTACAATTTCCAGATGGTAAGCTTTTAGCAAACAAATTTGTGTGGAAAAATAAAGATTTCATATAGAAAATTTGACAGTTTGATAACCTGAATTACCATTTTAACACGCAGGTTTCACGAATATCCCTAATATCTCATTTAAGATCTAGTCAAAACAAGCTATATAAATTGTCAAATGCGTGTACGACCTTAAAGCCCACACAAAAAACTGAAGTACTGCAGCTACGAACGCATCCCTTTTCGATTAACATCGCTAACATTTGTGTGTTATCGAATTGAGTAAACTGTCAAGATGACGTGTATTCAGAAATTGTTTTTTTTTCTCGGTCTCGGTCTTTCTTGGGTTGTTTAATTTTCTCAAATAAATAAATCTTACTATTTTCTGCTTGAAAAATATACGAAATGAATTCATTACTAATTATTTTATTATTAGTTATTGCGCCAGCAATAATTGCAAAGAAATCTGATGAAAGTTCCAAACCTGATTGGGCCAAAAAAGACATTCGAGATTTCAATGATGCCGACATGGAACGTTTACTCGAACAGTGGGAGGTAGAATATCAAACAAAGAAACAAAATTGTGAAACAATAATGAATATAATTTTTAGGAAGATGATGATCCTCTCGAGCCAGATGAGTTGCCAGAACACCTACGTCCACAGCCCAAAATAGATTTGTCCAAATTGAACAGTGGTAATCCCGAAGATGTGTTGAAAGTCTCGAAGAAGGGGCGTACATTGATGACATTCGTAAGTGTATCGGGGAAGCCAACTCGCGACGAAGCTGAGACTATAACCAAACTATGGCAAACTAGTTTATGGAACAATCATATCCAAGCCGAACGGTATATGGTCGATGACGACAGAGCGATTTTCCTGTTCAAGGATGGTGCCCAAGCATGGGAGGCTAAAGACTTTCTGGTTCAACAAGAACGTTGCAAAGGTGTCACCATAGAAAACAAAGAATATCCTGGGGAACATACAAGTGCCAAAACTGAATTGTAGATCCATATTTACCGGCGGCTGCTCATTCCATTTCAAGTTGATAAGATATTTGTAAATAAAGTTAAAAAAAAAAAAGAATGAAATCCACAAACGAAATTTTATTTGAAACTTTCGATTCACGTAATGTGTTGCATTAAATTTGGGTTTGAAATTAGTCTTAAAATTAAATTTTATTAATTATTTGGAATAAGTCACCTTTCTAAACTTTCCGAAAAAATCGCATCGCGATGAATGTAAAAAAACAATTTATTTTACTTTACTGTACCTCCACAGAATTTACTGCACAGAACAAATGTGTTGTTTATAGCGGGTTAAGTTTCTATCATAACTTTAAGAGGTTCTAGTTAAACGGCGCTAATCAATCAATGCCGGTTGATTAGCTTAATCCATAATTAAAAACTCAAACTATGGATTCTAAGAAAAAGAAATTAGCTTAAGTGGACATTCGACGATTTACAGTTGGCAGTTGGATTAAAGAGAAACAAAATGGCCCTTAAGTGACAAACAAAAAAAAATTAATTAATTAATATAATGTACTTACTTTACTTTAGATGGCGCTTACAATACAGGATGGACTACGGTCTCAACTAACATGCCTCTCCAGCCAACTCTATCGTCCTCAACCTGTTACGTTGTTTGCCTCTGCTGCGTACACCAACAGTGTTGGATTCGAAGACTCGTCGGGCTGGTGCATTGATGCCATACGCTCCCAGCCATCTCAGCCGCAGTATTTTCAGCTTCTTGACCAGATCAACGTCGCTCAACAGCTCGTTAAGCTCGTCGATGAAACATCTCCATACTCCTTCGATGTACGTAGGACCAAATATCATTGAAAGAATCTTTCTCTCAAAGCAACCAAGCAAATTTTCATCAGAATCTTTTAACGCCCATACTTTAGGATTGGGCTGATTAAGGTCTTGTACAGCGTTTCCTTGGTTCTATGGGAGGGGGCTTTACTACTTAATTGCTTTCTTAGCCCGAAGAAACAAGGAGCAGCGCATTTGCAAGAGTAAAGGCTTGCCAAACCAAACCAAAGTGTCGCGTTTTCGCACGACAGTGCGACACGACAAAGTGCAAAGCGTTGTTCATATAAAAGTCCTTGTCGCTTATTTTTGTCTATCACCAAGAACGATCGGAGTTTGCAAAATAAATTAATTCTCTGTCACGTGACAGAGCGACCATTTTGATTTGGGCAAGCCTTTGAAGCCCTCTGCAAACCAACGTGTTGCATTGTCACGCGACAGTATGACAAAGGTTTTCATAAGAAAAATGCCTTCCCGCTTTATCACGTTTGGTGTGGGCACTCTCATTTGAAGCTGTAAAAATAAATCTTTTTTATCGTGCAGCGTTGTCGTGAAAAATTCTGCCATAAAGGCTTGTCCAAACCAAAGTGTCGCACTGTCATGTTTTAAGGTGAAAAGGCTTTCGTATGAAAAACGATTTGCACTTTGTTGCGTTTAGTGTAACTACTCCCATATAACGCTGGGTAAATAAATTTTGCCGTTGTTGTGTCGCACTGTCACATGACAGAGGGACACTTTGGTTTGGGCAAGCCTTAAAGGGCGACAGTGCTACATGATAACGACAAAATTTATTTACGCAGCGTCATATGACGCTTTGTCGCACGACAGTGCTACACGTTGGTTTGGGCAAGACTACATGAAACGACAAACAATCTGTTTACAAAGCGTAATATAGCGTTTTTCTTATAAATGCCCTTGTCATGTTGCAGTGTCGTGTCGCACTGTCATGCAACAGTGCCACACTTCTGAAGGCAGGCCTTTATAAGTCCTAGTTTTGTTCCCTTATTTTGCCTCATACTGGAAATAAATCTACAAAACAATATTGAAATTTGTCCAACTTTCTGAGTAAAACACTACGTTGTATGTTGAATTAAAATTGACAGCAAAATTTTAGTCCATCACTGTCTAGTATTTTGATTTTGCCATTTCGATTTCAGTTTCGAGATTTTTGTCGTCAATAACGGGTGTCGAAACGGAAAGCGCAAAGTGTACCACAACTTTGATAACCTTGGATAAATATTTTCCTTTAAATAGAAGAACAAAATCTAAAGAAAAGACTCCAAAAAAAGTCAGTGTTCCCCAAGATAATAATTGAAAACATATTCACAAAACGCGAAAACAACGAAGTATCCGTCTTTCTCTTCGTTTTCCATAGTGATTCGGATCACGGATTAGGTACCTACCTCGTGAAAATTAAATTTTGGTGAATCTTTTTCTATCTCCCTTTTAGCTAGCCTACATAAATTACAGTGAAATCAAGTATCGGTATTCCAAAAGTGATGTCATCGTCATCATAGAGTTGGGAAAAAAAGTGTTTGTTGAAAATAAGTAGCCACTTGACTTGTCAGAAGTTCTTGAGAAAACAACTGATTACAAAAGTTAAACAAAAGATCATTGGTTAAAAAGTTAATTTAATTAACTAACCGCAGCCAATTGGCCTGCAGGTACATCGAAGCCAGACAATGGTTTTCGAATCAGTGGTTACGGATGTTCTTAACAAAATCCTCGGCGATTATGTGGAGAACTTGGATCGGACGCAGCTGAAAATTGGAATATGGGGTGGTAAGTTACGACTTTTGTGTTGTTTTTTTTCTCTTTTAAAGGTGGTGTCCAAGATCTAATAGAACATTGCGTGCTTCTATGAACTCATCGTAGCGCCTTCAAGGCTGCCCTGTCCCCAACAGTGTGACATTTTTTCATGTGAAAAAAAAAAGATTTTAATTTACAACATTTCCAACTAGAATATTTTGTGTAGGTATGTACAATAATTGTTGTACATATGTTAGTAGGTTGTTATGTGTGATTGCATCTGCATCTAATGAATGATTGTACTTTGCAAAAAAAGTAGTGCAAGCGCACTAGATGGGACTTTTTGTGTTTGACTCAGAAGCTGATTAGTGGTGGTTGGATTCGTCATTCCCATTTGGGATATAGTGAATACGAAGAAAAGAATGGATAAGAACGCAGTAAATTGCGTTTGTTTTTCATTGCCACATGTTTACATTTGTTTGTGATTTTTCTTAAGGTCACATTTTTTGTATTATTTTTTACTTGACTTTATTTTTGTTTTCGTTGTGTTGTTGATGTTTATCTTCTCTTGAAATGTTTATGGTTGGGGTGAGATAAAAAATCTGTGCAATCTGATTGTTTTCCATATGCGAGGATTTTTTAAATTTAATTTGTTCTAGATATGAAGGTACATACTTACCTACCTTTTCTTTGTCTGAATTACAATAACTCACTGTGCAGAATTCGTTGATATGAATATTTATCAAGTTTAACATCATCAGCCTGAATAAAAATGAATTATGATTTTATTATAGGTACAAGTCTTGACAGATAACAATAAATTGCTTACTCTAGCTAAAGACAAAAGGCTTTCACCTTAATATGTACTTTTATGTAAATACGGGGCAATCCACCCACTATCCCTCCTGTAATATGTCATTTCTAAGGAAGAACGAAGCATTCTTCTGTGATTTTCTTATCTTAAGGAATAGATAACAGAACATTTTGAATATGGTCCGTTGAGGATTGGTTGCTTGAGTGATTGAAATATCTAATTATTATGCAAAAAGCGAATTTTCTTTACCCTTTGACTACCATCCGATTGCAAGTATTTACTTGACTTCTGAAAGTCATAGAAACAATGAACAATTTATCAGATTATTTAAAAAAGTATCTTAATGATTATTCGTAGCAATAGGTTCTTGTATTATGTGATAGTAGGTATATCCCCCCGAGCTAGAAAACCAATTTTAACATTATTTCTGTCTTCCAGTCCAAAGTATTTGAACAGGAAATCTAATCATTGAAGAACGCGTAAAGAAGGCCTGCATAGCCTTCTACGTATGCATGCATGTATTAAAATATTCGATAAAATCGAAAATGATATTGTAGGAGTACTACAGGAGTTTTACGGTTTTATTGTATGGTGGCCCGGAAATTAGCAAATTTTTGAATATAAATAATTTAAAGAAGGCAAAAAGAAAATCTAGCTTTGGCACCACAGAGACACGTTGGTCATTAGCATTACAGTATGATGCAGAGCTTTAAGGCCTTACGGAGCCAAATTGCTTGCTAAGCATGACGAAAATCACTAACAACTTTGTTTCCTTCATGCATGTTTTCCACGATCACAACTGCACTCCTACTCTGAGCCATAGGGGGAACATCGTAGTAGACACGCAATCAGTGCTAAGAATCTGGAAGGAGCATTTTTCTAGACTCCTGAATGGTGGCAAAAATTGTCAGCATTCCGCTGTTATTTCATTTAATTAAGAGGACGATGGCCAACTTAAATCGTATAAGGCTGCTGGTGCGGATGGCTTACCAGCCGAATTGTTTAAAGCAACACACCAACTATAGAAGAGACAATCTTTCTGTTCCGTCAAAGTCGGTAGGAACACCACTAACCCGTTTGATGTTGAGAAAGGTCTAAGATAAGGCGACGCGTTATCATGCAACCTATTTGACATCGTTCTTGTTCTTTCAACTGTTTGCTTATGCAGATGACATAGACATCATCAAGAGAACAAAGCGAGCTATGGTTGGTGCTTTTGCCAGTATTGAATCGGAGGCGGCAAAAATAGGATTGGCTGTTAATGACGACAAAACAACTTCAAACAAATCAACGAGAAGGGAATCTCAACATCGACGACTCGGCCAAAACATCACGAAGGATAGTTATAACGTCGAAGCAGTCAAGGACTTTGTCTACCTGGGATCCACTATAAACTCAAAAGAACAATATCAGTTCAGAGATCAAACGGAGAATTACTCTTGCCAATCGCTGTTTCTTCGGGCTGAGATGGCATTTAAGTAGTAAAGCCCTCTCTCATAGAACCAAGGAAACGCTATACAAGACCTTAAACATCCCAGTCCTGCTGCAAGGGGCTATGGGAATGCTATTGTTAATGATTCCCACTTTTAAAGATTCCCACTAAAAAGTTTTAATTGTCAATTACTTACTTACTTACTTAAGGTGGCGCTTACAATCCAGGATGGATTACGGCCTCAACCAACATGCCTCTCCAGCCAGCTCTGTCCTTAGCTAGCCGCCTCCAGTTACGCACGCCAAGTTGGTTGAGGTCGTTCTCCACTTGTGTGCGCCACCTGTTACGCGGCCTCCCTCTGCTGCGTACACCATCAGGGTTGGATTCGAAGACTTGTCAATTACTCATACAACTATTTTTAACAGCCGCATTTTTCATTTTTTTTCCTGCTCAGTTTATTAGAGATTAAAATTTTGTTTGTTTGTTTGCTGTTAATTGCTTCACTCTGCATTAATATTTTTATACATTTTTCTTATCAACAAATAATGTTTTTTTTTTGTTTTGTATAAAATAAAGAAAAGTACCGTTGGTTGGTCGTGTTCGATAATCGTGACTAGTAGTTCCAAAATTTTCGAAGAACCTAGATTAAAATAAAACTTAAAAAATAAATGCTTCTTAACAAAATAATTATATTTCATCATTTTCATTTTATTACAAAATAAAATTAGAACCTAAAAAAATACTCTCACAAACACATTCAAGCATTTTAATACCAAAGAAACGAAGGAGAAAATCGTTTAGAACGAAAAATCTGTTGGAAATAAAAGTGCTGATTTTTTAATAAAATGATAAAAAGAGTGGTGTTAAGTGCTATATTAATTGAGGATTATGTCTACTAAAAAATAGATGTAGAAGTATCTAGTGAAGTTGGGAAGTAGATTCAATTTTATTCTCTAAGCTTCAGTAAATCTATTTCGTTCGAAGTAAAATAAACCCTGATCGTGTCACCCATTTCTCAATAAATTGATCGAGTTGTCTATTTTCTATAGGGAATTGATTAAATTAAGACTTAAAACTTCATGTACCTACACTATATTAATTATTTTTTGTTCAATAAAAAAAAATCTTCGTACGTATTTAAATTTCAAATTGTGCATCCAGCCATGGAAAGCAGGAGAGATACAAAAAATAACAATACAAAACGAACGAGAAATATTAGCAAATTAATTTTGTTTCCTTTTAAATGAGCTGAGTAGATACCTACTCTTGGTTAAAAAAAAAAATCCAAATTGTGATTATGAGCTCATCGTGTTTGAATTTTGATTGCTTCTTTTCCATAAATTATGATGCGAAAGAAAATTAATAAGTTATCATGGTTTGCTTAATTCTACAACTGGTTTCTGTCAATTGATGGTATCGATAGATCAATCCCATTAAAATGTTTTAAAATCTTATGTAGCAGTGACGTTATTTGCAGACATTAGCATTCAACTAAAGAGATATATTTTTTTTTATTAAAACACGTTTTTTTTTTTTAATGTAATTCAAAAAGGTTAAAAAACTTGAAAATGACAATATTTAACCTTCGTTTAAAAATATCATTCATGTAAAAGAAGAAAGCAAATTTTGTACCTTCACATTTTGAATTAAAATTAATTTTTCAAAAATACACTAACCAAAAAAAAAAAAATAACAAAATTTTATTTTTCCCTTCATAAGAGACCCAAAAATCGATTTGCCCTATTCGGTAGCCCCCTTCGGTATGATTCGAATTGAATTAAGTATAAGATAGAATATTCCACTAATTGTATCTTGGAATGTCCTGAAAATAAGCGAAAATGGAGTGAAAGAAGCAATATTAAACTGAAATAAAAGATAGTTCGTAATCCTAAACATTTAAGATCGCTTCCAAGCGCTTTTGATCAAAGATATGTTAATGATACAAAGCGTCATATTATAGGTTAATTGGGTCACTGGTTGTTATTTTGGTTATCAATTTTATTTTTTAATTCATTGCACACATCAAAGAGCGCCAAACTAAATTAACTTAAGTACCATTAGAATTTCAGACACCCAATTAATAAATTGGCACATTTGTCGTCTTTGCTTATGAATAATTTCACGTCCGAACGACATGTCGTCGTTGGCCGGCAAGCATTTCATGCATATATATATTATTTATTATACAGGTGTAAATGATTTTATCCATTTAGTAGGTACCTAAGTATTCATTAACAATATAAGGCTTAATTTTTAAGAGTCTTAAAACGTTTGACGCATCAATTAATAAAAAGGTTTGTGTTGCTATTATCAACAACAATAATCAACAACAAAAGTGATAAAAGTTTAACAGTGATAAAAGCCTCACTTATTTTGTAATGAAAAATGAAACAATACAACAGATACATGGAGTTCACAGCTGGTTGCTCAATATACATAATGTATTCTATATGCTTACTTAGTTTGCAATGACCAATGAGTCAGAAAGTTACAAATGAGATGAGTGTTAAGATTGTTCATTTTACTAAAAATATATCAATTTAATTGAATCGGTTAGTGTAAGAATAGAACAAGTTCAAAATTGTATTTTAGAGAAAAAACAAAATAAAAGAGAGTTTTACAGAAGAAAAAAACAAATTTTTTGAAATATAATGTATAAATAATATCTTCCCCCAGGCCAGCAACATGAATGTGCAAATTTCGGAATTTCGAGTTAAATGGTTGGTTGGATTACCCTTTAGGTGATCTATGATTTACCAAAATTTAGAATATACAGGCTGTAAGGAAATCGCATTATTTTATAATGTCAATATCATAAATGTAGAATTTATTCACATTAAGTTCAGCCAAAAACATGAATGTGATAACTAACAGGTGCAAAAAACACAACCTTCGTGGATCTAGCATACACTTTGTGCCAGAAAAGGTCCGATTTTTTTATTTTTCTTTTGTGTCAAAAAGTTGAATGTGCAATATACCGAGAAGGGATAGGGGTGGGAAGATAAAAACTATGCCAGATATATTCTGTATTTCGTGACAGCAATTTTAAGCTAGGAAAAACAAAATATTCATAAATGTTAGCAATCACGGCATCGCACCTTACTTTCACGATAAACTTCTTGAAGGAGTAAATAAATCTGAAGAATATGCTATTTATTTGTTATTTCGATTAAGCATTTAATAAAGAAGCTCAAAAAGGACAAATGGCTTTGGTCGTTCGTTACTGCAATGAAACGAAAGGCATGGTCTGTAATCGATATTCAGAGAGTTAATTTTACAAACTCCGGAGATATTTTAAAACACTTTTTGAAAGAAATCCGTTTTTTTAAACAAACATAAAGTTCTTCAAGTGTCTATGAACAGTCCAAATGTTAATTTGGCATTAAAAAAAAACGCATCAGCAAAAGCGAAAACAGACGGATCCAGAGAGCGAGTGTTTCTTGGTACCTTCATATTTTCTAAAGACATGTTTATTACGTTTTCAAATACACTCCAAAACAAAACGGTGTGTACTAAATTTCCTTTAAAATCTTGCAGTATTCGATGATTTGAGAACAAAAGGTGTTTGGAAAGATGCCTCCACATTTTTGATGAGTTCAAACTTCTAAGAACGCAGCCTGTTGAGAACCTCAAAAACTTTTTTTAAAGACGAGTTCTTCGGGTCCAGGCTTTCTTATTTTCGTACTATTTCATCGGAATTTGAATCTTTTTTAACAAAAGATCAAAGCGAAAAACCTTTAGTATTTTACTTAGGTAAGGAGGTTAATGAGTAAAATTTATTGGAATTACAGAGAAAATAAAAAGTACTACAAGAGAAATGGAAATTTTAAAGTTTAAACTCGAATGCTGCAAATTAATTATAGACCAGGGTATTTAAGTTTTGGCCCGGAAAAATACTTGACAGCATTTTTACTGGTAGAAATTGTTGGTAGCAATGCCCCTACTGTGGGTGTTTTTTTTTTTTAAATGGAAAAAGAACGTTGTTAAACGAGTACCAAAACAATCTGTGAAATTAATGGTAGATTTGAAAAAAATTGTGGATATATTCCGATATTCATTAGAATCATGAATATTATACATTCTATTTTTCCAGTTCTTAGCTACAACATATGGATTTTTGGGAAATTGCCCTAGTTTTTTTATTCTTGATTCTAATGAACATTTAACTATCAAATTGACAGAAATCAAATTTTCGCTATATCAACTAAAAAACTTCTGCATATCACTTCCTACATGTTTTATTTTTCTCTGATCTCAGCAGATGTGAAAAAAAAACATTCGTAAAAACCATTCGTTTTAAACCTTCATTTTTTTTAGAAAATTACCCCTCCCACCTACACGGACGGATATACACCCTCTCTTCTATAATTTGTTTCTGGTTTTAATTGAATAATTTGAAATCTCGAAAATCTGAACTAAGATACCAGTCTTATGCATGAATCTGTGACTAGACTAGACCACAAATTAGTTTAAATTGTTCATGATACCGTTTCATTGTTGCCGAATGTGATATTAAACCCCAATAATCATCTCCTGAAATATTAATTGAAGTGCTTTTTTTCTTCTTATCCAAAACAATTTCACTTCTTTATGATTATTAAATCTCAAACACTAATTGTAACTAATTACGTATGCTTTCTCCATTTTAAGGTGATGTCGTGCTCAACAATTTAAAATTGCGTGAGAATGCCTTAGATGACTTAGACCTACCCGTACAGCTGGTTTCTGGTTTCCTTGGTAAGGCACCAACAAAAAAATAAAATAATAACTACAATCTAAATTAACCAAATTAAATATGTAATTTAATTTCTTTCAATTAGGAAAATTGGTTTTAAAAATCCCATGGAAGAATCTCTATGGTCAGCCAGTTGTAGCACAAGTAGAAGATTTCTATATCCTGATCTCGCCAAAACAATCAATAGAATACAATGCTGAAAAGGAAGCTAAATATGATTTACAAGCAAAAAAAGCCGCATTACAAAAACTCGAAGATGCAAAACGAATGGAACTGGAGAAAGGTTTTTTATATCACAAATCAATTTTAACCATAAACCACAAATTAAAGAACAATTTTTTTCCTCTCTTACAGATAAACCCAAACCAGATCAATCGTTTACAGAAAAACTCACCGCACAAATTGTCAACAATTTACAAATGAAAATTGCAAATGTGCATATACGATATGAGGACACCACAACCACTGGCAAACCATTTGCCTTTGGTATAACCCTCAACGAATTAGAACTCTATACCACCGATTTAAATTGGTTGAAATGTTACATGACTGAGCAAGCGAGTCGTGTTTATAAGATTGCAAATTTGGATAGTTTGTCTGTTTATATGAATTGCGATGCAGATCTTTTTACAGACAAACGTGAAGACATCGATGAGATTTCAAGATTGTTTCGAAATAATATCGCTAGACGAGACGTTATTCCTTCCAGATATAATTATAGTAAGTCGAAGAGATATTGTTTGTTTCTATTTGACGCTTAAGAGAGGTCTTTGTTTTTTCGTTTTAGTTATTGGACCAATTTCGTCGATGGCAAAGCTTCAGCTTAACATGAATCCAGAGTATGACGACCCACCGTTTGTTATACCAAAAATTGATCTCGCATTAGAGATGGAGAAGTTGCATATTGGAATTACAAGTACACAGTTTCAGGTAAAATAAATATGTCATGTAATGAACTTTGTAACTACAGAGTGGCTGATGAATATTGCTACATTAAGAAACTCAAATAACTTTTTTTCAGTGTATGGAACTCATTTTTCTTTTATTATTAAAAATAATGGATTTTAAATGCCCCTCTGCTCATTGATGTATGTGCGGCATCTTACCAAAAAGTTGTTCATTACTGCTTGGAGAGTTGAAACAGGAATACCCGCAATTCGTTCTCGAATGCATTGCTTTAATTCGTTCGAATTTGTTAATTTTGCTTTGTAGACTCCCTGTTTGCAATAACCCCACAAGAACAAGTCAACCCCACTAGAAAAAGTCAGATGCATTAAGGTCATGTGGCCTGGGGGGTTAAACGACCTTATCCACCCTTCATCAAACACACAGTTCTGATAATTTACGAAATTCTCTGAGCTGGAGTCAGCCCAGGTTCTGCCCGGTTTTTTAATGATGCCTGAAAGAGTTTGGACCCTTGATATTTTTGTTTTTGAACAGAATTTCATTCAGGCTGCTTTTTCTGCATACGTTCTTCGGCTTATGGTGGACAGCTCATTGAACTATATTGGCACTTACGATTTCCTTTGGTTATGGAACAAAACCTTCGTAAAAACCATGGCAACCCCGTTACCCATTTTTCAATATCCGACGATTTATTGGTTTTAATTTTGGCCGAAAATTGAGGCCAGGGAGCTGCAGCTTTATTGACTTCTTCAAATGTCAGTTTAAATCCCTGAAAGGTGCTGCGAGTACCAACCAAGTACCACCAAGTGGTGGTGACCTAATCTTAATGTAAGTCTCGTTAACCCCATCATGGATTTACTTAGATATGTCCAGAGCTAGCTTTTCCTTAGCCGTTAAGGTTTCAGAGTTTTTGCTTGCTATGATCTAGACAGTGCTCTCATCGTTCCGCAATTGTTTGGCGTTGGATTTGTTTTTCGCCAAAAAAAGTAATTGAAGGGCGTGTTTGTCTTTTTTTGGATTTTACCAGCACGTAAAGCAGGGCCCCCAATCCACTTACAAGTGCTTTCTGTAGGAGTAACCCCCGCCTATGTACGTATTTCTACAGTTGGAGATTTTACTCAGTCTGGAGAAAGCTGCGAGTATGTAGTTTGGTTCCCAAGCCACCACGTGTTTTTGCTACCAGATCATCAAATAATGCTGATGGTGATAAATTAGACTTTTTTTACACTTTACATATTTACTTAGGTTCTCAGGACCTTGATGAGTCCGTTGTGATGCCCTTAAGGGCTATAGAGCCTCCACTACTCCTCCGCGTCATAGTGTACGGTTTCTGGAAATATAACGTAGTTCTCTCCAACTCTTCCCCAGCTGTGCATATTTTCTTTCGACTGTCCTGCGCCATGTGCTTCTCGGTCGACCCGACCCTCTACCTACCTGTGTGAGTTGATTCCACTGCATCAGCAATGCAATCACTGCCACTTACGTCATCGTATAGTTATGTCTATAGATTCTTGACCCGTTCTCCTATGAATTTTTCATTAGAAAAACGATTGGGCCAGATGTTTCGTTGACACCTATCACATTGGAGTGGAACAGTCTTAGCTGTTATTTCTCCATATTTTTTGGACAGTATACCGAGCGCATCTTTTACCTTTTTAATCAGCTATCGACGTCGGTTCGGTTCCGCCTTTGGTAGAGACAAAACTCCCTTGAAGAATTTTTCAATTTTTTTTGGTTTATGTTCAAATTAAATTTCCTATTTCAAGCAAGTATACTTACTTTTTGAATATATTTCTTACAGGACATCCTAAAACTGGGTGATTCTATGAACCGAATGCAGCTAGGACAGCCATACAGAAAATATCGTCCATACAATAAACGTAAGCATCGAAGCATTCAAATTTTCCAAAATGTACATTTTACCTACATTCAATTTGTTTTCTTTTCTCTGCAGCATATAAGGGACACTACAAAGAATGGTGGAAATTTGCAATCACTTCTGTTCTAGAAGAAGATATACGAAGAAAAACTCGGTACTGGTGTTGGGAGTATATAAAACAACATCGTGAATTGTGCAACACCTATGCCACGGTAAAACGCATTTAACTTTCTCAATTAATCTTCTTTGTTTTGAAAAAATGCATTCTAATTAGTCCTTGAAAGAGAAACAACTATGCAAAAAACCAACAGCAGCTCTTGTGGAAACCTGCAACCTATGCGAACAGAAATTGGATTTATTCAACTTGATATTGATCCACAATCGGGTTCAATTAGAGGTTTGTATTAGATTCATTAGTCTTAGGTGGTTTTTGCATTATTACTTGTTTTTTTTTTTTTTTTTTTGTGTTTATTTATAAAATCCAGGTGGATAAAGTGAAGGAAGCCGAACAAAAGAAAGCAAGTGAGAAAAAAGGATGGTTTAGTGGTTGGTGGGGTGGATCTCAAGCTAATGAAGAGGATTCATCCAATAACATAGGTTTGCTATAAAAAGAAAGCATTTTATATGAAACTAAAAATCTATGTTTATTTTTTTTTAATTTTAGTTAAAAAATTCGAAGCTGCAATGACGGATGCAGAAAAAGAAAAACTCTACAAAGCCATTGGCTATCAGCAAGATGCTGTTGTTCTGGCAGTACCTGAAAACTATGAAGCAATCAAAATGAATTTCAAATTAGAGGCATTGGAAATTGGTGTTTATGATGATTTTGTTGCTGCAAATGCAATTTCGCCATCTTCTGCTGTTGCTCCAGCAACACGCACAGCAGTCATGCTAATGAATTTTACTCTAGCTACATGTAATGTTGTTCAGAGACCTTCTGCTAATGCTATAAGGTAATATTATTCTATGTTTTTTTTTTTGAAAATAGCTAAATAAAACTGCTTTGATTTTATAGTGTGACTGCTCGTGTTAAGGAGATGGAATTAATTGGCTTGAAGAAAGATGATTATATTCCTACATTAATAGAATCTCAAGTAACTGATGAGTTTAGTTTGCTTGATGTGTTGTTTGAGACAAATCCACTTGATAAGGTTTGTTTTCTTCTTAAATTAATGTGACTTTTATGTTATTCATGTTTATAATTTTATTTTTCTACAGAAATGTGACCAAAGGCTAAAGATTCACAGTAGACCTTTACAAATCATTTATGATTCTGATACAATTTTGCAGCTGGCGAAAGCATTTACACCACCAAAATCTGTAAATTTGTCAGAGTAAGTAAGACCGTTTTACTTATACACAGTACGGATTTCAATCAGGTTAGGTCGAACTGTAGATAAAACACTGACGATGTTTGTCCAACTTTGAAGTTTGGCTCCAGGATGTCGTTTGAAAGTTGAATGAATGGCAATAAAAGGGCAATTGGCTTAAACCTATTTGCAAAGCGAAAGATATTTTTTCATTAAAAGTTGAAACTATTTTGGTATAGAGAAATGTTCCACATACGCCATAGTGACACATAATTAAACTAGTGTTGATTATTCTGATTAAAATATTTACTAAAATTGACACTCCAGCACTTGGTGTGCCAAAGCCGTATGCAATTGCCTTTTCTGATATATTTTGCCTTTTGGCACAATCATAATCATACATCGTAGGTAAGATCTAAAAATAACTATCATCCACCTGAGAGAGAAAGTTCTTGCATAAATACCGCAGAACCGTCGCGGCGTCTAGTTGGTTCTTCGCTATAGGGTTTTATTCCTCAATTGCTTCTCTAACCTAACCTAACCCCGATGAACAACGTGACAGAGGATCCAACTGGGTCAGTTGGAGAGGTTTGTTGGTTGGGGCCGAGATCCATCCTGGATTGTATGCATCACTACTCCTGATGACAATCTAACAATTGCCCTAGTGAGTTTCTGGGTACATTTCCTTAGTAGTATGACTTTTCTAGAGACAGTTTTTTATGAAAGTTATGGCTGTATCTTCTGAGTGCAGCTTTCCGAATTTGCAAGGTACAAGTCGATGTTAACTGATCTGAAGGCATCAGCATTTCGTATGCCAGAAGTTGAATTTAATATGATCGAACTAGTTGCAAGTTCGATCGTCAGGTAACCGTTAAGTTCCTTTCGAAAACTAGAATCTAATACTGCTTGTTCTGTCCTGCTATGAAGTCGATAGACATAAATTAATCCGTACCATTCAAATTCATTTGATTTATTCATTTCATTATCCACAGAATTTGATTGATGTTCTCTTTACAGAATTGAAGGTGCAGCATCAGAAAGAATGTCTCATTTCAAAGAACGTTCAGCAACTGGAATGCAATACATTGTAGATAAACACCAAATTCTAGAGGTTGATATAAAATTCATGCCAAATATAGTTATTCTTCCAGCTAAAGGAAAATATATT
The DNA here is from genome assembly GCA_948107695.1 of Meliscaeva auricollis. Taxonomy (NCBI): domain Eukaryota; kingdom Metazoa; phylum Arthropoda; class Insecta; order Diptera; family Syrphidae; genus Meliscaeva; species Meliscaeva auricollis. The sequence continues at coordinate 72,274,480 of OX403618.1, read as the reverse complement.
CCGTGAGTATTTTTTTCACAAATTGATAAATATCTTAATTTTAAGTATAATTGAGAATTTTGTTTGATTTCATCCAAAAAGTGGCGATACATCGTTGATTGTTCTGAGTCTTGGTGAATTCCGTATAACATCAGCTCCTCGTTCAGGTGATACTGGAAATGTTGCAAATATGCATGGTGCTGGGCATGATTCCGATGCAATTTTGCGTTCAATGATGGCCAAGTCGTATGATAAATTCAAAGTTGAATTAGAAGACATACAAGTTTTGGTAGTGAAGCCAAAGGAAAATTGGCAAAATGTTCTAAAACATGGACATTTATGTGAGATGCATGTACTCCAACACACATCTTTGATTGTCACTGCTGAAGTTTGTGTTATAACTGATGATCCACGATTGCCCAAGACCAAAGTTGGAAGTAAGTTGTTTTCTTTTTGTATACAAAAATTTATTCGCTTTTATTAAATTAAATTTTGTTTTTCCAGTTTTAATTCCATCGGTTATGTTCAACATCACCGAAGATCGAATTTTCGAAGCACTAAATATTGTCACTGGCATTCCTACACCAGAGTCTGACGAACCAGAACCTTCGCTAAAGAAAAGTGCTAGTTTGGTGGCAACTTCTAGAGCTTCTGTATCACGATTAATCGATCAGGAGATACTTAAAGTTAAAACCAAAAAACCAACACCAGAAGAATTATCAACGGAAATTATTCAATACACCAATTTGGAAATGAATTTCGCACTCAAAGGTAACTCAGTTAGTTTAAACCAATTTGTTGTTTAATATTTTTTATTTATTTTTTCTATAGAATTTGGAGTAACTTTATATAAATGCAAGAATGTCGAACAACAGAGGTCATTTGACACAATTGAAACACCATCTGATAAATTTAGAACTCCAGTTGAAGAAATGGCTCCGAATGGATTCGAAGATTGCACCAATCAATTTGAGGGTGTTCCAAATGCTAATGATAAAATTCTATCATTCCAAGTGCTGCAATTAGAAGGTTATATGGCTCAGCGAACTTATGAGCTGGTAGCTACAGTAAAGTAAGTTTACTTTTAAATCTGAAAGGAAAACACTAAAATGTCTTAATTATCAGACTTGGAGCTATAAATCTAACTCAATATGACAACTATGAAGACCAAATGAATGTACTTAGCATTATCGATACTCCAAGAACCAATATCGAAAGTGAATATCTATTGACAGTTGGATATACTATGGTAAAGAATTTTTACTGCCTTATAATAGTCTTTTATTTAATTAACGAAAAACTTTAACTTGAAGGTAAACAAAACAACTCCCGAGTTCAGTACGAAATATAACTCAACTGAGCAACTTATTGTTGTTAATTTTGCCAAGTTAGCATTGACACTGCATCAGGAGTGCTTGTTGAAACTAATGGAGGTATTTTTTAATGTTCTGGTTTAAATCTTCTGTATTAACTATTTTTCTGTTTTATTCAAATACAGATCGGATGCAACTTACAACAGAAATTGGATGTTTTTAATAAATCATTAGAACCAAAAGATCGTGTTGCTACCACAGACACAGAAAGTATTCTCACAAAGCTGACGACAATCGTAGAAGAAGTTGAGTTAGATGATGGAGCTAAAATTAAAAGAGAGCGAAGTAAATGCTAAACATCTTTAAAACTCTTAAAAGTAGAATTCTTATCTTTTCTTTGTTCGTTTTTCAAGGTCGTAGTAAACGAAAAGTAGTTGATAGCATAAAGATCAAAGTTGTTGCTAATTTGGAACAAGTATCGATATGTTTAACATGCCGAAAGCGGGATTTGGTTTTGCTCAAAGTTCAAAATTTCTTTGCTGGAGTTGTTATGAAGTCTTCTTACACCGAACTTACACTAATATTGAAAAATATCATTGTTTGGGATTTGAATCCAGTAACCATACATCCAACTGTGAGTGAATTTAGTAGTAAATCTTTAAAAAAAAAAATTACTAAAATTAATTTTAAAATCTAGATTTTATCAATTGTTGGAGAAAATGCTTTAAAATGTCAAGTTGTTATGTATAATCTGGAAGAAACGGCCAATTACAATTCTGATGATCTAAAAGTTGATGTGAGCATTGGTTGTGTGAGAATTGTATTCCTTAACTGGTTTGTTACTTCTGTATTGGTGGGTATTTCTTATTTTCTCAAAAAAACAAAATCCATTTTAAATTACAAAATTTATTTACAGAGCTTTTTGAATAATTTCCAAGCTGCTCAAGAAGCCTTAGCTAATGCAAGTGCTGCTGCTGCTGATGCAGCTAGACAAAATGCAATCGATGCCTATCAAAAAGCTACAAGAATGAAGCTCAATATTAAAATAAAAGCTCCAATTATTGTCGTTCCAGTGAATTCGTTAAGTTTAGATGGGGTTTCTTTGGATTTGGGTATGCTGAGTCTGTCTAATGTGACTAGTGAAATTACTGTTCCAGAGGTAAGAATTCAAATTTATTAACAAAATGATTTTTTTATTATTGATATTTCGATTTTAATTAGAATGAACATAGTCCAGCGATATTGGATGAAATCAGACTTGAACTCAAAGATATGCAACTATCAAAAATTCAAATTACCAAAGCTGAATGTTCACCAGAAGACTCAGTTGAGCAACAACTTAAAGATGGCGCATCTTATGCTGCCTTGTCATTAGATGAATGTAAGTTCCTTATTATACCTACACAGATTTTGTATTTTATTGATAATTATTTTGAATTTGCAGCTACATTGTATGGACTTAAGGGACACGTTAATATGCTTGATCCTATTAGTTTTAATTTGGCAGTAAAGAGGAACCTCTCAAGTTCGTGGTACAAAGACTTGCCCGAAGTCGATGTGTCTGGTCATTTAAAATCAATTGAGGTAAAAAACGAATAAATTTTTGGAGCTTGTGCCCTTTTTTTAAAACTAGGACTTGGTTCCTTAGAATACAAAAAGTATGTTTAAGTTGTTAAAAAAAAAATAGTGGACGTAGTAATGGGTTGGTTTTCAAATTTACTAAACCTAGCACCTGGTCTAGCTAGATCGAATTTTAGCCTGGATTAGTACTTGGATTAGATTAGCTCTATGCCTGCTGTTCCCGATTTTTTTGAATTTGCGTGCTAATTTTTTCAAAATAGTTTCTAGATTATTATTTTTTTTTATTTTGTATGCAAATCCATGTTCAGATAAGTCCTTTTATAAACCTTTAATCAACTAACATTTCAGTTGAACTTATATACCGATGACTACGCTCTACTCATGTCCATACTTAACAACAACTTATCCGAAGGCCAAACTGAATTCGAAACGGTACCAGCTAAAGTGCAAAAACCAGAAGATGTTATTGTCGAAGTTCATCAAAAAGCCGGTAAGTTTATATAGAATTTAAAATACCTTCTTTGTCGTAATAAAAAAAAAAACAAAATGTCATCCTCTATCTAGACCGACAACCATCGGAAAAAAGTCCACGGCATAAGACATCATCAGCCAAAGCCGTTCAACCAACAAGTGATAAACAAAAAATCTATGAACAGTTTAGGTTTAGTTTTCAATTCGATGGTGTTATTGTAAATTTATTCCAAGGTTAGTTACAGTAATAAGCTTTACTTTTCACAGAGAAACTTTAATTTATTACTATTTTATGCTATATAGCCAACCAAGAAGGATTAGCTCGATTTGGTATTCATTTCCTTTCGGTTAAGGGTAAGATTCTAATCGATGGAACTCTCAGCACATCAGTTGTTTTATGTGATATTCAAATCGATGACATTCGACCAAATCTTAATAGTAAAATTACAAAGTAAGTTAATTAAATAATTTGTATATTTAATAAATTAATATTTTATCTTTATTTTAGATATTTGTGTCGCAAAGAATGGAAACGAGAAAACGAATCATCTTTGAGTCGAGGAAGCGATTTCAGTGACAGTCTTCGGGCTGAAAAGAACTTTATGTTAGACTTGACGGCAATTGTTAAAGAAAACGATACTTTTGGTAGAAAAAGTCTTCTTTTAGAGAGAGAACTTGATGTTTAATACACCTTTTTTCATTATTCAGCTGAGATTCGAGTATGTGGTTTCGATTTGATCATCACAATTGACTTCTTAGTGAAATTAGCTGAGTTTTTCACTTTGCCAGAAACTGAAACACCAGAAGAAGTTGAAGAAAAAGCAGTTGCCCTGAGAACTGGTGAAATTAAAGCTACACCAAGAACTCCTAAAAGTAAGGGCTATTAATATGTCCATAATAAATAAACAAATAAAATATTCCTATCTTTAGAAACTGTCGCAACACAAGATAATGCACCAGAGAAGAAACTCAATCTCCTGTTGTACATCGAAGAGCCCGATATAATTTTGATTGAAAGTCTAGAAGATGTCAATACCAATGCTATAATTTTCAATGTAAATTTTATTCAAAATTCTTATAAGAATTTTTGAACTAAGAATTGATTTTTTTTTTTTTTTAAATTTTAGTCCCAAGTTCGACTTAATTATCGAGCAGTTGGCGCTAAAGAACTTATAAGTGGCCAAATAGATGCTTTAAAAATGTACATGTGCTCTTTTAGCCCTGAAAGAAGAGAAGCCACCAAGCATTTTATTCTGCATCCGTGTGTTATTAGCCTACATGGTTCAACTCCAGATCAAGAGGGACTACATATAAGTCTCAAGATGACTGATATAATTCTTAATATTTCTCCAGCTACAATTGAGCTTATCAATAAGGCAATGGTGACACTTTCATCACGTACTGAGAAAGTAACAGCACTTGCAAAAGAAGTGGACCACAGTGGTGTTTGGGTTGTTGAAAAATTTACCGAGAAAGACTATTGGTTTTTAGTTGGTAAGTTTAATAAACTTTAAAATAGATAGAAAAAAAAAATAATTTTGTATGCTCAAAATATGTAATATAGATCAAGCCTATGATGCCTTGGAGATCCCAGATACCCCAGACGAATTGACAATAACAAAGACTGAAAAATGTATTGTAGAAGTGCCTTCAATAACATTAGTGGTGGAAACTGGTGTTGGTTATTATACTACCCCGATGTTGTTTATTGAGACAAAACTTAATGCAACTGTTGCTAATTGGAGCCAAAATGTAAGTTAATTAGTTTTATTTATCATCAAATCCTACCTTTTGTTTTCTTATTGCAAAACTTGAGAGATTTTTGCTTAAAAACTCAGGCACTTTTACAACAACCTATTACAATTTCCTTTAAAGTCTATAAGAAACTATTTGGAATTGTTTCCCTTTCCACCTTCTTTGAATGTTTCTTTATGATCTGGGAATCAGAGAAATTCCAACATTTAAAAACCACTAGCTACGCTAAAGCAAGATCTAAGGGCATCGCCCTTGTCATCGACAAACCAAACTGTAGATGGACAAGCATCACTACTTCTCCGACGACAAATCTCTGATTAACCCTGTTTTTTCTCAAAGTAGTAGATTAAACTTAAAAAAAATTTCAATAATCCCAGTGATTGAATAAAAAATGACGTTTTCCTGACAACCACCTGACCTTACCTAAGCAACATACACATGGCCAGCTTTTATGTTGCAACTTAATCTATCGCAATTGAAGTGGCCTTTACATCATATTGCTTCGAATCCCATCTCCGTTCCGTTTTCATGTACTAGCTTGTTTTCTTACACCTTTTTGTTAACTTCTTGGGGGGCAATCCTTCACGGAGCCTTTTTTAAGATCGTCCAGATCATTTAGTTTTCCCAGTTTCTACAGAGAGTTATTGAAGGTTTCTATGATTTCCCAAGTGAATTTGATTTTGCATTTACTCTTATCATGCCATCCTTAACGCCTTTTTTGGCTTGCTTTCAACTTTCGCTTCCACTGGAGATGTACTTCCTCTGTTAGCATCTGACCATGCTGCTCCTTGAATTAATTTGTTTTAGTTGTCCTTTTGTGTTGATGTTAAAATTAGTTTTGATCCCATGAAAGGCTAGAGAAAAAAAGCCAGTTTGAAGATACTTTTTTGTTCGAATAGGTGTTAAAGAGTCAGCGGGAATTCCATTGCGGTAAAACCAGTCCAATAGAGCCCAAACTCCACCCTGGATTAGAGGAGAATTGCTAAGTAGTACTTATGTTACTTCTAAAAATTACTGCCGATTTCAAAACTATATTTGTCAGATCCCAGATGAATGTTTGAGACTCCAGAAACTGCACCAAGCCAAAGGAATTGCTTTTTTAGTTCTAAATTAAATTAAGTTATGTTTGAAGCTTGTATAAAATAAGGTTTCGCCCCCACCAAAAATAACTGTGATTGAAGCTTTTTAGTCATCTAATGCATTTTTCTCTAGCGTATCCGATATCACTTAGAGCCGTGAAATTAATTAATGTAATTTATTTTATTTTCCTTACAGATGAAAATAGAAGGCGCCTTAAATCTTTACATGAATTACTTTAATCATGCCCTGGGTGTGTGGGAGCCTCTAATCGAACAAATTGAAAAACCTGATAAATCTGGAATCATTGAATACGTACCATGGGAACTTAACTTTGGTTTGGAAATTCAACCAAATAAATCTGAAATTGATGATGAAATTGAAGAACCAACAACCAAGATCAAAATTGAATCCGAAGAAATGCTTGAAATTACAATGAGTAAAACTTGTCTTGATACTCTGCAAGTTCTAGGTGAAGCCTTCTCAAATGCCATCGATGCTAAAGGACTCAATAAACCAGAAGTTATTGCACCATATGTGGTGGAGAATGATACTGGATTTGATATATCTTTGAATCTTACTCGTGGTATATTCACATTGCATGAGTGCCATATGCCTAATACAAATTCGCGCAGTGAAGCATTGAATAGTTCGTTGGTATTTAAATGTGATGTTCCTGATGCTGATTTGTCGCCGGATCAAGTCAAAGATTGTACTATCTCACCTGGTGGCAGAGCATATTTACAAACAAAGGATCTGTCTAGAATGACATCGGCCGAAGATGAAGCTTATAATATTTATTGTGTGGTAAAAAGAAAAGTTTCAAATAGCATCATCAGTTTCTAACGAATCTTCAAAAAACTATAGGTCGTGGGAATCAACAAAGAAGTCATTCTCCCGGTGTCCAAGTCAGATCAAAGATACTTTCCACTGTACCGAGGTGCAAATCAAGATCCTTGGGGAATCATTTCACAAGTCACTTCCGAGTATGGAACCACTCGGATCAATATTCACGGAGTTGTAAATGTAAGAATTCCAATTTTTATAAATCAAAGATTTCCTTTAATAGTTTGTTTTATTTTATTTTTTAGGTTAGAAATCATTTTACCACAACTGTAAGTGTTTATAGAAATAAACACGGTACAACTGATAAGGTTTTGGTTGGTGATGTTTCTCCAGGAGAAGTTTTCCATGTTCCATTGCATGCAATCTATGCTGAATCAAAAGATTTATTCTTTGCATTGCCAGTAAGCCAAATCAATAAAAGATGAAGAATTCAGTAATTTTAATAAAATTGTATTTTCAGGGTTACAAAGTCTCAGTACAAGGTATAAGATGGAATGATTGTCCAACTGATTTCAACTACCAACGTCAAATACAATGTGATCCCGTCGATACATTTGAACCGCTCTACATAAATGCCGTAAGACAAAAGACCGAAGTGTTCCATGAAAATACAATGAAATTCATGCTTATGAGTGCCTTTTATACGGTTCATCTTCGTCCTCCATTATATATGAGAAATGCGCTCCCCATTGATATTAAAGTATCAGTCACAGGTTGTACTGTGCGTGATTCAAGCAAAGCAACCGAATTGGATGAATCGGATGATATTGATAAGGTGAAGTCACTCATAAAAGAGGATATGCTAGATTATGGAGAGAAGGATGTAAAACCTGGAGATGTTTTACATTTGCCAACTGTTAAGCTAACTGGACGACGAAATAAGGCGAAGAGTTATGTTGTTGTTAGAGTGAGTTTTGTTTTACTGCAGTTTTAAATGTTAGCCTAAATTTAATGCTGAATAACATTGTTTCTTTAGCTTATTCAATACCTGGAAAAGGATTGGTCATGTACAACCGAGATTTCCGAAGATCATGAAGAATATGCCACATGGACGTTTAGTTCGTATGATTCTGTAGCAAAAATGGAAATGGATTTAGGTGTGAGGTATGTAAATTATTTCTCAAAGATAAGAAACCAACACTTATATATTTTCTTACTAAATAACTTCTGAAAGCACTAGATCGCTAGGTTTGTCGAGGTCGAACTCAAGTGCCTCTTCCAAACAGGTCGATCTCTAGCTAACCGTCTCAATTACGCATGTGTCGTTAGAGATCAATCAACCTTGTCACTACACCGATGCAGCTTCAATATTTATCCGCTCTCAGCAATTCCAAATGTTCAATATAAATAAATAAATAGATTTCGCCCCTAATATTGTTTTCTGTAGCGACGTGGTCAAATTCCTTGACGTATTCCACTTCGAGTAGATTCTAGTGGATTCTCCTCATTTATGACAATTATTTGTGCTATCAGCACAAGGGCTAATACACTTAGACTAAACTTTGGTCCATTATGATACCACATTGAATTTAAGTAAAACTTTCTTCCTAATCGTTGAACCACTTTAAAGCTTCTTATGAAGCGCGCGTATAGGAAATCTATATCTATATTTGCTTGATCCCAGTTAGATTCTTTGTCTTTGCGATAAGGCAGGACATGTGTACAGAGAAAATGGAGAATCTATTCCTCCTGCTCCTAGTCTATGTAGCTTCTGCAGAAATCATTGGAGAAAACTCCAAGCCGTGTCGCGTGTCTGCCTATTAGACAGTGTCCAGTTATAACCCCTATGACGGACCCGTTATCCTATCTGTTTAAGGATATTAAACGTTTGAAGCGCTTTAGATCTAGTTCCGGCCAGATGGGAATACCTATGTTTCCCTCATCTGGTATTGATGGTATTAGTGTTCCACTTTTGGAGCACTAATACCTCTATGGCCAGAATCTATAGATTTAATAGCTGCTTCGCTGTCCGAAAAAATACGAATATCTTTATTAGATATCACGTTTTTTTTTGGAACCACAGCCTATAGGCCTCTGCTTGCATCGGTTTGCCTGACCACATTCAGTTTAAAACCGAGAATTTCTTGGTGGAGGTTTTGTGAATTCTAGTATCTCTTCTGTAACACTTTCGATGGTAGCCTATCAGTTCCCCAGAAGGTTTATGTTTCCAATTTGTCAGTTAAATGGTTTTCTCTAATTCCGAAAGTATTTTGTCGGCGTACGCTGTGCCATTCTTTTCGGTTTTCAGTTAATCATCGTTGAAATTAATGCTTGTGTCTTGCAGACTATATCTACACTGTCATACCAAAGAGGTATTCCTTTTAATCATTGAAATCTTCTAGTAGTTTCCGGGAACCGGGAAGCACCGTATCCAAACATTCGGTTCTTCCCATCGAGTTGGAATTTCGCTTAGTAAATTTCGTAATCCTACACCTTCCGCGCAACCGATTTATTTCATCCTCATCCCACTTCCTTCCGGAAGACTGTCACATTGGCACTGTTCAGAAATTATTTCATACTTTAGTTTTTGTCTATGTTCTTTTTGCTAACGTAGCTATTTTATATTAATTACAGATTCCAAGACCGATACGGTAGCCTTATGCTAACAGTTTACAGTCCATTCTGGATGATAAATAAAACAGGTTTGATGCTAAGTTATAAGGTAATATAAAATAATAATTTATCTTATGACTTGTGACTAAAAAAAATATTTTCTCTAGACAAATACCGAGTCAGTTAATGTGCTTTATCACCCGCCGGAGTACAATGGACCCATTTTATTCTCGTTCCGTGAGAAATTCTTCTTTGACAAAAAGAGGGCTTCCATACGAGTTGATAATGGTGAATGGAGTGATAAGATTCCTTTGGATGTAGCTGGATCTACTGGTGAAGTGACATGCAATGCAAATGACCAATTATATCACATTGGTGTACACAATCATCTGACCCAGAATTCACTGACAAAGCAAATAACATTTATTCCATTTTACATTGCAACAAATAAATGTGAAGTTCTGATTGAGTTACAGGAACATAACAGACCAGGAGATCCATGGACCAAAGTAAGTAGAGCAAATCATGTTTTTTTTTTATTGTGTGTATGAAGAAAAAAAAAATAATTATGTAATTTCTTTAAGATTGAACCGAATGAATGTATACCATTTTGGCCGAAATCGGAAGCTAAAAAAATTATTCTCAAAGTAGCTGGCCAGACGACAGTGCCTTTTGATTATTCAGAAGTTCAGTGTATTCTACTTAAACTGGAAGATAATCAGGTAAAAACGAATCAAAGATTATCAAACGATGATAACTACAAATTTAAAATTGTATTCAACACAGTATGGTGGAATTAATGTTGACGTTCAAGTGACGGAAGGAGGAGCATTCATAACATTTACCCAATACAATGCAGGTGATGCACCAGGTCTTTTGATCAATCACACAAGTCAGCCGATAACATTCCACGAAAAAGGAAATGCTAACCAAAAGTTGGTATCTTATTATTCTTTTGAAATTTTATTTTATTTTATTTTTATATATGTGTTTACAGAGTTTTGGGACCATCAGAAAAGCTTTTGTTTACATGGGCTGATCCAGCAGGAAATCGATTATTGTTACTCGGTAAAGATAGTGTCGAAAATGATCTTCGAAGGGACGGTGTTGGTTCGATTACGTAAGTTTATCAACAGTTTTCAAACAATATAACTTCAAACAAATATTTTCTATTTTTGTTCTTACGATCTACATATATGCATACTTATTATAAATAGGATAAGTTATGTTTGTACATATTAGTTAAAAAAAAAAGCATCGAATACCAAATAAAAATGAAACTGAAAATGCCTGAACCGGTAAAGCTATTTTTATCTGTTCGATTCCGTAGGAGCACTAAATAATTTTAAAGGCCAACTAGGGCCTATTTCACCAAACACTTTTCACTTGGCAAATTTTCACTTTTACTTTGCTAATTTCGTTTCACCAAACGCCAATTTGCAAAGAAGATATTTATTGAAATGAAAAGTTTAAAAGTTTTCCTCTCTTCAAAATACCTTTCACTATTCACAAATTTGCAAAGTAAAAAGTTCTTTTTTGCAATGTGAAAAGTTCTTTTCTGCAAAGTGATAAGTTTTGTTAGTTTGCAAAGTATTTGTACTTTTTGTTTCACCAAACACATAAGCCTTGCAAATTATAATAATAAATTTAGAAAAGCTTTTCAATAATATGCAAAGAGAAACTTTAGTTTGCAAATAATATTTCATAATGATAAATAATGTAGATATGCTTGAACTAAAGAGTAGTTAGGTTGGGAAGGTGCCGCTTTGCTACTCAGATCTAATCTATATTTTTCGAGAAATCATGAGCGGGCAAGATAGCGTGATTAATGTAAGTGCACATGCAAAGTGAAAAGTGTTTGGTGAAATAGGCCTCTGGTCAGATCAACTGTTCAAATGGTTAGTGTTTTTGGACACAAAAAGACAATTTTTTTTTATTAAATGTTAAATTTTCACAATAAAAGTAAATGTTGCACATACGCCACAGTGACCGTTTGAGTTTAGACATTTAAAATTTCTATCGCTTACAAAATAATGAAAGCGCAGTTGACTTCTGTTGACCTATAACTGACCCTTAAAATTATTTATTGGTAATTTTAAATTTTACATATCGGGTGCTAAGATCTCCGAACACAAAATTAGCGATACTGGTTGAGTATTATATTATTTTTTCTTTAAAACGGTTTTAAGGAATTTCATGAACTATTCCAATTTTAAAATGTTCCTTTTAAAAATTCTCAAAAACGGGTAAATGATCTTTTTTTCTTTTTTATTTTCAAGTAAGATCAGTAGGTTATGTTAAGTTAATGTTAAAGTAGCTGTCATTGAAAGCATATGACAAGAGCAGAAAAAATCATGGTAATACCACGAATTATAAAGACAAAAGAATTCCTAACAGTTAAAATAATTTGGAGGGTTTTTCTTTTTAAGCTCGGATCAGAGCACCGAGCAGAGATTGAGCTAATCTAATAAGTAGAGTAAAGTATGATCTATTTCTGATCTTGTTTTGTGCGGTTCCTTGACAGCCAAGAAAACCATTAATTTTCTCTTAAAGTAAAACGTTTCTCAAAAGAGATACACATACTTTTAAAAACATTATTTCATAACATCCAATTTGTAATACCTTATTTCTGATGCTGTATTTAAACTTTTTTTATTTCAACGTATAGAATGGATGGCGATTTGAGTGCATTTTGGGTTTCATTCCTTGATGGTCTTCAGCGTGTTATTCTTTTCACCGATATGAGTAGCATTGCAGAAAAAGTCGTTGGTAGTTCAGATATGCAAAAAGTATGAAATCAATATCCTTTAAATTAACATATTTTAACAAAAACAAAAAAAAAACAAAAAACACAAATTTTTACTTCTACAGGTCAATCAAGAAATTGAAATTCGTATTCATGGAATTGGTCTATCCGTACTTAATAATTTAACTGGAGTCGATATCTTGTATTTGGGTATAAAAAGTTCAGGCATAATATGGGAATCGAAGAAAGAAGGCAAAAAACGTTTTAAACAATTCAGCATTGCCGACCAACAACATATTGAAGATCAATATCAAGCTTATTTGGCTGCTAAACATGTGCATCAACAAGAAAGAAAATTCTATTTGGATCAGAAATATGAGGTAAAGTTGAAGTGATATTCATTTTTGTTTTTGAATTTATGATTTTTAATGAGAATTTGTATTACAGTTGGACTTTGATCGTATGATCTTCCACAAATCAACAGATCGCATTATCAAACGTACATTCTATCCAGGCTTTTGGTTGGACCTGAAAACTTCTCCATTCCAAACGCAATTGCATGCTAAAATTAATAAAATCCAAATTGACAATCAACTAGCTGATTGTATATTCCCTGTTGTACTGGCACCAATACCCCCACCAAAGAGTATTGCAGCGAATTCGGGTAAGAAATTTTCTAAGGGACAGTTTTACAAACTCTCTAACCTCCTCCGCTTATCCTCTGCTTGTTAGCAGAAATTGATCAATTATTCGGAGGATGAACCACGTTTGTACAACTGGCCCCTTAATTTATTTTTGAATTTTAACTTTCAACCCGCATTTCCGTTTCAAACACTAACTTTTGATTTACTTTCTCTGTTCTGTGCCCCTAAAATATTTTTCTTTCATTGCCAAGCGTGTGATTTGAAAACATCTCTGTTTGCTTAAGTTTTCCAAAAAAAAAACTATAATTCTGTTTCTTATTTTTATGAACTTTATTTAATTAACAAAAAAATTATAAATTTATTAAATAGCACTTAAGCCATTCATCGAATGCAGCATCGTGGAACGAGTTGTTCCTAATTCAACAGTCAACCAGTTCAAATATTGTACAATGTTGATTCAGGAATTCCACTTCAAAGTTGATATCCTCTTCCTTAGCGCCATAGCTGAGATGTTCACATCAGATCTCAGTGATGAGCAAGCTGTAAGTTTTGTCTATTATCTCCTTATCCATATGATGGTTATACATTTCTGCATCATTCACTTTGAAGGCAAAACTCTTCAACGAAGATGTGGATGCGATCGAGAAACCTCTTTCAGCCTTAGTTGAAATTCATTCAGCCCAAGAGCATAAGAATTTCTATGATAATTTGCATTTAGGACCACTTAAGATACACGTATCGTTCTCCATGGCCGGTTCTGATACTACAGCCCTGCCTGGACTTCTCTCGACAATAGTTCAGGGTGTTGGTGTTACGTTGACGGATGTGAATGACGTCGTCTTTAAGTTGGCCTTCTTTGAACGTGAATTCGGTTTCTTTACACAAAGGCAGCTGATATCGGAAATCACTGCTCATTACACTGGACAAGCGCTGAAACAACTTTATGTACTGGTCTTGGGTCTGGATGTTATAGGTAATCCGTATGGTTTAGTTGTGGGTCTGAAGACTGGAGTACAGGATTTGTTCTATGAACCTTTCCAGGTATATTGTTTTTCTTTTTTTTTCATTCATAAACATACATATATCAACAAGAAATTTTGCATTTTAGGGAGCAATCCAAGGTCCTGGTGAATTTGCTGAAGGACTCGTGCTGGGCGTTAAGTCTTTGTTTGGACATACAGTGGGTGGTGCTGCTGGAGCGGTTTCAAAGTAAGTTTTTTTTTGTTAAAAATACGATATTCCCAAATTCATTTTTATCTTTAATTGTTTTACAGGATCACAGGAGCTATGGGCAAAGGATTAGCTGCATTGACATTTGATGAGGATTATCAAAAGAAACGTCGACAAGCTTTGAATAAGAAACCAGCTAATTTCCAAGAGGGAATTGCTAGAAGCGGTAAAGGATTAGTCATGGTAATTAACAACAAAACTCATTTTCTCAACTTTAAGATGTTAGACTAACGGAATTTCATTTTTATGTTAAGGGTTTTGCCGATGGTGTGAGTGGTGTCTTCACTAAACCTATATCCGGTGCCAAAGAAGAAGGTGTTGAAGGATTCTTCAAAGGCTTGGGTAAAGGTGCAATTGGTTTGGTTGCCCGCCCAACTGCTGGTGTCGTTGATTTTGCCAGTGGTAGTTTTGAAGCTGTCAAAAGAGCGACCGAATGTAGTGAAGACACAAACCGATTGAGGCCACCCAGATTTATGCATCCCGATAATGTTCTTCGACCCTATAGCTTGTCAGAGGCAAATGGAAATAAATTGCTAAAGTATGTAATTTTTTCTTTTAAAATTCTTTTAATCATAAACCAATTAAATATTGTTTTTTTTTCAGGGAAATTGAAAAGGGTAAATATGCCAGCACAGATGCCTTTTCACATTGTGAAGAAGTCATTGCTAAGCAAGAAATTGTTTTGGTATCAAACCATCGAGTTATTTACGCTACGAAAAATGACCTTTTCGGTACATGGACGGTAAGATTTTTGTTAAATTATAAAAAAAAAAAGGACAAATTAACTAACATAAGCATAATTTATTTCCAGATCCATTGGACTTATCTATGGAACGAGATTTCATCAGTTGTATCATCAGATCGTGGAGTAGAAATCATTCTTCGAAAAGAAAATAAGAAAATGCTCGGTTTCTTCTCGTCTTCAGAAGTTCAACGCAAAGTTGTTACCATACCGCAACGAGCACGTCGTGATAATTTGGCGAATCTTATGGAAGCACTTCGGACGGGATCATGAAGCCCATGAATTAAATAATATTATGAAGCCTGCCCAAGAAGTCATACGCACATATTCATTCGAAACTGATTTTTTTATCCATGACTTTTTATATTTAACGAAGAAACGCAAAAAAAAACATATTTTGAATGCATTAATTTAAAGAATTATTCTCTCCCAATAACTGTTGCATTTCTCACTAACTTTTTTTTATTTTTATTTTGAAAATTGGTTTAAGATATAGTTCCTTATCATTACAGTCCTTAAATTCAATTTTGTTCTATTATTTTATTATATCTACCTCATACATAAATAACTTCGAGTTTTTTTTTATATATAATTACCATATTCATTGTTTTGTTTATATTTTTTGTTACCTACATAAAGCTGAGAGGGATAAAGATTGCAAATTAATATGCATGTGTTAGTGCTTTCACTTGAATATTTAAATAATGTTAAAAAAAAACTAAAAAAAAACGATTTTTTGTAAAAAAGAAAACAAAAACTTTATTTTTTCTTTTTCTATTGTTGCTTTTGTGAAAATAATAAATAATATATATTTGAAAAAAAAAATGTGTTCATAACCTAAAACAATGATTCGTTTAGAATTTAGAATGATGGTTTTAGACCAATCCTTAAAATGTTCATGTATAAACTTACTTACTTAGTTAAGGTGGCGCTTACAATCCAGGACGGATTACGGCCCAAACCAACATGCCTCTTCAGCCAGCTCTGTCCTTAGCTAGCCGCCTCCAGTTACGCACGCCAAGTTGGTTGAGGTCGTTCTCCACTTGTGTGCGCCACCTGCTACGCGGTATAAACACATGTCAAATCGATCGAAATGAGATGTAGAACGTATTTCTATATTCTGTCTCCAAACTGTCTGTGAGATAGTGTGGTGGCACTTTTAGCAAGCTGTCCATCTAGGGCAATCTGATTTACGTTGGATGTGTCGGTAATAATGATTAGTATTCACTTGAACGGACCTTAGAGGTTAAACTAAATCGCGGTCACTGTGGCGTATGCGTAATTTTTTGTTTGTATTGAAAAATACAATTCTTTTGTTTTAAGATCATTTTTCCTTGACGCACGAAAGTTTGAATATTATTTGCAACGAATAATAACAAAAAAAAACTGCTCCCAGAATCTTTAACCTTATAGTAACAGCTATTTCTTTAAATTTTAACAAATTCTTAACTCTTATAGTTTTTGACAACGATTTTTTTAGTTGTTTTTCATTTTTTCAGTTTTCTTTTGTAGCGATACTTCTGTGAAAAAATATGAAACTTGGCTTTTAACTCTGTCAAATATGGTGCATTTTTACCTGAAAAAACTAGTGTTTAAACTCATTTTCTGCACCCAAATAGGGCTGCCTTATAATGATCCTTATTTGAGACTTAAGAGATGGCACCGGAAATTTTGTAGATAGAGCAGGGGGCACTATTTTGTAAAGCGAATATCGTTGAAATTACTTCGTTATCGTTCAAATGCGACTTCGTATAACGGCAATCGTTTTCGTTCAACGATATTCGTTTTCCTTATAGCCATATAGCTATAGTTAGCATTCTTTTTCGATTTTGACGTACGCGAGACGATGGTTCCGACCAAAATTTAATTTTTTTTTCGGTTTTACATAATCGCTCTTAACTATCTCTTACTTGAGCATAGTTGACGTCATTGAACAATAAACTAGAAAAGCCTAGAACAGAAAAACCTAATTAAACAGCAAAAAGTTGCACTTTTTTGTTCCTAACAGTACAGAACACCGTTTAACACAGCTGATATGACTCTGTGTCTCCCGTACTATACACATTATTGTAAGGCATTCGTTTCTGATTTTTTTAAGTTGGTTGCGATTTAAACAAAAAACTTTGTTTAGTAACACATTGGGGGCTATCGTGAATAAAAAGTTCCTTGGGATTGTTTCCATCGTAAAAAAATTGGGAACGTAAATACCGATGGAATGTTTTCCTCGGAGTTTATGGGTATCGAGAACATAATTTCCAGGGAAATTTTGCTGTCATTTCGGACGTTTTTTTGTTCCTTGAAAAATAATACCAGAGAAGATTAACGATCGCTGAAAAAATTCCGGGGGAAAAAATTCCCCTGGAGATTCTCGATGGTCCCCATTTACTTTGGATTTTGTGATTTTCGGGATTTTGGGTTTTCTGAACTTTTGGCTATCGGCTATCGGGGTTTTGGATCTGTGTGCTCTGTATGTCTTCCAGGATACAATGCATAGAGGTTCTTCTTAACAATTTTCAGTAACTATGCCACAAATTGATTTATCTAAAGAATAGATTACACTAAAAACATTATTTTTCCATTTTTTAAAATACTTTATTTAATACAAGCTACAAGAAGCTCCTCTGATTTTATTTCTCTCTTAAATTACACCTTTTTCATAAAACTACTTGGACCAGTCATTATAGGCTCATAATTATTACAATCACTGTCGAGAAAGGAACTCAATTTCGTATCTCCATGCCCTCCATTGAAAGCTTCTACGCTAAACATAGCAAGATGACCGCTTGCCTCGAATTGATTGATAATCATATTTACTTTACTGCCTTTGACGGCAGCAGTTGATGCACCATTGCTGGGAGTAATAAAGTCACCTTCAAAGCCATCGCAGATTTCGAGATTATTTAATAGATTTTCCTTTTCGCTTTGCTTGCATTTTGTGGGCGATGCAGTTGAACTTCTGGTCGATGATGTCGACTTGTTTAGACGATTTAAGAACCAATTCCGTGAAGACTTCTCTTGATTTGGAGATTTTGAGTGCTTTTGGGAGCTTTTGACAGCTTTTTTTTGTTCCTTTGTTGTAGGAGTCTGTTGTGGTGAAATAACCGAAGACTCTGAGTCGGAGGATAGTGTCTTTTTAACTATTTTCTTTAAACGTTCCGGACTGGGTCCTGATGTCGACAGTTGACTCGATAACTTACTATGGACATCCTTTACTTTTGTCTGAAAATCACTATTGTTGCGGGATATGTCGAGAAGTTCAGCTGTTTCAGACTCCGAATTCACCGGAAGCGGTGGGGACTTTGGAATATCGTAGTCAAATTTCTTATTCATGTTTGTTATGGATTTCTGTTTCTCGGGGATGTCTGGTACTGTCGTATTTTCTTCTTTACTGCGTTCAATCAGTAGTTCTGTTGGTTGATGCATGTTGTACAATGGAGATGGTTCCTCGTAGATACAATCATTGTTGCTGTCACTTCTATTGCTCGCACTATCAGAAAAAGTTTTCTTTCTTGTGGGTGGTGTTGGAAGCTTACGTGGACTTTTACATGCTGCGGTCATATGTGCAGCTGCTGAGTCTCCCCGAATGACAGCTTCGATGGCATGAATCCATTCCTTGGCCTCAACTTCCGAATTACACTGGAAGACGTGTTTTTTGTTGGGGTCTGAAGTTGTAATCTGGAAGCACAGTTCTCGACGTTTCCCATCGCCATAGTGTTCAACTTCGATACCATGCGTCTTCAAATGCACGCTAAAAGCTGGACGCAGGGATGTTATACCATCACAGTAGCACAGCAACCAGTCGGAAAGGATGCCGCAGTAGCACTTTTTGCACTGATCGAAGAACAGTCTTTTTTCGATTCGCTGCAATTGACCAAACTTTGTGGATTTTTGAATGGACATGTGTGAGGCAGGAAGACCAGCATATGGACAGTCTGGAATTATACTGTTTTCTGTTTCTAAATTAACTTTCACTCCTTCATCGGACTGGGGTGACTCGTTACATATATCGTAAATGCCTTTATCTAAAATCTTATTCTCTTCGTTATCATCATCGTCGTCGTCTTCTTCGTTGTCAGGTTCGTGTGATTTAATTGGATTTTCGATTATTTTCTGCTCCTGGAAATCGATATACTCTGTTGATATTGCTGTAAATTGAAAAACAAAAAAAAAAAAAACAATGATAAGAATTTTGGAAAAAATCAAAAAATCTTTCTAAACTAACCTTTCTTTGGAGGAGTAGATGACATTTCCAAGTATGAGATTTCTTCTGACTCCACATGTTCCATCATAGAACTTCTTGCACTTTTAGAAGTTGACTTTTCGGGAGTTGAGAAACCATTCTGCATCACTTTGTGATTATTGTTTGAGGAATCGCTGAAATGGCTCAATATCCTTTCGCATCTTTCCAGAAATTTTCGATTTTGGTATTCTGAGCTATCACCAAATAGATTCACTGTGTTTTCATATTCTGTTGGTTCGATGGAGTGTTTTAAATGATCTCGAAGATCTGAAAAATAAAAATAAGAAATACATTTGGTATAATTTTCATGTTTCTAAGTAAAAGTTCAAAAAATAAAAGTTCTGAAAATAATAACCAATAGTACCCACAAATTGAATGCTTCGATATATTCTACTGAAAACAACAAAAAACACCTACGTGAAAGGTGTTTCTTAATGAATGTTATTTACTAGAGGTCTGCTTTTTCTAAGGGATAAAGCTAAATATTATGTATTACAATTATTGTTAGTTTGAAACAGGTGCTGCCATTCTGTCCGAAGAAAACTCAACTTCAATTTTTGCAAAGCACTGGACGTTTTCAACTGACTGGCAGTGTGTCTCAAGTTGGAGAGTTTTTGAATTTTTCGTTTGTTTACTAACGTGACTTTCAAGTATAAATAAATTCTATCTAAACTAACAGGGAGCCCCACAGTACCGCAGTTGAAAATCTGCTTTGTTATAAATAGAACAGCATTAAGACATTGTCAAGTGACTAAAATATACTTTAAGACTTTCTGACTAAAAGTAGGTAAGGTCAAAGCAGTAAAAATAAACGATTTCATCCGACTTATAATAAAACCAGTGAGCAAGCAATGCAGTTAATGCGTTTATTAACTGTCGCAGACAGAATATATATTAATACCTAACTGTTTACTTTGGAAGTTGCAAAAACCTAGTCACAATAAAATTGGGATTCAAAAATAAAGTTAATTTCCAGTGACTTAATTAAGTGCTTGGTACTTATTCATCACAAATGTTGAAGTCTTTGAAAAAAATGGACATGTGCCGATTGACCCCCGGACCATTCCTATCTACCTGTTCTAAACCTCTTCTAGACCACAACCTTTTTTTTCTTACAGCGAATTGAGAAAAGTCGCCGAACAAACATTTCAAGACAGTAAAACCCCTTTCTAACGGTATATGACTGAACTGGCCAAAAGGCCAAATTTTCCATTCTCATTTGCTATACATTTCTTTCCCGGTTTAGTTTAGACTTTATTTTACATGATCTAGCCACTTGACGCATTCTATTCGTGAATCACTCGCTGAATATCTCAGCGTCAGCTAAATTTCATTAAACATCTTTACTAGTTCAAAGAATATTCTCACCACATACATAGATCACTGCTTACTGATTAATGAATTCTATACCATCTGGTAAAAAATGACATCATAGAAGTAAGTCCAGATAGATACTCGTAATATAGCGAATGATGTTAAAATACTCATCATATAAAAATGAGTTCAAAAGCTTTTCGCAACCTTCCAGAAACACGAACAAAGTTAAAAAAAAATATAATTTAATATGTTTTCATTGTTTTGTTCTTTTTTTTCCATGCAGCCCATTTTTACTGACCAAACCGGACCAGTAATTAACTTTTGTAGCTAATTGTTGCCGGAAGTGGTTGTGGTTCATATGGGAAGGTAAGTTAGGTATAATAGTTAACATAATGCACATTAACAAAAGGAAACAAAATAAATTTCTTTTAGATTGCGGCGACATTCTTTATTCTTTACATTTTCTTTCAATCTCAGGTAGATATAAGATTTAATTGTAGAATAAAATTAATAGCCCTACCTTTCATTGCACATATGGGAGTATAATAAGTATAAGTATTACCTTTTGTACAGTTAGTTCGTAAATCAAACTGATTTAGAGAAATCTTTTTAATTCTTGAATTTCACTCAAACCCACCAAAGTTAAAGTGTCATACCTTACCTAGTTGCCTAGCCTAGCCGCATATAGTCATAGACCACAATAATTTAACCTTCTTAAGTTGAGGTTTCTGGTCGATATGAGAGGTACTTCAACTGTCTGGGAATAGGTAGGTATATAGACGCGTACCTATATTTTTTTTTATTCAAGCCTACAGCGCGGTTAGCTTGAATAGGCACACTTGAAAATTGAAGCCCATAAAATTAAAGTAACATAAGTTGTTTCTGATTGTTTTTTTCTTAGTAGTTTTTGATAGACTGCAACTTTGTGAAAAACGGGCGTATTGAAATAAAGGGAAAAGCATTTTTTTTGAGTCGGCTTTATCATAAAGACCCAATACAAACTTTTTTTAAATTTCTACTTCCGAAAAAAAGAAATCGTAGTAAATTTGAGAAAAAAAATGTAGTAGATTGAAAAATTAAATTTTTCTTACATAAATATATGAAAATAAACATTTTTATATAAATTGGAGCAAAGTGGTATCGCTGAATCTTAGGTTTGATGATTAAAAGACAAATAAGAACAGCTTTGGGGACCGACTTAGGCTGACGGGCTTTATAGGGACAAAGAGGTGGCGGTGGGACTTAATGGCATCATACCATCAAATCAAAACCAATTTCTACACTTTAATGTCATTTAGGGGTCCTAGTGGTCTCCAGATCTACAGACTGTCAACCAAATTGGTCAAGTTGCGCTTGACACAATTCTATTAGTATCTTGCATATCGGAATGTTCCGATAAAAGTCAGTTCACTGGACTGGTGTTTAATAAACTGATGTGCTATAAAATTTTTAGGCGTCATAAAATGACTTTCACATATTATTTAACCACTTCACACCACATGGGTAGCTGATCTGGAAAAGATAATGATGATGTGAACTCGCATA
The DNA here is from genome assembly GCA_948107695.1 of Meliscaeva auricollis. NCBI lineage: Eukaryota > Metazoa > Arthropoda > Insecta > Diptera > Syrphidae > Meliscaeva > Meliscaeva auricollis. The sequence continues at coordinate 72,252,441 of OX403618.1, read as the reverse complement.
AGATGTGACAAAACGCTAGAGCATTTACGCAAGGAACGATGTGTTTGTAGAATTTTTTTTAGAAAATGTTAATTTTTTCACAGATGCTTTTGAATCTTGTGTCAAAACTTGCCGATAACTAATTTCAAATTAAAAAAAGCTCTAAGAACTGGATAAAACTAAAAAATCCTTAAATATAATCTACATATTTAGGTCATTTTAGAGTGTCTTTACTTAATTCTTGATTGCCCCTATATTGCATATTTTTCATTGCAATGCAGGAACAAGTTTGGGATTCGGAAAATCGAACTCGAGATAACAATCATTTATTATGTTACGTTGATAGTTAAGTAAAAAAGTCGGTCCCACAATTCCCTTCACCTGTCTGTTAACACCTTAGGCTACAGGCTTAGCCGCTATTTTCAGAAAACTTTTTAGCTAGACGCTTTGCGTGATTTCCTAGAGAGAAATTTTAAATTTTTTTGGCCATTATTACATGTTTATTTTTTGTTATTAACTTTTCAAAGGCTACCCTAGTTAGTGGGCTTATAATAAAACCACATCAATTTCATGATACATAAATTTCTTAAAAAAAAAATCGACGTTCTTATATTATTATTATAAGATTGTTGTTTCTAATTCTATGGCCACCACTGTACCTACCGATATAAATTTTATTAGGTTAATGTTTTCCCTGTTTTTACTATGCGGTTGAATAATTTTATGTTTAAAACAAAACCACAAGTCATCAATCTTAAGGATACTCATACATCTCATATAATTGTTATTTTAAGACTCTACCCTAATAATAATATCAATAAAACTTCAAGTATTGGTAGGTAGGTATAACTTACCAAATAAAAACTGCTCTATTTCAATCCGATGACTGTTCAAATCCATCTTTTCAGTCTGTGCGTGCAAACTGCAAATCCAAAATGACAGTAATAGTTGACAGACAATAATAATTCCACTGCTAATTTATTATATTTTCTCACAATCACTATTATTTGTTGTTGTTTTTTCTATATATTGGCTTCAATATTATCATTTCTATTCAATAATCACATACTACACAGCAGCACTATTTATTAGTTATGGTAACGGATCGTGAGATACTTTTTTTTGTCCAATATAAATATGACTTTCCCGACACAAAAGATACTTTTGTATCTAATTTATAATGCACTTAAAATATGCCCTCCCACTGAGACGGTAGGATAGGTAGAGGTTTACTAAACACACATCATCGGAGATAGTTTATTTTTTTTACTTTGATTTTTTATGGATGGCCAGACAAATAATTTTGTTTTTGTCTTTAAAATGGATAAAAGATACTCATTGTGTTTTCCAAGAAAATATTTCATTCAATTGATGAGTTAATTGTACACTGAGAGAGAAACAATTAACTGAGTTACATTCGTGTCAATCAATAAAAATTAAATGACCAACTGACGACAATCTTATGGTCCATCATCTTTGGAGATGAGAGTATTATGCAGAATTCTTGTATCTTGTATCTTTTGTAGTTTTTTTTTTGATTAATGAGAACGAACATAAAAAAAACTTGAATATTTTCCGGTTTAATATTTGTGATTTTTTTTTTTTAATCGAATTTTCACATTACACTGTGAGTGTTGTTTTCTAATTTTATTGATTCCGGCGTATTTTTCGCAAAGCTACCATAAATATTCACACAACAGAAAATAATAATTTAAAAAAAATTAAATTAAACAAAACAAAACAAAAAAATAAATTAAAAATATACACAAAAGGAAGGAGAAATCGCACATCAGCAGAAGACCATTTGCGGCTTAATCCGAATCGACCAATATGCTAACAAAACAATTTCGTATCTCTTTTTTTTCTTTAAATTTATTTTATTGTAATTAAAAATTTTCTGTGCGCCGGAGACCTCAATCCAGAATAGAATTATTATTATTGTATACTCTTGGTGGTGGTCATCGACTATGAAATTACAAAAAAAAAAAAAAACACAGAACGAACGAATAGAATGACACAATGGAGACTCGAATAGTAGAGAATCGTTCATCCACACTCTATTATAATATACTGGTCTGGTCTGGTAGTTCGATTCGATCCAACTGTCTCTGACTATCCCGTACACAGTACTTGAACTTTAAATTAACTTAGCTCTATAACTTTGGATTCGGAGAGTTTGAGATATATTTATGTACTCGACTTCGACTCGCAGCGCAGCAAAGAGATACTTTAATATTGTACAACAGAATCCAACCAACAGATTGAACGTACAGTACAATCCCGCTATTCCGGAACAAAAATGCTTGAGCCGCAAACTTTTAAAAAAAAATTAAACTCTTCTTTTTAAGGTGGCTCTCTTCGGAGTTTTTTTTTTTGAAGTCGGCCTTCACAACTTAAGAGTAGTCGAGATCACTCATTATGCAGTTTTTGTTTTGGTTTATAAGCGTTTTAAAGTTTTGAGCGCCTCAGAGTTCTTTAACACAGGGATTGACAAAAATCTAATCGGACACGTGAAGCTACTCTGCATTTCCCAATCATAAATGTTTCCCTTCTGTTCGAAGTTGGCAAGCTTTTTGGTTAAGTTGAGTTATAGTTCAGTTAATCCGTAGGTTGTACTAGCTGACCCAACAGACGTTGTCCTGCTCCTGCCCTTATTTTTATTATTTAACTGTGTAAAGCTGAGGAAAAACGTGAACAGTAGAGAAAAGAGCTTAGGATACCTCAGAAAAACCATGGGAAGTAACAAATAAATGGCAGAGATATCTCGTAAAAAGACCGGAGAGTCATGGAAAACGCGCAATGTTTCAAATATCTTTCACCAGTATCCCCCGATTTTTTCCATGGTATTCCCTGAATTTACTACGGTAGTTCACAAAATATCGCCGATTTTCTACAACTTTATAAGTTTTTCTGCGTGGTTTTCTTTTATTTTCTCCGTGGTATTTTACACAGTTTTCCACGGTACGAGTTTTCGATACTTATTGCTTTTTTCATAGCTTCCTATTCAAATTTCCGCGATATTCAACGGTATTTCACCAGTTTTCTGATCTTTTTTCCACGATAATTCGCGCATAATTTTCATGACTTTGTACGCTTTTTTTGGTGACTTTCTTGCCTTTTTTCAGTGCTTTTTTATGCCCTCTATTGTATAAGCCCTCCCCTTCTATACGCCACTGATTTAGTTATCTTTTTCCTTACTGACTCAACCGATTTCTTTTAAAACTTTTTACTAAATTCTTCTTATCATTTCAAAAAGTATTGTGCATTTAGTTAAAAAAAAAGTTTTGAAGAAAAATTAACTAAAGAATGATTTTTTCGATATTTATTTTTTTTTTTCAATAATAATATTCCTATCAAAAACTGAATTTTTCACCGCCTAGCAAATATATTATTACTTTGAACTAAAAGAGCAAGAACATTTTTTTTTTTGGTATATCAAATATTTCCTAATAATCCTAATAAGTTATGAAGAATAAAGTAAAGAGAGTCTCTAGGGTCACGAACGCCCGCTTTTAAAAAAGTGTCAATCCTCTTTTAATTCTCAGTATTAACCAATTAAAATTTTGAGGCTTAAAATTGGTTCTACAAGAAAGCACTAATTTTAAGCCTCAAAATTTTGAGCTGAATAATCCGATGGTCACTGCTTTGCCGGATTAGCGAGGTTGTCCTGTAAATTGAGGATTGGGAACGGAAAAAAATATCCATCTGATTCGTTCTGAAGAGTACAATGCCAAGTGGGAGAGAATGGGATGGAATTGTACGTTTCATAGTTTGTTGTTTTTTTTTTCAATATGTTTTTTTTAAAGGCGACACACACTGTGGAAATCTTCGTATTTCATAAAGAGCGAAGAGTTGAACTGTACGACGGACGACCGACGTACGAGTATCTATTTAGAACAAAATTTAAAAAAAAGACAGATTCACCACCCGCAATGCAAATGCAATGTGTTATTTTGACGAATTTTATTATTATGGAATTCTCGTAAGAATACTGAGACTGTCAGTCTCTTTTATTTTTATTCTGTTCATTAAGTACAGAAGGTAAGTATATAGATATAGATATACTTTTTTGTTAAATATTAAACATTTCCATTTTGAGATACAAAACAATTATTTTTCTTTATGCGAAGATGGAGACACGGCGAACAACGACTTTAAACTGGGAACCGGGATATACGATGATGAAGACGAACTAAACTGACTATGAAAAAAAGATTTTGCACTTGCGTTGCGTATCGAATCCAGAGAATCAAGGTTCTTTTTCTTCGTTGTCCGTCGATCGTTTGGTTTCTTTGATGTTGCTTCTTGGTTGGTTTGGTTTTGGCTGACATGGTATTTTTATTTTTTTTTTGTCTTTTACTTTTGCTTCTTTTATTTTATTATTTTTTTTAAAATGCAGAAGCGTGTGTTAATAATAAGTTAAATATACACGCACATTTTATGAGAATCGGATTGGTAGTAAAAAAAAAAAAACAAATAGTGGGACTATAAAGTTCTTGAATTGATTTGGTAACTATTTTTGATTATATTATTACCTACTGTGGGATCATATTTTTCAATGTAAATTCTCTTAAGTACCCAAGGTCGCAGAGTGGTTGAGGTACAATATCCTCATCTTTTTATATCGTTAGAATTTTTATTATTTAAAATAACAGGACCAACATTTTTTTATGTTACGAAAATCAATTTAAAAAATTTTCTTTTTAATCAAAATCCCAAAGAAATTTGGAGATAATTAATTTGAATTTGTATTTTCAAATCTCCAAAGCTTGCATTCTATTATTATTTATCATTTATCATTTCCTTCCTGGTCAGCATGTGGCCGTTATGCATCGCTTGTACCTATTATGTTTTTGGTTGAATAATGAAAAAAATGTAATGTACCTTTTTTTATGGGTCCTGTGATTGTCCTGTAATAAACTCCAAAGCTTAAGAATTTTCCAAACAAGGATTATATTAAACTAGCTGGCCCAGCACACGTTGTTGTGCACTGCAAAATGATTTTTAATTCTTACGTTTACTGTCTAATACATGATCTTTTATAAAATAGTTACTGAACCATAGCTACAGTAGCTACCGACCCGCAAGGTTGTAGTTGTGGTGATAATTTTTTTTTATTTTAAATCTTTTTATTCAAGAACTCTAGAATATACAATATTGTGTTTTTTTATTTTTATTTCGAGCATACACAAATTAGGCCGTATACAGCTCTCCATGTGAGAATCTTAGGAAAACGCGGACTACCGGGATAATAAATACCGTCTTTAATAAATGCGTGGAATATCGCAAAAAAAATTGTGGTGTTTTAAAGTTCGTTCATCAGTATTCTGCAATTTTATCCACAGTATTTCGTGATTTTTATCTTGCTAGTCGGTCGTATTTAACAAAGATTACGTCGAATATTTCCATTTTTTTCGTGAACTTACATATTTTTTTCATTTATCGAAGACATGATTTTCTTCCGGTATTTTTCCTATTATATTAAGTGTTTTACGGGCTTTTTCCTTCCCCTTGCTATTCTCCTCGGTATTCGCGATCTTTTAATAGTGTTCTGCTCCTTTTTCCACGGTATTTGTGGTTTTACCGCTATTTCGAATATTTTACTGCTTCTTTTCACACTTTTTCCGCGGATTTCCATGCTTTTCTCTATGACTTTTATTATTTTTTAGCAGTATTTTACGCTTTTTTTAGCAGCAATAAGCGCATTTTTATGAATTCCCATGTGTTTTTGGAGATCTTTTACCGGTACTCATTTGAATCAAGTTCAAATAAAATAATCGTCGTACACATCGTACACAGCTAGCTAATGGTTTGCAATGAAAAGGAAAAAAATAATTAAAGGCATAACCCTATCCAGCAATCAGTTTTCTGTTTACGTCTTGTATCAGAGATGTCGATGTATAGAGAGTTATTTTTGCTGCGATTTTCTCTTTTCGAATAAGGACTTTCTTACATATTGAAAATCTATCTATGAGTCGATCGAATAAAAAGTCTTCAAGAAATTGGAGTGCATTGCATTGTAATTTGTTTAGGCAGTAAATCCATTAGTAGTTAAAAGGAAGAGATTATCAATTCGACTGTACCTATATGTTTTTTTTTTCAAAATGTTCAGCTGAAACTACTGCTTCCATTTTGTATCAATTGGACCGTCTTCCAGAACGATCGACTTTCATTGATACTCAAAGAAGTTTTCCTTTTATTATAATTAGTTATAAATAAGAAATATTTGTCTAACGAAGTTTTTATCCGAAAACCAAACTAAACATTGGCAGAATGAAAGGAGACAATACCGTCGAGCACAGCTTATTAAAGCGCCCAAGTACATAATGTCGTTTTCAATTCGACGTTCAGAAGAGTCCTGAAGCAACCAGAAATCTTCTGAAACTGTTTTATTGTGTCATTATGTGTCATTTTTGCACCAATAAAACAGTTTCAGAAGACTTCTGGACTCTTCTGGTAGTCCAATCGAAAACGACATATGTATGTAAGTATCGGAAAAGCTGGATACAAATCAACGTCTGACAGAAAATGTGTCCTTCTACATTAATGATTAATGATAAAAAATTCATAAGAAATGCTGAAACAGACATTTTATGCTTCTATATAGATTTCTGGTTGGATTTCAAATGATTTTAATGCAAACAAAAACAGAAGCCTTAGTTTATCCTTTTAGTTGGTGAAACAAAATTGAATTTTATATAAGCAAGATAATTATTGTGTTAACAAAAGGTTTTTTATAAAACACAGCACCCTATTTTAGAACAAGTAAATTTAAGATTGTATTTATGTTTCGTTCCTCTTTTTTTTAACGATAACTTGAATCCTTCTAAGGTACTTGTCCTTTTGCGGGTTGTTGTGTTGTGTTTAAAAAGGAAATAAGAAAAAAGCGTGTGGGCAGCAGCTAGCAGCTTGCACATAAATCCATGCTTGAGAGCCTCTGTTTTGTATTTATATATTGCTTATAGCAAATTCAAATACAATACCAAACTAGATTGAGATTTTATACTCGAATGGACAGAAACTGGTTGCATTTTCTGTTTCGCATTTCGCTATCCGGCAGCCTTGACTTTGGATGGTTTGCAGGATTATAAGTAGGTAACTGGCTTACATATAAAAATTTAATATGTGGGTTTCGGATTGTTGCTATAATTTTCTTTTTGTTTTTTTTTTGTTGTTGTTAATAAATCCAAACGATAGAGGGAGTGCGAAAGATAAAACAAAAGTGATAAAGAAGTGAATATACATCTTCTACTTGTGCGCACAGCTTGAATGTTGGATCGGAAGAAATATGCAATAAATTGATATGTTTGCACTTCAAAGTATTTAATGAGACTTTAAATTGGATTTTGCCTGCTTTATACGTTGTTGCACATCGATCGATAGGTGCCAATTTTGTTTGGTGAAAGGACACCTTGAAAAAGATAATCAAAGTGATTTTGTCGTCTTCCGGGACAGAAAAAAAATATTTATTCGAAATTGTATGTACCTACCTACCTAAATTTAAGGTAATTTAAGACTTCGGCACCTGTTGACTTTAGTTTATGTTTGATTATTTAAAGAGGGTAAATCAAAAAAAAATATAGTTTCGAGTTAGAGATGATTAAATTACCAAGCTAGTAGTTTAAACTTTGAAGCAGTAATATTTTTTACATCAATTTTTAGGTTTACCTCTTAGTTTTTAAATCGAATTTTCTCAAAACGCTACAATCGATTTTGTGAAAAGGAATTTTACAATTGAACAATTAGTTTTTGTTAAAAATGTTTTATTTATTTTCCTGATACAAATAAATTTTTTGTGTAAATAGGTACTTTTTTAAAATTTCTTTTCACAAAATCTTCTTTGAGTCATTTTTCATCGAAAAATATTGTATTATGATATGTTTGCAACCAAAAAAAAAAAACAACATAAAAAATCCATTCGAAAATATTGCCTGATTGGTTTTCCTGATCGCTAAAATCGGCCCCTTAGTAGGATCCATTAACTTCATTCCTAGCATATATTCCTTCCGTTAATGCCATTTTTATTTAAGGTGAAGATTCAATGTGTTAACCTATCTTAAAATTTTAATATTACACAATTTTTGCCTTTCAAGTAGGTATCTAAGTTAATAAAATGATCCATCAATAACCATCATTTTGTTTTATGATAATTCTTGCACATTGGTTAGTGGGTATAAACTTACACAACTTATAAGTTCTAAATTTTAAAAAGTCAGCCGATAAAGATATACGGGGTTCATATAATTTGGTCAGCGACAAACATTTTATATTATTTTTTTAACTTTACCGTACCTTTACGTAACTGGTCACTATGGTGTATGTGTAACCTTTTGTTTGTATTGAAGATTTTAAATGATAATACATTTTTTTTCTATACTTCACCAATTCTGCAGACGAATTGACTTTTTTCACAATTATCGCTGTGACAAATAGGCAAATCAGCTTAAGTCCATTTTTTTCGTAAATTAAGTTTTAATGTTTAAACTTTCAAAGAATTAAGGTTTCGTTTTATGTATTAAATTGTTGTTCTTCTTCCCACTGAGAATAAATAAATAAATAAATCCTTTACAAAATTCTTTTTTGGTGGAAATGGACTTAAGATTTTTTGCCTGGATAAAGTGTAAAGTGGACTTATATGCTGTTATGAGATGTGTTGATTAGAGACTAACTATAATGATTTGCTTCAAGTTATGTATTTCATGTAATAGGGTACACATTAAGGATTCATAATCAATCAAAAACTCATTTTTGCGAAAAATGGACATACAGCCTTGGCCAATAGTATTAGGCACCCTTTATTTTTCGCTCTATTCTCTGAAACATTTTAATTTTTTTTTAATTTTAAAACGGAACATTCGAAAGTACCCAACAACATCAAAAGAGATGCTCAAAAAGGTTTTACAACAAGAATGGGACAAACTAAGTTCAGATGAGTGCCGTAGGCTGGTAAGGTCTATGCATAAAAGGATAGCAGCTGTCAAAAAAATGAGGGGTGGCAACACTAAATATTAATTTTTCTTTAGTAAAAAAATATTTCCAACAATTCTGCATACTTTGTTTTTTTATTTTATTCATCGTTATAAAAATATAACAACTTTATGAGGGTGCCTAATACATTTGGCCAAGGCTGTATGTTTGTTCTTCCTATCTGCCACAGATCTAATCTGTTCAGTGAGAAAACTTTAAATCCTAAGACCTCTCTGAGTGGAAAGTTTGCCTTGGTATTTTTTTTTAATTTTTAATTCAGTTTTTCTATTCTTTTAAAATCTTAACAATTGTCTTTAATCTAAATCTAAACAACGAATCATTGAAATTAGCCCAATTATAATAAACTTATAATAAATCACTTGCATTTTATACTAACTGGCTCCATGCTTTGCTTTGGCATGACACAAAAAAAGGTGGACATAAAATTTATTTTTCTTGTTAATTTTACTTTAAACTAGAATGAAACCAAAAATCTTTTCTTTTTCTGAAAGAAGATTTTTCGACCATTGGCTGGACTTTAGGGCCAATGAGAGAATTGTTCAAACTAATAATAAGTGTGTTTTTTTGGAAAAGCTATCCGCAGTACAGTAGCATCTAACACGTATTACACAAACAACACTGAACTGCTGATAAAAGGAAAAGCCCCGAGTAGATTTTTGACATTGATTCGAAAAATCTATTGGCAGTAGGATTTAACTTTTCCTTTTATCGGCAGTACGATGTTGTTTCTGTAATACGTGTTAGATGCTATTATACTGTGGATAGTTGTCCCAAAAAAACACACCTAATTTCACCCATTACTTCATTTTGAAAAGGTCACACATATTCGTTTACTAAACGAGAGAAAGAAACAAATTGAAAAGCAGATATTGAGAGACGTGTCAGAAAGAAAGAGTTTTCTATGTAAGAGTGAAAACTATTCACTACTATTATAGAATCCGAAGAAAGCGTTGCGGCGGGATTCGCTCTTATTTCAGCCATATTTTCTCTTCTAGAACTTGCAGGTAAGGAAATGTGTTAATAGAAATGATAACGTAGTTCCATGTATTAATAATATAGTTTACCTCATAAATTGGTTTGAATGCGAATGCGAACCCTGCTAATCACGTTGACTCCCCGGAAGTAAAGGATTGCTAATTTTATAATATAGGCATGAATATTTTGATCATTAAAAAATCCCGATAAAAAGCAGGATCAAACTCATATAAGGTTTTTATTTTTATTATCTATACGGACCTGTATCTAGATCAACCTACATGTAAAACAAAAACAACACGTGATCCTGCTTTCCACCGGGATTTATTTTAATGATATAAAAATTAGTTCTTATTCTGATACGCAGATGGCTTTTAATGGTCCATTAGAAGAAAATAAGAGATGAAAAATTTTTGCCAGTTAAAGCAAACATTAGGGGAAAAGAGATAGATGTACATTATTGTTTCTATTTTTAACGACATCGTTTTATTTTCTTGCAATGATTTATGTTGATCATTTGGGATAATAATGCAACTAATGTTGTACATGTTTAATACATTATACATGTTCTAGATACAGATCTGAACGGATAAAGAACAAATACAGATTTAGGTATAAGGTGTGTTTTATTATCTATATGGATCTGTAAACAGATCAATTTTACATGCAAATCAAAAACAATAGCCGCGTTTTATTATCCTTATAATCTGATCTAGATTAGATTTTTTATGGATTAGAACATGAAAATAAAACGATGTAGATCAAAATGAAGGCAGTATGTTGTATATCCATCTCTTTCCTCCTTGTGTTTGCTTATTTTGCGATAATCCTGCATCTCTTATTTTTCTATTTTTCTATTTATTCACATTCAAAAGCCATCTGTGTTTCACAGTAAGAACTTATCTGTTTGTCATTAAAAAAGGTCCCAGTATAGAAAAAAGGATTACGTGCTGTTTTTGTTGTACTTGTTAAAATGATATAGATTGAGATCTGCATGTACAGTAAAATACAACTTATAAGTACGAGATCCTGCTTTCTATTAGGTTCTCTTTTTAAGATCCAAAAACTAGTTCTTTCTCTGATACGCAGTTGGTTTTCAATTGTCGATAAGGAGAATCCTTGCAAATAAACAAACATTAGAGATAGATACACAATACTACTTCCATTTTGATGCAAAATAAACACAAATTTCATCGTTTTTGGTATAAAATGTGTTTTATTGGTTGATGGGTAGAAAGAGCACAGTAAACGAATGCAAATAAATCGATTTCACTCCGTCGAACATTCAAAGTTTGAATGTTTGTACAATATTGATGTTTTTTGGTGGAATTTATGGCGAAACAAAAAAACAGCTTAGGGGTGTGTTTACAAACTTTAGCGAATGTTATTTTCGATTTGCAACATGGTGTGATCTCGGTTTGCTCTTCTTTCTTTCATAAATAAAATACGAATAAGCACATATTTTTTTCTTATTCTGCGAGGTAGTAGAGATATAAATTAACTTCTTAATTTAATCAAATTTAAAGTAATTTTCGTTATTTTATTATTTTCTATTCAAAAAGAACGCATGCTACGCTAGTGAAACTGCAACCCTTTAAATAAACCAATATTTCCTCCATATGACTCTGCGCCCTCTTCATTTCAATATTTCAAAGCTCTATAGCCAGCATCGTCTTCTTGATTTTTTACTAACTTACTTTTCTGCAGCATTCATTTTGGTTTTGTTTTCCATAGAAAGTTTTACAGAAATGAGGAAATGAGAAGGATATTTATCTCATGTTAAAGTTGTTTTGGAAATCATCTCACTTGGAAGTTCATTTAAACAATTTTTATATATCAAAAAATGTTTTGTATGCAAATGTGAACGATACTTAACTATTGAATACACAAACCATGAACTTACTTCAATGCGCCACTAGCGCCGTGCGGCCAACATGAAACTCATTTCAGTTCAAATCAAACTTCAACCTTTCAACTGCAAAAATTAAAAATTAATCGCGTTGTTTGTCTTGGACGAAATAGTTTTATTTTTATTTTCTACGAAGATTTAAGTGAAAAAATTGACAAAATATTGTAAAAAAATACAAAAATATATTTACCAAAGTGGAAAATAACAAAATACTATCAATTGTGTGTAAAATATTGAATAAATAGAAAGATTTAACACGATGGACCCTTTCACACAGGTAAATGTCATTTTTCATTTTTTTTTTTGAAAAACAATTTATGTCCTTTGAAATGCTAATTTATATTATTTTTTTTCAAACAATTTATATAGAGGATGCTCGAAAAAGCTGAACAACGTAGCAAAGCTCTTGGAATAAGCAAAGCCACTAAGTTTGACCTCCCCCAAAGTGAAAATACAATTCCGGTTTTCAAGAAGCCCACACAGCAGCAGCCCAAGACCTTGGCGTCATCTTCTGCTAATAGTTTAACTCCTTTGCAACAAAGCAACTCGGGACCATCGACATCGTCATCTTCTTCAAACAACCGATTAAATGTTGTCCAAAAAAAGGTAGAAAACTTCAGCGACAAGAATGACAAAATGATGTCCCAAGATAAAGTCCGAAGGCAGTTCTCAGTGGACAAAGAGAACATGGATCTGGGCATCGAGATAAACATAACCACAGCGCCAAATGTTGAAGTAAGTATGGGTACAACAAATGCATGTTAAGTGGGAGGCAAGGGTTTAAATTACAAAGTTATTCGTTCGGCTGATGTGGTGATTCATTGAAAACGATTCTGCTGTTTGCAGAAGATAAAGAATGTGTTCAAGGTTTTCGTGATTATCCAAACGATTTTGCTGAGTATTGCTATTTTGTATTCAAACTTGATCATTGGGTTTTTTCAAGTCTCTTCTTATTATTAATTTTTATAATGGGCTTGTTTAGAAAAAGATAAAATATGCGAAATTGTGTGGTACATTATAGGGAAGGCTTTGATACAAAAATTTTCCACTGAACATAAAGCAGGATAAACCTCGATATTTAGTTTATAAAAATCCTAAATAAAAAAAATAGCATAGCATAGGTACACTAGCGAAACAAATTCAAATCTCAAGGATTTTTTTGGTTGTTTGATTTAAGTTAAATTTATAAAAGTCGGTTGACTTTGTTCTTCTCGGGTGTTCCTTTCGGGTTGTTAAGTGGCAGTAGTGCTTATAGATATTGTTAGGCTGGCGGTGACCTTTGGTAGTGGACTCACACAGGGTCAGCGTAGAAGTTTACTGCTTCGTCATTGATTGCTGGAACAACATCCTCGTTCAGAATTTCCATTGCGTACATAGGTCGATGCAAAATGTCTTTGTATTTGAGTGTTCACTCTGAATAGTTAGTTGGAATTGTAGGAGATGCTTCCGACAAGTTGAAAACAAGTCTGGTGCAGATCCTCAGGAGTTTGCTTTTAAACGGTTTAAACTTAGAAATGACTATATTTGAGATAGTTTATCACTCTGGCAAGCTATAGCTGATGACTGGTCTTAGGAGCTACTTCTATATTAAAGAAGCCTAGTTGATTTTTCTTTTCATCAAGGGGTGAAAGCGATGGAATTCAAAGTTTGGTTTCTTCAGCTGGTTGAATGTCTGCAGCTCGTTGAAATTTGTGCCTAGATAGTTGGCGTTGCGTTTGGCTGGCAATAACTATAGTTCCATCTGAGAGGATCAGTGTGATGCTTCTACAGTTTTCAGAAGAACGGCTATCTTGTGCTCCAGTTCGCCCAAGACACAATAGTTGCGATTGATGAGTTGATTCGGATGGCCTATTTGTTGTAGGACTTGAATGTGGGCCTCGACTTTTCGCATAGCATATTAAGTATGATGATGTGACACATGTAACTTGGAAGTAAGTCAGTAGCTTAGAGCTTTCATTCACTTGCAGTCGGCTGGTCTGAGGTAAGAATGCTGGAGAGAAATATTCCAAGTTTTGAGCCTGGAGTATTTGAGCAACTATTCTAGCTCTGACCAACTTTATTGATGATTTGTCAACCTTCTCAGTTGCATTAAGTAGTTTCTGTAAGTAAGAAATGAATATAATAATATTTTTGTTAGCGCGGAAGGAAAGACAAGTATGTTGAGTTCATGGACAAGGGCTCCAATCCATACGCTGTGAAATGCTTTTTCGACAGGAAGCTTTGCGATGCTGAAATGGTTGCTTAAGGACAAGGTGATGTGTTTACGAAAATTTAGGAACGACTGTGGAATGTTTTGTTTTATGAAAACAGAACTGTGTGTCTGGGTTGATATTGGTTGCGGGCTGCTTGTAAAATATCGTGCAATACCGTAGTGGATAGCAAAGATATCATTAAAATACTAAAAAGATTTAAAATACTAATATTATAAAGCGAGTCAGTAGCTACTTTAGTTGTGTTTTGTTATAAAAATACGCAATACCATCTGAATCACATTTCGGAAGATACCAAATGATACACATAATCGTGTTTATCAAAACAAAAAAAAAAAGAAAAGTCTTTGGCTGAGCTTTGTCAAACTTTTACAAATCGATGCGTATTTGCAAAACTTTGTTGATGTCACCAACGATGCATTTGACAAATCTATTCCTCAAAGAACTTGTTCAACAAAATCCACGCCCCTCTTACCTATACCTAACAACATTTTAGAACTTATTCGATGAGGACAAACGGCAAGAAGATGCTGGATAAGGTACCGACAGCTTTTTTTACAGAAACATGGTCTCAAAACTCAATAAAGAAATAGGAAATAAAGATGGAATTTATTGCTGTTTTCATTCAAAAAGAGCTCATAGCCTCTTTGAAAAGTCAGTAAAGTTATCTACAAAAAGCATACTAACATTCCAACACTCATCAACGGTGATTAAAAGTCTATCATCAAAACGCAACATCTTTTTGTAGAAACCACACTATTTCTGCAGATTTAAGCGATAATCAATGACAAAGTAAAAGAACGAGTGAAGCAAATTTAATTAGGAGAATCACATCTGGAGCATGGGTTTCTTACATCACCTGCAAAAGTTCAAGAAATTATTAAAAGTAGCAAAGCTAATAAAGCTGAATAAGGAACTCCCAAGAAAGGAATTAATATTATTAACTTTTATATTCAATGCATGTCTTACTTTGAAATATTTCCCAAACCAATGCAGAAAAGCAAAAGTTATACCAATACCTAAGCCAGGGAAAATCAAATCTCATCCATTAAGTTATCGCCCTATTAGTCATCTTAGTAATATCGGTAAAATTTTTAAACTAATTAAAAGCAATTTATTGAGTCACATAACTGAGCTAGAAGTATTACCAAAATAGCAGTTTGGCTTTCGATCAGGGCACAGTACAAATCATCAAATTGTTCAATTAAACAACACATTAAACAAGGTTTCACCTCCAAAGTGTCTACAGGGCTTGTCCTTTTGGACATCGAGAAGGCGTTTGATACTGTGCCTATGTTTTTGATAAATTAATCTAAATTATAGAACATTTGCTGTGCGTATAAAATGAAACACTGAATTACTACTCAAAGTTGAATAAAACAAGGCTTATATTTGCAGTTCTCAAATCGTCCTGTATATCCTGTATAAACGGCTTTAGCATTCACAGCATCCCAGTCGTGCATTTTATTTATATTACTCATTTCGTTTGAACTAATCTCAGGAAACATTCATCCAAATTTTTAGCATATTTTCGAGGAATCCAACGTTTTTGCTCCAACTCCTGCATTCTTAGTGTTTCTTGATAACCGACATTTCGTCTCAAGTTAGACAATTCGCAGCATACGAAAACGATTCATTATCACTTATTGCACCTTTTTGGAAAATCAACCTATTCATTAAAAAAAGATTCCGAAACGAAAGTCAAATTCGATCGGAACTAAGATTCGTTTGAGGTACCCGTTAGGAACAAAATAAGCAAATAATTGATTAACGGTTGGTTTGATTTAATTAAAAAAAACTTCGAATCTATTATGTTGTTTTTGTGTTCTCTCTTCTTAAGATTTTCAATACCAAAAAATTCTCCTAAAATAATTATTATTTTTGTATCTTTATTTGAAGATCCAGGTGCAAGTTGAAGAACAAGAAACAAGTGACGACAGTGAGTCTTCAAACCAACCCATGGCAAAGTTACGAGATACCTCTCGTAATCGCCTTCAACGTTTAGGTGCATTATATTCGAACAATGAAATATCCTCACCAATTCATCGTACAGAAGGTAATTTCCATGAAGGTTGCCAAGATGATGATGCGGAAGTTGTTTCCAAACGACCCAAACAAAGATTTGGTAAACTTGCTGCCCTAGCGAATTCAATAAATAATTGGGAAGATGACACTGCTCACATTGATGTAAAATCTGTTGAATTAAAACCTATCGATGCACCACCATCTCCAGCAAAAGCATCTGAATCAAAATCAGTGTCGAGGAGAAGTCCTCAACGGAAGCCACAAATTGTCCAACATCAATTGAAAGAAAAACCTAAATCGAAAAATTATAATGCTGATGCCCACTCATCGACTTCATCAAATAATGATGCTAATATCCCATCGACATCATCATCATCAAAAACAAAACATTTAAAATGGGATCAAAGAGTTATGGATACTTTGGAAGCTCAAGGCTTCCAACGAAGAGACTCAACAAATCCAAAACTTGCTTATGAATATGAAAAACAACCAGCAACATCAGAAGCTGTGACTGTGACCAATGGCAAAGAAAAGCCCAAATTAGTTACAAAAATAGTCAATGAAGTGGCAAAATCCAAACCAGCTGAGGGAAGGAAACAAGAATCATCGGCTACAAATGCTGTTAAACCTGGACTTGTATCAGGAAGAGCTGCTGTCTTTGAAAACAAAACACAGAAAGTGTCACAAGCTAAACCACAAAAAGATCCAACAGAACTGTCCCTCAAAGAACGCATGAATTTGTTCGAGAAGAATAAAGGAGAAGCCCTGGTGCCAAAGGCTGCCTTCGGTATGGCTCCATCGATAAGTAAAATTCGTCAAGATAATAAAAGAGTTGCTGAAACTATTGCTGCTACGAAGCAGGCTGTTGAGGAGTATAACAAAGGTGAGTCAGTAAATACAGTTGCCTTTGTATTATTCTTCGTATCGTTGAAAAGATGCACAAATGTACACGTTTTTCCCTATTTCATCGATTTACACGTCTCCAATTCAAGTCCATTTTGATTCCCTATATCCCAAATTTATACCCTTAATATTCCTCCCCTTGAATCAGATTCGATTTATCGCCCCAGTGATTACAATTGTAGATTTGTTTCATCAATAAATTGGTTATCTTTCCTTGTAGCACCGATAGCTGTTGTGAAAAGTAACGCCGATACTCAAGTCCGCAATAAAGTGGCTGCTCTAGTCGCGAATGCATCATCAACGATATCTGAAAATAGAATCAAAGCCGAAATTACCAAGCAACGGCAAGAGGATATGCAGGTAATTGCAAATCGTTTCAATAGGCAAAAAGAGCAATTCCAAAAGCAACATACCGAGGACGATGAGGACGCTGATGATGATGACGATGATTATACCGATAGTGCATCTACGAGTGTAGCTCAACCGAAAGAAGATAAAATGACAAAAGGCTCATCGATGGTACCACCTCCACCACCGCCACCAATGCCGGCCGCCAATACAAATACCTACAAGAGACGAAGTCGTATGTTCTTTCTTATTTTTTTCATTCAATTTCTTTTCTAGAAAGGACTTTTTTTTATAAATAAAGTATTTTGTTATACTTTAAGCTAGTAATGCCATTGATGGAATAAAACGTGCCAGAAAATCAAACGAGATTAAACCTGCTGCTGCTGCTTCCGCTGCAACCAAGGCCAACCGATTGTATCCGGCTTTGTCAGATTTTGAATCGAATGAATCCGATAACGATAATTGCACTACGGCAACAATATCCGCCGAGGAAAATAAGCGCAATCAGGATCAATTCAATGAAAGGTAAGTGAATGTTGAGATTTTTTTTACTAAGGGAGGAAATTGATAAAAGATACCAAAGTCGTTTTACATGGTTATGAGTGCATAATTTCCTTTATCTGCATAAGATGGCCCATCTGATGGCTTCTTTTCATAATTAAAAACATTTTCTTGGTCAAACAAATTGATGAAACTAATTAGTTTACGCTTGAATAAGAAAATATAAAAGAACACAATTCTAATTTTGGTGTCGGTGATAATATTATG
The DNA here is from genome assembly GCA_948107695.1 of Meliscaeva auricollis. Lineage (NCBI taxonomy): Eukaryota > Metazoa > Arthropoda > Insecta > Diptera > Syrphidae > Meliscaeva > Meliscaeva auricollis. Next base: position 72,234,336 of record OX403618.1, on the reverse strand, counting down.
AACAGCATTCGCATCCGAGTACCCAAATTTCAAAAACATAGTTCCTAAATTTGGAAAGCTTATCCCAATTTTGTACTCCTTTTATGTCCTCAGCCAAGAATATTGGTGCTGTGGAATAATATGTGCATCTTACCTCAAAAAATCATTCACAATTCTCAGAAACTGAATATTAGCTGCATCTGAAAAGAATTCTGCATAAAGTCTTCGAATAGTTAGCTTTAAAGAACAAACTGACTGTAAATTAATCAACATTACCACCCGCTTACTTGTGGTGATCCCATAGGGTTTTTACACATCCTACGCGCCATACTGTTCTGTTTCTGGAAATATATATTCAGCTCTCCAACTGATTCTTTTCGGCTGTTCAGAGTCTCTTTCGACTGTCTTGTCCATTTGCTCCTCAGCCGACCAGGTCCTCTACCTGCTTGGATCGCTTGGCTTTGAAAACTAACGTTTTCGTATAGTACCGTCTTTAGATTCTTGACATGTTCTCCTATGAAATTCATCATTTGATACACGATCCTTAATATTATTCGTAGAGAGCTAGTCACGAACGTTTCCAGCTTTCTTGTGATAGTATATGTATAAGATTTTCCATGTGCTACAGCCATAAAGAAGCACGAAATCAACATAAGAGCGGAACAGTCTCAGCTTGGTTTTTAAGCTGAATTATTCTTCAATATTTTGAACAGCATTCCGAACGCAGCCTTTGCCGCCTTAATACGGCTGTTTTGTTGTCTTGTTCAGTTCCGCCTTTGGTAGAGACAAAACTCCCAAGATATTGAATATTTATTGTCTACTTTCTCTAACAGTCGTCCTGAAATATTGACTTCAACAGATGAGTTACTCCGTTAATTTTAATTTTGTCCTTGTTAATTTTCAGCATTACAAATTCTGCTTCTCCCTCGATCACTGTTGGCATATGATGGAGATCCATGAAAAAGTAAGCACACATCGTCCTTTTAGTCCAAATATTTTAGTTGAAATGTCAGAGACCATTGAATTCCTATGTTTCCGTCCGACAGGTCTGCGCGAAGACCTTTAATAATAACAATTAATTTTTCCTAATAAATTCTCTGCTATCCCTATCGATCGCCTTTTCAATATCAATGGAAACCAGGTGATCACCACGATCCATATAAGATGCAATGCTCAATAATGATCTCCAAAGTGTTTATGTCGTTAATGTCATTTAGCGTTCCGTTGGGCATCGGGGGTGTCTTTTACAACAGTATTACGGGTTTAAATGAGCCCAACCATTGAGTCCTAAGATGTCCAGATTGTATCCATGAACTCGCGTTGCAGTTGAAGAAATCTGGCGTGTTGGGGTCCTTCTCTGCAACTCTCGAGAAGGTTATTAACATTCCGGGTACGATATCTGAGGCGTAGTGTTGCTTACATTACCGTTCAATTATCAGTAACAGAGAATGCTAACCTCCGCCTAACCTTTCCTAGGGAGCGGAGCTTTTTTTCCCGAAAAGGGTATTCTTATTTCCTTTCGTTCAATATTCGCGCTCATAAGTTTGGCAAGTCAAATCCGGTTGGACGATCTGTGACTACCTTATTTCTACACATAAAAGCACAACTTATTTTTCAGAAAATACAAAAACAATTAGTTTCTTTCTATTAGTAAGACGCTGTGTAATATAGTCCCCAAATTATAAGAATGTATAGCTATTCTCCTTTTAGTTTCTATCTGCTGTTTGTTCTTTGTTGAAATTTTACAAATATTAATACTCAAAAGAAAGTTCCTATTAGTGACAAATTATTGCGAGTTTATTCTTCATTTTATAAAGCAAAATTTCCTCTTGCAGTTACATGGATTCAGAGGAAGACAGTACGGCTGGCATTTGCAACGTTAGTTTGGGTCGTGAAATAATGCAAGTAGTTCAGTCCAATGAATCTCAACAAAACAACAATGCAATAGCGAGACAAAAGGTAAATTTTGAATTATAATTTACAAAGGATATACTTCTCCATCGCTGAAAATTATCTTTTTTACTTTCTTGTTGCCAAAGAAACATGAACTATCTTTCCTTACCTTTTGTATATTATTGATTTCACAGGAAGTACGTTACGCTGAAAAGGATCAGTATTACGGTGACAGTTCAATTAATTCCTCTGAAGAAGGTTCAATGGGCATGGATGACTATCTAGATGAAGCACTCGACGAAGATGTCGATAACTATGGACACAGTAATGATGACGACGATGACACTGATGAACAAAATGATAGCAAAGTATCCAGATCGGTAAGAAGAATGCTTTTAACACATGAACCAAAAAAATAAGAAAAGAACTTTCATTAAATGTGATTCCTTTAAATCTGCTTGTTCCATGAAATAGAGCAAAGGGACAACAGCATCGAATAGTTTCTCCTTCAAGAAAACACCCAAAAAATACACCCACTGCATGCCGATCTCAGAGGAAAATGATGAGTATCAAACGACTTCTCTGACACCATTCCAAACGCCAGTTAAATCAGCTTTGACTGTAAATCAGTCGGAAGATGAAAACACGGTAACATTGGTACACACAGTCAGTTTCTATCGACGTCAGCAAAATTCAAACGTAATTTGAACAAAAAAAAAAAATATAATAAAAAAAAAATTGAAAATATTTGTATCCTTTTTTCAGAGCAACAATTCAACACCAGTTCGTAAAATCAACCGAGAACAAGACAACCAACGTTCTGTTGGAGAAAACAATGGGTATCAACAGAGCCATCAGCACCACCAGCAGCAGCATAATAATCATCATCATCATCATCATACAGACACAGAAGGTTATTCTGAAGAGGATGAATCTAACTCAGAGACAGATGTACCAGATGATAGTTTCCTGGTGCAGGACAAAATCAAAAAACTTTTAGATGAGGTTTGCAAACAGCAACAGGTTATTGGACAAACCAGTCAGGCATTAAATTTGTGTGCTTCTACAATTGAATTTTCTGGATCGACAGAATCTGTGGAGGGCGAACGTCATTTATTGGTTGCAAGTAAGTAGAGAGCATATATTTTTTTATTATTACGAATGAGAATGAATATAAAAAATGTAGATTTATAATGTGATTGGCTTTAAGACACAAAAGATATTGATTTGAAGACAATCTGGAATAGGAATGGTGGCCGCAGGTGTTTTTTGTAACACACATTGAGTGTAAGGAGTAGAATTGAGCCAATGTTTACCCCAAATCAAATGAAATTCTTATTGTTTTTAAATCAACAGAGGAAAACTTATATCTGAGCTTCATAACTTATTTAAAATGTTGAGAATGAAATACGGTCCATGTTAACCACAAATTTTCTTTTGATGTGGTTTAAATTCACTGTGAATAAACTCATCATTCATGTTTTATACATAGAAGTTTCAACTCGACAAAAATATTGTAACTTCTAACCATTACGAATATGATATCCATTCCCACTCCACCCAGAAAACTGTCGTCGTGCTTCATCCTCACACAGAAATCAACATTATAGACGGTTTATATAAAATTCCCGAAACTTCTTTCTACCTCTTTCCCTAAAAGAGTAGTATTAGTGTGCATTTTTCCATATTTTCGAATTTTTGGTGCCAACAAAAATCTAGTCAGAGAAAATGCTCATAAGAGAACTGTTTGACAGTACGAGAAAGCTAATTGGGACAGTCTCAATTATTTCTCCAGGAACTTTAGCTAGTTTTGATTTGACGTAAACTAATTCTTTCAGGAATGAGAAATTTTATCCCGAATAGGGCTAAAACTATGAAACCGAAAGAAAATCCATGGTTTGATTTGACCTGTAAAGAGTTTTACTGAAGTGAACTTCCGATGTTATAAAGCCAAGTCCACTGAGGAAATCCGGAAAAAGTTTAAACAATCTCGAAATACCAGCAACGCCCATATTCGACAGACCAAGTTCTTACGTCACCAAAATGCTAAGCAAAAAACTACTACAGGTACCAAAAATATTTCGTTATTTGCTTATGCTGCAAATGTAAGAAATTCTTCTTCACTTCTGATTCGGCAATCGGTTATTCAATTAAATAAATTATTTGGGTGGGATTCTCCTCACTGCATTATATTCCTATTTTTATGTTGCCACAACGCTAGTTTATGAGTGAGAAAATTATTGGAATTGCAATTTATTGGCGGTATTCTATTAAAAAAAAAAAAATATCCTCTTATACAATTATGATTACCAGTTATTACATTTTCCCCGCAAAATAAAATTTTCCTTTACACGGAACACTCAAAGACAATGTACGCCTCTAATTGTAAATCATCAAATTCGCGTAAATTTCAATAAAATATTAATTGACACGAAGCCAGATAACAGCATAAACATGAAAACCCAACAGTTTCAAGCAACCCATCGAAATGAAATTCCATGTTGGTTAACCTGCCTTTCGGCATAATATTTAATTTGTCCACTTTACCATGCTGCATTGAAAGGACACAACAGCATGTGTAGTGTAGTGTTGTAACACAAGTGTGCAAATGCCATACATGCATCACTTAACTACACACCATGATAGTAATCGTTGTTTTTTTGTTGTTGTTTTGTTTCATTTTTGTTTGGAACACCACTTTGTTCAACAGTTGCCGTAACAACCCAAGCCAACAAGGATAACATCATCATCCTTGCTTGCATTGGCCAACAACTATTCAACAACAGAAAACATCATGATGATGACGATATGGTTGGTTTTTGTGGAGTATGGAGTTTAAATTTCAAACCAACCGACAAGTGAACATTGTTGTAATATAATCGAATTAAAATTCCATGTAGAAGCCGAACGATTTGAAACATCCTCTTCCTCATCGTCATGGTGCGTCGTCGGTCGGTCAATTGAATGGCTTTATCTCTATTCATGTTTGCATTATATCTCATCGATGCCATGGGTCTTTGGGATGAAAGTATGTTGGTTCAATATTAATTTTATGATTATATTTGAATTGGTTAAAATTTTGGTGAAAAATGTTTGTATAGTTTTCCTTTTGTTTTTCATACAGAAAAAAAAAACATCAAATTTTGTAGGAAATGGCCAACTCCTTACAGAAACATAAAAGTTCTTATGGTGTTTTTTAAGTCTTGAACCAAAATCAGTCTACTGAAATCCCAATTTTAATAGTTAAAATAAAACACCAACTCAATAGTGATAATTTAATTTCTATCACAAAAAGGAATGAAAATCAATGCAAATAGACGAGATACCTTAATACTAACAATCAATTTTGTTTCCAATACAACAAGAAGGTTAGGTCCGTTGTCGTTTCCTCAACAAATTATATTTCGTCTACGAAATATATGTACATAAATATCAGGGAAAAGCATTTTTGTCCATTGAATTGTAAAATGATATTTTACTTTTTGTACAGGAAAGAAATTCAATAAATCATTATTGTTGTTGCCTTCATACATTTTGTCTGTGCAATGCATGTATTTTTGCATAGAAAAAAAAATCTGGTTATCGTTTGAGAACGAGTGTATTTCCTTAAGGACTAAACTTATTTCTATATCCATAGTTAGTTGTGACCTATTTCAATTCACAATGCAGATGTTGTGCAGAAATTGTACAAAAACTTATTTCCCTGCAAATTATGTACCCGATACCAATGAATTTCGAGAGAAACATTCTCTTGGTATTGACGTTTCCAAATTTTTTACGAGGGAAACATTTCGAGGGAACTTTTTATTCACGATAGCCCCCAATAATTTCAGGGAAACGAAATTCCCTGGAGTATCACGATAAGGCCCGATTCCCTGGGAATCTTTCAGTGGTATGAAATTTGGGAACGTTAATACCGAGAGCATGTTTCCCCCTGAATTTATTGCTATCAGGAACAAAATTTCCAGGGAAATTTATCTGTCATTTCACGATCGCTAAAAAAATTCCGTGGGAAAAAAATATTTCCAGGGAAACAAAATTCCCGTCGAGATTCACGATAGGGCCTAATACTTTTAATATCTTGACCATTAAATAGTTCACGTAAAGACTAAACATTTGGAACACCTTTCAATTAATGTTTGATCCGTCCTCTACCAATAACATACCGAAATTGGAAAATTTTTAAGGCTTCCGCAAAGTTTTTTTTACCGCATTGGAAAATCAAACATTCCTTTAAATAATTTATATACTTTCAATCGTCGTGTGCATTCTTTGTTTGTCAGGAAATTCAGTCTTTATTGGGAGAGTAACAGGGGCAGGGTGGTGCCCAGCCAAAGTTTTTAGCAAATTTGCCAAGAACTAACTTAAGAAATTGAAATATAAATATGTTATGACTAGACTTCTTCGAATTTTTAAAGAGCCAGCCAAAAATTCTTCAAGAAATAAGGTCTCTGATAAATCCGAAATCTCAAACACATTACCATGAAGAGATTTTCATTTTCCTCCCCCATTGCTAGCATCTGATAAAAGAAGTCTAGCCTCTAAATTTAAATAAAACTATTTAATTTAATTGCAATAAGCGAATTACTATAGAGACTTTTTTTAAAAGAATTGTTTTTTTTTTTTTCATTACGATGAAAATCGTATAGAATGGTATTTGGAATCGCGAACAGGTAGCATATACCTACATAAATGCAAATATTTAATTAAACTTTAATGATTTTATGAAACATTTTGGCGAAAACTTTACCAAAGTCGATTGCAATAACATCCAATTAAATACATAATATTGTGGACATAACATGAAATATACAATCAAAAAGGTTGGTTGTCGTTGGCTTGCTTGCTGTTAAATCATGTTGAAAGAGAAACACACTTGCAGTTGAAACGATAGTGCATCGTACGTTATGCTTTTGAATAATTTTGATATAAAGCGAATGATGCATTATCACCCTTATTGCGACTGTCAATTTTATTTCAATTAACGACGGCAACAATCATTGTCAATCATCAAAACTTCGTTGGTCAGGTCGTACAAGATATCCAGTTTTAACGTTTATCAATTATTATCAATAATTGATAGTAGACAATCGCAATAGGGGTGCATTTTTTTCTCCCATTTTAAAAAAAATTCAAAAACATGGAGCAAAAGTTTCGCTTTTGACTATCAACTATCACCTATCACCTTAGCCGATTTTACCCCTGATTAGTTTTGTGTATGGTAGGGTTTATTTTTTATTTTTACTTGCTCTATAGGACAAGTTTTATTTTAGTTTTTGAAAAATCATTTTGAACGAATATCCCAAATAACATTCTTGAGATATTCAAATTATTATTGCTTTTAACATGCAAGCATCAATCACTTTAACCCGCCCAAATAGTGCTTCTGCAGTCTTTCTTGGCACAAAAGTTACTAACTTAGAAAATCTTTATCTGTGGAAGAGCAAGTTCTTCAGGTTTAATAAGAAAGGTGGACCAACAATTCCGTAATGATAAAAAAAGTCAAATGCAAGGAGCTCCACAGTTTAACTTAGATGTTCTACTTAAGTCTTATGCAACTATATTATCGAGTTATAAATTTCTGTATCCATAGCGATTTCTAACTGCTATATACAAAAGTCGACTTCTCTACCACTAGATGTTTTTTTTTGAGAGCCTTATTTGCATCCCTACGAATGCAAGCCCCACAAGATCTCATAGATCCAACATTATATTAAAACTATTAAATTAATGCGCGTAAAATACTCTGACTCTTTAATTGCAAATTAAAAGCCGCCTAAGTGTTAACATAATCAACTTAACCCGTTGGTCGTATTTTCTAAAACTGAAATTTTCTCCAACTTAGATTATGTACTTAAAGCACTTCAACTATAATTACGTAATTAAATCGCTTTCATACTTTTCCTTTTTAGAACACACTTCCAAACACTCACTATAACCCTAACGACGTATTTCATTTTTTTTTTGTTTTCTTTTCACTCAACAGCACATCGTCGACAAGCATCTCTGGATGAAATCCAAAGATTGCGTGTAGAAAACAGCCTTCGCCCACTCGGCGCACCAAAAGAAAAAGGACGTCTCACTGTAAGAGAGATAACCATTCCCCTAAGGCACGATTACATAAGAAAGCTATCTGCTGACACAATTTCGGGACATCATTTAGTTTGTCTATTAAAATACAATGAACATGTTCTGGCTACTAAAACCGTACCCACGCTACCCGGCCTGGTGGCTGTCAAATTTCCCGACACCTTGCAACTGAATAATGTTTATGCTGATTTCAGGGTAAGCATAAAAGTATACTATCGAAATCATTAGAGCAAATACTTATCCACATATTTGTGTTTATTCATAGGTTACACTTGAAATTTACGGAATGACAGCACAACGAGAAGTCCTACCACATGAAGTGAAATACCACATTAACATAAATAAAAAGGGTGGCGTCAAGACACCCAAAAAGAAGGGCAACGATAATCGTCTTGTAATGCCGATTGTGCAGTCGTCAGGTGGGCCACATGTTGTCCGTACTCCGGCTCTGGTTCAATACGGATTTGCGATATTCTCGTTACGAGAAATTCAAAGGACCACCTGGTCTCTTACACAGGTACGATGGTGGCGTAATTTAAGCTAATTGATTTCATTGGCCTGCAATTAAGACAAATCGATTATTTCTTTCAAGGTTCTGGGTGTGAGTCCATTGGAGGGAGTTGTGCACATGAAAGTCAATTGTGAACTGTCGGTTTCGGTGGAGCACAAAGGTTTCCTAACGATGTTCGAAGATATTTCCGGCTTCGGGGCCTGGCACAGGAGATGGTGCCATCTTAATGGCCACGTTGTCAGCTACTGGAAGTATCCAGACGATGAGAAGAAGAAGACACCAATGGGTTCGATTGATTTGTACACTTGCTGTTCGACAAAAGTCACAACGGCACCCAGAGATGTTTGTGCACGATTAAACACAATGCTGTTGGAATGCCAACGACCGGCACGGGACAATGATGTCGAATCGATGCTCCTCGTGCCAAATGGAAAGATGACAATCGTACGGCAGCTATTGTCTGCCGACACAAAGGAGGAACGCGAAGAATGGTGTGCTTATTTTAACAAAGCTCTAACTCTGCTTCGGGCTTGGGGTGGAGTTCCACCGCAACATTAAATATATAAATTCTGTTGTGGTAAAATGAAAATTCAATTCTAAAACTTAGGCAATAATATATTATTTTGAAGGTGTAGTTTCGATATAAGAAATGGGTTGGGTAAAGCACTGATTTTACATTTACATTTCTAGTATTTTGTGTGACAAGTATGTTATTATTTTATGACTTGGCTGACTAACTATTATGTTTGAACTTAAAGTCAGATCACGACATCTGGCGTTCGTATATTTAAATAAAATTTAAACAAAACTAAAAAAAAAAAACTAATTTATGATTTCGATACATAAAATGTTCTCTCGTTCTGTTTTAATATCGAAGTTTCTTTCTTTTTATATATATTTAAATTATATATTATATAATATTTTATTCACGATAAAAAGTATTACTTTATGTAATTGTAAATAATTAAGATACTAATCGCATTTATGATAATAATTATAATTACAACTAATCAAAGCAAAAAAAAAAAACTGTTTCATTATTTCATTTTGGTTGTCGACGAGGTATACACCCAATGCTTTAATCATTAAAAATCGGCAATTTCCTTGGAAATATTTTTTTCTCTCGGAATTTTTTTGGCGATTGTGTATCTTCCCTGGAATTATTTTCCAGAGAACAAAAAAATGTATGAAATGACGCTAAATTTCCCTTGGTACTTCCCCTTCCCATTCCTTAGGTACTTACGGTTCTTACGAGGGAAACATTTCCAGGGATTTTTTTATTCACGATATCCCCCAATTTGGTATGGAGTTTCCAATTTTCGTAAGAGAAAGAAGTTTTGAAATCACAGTACTGCAACATTCCAAGCTTCAGACGCTATTATATTTTTGACATCTTTAGTACTGATTCAAACGACTACGAGGAGTAACAATAACAAGGATATTATTATGTGGAGTAACGATCGACCATCCTTCACAAGAAAAAAAAAAATCATTTAAAAGATATTGCAGGGTCATATATTTTTTTCTTGTGTTAAAGAAACTACAGAAATCAAATGGGTAATCGTTAACTCACAAACTCACAAGCAACCACGAACTCATTGTTAAAATATTAAAAAGGAAGAACTCCCAATTTGTAACTGGAGCACCTGAAGCTTTCTGTTTAATATGTGAAATTACAACTTCGCGACTGAATGACAAATAAAAAAAAAAACCTTTTAACACGTACGCTGTGAAAATGGGAATGTCTCCTCTCCATGCAATTTATGGAGTGCATCCTGCATGTTGTCTACAATTTGCCACCTAGAGCATGAGAAATGAGAGCCTTGGCGGTCGATTTGTGATGCTCAGAAGAAAACAAATCAGCAGGATTTAAGTGAAAAACTGGTTATGGTTGAAAAATAGGGTAAAGAATAATGACGGTTACACATCCAGGGGCCCTATTTTGTAACACGATAATCTTTGAAATTACTTCGTTATAGTTGAAATGCGAAATTACTGAGGCCCAACTATGCAATTCGATTCTAAAATAAAAGCGTTCGAATTTGCAGAATCGTATCTCTGTTGTTCTGTAATAAAACGAAAATTGAAAGACTCTAGTCATATGCCAACTTCTTTTAGCATATAATCATTATAAGAATGGGGGCTATCGTGAATACAAAATTCCCTGGGGATATTTCTTTTGTAAAAAAATTGGGAACATAAATACTGAGGGAATGTTTCCCTCGGAATTTATTAATATCGGGAACATTATTTCAAGGGAAATTTACGTGTCATTTCATACATTCTTTTTTTCCCTGGAAATTAATTCCAGGGAAGATGCACGATGGCTAAAAAAATTCCGTGGGAAACCAATATTTCCAGGCGAACAAAATTTCTATGGAGATTTACGATAGCTCACAATAAGTAAACACGAATTCTATTTTTTTTTGAGGAACTTGCAAAGGATTTTAATAATGTTGGTCTTATTTGAAATGTATAAGCAGTCTCCCTATTACAAATTAGCTTATGTGAAGGTATATGATAATCAATAATCACCCTTGGTTAAAAATACGGTCACTGTGGCGTATGTGGAACTAAAACGTTAACCAGCTATCAGGCTACTAGATTTATTCAATTTGTTTGCCATAACATAATTTTAAATTCTCTTCCCTGGAATTCCTCCGCAAAAACATGGGTTGGCTAAAAAATCGCTAATACACAAAAATAATAAGTGATTGAGAATTTAACTCTGTTGCATTATTGGATATAGTTATTTATATTATTTACTTATTAATTACAAGAGCGAAGGATATTACATTGCGGAAAAGGAAAAAAGTCATAGGTCCATGTAATTTCCAAACTTTCACGAAGTATTGAATGTGCATTTGCACCAAAATGAATTTACGATGATTTTTTTAAAAAATCACAGGTATTCCGATTGGATATTATTTTTAAACAAATATAAATAGAAACTGATAATATTATGCACTGAATTATACTAAACTTTGTGGTCAAATGAAATATTTGCTGATAATTTAATTTAACTAAAAAAATTAAATTGAATTATAATCCCAGTTATTATTTTTTTTTGCAATGAATGTGTGCAATCAAAAGTTTTTAATCGCTTAATTGCACATGACATTGGTCATTATGTAAATATCAATATTTAAGTATAGGTATCTATATATGGATTAAATTGGTTTTAAAATTAAGCTTTACTCTTGCCACTGAGTTTATCCTTCTGCTGCCATGCATGATTCGTTTTTGATAAACTTGCAAACAAACGCAATGGTCCGTGATTATGATTTTTTGTTAAATTGATTTAATTTAACTGGTTCATCTCCCATATTACAATGAGATAAATTTGCATTGTTATTTTTGATACTTAAACAAACGTACTTAGTAAAGGATTCCATTGAATTTGAAGTAATCGGCCTTATCATGAATTCCATTCGTATCGTAGATTTGTTACAAACCCCGAAAGAACAATCACAGAATTCGTTTGTAATATTGATACAAAATGGAAACATTCATAAAATAAGTCGGCAATATCAGTAATTCCAATCGTATCGTGGATTTGTTATGAAACCAAAAAAAAAAAAACAATAGCAGAATATGTGCGTATCATCACCAACGTTGTTGGTTTGGCAAAGATAAGGCTGGTTAAAAAATAAAGAGCCAAAATCATAAAAACTGTTATATCTCGCAAATGAAGCAAAAACGTTAAAGAAAAATGGAGCAAATATCATAAAAACTGTCATATCTCAAAAACGAAGCGAAAACAAGAAAATTGCCTCTTGAGTTTTCCGGCTTAGAATAACCTCAGGAACCCATGGTTTTCGCCTTACAATAAATAAATTCGGCCTTACAAGTGAAAATAATAGTTATTTTTAAACAACTGCAAAAATTTAAATTAAGAACGATTCTTGAAAGCCAAAAATCGATTTTTTTTTGCATTTTAAATTAACTTAGTTTATGCCCTACATTCAATTAATTATTCAACATAATTCTTCAATTTTTCTCTTTCTAAGTTATGAGTTTGAAATTTATTAGGTAACTGAAATGATTTTAGCTCAAAAATTAGAAAAGAAGACAGATTTTTTTGCAAAAAAAAAGCTATAGTTCCTTGTTGTAGGTGTTGCCTGCCGTTGCTTAAGAATAATTATTTTAAGTCACTGTTTTAGAGAAAATGTCCCCTCCCTCCTAAAAGAAAGGAAATACTAGAGGTAGAGTCTTAAAAGGCTGAATGGGGTTTTGGGCAACCCGCTGGCAGGCAAGTTTTCACTCTAAAAGCAAAATATGGTCAGTGAGTTGTTTTCCATTTACTTTGATGGAAAAGGTGCTGTTAAATCTCCCCAGACCCTTGGGTGAGCCATTCACAGTTATATTTCTATTAGATAGGGTTGTTGTCGATACGAACGGATTTTCGTATAAACTTGTTTATAGTAGAAAATCTTATTGAAGAAAATATTTGTACCTATTTAGGTTTTCTATGACAAAAAATTATTATTTTGCATCGCATAGGCCATCGTACTCTTGCCACACAAAACACCAGAGATAAAAGAATAAAAAAACACTCAAAAATGGGTCTCAATTTATTTTCAAATATTTACCTACAAATAAAAAAATAAATTGAACAGTTTGAATTTAACAATAACCCATAAAGTATTGTTGACAGGAACCATTTCTTTAGTTGTATGGATTGAGAGACTCTGTTAAAATTTTATATTAACCGTTATTCGGAGTTGAAAAGTAAAAATGACCAACTCCCCATAACCAGCAAAATATAAATCTACCAGCTACCACACTATAACGAGTTGAATAAGATGAAAAGCACTAGTTTTTCTTCATTATTATAGGAAAGTATAGAAAGGCTCTTATAAAATTTTGAGATGAAAGCTAAAATAAGCACAAATTGAATAAGTTTTCAATTTATTTAACAGCGAATGTAGGAATTTGATTCTTATTAGCACTTTGACATCACTCTTGTATAGCCTCGGTGGCGCAGTAGGCAGCGCGTAAGTCTCATAATCTTAAGGTCGTGAGTTCGAGCCTCACCCGGGGCATTATTTTTTTTTTATTTTTTCGTAGAAATTTTTCTATAGTAAATTTTGAAGTTAAGATTTATGGATAGACCAGTGCCAATCCATTTTTAGGGGGCAAAAGTTGAAAAAATTATTTGCAGGATAAGGGCAGTCGAAAAATTTAGGATAAATGGTAGAGGAAAGGGGAAACATAAAATGCCAACCAACAGATAGGTGGAAAAGGGGTGGGTGGGCGAAAAAGGTGGGTGTGTGTCGAAAATCGTGTTTTTTTACGATTTTTATCAGAACTAGACTTTCTATGGAAGAAAGTTTAATACAAAAGTTGAAGGTTGTAAAAAGACCTACAACTTTTTTTCAGATAATTTTTCTATATAACATAAAAATATTGTGGAAAATGCCAAATACGTTTTTTTTTATTTATCTTTTCCAAAAATAGTTAAATTTTGATAAAACTTGGTTTTAACATTTTTAGGGGTTTTACTTAAACTTTTTTTTCAGTAGAATTTGAGTTTCTGTGTTGTTGACGAATTTATTTTGAAAAAAAAACTAATTTTCAATCAATAAAGTTGACGAAACAATTTACGATTTTTTGAAAAATTTGAGATGGATTCATTTTGGCTAAATCCTCTTCTTTAAGACTAAGTAAGAAAACAACACAGCTATTGTGAGAAACATTGACCACTCTTCGCTGGCTGATACTACTGTCATTTACGAAAAAATAGATTTTTAAAATGAGTTTATAGTTTTTTTCAATATACGACAATGTTTTTCTACAATAACTGTGTTGTTTTACATAATCTTAAAAAAAAATGTAACCAGAACGAATCCATCACAAAATTTAAAAATTTTTCAACATAAATTCGTCAAAAACACAAAAAATTAAAACCAAGTTTCATCAAAATCTTACTATTTTTGAATTGGATAACAAAAAAAAAATAGATTTTTGGTATTTTTCACAATATTTTTGAGGTTATATGGAAAAATTATGTGAAAAATAGTTGTAGATCTACAAGTCTTGCATTGAACTTTTTTCGCTAAGAGGTCTACTTTAGATAGAAATCGTAAAAAAAACACGATTTTTGACACTCACACCACTTTTTCGCCCAGCCACTTCTGCTAATAATTTTTTTTTTTTTTCAAAAAAATATTGGCATTGGTCTATAAACACAATGAGTTAAATGAAGATTCCACATTGAATCCTGTTCAAAGATCAAAGTTGATGATTGTAACTTTTGATTAGATGAACAAGCAAACTGGTATCCACAGTAAACTTCAGTATCAATAAACTTCAAGTGCACTTAATGCCTTTCACAACTCCACAAATAAGTTAGTTAAACATTTTGTGACACTATCAACAGCTTCATGTAAATTATACATAAGTAGTTCTGTGGCTGTGGCCCGCGCGCCACTGCTAAGTGCTGATTGAATATAAAAAGTTATTGAGCATATATGCATGATTCACCTTGGTATTCAAATTTATTCTTAATTAATTGCGAGCAGGGGAAGTATAGTGGATATTTTCTGATGCTCCCTCCTGCGCCTGCATGCAAGTGCGTACGAGTATACGAGAGTTTGCGGTTTGACCCCCATTGAATGTCAGAAGCAATCAATCAACAACAAACTTCGAAGTGCGGTTCTTAATGCAAATGATTTTAATGTGTTTTTTTGTATGTTTTTTTGTTTAGTGTATTGTTTTGTTTATAAAAAAAATCTTCGACTTGAATGCAAACTTATATGAAATTTTTAATACTGAACTTTATTCACATAAATATGTGAGATATTTTTGATACAAAAATAACAAGCTCTAACAATGCAATATTTTACTTTCGGGGTATTCATGCAATGTTGGTAAATGTGGTAAACCTGGTAAATGT
This sequence comes from Meliscaeva auricollis, assembly GCA_948107695.1. Taxonomy (NCBI): domain Eukaryota; kingdom Metazoa; phylum Arthropoda; class Insecta; order Diptera; family Syrphidae; genus Meliscaeva; species Meliscaeva auricollis. The sequence goes on along the minus strand of OX403618.1, from coordinate 72,218,965 downwards.
GTAAAATGTGTCAATGGTAATGACAGTACGTTTAGCAGATTCAGCACTTTACCACATTTACCAAGAATTTATCAGGTTGCATACATACCCCTATTGTGGTAGGAAAGAAATTTTAATAAATATTTACCAACAAGAATTGTTTTTATTATTCATTTTGGTTTCAAATAGATTTTTGATTCATGAATATAATTGTATTACAATTTTTTTTGGATTTTCGTTTTAAAGTTGAATTTTCTGTTTTATTATTTATCTAAGAAATAAGCACAAAAAATTAAAAAAATAATGGTAAAAAAAGTCTTAAGTGACACAAAAACTGTAGTAACTCTATAAATCCACTTTGTCACGTTTGAATTTTTTTTTTTCTTCTGGTTTAGCGTTAATATTCATATTTAATTATTGTGTTTAGTGCATTTTGCTTTATTTGTGTATTTGCTTTTACTGTGGTAAGTCATTTTTAGTAATTCTTTACAAAACGGTTTTATTCCCAGGAAATAAAGAAATATTCTGAAAATTTTATCATTTCGATGAGTGAAACGGGTCAAGCTACCTAAATAATACAATCGTATACTAACTACAAATATAAGACCTATTCAAAATGGTTAAGGTCGCAGGCAAGACTTCTAACCGATGAACACAAGCTCTCTTAATGGAGTCACTGGATTATAAACAAAGATCCAGGGTACCGGAAAGGCCATCAATAAGTGAGCGGAATGAATAAAAAAAGTTATTAAACGTAAAGAGTCGGTTTTATCAGTCAGAAACATTAAATCCAGGGTTAAGTCCTGTTAAAGACCACATAAACTGATGAACTCCGGAAGACCGAACCGGACGTGCTAGATAGGGCAAAGTTGACATTTTTCAAACGCAATTTTTGTAGGCATCTTAGAGAATTAAAAATTGCATATTCTAGGGAGTTATACGAAATAATTATATTTATCTTTCAACACGATTTTTTCATCTTTTTTCTTCAAATGAGATTTTTTAAGGAAAGTACTTTCAATTTGGAAAACTTTGCATACACCCAACCTTTCACCCACCCCAAATCCTAAAGTGATCCCAAGCAGGGGGGGGGTGCAGGCTAGCTCGCTATTTGTATATTCGAGTCATCGAAAAACTTAACATAGTAGAAACCTTCGTTCTTGTTGATTCTCATGAAATCGAGTGACTAAACAGAAAAATAAAAAGGTATTGAAACGGCACGGCGGCATTGCGTTCGGCGCTATTTTGTTCCGCGGGATTTCGTACCCAACCCATATATCAAAAAGTCATAAAAAAATTTCCTTATTATAAAAATATGTATCCCAGATAATTAAAGTATAGCCACACCCAACCAGACGCATCCAAAGTCAAAAAGTGCAAAAAGCCAGATTTTGATAACGGAGGTATAACCAAAGAAAAATTATGTGTCAAAAAATCATAAAAAATACCCTTATTGAAAATATATACGATGAAAGAGTCGCCACATCCAACCAGACGCATCCGAAGTTCAAAGAGTGCAATAATTAATTCATGGAGTTTTTTTTATTGGTATCGACGCAGAATGTCACCCTCTATAGCTGGTCCAAGGTCCCCGAAAATCCCGCCATTGGCTTTTTTACACAGCTGCATTTAAGGAGGGGGAAGTAGGTTTATCAAGCTGAAGTATTAATGTCAATACTACTACAACGTTAACAAAAGTTATTATCATATTTTTGCAATGATTAATATTTTTTGAAAAAATAGTCCATTAACAAAATTTGGTATGAAGCTTTCAAATGTCATGAGAATCCAGGTCCAGAAGAGCCTATTCAAATAATTTCGGTAAAAGGGTGTTTTTTTAATGGTAAAGAACTTTATTTTGCAACAATTATACAGGGTACAAATAATGCAAGATTGATAAAATCTCCTAGAAATAATCCGATGTTCATTAGAATTAATATTACAAAAGACCACGTGCGTAGCATGAGCGAAAGGGTGTTTGTTTTTATCCATATCAGATTTTTTCGGGTCTTAGCTATATCACGGGAAATTTTGGTAATTGCATGACATACAGATTAATATAAATATTAATATAAATATTCAGCTTCCTCGAGAAGAGAAGATTATGACTTATATTAAACAAAAATCTGAAGTTTAAAAAAATCCTTTGATCAAGATCTTGATAATTACTTTCTCCGATAACAGCTGGTTAAAAGAGAGAAAAATAGCTTGAATCAGTTAAATATAAAATTATTTATAACCATTATTATACTGCTTTTGCTGTCAGACTATAAAGTTCCTTTAATACAAAAACTTATCCACTTAGGATATGAGAGCACCTTCATCCATATAGATTTTGATCAAGGACATGTGATACACTCCGATCGCGGTAGAACCTTGCAATTTTCCGATCAAAATACAAACAAAAAACAACAACAACAACGCTGATTAAAATGGGGAACACAGAAATAGAAATAGTCGCTGACAAGACTTCTCAATGCAACGCACTTGATTTAATAAAATACAAAGCGGAAGTAACATTGGCAAACAAAAATAGCACAACTGGTGTGTGCGCTTGAAAATTGCACTGCACATATTATCAGCACACTCTAAAAAAAAAAAGAGAAACAGTACGGAAAAGCTCAGCAATTTCTCCGATTTAAGCGAATACTACATGGGCATCAGCAGTAAGCAGTCGTCACCTTAAGCTCACACCAAACGTGCGCTGCTTTAGCGGAGGTGGGCAATCGTGAAAGGGGCAGTAAAGTGTGGTGCATGATGCCCAAGTGTGGGGCGGGCAGTGTCATGCTACTTGTTTGTAGTCATTGTACTCCACTCCATGACACAATCAATGTAAATCTCTCTCGACGTTGAACTTGAACGTCTATAAGGAAGTCATCTGTTTCCCATGTTATTTTGTTGTTTTTGTAGTTTTAATGGGTATTATTTATTTTTATTTTTTTTTAGTCTCCCAGACTAACTTCCACCCCCTCATTTGTATCTGATGCTGATGTCTGTTGCATCAACCAAGTAAATGAACTAAGAACAGTTGAACCACTAAACAGCAGTTACAAGTAGTTGTAGTCAGTTTTTTTTTTTAAGCGAGACAGCCAACAGTTTCAAGAACACCCCGATCACACGCGAGCAATGAATTATGAATTAATGACTGGGTGATTCTGATATGCATACGATTACGTGTATATCTGTACTCGTCGCGTCGAAAGCTTTTATCTTTAATTTTAGTTATTGCAGCAAGCATTTATGATTGCACAATTAAGTCATCTGATTGGTTGTTTAATTCATTTCCTTAGTTCCGCTATAATTCTTTGTATAATTGGAAGCGTATACATTACATGCAGCTAATAATAAATAATGTTAGTTGACAGAGGTGGAATTTTAAACAAATATATTGGTTCTGAACCCGGGCGCCATTTAAGTAAATTCTAATATGCTAGTTTTAAATTGGATAGGTTAAAGCATTTAGGGTCCTTCAAGTACTTAAATATAATTATTATTATGTAAATTTCATTTTTATTATCGATTTTCGTCTAACGGTAGTTTTAAGTTCTTATTTTAAAAGTTTCTCTTGAGGGTTTTTTTGTGTGTGTGCCTCCAAATTTGTAAGGCCCATGCAACTCTGAAAAATTGGTTTGAGTTAATTTTGTTTGACGACTGAAATTACAATTTCAAAATTATTGGCATAATTGGCAAAATTCGAAGGGCTGTAATTTACGTTACCCCTGTTAGCAGGGGTCTTTTCAAAATGCAAACTTCGATATTACTTCGATTTTCTGTGCAATCTTACGAGATATCCCTCCCGATACAGAATTAATTCCATTTTTAACTCTTTGTGCTTTACATGGATTGAACAAGATTTGTTTTATGTCATTAGACTCAGAATTATTCTTGTGTAAAATTTCACCTACCCCTTTACTCTCCTCCCAAAAGATATCCTTCCACAGAATATATTTTGTGTGATCTCTTGATCCTTTATTTTTATTGTAATTGAAATGTTTTTGTAATGTTTTATGAGGCCAGTAAATTGTTTTATTTAATACCTATTTTACATGTACCAAAATCAGTATAGTAAGCTTCACTCTTTAATTAATTTGCACATAATATTATTTATTCTAAAAATTGTCTAACCTTGCAATGTATTATACATGCTATAAAAATTTGTAATAAATAACAGGGCATAACTATTTTTCAGGTACGAATTTAATAATAATAATAAAAAGCAAAACAATAAAATGTGAAATGTCAATATGCAAGTAAAATTGCAATATAATACTTTGGAGAAGTAATAATATAGCGAAAAAAGAGTCATAGAGCGCAGAATTTATGCAAATGATTTGAAATCACAAAACAAAAATGGCGAAGTAAAATATTTCTATCAAAGTATTACTAAATTTCCATAGCACTTAAGTGATTGTTTCCAGAGTCTAGAGTATCAGTCGGGCGATTTACTTTAAAAATAAAAGGATCATAATGATTAATCATACCATCAGTATTTGTTAACCTTCATACGAAAACTTACAATCCCGTTGAACTAACTCGTTTCTTTGACGATTGTGCTAAAATTCTCAAATTGTCACACTGTTGACATTATGTGTTGGGTCACAACACAAAGAAAAACAAAACTACTTCAAACCTTGTTTCAAAAAGCAGAAAAAGTAGACAATATCTAAATTTGGTTCACTGTGGCGTATACGTAACTTTTGTTCCTATATGAAATTTTTTTATGGCCGACCATTGAACCAAACCAATTGATCTTTAATAATCATTTTCTGATCTTTTAAATGATGTACACTACTGGTTCGACTTGAATACTAAATTTTCTTACCTATAGGGTGCATAGTTGTAAAAACTGCAGTTAATAATTGACTAAACAGACTAAATTTCTTAAGTCTTTTAACTTTACAAAAGAACTTTGACTGAACAGTTAATTGACTAAAAGTTAATTAACTAAATTTCTTAAGTCTTTTAACTTTACAAAAGTACTTTGACTGAACAGTTAATTGACTAAAAGTTAATTAACCTCAGTTCGTTTTGACTGGTTTTAGTCTTCTGGTCAGTAGCAAGTTTTTGTAACTGAAAATAACGGTTTAATTTAAAAAAAATTACTCAAATCAATTTGTAATATATTTTAACGATTTTTAAAAAGTTGTTTAAATTTTTCTCGAAAAGTACAAAGCGTACAGTAAAAATGCATTTTAAAAAAAATTGTAGAAAACCAATTTTTCTATCAAACTGCAGTATTAACTTTTGCTGTACAACTTATAGTTTCTGAGATAAATTTAATTGAAAGTGCTGCAACTTTTAATATTTATGTGATAAATTTTTAGTTCGCCCCCTTTTGTAAGAACTTTCACTCTTAAATGGAGTTCTAAATCTCCCGAAATAATTCCTCTCCTGTTAAATGCATTGCATTATTTTTTCCATTGCGCCTACCATAATGGTGCTCAGACAACCCGACATTTTATTAAAACAAAATAAACAAATAATAACAATAAAAATTCTCACTAAGGCCAAGGTCGTTGTGCTTTTTTTTTTGTTTCATTTTATTATTGAGGCAAACAACATTTTGCTGCTGCTGCAGTCCGCCATATCATTTAGTTTATTATTTATTATAGTTATATTCATACTTCTCACGACACACAGCATCATGTGCTGTGCATATACAGTTATTGTTTGAATATCGTATGTGAGCATATGTGTAGTGATGTGTTTCTATTTTAACAACAATAAATGACTATTTACAACTATTTATGGGAATTTGTAGTTTTTTTTTATAATTTTTTTTTTTTACAATTCAAAGCAAATAATCATGATTCTCAGTTTGATATTCGAGGACACATAAGTTTTTTATTTGTTGCATTAATATAATGATGGGTACTGCCTATTTTGTGAGTAAAAAAGGCCTTCCTATGGGTCGTATGGACCTACTTCTGCTTGCTCCTAAAACTAATACATATGTACATAGTTAAAAAAAAATATCAAAATCCTAGTTCTTAAAAATATATATGGGCAATTCTATATGTGAGCTACACTACATTTTTTATGTTACGAATACTACCATGTTTATAGTTTCATCTTAAGTAGCACTATACACTAGCCCAAACAATTAGAGGATCAATCTCAATCTTTTAACAAATTAATATTTTTGAGCTTTTATTATAGCGTAACTATACGAAATACCGGGGGACCAAAATGAATACAAAGTTTAGTTAGAAAATTTATTAAGCTTAATTTTTTTTTCGTTTTTTCTACGACTTTTGTCAGTCCGATATTTGTCTTCAAATGAAAAACAACACTTTTGTTTTTATACCCTGATAGCTCAGATACATTTGTCGTACAAAAAAAAACAAGCCCAGATTTGTAAACTTCTACAAAGCAAAACAAAAATATTTTTCATTTCGCCACATCTATCTGAGGTGTAAATCAAAACCGAAAAAAAATCTATATTCACCACAATTTTTTTTCGCACAAAACAATGGCAGTGACATTGTTTTGGCGCAAAAAAAAAAACGAAAGATTGTAATCTGGCGGGCTGCTACCTATTTGCATTGGGTTGTTCACTGCACTGTCGGCCGTTTCTTTTTTTAGATGAATTGAAGAGCTACATTTTTTTCTTCTGCAAAAATTATTTTTTGTTTCGCCACTGATATTTTTTTACTCAATAGAACTAGCATTAACTTAAACAAATGTGTACACATTTTTTGACATAAAAAACAATAACTAAAATTAAAAAAAAAATTAGTCCCTCTGCATTTCGTGTTACGCTATAGTGGAAGGTCAAAAAAAATAATTTTTAAAGAACAAAGCTTTTAATTTGCTTTTTAATTTAACCCGGTGCGATCATTTTTCGCTGAGATACAGTCTATCAAAAATCACTAAAAAATTCAGAAAAAAATCTTGATCCTTTAATTGTTTGGACTAGTGTATATAAGATTTTTCAACGGTCCACATGTTGTAAAGATGCGCACTTGCAGTGTTGTAAAATTTTATATATTTAATAAAAAAGTATATGTGAGCTACACTACATCCCAAAGGAAGTCAGTTGCGAAGGTATTATTTCACATCAAAAATCTTCCTCCTTACAGGCTTTATAATTTAAAATTGTATCGGCAGCCAAATTACATGAAATAGATCAATGAATAATGGTAAAATAAAACATTTTTGTTTAAATAGTTTTGTTTTATTATTAATATAGTTCGTAAGCTACACTACAGGCCGAGACGTGAGCTACACTACCGTCACTTTCGATCTTAGAATCATACTGTTATTTCAAAGAAAACCTAAAAACTATAACTACAGAACATAACATAGGCACTTCATAACTACTATTTTAATGAAAAATACTTAAAATGTGTTTCAAGTACTGAATAATTTATTTTTAATATTTTTCAATTACAACAAGTCTTTTAGAAAATGTATAATAGTTTCTATTACAGACCGCGGGCTTAACAGTCAAAGTCACTTGAACTTTTAAATTGAAGTTTCTATTACAGTTAGGAATCAAACTGGGAATATGATAAAATGACTAAAACATCAACAGAAGTAAAGTTATTACAGAGAAAGAAACTAAATTTGAGTGGATTATTTGAAAAATAAAAGACACAAAAAATCGAAAAAACAAATTGACGACGACATTTCACAAAACAAAAAGTATCGATTGATATGCTTCAAGTTTTACGTTAATAAAAAGGCAGAAGAGATGAAAAGTTCTGCAAAGAAGATCCAAGAACAAAACTTAAGTTAGAACCCTCCGATTTCTGCAATAGAAGAGACTGCAACTTAAGCGTTTGTTTGAAAAAGTTTTCATGGAAAAGCTGTTACAAAAACCAGATGGTAACTTAATCAATTTTAATTTCTCTATCTGGATTTGCTTTCTTCTTGTTAATGTTTAACTAATACCCAAGAAAAAAAAAAAACACAAAAACCATTACAGGCCGTTATTTAATATGTTTTTTTTTAGTGACTGGCTCTTCTACGTGAGCCTACACTGCAAAATATTTAAGGCAATTTTAGAATTATTAATTCAGATAGTACATTTTTGAGGTCGGCATTATGTAATTAGTTCGCCTAATTAGAAAAGTTATTTTTTGAAAAACTTAAGTAGAACTCTCGCTAAAGTTAGAGAAACAATTCGTTTTTTGTGAGCTTCACTATAACTGGACAATGTAGTGTTATCAATTGAAATATTTCTTAATAAAGTAATGGTTACATAAATAACAGACTGCATTAGAGTAAGTCGATACTTCTTAACTAAGCATATTTTACCAAATGATAATAATAACTCAAAATACTAACTCTTTTGATGCTCACGAAGCCATTTTTAAAACGATTGTATTGAAAAAAGAAAAAAACTTAAGTACTTTTTTTCAATTTTAGTAGACTTTTACTCTTACAAATAATACATAAATAGTTAAAAAAAAAACCAAAACCCTAGCCTTTAAATATCTAAGAAATTTTTAATCAAGATTGGAGCATTTAGATATTAAGTGGACCCCAAAATTACATAAAAATTGGGATTGTTTGGTTTTATCGCAACGTGTTATAATTTTTTTGCCAATAAAACTTCCGAAACCAATAAGCTTGCTTTAAGTAAAAAAAGGCACTCCACCAATAAGTATACCGAGTATAGGTTACCTGGTCATCATTAAGATCATCATAAAAAAGTTTGTCTAATTGTAAATCAAGTCGAGAATAAGCTGAATCATTGAGACAGTACATACTCATATTCATATACCCTCGCGCACCAACAATAGGCATTAAAAATATTGACAACAACAAAAAAAAAAGTAATAAATAAATTATTCGCTGGATTTTATTGTTGTTGTTGTTGTTGTTGTTGGTGGTTATTATAGATATTGCTACAGATATGATTGAGAGTTTATTTTGAGGTCTCGTGGCCAACAAGATTATTATTTGCCATAACAAGTTCGCACTTTGAATGATTATGACAATTGCGTTAATAGGGTTAAACTATTAAATTTTGGTCTTTAAATGACTTTGGTTTGGTAACTGTGTATAGTACAGCCTTGAGAGTGATTTGAGAGATTATCGTCGTCAAGTCTTACCGTCACCCTAAGCAACCGACTGACGACGACGAAGCACGTCAACGACGCAACGGGTCGCCACCACCACCGCCGATTTTTTCGGCCGTTGTTACTAAGGAAACACCTCTATATTTTTTTTCTAGCTAATTGGCTATGCTTGAGATTTTGGCAACGCTACACTTTAATACAAAAAATAAAAAAAAAAAATCATACTCTATCGACACTGTAGTGTCCTTCACCTAATTCTTCACTTTTGAAAGAAATTTATAAAAATAACTGAGTGTAGAGTACGCTTGCCCCACTCGGAAGCTTCTATATGATTTATTTTAATTGCAAACTTTGTTGTTTTTTTTTTTTGTTCGATTTTGAATGGCGAACCGTTTTTGGGTGAGGATATATTATTCTACTCTCACTACTCTTGATGCAATAATAAGTTCATTGTTGTTTATGTTAAATTTAAATTGCATAAGAAGATTGTTTAAATTAAAGAAGGTCTAATCGGATATTACGTAGTGCATAAAGATATAGGTGTTTGCTGAATATATACAATCAAAATAATAAATCTAAAAATAAAGATTTTTGTTTGACCAGGGTATAAGTGGAAATTGCACGGGTAATTGGCATAATTATGAAAAGAAAATTTTATATATTTTCTTAGCCTTTTAAAATCCTCAAAAGATTTAAGTAGATGTAGTATTTATAAAGTGGATATTGTTTATTGTTTACTTATATTTGAGACAAATTCAAGATCAAAATGTTTCCTTGATTTTGTTGATAAATTTTAACAAATTTAAATGTGGAGTAGGTAGGTTTAATGTTTTGACAGAAATGATTGATTGTTATTATAGCTGGTAGTGGTAGGTTATTTGTTGTACTGTCTTAAGATATTGAAGATCAAAGACTTGCTTGTATACCTACCCCTTCGATCTGACACATATATCTGCCGGAAGGTGTAGCTCCTGTAAGAAATTTGTTTATGTGCTTCCATTAGACCTGCGTTATTTTTAGTACATAATCTAAGATGGAAAAACTATTTCCAGATAAATAAAAACAAAAATATGCCCTAGTTTTTCTAGATTTTTATTTTGACCCCTAATACGAGTACTTTCTGCACCATGCTTAAAGTTTTGTATGGGAAATAAATAGGATTTCTAGAATGTTTCAGTACACTGGAACAAAATTGAAAATGATTGAAAATGAGTCCAAATTATATGTCACTTTTCGAGGAAGATTTTTTTTTTGTTTTTAATATTTAAAAGTAATTTTGTGTTTCAGATATTAATTGTTAAAAAAAAACTCTAAACATTTTTTAGAATAATTAAAGTGCACTCGTTCCACTTTGATTTTTAAGGGATCTTCCACTAGGGTGGGTTAACATGTAAGGAGAAAAAAAATTCAGATTCTTTTATGGGAACAGTGATGAAATGGTGGTACAACAATAATAGGTGTGTTTTTTGTTGGCTAAGCTGTCCGCAGTGAAGTATGATTTAACACTTATTACAAATACTAACTTCGTACTACCGATAAAACTCGAAGTAGAATCCAACTGCGGATAGAATTTTGAAGTTTGCTCGAGTCTCGAAAGTAGTGTTGGTACTATTGAAAACTGTTGTGTATCTCGAAGCTATGTTCGTAGAGTACGATAAGTAGTTTGTTGTTTACCATTTTCCATTTGTCACTAAGAGTTTACTATTTTAACCCTTAACTGCACTGTTTTTGAGATTTCTAGATCTATATGCAACCGAACTAATGCGAAACAAAAACGTGACGAAATTTCTAACGCTGTCGACAGAATTTTTATGGAAACAACGATGCATTTTTATAGTGTTTGTTGTCATAGATAGCTGTGTGTTCTCTCTCAAACCAACGAGGTTTTGAGCCTGTCTTATTTCATTACTAAGTGTTCACACAAGAAAATAAATAATTTTCATAATAAAGTCCTTCTCGACTTTTTTAGAAAATCGTACAGCACTTGCGGATAGCGTTACCAAAAAAACACACCTAATATTGAATTTTGTTGTTACCAGAAAAAGAACTTGCATGCCATACAAAATAAATTCTTTAACATTGTTTATACAAATTTATAAGATAAAATTAAGTAAAAGTAACATTTAAAATAAAATTAACATAATTTACAAAATTCAAATTAAAAATGGCCAAAGGGAGCGCAACAAATTAATTTTTTGCTGCCCAAAACTATGATAAACGTTTCTTAAGGTTTTGGATATGCTGAACTTGAATCTCAGAAACTCAGAATGTTTCTATTAGCTCTCAGTTATAAGATATTTTTGTTAGAAAATCACAAAAATACCCTTTTCACAGTTTTCTAAGTAATTTTTGAAGTGAGGCGAAAAGGTTTTTTTTTCTGATTTTCTAACGATAATATCTTAACAATGAAAGCTGATAGGAACATTCTGACTGATTCGTTTGTTGAGCATATCGAAACCCATTAGAAAAGTATAGTTTTTTTTCGACAACCAGAAATCTTATTGACCAGTAAAAAATGAGAAATACATGAACTTTAACATCGATTCAAAAATATTGAAAAATGCTTTTTTTTGTGATTTTGTAATTTGAATATCTCAAAAACTAGAACCAATTTGACAATTCTGACTTCGGACTGGAGTTTAGCAGATTGAAAACCTTTAAAAACATTTATCAAAGCTTGGGCAGCAAAATCCTTGTTGACCAGTGTGATAGATAATTCAGAATATTTATAATTAATATTTTTTTTTCAGGAATAATTTAACTATATCACCTATTAAATTTTGGGGCCTTAAATCGTTCCCGACGTTTTGCCATCAAATCAAGCGACACTTGGGCTTAAAATAAGGTAATGAAACCTTACGTATGAGTTAACCCAAACGTATAGAATCTTTTAATCGCTGAGTTTTTTAAAAAATCCAGACAAAAAACATTTGACCCAACCGAATGTTCATTTTACTATGAAACACGAATGTGTTTGGTATCAAATAAAAGTTGAAATTGAGCTTATTATATTTCTGAAATGTTTTTCAAATTATTTATGGGAAAGTGAAGATATTTGGTCTTAAAGTTGCTTATCTCAAAACCAAGATTTCAGTTTGTTTTGCAAATAACACTGGTATGCAACAAAAATCGCCTACAGACCGATTTTGGCACTCTGAACTGAAATCAAAATTACCCTAGCACTTCACGTTTTCGAGATATGCTAATGTGAACATGTCAAAAACCCTTTTTTTTGTACATTTAATGCCGAAATTCTTTACTGTTAAAAACTTTATTACAAAACTATTAATAGGATGTGAATGCAATGCATTTCATCTGTCTAAATCATTTTAAATCATTTAAAAATTCGCTTTCGGCGCAAAGATATTGCAAATACTCTCTTTTGTCCAATCAAAGCGTTTGTAGAAGTGGACAGTTTGGAAGTTTTTAATAGCTATCTTTATGTTTTTTGGAATGCTGAGCACGAATCTGAAGTTATCCAACAAAATTTATCACTAAAAACCTGAGAAACCATAAAAAAACTTACAAAATTGTTTTGTATTGTTTTTGGTGCATAATTCCAATATATGAACATTTTTCGCCAAGATATGTTTTATGTAGAACAAATGTAGAACAAATGACTATTCATTGATGAATAAAAATAAGGCCTCCAAATTTCAGCCGATTTTATGATTTATCGAAAGTAGGCAAGAATTTTCTTAATGAACATTTTTATAAAGTTTTTTTTATTAACGTGCAATGTTTTTCTCTCATCCAACTCATAATAATAAACAACTTATGAATATGCCGGTTTGTTCTAAATCAATGAAGGTAAACGCATATTTCTTATTTAATTTGCAAAATAAAAAGAAAAAATACAGAACAAAAGACAAACAAGCAACATCAAAACAAACATTATGTACCTATACTCGTACATATACTTAGTCATTGATTTTATACAGACATTGATTCTGTATCAAGACCCTGACCATAACAAAATAGCCAGAGTATACATATTATTTTTAGTTTATTTAATTTTTTGTTTTTTAGTTTATATAAATATCAGTGCACTCTACACACTCATGTGTGTATATGATTAATTCAAAGCATTGGTTTTTACGCACGAAATTAAATGATAGAACGTGTAAGAGAATTTATGCACAATTGTGATTTAAAGCCAATACCAAGGTGATCAATTCAATATTGAAGAGAATTCAACAAACAATCGTGAATTTGTTAAAATGAGTTATTTATCATTTTTTATTGAAATTAAATTTGAACAAACGAAATAATTTTTTTTTTTTTTTGTAACATTTTAAGGCTAAATTTAATGAAAAAATAAAGAACAATTTTAATAGTCAATGATAGAATGTCAACTTCGATTTTAAGATTCGATTTTAATTTACAAAACATTTGTTGCATGCCTGCTTAATATTTTGTCCTATTTGCACTGAACAAAATCGATTTTAACAATTTTTAAAGTAAAATCTCTTTTTCCCGGACTGTATCTTGATACTCCTGTTAAACTTGGTGGCGCACCCTCGAGGTCAAAAAATTGCAGTTTTCAGGAGGGCCTTTACCCAAACAACGTCTAAAATTAGATATACATGACCTTTTGTAGGGAAGGTATCGATTTTTTCACCCATTTACTGGAAATGAACAAATCTATTAATTTTGTAAGTTTTTAATGTGCTTGAATTTTTTTCACTCCCGTTCAAACTAAAATTTTGGACTAATTTTAATATTATTAGTATTTTTAGAGCAGGCTTCGGTGGAAACCTCGGTTTAAAAAAAAAGCGATCAATTTTACAACTGTGTGCAAAATTTCAAGCATTATCACCTAAAATAACTTAGTTCTGAAGACAGGACCATACCATTTCTTTTGCATTTTTTTCCTCGCTCCTGTAAATGTTAAGCTGCTTTGATCTGGGCTTAGGTTTTTCACTAATTGTTCGTCTGCTTTTACAATATTTAATTTTCCTTTTCAATAAAAAAAAAAAAAAAATTGTTTTTAAGCTCCAAAACACCTAATTTAATTATAAGATAGCAATTGCCTTGCCTTACTCTGAACACCTCATATCTGATAAAATCTAACTATTCCAACCAAACAACTGTCACTAATTTAATTATTATTTCATTGTTGCTACGGGATTTTATAGCCCAACAAATACCAAGTTGGGTTTTTCTGCTCTGGCATTTGTTATTTATTTGAACTTTTCTTTTTCCACTTTGATCTAGTTTTTGTTGATTAAAATAACCTTTTTTTGGGGGAATTTATATAAAAAGTACAAAATGTTCAAATAAGTTTTGTTGTATAAAATAAACATCCAAGTCACATGGTAAAAATTTAACTTGTATTATTCATGTGGTTGCCATGATGTTGTTCATAAAAATAGACTTTAGTAGACTGTAAGGCATATTTAACTTTGATATTTACTTGATGCACTGATAAAAACAAATGTCTGATTGAAATTAAAAGTTGGTGTGTGGTATCAAATAATAAAAATGCTAGAATACGATCCGAAGATAACTAAGAGCTGAATAATGTAGAAAAAATTCAACTCTAAGGCTTATAGGATTCCCGACGAAAATTGAGACTTAACTTACCACCAAGATCTGACCTCAGAGAAAATCTAGAAACTTTCTCTGGTTTCAGTTTTTCAATTTTTAATTAATTTTCTACTCATTTTGATCAAAGAAAGGTTTTAGTTTGAGCTCTAAAATGAAATTAGGGTGGGCCATTATTTTATTCTTGAAACTATTGGTAAGTGAATTTTTATCAGTGTATTACGGATTCAAGTGGAAAGTTAGGTTTATTGTATCATAATTTAATTAAAAACAACCACTGAACATTGACAAAACAAAACAAATTCTTTCAACGGCAGCTGATTAATTTCAGGAAATTCCAAAATTTTAAAACAAACATAGACTTTTTTAATACATTCGATTGAAATAAGAAATAATAGGTATGAACAAAAAAAAAAAAACACATAAGAACAAAGTACATATTTTTAGTCCGGGTTGTTGTTTTCAAAATTCGCGTCCTGCATTTCCTTTATTGATTTAATGAATCGGTTTTATCTGTTTTTTGTTTAAATTATATTTAAAAAAAATAATACATATTTAATAAAATTACTATAATTTATTCATTTATAGTCAAATTTAATTTTCTTGGCAGTAATGCACATAGTTGTAACCAAAAACTAATCCTTCGTGGCAAAATTTTCCAAAATCTTCGCGGTTTGTTGCATTTTTTACCACTTTGAGTCACGAAATTTTGTTATATTCAGCTCCCCAAAAACATAATATTTGAAAGAAATCAAAGCTGCCCTAAAACTTTCCTCTAGGAACCATTTTGATCAAACATTTTACGGTGCATTAAAAATCTAATATTACATTATCAATTTTTTGATGATAATATCTCTTAAAACTCATTATTTATTTGAGTGAGTTTTGATTTATGGGACTTTTTAAATTGCTGCTAATGATTTACAAACAAACCTTGGTTTATTATTTGAACACTACAAACATCAGTCAGCCGAGAACAGTATAATAATTATAATTTATTAAACTCCACCTTTAACCTTGAGATAAGACCGAGCCAGTTTTGTTCATATAAGATCGTTGATCTCTTGAGGACCCTTATCCAAATTTATTTCAGAATTCGCAACTTGTGCCTTAATGTTAGGTTAATATACTGAAGAATATATCGTTCACGATAAAAATAATGATTTGTAACTTAAAAGTTATAGAATGTTTACACATTAGTTTGTTATAAGAATTTCTCATTAACCTAAAAATGATAACAGAAAGCGCCATTTGATTCAATAACATAGACCTACAAAATGTGAGAGCTTATCAACTTTTAATTACATTTAAAATTAAAACATACCAGGAAATCAAACAAATAAGTAATTTCTTTTATTTACATTTGCATTATTTTTACGATTTCAGTTGGAATATAGTGGAGCGTTAGTGTAGAATATGGTTTTTGCTTCATGGAATTCAAGGTCACAAAAAAAAAACACACACAAAAAAAGTTCTTAATGACGTCAATTTATGTGATAATTTGCTGAAACAATCAGCAATTAGTATGAAATTTATTATAAACAAAAAAAAACTATAAAATTATAAAGAGAAGAAAGTTAAATGTGCTTATGGTTGCCACTCACAAAAAAAAAAATAAAATTGACCAAAATTTGACTACCTGTAATTAAATACTTGAAAATAAGTGAACAAATCCATCCTTCATCCGATACCTCTTGAAATATTCAATAAGTAGCATTTTCATCTAAGGCAACAAAATACGCCATATCTCCAAATTTTTTGATTCTTGTATAATGTGTTTTTTTTTACATTGTAAATAGTGTGACAGTTTCATTACGTTTTCGAGATATTTTAACATTAACATTTAATTAATCTGTCTAAAAAATTTAAAACTTAAAAATTCGCTTAAGGTGCAAAGATATTGCAAAGTGAAATTTATGATATGTCCAATTAAAGCGTTTTTAGACGTGAAAAGTTCTAAATTAATAAATTTTCAATGGCTGACTTTTTGTTTTTTTTTTGGAATGCTGAGCACGAATCTGAAGTTATCCAACAAGATTTATTACGGGAAACATGAGAAATCATTGAAAAACTAACAAAAAATTGTTTTTGGTGTATTTTCTTTGAAATCGTTTATGTAGAATAAATTAAGACAAAATCCTTGTCCTTTTGAAAAGCAAAAAATATTCGTTTTATTGGTTTTCTTCTGATTACTACCTTCTTAATACCATGATTAACTTAGACAGTATCAGGAGTATAAAAATTGCATACTAAATTATTATAAAAATTAGAAATTCTTCTAAATTTGAGTTTTTTTGCAGTGTACATTTAAAAAAATACGAAATTTATGGTAATTTCTTTCAAAATAATGGTTTAAAATGTAACTATACATTGATAAATAAAAACAAATCTGGTTTCAGGTCTTAGCTTATGCTATGTTGAATAAGTTCTCCAAATTTCAGCTGAATCAGCTTAATAGTTTTGAATATATACCAGATCAACCAAATTTCTTTTTTACAAAGCAATCAAATTTTTTAAAAATTAATAAAAAATAAATGAACTTGATAGAATTTTTCAGAAACCCGATTTAGATTCAGAAATGTCCAATCTTACATAATTTCAAAAAAATTATATGAAGAACAAAAAAAAACTTTATTTTTGCAGACCATAGTAATTGATGAATCTTCAACATCCAATTAAGCTTAGCTTAGATTGTAAATTTACAGAAAATGTAAATAAATATTGAAATTTTTAAACATTTTAAAAAACCATTACCTAATTTAAAGTCGTTACGAGTGTGACAAGTAAACGAACGTTATGGGTGATGTGTGACACATACATTTTGGCATGCCTAATATTTTCGTTTGAAGAGATAATTATGCTTAGTAATTTTAAATCCAATAATTATTTGTATCATTTGTTACATCTTTTAAGATTATGCTATTTTTTATCATAGAACCGTATTTTTAATAAGATTTTTTAAAGAAGTCTTCATTGGGTACATCTTTCACACAAAAAGTAACTAGATTTTATAACATATTGAAAACTGAAAGGGTGTGACAATTTTTTTTGTTTTTTTTTGACACGTTTTTTTTGTTCTTTTTGAAATATTAACTCTGCTAGTTTAAATAAAATAACAAATTGAAGAACATCGCGTTGATTTATGATCATAATTAAGCCCCAACAGAGAAAAAAATGATTGGACCAAGGAAATATTCTACGACCTTCTCGAGAGGACGTATGATTAGTGCCTGTTGTAAGATTCAAATCAAGATTGTTCGTAGTGCCTTTAGTTTCAAGGTCGGACAAGAGGGCACCTATGGTTTGATGTTTGGAAGACACAGCGTAGATATGACGAGACTTCAGAAAAAAATTTTATCAAGCACTCAATTTTCACACCTCAATACTCACTGTTAAACAAATTGATCATGTTGCGATTCATGGATTCAATCAAAATCCTGGATGTCCGAATGTTCCGACTCAGTTTACTACCTGATTGTTGCTTGGATATCCATGGGGCCACAGGGAAGGGCGGATATTATGAGAACATTTGACGTCAGCAAATTCTATCACAAGAGAACGCCAAAACTTTTGCTAAACGAATGAAAGTTAAACCCTCTAATAAGTTAGCAGAAAGACAACGAAAACCAAGCAGTAAAATGCACTGTGCAGGATAACGCTCGAAAGGGACATAAGTCCTACAATACCAAATCAAAAATCTCTTTATCAACTTTAAACTCGCTTATTATACCGTACGGACGAGCTGTACAGAGCCATTAAACATCTCCTGCTTAATTTGGTCACATATGTAGAATATAGATGAAGGAATTGCTGTTACCGGGATATTTTTTTTTTTTACTTTGGAGGCATTTATGTCGTCGTAAAGCCGTCTCTTAACAAACCAAGGAGATATAATATTGGCAAGTTACACTTACTTATGCTGTTTCCGAAATTTTAAGATAATATCGATTTTTATAACTTTTATCAAGTAACTGATATTGAAGTAAAGTGGCAACCATGACCATTATATGTGTTTTTTGCACAGTCCTTAGTGCAATCTGATATGAACTTAATCATGAAATTCACTTGCAGTCTCGTCCAGCCAGGGAGCCCCGCCATTCATAAGGTCAACTCAAGTCACTCACCTAAATTTATATAAAGTGGCTTTTTTCGTCCCACAGTTTTTGTTGTTTTCTTCTTTTAATTGTCAGCTTCTGATGCTATCTTGAAAGTTAGCAGCTTACATTTTGCATCGCATCGTGAGGTTGCTGGTTGCTTGGAACTTGGAGAACAAGTGGAGAAACACGATATTAATCACCGAGGCGAACCCAAAAGTCTCATTACAAGGTTGCTGATTTTATGGCGAAGGATATTTGTTTTTTGTCGTTGTTGTTCGTTCATTCGGTAGGGAACATAATATACCGAATTGAACGTGTTCGTAGTGTTTCTAGGTTAAATTATACAGGAAATGGCAGTGCAAGGATGACACTCTTAGCCCATCCCAACATTAAAAAAAAAAAAAAAACAATAAAATATGGTTTAATTTTTCAAGTTAAACTACCTTCAGATGTTTTGACTCAAAAAGTAGAATCGCACGTCCACCGCGTCGCGTCACGTTGCATCGGTTGTCTCAATAATTTTACTCGTTTCGTTCAACTTGGAAGTTGGAGTGTACCTGTTGGGTGCTTCGCCTTCAAATAATTGTGTTGTCGGGATTCTTTTGATGCACGAACTGGAGGGCAATTTTGCAGATTAAACTGCAGCCAGTGGAATGACTCTGGGAGAAGGTTCGTGTGTGTAGTGATCCCTTTAACAAACCTACATATCTGAATGTTTGCTTTGGGGAAGGCAACTTGTGTAGTGTCCTTGAAGATTGCGTGCCAATTATAAGTTGACCGAATTAAATTGCATAAGTCAAGCCAATGGTTTCGTATTCCATTCGAGCGCTCATCTTAATGATTCATTTAAAAGTTTTGCATCAGCATGAAATGCAATGACCTAGGTTCGAGATCACTGGAGTATATACCAACATAATTGATCATCAAAAAAAAAAAAAAAAAAAATATACATAAATGTTAAATGGTCTTGATTTTAGGAAGAAAAGTTGATTGTCCGGTTAAGGTTTTGTATTTCCTTGAGTAATGAAGTTTTGTTGTCCTTCAATAACATTATCCTTTTATCTGAAGTTTTAATGGAAGACAAATATGAAGGTGACGAGAAATACGCTTAGCTGGTTTTTGGCTTATCAAAATCTTAAAAGTGTTTCCGTTCATTTCTTAAATGGAATAAAGAAGGTTCTCAAAACATTTTGTCTGCAGTAAGGTAGAGACAACCCTCACTGGATCGCACGTACTTGCTCTTATTTTACAATTTAGAAAACTATATAATCCTTAGAGAAATAAAAATAAACAATAAATATCATAAATTTACTAAAACGTAAAAAAACTGCTTAACATCAATGGTTTTGAGCTCTAAGCTTATGCCATCATTTTTTGAATTCTAAATAAAGTATCCCATTTTATTTATTTTAAAAACATGAGTTTCTAGAAAAAAATGAAAATCGTAAGAGTCGTTGGAGTCGTTTTTTTTTCAAAGTGCAAAAACCTATGGTCACGAAAAAAATATCGGTTTTGAGTCAATAGAGGTTTCTCGCAAACGGCGTGAACGATTTTGATGAAACTTTTTGATTTGATTTCTTCTATAGCAACAATATAGAATACTTATCTAGTTTTGTAAAAGAAACTCACATAGTGATATAATTTTTTTATTTAAAGAGCTAATAGTCTCAGCAAATAGGCTCGTTAGTTTAACATTACCATGTTATTTTAATTAAATGTTAATAAACAATAATAATAATAATAATAATAGAATTTTTATGTTTAAAATCGTTAGAGCCTTTTATATATACAATTTTCAAAAGATTTTTCAAAAAAAAAAAATTGGTATGCCATTTTTAAGATATTATTTGTCATCATTAAAAAGTAAATTTTGAAAAAAATTCACTGACCCGTTTTAAAAAAAATGATTTTTCAAAACAAAAAAAAATTAATATTTTTAAAAATCCAAAAAAAAACAATTTTCGGAAATTGTGTTACTAAACCTTATTAAAACAACTCAAAATCATGTGAGAAAATATCGTGAAAATTGAGTGAGTCATTAAGGAGAAAATCAAAACTAAAAAAAACACGATTCAATGGCAGGTATAGTTAGCCCAACTAACAATTTGACTTCTATAAGGGTAAATCGAAGCAATTTTCAATTCAGCAAAATTGCTTCTATAAGGCCTAACAAAAATACGTTTGGCGCATCTGGGAAGCTTGTGAAACTTTTAAACAGATAATTACAGGCTAAATAGATAAAAAGATTGTATTTCTTGTAGGCCTTATAGAAGCCAACAACTTTCATAACTTCCACAGAAAAGCTATTTGCAAGTTCCTAATGCAGCTTAATATTTCCATAAGGAAGCTCCTGGGCAAACATCACAACACTCGTACTAGGCCTTATAAAAGTCTTGTCGAAGTATCACCCAAACACAAAGAAAAAAAATAAATTTCTTTTCAAACTTATTTTTATTTTATAATTTTCTTCTGTTAATCGTCCAAGTAAAGGATTCTGTTGTGAAATTATTGATACAATTATTAAATTTAAGAGAAAAAAACACTTACTTGCTGATGAAAATCTGGGAGTTGAACCTGAGATATGCTGGTTTGAGGCCGATACCTTATCCATCGTGCCATTGTGCCATACAACAGGCTGCCAACAAATGGAAACTAGTTGAAACTAGAAATAGCTTCCCATGAGTTTCGTTCAGGCTTCCCGAAGTCGTTTTAAAATGAGCTGACCATTTGTCTTTTTTTTCAAAGATTTTTAGCTTTATTTTATAAAGGTAAAAATTTTACCGCAGAATCATGATATAAAAACCGAATTATAGGAGGAGGGCTGACTGTACCTTTCAAATAAGACCAACATTTTTAAAATCGGTTGCCAGTAAGTTAGTTAAAAATGGAGAAATATGAATCGTGTTTACGTATTAATATTATAATCATTTTAATAAAAGAAATCATCTTTAAAAAAAAACATTTCGAATTATATTCATACATACATCTAAATAAATTTAATGGTGTATTTCAAGAGTTTAAATCAAAAGTTTAGAGTCCCTTCAAAATAAAAATTAGATGGGAGAAATGGTTTACTATGTTATTTTTGTAAGAATAATTTAGTTGATCGTTTTAGCATTGAACTTTTTGAAGCTGAACCAACAGGTATGCCTTTAAAGTAACAACATAATAGACAAATAAAGAAAACCGACAGACATTTGCATTTTTTGAACTCCAGTAATTACTTCCCGACGAACCAAAAAACCAGTACATGCGGTCACCTCATTCTCATATTCTTATTGGAAAAAATGTCTCACAGGATGGTTTACGCTATCCATGCGAAGTATCAGATAAATTAACAACTTGTCACATGAAACAGAACCCTCCCTTGTAAAGCAATAACTTATGATGGGAGACCAACACTTCCTACCACAACTCACCGTACGAAGCTTCAACTTGCACTACGAAGAAACAAAGATGGCAGCGAAAAGGAGGGAGGAAAATGTACAAAGGTGGGCTTGCGTTTGTCTTGTGTATGAAGGCCTTAGCCAACTGACTAGTTTGACATATTTCCGCTTAAGCAAATTATGGAAAACAATGCTTCATGTTTGTGGTGAGATTCACTTAATGAAAAACTACGCTTGTATCAGGCTTGTGTACTGCGGTCTGCGGTATCAACCAACGAACTCTTTTGACATCAGCTACATTTCTGTTGGATATGACTTGCAAGTTATACATATAATCCAATATTTTATTACTCAAAATTATATTACTCTTGAGA
Source organism: Meliscaeva auricollis (assembly GCA_948107695.1). Taxonomy (NCBI): domain Eukaryota; kingdom Metazoa; phylum Arthropoda; class Insecta; order Diptera; family Syrphidae; genus Meliscaeva; species Meliscaeva auricollis. Next base: position 72,196,553 of record OX403618.1, on the reverse strand, counting down.
AATGTTTTCGGAAATTAGAATTAAATGTGATCGGATTTAAAACTGTACATTCCGTTTTTTGATTTAATGAAAATGTTTGCAGGTATCTTTTCAAGATTTAACTTTTATTTTGAATTTTATTTAACACAATTGCATGGTGGTTTAAGCTTTTAGAAACAGGTCATGCACATCTATAAGAAGGAGCTTCTCAATGAAGGTCTTTCCTTAGCTATGACTTCCTGTGCTTCTTCAAACGAATATTAGGAAGCCTAATCGAAATAATATTGAAGTTTAACACATTGTAGCCTGTATTAGGCTTCAGATTATTCCTCTGATAGACTTAAAAGAAGCCACATAGCTTGTTAAATATTTAATTTCGGTTCACAAGCTCAATGCAAGCACTTAAGCAGTGATGACTTCAAGAAAATCAAAAACTTAACCTTATGGAAGTTAAATTGTTAGTTGGGAGTAGTGGTTTGAAAATAAAAAATAATTTTCATAAAAAATTGACCTTATGCAACAAAATGACCATTTTTAATAGAAATTTTTTTAATAGAAATCGATTTTCTTTTTGAAACTTTTGTAAAAATAAAATTAGTACAATTACAAAAATAGTGAATTTCTTCATTATTGTTTCAAAGTCACCTAGCATAAAATTTTGTTTTTTTCAATTCGAATAATAAAATATTTGATAAAACTTCATAAACTATCACCTAGTTTCCACGTTGTTAAAAAAATATGCGTATGAATAAAGCAGAGTTAACATACAATTTATGGCATATAATTTACTCTAGCAAAAAAAAAATTGAATCAAATCTTCTTCCAAACGTTCATAAAACAAGTTGTTATCTACGAAAAATGATGTCAAATAAAACGTGTGTTATTTTTAAATTTTTATTATTGAATGAGTTTACAAAGCAGAGGTATTTCGGTTGGGCTAATTTTAGAAAGAGAAATCTTAAGCTAAGATCTACAACGTCATAAAAATGCTAAAATTTATTAAATTCGAGCTTAAAACAGACCAATACACAATATAACAAAAATTACAAAAAAAAGTACGCATACGCCACAGTGACCTTGGAAATAAGGGTTATAATTGTAAATTGAATGCCTAAAATGTCATCATCCTATTGGAAGGTGTTGTCATTTTTGTAAACGTGTAAATGGAGTCTTAAATTAATATAATGATTTCGACTTGATTCCGATTTACCCAATTAACTTCACTGAAAAACGATACTTTACATTTTACAACAATGATTGAACTTTATAAATATTTTGCAAAGGCCATCTGTGGTAATGATTTTATTTTATCGTTTTTATATTTAAAAAAAAAGCATGATCAAAACAATGAATAATAAATTTTATTAACAAATATTTATAAAAAAACATACACATACAACATTTTAAAGTTTTCCGATTCAAATAAACTAGCAATAGATTTATCCTTGATGATAAAATAGCTTTTTTGCCAGGAAGTAAAATAGCACCAATTAAATTTCCTGTTTATAGACTTTTTCAGTGAAAAACAAATAAAAACAACATTTTACAATATCAAAGTGGAACGTTTAATTTTTTTTTTTTATTATTTTGTTTTGTTTGTTTGGCTTTTAATTAAATGATAAAAATAATTTTAAAATTCTTTCAATGTAAGGCCATGCATTGATCTATTTAATCTTACTTGTGTTTGTTCACAATTGCATTGCACTCCAATTGTATATATATATTTTTATATGACATTTATATTGAACAGAAAATAAAATTATAAATGCATATAAAAATTTAGTTCTGCAGATCATTTAATATGTGTAGCGTGATATAGATTTTTATTGCCCATGAAAAAATCCCTTATTGATGAATTGTTTGAAAAACATAGATCGATTTTTTTTTAAACTATATGACCATCAAATTGTTTTTACTTGCAAAGTTTGCAATTTGTTTATGGTAGTATAAAAAAAGCTAATCATTTAAAAAAAAAATAAAACTAGCGAATGTAAAAACTATATTTTCTTTAAACTTAATGGAAAAAGTTTTAGCGGCTTTATTTTTTTTAGATAAAGGTTTGAGTAAGTTTCTAAACTGTTTTTTTTTTTTACTGAATCTTTTGGTTCCGAATTCATGTAAACAATTTACGTTTGACTTATACGCCAAATTGTAGTTCTTAGGAAAAATAAAATTAAGGGTTTGGTAGTATTGCACAAAAAAAAAAAACTAAATGTCTGGATTTATTTAAATTTCTTATCATGGAAATACCCTTAACTGATATAAACACCCCCGGCTATCACCTGTGGGTGAGCAATTGTTGTACGAAATTAAAAAAACATCCCAGAATGTTTAACTGTGTATAGTTTCCCAGGTTTTACGTACGTCCTTAGAGTTCTGTTTTGGCTCTAATCCACCACTTTGACGCCCATCTTAGAAATTTCACCCATCATTTAGAATATTAGCAATTTCTCGGATTCTAGTTTTATTCCGATTCAAATTTTAAGTGTTCAAGAACAACATGGCAAACAAATATTTAGATCTCATTTCTTAGACTAATGCTTAAATTTTCAAACTTGCCTTTTACGAGTTTCTCATTTATTTCGATTCAAAGAAAGCAAAATTCTAGAATTTCAGAGGGAAATTTTATTTTCTATAACAATGTTTCATTTTGAATTCGTCCTTTTTCAAATCAAATTTATCATTTCGCAATTCAATTTCACCTTTTTGCTAATTAAATTCACTCTTTACTCAAATTAAATTCACTCTTTGGCAAATTAAATTCACCTTTTTAAAATTAAGTATACTTTTATATAATATTTAAAACAAAAGATTAACAAATTCTAACTCGAAAGCACAAAATCTAATGTTTTGTATTTGCAAAAAGAGTAAATTTAACTTGCAAAAGGGGAAATTCATTTGCAAAAAGGATGAATTTTATTTTCAAAAGGGTGAATTTAAAACAAAAAACTTGTAACTTCTAGCCCTTACCAGAAGTGTCAGAAATTCCACCAGAGAGGACGTATAACCCACCCTAGTGAGCCAGAAGTTTATTGTGGACTTTTTGTTTGTAGAATTATAATCCTGCGCCTACAAAATCTCAGTATAAATGTTACAAATTCTACTAAAAAAGATCAAAATTAAGATTTTAAATAGTTTCTACCACAAAAATTGATTCTAAAAAAAGCCTAGGGCGTAAATTGTTTGCATTTACTTCTCTTTGATTCTCATTCAAGCTTACCATTTATGGGCTGTTTACTCTAAAGTCTATAAAATGACAAGTAATAAGGTGTTAAAATTGGGTCACATGACTAAAAACATTTCATTTTATACAAAACCTGTGGGTTAATGAGATATAATGGAAGACCCTTGAAACAATCGATGCTGTTGGTGTATTGGGTGAATGGAAGTTAATGAATGAATAAAGTGTTACCTGGCAGGTTAACATAACACACATGTCGTGGCATTGGCATTCAGTAGCTGCATTAAAGCATTGTTTTTGCTAAACAAAAAAAAAAAAAAAAACAATCGATAAAATAAGATAAAAACTCATACTTCGTCTCACACCTAGAAGTCGATATTTAAAGTTCGCATATCGCAAAAAAGTAGCTGAGACGATCTTTCTTCTTTTCTGTTTTTTTTGTTTTTGTTTTAATTCTATAGGCACACTCATAGCAAAAGTTTTATTGACACACTAAATGTTATGATATGACACATTGTCTTAGATATAAAAACAGCTTTGCTGTCACGATTTTAGTCTCCACAGCTACCGCTTGAGGCCTCTGTAGGTTTTTTTTCAAATTTATTTAATTTGTTTTTTGTTTTTCTTACTTTTTTTTTCAAAAGCTCGAGGCAATAATATTGCAAATCCTGTTACCCAGAATGAAGTCAACTCGAAACTATCGCATTCGGTGCGTAGCTTTAAGACCCACCACGCCTTCCAAATGCACATATGCATCAGTGAGCGGCTGTGGAACTGTGAAATATTAGTGCAATGCATTTGATTAAAGGAATGCAGATATTGTATCTAGATATTTTAACCATGACAAAGACGACAACGACGACAAACGACGAACTGTGGAACTTTTTAAGATCAAAAATTGAGAATTGAAGATGCAAGGAAGAATTCAGAAATGCAAGACCGTTTTCCTATCAGAATTGATATGGTTATGTCAAGGCATTTTGATAGCACCCATTTGACCTGTTACTTTGGCGAAACATAAGAACAAGCTGGAAAAATTTTGTTCAACCACAATGCAATGTCCCGGGTAGATTTCAACTCCACCCCAGGGAGTCAGCGCAATAGATCGGGACTCACGGTACCTCGTACAACTTCGGGTATGAAACTGGATAGAGATTGCTGAAGAAGTTCGCTAAGTTAAGGTCAAAATTTACTACGGATATTCCATTTATACTTTATGGCGTTAGTAACAACAAGTAAGGAAATGCAACTTGTCACTATCCAGTTTGAAGTGATCGTACATTTTTAACCAATATTTTGAACTTAAGACCCTACTGTGGTGCAACGGCACGGCAGCGGCATCGACAGTGACAGTAGATTACTGTCGAACACGCACGTATTTGTGGTCGGTCGATAACTCGCATACACGCATGCATCGAACACTTTGAAAATTCGCATGAATTCGCTTCGCAGCAGCCTTTTGGCTTTGGGTGGTGCGTTTTGTTTATCGATATAAACGCCGCAGAATAGCGTGTGGTCACTTTGGAACCAGCACCACATCCGAACGGGTTTGGGGAGTCACATTTATGTTTCTGTTTTTTTTTTTTTGCTTTTGTCAACTTATACTTGATTGAATTCAGCAAGTGCCAGCGAGTGCTAAGCCTATATAGCTGGTATTCCAAGTTCCAACTACTCCAACGCTTGCTTGACTAATCACAGAGAGCTTCGAAGTCGATAAGTTAGTGTGTGAGTATGCGTGTGTTATCGAAATTACCACAGACTATATTGAAAGGGACAGAATTGGGTTAAGACGATGTTGTTGCTTTTTTCGATATTTACCTTCTTGTTGCAAGTTACAAACTCTTGTTGCATTTTTATATATTTACAAAATTTTTCACGAATTTTCCATGACGATTTTTAAGCGTGTAAGTAGTTATTAGTTTTTTATTTTAAATTAGTTTAAATTGAATATCGTTATGCAAGTAGGTACAAACTGGGTGCGAACTATGTGTGCACCAATATGCGTAGATTTTTTAGAAGACTTTTGTTTACTCATACGTAGGTTGGAAATAATTGCAAAATGGAAATGGAATTCAACAATTTAAGTTTTAGTGGTTGATTTTTTTTTCTATTTTTTTTTTTTTTGATAAGATGAATAAATAAATGCAAGATTTTTGTTAAAACTATTTCGAGTTTTAAACTAGTTTATTAGTTTTTTTTTTTTTTGCCTGCTAAACCATATGAGTCGTCCATATGGTTTGAAATAAGAACGGAGTTCAATTGAAGGATATTGATTGTAATATTCTGAGTTCGATTGACAGATGCAAGGCGTTCAACATTAACAAGCAATCTGTGAAGCTTGTTTTAGAGGCCTTCGATATTGCCGACGAGTGAGTTTATTTAATTGAGGCTTAATGGGATTGGAAGTGAATTCCTTGGTTTTGTTTAATTCCTTCCGTAGTTGAAAAAAAAACACAAATCTATTATAGTGGTAAAAGACAATATTTACTGTTTTTATTTTTTTTCCATGTTTTTAAATTTTGATCTACCTACAAAATTTTTGGAATTTTCTGAAGATGATTTTTATTAATAATTCGATAATTTTTCAATTGGCGTAGTTACATTTTTGGCATTTTTAAGTTTGGTCCAGTTTTGAAATCTTATTTGTTTTTAATCTTTAAATTATACCTACACTGGTCTCAAACCAAACCGTACTTTTCTAAATTATGTTAGCATGTTAAATCTGAATTTGAATTCAAAATGGATTTAATATGTCACTTTTTTTTAGATATGACAAAAACCCATTTTTTGGTACATCTAACGTGTAATTACACCATTGCTAAATATTTTGTTCAAAAAACATAAGTAGATTGAAATTAATGATTTTTTAAACATATTTTCTGTTGCTTAATCAAACAATATTCAGAAATGGAAAGTTCTATAGTAATTATTTTGAATTGCAATCTTCATGTTTTGCTGGCGTGCTAAGCATGAATATGAAACAATTTTTTTTTACGGCGAACATGAAATAAAATCGAAAAATAAAGATTTGCTTGTTAATAATTTGTAAAATAAAGTCTAATGTTAACTAAAGGAAGAGAAAATTATAAAAATTTATAGCACAACAAATTCTATGAGTTTTTCACTAAAGAGCGTTAAATTTTTTTATAAAAATCAGTATAGGGTATAGACCTGAATTATATAAGGTCATTATAATTAAAAAGTAATGACAGTTACCTACATTTATTTTTATGGACGCATGTCTCAATGTTGTCACTGCATGGTTTCAAGTTAAATACCACCAAATTGTGGGTAGTAAATTTCCTGAAACTCCTGAAAAAAAACTTGGAATTTATATAAAATTTGTTTAATAATAAAATTTAGATGTTATTTTAAATATTTGCATCCAAAGAATATATAAATCGGTGATTTAAAAATTGATGTCCAGAATCGAAAAACTGAAAAGCAGTTTCAAACAAAATTAACAAGCAGTTTTTGTATTACTTCAGTTTGCAAAATGACTTTCATCTAAAATATTTTAAGAACAAATAATGATATCGACTTTAGACTAATTTAACTTTAGACCTTGTAAGAATTTAACAATATTGACTGCCAATTTTTGATTTTTGAATACAAAAAAAAAACTACGAAAAATTGTTAAACAATTAGATTTCTATCCAATATCTTCAGAACGGGCCATGTACTTCAAACAATAATTAATATTGGACATAAAATAATGTGCATATAATTTCGTAGTACTTTTTTTAAAGCAAAAAAAAAAACTGCAAGGAAATACCAAAAATTGCTGCAAAATGGTGGTTGTCTCAAATATGTATCTCAGAAATAAATAAGGATATATCAGTTCCGAATGAATTTTCTTCTACAGAATTGTAATTAAGAATTGGCGAGGTTATAAAGAAAGCTCAATTGATATTTATTTTTAAGCAAATCAAAGCCAAACAAAACTCTTCTATCGTGTTTTGTGTTTCAAATATCTATATATTGACTTGACGATAATTGTATTCTACATAAAATGAAGTAGTTAACTCATAATGAATTTTTGTAACAAAAACCAACTAACTGTTTTTATAAAACTAAAAATTGTTCAAAACTCAAATACCTCAACAACAAATGGCTCAGACTAAATCTTCGTTTCATTTAATACTGAAGACTTACTCAAGATTTTGTAGATTCTAAATTTGTGATATTTTGAAAATCAAAATAACATGTGGTCTTTAGTTTCTAAGGGAAGTTAGGAGTTTGGTCCCACCTAGTCTCTTTTGTTCATTTAAAAATCAAAACTATCAATTGAATTTTTTCTTTAAAACGTTTTAAAAAAGAACTTTTAATAGGATTTTTTTTTTAATTGTCTCAATTTATAATAACGGTATTATATGTAACATAAATATTGCCTAATGTTAATGTCAGTACCCGTTCTCGATATCTTTAATACAAGAGTAATTTTTAAACAATTTTTCGTAGTTTTCTTAGTTTTAACCAAAATGTGGTCGTTGATTTTTTTAAATTCTAATCAGTTTTAGATTAAGGTGTAGGATAAAATTAGCCCGAGGTCCATATCATTATTTGTTTTCATGATATTTGACACGGAAATCAATTTTATTTATTTTTGCAGTAGTAAACAAATCTTGCATATTAAACATTCTTGAAACCCCTTTTTACATCATTTGAAGTTATAAATTGCAAAATAAAATTTATCTGAAGCTGATATCTTGATTCATTCTCGAAATATGGTGAACGAAAAAAACTTGGAGATATGTCAAAATTTTCAATTAGACAAATCACAAGAACTTCCAGTTAGAAATTAAAAAAAAAAAATATATTTTATATTTAGTTAAGATTGCTACAAGGAAGTCAGCTTTCTAGCTGTTAAGTAAACTGTTTATATTTCTTATCAATGATTTTTGGGGTCACCTTAAAAACCTAAGCTTAGGTATATTTGCTAAATTAATCAACAGATTGTTGAATAAATAACAACAATATTTAGGCCATGTTTACCATGTTTACGAATCTTCAAAAAGTTAAGTAATTTTAATCCCATAAGGATTGTTGTTTTCGTTGGGTAATTATCTTGTTATTGTTGAAGTTTGTATGTTTTTTTCCTCGTTTTGTAGGAAAATTTCAATGCTTCCGCGTTCACTGACTTACAAATTTGGCCTTAAAATTTTATAAAAATTAAGGTTTATTTGCTTGAGACAGAAGGAAAAAGATGATACATTTAAACTTAAAAAATTGAAGCAGGAGGTAAGTCTACTGCAAATATTTGAAAATAGATTTATTCTAGGCGAGTAACAAATAATGTCTAAAAAATAGAAATAAAAACTTTTTTTATGACTTTTTTTTCAAGGAGATGAACATTTTTTATTCACATGCAAATGCATGCTATGTTCTCTTTACTGAAACTTATATTCACTAGTGGAAGAATTTTCAGAATCATTTGCATCTTTTTTTTCCCCAAAAAGCCTGCTACAATATTCTCGTCCAATCTACCTGTTGGTTTCACTTTTATCGATTGGCCTGAATGCCGAAAACCAGACAATTGGTGGGCTGAATTTAATTTGATTGCCTTGTCAAAAGGGTTCCACGAAAGTTGGATGCCCTTCACCACATAAGCGACATGCTGGTTTAAATAAATCGCGACTGGAGTATTGAAGGGCACCAATATAAAAAAAATTATTTGCGGCGTTCTCTTTTTTGTATTTTATTGAACTTCAATCCCTGATTTACGATGTGTATCTTGATTCAATTAGTTGCTTGTATCTTGTATCCTTGCGATAACAAACCAAAATTTATACATACAAAAAAACAAAAAAACAAACTTATCTTGTAACTCGTCTGTGCGGTGTGAAATAAAGTGCAAACTACAAACAAGAGTAATACCAGAAGCCAATTTAACAATTCTTCCAACAAGATAAAATAAACTCCTAAAATATTTGTGGTCAAATTAATTTATTTATTCATTTTATTGACATCAATAAATATATTTAATTTATTTAAATTGCCATTTTTGAATTGTTTTTTATGGGTCATTTATTTAATTTATGGACGATCTATTTTGGTTATAAAAACTCCAAACGAGTTTTGAGTTTTATTTTTGGTTTTAAAATTTATTTAATTTCATAATTATTGATTCCATGATTTTAATTTCAGAACAGATGTAACATTTTGATGTTAATGTTTGCAATTGACTCATGTTATACTCATTCGGTTAGCAAGTTAGCAATGTTAGATTCATTCACTCTAGTTTCTATTTTTAGTATGGCATATTGAATAGTTAGCCAGTAAGTCATTCGGAGTAACTATAATCTTCTTTATATATTTAACCGAATGTATCAGTAAAATACTTTTTCGAATATTGTCAAATTAAAAGTATTGAATATTTTATTCATCACGAAAGGTTATACAAGTGAGATCTATTTTATTGGCAACAAGATACATCCACGTGTTCCAGCTTGTATTTGACGGGTTATCAAATGAAGAACAATAAACGGGGCAGACATCATCTCCGATGGTTGGAGTATGAAGTTAGAACAAGTTAATCAGTCTAATCAAGTTTATTACTTGAAGCCCTTCGAATTTACACTAAACATTTATGTAAGTAAGGAAGCTTATTATGTAAATACACAATATTATTATTAGATTGTATTATTATGCATACGAAAAAAACATTTTCTTCTCAAGAATATAATAGCAATAATAGTTTTCCTAATGATGTGCAAATAAGTTGTTTTTTTACAACTTACATTTTTAAGGCCGATATTCATTGATGTCGTTGAACGCGGAACATTGAAATTTGCGTTGAGATAAAAATAAACAGAACAAGATTTTAGGAAAAAAAAATATTCAACACAAAGTTCTATATTGTATCAAAACATTAATTATACTCTTTGGAAACTGGTAAACATGCCCTAAATTTTTGTTGCCAGTGATAGGCTATAGTTTTTGAATGTAATATTCTTACATGAGCTATGAAAATTGATAAGAATTAAAAAATATTGAATTCTTTTAATATCTGCTTCATTTTTATTGTTGTTTAGGACGCCTACGCAGTTTGAAAAGTACGGAAAATCAAATATTTGAGTTTTCTGACTTATTCTACGTTACGTATAAATTAAAATTTATGAAAATTTTTACACAATACTCATAGTATCTCAACAATTTTCGAGTTGTTTCATATCAAAATTTTTTTGATTTAAACAAATTTTTTTTTGGATTTTTAACAAAAAGTTTCAATTTTTTCTTTCGAAAACGTGTGTATGATTTTTTTTGAAAATTTGGTTTTAGATGTCTCTTAATATTTTCTTGAAAGTGGCATTCAATTTTTTTTTTAAACAAAGCTTCAAAATTTGTATATAATAAATTATTTTTTTTATAAACGGCTCCAACGATTTCCAACTTTTTTTTTTGTTCCTAAAAATGAATCATTTAAAAAATAAATCAAATAGCATACTTAGTTTTGAGGTCAAAACATATAAACTACCTACTTCTTTTTTGAAGTCGGTTGTGTGTGTATTTCAGTGAAGAAGAGTAAGAACCTTTTGACCGCACTTGAGTTTCAATTACACTTGAGGTCAAGACTTAAGTATTCACTCACGATCTAGATTATGAATAGCTTAATTTTTCAAAAGTCTATTCAAGCGTACACATGATCATTTTTCGGACATCAAAAATAAGGGCATTTTTTGAAAAATCAGTTTTTTGAAAACGAGTCAATGATTTTTTATTCAAATTTATGTTTTTAAATGTTAATAAATAATATCTTAAAAATGGCATCTCAAATTTGTTTTTTTTTTTACGGAATAAACCATTTTCATTTTTTTTTTTTTTTATTTTCTAAAAATGCATTTGTCGGAAGCAATTTAATATTTTAGTCATTTTAATAAAAAAGATTTTAAATAAAATGTATAAATCTTAGCTAGGTATGAGAACAAATAATGATCAGCGATAAAGTCGTGCATTTTATTTGCTTTTTATATTAGATTTTGTTCACTTCCCTGAATCTATCCACTTCTTTCAAATAAGCCATGTGACAATAAAACTTAACAAATAATTTTATCTTGCACCCATTTAATGTTCACCTTAAACTCTGCTTAGTTTAATTCAATACTCAATATAAACTGCGTAGTAACAATTTTACAATCCTTTCAAAAACATGTACATGTATAAAAAAAAAACCAGATATACAAAATAATTTACTGCCTGACAAGTTCTTCAGACAAAGCTCTCTGGAAGACAAATTATTTGTTTGTAATAAAAATATTGTAGGTACCTACTCGAAAAAATGTATTTTAAGAAGAATTTCTACAATGAGTAAGCAAATTACTTAAAAACACATTAACCTTTTTAAAATATATAGAAGAACGTACTACCTACCTATTCTGTCTTGAAAAATCGTTTTGTTGATTGGAATTTTATGATTTTGTTTCTAATTTTAATTTAATGACTGTGTAACAATAAATTCTAATGGAAACTTTATTTATATTTTAAATGGCGCCATTTTTAAGATTTATACAAATAAACCAAACAAGGCATTTTTTTTTGGAGAAAACTGATTTAAGGTTTAAAAATAAAATTGCTGTTGTTTAATTAATCAGAAAAATGATCAAACTGTTTAGTAAAGTCGAAAGAAAGTCATAAGTCGATGGATTAAACAAAAAAAAAAAACTCTAACTTAAATAGTAAAAAAAATCTTTAGTTTTTGGTTCTGCTCCGGAAAAAGAAGAATTTAATGTAATTTGGTGACATTTTGAATAAAAAACATTTAATAGTTCAAAATATACTTTATAAACTCAAATTCGATTAGGGGATAACTACAATATGTGGATGGATTGAATAACGTATAAAGATATCAGTTTTTTTAACCACATGCTTGAAATATCGCGAAATGGAACAAAAATAAGCGCGGAATACCGCGAAAAATATCATAAGAGGTCATGCAAAATGCGCTTAGTATCACCGGAAAAAGCGTAAAATAGCGTTGAAAAAATGCAAAAAGTCAAAGTCGCAACAAAAAAGTTCGGTAGGTCACGGAAAATAACGTGAAATTTTGCAGAAAAATATGCGGAATGCCGCTACGTACTACGTAATAGGTACTTGTGAAAGATTTCGAATACAGCGGAAAATAGCATGGGAAGGCATGGAAAACTCATATTTTTAGCATAGGAATGCAGAAAAAAGTGTAAAAAAACGCGGAAAAAAGGAAGACAAGCGTGAAAAGTTGCAATAATAATTGCGAAATGGGGTGAAATACTGCGAAAAAGCATGGGAAAACGTGTAAAGAAAGTGCAAGAAAGACAATATAGTGGAAAGTTACGGAAAAAGTTTGATAAATCAAAAAAGTGCGAAGTTCTGGTAAAAAAAAAATGTTTACATGACTTTCCACATTCCGCTTGCAGCCTCTCAAAAAATTTAATGTATCAATTAAATGATTTCAAAACTTAAAATATAAGGTCTGTTTGGGTACTCCCCAAAACTACAAATTCTGATTTATCTATCCAAAACAAAATAATGCTTTGTAAAATAGTACTAAACCAATGGAATCCAATTATGGGACTGTACAAAAAAAACAAATACCAAAATAATCCCAAAATTCCAAAACAAAGCCCTTCGTGGAATAGTAAATTCACCATGGTATATAAGAAATGGCGATTTGCATCGTGACCTACAAATAGAAATGGTTACAGAAGTTGTAAGAAAACAAATAATCAGCGACTGCACAGTCATATAAACTCTGAAATGGAGTCCCTATTAAATACGAGGAGCAATGTTCGGAGACTAAGAAGCAAAAATTAGCCAATGGTCTAAAAGCCATGGAAAGTATTAAAAGTTTAAACTTCCCCCAAAGTGATGAAAACATTGAGAAAGAAAAATCAGTTGTCGATCTTCCATAAATTGGTCCAGATTTCTGTTTCAGATTGGTAAACATTTCAGAAGCTGAAAGGCTAACTTCCGATTTTAAAAAAACGAGAAATACCCAAACCTTGCAACCGATGATGTACCTACAACTGCAACTGAATCTATCTATCTAGTTGCGTTCATCTTTTTTCTTTAAATAAATGCATTTGAAAACTTCTTTCTCAAAAAATGTTTGCATAATTCACTTTCTTTTACTACACATCAGTACTTTTCCCATAAAATAATATACCAATACCACTCACCCCAAAAAATACTATCAAACCTATACAAAAATAATATTCTGACATAAGTTGTAAATCAATATCAAACATTTTTAATGCATATACCTATACATCATCGCATTTAATTGCCAATTCAATTAACTATGCAAATATTTGCATTAAAATAAAAATAAAAAAAACAACAATAATTCTATTGGACCCTATCATCATGATCGCGAATGCATAAATATATTGCCAAGGTTTAGCTTTTTCTTTTTTTGTTTTTTTTTTTTTTTTTTATTTCTAATACATTTAAAAGTGTCTATTTTATTTTGTTTCTTCAAAAATGTATCTAAATACATTTTCTTTAAAAAAAAAGTATCTAGATCATATTCATTTTCTGAACAGGTGCTGTGCTGGTTCTAACCACGTGGGTTCTATTTTATTTTTTTTTTTTTATTTAAATGCAATTTAATTTATACAAAATCAAAAAAAAAACTATCTTGCCTTGTGCGTATCCGCCAGACACCTATAACAAAAAAAATTAACCTCACCTCATTGAAATACGAATACTTGCAAAAAAAAAAATCCTCTAACTACTCACTGCGGGTGGACCAGATACAAACTAATAAACAGCCTCTTAGATACAAAATGCGTGCAAATGCAGACACGCAATCTCCAAAAGCTTTCCTCATCTAATATATACTCGTAATATAAGCGCATCTATCCCATAAAGCTTTTTCATTCATTGTGAATGTTTATTCGTTAGGCCTATAGCTGCATCACACTAAATCAAGTGTATATTAGCGCGTTCGATCGACAACGGCAACGGCATATACAACAAAAAGTATCTCAACTCTGTAAATACACACAAAAAAAAAACAAAAAAATAAAGGAGAATGTCGACTGTGCGCACACCTTTCAGACGATTCTCAAAGCAGACACCAGACACTACGGATGGTATATAACCGGCTAAAAATCAATTTGCGATTTCAGTCTAATCAACGTACTCCAACCCGGCACAAGCTTTTCCTTATAACTCTCGTATTAAATAAAAAAGGAACATAAACTTATAGAAAATATCTGTATCTTTCGTGTTTAAAGAAAAAAAAAAAAAAACAAGAACCCCCACAACAAAGGATTACCCAAAGGACCTATAATTACTTCAAATAATTAAAAGTGCACCCCTGAGACAATTGGTTCCAAAAAAACATTAAATGTGATAACTTCAAAAGTATCTAAGTGATTTCGAAATACAAAAAAAATGTGAATGCTTTCTAAACGGATCGCAACAAGTTCACACAAAAAAAAAAACCCATTCAACTTCTCGTTGGTGTCGGGCTTATAAAACTACCTTTTTTGAAAATTGAAAAAGAAAAAATTCATATCTCTACAAAAACGGACGGATTACGCGCAGCAACAAAAACAAAAAGATACTTTTAACTCCCAGGTATATGCTTATACAGAGATACTCGTTACTCTGCCATAGTACGCCAAACAACAATTGAAAAGTGAAAGTGAAATTTCTTCTATTACACGATCGAAGAAAAATTACATCGTCTGTGTGTCTCGAAAGAAATAAAAAAAACCTCCGTTTGTGGTTTCAAGAGCAAACTAGTATCAGTATCTTGTTGAACTTCAAAGATACTTTTTCGTCTTTTGTTATTTCCTTCGGTGGTAGTGGCACAAAAAAAAAAAAAAAAAAAACAGCGACTCACTTGGTGTTATTTACTTTTATTTTTAAATTACAATTTATTATTATTTGTTGTTGTTGTAATTGTTTTTGAAAGAAAGAAAGGTAAAATAAAAAAAAAAAAAATCATGTCCAAGTGTAGAGAATACGATAATGACTCAAGCGTGATGTATTACGGTGCGGTTAAAGAAAGTGAAAGTGATGCAAGCAGCAAATTATTATCTGAGACATCTGGAATGACGGCTGCTGCAGTGATGGCGGTATCGGAAAAGGGGATAAGTAATTCTGCCATATCGACTCAGGCGATCGTACCGATTTCATCATCGTTGCCGTCAAAACTTTTACGTCTCCAAATGCAACAACGTCAGCAGCCAGTGCAACAGAATGTGATTGCAGTTTCCCAAAATGGTATGCAAGTTTACACGATCAGCAACAACGAAATGCAACAACAACAACAGCAGCAGAAGCAAAAACACGATCGCCAACATAATCTGATTGATCTTGGCAATAGTGGCGATTCAATGGAATCAGTGTCCGAAGAGGAAGATGAGTTGAAGCCACTGCCCAAGGAACAGCAACAACAACAGCCAGTGCTGAATGAGATAACAAATGATCGTTTCCATCATCATGCCTTGCATCATCACCATGCGATGCCGCATCACTATCTTCAATATCATCTGCGTGATGATCAGTCGTCATCAAACAGACGCGGTTCGTTTGAGGGCATTAAGATCGAACAAATGCAGGCCAAGGACTATCATCAGAATGGCAATGCCACCACAACTAATGGCAACGGCAGCGGCCTTGACAATGAACTTGACAGTCAAGTCATTGAGATTGATATGTTGGATCCCACAGAAATACCCGATGATCAATTAGCCGAGGATCTTGTCGAGCAAGTTGAGTTCTACTTCTCCAATGATAGCATATTGAAGGATGCCTTCTTGCTGAAGCATGTTCGTCGCAACAAGGAGGGCTTTGTCAGCCTCAAGTTGGTGTCGAGTTTCAAGCGAGTGCGACAACTGACCAAGGATTGGAGAGTTGTTGGTCATGCAGTTCGTAGAAAGGGCAAACATATCGAACTCAACGATGAATGCACGAAAGTTCGTCGAATTGACCCTTTGCCAAGTTTTGACGAAACAATGCCATCGAGGACAATTGTGGCGTGTGATCTGCCAATGGATAAGTTGAGTATTGAAAAAGTCTCCGATATATTTTCGAAATGTGGAGAAATTGCTCTAATTCGCATATTAAAGCCTGGCATGGCTATTCCGGTTGATGTTCGTCAATTTATGAATAAATATCCCGAAATGCAACAGAAGGAATGTGCTTTGGTAGAATATATCGAATCATCAGCAGCGAGAAATGCTAAAAACCTTCCTGGCAACTTCCAGGTATTCGATATGGTGGCCCCGAAAAAGAAGACAGGAAAGAAGGCTGTGGGTGGGGCAGCTCCAGTCGCCAAAATGGTTGAAAACTACAAAAACTACAACTATGAGAATAACTTCGAACGTGCTCGAGGAGGAAGTTTCAGCGGAAATGTGTTGCCCAGTGAGACTGATTTGCGATTTAGATTGCGTCGCAACCATTCGGACTTCCATGTCAAGGGTGACAGCCTGCATCATCATACACATGCGCACAGTCACCATCAGCCACCACCACAACAGCTGGCACAGCAACAGCAGTATGCACATCACGCACTTAGTCACTATCACAGTTTGTCGCGAAACAACTCGCTGGAGAATGGCAATTCCAGTGTTGCTGCTGCTGCTCCCAACAACATGAACTTCTATGCGTCATCACCACGTCGTTTCAATAACACCGTTGCATCTACCGATATGATGGCTCCAGTTCGGCGATATTCAGCTTGTTCCAATGATGGTTATTCCACTTGCTCGGAGGTATCACGTCGCCCATCAAACTGTTCGATGGAGGGTTCTGATATGAGACGTGATTCCGGATGTTCAGAGAATTGCCCTTGCACCAACAGTCGTCGTGGATCACAAAACGTGGAACCTTATCGGAAACTCTCCCACGGTTCGGACTCCGACTGCAGTCAGCGAAGATTCTCAAATGGATCGTTCCCCTTCGAAAGGACCTATTCGAATGCTAGCAATGAAATAATTGCAATGCCTCGTCGTCAATCGAATGACTACAACAACTTTAGTCGCAAGCCTTCGGCAGACTCAACAACAGGAATGCTGATCGAAAACGAACACACATATCGCAGATTTTCGAATAATTTCGATCCCAAATGTAAAATGGCAGGCTATGAGTACTACAATGGCAGACGTATCTCAACAGATTCTGGCTACGATCGAAGATGTTCATTCGGATCGGACTTTGAAGGTTCCCCCCGATCGAGGACGGGTAGTTTTTTGAATAATAATTTCAAAACTGGAGAATTTGAAGGATCACCAAGGTCGCGAACGGGTAGTTTTTTGAATGCAACTCATAAAGCTGAGAATGTGGTGAGAACACCAATTGGACCCGATGGCAGCAAGGGATTTGGATCGAGGGCAAGGAAATTTGGACAAACTGTAGCGCCAGTGAATTGAACACTATAGACAAAGAAATGATATTGGAGAAAATTTATTTTTAAAAACAAACGTGTGCGAATTTGTAGTTAAAAAAAGGTGAGTGTTTTAAAAATTATAATTGTTTTATTTAAAAAAAAAAAAAAAATGTCAAGGCAGTTAGCGTAGGATATCATTTTTATAGCTCTTGGAAACAGTTAATATTTATGTGACACATTTTTAACAATTTTATCACTATATGCATAGTTTGAAGTTCAAATAAAAAAAGTAAAAAAAAAACAAAAGACCTTGACTGTCAACTAAGTTTCTTAAAATATGTTGCCAAGTAGACTTTGAACTCATTTATGGGGAGAATTTTGTTTCTTTTTTTGAAAAACATCTGTTTTTTGTTCAAATAAAGTATGAATACCGTTTTTGTACTCCTTTGTTCGTTATTTTGTATAGAAACAAATGACAAATTAGGTAATATTCAATATTATTACCACCTGAGATTAAAATTAAATTAAATATTTGATGAGTTTCTGCTTCGTTTTTTTGTTTTTTTTTTTTTGTTTTTATAATGTTATGATAAATGTTGTTTGAGGTGAATCATAGTTTATTTGAGAATATTTTGTTTTTTTTTCGAATGATGGCAAATATTCAAATGTAGTCTAACGCCATTCTTGTACTTTAATATCTTAGGAGAAACCCGTACACTAAAACCGATAACCTTTTAATAAGAAAATAAATTGTTTAAGCTTAGTCATCTTTTACTAGAAAAATGTATGCATTGATAAGGACTAACTTATGAATCAAAACTAAAAAAAAAAAACTAGTTTTACATTATTGAGAAGTAAGAGAACTTACATTTTATAGTTGAAACTAAGCAGTATTTTTTTTTTTTTTTTTGATTGCCTGAGAAAGGTTGAATGACGAAATAGGGTCTCCAGCTTTCCAGCTATATCTAATGTTAAGCATCTTTTTAAAAAATGTAGATACGAGGTTCACGCTGAAACGGGACGATATAGTTATTTTAATAAAATTATGTATTTTTATAGTGTACCTTAAAATTTTAGTACTCAATCTTTAAGTTAATAACCATTTCAGTGTCTACTTTTTTTTTTTTTTTTTTTTTTTCTAAAAAAGAAATTTTTAAATGCCAAAATTAATTTTTGATCTTTACCTGCCTATATTTTGAACTAAGTGTTACGTTTCGGTTTCGGTTTGGGTGCCCAAACACTTAGCATGTATACAAATTGAACTAGAAGAAAAAGTTATTGAATCAGAAGCCAAATAATAATTAATTAATAAACAAATTTTCTTCGGGTCCTCTT
This sequence comes from Meliscaeva auricollis, assembly GCA_948107695.1. Classification (NCBI taxonomy): domain Eukaryota; kingdom Metazoa; phylum Arthropoda; class Insecta; order Diptera; family Syrphidae; genus Meliscaeva; species Meliscaeva auricollis. The sequence continues at coordinate 72,177,738 of OX403618.1, read as the reverse complement.
CGATTTTTAAAATGTCACTTAATACATTCTTACGGGAAGGTATCGATGCCCATTTATTGCAGTTTTACATTTTAAAAAACTATTAAATTACAATTAGTTCTGTGATCAACTTAATGAAATTATTTTGCTTTCGTAATTAGGAGCACAATATTGTTAAATAGACTCCCAATACTCCTTCCATTAAATAAGTGTTTTTTATATATTTTTTGTTTTATTTTAAACTTAACTAGCTGACCCAGCAGACATTGTCCTGCCCTACATAATGACTTTTATTTTGTTCTCATATTTATTGTCTAATTACATGATCTTTTATTAGTTACTGGATTAGTCGCTTCTAACCCGAAAGGTTTTCAGTAAATGTGTTGATAAATTTTACCGTTTTAAATTTGATTATTCAAGATCTTTTGAATATACAGTATTTTTCTTTATCCCATTATTTGGAGCACAGACAAATTAGGCCATATACGGGTCTACGTGTAAGTATCATGGAACAACGTTAAATGCCTTGAATATCGTGGAAAAAATCGTTGTTTTTTAAACTTTTTCTATTGTACTGAGCGTTTACCTCCCTTACTATTCTTCGCTCTATAGCGTGATCTTTTACCAGTGTTCCGGGTTAGTATGATCTATTTCGCGACTTCGCTTTTCTCCCCGTTATTTAACTGTCTCCTTTTCCCGTTGTACTAAGCGCTTTTTATGTGATCATTTTCCCTTGCAATTCTCCGCGGTATTCCGTGATCTTAAACCAGTGTTCCGTTCAGAGTTCCGCAGTTTTACCGCAGTAGTCCGCACTATTTTGCATATTTTTCTTCCAATTTGTACACCTTTTCCGCGGCTTTCCACTCTTTTCTCTATGACTTTAATTGTCATAAAATCGTCAGCTATAAGTTTAAAAAGTTGTGATAAAAACGAGAAATGTATGTAATCTGCTAAAAATTCAAAATTAAACATTTTTCCTTTTGGCCGCAAGGTCCTCAATTAGCCTGAATTATTTTATTAAAACGGATAGGATAGTCATTCTCAAAGTATTTTGAAATAATTTAAGCAGTTTTTAGAAAGAAATGGATATCAACCAAAACTTTTGAGAAAAAAATGTATGAGTTTTTTGGATACATCCATTATTTTGAAATTCGTGGTACCCCCACACACTAAATTTTTTTTTAGTAGATTTTTTTATGAAAAGTAGGTACAGGAAGATTTTAATGGAAATTACTGAAATATTAACTTAGCCTATGTTTTTATAATCTTAAACTTTTGGGTCTTACAGATTTTAATCATTTTGGTTCTTACAAAAGTTATCGTGTTTACAAATTTCCAACGCCTACAAAATCGATAACGATAACGGAACATGAACAGGAAAGTGTCTCAAAAACTTGTGGTCATGAAAACATGAATATCTGCCACACTTTTTGCTTACCTTCTTTATTTGGTGTGCCAAAAGTTTCTTCTCAACAATTGCATCATTTTTCGATCAATGTTACTACAATATTCTATCGAAAAGAACTTTAATGTGAAAAGCCATATTTGTGTTGGTATGCAGGAATTAAACATTACAGCAGCCCAATCAGTTCAGTTTGAACATAGCACCGAAAGGAGCACTTTTAAAGATGAAAGAAAGCATTCTATTTATATGCCAGCAAAAGCACAACAAATTTTTTTTGTCAATTTAGTTGATACTTACATAATCGTATAAGCAACTTGAGGAAGAATTATGTATTATCGTTTAACTTATTGCTGAAAAATTATATTTTTTAAAAAGTGTACGAGTTTTCACTTTAAATGCACATTTCTGTTAGTTGATTGTGGGCGTACCACATCCCAAGCCACTGGCCCCGTGACTTCCCATCCCAATGGGCCCCACCTTTCCCTCATGCTGAAAGAATCTCAGACGGAAGACTATTGTTGCATTTTATACACTTTTCGGCATATTTTCTTTACTCCACTTATTTTGCTAGCTTCAACAAGAAACACTGGCCAACTTGAACATGTTTCTTTCAGTGATTATTAAACAAAAACACTTTCCTCGTCATTACTAACTATAATTAAGATTGCTGAAATTCTTGTAGAGAAAACTCCTTCCGCTGCAATCTGGATGCGAGCAAGCATAAAAGATTTTCCTTTTGAACAAACATAGTTTGAAGCAATAATTGTAAATAAAGAAGAAAAAAAAAACATATTTCTAATTCAGGGACACGGAGTATAAATAATTTTTTGCCTAACCTTTTTCCAATCTACTTTAAGAAAATCTTTTTCATAATCCAACAAATTTAAATAATTTATATTTTTTTTTTTTTAATTTCAGATAATAATTCGATGCCCTCACGTTTATGTATAAAAACCCACCAATATAGGATTGGGAGCCATCAGAGGGAATTATTTTTTTTATAAATGTACTGCCTCTGATAACTGTTAATCGTAAATTTCTTTTAAGTCCACAATTTTGAATGGCCATGAATTTTTGTTAATATTTAACATAAAAAAAATGTTTTTAAGTTTGTTTATTATTTTTTCTTTTTCATTATGTTTAACTTTTTTTTATATATAAAAATAATTGATTTATAAAATTGTTAATTTTTTTTTTTTATTTAAAAATATTTCATTTTTCCTGGCTTACAAATTGTTTAATTTATTTATAAGTTAAATTTAAGTATTAAAATTATTATTATTTAACATAAATAAACGAATTTATTTTAAAATGAAAAAAAAAAAAAAATAAAATTTGGAAAATTTAACAAAAATAAAAACAAATTAATTAATAAAATATAAAACTGTTATCCTAATTGAATTAAGAAAACAAGGTGCCAATATATTTTTTTGTAACTATTGTTAATGTAGGTAGATATATATTTTAATAATTATTGAATTTAATTAAAATTATTATTATAGTTAAGAATGTTTCTATAATAAATTAAAGTTTGATGACTGTCAATCACAAAAAGCGAATAAAATAAGCAAAATATGTATGCAATAAAGTGTGGTTTATTTTTCTTTGTTATTTAATTATTGTTTCTATCGATGTATTGCTATGAAACTTATCACTTACCGTTAGGAAGCCATCTATCGGACAGTTATCATATCAAACTTCAAATTGAATGCAACATCACATCAAAAAAATTAATAAACTTATTTTCTTGACATTTAAAATGACATTTGCGCAAGCAATAATTATATTTGTGACTTTCAATTTGACGTTCATGAGTAGTTTCTTCCGCCGCCGCCGCAGCTAGAAAGTCTTAATTGGTCTAGCGCTACACCTAATTACACCTAAAGCAATGATCATGATAAATTAGTAGCTCTCATAACGAACACCCCTTTTTTTCGTGTGAAGCTTGTTTGGGTCTATTGTTGCAAAACACTCTGAAGAGTTTCTGCGCGCATGGTTTCTGTTATTATGCAACTTTGTAAGTGACTACAAGTTAAAACAGACAAACAACAACAAAAAACACATAAAATTAAGGTGGAGGTCTCGTGAAAGTATTTTTTTTTTTGTAAGCCATGAGACTCTTATTCAGCTCAGACCCCTTTTAAGCAAAAAAAAAAAAAATGGAACACAAAAAAGTTTACGCGCCTCACGGGCATACATTTACCTACGAGTACGCAGCCAAAACGTGATTAAGCTTTGATCAGCTGAACGTTGAAGACTTTTGGTCGATTGGTAAGCTTGACGTGGTGCTTTGGATTGTGTTTTGAGCTGATGGGGTCTGGGCTGAGGCGTTCTTTTACTGCCTATAGGCCCCGTCACTTGCACTCAATGGCGTTGCAACATTGTGACGCACTTTTAACTGAAATTATGCTTGATAGATTTGTTACCTACAATAAGATTTTAGAGTTTAGACGTGTTGAAGCTTGGAGCTTGTTAAATGTGCTGTTATTTGTGTATTCCAGTCACATTTAGCATGTTGTTAAGTTTTGTCAGTAAATTTTGTGATTTTACGACTTGTTTTTTTTGTTGTTGTTGGCGCAGTTCATTGGACTTAAACGCTCTTTATTTGATTGTGCGTTATGTCATAAGCTGGCTATGGCATGGCTTTTGCTTTTGTTTTATAATTTTGTTTTGTATAAGTTTTTTTTCCCTTTTGGACGGATTATGCCAGACAGATATTTTATGGGTGGTATTTTGTGTGTCGGATTGTTTGAGATATTTTGTAAGTGATGAACTATGCGGAAAGAATATTTAACAGTGGGCTATTGGCGAGCGCATTACTAGGCAACATATGGCTCACGATTTTTGGGCATTTCTTTTAATTTCTTTATATACAAATTTACCATACATCCAATTTTATACTTACTTGCGAAATAGGTAAATTAACTTTTGATTTTCATCAAACATAATACGAGTAAAGTCTCGGAATCGGGTAGAAAGAGAAGCAGCTCAATTGAGTTGTCTCAGGTTTTCTGACAGTATTCGAAAGGTTTTTTTTTTTTAAATTTGGATCAAAAATACTGGTAAAAAAAAACAAATTTTGGTGGAACGCTTTAAGCACTTAGCTATTGGAATGGTAAAGCGCATGTATCTTACCATTTAACATTTGTTTGCAACAACTAACTTTATGTCGCATATACAATCCGATCCACCGATCCGTTTTAAACCTTTGTTCAAAACTTTTATCAGCACGTAGTACCTGTGTGGCTTCTTGACAGGGAGATCAACCATAAACCATATCTTCAAATTGTGACACATCCTGAAAAAGACCAGGACCAACCAAATTTTCACCGAATTCAAATCTGGATAGTGATAGAAATAAAATGCAAGACTGGATCGAACATACATTTCTCACACGGCACAATATTATTACGCAATAGTCAGTATTTGCGCAATAGTCAGTATTGTGCAAAAATATTGAACGTGTAACTATAAGGACTGTCTTCCACAATATTTTCAGCTTGCACAATATTTGAATGATATTAAAAACTTTTAATATTTTCTGAATTTTTGCTCAATATTTTTCGTTTTCACAACGAGGCAGATACAGAATAAGCAAAGAGAATTACTGCGCAGTAATATTGAGTCGTGTATGGCCGACAATTTTTCGCACAGTAAAAATACAGGTTCAACACACTAATTATATTAGGTGTTAAAACTTTGAAATACTCTTGTTTAAGAGAATAGTAAAAAAAATTATAAACAAGAAATGTAGTAACTGTGTTGCACCCGTTACAATAGAAATACCCTTAGGGTATGAAATTTCATCATTTTTTTAGGAAACAGTAGAAGAATCAAAACTTATAGTTTTTCTACCCTAGATTTGTGTTTTTGATACTAACAGCAAGAGAATAAAAAACTCAAAAAAAGAATTATTCTCCAAAGTCGTATGACTATTACAGCTGATTTTTCAATCTTCTAATAACTGTTGTCTAGTTAACAGTTCCACGAATATATAGTTATAAGACTCAAAAACAATCAGATAGTAACATCGAATTTTTCAATCACTTTTATTCTATAGAATAGAAAAATTGAAAATGTTTGAATTCAAAAGTCATTTTCATATAAATTTTTGATTGTTGTTTGTTTTTATTTGTTGTTAAGCTGTAAACAAATATGACGAATAATTTTTTGCTGACATTTAAAAATGTATTCCTAGGAATATTTTGTAACTAGCTCTGAAATGTATGTAAGTTTATTCGACTATTGAAATAATTATTATACAACAGAATACGTAATATCTGACTCTTAAAAATTAGAATTTTACTCTATCTAATGAATAAATACTAACTGACTGTTGAAAAACTGGTCCTTAGTCTAATATTCTGAAATATACATACATACATTCATCACACCCGTCCTAAATCCGGTAGCTCTGATTTGTGTCTTTATTTATTGATGATAGTTGTCAAATTAATTAATGTTAATTAGTAGTGTCTCTGGTCACTCAAGAAAACACTTTTTCACTATAAAAAATACAATTTGGATACTGGAGCTACCTGGATGTAAATATTAAACTCCTCTCTGTTTTACTTTTCGCATATTTTAAACTGAGTCACTATGTTAGAACATCACCAATCCTTTTCATTAGAAACATTCCTTCATATCACTCAAATCCTCAACTATAATTAAAAAGAAATCATAAGAAAACCTGCATAAAGTTCATCGCCGTGATCTTATAAATTATATTGTTATTTTTTTTTTAACTCAACACGAATGATTTGCCAACGAGACAAACACCGGCAGTAATTTATGTCATTCTTGACACGCAATATTGCCATGATCCGTGATTACGATACGAATTTACTCGTATACGAGTAAATTTTGTTCCGGAAAACAATAATAATTCAGTTCGGAATTGAATGCAAAATTATAATAAAAAAAAAAACAAAACTCTTCAAGCCTCCATCAACACCCAGTCATAGTTTAGTCAGTTTAATAACAATTTATTAATTCCATTTCATTACAATTTTATTGATCTTCCACACCCCCTCCCTCATTGGCAATTCATATATAAAATAAAAACTTTAAAACGAAACATAAAAAGCTCAATGAAACGTTGATTTTTTTTTTATTTTATTTTGTATTTGTTATTGTTGATTGTTCATTGCTTTTTTGCTTTATATGACATGTCAGTTAGTTTATAAAACAGTCGGTGGCCTTATCACGTTTGGGTGTTTTTTTTATTTATTTTTTTTTTAATTCAAAATCGGCAGGGACCTTCGGAAATAAAAATTTGCACGGCATAATGAACAAAGCATATATCAAAGGGAAAGCGCGCTTTTTTTTATTAATTTTGTTATTTTCATTATCATTGTCATGCCTGTGTGTAGATTCGGTATGTAGTAGAATAGCAATTGGATAGGAAGGGGAAGACTCTTAGTGTCGTACGAACAGTCGAGTGAGGATACAAGGGGGTGGCAACTGGTGCAAAGTTTGCCCTCTAGTATTGGGGACATAAGCACAATAAGGAGTTATAGTTCAGTTCAGTTTTTTTGACAAATTTGTGTGTGAAATTTAGAGTTGGGGACCACCCTAATGTGATAATTTTTTTTTTCATTAGTCTCAATGTCTTTCTCTTGTTCCCTTAATCGAAGAATCAACAAAATTTAATCAAAGTACATATTGACAAATTGATGGAAAATTTTGTACTACCGACGAAATAATCAAAAAAAATATCTAGTCGCTGTCCTCTTGACATTTCACAGAAAATGCCAATTTTTTCAAAAGGATTTCTAGCATCTCGCAGCAACTATTATTAACAAAGCTTTAATTTTGACATTGCATTTTTTTTTGCATTTTATACTGAATTTTACTTCAGGGGGATCAGACTATTAGCTTAAATTTTTTACTAACTTACAAAATAAAAGTTAAAAGAAATACTAGCAATTCCCCTTTTTATTTAGACAAAAAAAAAAAACATGAATACGCACCTGAGTACAGGTTGTTACACTACATATAGGTACTACAAAGCATTTACGCACATTTCTCTAACTGTTTTGTATCTTTGATGAAATTGCTATTATAAGAAAAAGTATAACACACTATGGCCTATGGGTACATTTCAAATAGCACATACAATGAAGGTCATAGGTGATTAATTTTACATGATGTGATCATAACAATCAGATATATGTTGCTTATTGTATAGCAAAATTGTTTTAATCAATTTATTCAGACTTATGCCAAGGGTGGGCATTTTTAAAGGCCAATTTTTTTTATAGTTATGAGAAATTATAGAAATTAACACCTTAATAAAACAAATCGTTATAAAATGATCATTAAGAAGCTAAAACTAAAAGAAGTAAATATATATTTTTTTAAACTATGAGGGTGGTTTTAATTTAAAAAGTAATAATTTCCGTTTTTTAGCAGTTGAGCTTTTAAAATAATACATATTATAAAACATTAAACGTTAACTACAATCGGCAGTTTTTGCAAAAAGTGAATAAGAATACACACATAGACTAGCGACATCTGTTGCTGAATTAATTTACACCAAACAAATTTCAGTTCAGACATCTATCGGTGATTTTCTGAAAAAATAAACTCGAATTTCGAGTGCCGACCCAGCACTCGAAATTAACTTTAAAAGCATCAAATTTGAAATAGAATATATTTATTAATGGACTACTGTTTTTGGTAGTAGAAGCAATATTCAAACAAAAATTTTTAAAATATATTTTCTTAGTTTTTTCTTATACAGCGACTTTAATAAAACAAACGTTTTCAAACATTCGAATTTCTTTTATTCCCTAAAAAATAAATTTTCACTTTTGCAATCTAAATAAATCAACCTTATTCCGGAATATGTTTGCTCAAAAACGCCACGCTCTAGAAGCCATAATTGGCGTCCAAGTTAAAATAAAGTGTACAGTTCTCTTCGTTATGTATCTCTCTCTCCATAACAGCAAAGTCGTTTTCAAGAAACGTCAATTTTCGCTTCTAGAGCCAAACATTTTAGCACAAACGCCTTGCGGAATAAGGGTGAATGTTATTGCACCTAACCTAATGCCTAAATAAATTACTACGCTTTTAGGCGTCCACAGTTCACACTTCCCTAGCATTTTTCTATTAATAATTTAAATTATTGAGTATAAACTAAAACACATTCTCGAAACGACAAATTCTCGAAGTTACAAACCAAAAATTGAAATGGGTACATTAACCATAAATAAATATAACATGTATTTTAATATTAACAAACTATTTATTAAAAATGAAAAATTAAATAGTACCCTATTAACAGAAATTGAAATACAAATATAATTAGAGAATCACTGTTTCATTTAAAAAGCAAATATTTTGTACGACCACCCTAATGATCACTCAAAGTAAACTCGTGCGATCACAAGCTGCAACTTTTCACTTGAAATCAATAAAATCTTTTCTTAGAAAGCTTTGAAATACACGCAATGCCAAAAAGCTTTTCCTGGATGTATTAGAGGTGTGTGGCTATGAAAACTAAAAAGTTTTATTTTAATAGCGTCATCTATTGATAGTATTTGAAAGAATATGTTTTTAGTTTGCTGTATTGGATATAAATAAGGTTTTAGTATTGAATATTTAGTACACCGCCAGGGATAGTCAAACTTGTGTCAGCGGACCATTTTAAAATAATAAAGGAGAATGTGCACTTTATTTGTTAGAACAGTGTCCAAACACAACATGTGAGCTATTAAATAATATAATATTGTTGAAAAGGCATCGTCAAGTTCATCAATTTTTCCTTTTAATGTCTATATTTAGTGGGGCAAAGAGTTATGGGGGCATTTTTGTTAAAATAAAAGTGTAGTTTCGGGTTAAAATCTTTCTTACTTGGTCAAGTTTTTATAGCACTAACTTTAAGTCAACTTTGAGAAAGATGAGTTGGTACTGAAAATTAAAACATTGGGTTGCAACTTTGAACATGGGTATAAGTATACGGCAACCCAATTTAAATGCACAAAAAACAATAGAATCACTCATTTTTCAGTCAAAATGTACCATATTTGACAAGGTTAAAAGCAAAAAACATACCTAATTTTAGACTGTACTCTGTTCTATTTAAAATTTGGTATGTTTTCCGATTAGTGTTTCTAGTGTTTTTTTGCATTCAAATTCAATGTTTTTGAGTACCAACTTATCTTTCATTTGACACCAATTTAAATCTCTAACCTTATGAGCTAAGTAATTCGAAGGTCGCCGCTTGGACTATAAAATATATCTACATTTTGAATTTACTTTGTTTGGCTTTTATTTTGAAACTAGCTGACCCAGTAGACGTTGTCCTACCCTGCACATTGATTTTTATTTTGTAATTAAATTTATTGTCTTATTACACGATCATTTATTAAATTGGAAAGCCACTTACCAGCATAATTTTTCATTGGCTTCATAATTTCAGCATATTAAATTTTTTTATTGGAGTCCTCTTAGATACACAACATTTTTGTTTTTCCCACTTGAACTATAGACAAATTAGTTTGAAGTTTTTTCGACGCATTAGCAGGCTAAATATTACAGTTGTCCATGTGAGAAACATGGAACAATGCGGAATACAGAGGAAAAACGTATAAAAAAGTGTTGAAAATCAAGGAAAATAACGTGAAAAGTCGCGAAAAAAAAATATGGAATACCTAAGAAAGACACAAGTGAGATCGTGAAAAAAACTCAGGGTTTAAAAGTTCATTCACTAGTATTCCACGCTTTTATTCACGGTATTCCGCACTTTCCACTGTAATTAGCGATTTTTACCACGGTAGTAAGTGCTTTTTTCACGGCTTCCTATACGGTATTTCGCGATCATTCACGTAGTGTTCAAAAGTTCTTCACCACTTCACTAGTATTCCGCTCTCTTATCCATGATCACCAGCGCTTTTTGCGTGCAAGTTTTACACAACTATTCAGGCTTTCTACCGCAACTTTTCAAGCTTCTCTGTGACTTTTTTTTTTTGGCTTTCTCAGCGATATTTTATGCATTTTCTCGTGGGATTAAACGCATTTTTCGTGACCTATCATGCTATTCTCCGAGGTTTTCAACGATCTTCCACCAGTATTCTGCGATTTTTCCCATGGTATTCCGTTTTTTTAAACGGTGTAGGCTGTGATGGTATTTCCAGTGGTTTGATCAGTCAGTGAATTGAAGGACCTCTTCAACCATTTCAGCCAATTTGACTAAACTACAATGGTACTAAAGGCCTGGCAGGAGGAGGTATAGGTAATTCTGTGCAGACAGGGGCTAAAAGTATAATCCGACATTTCTGATTTCATTTATTGCGCCTTCCGAAACTTATCACCGACTTTAATAGGGACTTGCTAGTGGGTCAGACATAGTCTGAAGAGGACATGTTTATCTTAGTTTTAAAAACTACACAACATTTAAAAGCTTACTTGAATACTAATCTTCTCCTTGGACTAAAAACTTCAAATTTTCAAAAATTCACTTGTTCATGTCCTTCTTTTCCAATCACTATTTTTCTAAAGTTTTAATTTTTTTGCCCAAATATCAATCGGAATCACCGATATTTACATGCATTGGCCACAAAAAAAAAAATACCTTTGCCAAGCCAAGAGTGCCTTACAGGTATGCTCGACAATTCGCAAATATTCATTATCTGCAATTAAGAAAATTAAGATGTCATTTTCAGTTGTGGAAATAAAATGCAGCGCACTCGGCAAATTTGAATATTAAATTAAGTACACTTGACAATGATGAGTTTCTTGAGAAGTGTAACCCATCAGCCATCACAGCATTGCTCTCTAATTAACTTTAATTTGTAGACAATCCTTCGGGGTGCTTTAAACTTATTCATACATATTCGTGTTCATGAGGAGGACTCCATATAACCGCTTCATATAGGTACGTGAAACATAGGCGTGAATCTGTCCGATGTCGTTAGGATCTCGTTCTTTAGCATTGGTTTGGCTCGTAGCCAAATAATTCACACATTGAACGATGAAAATGTCTTCTCAAATTAGTTATTGTGGCTATTTTCGGGTTTTCCTCATTTCATGTTCACAAAGATAATAAGGAATGGCGCGGCGGGAGGGGATTGAATTGAATTGTATATCTGTAGGTATGCTTGGTTGGGAATGATTCAAGAATTATGATTTAATAATTTATATTTTAATGATATAGTTTATGGGTGCTAAGTGTTCATTAACACAGAAATGCCGGCATCCGCCGCCGAGGATTTTTAATTAGTTTCAAACAGTTGAAAATGTTATTTTGTTAATTTTCAAACATAAATTTCTTGTTTGAAATTGGAATGCTAAATGAGTGTTTATATGAAAATACAAAAAATTGTTAAATATTTTGTTTTATGATTATGAAAATTTTATTCTAGTCAATGAATTCTCAAAGCCTAAATATTATTTGTAGGTATTTAGTTTTAGAAAAGTTTGTATAATAATTAAAATTTTGATAAAAACTTTTATTTTTTAAAAGTTGCTGAATCAAAATTACGAGTTTTTAATAGATTTCATAAATGAATCCAACCCACAGCCCACATCGTCAGAAGGAAAAGCATTATATCAACAAAATGTTGAAAAACATAATTTTTTATTAATTTATTATTTAAAAAAAAAATGATATTGAAATTTTCAATTTTAATAAAGATTAAATTAAATGTGATTATCTAAAAAATTTAAGATCAACACGTAAAAACCGTAAACGTAATTTAAAAAAATATATTTGTTTTTTTTTTTCAAATATGTACATACTACCCTTCAGATAGTTGAACACTACATAAACTGCAAAGTACAGAAACGAAATAAAATACCTACAGGAAATAAATTTCAAGTTTCAATAACGGTTTCAAAAAAAAAATAAAATACCTTTTACTTTTCTTGAGTCGGTTGACTTATTAATTTTGTTAAAAAATTGTATTTTTTAACATAGAATTCGAAAAATAAAATCAGCTAAGAATGTTGGTTGAATGTTTTCAAAATTCTTAGTTTATAATTGATTTTTTCGTAAATTATTTATTGCATTATTTTAACTTTACATTAAAATAAAAGAAGAGGTTTCTGGCTATTGAAAAACATATCACATGATCTTGTACTTAGCTCCTGTGTCTATCAATAATTTTCTGCTTTAAGTCAACTTTTCAAGAAATTCCCCCTTTCATCTGAACTAGTTGTTTTCCTTAAAAAGACCTGGACATTTTTTGACATAGTTAAATTATTAAATGTTAACAAAATATTTTAATAAAAAAATGCTTGCGCTCACAAAAATCTTAATGTTGAGCTTAAATAAAATGCACGACTGGGTCGCATGTACTTGTTCTTAGGGTCAAAGTTTCTGTGGGTTTTGACGTATAAAATTCTTAAAAATAAATTATTATATCAAGAAATGTTAAAAAAAAAAAATTAATTACTAAAATTACTTAAACAAAATTGTTTTGGGATCCAAACTAAGTATATTATTTGATTCCGTAAGAAAGATACATTTTTAGAAAAAAAAAATTTAAATCGTTAGAGCCGTATGAAGAAAACATTTTTTTATTTATAAAAATCTTCAAATCAAAATTTCAAAAAAATACTAACACGATTTCGAAAAATCGATTTTCGAAATAAGTTCTTTTTAAAAATCCAAACAGTTTTTTTTGAAAATTTTAATATAAAATAATTTTAAAATTATTAAGAACCTTTTGTATAAAAACTGACATTGAGATCCGTGCAGGAAATCGGAAAAAAGAAAGGCCCTACTGCTATTAGCCAATGACAAATTTTTAATTATAATCCAGTTAAATTGTATTTTTCCAGGAAAGTTTTGGGGTAGTTTTAATTTCAGTCATACTTTATGTTTTTGGGGGTGCTTCCTTTCCATTAATTTATACTTTTACATAATTATTTATCTTTGAACTTTTGTTTTCTTCATATTATGTCTTGTTTACTTTGTTTACCCGTTTGTAAACCTACACACACGGAGAATAAATAACGAACCTTTGCAATAGAATATTCCCATTTTGCTTATAAAATTTTTAAATATGAATTACATTTTGTAATCTGAACCAAAACAATTTCATACATAAAATGATTAAAAACACATCAAAGAAAACTAAGTTCAGTTCGAACGTACAGCAGATTTGCTGATTTTTTCTAACACATATGTACATACTCAACTGAATTTTCGTAACTAAAAGTCACGTAACTGAAAGTCATCTAACTTTTAGTGACATTTGGTCAATCAGAGCCTCTCAACTGAACTGAACTGAATGTTCCTGAACCCGGCCATTGCACTTAATTCAATTCGATTTCTAATTTTATATTGATTGTTTGTTCAGTGCTCCTTCGTCTTTTCCATTTTCATGTACAGAGATTCTTTTAGTAGCCGAACTGTATGAATGCAAAATGCTTCACATTGGTCGATTAATTTTATCATAGGTAAATCGGCAATCAATACCTAACTTTCATCCCATTATCCTTAACTTTCCAAACGAAAAAAAATGATGTACATATGTTAAAAAATAGAAATCTCTTCGAAAAACTATAGGTCCTTGGGGATTCTCCTTCTAATCCTCTTTTGTGTTACCGACTATTGGCATATTTTTATTTTTATTTTGTTCTCAGTCAAATTATTAGATTAACATCATATTTTTACGTTTAGATGGCGGCGGTGTCGATGGCGCCCGCCATCATCTTCCGGTTCGTGGTTTACAAGGATACTAATCACACTTTGCTTCTTCCTTAAATTTTGAAATAATGTAATTTACATTACTTTTAATTCCAAAACTCATAAGGAATGTAGACAAAATGTGTTAAAAATTCCTTTAATATCCTCTGCGGCGGCGCCACACATCCTAATTGCTGCCGAAATAAAAAAAAAAGAATCCTCGATGTTATTATTTAACCTAAACCAATGTGTGGGTGTATTATGCTCATATTTTACCTTACAATTTTTTTCTAAATTAGAGAGAAAAAACCTAAGACCCAATTAAATTCAACGATGACACCACCTGTAAATCGTTTCACCTCGGAAGTATTATGTGTTCCGTTCCCTGACTTTGCCAGTACCACCATCGCCACAAAATAACATCATTTTCCATTGGATGTCATAAATTTCAAATGCAACACTTTGAACGATAAATCGCAGCTAAATGCCACTAATTCGTGTCGGATCAGCGTCATCATCATCACCGCATAGACAAAAAACAGAAAACAAACATCACTTTAGGGTTCTGGAGTGAGCTCTCTAATTAATTTATGATTTTCCTCACGGCATTAATCTTGATGATATTCCAACCTTATGTATCAGCATCCCGTTTAGGGCCGATTAAAATGTCACATCTGTTTGGGTGTTTGTGGTGATCATAGAGAAACAAAAAACATGAAAGATTGAAGAAAAATAAAAACAAAAATTCCATCTAGGCATCAGAGTTAGCGCCGTTTGCAGGGTCCCTATGTTACAGTGGACTGGTATGTTTTAAAATTGGACTTATATCAACAAATAGAAAGGCAGTGACAAAATTGTTGTGTTTCAGCCGCCATTTTTAAAAATAGGCATTTTAATCTCGAGAACAACTCATTGCAACTAACTGCTTAATGGATAGAGTTATTTTTAGCAAAAATAAAATTGCTTTCCGAACGTTTAACTTGTATGAAATTAATTTTATTTATTATTTTATCCTAGTTTTGATATCTGTTGATCCACTGTAATCTGCCAGAGTTAGAAATTATAGTTGTTGTTGTCAAAGAAAGTGTCATAGAGATGATTATGAATCGTGTTCTTGTGACATATGGAACATGCCCAGATGGAGATTCGAATGTCAATTATTGGGCAGCGTATCGTAGAGCAAAGCAACATCTTTCCATATGGTCTAAGACTATAAGTTCAGTTGTTATGTTTTTTTCTTTTGAACAATTTTGAATAATAGATGAACATAAATAAAATGAAATAAAACGTTTAATGTGACAGGTAAATAATATTTAAGCAGATTTTAACGATTTTTTGAATGGCTAGAATTTTATTTCAAAACTTAATAAAAAAAAATGTTTGGCAGAAGGGTTAATTGCTTTTATTATATCAAGTTTGTGGTGTTTGTAGTTTTAAAGAGTGGGATGTTAGAATGGTTGATTTTAGTTAATTAAGGTGGAAACAACGTGATAAAATTTTAAACTTAAATAAAAATGTTATTTAATAGCTATTTCCGGTTTTAAATAATTTGCCTAATAAATGTCATTATATGCAGTCACAGGGCGATCAAGAAAGAGGGAATAGAATTAAAAAATATGCGTTTCTTTAAATTTTAATTAGAAAAAATATATTTTTTGTTTCGATTTTTTTCAAAATTTTAATTAGAAAAAATATATTTTTTGTTTCGATTTTTTTCAAAACTTTTTTTTGAAAAAAATTTAAGAAAGAATATTTTTAAATTGATAAGTAAGATAAGGCCCTTGAGTTCGAAAATTAGAAACATTATATATTCCATTAAAATAATAAGTCAAAAACTTTATATGGGAGGAACTTGATTTTGAATGAGCTATTTACAAACAAAAAAAAAAAACAACCTTGAAAAGTGCAAAATAACAACATCTATACCAAATTTCATACCAATCTGTCAAATAATTTAGGCTATGGCTCAGAATACAGCACAGACGCACATATCCCAACAAAAGAAAACTATTTTTTTGAAAATCTTCATTATCATTGTGTTAGATAGTTTTAATTTAACATTATAACACCAAATTCAGTGCTAGTGCTTGATGTTTTCTTTTATAATCTTTTTGTCATGGTTTTTTTTCTCCCACGAAAGAACAAATTTATGACAAAGAGAAAAATAAAATGTCTATAGGATTCGAACCTCGAACCTCGGTCGGTATAGTCGAATCCTCTAAGATTTTTAAGATGTTTCATATCTTCGGTCAGAATTGCCGCTTGGGATTACCACTCAGTACATGAGCACCTTGCCGTTCTATCTCTTCCTCTTGCCACTCACTGCTTGAACGCAACGGGCCTTTTAGCACGATACTAGTTATTTCGGGATATAAATCGGTTTAATTCTTCTGTTTAACTTTACACGGGATCAGAGCTTTAAGAGACTGCAGTTAATTGATAATGCAGTAAGTGCAGTCAATTCAGTCAATTCAGTCGCTGTTTATTATTCAACTTTGATTTTAACTGCAAGGTACTACTGCTACTAAGTCCTTTAACTAAAAAATGAACAGTTAGCAGTAAGACATAAAATACTGACTGTACAGCTAATAAAAGCAGTTAATTGACTAAAAGTTAATTAACTGCAGATTTTAGTCTTTTAGTCAGTAGAAAGTTTTTTGTACTGTTCTTTTTTTGTATTCTTTTGACTTAAAGTTACTTTCAGAGCTCTATATCCCTACAAGATAGTGTTATGGAAGGGTGGCAGTACGCCTGACTAAAATTGTAAACATAACAGTACAAAAACTTTCTACTGACTAGATACATTTAAAAACACTAAAAGCCGTTTGCTGAAACGAAATGTGACATGTGGCAGTTTACGCGGAAAAAAGTATAACACAAACGTTAATGTTCAGTTCAGCTAAAATCATTTAAGTTTCGAACTAGCCAATGGCCCTTCGATCGCCTTCCTTTCAGAAAACAACCACCTAATTCTACTCAAATATGAATTTTTGGACGCCTGTGAGGCTCTTCCAATGATCAAACTGCATTTCGGCCGAACATAATTATTGCCATAAAAGCATGTTAATAATATCCCGAGCAAATGATTTAAAAGGCCTTTGCGAAACAATTTCTGAACTGTAAACCACAATCAGTAACTAGACCAGTGCCAATTCAGTTTTCAGAGGGCAAAACTTAAAAAAATTATAAGCAGAATTTCGGATAAATTGTATATGAAAGGGGAAACATAAATTGCCCACCAATAGATTGGTGGAAAGGGGGTGGGCGGGCGCAAAAGTGTTGAAGGTGTCAAGATCGTGTTTTTAGAATTACTATCTAAAGTAAAAGTTGAATGCAGGAGCTGTAGGTGACTTTTGTTTACATAGTTTTTCTATATAACGTCAAAAATATTATGAAAAATGCAAAAAAATATTTATTTGTTTTTATTTTTATCTGTTTCAAAATTAGTTAGATTTTGATGAAACTACAATTGCTAAGCAACTGTATTCAAAAAGTTGTTCGGCTTAACACATGAGCAAATAATCAATACTACCAGCAAAACAGTATGCAAGAAGTTGCATACTGTCAAAACAATATGCAAGTTCAAATAAAAATTATAAAACGCCCTGCAGAGAGAAAAGTGAGAGTTTTAAAGATAGCTGCTGAATTATCAACTGCAACAAATAGCAAAAGCTTTTGGGAGTTTTATATAATAAAGGCACTCAAAGACCTAGATTTTATTCGTGGAATTCATGTGTCTGCTCCATAAACTAGCTGATTATTTTAAGCTTCTTCTAAGCTTCCAATTTCCATTTGTTGTTCTCATTACCATCGTATTTTTGCTGTTCATATTTTCTCTTTACATAACTTTTCACTTTAACCATTAAAATTGTTCACGAATTATATAACACTACTTGTTAACAGCATTTTCAATCAACCAAGTTGCATGCAACTTCACATAGACCAAGAACTACTAAACAGCCGTCAAGGAAAAATCAACATCAACATTGTTTCACTATCCGAGAAAATGTTGAGAAATATAATATCCTATTATACTATTTTTCTTCTACCATCAAATCGTACACTTTCCTGGAAATTAATTAAAACATATGCTCATCACTCAGGGCCATAAATCTGCCACCACAATTATCACATTTAATTCGACTATGCAACTGCAGCAGCATTTTATTTTGTATCCAAAAAGGGGTAATCCACAGGCAAAAACACATATACATGATTATGCTCCGATCCCAAAACAGGGCAAAATAATCCTAATTAGTGTATCACTTTCCAGATTCAGAGAACTTCCTCCGACTTCCATTTCAGTTTTTTTGTTTTTGGTTTCTTTGAGCTCGACAAGTACGATCAGATGCGACATCATTTGATTTGATTCACGCAATCAACTGACTTTTCACTTAGGCAAAAAACAAAAAGTCACACTTTGTTTCATTTTGAAACTTAAATAGAAAATTCAGAAATAGTTTTGCATTTGGTTTTTTGCAGTGTGGATGGATGGATAGATTCTCCCCGAACCCTGCCCAAGAAAATTCCACAGTTTTTCCTTCTTTGCTGCTGCCATCAAGTTGACAAGGTTGAATAATTGCTAAAATTAATTGCTCGGCGCATCGCGCACTTGAGAGGAATTTAATTGAGTAGGCTCATCCACTTATTGAATTTGCTTGGTTCTTCCAAAGACCCAACGAGGATCGAACGACCGACGCAGACACACGAAATGCAAGATCTTTGCACCTTTCGTAGCGTGTAACTGGTAATTATAGACGAACCGTATAGCCTTCCCCGAAACAATTCAATTTAAATGGAGCAAAACAGTGTCAAAATAATTAATACGTCCTCATTATAAATCATCACATTTCAGTGTTTGTCACCAAACACTCATAAATCTCGTCGCTAGGTCGTCCCTTATTTGGTTTTGTGAACGATCACTTCCATTCGACTCTTTCCCCGGGGATAGGCTCCCTCGGTTATTGTTGCTCTGATCGCTGCCTCTCTAAGTGTGTCTCTTTAGCCAACACGATTCATGGAATGGAAATTTAAATAAATGACGAAGGATACAGCCACAACCATCGGATCGAAGGAAAAATGGAAATGTCAGAAAAAGTACTGCGACTCGCCCATTTGTGGTTTATGCGTTTGTGGCATTCCTGGACTATTTAATTACATGCAGTTCCGTAATCGTGATGGACTTCTTTGATACGCCTACCCTCTCTGGATGCATTTACATATTTCATTTTTTTCTGTTCTTTTTGAACTGAAGTAGATAATAAATGAGTATTCTCACACTCTACGCTAAGTAATGCTTTGGTGTTCGCTTTGACTGCAAAGAAAAAAATTAAAATTGGCCTGATATGACCCTTTTGTGGATTTATTTGTATAGAGTCGCAACCTTTGACAAATTTGACCGAAATACGATACTAACAATGATTAAATAGGTCAATTATGCCTGTTCAAACAAACATTTCAATTTGGTGATGTTGTCATGTTGTAAGTAAAGTGGAAAATTCTGCATAGAAACAAAAAAGGTTGCAGCTCATTTTTGTTGGAAAATTGATACTTAAGAAATAAAACAAAGTATGCAAAGTATGTTCTCTAAACCTGATTTAATTGTTAAGTATAATTTTTTTGTGTAGTGAGTATTATTTGGAAAATGATGTGTTTCTTAAATATTGTGGTGTTTTTTTGGTTTTTGCTAAAATTGAATGTATGCATACAAACTGCGCTCAGTTTTTGACACAAAACAGTTTTTAAGTTTTGTCACTAATTTTGAAACTACAAAACTTATGGTAATTTTTGAATTATCTTTATAAACAACAAAAATGTCTGCCATATTATGATAGTAACCTGAAAACTGAATGAACTTAACTTTTGTACTAATTTCTCTAAGCCGATTTTTTTTCAGCACTTTGTAGTTATCATTTTTTTCAATTTATTCGTAAAACACGAACAAAAAACAAGCTGAGAAATCTTATCTTTTTACTTGCTCCATTGGTTTCGTGTCAAAACAAAATTCGAGGTTTTAATCAAAACCAAAATTATGATGATGGAGAAGTCTAAAAAAAGTTTTCGTCGGTCTGTGGGTCCATTTGTACAGAGAACCTTAGGGTTGCTTGAATTTTGGTACAGATTACTTTTTTGTAAAGTCCAAGGTTGTTTTTTTTTGTGTGTTTCGAATATCTCGATTAGAACAAATACCTCCCACATAACGGTTTGGAATTACTCTATTTTTTTTTCAGAAACGGCTCTAACGATCTCGATTAACTTGGTTTTATATGTTCTGTAACAGATGATTATAACAATACATACTACATTTTTAGTTGTTCTCAACAAAATCGGATAACGAAACACGCTTTTCAAGACATTGACATAATTTTTAGTTATCTCCATTATATTACTGGCTCAAGCGATTTCGTTCAAAATTTGTCAGCAGGTTTTTCATGTCATTTTAAAAAGTTTTGTGTATAGTTTTTCAAAAAAATATGTGTTGAGAAACAAAAAATTAAAAAAATGATTTTTACCATATTTTTTTTTTTTTTTTTTTTTCTATAATATAACTGAATTTTCCAATTCCTAACAAAATGTATTTTTACTTTGAACTGGAAGAGCAAGTTCGTGCGATCAAGTAGTAAATTTTTGTTATTTTAGAATTAGAACAAAAAAATTGCATCAAAATAGTAAACTGGCCAATTAGTCACTACACAACAGGCCAACACTCTTTTTGGTGCCGAAGACTTAAAACCTGAGCGAAAGTCTTTTTGTAACAGTTTCGTATATACAGTAAAGGGGATTCCCATGAAGAAACTGCACTATCTAATAAAACATGAATTGCACTTATTGGAAACTTAACAGTGTTTTTTTTTTATAATTTAATTCACAACCATCTGCTAGATCATCGCATATTAAAATGGTTTTGTTTTCAGCTATTTTCATAAGCTCGCAACGTTAAAAATCCTATGTTTTTGAGAAAAAATTCCAAATTAATTTCAAATTTAGATTTCTTAAGGAAAAATAATGGGATTAATTAAATTCTAATAAAATTTCAAAGAAAAGAACAGAAAAACTATTTTTTCATGCATTCAGACCAAAATATGTTGAAAAAAAGAGCTGATAGAACAATTTTTAGACCGGATTCGGAATCATTACACCTAATTCCATATTATACATAATGTACATTCGGCAGCAATTTTTTTAATAGTTTTGTCGGTTACATTCAGAAAAATGCATTGTTTGCAGGATCGTCAACATGCTTACAAACAAACATGCATTGGAATCGTTTCAAAAGATGTTGTTATCGAGCGACAAAAAAAAATTCATGTCGCTTGATTATTCCTGTCCCCTTTCGACCAGTAGCAGAGTCATTTATTGCATTGAAATAAAAATTAGTTGATAACACCCCCAGGGGGCGTGTCTTTTATGAAATTGTTTACCCTTTATTTTTGATACATAATCAGTCACCCATATAATTCTGTTACATTAAATTTCATACAATTGTATTGGAAACATAATTCATTTACAAAACAAAAGGTTAATTTAACACATGGCTCCTTAAGTAAGAACTATAAAATTTCAGTAATAAACACATTATTGACGGTTTCCTATTTATTTTTTCAAGGTATCAAAAATTTGAACTTTGATTAAAAAAATCGACTCAGATACAATTATTTGTGATTTTGAACACCCTGTATCTCAAAAATTAATTACAGTTGTAACTTGAAATTTTTTGTTTTTTTTTTTGTTGTATTTCATAATGATCCGTGAAAAAATAATGCTTCTAGCGTATCTAGTTTTAAAGATGAACGAGGGATCAAAATATCTCTGATTTATTCTTGAAAATAACATGTTTTTGCAAAAAATTCCTAGCAAAAATTAAAAAACAAAAGTAATATGTCCATCTAATAAAATATAAAATGGCTTTTTAAATTTTTTTTTGTCTAAATAAGTTTTTCTCTAAGACCAACAAAAAATGCGCAAATCGCACTTTTCATTTTTATCTTTGATCCGCCAATTTGTGGCAGCCATCTTGAATTTTTAATGAATTTGAGATGAACAAGCAATAGAGTGTCTTATAAATATCATTAAGTTTGCTTTAAAAACACAGAAATTGATAAAATAATAGATAAATATAGTCCTACTACTACATAATTCATGACATCTCTTATGGAAAATACTATTATCTTAAAAATGAGCATTAATACTTTTTTTCAAAAACGTTACCAATACATTTTTTCATCACCTTCTTCTACCTTTTTCACCAACTTAAGGTAAACCGATTTTAATAAAATTTGTTTTATTTGTAAGATCCCTACTACAATTTTTAGTTTTTAGTGGTCAAATTTTCAAAATATTGAATCTTCCTTATAAAAATCTCAATATTTTGTAAGGAGTAGTGTTTTTTTTGTTTGTTTATGTTTTGTCTCAATACAAAATGTTTAATATTTTATTTATTTCTCTGTTCTTACGCGGAATTGATTGGTAGGCTCCTTTTTTAGACCCATTTTGATTTTTTACAGTGGCAACCCTGATTGGGCTTTCCAGGCATTTTATGTACTTAAAAGATGTTTTTTTCAAAGATTAATAGAAAAACGGAGACATACGAAATTTAATATAAAATTAAGAGTATTTTCCGCTGAAATTTTGAGAATATTGAGAGCAGGGGTTTAGTCAAAACAATTTTTTGGAAATGGATTTTACCTTACAGCTCAGTCCTCAGAAACACTCGTATAATAAAATATATAATACGACAATTTAACTATACTCTGTCCAACAAATATTGTCAGTACACATTTTATGGGAAAGCTTTTTTCAACCGATAAACTTATGTCATACGCTGCAACCAAACTGTCCTATTTTCTCTAATATAACAATCTTTATTGGACAGACTATATTAATATTAATGTAACCTTGGTAAACGTGGTAAACTTGGTAAATGTCAAAATTTGTATGGAAATAACAGTTCGTGTACCAGATTTTGTACTTTACCACGCTTACCAAGAAATTTCCAGGTTGCATGAATACCTCTACTGTGCCTGTGCCGTTAATTTAATTGTGTATCCGCATGTGATCGGATAAGAAGTCAAGTGAGGGGCTATTCTAGAAAACCATTACATTTATTGTCAATTTCAAGCTTAAACAAAATAATATGTGTTATAAAAAATGAATATGCACTTCTATACTGAAACTCCTATAATATACATAATTAGAGCCTAAACACAACGTATTTCATCGTTAAATTGTTCAAAATGATCACACCTTTAAACGTGCACAGAAATCTGCTGCCAGGAAGTAGACCGCAATTAATGGTTATTCGTTTCAGCATATTATGCTTTAAATAAAAACGAAATAAATCACATTTGAGTTTTTGAACAACACGATAAACGGCTCATCCACTAAAGTGCAGGAAAACACTATATATGCTATGCAGTCGATCCTCAATGTTGGTTTTATTTTTCATTTATTTGTTTTCTGTATTCCACACGCTTTTCATTTACATTTAGCAGTGCTGTGCTGCGCCAACAGGCAAGCAAAGTGTGTGACAGTTTTCGAAATCAGTTTTGTTTTTTTTGTTTTTGGTGTTGCTGTTGAAGATACTGTGCATGGCTCATGACTTGACATGGCACTCAGACTTTTAAAGGAGCAATATGCGAAGCGCTGCATCCAATGTCGTCGCTAGTTCCAAATAATTCAAGCAAATTTCTCAGAACTCAACGAGAAGGCGTCACTCATATGGAAGCCCCATAAATTACAACCAATTATCAAATTAGAAAATTACAAAGCGTGTTTAACATGACTCTGTCTTTCCTTTTGAACTGAATTGCGTGGAGAAGAAATTAGGCGCATAAATTTAATCGGTCCTGCGATGGTATAATAGAGGGTTAATCTTGATCACAGTTTATAAGAAATTTATATTAAATCGTCTCACAAAACTATGAAATAAAACGAATATCTGATCATAATGCAGTTATTATTAATTTTTTATTATTATTAATTATTATTATTATTATTACTATTATTATTATTATTAATATTTTTTTGTTATTATTGACGAAATATTGTTAGAAATAAATATTAATTATTAAATTGGTTTTAAAGTCTACAAAAGCTTTAGTTTTTATTTAAAAATTATCTGATAGCAGAAAACTGGCAAGTTTAATTTTTTTTTGTAATTTATTTGATACACTTATTCGTAAGATTTTTATTTTTTTGATTTAAATTAAAGGATATTTAGAAAATTCCAATTTCCATCTCAAAATTTTCAGAAAACAAAAATTTTTTTGTTAACTTTTTGATTGAAAATTAGGCAATTTCTTAACCGACTTCCAAAAAGGAGGAGGTCATCAATTCTACTGTATGTTTTTTGTGTTTGTTAGCTCAGAACTTTTGACTGGGTGAATCGATTTTAATTTTAAATTATTTTTGACTATAGCATCTATCAAAAGTCTTAAATTTGAAGTCGGTTGTTCTTCTTTTAAAAGGTTTTATTCAATATAAATTCGCCAAACACAGAAAATTTTATGTTAAGCTGAAAAAAAAAATTTGTAAGCAAAAAATATATCAATGTATGTTAAAATTAAGTTTCATCAAAATCAGTTACACATGTATTTTTGAAAAAAGATAAAAATAAAAATAAAAAAAAATAATTTTTAGTATTTTTCACAATATTTTTGAGGTTACATAGAAAACTTATTTCAACAAATTTGTAAATCTTTTTACCACCTACAAAACTCCTTCATAAAACTTTTTTCGCTACGAGGTCACTTTAGATAAAAATCGTAAAATACACGATTTTCGACACCCACCCCACTTTTTCGCCCACCCACCCCTGAATCCTAAATTTTTCCACCGCCCTTATCCTACTAATAATTGTGTCTGCTTTTGTCCTCTGAAAACCGTATTGGCAAAGGTGTATAATACGACAGGGAAAAGACCTAATGCTGAAGAATCAGCACAAATATATAAACTAGGGTGAACTCGTCTGACTTATTGGTCAGTGATAGAAAGAAATTTAATAGAAATAAATGTTACTCATACGCCACAGTGACCAGATAATTAAACTTCAAATAATTATGAAAAATATCTATGGCTGACCAAATTATGAAACCAATTAGAATGTTTAATCCTTTACTGACGTTATAAATTATACTGGTATTTTTTTAAACATGATGAGGTGCTTTGTCTCATCGAGTTCCACGCTAAAATTGTTTTTTGTGTAACATAGTGTTGCCGCTCAATATCTTTGCGTAGTTATTTTTTATAAATAAATTATTGAATTAATTTTTTTGATGGCAACCCTGACTGGATATGAGGAAACAACCTTAAAAAGTTCATCAAACTATTGTAATGGAAAAAACTAAACGTGGAAATCAAAAGTCAATGCAAGGCTGAAATATTATAATACATATGGGTGATTCTCAGATAAATAGATGTACTATTTCCAATTGTAAAACTGGAACATATCTTTTTTCGATTTTCGCAATTATCCTGTTACTTTCTTATGAAAAAGCACCCTTCAAACTTACCTTTCAAGTTGATCAACTACAATACTTAATTTTTGGTTTTGGAGTGGAAACAACGAAATTTTTTTGCCAAAGTTGTATCCGAATTGCCAGGGTTGTGACATTTTCGTAATTGTGGCTCATTGCAAAACACTCTTTTAAGTTACAAATTTTTCCGAAAGGTTTAAAGGTTATGTACGAAAAACCTACGAGAAAATGATTTCATGCGCAAAATAAAATGTGTAACCTAAAAGTCCTCAGTTTTTGGAACACCCCTGTCTTTCTATTCAAGTTGCTCTAGAAAACGCAGCTTTTTTTTCGGGGACGCGACTGACTATGTCAACGTATAGGTTATAGTAAATGATCAAACTTTGCGTATATTGTATCTCAGGCTATTGACTGATACAGTGGTACCAGCATAACGTTTAAAACTAAATTATTTCATTTGAAACTCAGAATTCAATTCAAAATTGCGAGTTCAAACAAAATTTTAAACTGCATAGGAACCAGGAATATTGCAGCCGTAATGATGTCGTTAATGTGTATAATAAATTATTTCCTCTTCGATTTCTGTTTTTATCGTTTTTCATCGTTATTTTCTGGAAACAGAGGTGTAAGACAAGGTACGGTTATGACATTTTGGATATATTAACAAACCTGGACTTAAGACAAATAATTATTTGGTGGTATAATCCATCTACTCTATAAGAAAAACATAAATTCTAATTCATAATGTCGTTTCTTGTTAAATAAAAGCCTAAAATAAATATGACATCGCCAGAAGACACAAAAAGCACAGTTATCTGAGAATCGTTCATATAGAAAATAAATTGTCAAACAAAATTGCGGAAGTTGATGTGGTCAATATAATTGCCACGTGAAGAAGTGCCAATTTATCTATGACATAATTTTTTTTTGTGTTAGACCAATGCCAATATTTTTTTTGTAAAAAAAAAAAATTAATAGGAGGATATGGATGGTGGGAAAAATTTAAAAAAAAATGTTATATGAAAGGGGACAAATAAATTGCCCACCAACAGATTGGGGGAAAAGGGGTGGGTGATGAAAGAGTAGGCTGGGTGTCGAAAATCGTGTTTTTTTACAATTTCTATCTAAAGTAGACCTCGTAGTGAAAAAAGTTTAATATAAGAGTTGTACGTGCTAAAAAGATCTAAAACTTTTGTTCAGATAACACAGGCCGACAAAATAAAAAAAAGTAATTGGTGCCGGAAGTATAATATTTTTTACTTATGGATTTTTGTGTGGTGATTACGAATCCTAAAGTTATAATGCTCTAGCAGCTCTTGTTTTCGATATATTCTGATCACAATGTAGCAAAACCACGCTTTTTTGCTTTATTCAATATTGCATTACATGGCCGCGGACGATTGTAAATCTCTGTATCTCGAAAACTAGAGCTGATACAGAAAATCTAAGCACGGTTTTAAATTCACCATAATAGACTTACTCAAAATTAGGTCTTAAATCTCCGGCACCAAAAACAGTGTTGGCCTGTATAATTTTTCTATATAAACTCAAAAATTATGTGAATATATTGTGCCAAGAACGCATGTTTTTGTTTTTTAGTTTTATCTTTTTTTAAAAATTGTTAGATTTTGATGTATCTTGGTTTTAACTTCGGTACATTCATTACTATATTTTTTAATCATATAATTTTTTTTAGCTAAATATTTATTTTTGTGGTTTTGGCGAATTTATTTTGGAAAAATAGCCAAGTTTTTAATCAAAAAAGTTCACGAAAAAATGTTTGACTTTTGAAAATTTTGAGATGGATTCTTATTTAAGGCCTAGTTAGAAAACAACATAGTTATTGTAGAAAACATTGTCAAAAATTAAAAAAATATCAGTAACATCAGCCAGCGAAGAGTGGTCATAGAAACTAAATTAAACTTTTTGCAAAAGATTTGTACGCATTTAACTCGAATCAGAATTGTTGTACCATGCAAAGTTTTAGAAATATCGCATTTTGAACTTAATAAAACACTGTTTTTCTGATGTTTTGGGTAAGGAGAGATTTCATTTTCAGAATCAAAACCAAATTTTTGGCAAAACTTTCGATGCGCTGCAAATTTATGTCTGAATCTATATAACGTATCATCAATTACTCGGAATTTAAAAACATTGCAAAAAACATGTTTTTGTTACTGAAAATCGGTATCAGTTTTTTGTAAATAAATCGAACATGTGAAATTGCTATAATTTAAGCCTATAAACTTGGTGGTACCACACACAGGTTGTTTTTGTTTTATTCCACCAATATCCCGTTTTTAATATATTAAGAAGGTAATATCTCAGAGCCTTGATACATTAAATATGGACACGTTATGCAATCTGTTTTACCTACTTATTCAATAGAATCAATTGGAAAAAAGCTAAAACTAAACATGTTTTTAAAAATATGGAAATGCTCTAAATAAAAATATACCTACTATTAAAAAATCGGTATCTATCAATTACTAATTTTATTGTTTTTATTCTTAAACCAAAAAATTAACATCTCTAACGAAACCCATCTGCGTCACACTCCTTGAACAGATTTGTTTAATTTTGTCTAATGTACATACTCTTATGTCAAAGAAAAATAAAATTAAAAAAGGAAAATACTTAAATTAAATTTTAATTAATTTAAATGAATCTTACAAGTCAAATATAAATTCAAATAAACAAAACAAAAAAATACCACGCGTTTACGAAAGAACAAAATTTCAACAATCTTCAACGATAGATACAAATCATTACAAGTCACACATAGCTAATATGCTATTTTCGAAACCACACAAAATTAATTACAATTTAATAATAAATTAGGAGCTCGGCTAAATACATTGCATTAATTTATTTGTTATGTTTAATGTTCTCGTTAAAAGCAATGAATTTTTTTAGAAATAAAAACAAAACCCCTCTCAATGAAAAAAAAACTTACAAAATAAAATGTCTGCAAATAAGAATGGCAATTTGGAACAACCCACTTCGAAGCGTGTGGTGTGAATTCTTCGGGCAATTACCACGCCCTCAAAACATATCATAGGCTGTTCAAAAATCACACACATGTTAAAAATAAATAATATTCTTCACAATTCTCGTCGTGTTGTTGTTGCATTTGAGGGAAGATCTAAATCATGGTCTTTGAAAACACACAGCATCTCATCTCATTCGATGATTTTTGAAATTCAAGTATTTGGTTTTGGTGGGTTCAGTTTTTTAAAGATCATTGCGGATGCATGTCGTTGGCGGATCCGATCATCTCAGTGTCAAGTGTTTTTACAAGATTTTTTTGTGATTTAAATAATTTTAATAAAAATGGAAACGAATTCGGTGCGACGTTTCCCAAATAGTTTTTCAATTGAGAATATTTTATCAAAGCCAGATAAGCGATTAGAAGAATGTGATCGTGTGAGTGAGAATCATAATGAAGTGAATAGCCAGATTGTGAGGAACTTTAATATTAATGGAATACCCTCGCCGCCAATTCCTGATAATATTCCTGCCATTTTAAGCCCAGCATCAAGTTTTACTGAAGAAAACGCAGACGAATGTAGTGAAGCTACATCGGAGGATAGTAATAGTAAGTTCAAAAATGATGGTGTAGTAGAATTTTCAATCTGACTTAAGAGCATAATTCGTTTACAATGATTTTAAGCGCTTTGTTTTCATTAAATTAGTTTCTTACAATACAAACACCCAAATTCCTTGACTTATTTATTCATGTAATTTTTTTTTTTTTGAATACAAAATTTTCGTACTTGTTGGGTTTGGAGACTTTATATCCTCCATGGAAAATAATCTCTCAATAAATACTAACAATTAGTCAATTTGTATATCAAACAATTAAAATACCATCGTCCATAGCAATACTTTTTAATCATTTTAATGATATTTTATTACAATACCAATTCCGCCTTTAATCCCTTACATTTCTGTACGAGCACAGTAACTTCTGATTATTTTCTGAACTATTTAAGATTTTAAGCCGATTTTAAATCAAATTTTTTGATTTCCATCACCAAACACAACATTGACAAAAATGCAAAAACTCGAGAAATGTTTGCGTTTTTTCCACAAATTGGCATTTTTAAGGGATAGTTTTTAGGTACAAATTTGTGGGGCTTACCCTTACAATTTTTTTTTTTAATTTGAGCCCAATTGCATTTTGATAGAGCCAACAGTTTCCAAGATACAGCTTTTCAAAATAAAGCAAAAAAACATGTATAACAGAGAGAGTAGTAGAAATAAACAGAAGGTACATAATTAAGAGACTCTAAATATTTCCCATAACATAAATCAAATTATAAGATAATAAGAATGGGCATTTTGGACATATCACTCACGATCAAAATCTGCTGCGGATTCTTAGCCTAGATACAAGATAATTGGTATTTTTCTTATTTTAATAATTTAATATGTGGTAAATATCTTTGAAAAAATCAAGATTTGTTGTTTCATTTCTCCTTTCCCGTTCTTAATTGGATAAGACCGTAATATTGATGAAATCTGCACAATATGCTGAAAAACAAAAATGCATTATATTTGTTTTTGATTTATGACATCATCGTGGTAAAACTGCAAAATATTTGTAGGACTAAACTACATCAATAAATAGCAAAATTATTCTTCGCCGCGGATAGTCCACACTCCATACAAATTTGCCCATTCTCCTTTGCCAAAATATAGGTTTTTACAAAAAAAAAAAACATTATTAAGTACCTTGGCTAAGAGGTAATGAATGAGCCTAATTCGAGCTTTCAAAGAATTTGATAAATCCACCCGTTTCATAACCCGGAAGAATGGGAAAGTCCAAACTGTTGCATAGAGCTATCTTAGGGCCCCTATTGTGGGCGCTATTGTAAAAATTAAAAAGGAAGAACCAACAAAGGCACAACATGAACAAATTACGAACAAAATTAATAAAAACTAAGGTTTTATTTTTATGTTTCTAGAGTGTATTGTTGCATTGTATTGTAACACAAGCTTGTAGGTATTGCAACGAGCTTCCTAGGCTCGAATTTGGCCTATTTTCTCTCAGCCAATAATGAATTTCTTTTAGCAAAAACTTCGAATTTAATGGGGTTATATGTTGCACTTAATGCCTCCATACTTTTACTTAACATCCTCTTATTCGATTTAAAACATGAAAGAAGTAGATTTAGCTACTGTTTGTAATTAAGTGAGACGCACGAAAAACGACGTAAGTATACATTTTATGACCCTTTTGTGCGAAAAGCATCATAAAATATAAATTTTATATCATTTCTCTTTCTACAGTATAAACGTAATCCTTTTTTTATTTTGCAATAGTTTTTTTCCCAGTTTCACAAAGGCTTTGAAAAATATCGTAAAAACTGAATGTTCGTAATAAAGTGAGACGGAGTGTTAGTCTATCCAAGTAAAAATATCAGGGTGTTTTTTTTGCGACTATTTCCTTTTACACTCCCCATTCAAAATTCCGTTGAAAATACCAAACACAAAATTCATTCAAAATAATTAAGTACTCGCCCTCGCCCTCAGCGTGTAAGGATTTTCCAGGTAAACTTGAATTCTTGTTTTTTTTCTAAGTTTAAAAAAGCAAAATAATCTGAATAAAATGATCTACAAAAATGTCCATTACGAGGTAATTGTTAATACCATGGGTGAGATAGTATCGGCCATACTTAGGTCAACTTTGTCATGAATTTTTTGTTGCTGTTGTATAAATAAAAAAAAAAAACAGAAAATGCGTGAACAACAAAGTGTTATTAAATTGAATTAATTAAATTCCTTACAAGATTATCTCTGTTATTGATACTTCTCTAAATAATAAGCTTTGATTTAAGTCTCACATGAAAATCGCAAACAAATATAATACTTACACCATACATTTCAAAATTCCGTAGTTTTTAGAATGTATTGTACACTTTCAAAAATCCCTTTTAACGGTATCTGCCACAGAATTGTTTTTTTTTTCATTTCTGGCCTGCTCCTAGACAAATTATGCAGTTACTCTAGAAGGTGTTTCTCTAGAAGAATTATAAGAGCATTGAATTTAAAAAAATATGCCTAAGGTCAAGAAAGTTGAAATTCCCCAAAGTTGAT
Organism: Meliscaeva auricollis; assembly: GCA_948107695.1. Classification (NCBI taxonomy): domain Eukaryota; kingdom Metazoa; phylum Arthropoda; class Insecta; order Diptera; family Syrphidae; genus Meliscaeva; species Meliscaeva auricollis. The sequence goes on along the minus strand of OX403618.1, from coordinate 72,146,141 downwards.
TTAAAATCAACACCAGCTATATGTACACTGTACAGTCGTATGCAATATTATTTTCACAATGATTTTTTCAGACAGCATCTCATAATCATCGTGCTATATTGGTTTGTTGATTTATTTATTAAAATTTCACATTTTTTTTTTAAATGCAAATACTAGGCGACTTTTTTTCTCTTTGAGAGAAAACGGTAAAATCTAATATAAAGTCGTCTCGTCAGTCCATACAAATTCCCCCTAAAAATTCGGTGGTTTGTGAGTCATTGGCAAATTTTCATCTTTCCTTCTTGCTTTCTTGGTGTTATGAAAGGCTTTTTTAGAAAACCTCAGCTTGGAATTCACTTTCTCTGAACATTTTCAGAAATTTTCTTTCGCAGTATTGTTTTCTCGATTCTTGTTAACATTTTAAAGACACCTACAATTTTTTTCAGATGGGTTACAGATAAAGAAACGCATAGTAAAAGAATGGCGTCTCTGCGTTTCGACCCATTTTCGGCCTATCAGTTCAGTTTTTTACACTGAATTTAAATTATTTTATAATTAATTATTGTTCGACTGCAGTGATATTTTTCTGTAAGTTTTTTTTTTTTTGTCGAACAACCATTCTGATCTCTGCAGCGATAGTAACTCTTGTTTATCTTTAAACCCTGATTCCCCTAGTTTTGGCCTGTTAAAAAAACTTTTTTGAACTTTAGATGACGCTCGCCTTCTCAGATAGACTACACACATCACTTAATGTTGACAGGACAAATCATCCCCTAACGAGACTGCCTCAAAAACCATTTTGGAAGCTTTTTTTGTTGTAACAATAATTGTGCCACTTTAATTTTTTTATATTTCACCGTTATATTTGAAATTTAAGGTTTATTTTGTGATTAGGTGTTGTGAATTTTTTTTTTACTAAGAAATGAAGATGAATCTCCATTTAATTTTAACAAAAAAAAAAAACATTTGGTGTTATATTAATCTAGGACACTGTGGCGTATGTGTAACATTTTCTTTTATTGAAAAAAACATTTCACGGTTAAAAACAATTTTTCATCCGCAGACCCAATAACGTAACAGGTGATTTTTGTTGACCGTTCACTGGCCTTTCCTTTGAAATCAAAAAAAATATCAAGACATTTATTAAATAAATTATTAAATAAAATTATTTCAACTGCATAAAATATTTCTTACGATTTCGGTTCATTATTCTAAAATGTAAATGAAGAAGGAAGTTCATGCTACAAAATTTAAAATATATATTACAGCTATAATACATTGCTCATTTCCCTAATATCCAACATGAACCAATTAGAAAAGTGTGTTTCTAAAATTAGATGAACCAATAGATTGTTAAATACAAATATAATCACTTACACACTTACAAATTTATACAAATACAAAAACAAATGCCGTCTTTTCTTTTAAAAACCCACAAATTAAATAACGATGTGTGACATTTTAACAAACGAATCGTCCGCTTTTCAAATTGGCGACATTTTTTGGCACTCGGGTCCAACTAATTGTTTCAATTAATTGACAAAGCAGAACAATTCTTATTAATTCGACAGCATTGCTGACAATTAGTCAGGTACGGCCGGCGGCGGTGGCAGTAGATTTATTGCCACTGATGGAACGACAATGGCGCGGATGCTTGCTGTCATTTAACGCCACACTACACACACCAATGTGTGTGAGTGTGTGGATTTGGTTTACGATTAAGAGCATTTCGCTCAAGAATCTTAATTTTGCGGCGGAACGTTTTTGGGTGTTGCTCTTGTCGAAGACGACAACGACAGCAACGACGTTAAATGCATCGACAGACGGCGGCATGTGGCTGCAATTAACATTTCTTAACGCGAGTGCATTTATTACGAAAAGGAATACGCCCAATTCGTGTCTCATTGAAGAGGCAAAATTCCGGAGGCGATAAGTTTTCATTTTCATTTTCATTTATTTTGCTACTATTTAAAAGTATTATATAGTAACATGATGGTGCTTAAAGAAGCAAATCGATTGAGACAAATTGCTTTTGAACTAAAATTAGAAATTATATCGGTTCATGCTTTGTTTGTATTTAAAGAAGAATTATTTCCTGTTACAATAGGTGACTCTAAATTTGTTTTTGTGGTAAGACTATCCAATCATTTGTTAGAACTTGAACTTTACAATTAAAAGTTTTAGGGGTTTTTAGCTTTTTTTGAATTTCGAAAAGAATACTTTTAAATTAAAAATATATATTTTGCCTATATTTTTAGATCTCAATGATGATCGTAAAAAACGTCCCCGCACTGCCTTCTCTGCATCACAAATTAAAGCATTGGAAACGGAATTTGAACGAGGAAAATACTTATCGGTGGCTAAGAGAACTGCATTGGCCAAACAGCTTCATCTGACAGAAACGCAGGTAAGAGTTTTAATCCATACACTAAGCTAGTTCCTATAGTTCAAAAATTGTAGGTTAATTATTAATTTAATATCGCTTACAGTCCAGGAAATTCCGCAGCTTCAACCAACAAGCTTCTCCAAAAAGCCCGGTTCCTAGCTAACTGACTCTAGCTACGCACATCAAGTTGGTTGAGGTCGATCTTTTGCGTTCCACTTTATATTCGATCTTCGTCTGAAACTTTTTTCATCGTCGTTGGATTCTGAGACTCGAAGGGCCTTGACCAGGCCGCCGTGAAGTTGCTGTATGTTGTTCTTGGTTGGGTATTCCCTCCAATCTCCATTTATTGGACCAAATCAATTAATTTTTCTCCAAAAAGTCGATAAAGAGGTGATTTTATTGCATTGAGTGTGAAAATTTGAACAATGGTTGATTTTTTTCCTCTGAAACCACAGTGATAGAGGTCAATCAGGTCGTTGGGAAAAGGATTTAGTCGCATGGTTGGCTGTCTCTAACGTTTAACGATTTAGAAAATTATTCTTCGGAGATATTCAGCACCAAATGAGCATCTACAACCGTTATTTCAATTCTCATCAAAGCAGGATTCTGGTTCTAGGATGATATCCTGCGTAGATTATTTCACCCATTGATAGAACTTTCAAAAATGACATATCAGCGCTTAATAGACTTGGCCACATACAATTTGTGCTCACTCTTCTTCTAACTGAGAAGTCATTTCTTCTCTCTTCTTCTTTAGACTTAGAGCTTGTAGACTGCTCTTTTACTGATCTGGTCTTCAGTCATATGCGCTTTTCGTTGCTGTATAAATTCTTTATCAGACGAGGGGGTTCGATTTGGTCGCTTAGTGAAACCCACCACTTCAAAGCTGAACTTCTTCCAGTTGGCCCGTTGGTTCCCTATTTGGTTCTCAGAAAAATTGATTGTTTTCGTGATTCTTCCTATTAAAGAGAAAAATAAGAATAGGATGAAAATAATACAAAAAAAAAAACATGATTATGGCACAAACTTACTGTGATTCCTTCCTTTTCAGATAAAAATATGGTTCCAAAATCGTCGCACCAAATGGAAACGCAAGTACACCGCAGACGTTGAAACTTTGGCATCACATTACTACGCCCAACTTGGCATCGGGGGGCTGGCACGTCCCATGGTTGTTGGTGATCGCTTATGGCTCTTCAGTCAAACTCCAACTGGTCCAGCTCCAATACAATCAATAATGCTTAATGGTGGTCCAACACCAATGGGCATGCCACCAAGTCAAAATCCTGCCCTACGTCCATTTCCACCATCATCACAGCCAATACCACCACCTTCAAATAGTGTGATGGAAAGTGCTAGAAATGCAATTCTATCCCGGGGTCAACCTTTAAACTTTGGTCTACCATTTTCGATGAATAAAACAATTCCATCACAATTTCCACCAGGATCCTCGGCATATAATATGTCAGCACGAGTCTCACCAATGGCCAATCATCATCATCATCATCAACAACAACAACTAGGCAACCCAAAGGCTCAGTCTTTCAATGATATTTCGAAATTTGATTTTCAAAGCAAAAGTCCATCAACCTATCGAAGTTCATCTGTGGAAACTGACGCCTACCTTCAACTCAAGTACAATTCCATACATAATTGTGAAGAGAGTGACACATCAAATGGTTTGGCCGAGCTAGAACGAGTTTTTGGCGATTCAAATGGAAGTTTCCTAGAACACAAGTCAAATAGTTGTGGTCCTGCATCGGGTAAAAAGGATACCGATTGTCGTGCTAGCCCACCCGATTCGGAATGTAGCGACATTGATTGTGAACAAATTGATGAAGATGAATCCTAATTAAAATTATATATTCACTGTTTTTTTTTTTTATTTATTTTTGTTTATTAAAATTGCAATTCAAATTGATTTTATTTTGTATAGTTATTCTTCATTATTTTTTTTTTACATATCACAGCCAGGTAGGCTAGAAAAAAAAACTTATTTAAAATATTAATTAAATTTAAAAAATTTAAATATACATAAATACATATAAACATTCAAATGGAATCATTTAACTATTTCAGTGAAGTTTATTGTTCTTGTGTTTTTATTTGTTTTTAAGAGCTTCAGTAGCTTTTGTCTTTAAATTATTAAAAATAGATTGTATTTATATTTTTCTAGTCAAAAATTAAAACAGCGAGATTCTCATTCATTTTTTTTTTTAATTAAAAATACAAAATAAAAATAATGTAGATAATTTTAATAATTTTTTTTTCGATTCGTATCAATTTAGCTTAATTTTTTATTTAATATGTAGTTTGGGTCTTCTGTGGCTTTTATATTTTTTTTTTGTTTTTGTTCTTATTTTTGTTTAAACTTAAATTTTTAATTAAAATCTATAAACAATTATTAATAAAATAGCTACAAGTCTTTTCAAAATTCTAATTATAATTCCATACATTTTTTTTTTTTTTTTGTTCTTGGTTGAGACTTTTTACTCTGGTATGCTCCATTTTTTTTAAATTTTAAATAAATTTGTACATAAAATTAAAATTAAAAAAAATATGAAATTATAAAATGTAAGCAAAATAAAATTATGTAAATAAATAAACCAAAATAATTGAGAAAATTAAAATTTAACTATTTTTTAAAAACCACTGAAGGGATTCATTTTTATGAGCATCGTCATTGGAAACCATTAAAATACAGTAGATGGAGCTTAGTAAACAAAAATTGCAAAATATTGATAGGAGTTCGCATGTACAAAAGGTTCTTATCAAGTCAACAGTTAGAACCATTTTTGGGTATTCTTAAAATGAACAAACAGATCCATGCTCGGAACCTTTATGGGAAAAAACCTTGACATTAATTGACATTTAAAAGCATCGTTCAGACCAAGTTGTTATTCTGTTGCTTTGCAGACTGCCATCTGACAGGATGTCGACACACTATATAACTGCCATGGCGACAGCTACATCCACTATTGACATCGAATTCTTCTAATGATTGTGGATTCTTGATTTGAGGCGGGCTAAGATATACTAGATTTGCTTCGCTTTTCGAAAAAATACAAAATCTATTTGAACACATATAAAAAAATATTGTGGGACGACTAGCTTACGAAGAACCAAGGCCTAGTGACTGACACTTTCAACCATTCATCTGTTCGTGTATTTAGCAAGAAGGGAGGGCACCTATAATTTTCTCGCGTTTTCAAACGGTTAACTGTGACAAGCAGTACTCTTGGAATTTTTGTCAATTCTTGGAAGAGGGGCAATAACCCTGAAAAAATTTAAACTAATAAGCTGGGAAATCGCAATAGATTAACAATATACCAAATCATGCTTGACTTTAAATTTTATAAAAACTCTGTTTAATGAGTAAATAGGTAAAACAGAACTGGGCAGAGCAGAAACGTCAGAAAAATATCGAACAGAAAAGAACAACAAATACATTTCAAAGTTTTCACAAATCGGTTTTGACTCAAAAGCAAGTGCAGAAAATTTTGTTCTGAACGGCAGACTCATTAAACACCAAAAAAGTCTGTTTGGAACAAACATTTTCTCATTTAACACCAAAAAGTTGTACTTTTCTGTTCTGAACAGTTCAGAACAGTCTCATTAAACAAAGTTAAGAATTACTTTAAATCAGCTTATTTTCAATGCTTCATACTAGTTTTATAAATTGATCAAATTTCGTTGCAGGTTGACAAAAATATTTCACCGGAAACATTTTTTTCGCACGAAATTTTAAAGGCTAGTTTCACCTGAATAAAATTTCACTTTCAATCAAACCGAAAAAATAATCAATTATTTTTGCTCTATTTTAAATTCCGGTTTCCATATACATAATCATAATCATCATTATATTAATAAGTAAGCACGAATTCTATTGCTACCTTTAAACTAACTTATCGGCAAACCATTTTAATAATTTTGGTCTTATTTGAAAGGTACAGGCAGCCTCTTTCTTCTACAATTCAATTTTTATATCATATATGTGTTACGGTTATCTGTGATTCTTCATTCAAATTTTGACCGCTTGGCGTAACTAGTTCTAATAAATCTATTAACTGACACTCGAAAATATAGTTTGTGGCCTTTTCTAATAGAAAAATAAACATTTTTGAAGGCTCTCTTGAAAGGCCTATATGTTTGTCTTTCCTCTCTGACTCATGGTCAAAAGATTGAATTAAACGTTTAATATTAACTCAGGGAGCATTCAAGTGATATCGCGGGTGCAACACAATCAGCCTAACCCCTTCAGATTATTGTACAAAATCACAAATGTCTGCTACTTGTGAACCATTTTTAATATTATTTGTACATATTTCGTAAGATTCCATATCAATCGAAAATTAAGCTATAAAAAATTTGAAAAAAAAACAAAAGAAAACAATGAGCTATTTATTTTTATAGCTATCGCGGGTGCAATATTTTTTTCAATTCAACTTTCCGCATGTGCCAGATTTAAGGTAATATACATAAGTTTAGCTTGGATATTTTCTAACTTCTACAAAATTTCAAATGTTTCAGCCTTGAATTATATTTGAAATGTTTCTTTTACTATCACTTTTCTATTCTGGATATTTACCACTACTTTGCTTTTGTCAAGTTCCATCACTGTGTCCTTAGCTCATTATTTGATATTCCAGTAAAGATTTCAGTATTAGCTTGTCAAGCCAGTCAATTGTTACCAAGATTCCTTAGTATTTTCAATTGAAAAATTTTCAAAACATAGCGCTGAAGAAAGTAACAACCCCCACTGAGAACTGAACTGCAAACGATTATGTTGGAATGCGTTGTTTAAAGTCATGCAGTTATATACTTTATTTTGGTAATCATTGAAGAGCTTGTATTAGCCTTTTTAACGAACAAAATTATGTTTTGAATTGTATACTCCTATAAAGTCACTCGGTAAAAAAAAAAAAAAAATGGTTCATACTCTATACTGTCTATTATTATTTTTCCCTTCCCTAAAACTTAACCAAAAATTGACTTTGATGCTTCAAAACAATACCATTTTCATTGCTATCATAAATATTGACGACTTAATATTACTTACAACAACGAAAAAAAAAAAAACTATTAACAAATTATTTTATTTTAAGCTCAAAGATTCTTTCAAGAGATCACTTCTAGAAAATTGAATCAAAAACATGATATGGAGAAAAAAAATGGAAGTCAATTCTATTGCGACAGCGAATGCCATTTACAACATAGTCAACAAAATAAACTGTGCTTTTAAAAATATATGTATCTACTACTTTACTGTGTAAAAAAAACAATTTAATAAACAAAAAAAACTATTTTCAATAGAAAAAAATTGTCTATTTTAGTTATATAATCGGTAGGAAGGAATTGTTGTTGTCTTTAAAATAATAATTAAAATAAAAAATAAAAAAAACTACCTCTTCTATTGTGTAGGATAACAAAACCATCACATTTTACAGCACTGGTCATTGTTAATTCGGAATAAATGTGAGATTAATAAAATTTGATATTTTTGTTCAATGTGGATACCAGTGAATTAAAAAAAAAAAAAAAACAAACTTAAACAATTAATCAACAAAAATCTGAGAAAAAAAAAACTTTGAAATAAAATCAACACACTTAGAACTAAGGAGATTGTTAGCTCCATGATAAATCATAACCTTTCCAATTGAGATTCGGGGCGAGAAATACTCGCCGTTTGTTGTAGTAAAATGATACTATACCGTGATACGCGGTACGTGGCACTCCACTCTGTTATAACAAAAAAAAAGTAAAATAGAAGCATGAGTCACTTGGGTTTTCCTACTCTGAATCTTTAAAACTTACCTTAAAATCATCCATGAGACCCAACAATTTGGTGGTTCTCTTATATTGCTCTTTGGTACTATATTGTATTCGAACTGGCCCATCCAGGCTTATTAGATTCCTACGCAATTCCTCATAAGTAACCATTGGACAGTCGTAAACATTCTTAATGAATGTTTTGTCATAGTTGTCCTGCATTCATCGACGAAAATAAATAAGAAAGAAATAATGAATATTTGAATAATAATACTCACCTTTTGTAGGTACGTTAAGTTCATTTTAGTAAATTCCACAAAATCTTCACTTAGTTTTATATGCTTCAAGTATTTATCGAAAAAGAGTCCACTGAAAATGAAGATTTAATAAATTTTAGAAATGGATTGAATGGAAAGGTCTTTCTTTTATTTAATTCTTACTTGGATACACCAACTTTGCCAAAAGTTCTAGTTCGAGAAATTTCTGGTCGAATGCAAACTCGATTCTTTCTTTGCTCTGGATGTCGGATCCAATCGTCCCAAAATCTGAAAGAAAATTAAACAATATAATGCATTATTCACTCAAACTAAGGGAACTAAAGGATACAAAAAAATAATTTTGGTTTGAAATTGTTTTAACAAAATCCGAATACATCATTCACACACAACACTTTCTAAAAAAAATCGAAGAAGGGTCTAGAATTTAATTTTTTTTAGGACCAGAATTAACTGTGTCTGCCATATAACCATTTTGGAAAAATATATTTTTCTCAAAAACTGCTTTCTTAACGATTTTGATTTAAAAACATATTTTTTTTGTAACCGATATTAAGGGTTCCTGCCATATAACCGTTATTTTATTTATAAATTTCTCGTATAAATTTCTCCAAGCTAAGTTTCAACTAGGGATCAATTATGTGGTTGGCTTTATTTTAGTACTCTATTTTTGATATAAAATTGATTCTATATCGTGGCCTGATCTTTTTTCCGAAAATTTTTTATAACTTTTAATGCACAAGTCTTTGAGGAAATAAGAAAAACTTGTTGAAAAAAAATTTAATAAAATTCGTTGAGCAATGCACGGGTTATACGTAGATAGGTAAAATGTATGCAAAAAAGTATAAAAAAGTATTTTTTAGATTCACTTTGGGTCGATGAACAAGAATAAGACATGAATTGAAGGAAGACCATTTCATCTTTTCCTTTTTTCATACTAAAACAAGGTCGTTTGAACTTCGAAAGGACAATATTGTACGTTGAAACGATTTTGAAGAATATGAAGGGGTCTGCCTTCACTTAATGTCTTATAACTTTCACATTTATCATGCAATTTTGGTGTTGTAAAGCTTTTTAGTTTTTTAAAATCGTTGTCTTATTCCTGAAACCTAAAAGTATTTTTATATTTTGTTTTTTTTTTTTCTTAATGGAACTATTGAAATCCAGTAGTTTTGAAAAAAGGTCGTAAAATTGTGATTTGTCAACTTCAAGCGAAACTATAATATTATTATAAGATTCAACAGTGCGATTCACTTGGTTAGACGCACTAGAATTACATTTTAGATCTTGATTTATTTTTCGTATTAGATGAGCAAATGAGAAAAAAAAATAGTCAACTAAAAGGTAAATTAGAACTGAATAGAACAAGTATAGCTTTAACCTTGATTAGACCCACATAACGGTAATTTTACGGCTTTTTTTCTAAGCCATGGAAATAGTTTTGGGGTCCAAAAAAGATTTATTAATAGAACGAGCGCCTTTATAAGAAATGTAAAATTGAACTTTATAAATACTATAACTTTCACTATTTTCAAAAAGTTGTTGTTTAAAAACATGTTTTCTAAACGTTAATTATGTCAGTGATTTTGGACCTCAGTGCCATCTAAGATTTATGTCTTTTCATTAGAAAAGACACCTTTTCTATTTATAAAGGATCCAAAGTTAGCATTTTATTCTAAATGAGAACATGCAAACTTATGGCATTTTTGACTGAATAGGATTTTTTTTTTTGTAATTTTGGGAACTTTATGCATGCAGCACGCAACACCTGATTTTCAGTTGATTGACTACAAAAAAATCTAAATAATTTGTTTTACTTTTGTTCGTTGATTGAAAAGAATAAGATTCTAATCTTTGAATTCAGTTTTAAGTCCTCTCTGCTGATAGATAACTATATTAACTGGTGGGTCTAATCAAATGAATCAAAAATATTGCTGATTTGTTGCATGTTATGTGGGTTTCACCGCTCTTAAACTATGTTTGTTTTAGCTTAGGTTAAGGTGGCTGTCAGGAAAACTACTGACACACCTAGGCCAATAATAGGCCAATTGTGATACCACATAAAAAAGTAAAGGAAGTTCCTTTAATTAAACCAGTTGGAGCTTTTAATAAACCGATGGAGACTGTGAATGTCAGTCTTAGTGAAGTCGCTTATATCTTCAAAGAAATATTCACCTAAGTGAATTTTGCGTCGTTGGGATAGAGCGGGGCATGAACAGAGAAGGTGTTGGATTGTTTCCTCCTCCTCCTCGTCCATGCAACTTCTGCAGAAATCGTTAGAGAAGACCCCTAGTCTTCTGGCGTGTATACCTATCATGCAGTGTCCAGTGATGACACCTATTGTGGAGCTAATATGCAGTCTGCTTAGAGACAACAAGCACTTAGATCGCTTCGGATCTAGTACTGGCCAGATCTGTTTGGTCTTTATACAAGTAGAGATATTGGTCCATCTGTTGTTTGTCATCGTAATAGCATACTGTTTTAGCATAAGTTTACATGTAGCGATAGGTATTCCAATATTCACCTTGTTAGGTAAAATTGGACTTACTGTTCCTTTTCTGGCTAGTTCGTCGGCTATGCAGTTACCTGGAATGTCTCTGTGCCCCGGCACCCAGAAAAGGTGAATGTTGAACTGTTCTGACATCTCTAAGAGAGACGAACGACAGTTTCGGGCAGTTACAGAGTTTGTGGCAGCTGAACCGAGCGATTTGAGGGCTGCTTGACTATCTGAGAAGATACGAATATTCAACGTGGATATCACGTTTGTTTTATTCAGTGTTAATTTTCCTTTTCACTAAGTTACTTTTTTCTCATAGATCCATCTTATACGGCAAAAAAATCAAGATGAAATTGTAGTGCGTCTAGTTAGGCGAACTGCACTGTAATAGGTTGTCGTTAAGTAAAAGTTCGTACACTATGGCATAAAAAGACGTAGAATAAAAATAAAACCCACTCATTTTAGGAACAAACACGGACATTTTAAAATCAAAAACTTTTCACTTTGAATACGCAAAGAGCGAACAACAACAAAATTGACATCCACCAGTATACCAAGCAACGTTGCTTGGGTTACCAGTAGCCTTACTATGTAACTCGATGCTACTTTCGGATCTATTCGAAAGTTGATTTTGACTGTAGATTGCTACCAAACGAATACTAGCCGTTCAAGCTTTTCAAATCTTTTAAATATAACCTAGCGAAGAAGTTGGCATGACTAAAGCTTTTAAATTTTCGTTTGCTGCGGAATTACAGTTATGTGATTTTTGGAATTCTAACGCTTTTTTTGCAGAATCGAATTCTATAGTTGGGCCCCAGCCGAGTGTGTTGACCATCATCCTACATATATTTTCTTTTAGACATAACTTGTATCTAAACCAATATGAGCGAATTAAATTTTACGTTGCATTTTTGCAAACGCTCTGCAGTGTGTAGGTAAAATGTATTGGTTTCTCTTTTTTTAATTTCGTTCATTTATTTAAAAACAGTTACCTCTATTATGAAATTTCAAATGAATAGTATCGTCATTTTCGACTCTCTGATTTGTTGAGTTGACCATTTACAAAAAATCTGTTCCGCTAATATGAAAAATATATTTCAGTATAAAAAATATTTCTTAAATTGAGACATAAGAAAGAAAACCTAATACGACTCGATTTGAATTTCATAAGTGGCCTGAAAATAGCAATTTTTTCATTTACTCCATACTTTTACCCAGTTAAGCACTTTTAGGCTCATTTGCGGATACGAAACTTAAAGTTTTATGTTATAAATTTTGTAAACCGAACATGCGAAACAAAAATTGTAGCAAGATATCTGCCTTAAAGCATAAAAGAAGTCGTACAAACCAAAGGCATATTATTCACTTTTGGATAAAAATTAACCAAAAATCTCTAAAAAAAAAACATTTGATGTACCATTCTAAATGGCTTGAAGACTTTATCAATTTTAATTACGTAACATGTAACAGATAGTTTGAATAAATGTAATTAACTTACGATTTTGGCCATTTAACTGAGAGTTCACTCCAGAGCTCCTTTGTTAGCATCCATCCTAGACCGGGAAAGAAATCCGTCCTATACAGTAAGTCCGGTTTTTCTGTGTCAATCAGTCCAACCTTTCCATTGTCATTCCACGCCGATATACACCTAAAATCAAAATGTTACCATTATCTCTTTCACGCGAGCACTCTTAAACTAACTTACCACAAACTGGGGTCATTTTTGAGAAGCGTGTAAGTACCAAAAAAGTACTCATAAAAGTCTGGCGAAACATTGAGGTCATCTTCCACAATTATAACGTATTCGTAGCCTTTTTGGAAAGTCTTATTCAGCGCCCAGCCATAGTGCCGGGCAATTTTGTAATAGCCTTTGAACTTTTTCTCCTTAGGTGGGACGTAGATATCACTCGAGTCGGGCTGCTCGATGAGTGTAAGTTGATCTTGATAGGAGAGTATGACTTTTTTGGTCATTTCATCGCCGCAGTCCTAAAATAAGAATCAAAGCTTATGAATGCCACGTGTTGGATTACACTTGAGGCAACTCACCTGAGACACGATGATGGGAAATTGTTCGACATTCGGCCGGAAATGTATCAGGTTGTCCAAACAATTGCTTATCGACACACGATTGCATGCAAACACCAGGACAGGAATGATGGGCTTCCCATCGGCAGTGCGAACAGGCGCGGCGGCGGCAGAGGAAACCTTCTCCGCCGACGTTTCCAGGGGAATTTCTTTGACGCCGAAAATCCCAATGGGACTGTTCACAGCCGAATCCTCTAGTTGCGGGGCAACAATGGGGGCATTCGGTCCCATTTGAGTGTCGACTTCTAGTTTGGTCTTGAGGATGCCAATTAAACTTTGGAAAAGCTTGTCACTGGCTTCGTATTGCTGTTTGGCGCCGCTTTCAAGAAGATCGATCTTCTTCTTGAGCGTGTATCGATTGAAGGAGAAGTCTGGATTTTGGCGGAGGAGGAAGTAGTAGGTGATGAAAGTCCATGTTGTGATGAAGCCAGCTACGGCAAGAACTTTTCGAGATCGCATTTTGTTTGAAGAGAGAAAGTGAGTTAGTTCTTCTTTGTTAGTTTTCTTCTTTTTTTGTTCGAAGGATAGTCTTCTATAGTCTTGGGTTGTAAATTTGGAATTTTATTGTTTCGTGAGATTCTTATCGAGCTACCGATTAATAAATGCCATTATTTTTATAATCGAGGAAATCGAGAAAGTGGAACCTTTTAGTGGGAAAATTATAAAAAAAAAAGTTCAAGGGACTACTTCCGCGCTGTTGGAAGATGTTATACGTTTTTTTTTTCTTCTTCTATTTTTTTTTTTTTGTGTTGTTCCTCTTTCTACACGCCAACTGAGGGCTGGCGATGAAAATTATCCATGATATCGTCGCAATAAGCTGATGATACCGGTATAGAAGTTTTCTTATCACTCATTCGCATCGAGATGAATTTATTGTTTAATTAGTTGGGCTTCTTGTTTGTGGAATTGATGGAGATAAGCAGCAAAGTATACAAAATCCACGTATAGTTTTCTTTAATTTGCAGCTGCGAAAATTTATAAATGAAGAAGAACTGTCAGAGTAATTTGCAGATGACATTTGGCTGTCAAATTAAAAACAAAAGGGAGGTTCATGTTCAGGTAGGTGGTAGAAAAAAGGAGGTGTTCCGAAAATTGAAATTAATTTTCTACAGTAGAGGTTGCAAATAGTGAATAGTAACTAAAATTGCTTTGTGATTATATTAAAAAGTACTCTAAAGTTACGAGCACTTGGTGAATACTTGTCCTAAAGTTAAAGGGACTGACTTCGAAAAAAAGCCGATAACAGCAACTTAAACGGCTATAAGCGGTCATATCGGAGTTTTTGGAGCAATATTAGTGACTTATGAGTGGTCTCGACCACTCATAGAGTTGAGAGCGCTGACTCCGAAAACGCCGAGATGAGCACTCATAACTTATGAGCGCTTGATGAATGCCAGTCTTAAAATTGAAAGCGCTGACTCTAAAAATTCCTATATGAGCATTCATAACTGATGAATTTTTATCCAAATTGCTGGAGTCAAGGCTGTCAAATGGTATTCATCAAGCGCTCATAAGTTTTATATTAACTAACTCGTGCAAACCTGGGGTTGGATAAAGGAAAATGTAGTGTTTGCTTAAAAGGAATAACGTTTTAGCAACCAGACATATTCATGCCTATTAGGGAATTCGCAATACTTTACTCTTGGGGAGCCAGCGTGATGCTCTGGGTTATATGGCTGAAATAAGTGTGAATATCCCGCCGCAACGCATTCGTCGGATTCTGTAATAGGGGTGATTATTTGATACGTTCTAGAAAATACTGGTCGTGTATTCCTTGGACATTTGTGGGTTGCTGCTGAACAGATAGAAAGCCACACACTGCACTGGAATGTTTAAACACTCCTTGACTATCTACCCTGTCCAAACTAGGAGCTCATTGACTGGTGATAGTGATTATCCGGCCAATCACGAACCGGTTCCCTTCACCAACCGTAGCCTGCTGTCTAACAGTGCTGTAGATGTTTGAAAGACTAATTCATAAACAGCCGAAGTAAGCCCCATAAACATTTCGTTGCCTTAAGAAAAGGTATTATAGGTCTTAGATATTCAGTTCCGAAAGTTCTTAGAGGTCTTGATAGAAGGCTTTTCCAAGCAGTTGCAGTCTTGTTGAGACAAGAGAGCAGAATAACCCACCTTTCCTCTTCATTAAGGTCCTCGCAACTACTTTTATAACTCCATTAACCAATAAGCTTACACGGACAATAAAGTCGGCTAAGTTTCCATTGCGGCAATTAAACAACTTTAAAGAAGTTGTTAAGAAAACTATTTCTTATACAAACTTTATAGAAGCTTTATAATGTATTTATAAATAAACTGTTTTATTCACGGGGAAGTTGCAAATCGATTGCATAGAAGCATAAATTTAAATATTGCATTATTCTGAAACTTTATTTTAGGTTAAAAATCTGAGGCTTAACAATACACTAAATAATACAAAAAAACAACATCCGTTCACCTTTTTCATTATTATTTCTTTTTTTATTTGCGTTTTCTTATTAACTTACAAGTTAAACTTAGAAGACTAGTAGTTCTTATAATGTTATCGTTATCATTATTAATCTTAAGCATAAGTTTTTTGTTTTTAGAAAGTTATAATAAAAAGAAACAATAAATTTCCCGTTGGTAATGTAAATTTTACAAAATTCAGTAAATTAAAAAAAAAATTATATAAGTATAGAAAACCGCCTGTTGTTCTTGTTATATTATTCTGCCATAAAGTATGCGCTCGCAATATAAAAATAACAATAAATCAATATTTTTATCGTTATCGTTAATCGATAGTTAATTACAAAAAAAAAAAAATTAATTAAGTATTATTATTAAACCTTCGTTTTGTGAATTATTAATTAAAGCATATTATTTAAAATTAGACAAAAATAAAAATATTATATAAATGGCAGTCGTAAGTAAATTTAATTCATTTTTTTTACACCACAATCACACGCCCTCTATCGGAATTTTTTGTTGTCTGTTGTTGTTCAGTTTGTTGATGGAACTCGCGCATATTTACATCAGTTTACTTAAGATAAGTAAAATTGGTATGAGGACAATTGAATACGCCGTATTCGAGAACCTGTCACTGCCACTTCTTACTACGCCAGCCCCACTGAGTTCTTTTTCATCGACGACAAAGGCAGGAACTGCTTGCACCTGTTCCATGCTCTTGATGGGTTCCATGAAGCTACCACGACTGTTGCGGGCTAGTCTTTGGTTTGCCAGCTTAAGTTCACGTAGCTTTTCTTCCAATTGCAGAATTTCATCTGAAAGAGCGTTTTGAGGTTAAAATTGAAATTTTGCATAATTTTGAAATTTTCTTACTTTTGTTAACACCTTCGGCATCGCTGACTTTAATAAATGTTGCCAGAGATATTTCATAGATTTTATTGGGATCAGCATGATGGCTGATTTCACGCTTTCTTCGGCCAAAACCAACTTGTCCGTTACTGCAAGGAGTTCCTAAGCACTTGTCCAAGCAAACATTAACTGTGGCTCGGAATTGAACGTAGGTTGATTCTGGGAATTTGAAAGCACGGAATTTTGCACTCAAGAAATCACCATCAACGGTCATGAAGTTGTCAAAAAGATATGGATCCACTGAGCAGCTGTTTTTATGATACGACAAAAAAAACGATAAAATTTAATAATGAAAGTTGATGGTTTTCTTCTTTTCTTATATTTCTTACCCATTGAAAATAATTGTTTCTTCTTGATTTTTGGTGTCCGTAACTTGCATGTATGTCACTCCAAGGCCATACACTGGAGCTGAGGTTTTATCGAGATAGATTTCCATTGTCAAGGGCGTTCCAGGGCTAACATTGAGTTCTCCAGTCACAATTTCTCCACCTTGACGGACACCAACACTCAAATGTGGTTCTGGAGCACGGGTTGTTAGAGATGTTGTGATTTCAATGTCTCTGAAAATTTTGTAAGAAATAACGTTTAAAATTTGCTTATGTGTAGGTTTTAGTTACATAAGCAGAAAATGTTTTATTCCCTAAAAATCACGGTTTGATAGAGACATCTATGGTAAAAACGTAAAAATTTATATGCATCGATTTGATTCTTATTCCCTTAAGGGTAAATACCCTTAATTGGGATAAGCATTTTTACGTGGCGGAGGGGTTGTAGCGATTACCGCTATGAAACTTGGAACTTTAAGATCGAGAAACTTTTTGCAGAAGGATCACCTTAAGTCTACAGATCGAAATTAATAATAATTAACAACCCCCCAAAACAAAATGATTCTTTTTACTATAAAATTAGGTCTTTGGGGTTAAATTCTTTTACCGGTTTGCGAGCCGTTCCCGGAGATGATGAAGGCATGAGAAAATGATGGATATGGTTCCAAAACGACTGTGATGGTCTTAAAAGTCAATCTGAATTATGCATTATTATATACCAAGTTTTTTTTCACTAGTTTTATGATAAGACACCATATTCAAGCCATATTTGCATTAGATTCTGACTTGAGAATTCTTTAAGAAAATTTTGCCTTAAATTTAATTGATTTTAGTGTTATTGTTTGCCGCTAAAAGTTCATGGAAGCGTTCCCGGAATTATTTTTCGGGTATATTAGATCGAATAAAACAAAAAAATTACTATTTTTCAAACAATGTTAATACATTTGAAGATTCATCTTAAATATATTAATCGGTACATCAGAGGTGAATTTTAATTTAAGGTAATTTTGATTTAAAAAAAACCTGGATATCAATTTGTCCACCTTCATAATTTTGGCCCTTACGTTCTTCGCCTTCTCAGTTGGTGAATAATCAGTGAATAATCGCTTAACACAAGTACGCCTTTGAAACATATGATCAGTTGAAAACTGATGGGGAGGGGGGAGGTCACGACCCCGCGATCCAGTGATTTTACAAGTGGTGCATTACACATTGTTTGTTTGGACGAAATCGCAAAGGCCAGCCATCAATGACCAATCGTTAAGTTTCAACGCCATCTTCTAGCTATCTCACTGTCTATTTGGGCCATTAATGGCCTTTTGTACTGGCAGAGGGTCCATAACACAAAGCTTGTTTGATTCAATTACAGCATTTACTCGACCCCATAACAAAACCCTTTGTTTAATTTAAAATTGCATACAAAACTTCCAACTTTTCGAAAATTTTATTCAAATTCTACAAAGTAACAAAATTCCAAAGCCAAGTTAATTTGCCAAACAATTTTTCTTCCTTGCAGAGAAAAAATAAACAAAACAAAATGCAAAAAACTGGAAAATTCTTGTACTAACAAAATTTATCTGATGGACTATAATACCACAAGACTATACAACAACAACAAAAAAAAATATAAACTTGCTCCCGCTAAAAAACTTACTCAGGTTCTTGAAAACCAGCTGGTAACACGTCTCGCCGAACGATTCCATGATGTTGCTGATTAGTTTCATTCATCATAACATTATAAACCGGCCCAGTTGTGATGCACTTCACACTAACGATCTCCTTGCTTTTCGCATCTTCGATGATTATTTTGTGGTAATAGACTTTTTTACCCTTCAAAAAAAAAAATTGGAAAAACGAAAAAAAAACATAGAAAATTAGTTGAAACATAAAACAAGATTCTTCATCAGAGATTATGGTTAAGTAGGAGCATTGATGATGAGATGACGCGTTGGTCATTATGATGAGGATATTTTTTATCTATCTTTCATATTCTAATGATAAAACTGGCTTAAAGTTATTGAGAAACTAACAAAACTAGTCCCTAGCACCACACTTACCGTTAATTTGTTAAGCATCCTCGTAACTCCACACTCGTAGAAGTCCTTCAGCGAAAGTCGGAACTCGGCAAGACTGCCATTTATACTTGGTTGACATCTAACATCGGGATATCCCTTGAGGCCTTCCAAATAGATTTGTGGTTTGGTTTTATTGTCATTTATGCTATCTGGGATGCCAATTTCAACACGCATTAAATCTTCAGTGCAGTGGACCTTGTGTGAACCTATATATTGATGAGATGAGAGCGAAAGAAAAAAAGAAAAGAACAAAAAAAAAATAATGCACCGGTTAGACTGGATTTTAGAATAAAATGTACAAATGGGTTGTGCATATTTGCTTTAAGAATCAAAACAATCAGTGCTTTATCAATGGAAGGAGTTTATATCTGATATAAGAGATGAACAAAATCCCCAACTGCAGTATCTGACAACTAAAAACCAAAACCCTACAGCTCAATATCTATCAAAAAGGCAAAATCCCTAAAACTCAAAACTCCGAAAACCCAAAATCCAAAACTTCTTACATCATGAAAAGCAAGAAAACATATCCAATTAGCACATTGCTTGTGATACCTACCCATAATCCCATAATCCCAAAATTCCACAACACAGAAAACCAAATAATCACGGAATCGAGATCCCCAAAATGTCTATAAAATCAAAATTTCGACAGATTTTTCATTTAAATATATCATTTCGAGATTTCCAAAAAAATTGAAATGCAGAAAAATTATGTATTTCCAGTCTTTTCATTTAATTTAATATTTTGGAATCTAAAATTTTAAATTCTGTAGTTTTTCGGGATTATTTTTCGAGATTTGGCATTTCTTTTTATTTTATGTTATTGAAATTAAGCAATTGGAAAACCCAGATACTTAAAAAAATAATATACGAAATGAAAATATGGGTAAATTTTGGTTTACTAAATAAAATGTATCGGGATTTTAGGCTTAACGATAAATGGGTTTTCAAGATTTTGCTGGATTTGGGGATTTTCAGGAAGTTGTGGTTTTTAAGATTTGTGCTTAATTTTATTTTATACTTAATTATTTGGGATTTATTTTTTTTTCTGGATTTTAATATTTAAGTCCTTTGGGATTTTGAGTTTTTAGTATTCAGACAACAATTTATTTTTTTAATACTTGTTTCAGGATCTTGTGATTTACTTAGGGATTTTGAGTTTTCAGGAAATTATGTAATTTTGGGCTCACTACTTTTGTCTTTTTAAGGTTTTTGGCTTTGGGGGTTTTGGGCTATTGATAGCAGGTACTCCGAAAAATGCATAAATATTGCATGAAATATAAGTTTTAGATTTCGGATTACAAAGATAATGGATTTTCGATATTTTGACTTTTCGGGATCAAGAGTTTTAGGGAAATTGAGGTTTTTGAGATTTCAGGGTTTTGATGTTAACCAAATTTCATATTTTACATAATTTTACAGAATTTCATGACTAATTTAGGGATTTTAATAGTTTACTAGGTTTTTGGGATTTTATGTTTTCACAACAGTTTTTTGGGGATTAAAGTTTATCGAAAATGTCGAAAAATTATGTGAAACTAAAACGTGAATAATGTTTCAAGACTTATTTTTTGAAATTGAAGAGAATTTTGAGATTCTAGGTTCTTAACAATTTAGGTTTTCGGAATTTCAGGGTTTGGAATTTTGAGTTTCTAGATTTTGTCGATTTTGGAACTTTGGGATTTTGAGCTTCAAGGGGATTCACTATTAGTTTTCGATATTTTGTTTTTGGATTTTGGTGTCTGGAATTCTGGATTTTTGGGATTTTGTATTCCAGGATCTTTGTTTTTAAAAGAGATTTTATTTTTGTAATTTAAGGGTTTTAAAATCTTAGTCCAGGGGAACCATCAAGCATTATCTTAATGTTATAAATTATGTTTTAAGAAGACCTCTAGTTATTTTTTTATACTTGTAACCAATACTTGTTCCTTAGAGAGGAGGTAGGTTTCCTTAGTTTATTTCTATATTTGGAAGGGACCCTAAGATGTCTCCCACCACCACTTCATCCCATCCAACTTAGAAACCAATCGACGAAGATAACGATGACTTGCTGGGACGGAAAGGTGGGGGTTCAGTGTGTATATAGTGCAGGTAATTATGCAAGTAGAACACTCGAGGCAAAGTTGCTCCTAGCCTAGTGCACTTGGACTTTTATAGTGTTCGTCGTCGTCGTCTTCGTTGTCGGTTGTAAGTTGTAACGATCGTCGTCGTCTTTGTCGTCGTCGTCGTTGTTGTCTTCATAGAACAAAGCACCAAAATGCTGCTGCTTCCACTGGACAAGAAGAAACAAGCTTGGCACACATTTTTCCTTTCGCAAAACACATTATCATGCCAGAGTTGGCTGGAAAGAATATATCAACCTTTTCTATGACCAGAGGCATAACTTTAGTATGGACACATATATTCACATTTATTCTCGTACATATGTACATAACGATGCCTTGACGCATAATTTACTGCGAAGGAGATATAAACGACAGATCTTGATTTAAGTACGTGCGCCGCAGTCTTCGTTTTTGTGCCGCCACCGCGCAACCGCCTGTATGTTTGGTGTATAAAGCATATAGAAACTTTATAGCTTCTAGGTCCATCAAAAACTTCTCAGAGTCGGAAGGGTAATTAATAAATAATTTATTTGGCAAATGGGAGTTGCAATTGGGAGGGGCTTTTATGTATACATGCAAGTAAATATAAATAATATGTGAATATTTTTTGTTGTAATTAAAAAATAATCAACTTACTGATGGCATATAGAGGAAGCACAGTTGCAAGTGATTAAGTAGACGTATGTACTTCGAACATATGATGGTTATATGATTTCGATGAAAGATGAAAAGAATCACGAAAACCCATCAAAATGCTTAGTTAATAAAAGAATTACAGCTTTTTGTTTTATGATGGGATGGCTCCTGTGTTTTTTGATTAAGAAGAAAGGTTAAAGGTTTAGAGTATGGTTAGTAACTTATTTCAATAAATTTCAGTGCATTTGGAAAAACAAAATTCCGAAGAAAATGCATAAAAACCGTTTCTTTTTTTATAGAGATACTAAAAGACTTGTGTTACCACATGCTAACTATATCTTCGTAAAAAAAACAAAAGCTAAAATTGGGTGAAGAAATCTTTGGAGGTGGGTTAAGATTTTATTGGAATGAGGATTTTGTAATGCATAAGCTGGAAGTACCTTCTTTACAGATATTTTGGTATTCAGAAGGTCAAAACAAATATTGTGGTGTGAAAAATGTTGAAATAAAAGTCAGTCACGCTTATGAAAGAATCAATGTTTTGCTGTTCGAAGAATTTTGAACAAAAAACGACCATATAGGAAAGAAAAATTTTCGAGCTGCACAGAGTAAAAAGTAAACCAAGCTAAGAGTGTTTCTCTCCAATATTGAATCCCTGCTTTTGTATGGCTAAATGAAATCGAAAAACACATCAAGTGTTACGGGAAAGCGTTTGATTTTATGCACTTTAAATGAATTAACTAACTACATCACTTTTAATTAACTTTTATTATGCTTTCAACAATAATACATATAATAAAAACAAAACAAATATAAGACCGGATAGTTTTAAGCGTTTTTTTATTGGCATACTATTTGTAATGAACATAAAAGGCTTAAAAAAGATGTTGATGCTTGAATTAAGTATTCAAAACTATTCAAAAAAATCGAAATATGATCCTTCCCTGGAGCTAAACTTCATAATAATCTGGAGTGCCAAACTGTTAATTTTTATTTAGGTCGGAGTACAATAATTTTAAACACTACAGTTTGAAGCGTAACAAAAAGTTATTGTTCATGGCTTTTAATAATTTAACTGTTTCCGCAAAATAATTGAGTATTTTTTGTCCATCAAATATCGCAGAAAAGAAACTACAAATTGGTAAGAACAACTTGTTGTGTCTAACAAAGAAACCAGTTTATGTCTTTTAACCATTCATCCATTCATCACAAAGAGTATATCTTATATTCTCATTAACAGAACTTGTCTGTTTTTGTTTTCGCACTTAATAACATTAATAAAATGCAACCATACCTGACTAGTAAAAACAAAAATAAAAAACTACGAGTAAAAACAACAAAAAGACTGACATCAAAACCATCACAAGACAGAATCAGACAGAGTAAAAGTGTTAAGCAATAAAAAAGATTCTAATTGTTCGCATAGCTATCTCATTACAACATCGGCATCAAATTTCCACCACTAAAGTACCATTTTATAAGAATATTAAACCAAAGTCCACAACAAAGCAAGAGTCTTCTGTGTGTTTTTCTGTCAGCTCGTTCTCGACTTTATAATATGTGTGCCTTTAATGGTCAACTTTACAATGATTATTCGACCACTTTCCCAGACAATTGTCGCGTGAACGAACCCAAGGCAAAGACATATAAATATATACAAGACAGTGTCGAGGCGGCGGCATCCATTATTATCTTTATCTGTGAGCGCGCGCAGTCGCATGGTTTAAAAATAAATCAAGGACAAAGCGTAATTGTTTTGAAAATTAAGGTATAAAACGAGTTGTTTATTTGCGTCTGACTTATCCGTCCGTCTGTCTGTCTGTCTGTCGCAAAGGCACTCGTTTATTTTCCATCTTCAAGCTATATAATCCTTCCGTCGAAGATATAACTACATATTTGTGTGAGCCCTATTACTAAAAGAACTCGCCAAACATAGAATCAAGAAAAAAAAAGTTTGCCGCTCAGCTCTTTTGTTTTGCGATTATGTATGTATCAGATTATGTTCTTTTATGCTTTAATTTTGGTATCCGCTGGGTAGAATAGTGGCCACGATTAAAAAAACGACAGCGGCGGTATAGTTATCTGATCATTGTCTCAATTCTTGGAGCAGGAATTTATAAAACGCTGCAGAACTAAAGCCGGAGACTGAAGAAAAAATACAAAAAAAAATCAACTTCACTACATTCTGCACAATCAAAGCGAGCATAAGAGGAAAATAAAAGTGTTTAGCTTTTTAATGGTGCGTTCTGGTATAAATCTTGATAAGAAGCAGCAAGTGAAGAGATTGATTGAATCGTCATGTCGTCAAGTGCTTAAGGAACTTGCTATGATAAATAGACATGAAGTGAACCAGGGTAGAACATTTTTGAGGCAAAATCAATAAAACTGAAAAGAGTTCCATAAAAAGATTGTTTTTGAAAATAAGCTTGGTTGTTTTTCGTAAATAATAAAAAAAAACATAAAAAATATGATAGGTCAGAGTTTTGTTAAACATTTCGAAAGCCCTTTAATTTTCTTCGACAATTCAAAGTCAGAAAAGATGCAGGAAATAATTTTGCATTTTGTCTGTGTTATGAAGAAAGATTTTTTTTTAATTCACTGTCTCCTTAGTCTATCTACTGTATAAAAATGTTAATAAATTCCTTAAACGATTTATGTGTTTTACCACACACACACATACACACAAGTGATGATCTCCACCCGATCATCATCAGGGTTAATGGCAATGACGTGTAAGCAGAGACTTGACAAGTTTTCTTTTATAGTGATTCATTAGATAGCAACCGCCAGAAGGTCGTCTACGCTCATAAATTATGTAGCAGCATGGACCTAGCTAAGGTAGACACATATAAAATTTTTGTTTTTTTCTTTTTATTTGTTCACAATATTGCAATTATATTAGCTAGGTATATGCATGTCGAAGAAGAGAACGACGCTTCTTTTCTATACCTAGCTTTACTCTAAGCGAATTGTAATAAATCGTTTATTGGCAATCGAATGCAAATGAAATCTGACAGGAAATACTTAGCAACAATAATGAATTGCATTTTTTGATAAAGAAGATATATGAAGGCAAAAATGAACACTTTATACCAACGAAGATAACTGATTTATTATTTAAATACAATAATTATATTAAACGGCATTAAGAGAATTTTGTATTTAAAATGTCAACAATTTTTGGTACTACAGTTTCTTTTGGAAAAAGCGCTTTTTAGACAAAAGTACTAGAAAACTTCATCAACTCCAGAAAACTGGATGTGAAACAAATTTAAAAGAACATTGAAACAGAAACCTGCTATACAACAAAATTAACACAACTAAAGATGATCAGAAGGAGAGTATTTCCACCAATAATAAATATATCAAATAATGCCACAAAACTCCACCAAGGACCGCAATATCATCCCAATTCCAGAAGAGACCACAAGCTATGTATTAAAACCGAACCAGAATTATTTAATAGATAACAGCATTTTTTGAAAATTACCGCAGAAGCAGCAGCATTCAAACAACATCAACCGATGAAAAATTACATTAGGTGCTATCTGCTATCTGCAGTACAGTAGCATCTAACACGTATTACACAAACAACAATCAACTGCTGATAAAAGGAAGCTGATTAAGGCAAACGAAAATGCTTCCCACATCTAAACACTTTTTCTTTTACTAGAAAAATCTATTGTTTGCAGCAAACAAATGAATAGTTTCCGAAGAACCTCTCCAGTTGTTGCAAAGTACTTCACTTTTGGTGTAAATATACATTTCATTTACAGCAATTGACTGCAGGAAACAAATCATAAAATCATAAATTATATAGTCCATAGCGGAATTACAAGTTACTCGCTTTGTAGGCGAGAGCTCGCCGGTTCAAATCACTGTTTTTACGCAAAACTTTTTTTTTAATTGTTAACGGTCTTGATTTTGCATCATATCATCGTCAAAAAAATATAATTTTAATCTTTATTCATTACAAAATAGGCGTTCCTGAAATGACGCTTAATTGATGTACGCTCCTTATAAATAAATGTAATTTCAATTGCCACATTCACTTAATGTATTCATGCAGAAACCTATTAATGAAACGATAAACCAATTCCATGACATGCTAAACAGGCCATTTTTAGGGTCATCTGCACGTTAGATAAAAATTTGATATTTTGCCACTTTTACTACAGTCACATATATTCCTGCGGATAACTTTTATTTAAATGGAAATAATTATTATTCTCATTTTTTTTTATAAGAACATTATCCTTAGCAATGCAAAGGATACAGGTAGCTAAATTGAATTTTTGCTTTTGAGATATGAAAGCGTTCCCAGAATGATTTTTCAGTTAAATTTGATGGAATAAAACAAAAATTAATTCTTTTTCAAATAAAGTTAATTCATTTGAAGATTCATCTAAATTATTTTAACCGGTAGCCAGAAGTAAATTTAAATTTAATGCAAATAATTAATAAATAATTAAAATTATAAAAAGAAGCTTGGGCATCAAATTTTCCACCTCCATGATTTTGGCCCTTATGTCCTTTTTAATTTGGAGATAACCATTATAAGGACCATTTCCATGAGCATTTTTGCTGTGCACCAAAAACTCTTGAAAATTTTAAAATGTATTTGAGAAAAAATTAAATAAGGAAGCGTGAACAATAAATGTGCCGCCAGAAAGAACAATAATACTCTCCATGTTTTTAGATTCACTATCCTCTAAACGACAAAAAAAAATCTACTACTTTCTCTAATCGTTTCTCCGAAAGTACATGCGGCCCTCAAATAAAATTCTCATACCATTTCTCTTCTACAGAAATAAAATTGAAAAAAAAAATCCAATTGCTTAAACACCCATATCACATCGCACAGAGTAGTAACACTTAATCCTTCATCGGTCATAAATCAAAACCTAGATTCTGTGATTGTTGGCGAACTCACGATCGGCAATAATTTACCAGCGTGATACATATTATGTAATCGCGTTGAAATTGGATTCGTGAAACTGAACTGACGATGGCGTTCCAAAAGGAATTAAATAAAATCTTAGACCGAAGAAAACCCAAAGTCAAACTTCACAAAACTACAATCCACTTGAAGAATAAGTGTCCAGAAAGACAGAGAGAGAGAGAGAGACTAGCTTACGGGTTCCCATATACATATCTATCCTTACACACAAACTAGGTATAAGTTAAGCTAGCAGAAAGCGCATTCAAGAATTCTAGATTCCAATGGTGTTGTTCTGTGTGCCAGTGCGGTGTTTTCCCAGAAATGCACCAATAAAAAGCGTAACATTACTATACACCACCAAAACAACAGACTTGTGTAGATATCTGCTATTCTTTTATTTTTTTTTTCTCTCACAAGAACATCATGCCATACAACATCCAGGTACAGGTATTTTTTCCAAAGAACTTTTTGGATTTGGGATTTGGATTTCGGACTGCTGGCAAAAACAATAGAATGGGAAAACTATCTATCTATGAGCTGAAGCCTTATAACCAGACAGCAAATTATGTAAATGCACATGCGCGTCCGCGCAGATTATGAAGGAGAGGCAAATTTTCTAGATTTTCCTGTTCGGCTTTGGCTGATGATTGTTCAAGTCCGATCCAGCTTTACATACTATAGAATGAAGTTCCTTTGGTTAACTCGCTGGAAAGAGGTCTTCTTGTCTTGTATTTTTTTTATTTGTTGTTGTTTTAGTTTTATAAAAAGAGGTTTTTGCATTTGCAATCGATGGATGATACGATGTCTTAGCAAATGACGTTGCTGTGAATTGATCTTGGTGTGTTCGGTCTTCGGTCCATTGAAGATCAAACAGTTGAATGATGTCCGCTTTTATCTATCTTTTCACGTTCGAGCAATCAACGCGACGCACCACGGACGGAGGACCACAACGACGATGTTATAGTGATGGCATATAATATAATTGGAGGTATGACCAGAGATGGTGCTCTAGGGCACATCAAATTACCAATTAAAGGAGTCTAGACCTACTGTACTAGTTTATTAATATTCTAAGTAGCTTCACGAGTATATAGAGATAAAATAATAATTGTACATTGTGAATGTGTTTATTAGCTTTAATATGAGAGACGCATAAAAGGGTTGGATCTGGGGGTCCTTGGGGCAGGTTTATAGCATTACTTAAAAATACTTTTGATGGGGCCCTGCGATAGCTATTTAGATTGCATTCAATTAAGAATACACGAGAGGGATTATTATAGTAAATTATGGAATTTATCAACGAAGAATCATTGTGATTAGAAAATAATATATTGTTGGTCTTAAAATAAAGATATTATACATATATTGGACTCTAAAAACTATCTACCTGTTGATGACTACAAAAGTATTTTTTATTACTTTTTCGTACACGTAGTCTAAAGGAAATAGGGGCCAACCCATAGAATCCGTTGTGTGTGTTACGTCAACGTTTTTAACTGGCAGCTCGATAAAATACACACGTTCTTATGAGAAGCAACCCATACGGACGGAGGCGACGGTAAAAGTAGACGAACTTTTGACTTCATTGACAACGGATTCGTTGACGGAACGGACGCGACAGATTCTATGGGTTGGCCCCTTAAGTACAGCGATTGGAAAAGAAAATTTTTTTACAATTTGTCTATTTCATCATGAAACATTATGAAACGTAAAGAAAACACGGTTTCGAAACATTTTTATGTGCGTGCGCCATTGTCATTTGCTTCGGTATCGGCTTCGTTGGCATTGGAAATTTGTAAACACGATAACTTTTGTTAGAATCAAGATAATTGGAATCTGTAAACGCCATTACTTGAAGATTAGCTTAACTTAGGTTAAGTTGGAAATTCAGCCATTTTGAATAAAACCTTCTTGTATTTTTCATAAAAAACCCTCCAAAAATGTCAATTTTGTATAGGGAGTACCACAAATTTGCCTTTTTACTTACGATATAGGTACTTTATATGTATTCGTACAAAAAAAAATTGAGATAACAATCAAACATGACATTACGATAATAGAGAATACGAAAAAAGTGTGTCTTACAATTCTGTCAGTCTGTTTGTCTGTCTGTATCAGAAGTCACTGGCTTAATGGGTCGATTTTCTTCAAACTTGATGTATGGCGATTTTTGGAGACTGTCCAGAGGGGTTTTTGGAATTTATTTGCTTGGACAAAAATAACGGTAGATGCCATATCACAGATTTTAGATTTAAGTATCACAAATTTTTGCGGTAAGTATCTCAAATTTCTTCGCTTAGTATCATGAATTTCTGTGGTAATTGTCAAGGATTTCTACTGCCAGAATGACAGATTTTTTTGGCAAGTATCATGGATTTCTCCGGTTAATATTACACATTTCTCGGGTTTCTCTAGTAAGTATCACGGATTCCTCTGAATAATATCATTTATCCCTCTGGTATGTATCACAGATTTTTCAAAATATGCACAAAATGGTTAAACCTTGTATTTAAAGTTTATTTTTTCCCCCTAAAAACGTCACTAAAAATGAATTGAATAACTCGTGTTATAATTAAATTCAATCCCATATCTTCTCTGGAAAAGCTATACGATCTACAAACATTTGCCGTTTTTGAGCTACAACAATTCTCTAAGCTTAAGGTTGAGTTTTTTTCCCTACATAAGTTCATAATTAGAATGACAATTAAAAACATTTTTGTTTCGCAGAATACAAAAGATTTCCCAAAATCACCGTTAATTCCTTAACGAATTGTAAGGTTTCTAGGTCATCACGCCTTCCATTAATTCGAATGAGCCCCTTACACTCCCAAAACATCTTTTAAATTGCTTTTCATATTTTTTTCGAATGGTCATTTAAAAATTGTTTACTTCCATACTTTGTATAATTATTTTAATTTATTAGCATTGCTCAATGCTCAAGCCTTGCCTCAACTATTTCATATAGTGAATAATGCCCCCGTAAAATTTCCAATATACCAATACCACAGGTTTCTAAACGCATGACACCGTTAAGTTGAACTATTGGAGCCATAAGCACTTAAGCCATCTGCACACCACACAGTACAGTCAGCACATACAAATGCAATGAAAGTTCTTCATCATCATTATTAGCGATGACTTCTGCAGATAGCAAATCATCCTTCAACCCGTGTAGGTACGAGTATTCAATATGTTGTACTAACATTAGAAGAACTATAGGATAAGCCACTTTCAGCATTCAGCAGCTATATTGGTGCGCATCAATGATCGAACATTCCCCCGAACATTGTCGACATTGTTCATGTTCATTGTCGACTCTTGATTGAAATTTTTTCGAAAATGAAAGAAAACCAAAAAATAAATTTTTATTTGGTGTCGATTGGAATTATCATCAAAAAGCCGGGATAATTATAAATCATGAAGAATTTTTTCGCATCTCTTCTCTATCAGGGTACAGCGAAGTTGAACTTCGACTTTGACTTCAACGGGAGAGAAGAATCATCTTCTTCATTCGACGAAGTTCTGGCCATCCATATGGGAGATGATGACAAGCAGACAGGCCGGTTGTGTTTGTGAGAATTGTGCGGGAAGACAGTTGCTGTTGGTATCGTTATTGGCAAACATTTATCATTTGTCCCACTACTCGCCGCCAGCCGCCTCTTCGACAAGCTTAAAAAAATAAGCCTTTCTATCTACCGTCTTCGCGTTGGAGTCATCGAAGACAAGACTTATAGACATGGAAGTAATGGACTCCTTCGCCAAAACACACTTAATACACTCTCTGTAGACACTAGCACTTCAAGTGGTGTGTAGTAGAAGTATCTTCTTCTTTCTTTCTTTTTGATTGATGACTGCGCATTGGTATTTTGGTGGAGTCTGCGTGCTGTCTTCACGAGAAGTCTCTCTCGATATCTTGTCGAGTATGAAAGACTTTGTATTCAAGATTTATACATACGTGAATGTTATTGCTAATGGATGGAACATTCAGTGGATCGAATGATCTGGCTGGCGGAACGAAAAGCCTATACGGAAAGGTGGAATATGGGTCAGTGTGCGAAAAGTTGCTATCGACGCGGTTTATATGGTGAGATTACATTATTAGTGTCATTAGACCTAACAAATGGCTGAGAGTAATTTGAACCTTTCGCTTCGGAAATCACCATGATCACGTAGAAACAACTTTGGTGATGGCTCAAGATTGAGATGGAAGCAAATATACGCAAGATGAAATTTGCACGGCATAAACTGCGCAGCGGTGGCGGGTGCGGTGGCGGGCATAAACTTATGCTAAAGTGATAAATTGGTTTAAAATCGTGCGATTATGATGATACGAGGTTGCTAGTGTTTCTTTTTAAAACTTCTTATGTTTTGAGTATAATTTTGTGAGAAAACCTGATTTGGTTTTGGATTTTGTATGAGTTCAAAATGGTATTTGTTTTTAACTTTGTTTTTGTCTTAATACGTAAAATGACCAAATTCTTGAACAAAATTATCACAATTTGCTATTGAAAATTCACTGCATCACATGAGAACGCGTAGTGAGTGTCATTTTACTCTTTTTTTATATAAATAACATTCACTCAAAGCAATAATATTTTCCTGGCCATCAGCTCGTTCCGATATTTCCCAATTGCCAGTTAATTAGAAGAAATTTCTGTCTAAGCTCCTGAACGATGGCGAAGATAGATAGCATTCCGCTGTTATTCCATTTAATTTGCAAGACGATGACTTACAATTCAAAAAAATCGGAATCTTTGCCTGACAGTTGTTATCTACCAGCTTTGCTTGATTCTAATTTGTCAATAAATGTTCTGCCTTATCCATGGCAACTTTAGGAGTGTCCTTACCTGACAAGAAATTGGTTTTAAGCTGCTTCGATAGCAGCTGAGTGTTTAGCCTTTGCAACAGCAACTTCTGGTGTATCCTGAACTCGAAACTTAAACTATTGTCCAACCATAATTGTTTGACTTCTCTGATAGATCGTTTCGACGCACGTTGGCTCTCTATATATTTTTCTATTGATTTAATATAGAGAAAACATAGAAACGATCGATCGAATGGTTGTAATTTCTGCAGTATCAGAAACTTGCAATTGTGCTTCAAAAAGCTTTGGTAGATTGCTTAAATTAGTACAGGTAAGTACTGTAAGCAAGTAAACTGGTGTGACTTTGTAGAACCCTAGAAGCTTTAGGGCAGTGCTGGTTTTGTAGGCTAGTAAGAATGCTAGTCAGTTCAATAGACGTTGATAAAAACAATGAAACTTGTTCTATTATATTTATCATGTGGCAGCTTGGCGTAGTGCGTAATGCATGTGCTTTGCAATCTCCAAGTAGATGGTTCGAGCCCAGTTCAGGCATCAGTTTTTCAAATAAATCGAACATACGTACATCGACTTAGCAACACTAATGGAAGGAATCTGATGATCCTGCCTATGAACTTGGAGGTAGCACACACAAGTTGTTGTTGTTTCATGAATAAAATAAGGCAGCATAACAGCGAGTATTATAAGATATACAGAAACCCACTTTAAAAGATTTATTTTGTATACTAGCTCTCGCTTCAATAGTCAAAAAATCTCTCAAAACACAAATTCAAAAATGCTCAGAGCTTTGTTAGAAATGCCTAACAAAGCTCAACAGTTTTATTTCATATCATTTGATTTTCAATATCATCAGCATGGCAAACACAATTTCACTCAACATACAAAAAAAGAGAGCAATCTATTTTGTGTGTATAAGAATTTGTATAAAGCAGAAGTGTAGCAGCTGCTGTTGCATAAAGTGTGGCAGAATGGCATCCATTCCATCGATGACATGTATTGCATATGGCTTTAGAGATAATTCCATAATAGTTTGTTGTAGTTTCTTCACATCTATAACCAGCACTCTTGAAACAAGTTTAACAACTGGAACGAATTTCTTCAGGAATGTCATATGTACGTACGATAGTATTATACTCTATCGTACCCGTACTGGGATGATGCGATACTTTTTTTCTGCCTTAAATGAGCCATTAAATTATCGCTGCTCTCAAGCTAAGGGGCAAGTAGAGATAACCTATATAATTTTGTTATGGAGCATTTTTATTAATGATTTTGCACAATTTTGTGATTTTACATTTAAGTGTGTGCGTAATACGTGACTCAATTAGGAACTAATACAATTTTTATCTATATTCTTGGATGAACTAATTTTGTTTTGTATCAAGATTGCTGGTGATGATTCCGGCAAGTCTAGTTTTTTTTTTTTTTTTTTGTTTCGTATTATGGAGTCAAATCTAAACCACATTCTCATACATTTTTGAGATAAGAGTAAGTTGCTGAGATTTTGTTAGAATATGGAGCGCGCATAATTTATGACTTAATACTCTTATTAACAATAAATCAAAACTGATCATTAGATTATTTTGAAATGCATAGAGGAGAAATCAAATTGAAGATGGTTACGGTGATAGTTGGTAATCGAGAGAAATTCTAGATCCAGGAATTCCTACAAAGAAATTCTAATTCCCCCAAATAATATAACAAAATTAAAAATTAATCATCTTGGCAATCTTTTTTTGTAGGCAAAGAGGAACTATGGAAATTTGTATTAATTGCGAAAATTATTTAAGAACATTTTGCAGTGTCAGATGCAAAGTCAGATTATCAACTTACAAAATATGAGCAAAGTGGTACAATATTTCAAAAATGTTGTACTTAAAACTATACATTATTTGATGAGTAAAAATCTGCCCTTTTAAATCAAGTCACTTTTATACAAAGTGTTTGAAAAAAAATATAATATTAAACTAAAAATTTAGGCAAAGAAATTTTAAATATCAATTAACTCTATTTTTTTCATGATTAAGAAATTAAATATCCATGCGCTTTTTTCAATTTTGTTTCAAAATTAAATTTATTTCATTTCATAATCTTGCAAAAATTATATAGAATGTATTTTAAATTTTATTTGTCCTAAATTTTGAGTAAAATAATTTTCTTGATTTAACAATCAAAATAAAGAACAGTATTCTAGTATTCATTACAACCATATAATGTAGTTTAGTTTTTGAATTGTAGGTATTGCCTTTGATATTTAATAAATTTAATTTCTTGTGAGTTGTATTTTTAGGAAATTGGCTCTCTCGTCTAAATGCAAAGAGACAAATAGTAACAAATGCTTAAATTTTGTCGCTCTACAGTTAACCATTATTATTTTGTGGTGCCAATGTAATCGTACGCCCTACTCTAGTAGATATCTATTATGAACAAATTGTTACTTTATTATCTAGATATCTTCAACAAAAATAAATATTAATAATTAATTGGATGCATTTTTCCAGAACCTTTTATAAGTTATTATCATTTTATCAATCAAACACACCTAGTAAAGCATCACGTTGCATTTTCAGACAGCTGTCAATGGTTTGTGATAAAAATTTCTAAAATTGAAATAAATCCTGGTACAATATGAATTACTGATTTGAATAATAATAAATTAATAATATACTACTATTGAATATTATAATAACGCAAATAATTGACAATTAAGGTAAAAATAAATTAATCAAACTGATTTGTTTTTTATAATTTGTCTCAAGAATTTATTTGAATATCAACATACAGGGCATTCAAGTATTTTTAACAAAAAAGCTTATTAAAAATCCAAAATAAAAAAAATTAAGAATAACATTGTTTATGTATGTCTATAAATATCGCTCATTAAAAAGAACAACGTCATAAATATGAAAAATTTTCTATTTGAGGAAAATGAGTTATAAAAAGAATCCATAAATTAACGATTTCTGGAATCAATTTTAACAATAAGCCAATTTTCAAAAATTTTAAAAACTATCAATTTAAATTTTTATTGACAAACAAAAAAAAATTTTAAAGCCCTATATTTTATAATTTTAAACAGTAAAAATCCCAAAAATGGACCTAATATTTTTCATAAAATCGAGGTCAAACATAATTTTTAAAATCTGAAAAAATTCTGAAAAATTCAAGAATATTCTTGAGTCCAGAGAACCTTATTTCCAAGAGAAGCATAAGAAATACCAAAAACTTGAAATTGTGGTACACCCTAACGTACAGTTTGTATAGTTACTGGTCAATGTGGCGTATGTGTAATTTTTTTTTATTTGTAATGACAATTTTAAAGTTTACAAAATCTTTTTTTATTCCTCACCAATTAGGCCGTAATCCATCCTGGATTGTAAGCGCCACCTTAAGTAGTAATTAGACCAACAATTGGAGATTTATGCAAAATTTTATACATATAGTACTAATTTGTCAAAGTTGACTTCGGTATAGACAAAAAAAACCATAAACAAAAAATAATTTTGAAAATTTAATTATTTTTAATCATTGAAATACATAAAACCATGCATAAACTAAAAATGTACACTTTTTCTTGTTCTTGTTCTTGTACAAAATTTTGAAGAAGGTAAACAAAATCGAAAAGTTGAAGCATTATCAATTCCATTTATCTCAGAAACTATTGGCTGTACAGCAAAAGTTTATGCTATTGTTAAATAGAAAGATTCTTCTCTGCAAAATTTGTTTGAGCATTTTTACTGTATGCTTATTATTTTTCCAAAAAAAAAATTAACAAATCGTTAAAACATATTAAAAATTGATTTAACCATTTTATTTAAATTAAAACCGTTAAGTTTCCATATTTTTTTTTTTAAATGCATTTTTTAATATCAAGATTTCTTCCGTATTCATTAAAATCGGGTTAAAGGGATCTGAGCATAAGACAAAACAAAAAAAACGCCACGAATTTTCCATACAAAATGTTAGGAAACAATTAAAAATCATCATTGAGTTCTATATATTGAAAAAAAAACTCAAATTTTGTGAGAAATTCTTATTTAATGTCTAGAACAATATTCCGCCTGTTCAATTAGAATTTGAAAAAAGCTATTTTTGCTAGGCAACAAAAGTACGTATACGCCGTAGTGCACGTAGAACAAACGTTCAGCTAAATGCTTTCAAATTAACTAAAATCAACAAATAACTTCTTAATTTCCAAACGGATGATTTAGTTTTGAAATAAGTACTTACTTTCCAGTATGAGATTGGATTAAGAATAATATGTTATTACCGTTAAAGATAAGATTTTTAAATTGTTTTTTTTTTTTTTTGGTTTTATTGTAAGCCACATACTCGTAGAACGACAAAAATGAAATTAAAAATAAACAGAGATGGAGAATGGGCCTTGATAGTAAACGAAGACTTCATTTTTCTTTTATTCGTCAAATTTATTTATGTTTTACCGATATGTATACTTTTAATTCGGTCATCCTGTTTAAAGTCTTTATCAACATATTCCAATTTAAAACTACAAGACTGCAATTATTATTATTCCATCTATGATTTTATGTGAGAAAAAAAAACGTAGACATCCAATTCGACACACCTCTAACAACATCATCTTATAAATATTAAATTACACACTTTGCGGTGGCAAGCGATTGTTTAAAATTGCTCTTTTGATATAAATTCCATGGAAAATTGAAACTATTAGTAAAGAAAGGGGGCTGATATCTGTGCATTCTGTGTGTGTTGTATAGTTTTTTTTTTTTTTGCACAAAAGCAAAATCATGAACACTTCGTATTTTTCTACATATACTCCTCTTTCTCCGCTCTCTCGTCAAAAGGAAGCGACACGCAAAACTGTTCATTTATATGCAAAAAGGTCTTAATAAACTTGCCTTTACGCATGCGCACTGCGCATCAGCACATCAACTTGATGTGTAACTGACACACGTCAATGGAGAGTGCACCTATTATACATACTATATAGCAGAGCTTGCTGCTCTCTCTTCCGTGTGGCTATTAAATAACAAAATATGCACATTTGCACTTGGAAGCACCAAACGCTAAGCGCTTTAGCCAAGCAAAGTCAATTCAAGACGACGTAGTAGGTAGCTTGTGTACTGTATATGTAACAAAAGCCACCAAGGCAGAATAAAAGCCTACCCATTGAGGCTAGGCACATTCCGCATGCGTGCCCAGACACTGTTTGCTGGGGTACTTAACTTACTATACTGGAGTCCGTTCGATTTAAGACGCGCACTCTTTCGTGACGTAACTGACTCCAATCAAGTTACCATCATCATCCGTAAGTATAATAAGTATCATGTTTGGTGCAGAACAAAAATGATTTAGTTCTTCCATCGAAACATTCTCAAGCCTGTCGCAGTCCTATTCTTGGTATACCAACCCTACCACCAACCACAATGAGACAATGAAGCATTCTTCGCGTGGCAATCTTACTCTACTTAGTATTCACAACAAGGCGGACGTGTCCTCCTGCTTATGTAATTCAACGCATTAATAATAATGTTGCTGCAACTGAAAACCAGTTGCCATTGCCACATTTACCGGCAGCAAAAAATTCTTGCCAACTGATTTTGGTTCCCATCTCACGCATATTTGGCCAGAAGCTAAAAACGCCATCTATACGAATTCGAACGCCTTGATTCATTTAAAAAAAGAAATATTGGTGGAATTAAAGTTGCAGAAAAATTGTAGGGCAAATGCTCTATTTGTTGGTACCTCACGGTGATTGGTTGCCAAACAAGATGATTTTTACCACCTGGTGCGCATGAAAACGAAAATGGATGATCCAACAAGCTCTTCAAATTCGATTCCCTTTTTCCCATTTGCAAAGCTCTACAAAAAGTTTCAATATATTTTGAAGTACAACGAAGGATAATGTACCCTATGAGCGCCTGTAACCATCAGTCATATCAGTGCTCAATTTTTCCTACCTTACCACCAATTCTTCTGCCAATTATAAGGTGATTTGCCCTATAAGACTAAAAACAAAAAAAAAAATAAATCGATCAGCACTTTGAAGAAGACATCCGAAGCAGAAAATTAAAATCTGCATAAAGTTGGACTGCGGGCCTAGCCGACAGTCTTCTTAACGGTTTTGATGCTTTAATATTCCGCCAGTGATACCCCTCAAGCGGGTTACACCATATGGATGGCCTGGCCATTCATTTGAATCCATCGAAGCGCGGCGTTAAAATTGCGCACAGACCTTTCGTGCTAGAACCACATTTGCCAAGCAAGCGGCAGTTGTCTGATGATGGTGGTGGTGGTGGTGGTGGCGGTCTTTCTGGCTGTCTTTAGCTAGAAGATGAGCTCAGCTGACTTGGCATCATCTCTCGCTCTTGGAGCAGGTATCACTTTAAAATTACGCAAATGTAATTCACTAAGGCTGCTGCTGCTGCTGCACTGGGACGACGACGCTGGGTTCTGGGTGGAGGTCCATACCTATACATACGATACAATCGCACCGAAATAACGGTGTAACAGCAGTTAATATTACTTGATAGTAAAAGTTTATTAATGATAGAGGTACGGGTTGAGGCGAGTGCGCGCTGAGAAGAAGCAAATGCAAAAGAACAGATGCAGATATTAATTATGGCGGGTTGCGGTTGCAATTTAGTATATGAAGATGTGCGGTTTTGGTTCATCCAGCACAGCATTATATCCCAGAAACTTCCAGGAGTTTTGTTTACTTTCGTGATCTTGACAATTTCGTTTGATGATTGTTTTTAATTGCAATCTGATGATGATGTATACGTTTATGTGGAGTGGAGAGTCTATATACGATGATGTTGCATCTTGTCATGCGATTTACACCAAACAAAAAGAGCAGACTCTTGATTTCGTGCGACGCGACCGAACACGATGGACGTGTTTGAACATCATCATTGCGCTCGCTCTCAGTGTGCCTTCCGATAAATTAAGTTTAAACCTAACGGGAAGCGTGTTACAGAAGTTTTGGATTGTAATTAAAAACATATTATAAAAAGGCACGTTATAGGAAAGATGGAAAGCCTTGAATCTAACCAGATAGGCGATTCATTACTACAACAGTATTGGTAGGTTTCTAACTGAGTTTTCCTTAAGGAACGGAAATGTAAGCAACAACAGCGGCAGTTGCCTGTCTTCTAATCTAAAACAGCAGAACTTAATGCAAAAAGTATCTACAGGGGGTCGATTGCAAACTGTCTTAATGCTGAGAACTTGTATTTGAATTATATTTGATTGGAAAACATAGAAAAAATGTCTGATGACTGCGGTTGTTTTCTGCGTAGCGGTAACACTTTTATTAAAAGCGACCAAAGCAACAACTTGAGAATGCTTGATTCTGAATTCGTCATGTTAAGAGAAACTAATAGATTCCGCTACTAAAATGAGGACAAATTCCGAAATAGGAACTCTTCTGGAGACGCTTAAGCGGAGCAACGAGGACTTGTGAGCAGAATCGATTTGGTAAAAACAAGTTAAGACCCTTCAAATCTAGAGAAATGCACAATCATCGTTACTGAATCGATGATGAAACAGGTTCAGGCTGTGACAAGTGTTGGAGGCGTTCTAACGTTCCAAGTTAGAACATTATTTTTGAGCACTTTCTTCTGCAAATCACTTTTTTACTGGAAACGAAACACTCGTTTTTCAGTCGAAATATACCGTATTTGACAGAGTTAAACGCTGAAAACCGTATTTGAATACAAAGAATCAGATAGAAGAATGTTAAGGCTAAAATTTGACGTAACCAAAATTTATACTATTTTATTTAAATACAAATTATTTGAGTGTGTTTTTCAATTGAACAGGGTTGCCATATTATCAGCTTTACAGTCTTAAATTTATTTTTTTTGAACAACTACCCGAGGTGTCTTTTGTGTAGAAAATTTCTGTTTTGAAGTGAGTAAACGATATAATGAACAAGATCCTTAAGGTCTATGTTATGTTCATCAATCTCATTTTTATTGGAGCTTTATCAATATTGTAGCTTGCTTTGTACACAGCAATAACTGAAGGATTAACTAAGTGATATTAATACACTCAAGTCTCTCAAGTTGATTCATTAAAAATGTTCACTTTTTGTTATCAAAGTAGTTTATTCAAATGTTCAAATGAGTGCATTTTCACATAAAACAATCCAATTTACCATCTAAAGTCTTTCTTACCACACAAATTACATGCTCGCACAAATAAAATTGCGTGTTTGGTTCTCTATACTCCTAAACATATAACATAACAGTCAGTGGCTCTAGTTGAAATAAAATGTTCAGCAATTCAGCTACATTGTAAGCGCAATCTAATATTACCTTCTAACAATCATATGATTGTCGATTTCCACCCCATTACATAGGTAAATTCATTTCCATTACTCAGGGCTATGCCCTCTCTCCTACCACTGCGCGAACGTGACTTGAGAAATTGCAGCTCTATGACCTTTACTTCAAGCCGACCAACCGACCAACCAAACTTAGGCCAACCCGATGGACAACCAAACCGTACCTATACGCAATTTTGTGTTCATCGTAATCTCCTACATATAATTCCAGCTTAGAGCAACCAAATAATTTGCTTACAAACAACCAATTACCGAACCTAAGTACCTTTGCCATTATCAGAGAGAAGCTGTATACAATGTTCCACTTTTCCTGCCCACTCGTGTTTTACACACCATCGCATATCGCATCGGCCATCGCCACACAAAAACATTAAATGTAATTGGCAACACTTGACATGCTAAATATTATGCATTAGTGTGTATCTACACCTATGTGTGTGTCTTGTATAGCGACTGCGATGGCGTATATGTCAACCACAATTGGGCATTGACAGGTAACCTAACCTGCTCTTAGCTCTTTCAGCAGGTAAAATCGTATAATCCGCTGCGAAGGTTAATATGAGTCATCATCAATTCAATCAAAGCCATTCGCTTCCCAGTGCACTGGCTCTTCTCCGAATAAATAACATTGCTTCATCAAAGCATTTAAATCCGAAAGATACAATGAACATGATCGGCAATATAGCTATGAAGGAGAGCGTTGCCATTTT
Source organism: Meliscaeva auricollis (assembly GCA_948107695.1). NCBI lineage: Eukaryota > Metazoa > Arthropoda > Insecta > Diptera > Syrphidae > Meliscaeva > Meliscaeva auricollis. Next base: position 72,105,845 of record OX403618.1, on the reverse strand, counting down.
ACTGCAATTGCAGTCAATTGGAGTATAAGTGTATTCATGCAACGGCTCGGCCTAAACTCTTCGCAAACGCGGTAAACCGGGTGAAGTTATGAGCTGTAAAGGACTGCAGTCAATTGGTAATACAGTCAATTCAGTCGCAGTTAATTGACTTTAATATTAACTGCAAGTTAGTACTGCTACTAAGTACTTTAACTGCAATCAGTACTAAAATACTGACTGGACAGTTAATGAAAGCAGTTGATTGACAAACAGTTGGTTAACTGCAGTACTTTTTGACTGTTTTTAGTCTTCTAGTTTTTTGTGCTGTTCTTTTTTTTGTATTCTTTTAACTTAAAGTTACTTTAGGAGCTCTATATTCCTACAAAAAAGTGTCATGGAAGTTTGGCAGCAAACCTGATTAAAATTTTAAAGACAACAGTACAAAAACTTTTTACTGACTAGAAGAAAACCAGTCAAATAGTAACTACACTTATTTACCTTTTAGTCAGCTTACTGCTTTCATTGAATGTTCAGTCAGTATGTTAGAACTGACTTCTGACTGTAGTACTAAAAAGACTGCAGTTCTTGCAACTCTGGCTAACTAGCTGTCAATATTTCTATGAGAAATAAAATATTTGACAGATTTAACCACATTTTTTGTAGTTTTATGTCACTTTAAAAATAATTTCCATGTATTTTGTACATTTAATGTCTCTTATTTTCAAATTAAAGGCTGAATGGATTTTGATTAAATTTTATTTAACGCAATCAATTGGAAATTCGACTAAAACTTGTAACGTTACTCGAATAAAATCAAGTTTAAAACTTTCAATAAAAATCATAAATTTATTACTGGACGGCAACGCTGCTTTCTAGAGGTATTTGTTCACAGATGTTTGCGTGGTTCCAACACTCATACAACTGCAAACATTACATATTTTTTACCTGTAGATTTTATTTGTATACACATTTTCTTACCTGTTAAAAAGATGGTAAAGAAAAAAAACAATAATACACGAATTCGAGTGATACAATAGCGCAAAAACAGGTTGGACATTTTAATAAAATTTTGTGTTCTATATGGTGTAGAGATCCGCAGCTTGTCTATTTGGATGTGTCGTGGGTGTCTCTGTCTACTTTGGAAGCAGTTTGTTAGGAAATTTGTTTTCACAGCGATGATATCAAATAAATTAGTAGACAGGCAGATATACTCAGAATTCGGAATGGAAATAAATCCCAGAAATACTGCACAGTCGTCTCCATGGCATGGAACTTCTCATAGGTACATACATGAGGAGTTCGAATTTTGTTTTTGTGTTGGCTTGACTTGGCACTTGGCATGAAGATTTACATCTCAGCAATTAGAATTAGATAAATTCAGTGAATAGAAATGGGAATGCGAAATGAATGTGAGATTCAAAAGAGTTCAGAGTTTAAGTGGATAGACGAATGTGCGGTTGTGGTAAAAAGAAAGTTGACGATGATGGGAACACACCCACATGATTGACGATGCTATTATTGGTTTTTTGTATACCTGCACTCAAGTTGAATATTTGTTTACTGTCAAAAATGATTGTGTCTATATTTGGACAGATAATAGGCAATGTAGGTTGCTGAAATTGATGATTTCTTTACATCAACACCAAGATAGTTGATTGTAAAACTTATCACGTAGTATGGTAAATTATTGTGGAAGTCGTACGATGTTAAGAAATACAAAAAGGCCATCTTAGATCTTAATAAAGGTGAAGCTTTAGTTTGGGTTGTTTTTTTTTTTCCTTATTTTGAAATATAAGCTGACTGAAAATAAGTAAGTATTGTTGCAAAACATTTAATGAAAAAGATTTTTATGAAGTGCAGTCAGAGTTTTGGCGTTTCTAATGGGCTGTTATTTTTTTAAACAATTAAAAAACAGCTGCCGCTGTTTAGACAATCACCCCTATCGGGAATGAAATCCCTCGGGGATTTTTTGGGAGAAGGGCTCCCAATTGTAATATTATGGAAATTTATATTTTTCTTTTATGTCTTTTTCAATTTTAATTTAATTTTTTTGTTCATATGATTTTAGACATTTTTACTTACCGATAAAAAAAGGTATACAAATTTGAATAATGTACATTCAGGAAGAAAAATTACCTGTAATTAAAAATAAAAAAAAAATAAGTATAAATTAACTACAATCATGAATATGAGTAAATCTAAGCAAACAAGACAATATGTACCAACATAATTATGTATATACCAACTATTCTCAAAGGTACAAAGAACACAATGTTTCCATTTTTTTTGCAAAATGAATAACTAGAGCAAAATAAGTCCATAAATAAGAACAATAACAATAAGATTCCAATATAGGTGGTTACATTCGAGTGCATCTTGCTACATTTTTCTTTTTTCTTTCATTATTCACCCAGTTACTCGATCATGCAATTGCAATAAAAAGAAGTGACTTCAATGACCCGAATAACTTTACCAAGTCATGCAAATTGAAAAAAAAAATTCATAATTTTTTGTATTTTTATTTTTATTTGAAAGTCAAAAAAAAAATGTAAGTGAAATAGTATTAACATTAAATCTTTTATAAAGGAATAAAGTGCACTATCGGGTCACACGTAATGTAATTGTTTTTGTGGTTCACGGTCACAAATCAAATTTTAAAGCTTTTGGTGTATTACTTAAAGTCAAATTAAATATACTTTCTTATAATAACAAAAACTTAAGGCTAGTCTAGCTTTGGCCCACGGCAACCCCACCAGACTTTTTTTTTGTACTTTTTTAGTAATAAAGAAAATACTCACAGAGCACAAGAAAAATAAGGTTGTTACAAATCACCAATACAGCCCTCTGAAAGTACGTTAATTTTGTGTGTTTATACCTATTTCGATTTTAATTTAAAAAAAAGTATGGCAATTCTAGAACTGCGGCAACCCTCATAAATTATAAAACTCTGATTAAACTGATCAAGTAAAAAATCATCAAGATTAAGCAACAACTGTAGCCAATTTTTTTAAAATATGTGTTAAATTTTCATTATATTAAAAACTTTTGATTCGTCTGGCAACCTTTCGGGCCACGGCAACGCTGCCAGACCATGTTTTTCAAACTTTACCAGTACCAAAGCAGCTGTATACAAAATTTCAACCTTACGAAAGAAGGTTAGTTTTGACATTTTTTTCGCATTTCGAGTGTCAACCCCGGGCCCACGGCAACCCTGCCAGACTAAAATTTGTGTGCATAACTAATACTAAATCAACTATAAACAAAATTCCAGCCTTACGACTAGAAAGTTAGTCAAAGTGGCTGATAGCTCTTAAACTATAGGCGTAGCTGTCATTTTAATACACCAGACTTATATTCTTTTTGTCATTTCTACCACAAAATTTATATTTAATAAAGAAGTGGAATTATTTGGTTGTTGCAATGGACGCTTCGATTTAAACTACTAATTGAGACCCCATGTCTTGCCCACTAGCACAAAATATCTCAAAACGTTCGATAGTATACAGCGAGAAAATAGTTTAAAATAATTTGCTAGTTAATCTTCAAGATTTGTTAATTATCAATTTTCTGACAAAGTATCTTATCTATTGATCTTCGAAAAGTGACCTCTAATTAACGATCTTTTATAAACAATCAGCAAAAGTGGCATCACTGTTGAAACCCATACAGGCAAGCTATTGAGTCGGAATTGAAAAATGCCATTACCTCAAATCTCACTCAACGACTTTCATGATCGCAACTCGAGCTCAGTTTGAGACGCACTAGCTTAGTGTAAACGTCAGCGCGCATAGTTTTTTTTTCAATTTGGTTTCTATAAACAAATAATAAAAAACTAGATCATTTATAAATCGAAATCAATACATAAAAGTGTCAAACTTAGTGCCTTCTTCGTATAAAAACATTAAAACGATTTTTATTTTAGTGATTTGACTTAATTTTGATTAAACAAGAACAAAAAAATGAACAAAATCATTGTTTTTCTATTTGTCTTTTGTGTGAGTTTTCACACAGCATTTAGCATTCAGTGCTATGTGTGTAATACTTCGGATACCGTCAGTCCGTTTCAGTGTGGAGAATGGTTCGAACGGTATGATGATCCCGATATCCAACCACAAGATTGTTCATTGGTGCATGGAGCCAGGTATTGCATCAAACATATTGGCCGGTATGAGGGCGGTATTGGGGCCAAACGTTTTTGTTCATCCAAAGATTTGGGCAACTACTGTGACTATGTACAAAACAAGGGTGACGTCATGGAATACCGATCGTGCATTTTCACTTGCGACACTGATGGCTGTAATGCTGCCACTGGATTGAATGTAAACAAATCAATTGGTTTAATGTTATTTGTAGTAATTTTAATACGTTTTGTCAATAAATTTGTTTAAGCAAAAATAAAAATTAGTTTTAAAGAAATTCAATCTATTTGTGTTTTCAATTTTGTGTTATTTTTTTATTGATTGGAGATCGTTCAAATTAACGATGACACGACTGAGAGTTCTTAAGTGACTAATGATTAAACGAGAAGACAAAGATCGATTTTGATGTTAACCATCTAGCCCTAACTGGTCTTCTTTATGAATATGATGATGATAAAGAATATAAAAACAGCTTCAATGAGCTATCTGCGTTATCGATGAAAAACAGCTTGGAACTTTATACTGTTGCCGTTGCCGGTATTAATGTCTGTCTGACATCCAATACTAGCAAAGCCATATAAAATACGACCAGTAGGTAGGTTAGTATAAACGAATAATAAAGAGATAAATCAGAATAATGAGGATTGCTTTATTGCTAACAGAGCGGCAAAATTATAGAAAAATAATTAATAGGTATTTTTTTACGATTTGATGAATCAAGTTTGATAAAATTTTAAAATATTGGATTTTAATTTTTTTACTTTTAGCCTTTTATGCTAATAGTAAAAAAAAAAACGATCAAGTGAAGATCATTTCTGGTTAAGAAATGAGAAATAGGTATACATACACTGGGTAAATGGGGGTAAAAGACAAAAAAAACTTTTTGTACATCTCGAAAAGTACAAGGATTAGAATGATGAAATACATTTTTTAGTTAAATTGAAATGATTTTAGAAAGAAAAATTTAAAAAAAAACATACAAAAAAGTTGTTTTCATTGAATATTAAAATCTGTAATTTTAGTTTTAGTTGCATGATTTTAATTTATTGAACAAATTCTATTAAATAAAATGTCGGACTGTATTTCTGCAAACAAATATTACCCAATTAAAAATTGCCACAGAGATTGTTTAGTGAAAATATGTTTTTAATGAATGCGTTAAAATTACAAAAAATTTATGAAAAATTTGATGATTTTGAATATATTTTTAGCAAAGACTGTAAAACTGATATATAACAGAAAAAACATCGAACAAAATGAACTTTTTAAGCTCCTTTGACCAATTATACCATTCACCACACATCGAACTATTTCTACTTTAATAATTTTTAACTTATATAAACAACTTTTTTTTACTGAGCGAGATCGTAGTTATTTGACCTAAGGATATCTGCATTCACAAAACTTAATGAACAGTTCTTATAAATTTTAATGATAATACTGTGAAAACGGAGGTCTCATTAAAATTGGCCCTACCAACATTTTGATATTATGCGAAAATTAATTACTAACGTATTTTTAATGTTAAAGACAATTCCAATCCCATTGAGGAATAAACGAAACTTACATTTCTGATGGTTACCTAAAACGTTTCAATTTATATGTATTTGGGTTGAAAAAAATTTTAGTTTTTTTCTTTGCTTATTTTCAACCGATTTTCATAAGACCATGTTGGATTTGGATATACAAATTATTTTAATATATAAATTAAAAAGAACATGCATCATCTTAAATTTATACCTAACTCGATGTTAAAGTTATGAAAATGAGAAACAAACTGAAATTCTTCAGCAATAAAATTGGCGAAAAATTGACGAAGCTAAAATCTGAAGGTCCAAAAAACCATTTTTTTTAACCAAATTTTGAAATGGAATTGGTACTACAAAATTCTTAATCAGTCCCACACAAAACGGGATCCCCGGAAGTACAAAACTGGCCATTATCTATGCTCGCAGCATTACAAACATAACATCATAGTTAAGCTGCTTTAACGAATTCTAATGATCCCGATGTTATTCAAACTAAATCCTTTTGTATAATAAAACCTCATTCCATCATCTGCTTTGAATGAAAACTTTATCTTATAAAAAAAAAAAAACACATTCAATCGCGTGCAATAGTCATTAATTAAGACGAACACCCATAATTTACTTTGAATGGAGGAAATGGAAACACTTGTTTTAATATTATTTTTTCTCTTCACTTACAATGTTGCCTTAACCAATGATCACTTTGAAATAATGATCTCCCGGTGCATCGTTCTTAATTAAATTATCTAGGACAACACTATAATAGACATGACTTGGCTATATCCTCATAAGTTACCATATTTGTATGAATTTTCCATTAAAAATGAAGAATAAATCAATAGAGATGCAACGTTTATGGAATGGTTTCTGATGGGTCCTCATTAATGAAGATGCCTCTTTTTGCATTCTCAACTTCTGTACACGGTAATTTCACTTTTTTTTCTTTTTCTTATTCTGACTCCCAAGACGTAAATGACAACTTTTTTTTTTTGTTCTTTAAAAAAAGTCACGTTCTTTTTGACGAACTCACATTTCAAATACCACCGACAGAGAAGAAGACAACAAAGCCAAAAGCCACTTAGACAAATATAAGCAACAAGTTGAAGTACCTAGGTATAGTGCATCTTCCATTAGTTAATGGGGGTCTCGGTCTCTTCTATCCAATTGAGTAAACATCATCTTTTTTTGTTGTTCAAGAATGGGATGGATGTCTACACGGGAAGAAGAATTATAGAGGAAATAAAATGAATCCCAAACAAACAAGTCATTAAGCAACACATCACGTCAAAAAAATGAAGATACAAAACAAAAAAAAAACGAATAAAAGAGACGAAAACCAAGTGTAGCACGTCAACACTTTCTCAAGACATCCTCCTATTACTACTATGTGTGTATAGCTGCCACCTCGCTTCATAGATGAGTGCCATAGAAAACAAACATAAAGCCTCCTTAGCTGGCAGAAGCACCTCTCTAACTAGCAGACGGACTGGTTTTAATTACACATTTAATTGCAATCGGGAATTGTGATCGGCAAGACCGAGCGGAGCGTTAGCAGATTCTTTCCAAAGATACCTACACAACTGCGAGAGATAACGCAAAAAATTGTCGCGATCTATGCGTAGATTCCTTGTTCCGTGTGTGTGTGTCTAATTTTTCTGTGTATCTTCGCATTTGAGCAGTTTTATTGCGTATCTAAAAGTTCGGAATAATTGCATCATCATAGCATAAATAACATTTAGCAGTTATAGTGGCGCACTGCCTCGCTTGACATTGGAGACAGTCTACCATAGTCTCAGACACCAGTCAAGCCCTCCTCGTGCCATTTGCATTCCTATATACTCGTGGCAGTGCATAAACCTGAGGTCCATCTATAAGATATTATCAATCAACAGCTGCGCCTGCGTATACACTCACAGTTGAAGCAGCAGGCAAATCCGAAATCACCAGGACTAATTAGCTGACACTAAACATTTTAAGTGAAAAATCCTAATACACAGATTTATGCAGATGCACCGTCTGTATGCTCGACCAGTTCGAGAGTCAACTATACTGCAATACTCTTTTGAATGCGCAGACGATACTCAATCTTATGGTTCTATAGAGTCTGGTGTTCCGTGATCTGCCGGACATTCTCGAACCAAATGGATGGATCAGTCAAAATGTGGTAATTAGCTTCCGGGTATCGCATTCTCAATTAGCAACGCACTGACTAAAAGGGTTTTCTTTTGCTTTAACACATAACCTCATGCATCACAGCACCATATGTCAGAGAGTGAAAGAGAGAAAGAGAGGGATGCATTTTCTTTTTCAAGAAATGATTTCTAATAAGAGATTGAATGTGGTTCCACCAGGTGATAAACGATCGGGATGACGTTGTGGGTGCAACAATAAATCATCGTTCTTCTGACAGAAGCTACGTCTTATCGTCGGGTGGCGGCGCGGCCGCCGCACCCAACACGGAATCTCTTTTATAATTTTATTTGATTGATGAAGCTTATCGGACCTTATCGTTGAGTTCAGAGTTCAGAGTATTGACTCTTAGATTTGTTCGCATGGGAATTGGAATAGGAATACATTGTTTTTGTAAACAAAGTTGAAAGAATAATACCGAAATGAGAAAGGAAAAAAACTGATCTGAAAGGATTTTGTTTGTTGTTCATTTTAGAGAACCAAGAACAATGAATTGGTGTAGGTGGAAGGTACATGTAGAAAGATACTCAAATGTTTTGAAAACGAGAGCTCTTAGAAATTAATATTGTATAAATTTTTTAACTGTGTTTGAGACAAAAGAATTGAAATTCGGAAAATACAAATTCACAGAATTCACAGATTTTTTTTGAAAAAACTTCAGGGAATTTAAAAAAATCATTAAAAACATGAACATGATGAAGGCAGTTTAGGCTAGGCACTAACTGCACCTGGATTTTAAGAACACTTAACAACACAAGTGCTAAGGCAGATATTACTGGAAAGCAGGTGATGGGACGGAAAAGAGAAATACTAGGTATTAGAATACGGTTTTGTTGTTGGAAAACGCTTTAGAGTTATGAGATTAGTTTAATAAATTTGACCAATTTAATCAAAGTTACAAAAAGTTTTGATGCAATAGAAACCACACTATGTATCTGAAATACTTTCCAGGAAAAGGAATTGTTTTTCCATCTCCTGTATTTGAATTTTCTTACACGCCTATGGAAAATTTTAACAAACAAATTGCAATATAATCCAAAGAGGATTGACAGTTATAAATAAATAGTGTTTATCATTTGGGATACAAATATGGGCTCACGTAGAACCAAGGCCTAGTGACGATGCTCGCAACCATTTCCTGTATGCGTGTAGTTGGTAGGAATAAAGGGGACCTACAATTCTTTGCCGGTTCCGAATGGCTAGCTAAGATGCATTTTTCTTGGCATGGCAGTAATTTTGTAAATTTTTTCAATTCCTTGCAAGAGTGTAGATTCATTTAAAAAAGAGATAAATTTTAATAACTAAGTTAAAATCAGTATCACTTGTTAGAATTCAATGAAATAAAGTTCTCAAATAAATAAAAAAAAATATTTGGATATTAATATCTATGTAAAATGTTTCCAAAATGATGAAGCCATCAGAAAATGATGAATGTTTCCAAAACTGTGGTGTTGTAAAAACTATGCCAGTTATTATAAAAATTTACTAACCAAATATGATTTATTTTCAGTTTTTCTTAGGATGTGGTCCTTAAAAAATCCGATTTTCTACATTTCCAAAATAATTATGAAATAGGTAATTCTGAATCAAAATACCAAAAAATGCAGATTTGTTTCTAGAATACTAAATAACTGATTTATAACCCAAAAGCGTTTCCGGAAATGACGTTCCCGAAAATTACGTTTTGATCATTGTTATCGTTTATTTTCTTTCTAACAAAAGCAAACGAAATATTTCTGAGGTTTTATTTTAGTGGTCTTTATTTTGCATCATATCATCGCCAAAAAGTATAATTTTATACCAAAACAGGCGTTCCCGAAATGACGCTTAATTGCCGTTCACTCCTTATATATCAAATTTAATTTCAATTACCACTTTAATTCAATTTATTCATGCAGAAAACTATTTATGCAACGAAAAACTAATTCAAGGCCATACCGAAAAGACCATTTGTTGAGCCATGTGCCCGTTGTTTTGGTGAATAAAAATTTGACATTTTATCATTGTAACTACATTCAGATATATTCCTTCGGACAACTTTTTTTTAACTAGAAATAATGAATCTTCTAATTTTTGGGTAATGTAGGAAACTACACTGTCATCATGTCAGATAGCCAAACTGAAGGCAATTATCTCCTATACAATCCAATCAGTATAGGAGCTTGTTCAGAACTGTGTGGATATGTATGCTAAATAAAGTGGACAAAAAGAGAACTATTACATTGTAGTTTAGTGGGTTCTTGGGCATTTTAATGTCCAGGAAAACAAAGAGGTAGACTCCTTATCAAAGGTGGGGACCAAAGCACCCTAAGTCCTGAGCCATGCTGTGGCATATCAAAAAACGTGATCAGAAAAAGGATCAAAAATAAAGAGAAGCAAGTCATTCATGTATATTCAAACAGAAACAACTTAAGAATACAAATCTGCTACTTGCTGACAGGATTACCTTAGAATACACCTCAATAGCATTGTCCTGATAAAGAGTCGATATGAATAAAAATGACTACCTACTCAAATCTCCGATTTTCGGACCAGGTACTCCATTTGGTATGAATAAAATTCTTGAACACATACATTTTCTTGAGCACCTACTCTCTATTTTACACTGCTTATCTACTCTAAGCAAGTCCTCCTTCTTTATTCATAACACCTAAAGCGTGTCAGCTTCATGGGTCTCGCACTCCAAATACTTAGATTCCTCAAAGAGCCTAATTTGGAATGGGAGCTGGAAATTTTCTACAACTACGATGGAGACACAAAAGACCTAAAGGATGCAGTACACTTCAAAATTTAATTTTAAACTCTTAACTCGGAAAAGAAGTGCTCGCTTAATATAAGAATGGACCCTTCATGCTTTCTATAAAGTATTGGTCATCAAAACACATTATGATTACTTTTCAATAGATAAGGTACGAAATCACCATTTTTAAATATTTTAATTTAATAACCAACAAAAAATAGCAATATTATGCAAATTTTTCTGAAAAATGTTCTAAAAATGTTGTGATTTTCTTTACTTTCTTTTAAAATTATGTATATAAGGCTCCAAAATTATGTTAGAATTTTAATTAACTGGGGCAGAATTTCAAAAGAATGTAATTATTCTTAAAATAAAGACAATTTTTGGAATACGTGCTCAACATTCTTTTGCAATTACTTCATTTATTCGAAGCTTGGACCTAATTTTAAAATATGTGTAAAACATACACAGTTTAAAATCCCCATACCCCCCAAATGATATTAGTTTAATATCTATAAGCTGACTACATCAAAGAATCTGAATCATAAAAACCGCTATAAATGCATTCCCAACTGATCCGGTTTTATGACATTTGTGTCCAAATGCCAGAGCAAAAAAAAAAAAACATCTAATCACCATTAATAAAATTAGAAATTCAATAGCTTCATCATTAATTTAAATGTATTCATCCCATGACATGGATTCCGCATGTGTCATCATATCCATGATATCCAGTCCAGCCCCCTTACATTGTAGGTTATTGTGTCAGAGAAAAAAAAAAGCAACCACCACCCCTCCCATCCCAAACATATGTCACACCACATACACACATATAGGTCCTCTAGCTCATATTTCCAAATGCAAATCTTGTAGATATTTTCTAAGACCTAATCCTGAATGAGATTTCCATATTATAACCCATCGTGAAGCCATCTTTCCCCCAACCCAACGAATTGGACGTCCAATTCAATTGAATACACAGCTTCTCATTTCACTGCACCAGAGAATACGGTGAATATGTTACGTATAGTATGCGGAATGCCATACTTTTTTTTTTTTTTAGTAAATTAGTTGAAGTGTCTCTTACTCTCATATGGGGTCCCAGTGGAGGTTCAGTATACCAGTATACCATCATCATCCAGAAAACCTGAGGATGCAATAGGCTACGGGAGTACATCTGTTACAGATGGTAAAAAGATGCAACTATATACTCGTAGTGTAGTTTGCAATAATATGCAAAATAGTATTCTTCCGACTAATTCTCGAGGCATGTTTATTAATTTCATACGGTTTTGATCCTGTTTTCACGGTGTGCAGTTATAAACTGCGTATCCGTCGGGTATGCAACGCAACGCACTTGTTTGGATTGGAACGTTGTCACTGCATTTGCATTAGACAACATTATATGAGGAAGTTATTTTTTATTTTTCTATTTTTTTGCAATGCGTAGCTAGAGGTACGAAACATAGACTGGGAGTAAGTGTTGTCGTTTGAGTTATGAGGTTTTTTTCTGATAAGTGAAAAAAAAATTCAATGACTGTCATGAAACATTACCATTTGATATCAAACTCCATTTAGTTCGTGTTTTTAAAAAACTTTACATTGGAAGAAATTGTAATGGCTTCAATTTGTCAACTACAAAACTTTGTTAATCGAAATTTTTTTAACACTTAGACTTCCCTAGGGACTGAATCTATTTGTTCTAAAAGAAATGTTTGCGTTTGCATGCTTACATAGTCTCTAGCTCACCAGAATGTTGGTTTAAGATCGATTACAAAACTAAAGTTTCAAATCGGTTATAAACTAGTTACAAACCTGTTGCAAGCTTATTAAGGCCTATGTAAGGTTACTTTCTGCTCTGTCTGCCTATTTGCATGCTCGGTTGGAATATCGCAATCGATTTTGAACTTTTTTCATAAGCTAAGGCCTTAAAATCTTTAATAGTAGCTCAGAAATGAGTTGATACATGCAGAATATTTGGCCTGTTCACACAACTAACAAGACTAATTTAGAAAATGACATTGCCAACATTAAATCTTATACTATTTTGATAGAAAATAATTATTCCCCTCTAGCTTAACACCACGCACTGCTTTTTACATGGTGGATAGTGTGTGGTAAACGATTAATTGGAAACGGTTTGCTTTCAATTTAATCTGAAATGAGGAATCAGTTTTGAGGAACTTTATGTATGGCTTTGGCTATATAGTAGAGGATGTAGAGGTTATAGATTACCTATAAGTATACCTACACATATCCCGTCATGGTTTAGAATTTATTGTCAAGGAAGCCGAGCATATTTTTGATTAATTTCTATATAAATAACCTAACGGTCGATGATGGTGTGTAGTGTAATGTCATTGTCACTTTATGAAAAGACTGTTCATAAATCTTGCAAATAAAAATGTTGCTTGGAAGTCGGAAAAATATACCATAATGACAAATTACTATGAGAATGTTTTGCGACAGGAAACTTACATACAGTTTATTTCCCGGAGGAGGTGATTTGAGAGCAATTTTTCACAATTATAGAAGATAAAGTTTCAAAACCAGATGTTTTTTTTCACTTTTTTAGATTTAAAGTGCCAAAATGAGTTGTTCTGGTTAGACCAACAACTATTATAAAGACAAACAAGTCAAATATTATGTAAATTTATTCAAACATTCTAACCAAAATCTTCGAGGTGTGTCTTAATTTCCTAGCAGCAGTGAAAGGTATTGTCAATTTAAAAATGTTCTGAACTATAAAACTCGTAAGAAAGAAAGAAGGAGAAAAAATAACTCTTAATTAGTTAAACACTTTCTTTGACGGTATAAAAAGTGAAAACGATGTAGGTAGGTATAATTAGTTCGTCACTATTACATTCAACATTAACTCTTGAAAGCTTTGGTTTCGTGTGTATTTTATCAAGTTCAGAGGTATAAAATTGTAAACTTTTTGTCTATAAATGTAGTAAATGTGACCCTAGACGACTTTGTTTCAAAAGCCGAAAAAAATCAGATAAGAAATCAACAGCAGTTTTGTTTCTCGCACATTTTCAATTATCATTAAGTTTGGAGTCTTCTTTTTTTGTTTGTATGCTTCTTGAAGACATTTTTGTTTTCTAGAAATGCCCCCTTAACACTTTAATCTATAAAAAACAGAACAAGAAATAAAGAAACTAGAACGATAAAGGTTTTAGTTTTTTAGTAGCTTTAGTAGACCCTTTTGAGTTCTACCATACGCGCATAAGTGGGAAAACATTGATAGTCAAGCTGCCCATCCCATTGACCATAGTGTTGTTGCACGATTTTTATAATGACTATTTTTTTCATTCATGTTTGGGGTCAAAATATTAAGTGAATTAAAGGGATCATTTAAATTTTAAAGACAGAGGGACAGAAAGATTTCTGTATAAATCCACTGAGATCTAGATTTTAATACAAGTCGGTATGCAAATCAAGGCTTGCTCCGTGGTGGAACCATGCATTAACCACATCTTAACATTTAAAAGAGAAACATAAAGATCGAAAATTGATGAACCATAAAAACATTAACTAAATTGCGATGGACGCAAAAACCTACTCGAATAAAATGTGTGTCCGAACATTCCCAGGAGTATAAACAGTGACTCGAATCTCGAACCACTTCCTCATTATCAGCAATGCAGATATTTAGACCAAAGATTTTGATGGTCACAAAAGATTGCCAGGTGTATTTCCAATAGAGTAATACTAGTTGTGTTTAATGAAGAAAATCGAAATCAGAGCGGAGCAGAACAGCACTGTCAGAACAAAAAAAGAATAGAAAAGTCCAGCTTCTTGTTTTATAAATTTGACGTTGCCAATCAACTGTGCAAATTCAAATTCAAACATTTATTTTTTGCAATGATTTTTCATCAACTAAGCAATTTATTCTATTTTTTCAATACAAAATTCTAAGAAAAATTCACATTTTGTATCACATATGTTTGTATTTCATTATTTTTATCCCAAAAACACAAATTAGCTGACGTTTGACACATTTCACGAATTTGTTCTAACATGCCCTTATTGAACATACCCTTAATGGGGCATTAAGGTTTCGTGAACGTTATTGACGGCGCAGGGATATCAGTACATAATGGACTTGTGTCGTCCTCGTCAACAAGCCACCAGAAGTGCCGCCACTGATGTGCTATGTTTCACAAGGCGAGCACAACGAAACTTCTGATTCGACGAAGAATGCCGGCTGGCACATGCAGCTAAGATCGAGGCCTATCAGGCAATGCTGCATACAAGAACCGAAGACGGTGTCGTCGATACTGTGTGATCGCCTAAAATCTCTTGTCAACGATCTGATTGGCCCCTATCAGAATAGTTTTAGGCCAGGCCAGTCAACAATCGATCAAATTTTAACGCTCTGACAAATTTTGAGAAAAACGGGAATTTCAGATCGATACACACAACCTCTTTATCGTTTTTAAATTCGCGTATGATAGAGTAAATAGAGACAGTTATATACAGAGCCTGGTTATATCTCGGCATCCCTGCCAAACTCGTCCGCTTGTGCAGAATGACAATGGAGAAACGCTGCTCCGTCAAAGTCGGTAGGAACATCATTGAACCTTTTGATGTTGAAAAAGGTCTAAGACAAGGCGACGCGTTGTCATGCAACCTTTTTAATATCGATCCTAGCCTCGCGTAAAAGATGTAAGGTGTAATCCGCTATGTTAACAAATCCATACCCATCACCTTATTATAGATTTCAAGGTCCGTATGACAGACAATACAGACGCGAACTGTATAGGTTATTCGCTAGTTTTTGCATTCCTGCCAAGCCAAGCGTTTATTCGTCCAAAGCTCGAGTACAATTCTGACATCTGGACAGGTGCTCCTATAACCCACTTGAGCTTCTTGGACAGAATTTAAAATAGAGCTCTGAAAATGATAGGTGACGGTTCGATAACATTCATAATTACGCCTCTCGAGCACCAACGTGATGTCTGTCCTTGTTTAATCGCTATTTTTACAGTCAGTGCTCTGAAGAAGTAGCTAGTTGCATTCCTCCCCTCAAACAATTCCACCGTAATACTCGCACTTCGAGGAATACTCATTAGTACACCGATGAGCCAATTTTCGGACGTACCGTCGAATACAGATATTCTTTCACTAGCCGTACTATGTGTGTTTCCCTCCCATTCAGAATTCAGAATTTCAAAACTAGTATCCATCGGTTTCTCCTTTTAATTCCTTCCCTAAAGCTCTGTTGAACGTAACTGATGCCAATTGAGAACCGGTAATGCATTCCACACATTCGGGTAGTACGGCTAATGAAAGAATCTCTGTATTTGACACAAATATTATGGGTATTCATGCAAAGAGATAAGTTTTTTTTTTGTGTAAAATGATAGGTACGCACAAGTTTGCGTGAACGACCTTTTCATTTCTCTGAACTCTGAGATGTATCATATATGAACACACCTAATTCTCAAAAGTCACAATGACCTTTGGATAAGTTTATACAAATAAATTTGGTAATTTGCCGCATCGAAGTCGTTGGATAAGTTTATCCAATTTGTGTAAACTATTTCCATACAAAATTTGACAGCTCATTTATCAAAAGATAAACTTATTTAAAAGATAAACTTACGTAGTTGTTTTACGTAGTTGCATGAATACCCTTATACTTATTGGTTCTTTGTTACGTACGAGCGTGCTTATACGACCAATGAATTGTTTTTCGATTCATGATGCGCTGCGTACTGCAATTGATAAGATGACATTGCTGTTGCGAAAAATGGAGTTCATATAGAATAAGAGAAACTAAATTCAATCATATTCGTTTTATTGGGTATAAACCGTGTACCAAAACATTTGCTAGTAGGGCTAGGTGTAATCTGATATTTATTAGATTAGGCTAGAAAATAATTACCCGATCTCAATATCCTAGAGCCTCTGACAGTCCATCTACAGATATTTGTTTTGTATTATCTTATCTTAATACCCCTTGCACTCTCCCACACATTTCTGGTCAAAAATGATGATGTGTTAATGAAACTAAATACAACTTACCCAAGACCCATATCGTGAGGTGACTCATTAGCATCTTTTTTTTTTTAAGTTTCATTAACTTCTTTTTACACCCGAGTCGAGGTCCGACCTTCAATAATTCAAATCATAAAAATAAATAGACTCTTGAAATGCAAATCTGCAATGTAAACGTAGGTATCTTTACCTTTATTATCTGTGCAAATATGTATAAACTGAATTGAGCACGTCAGTCAGTCGTCGTTTCGTCGTCGTTAACCTGGGAAGTTGGTTCGAGTGTTGCGCTGTTAAATTTTTCACAAACAGGATGTCTTACTTCTTCTTTATATAAATGTTTTAAAACAACTACTGAAGTTTGCTTTTGTATGGCGATACACAACAGCCTACACCTTTGGTACGCTCACGCACATTTTTTTCTTGTATTATGCGTCAAAAAAACAAACCGGCAAACTGCAATGTGAATTTGAGTGGGATATGTGTGTAGTATACGCTATACAAATACTTATGGCCGATTTCACGCACATTTAGAAATCTTTTAAATTTTTAAATGACCGTTTTTGTATGGAACAAACGTCATTTTAGGGTTAAAAAGCTTGTTCAATTTTTAAAAGGGCTTGGTGAAAACAGCCTTTAGGCTGAATTAATTATTTAGGCTTCAAGTAAGAAAATTAGACCGCTTGATTTTTCTGGGGAAGCCCCACAGACCTGTAGGGTTTAAAACAAATTATGCATCTTAGCCAGAAGTTTCTTAGTAATTTTGAGCCACTGGTTATTTTTCTACCATATACACAATAAAGTCATAACGGTTTCCCCGTAAATGCTTAGGACAAATACCTCTTGAATTGATTCACACATTTGGGGGATTTTTCTCAGCTTCTTCGAGTTTTATTAAAAAGACGACACACTTCCTCTAAGAAATAGTCTCCTGTTAGCCGGTGACGCAAGAGTCGTGACTCTTTTTGACAATCAACAAGTGCAAAGGCGATGCAAATAGTCGCTTTTTCTCTTTCATGAATGGTCAACTCATTTGTAGAATTTGGTAGCAGGAAAGTATATGAACACAGATTGGAAACTCAGCATATTTTGCCCAATCTCCAATAAAGGTTTCCACTGAATTGCACCAACTTTTTGTGTCAGCTTGTTTTGCATTCGCATAGAACCTTTTGCCAACGACCTGAGCATTGATAGAGACGAACTTTACAAAGCAAATTCACATCTCGATATATTTCCCCGGTCTGCTTGTGCAGAATGACAATGGAGAAATCTCGCTGCTCCGTCAAAGTCGATAACAACATAATCGACAATCGCACTTGAAGCAATTTTGCGCAACTCAGAACTCAACAACAGATACCCAAAACAGGCCGTCAGTGGAGAATTAACAAGAAAGAAAAAATGGGTTTGACTGTTAAAAGGCCAACCCTGAGAATCCGTCGCGTACGTTCCGTCAACCAATCCGTTGACAGCTTTTTCCGTCGCGTCCGTTCTTAAGGGGTGAACCCATAGAATCCGTCACGTGCGTTAACTGACAACTCGATAAAATACACGCGTTCTTATGAGAAGCCATAAGAGCGGATGCGACGGAAAAAGTAGCCGAACTTTTAACTTCATTGACAACGAATTCGTTGACGGAACGCACGCGATGGATTCTATGGGTTGGCCCGCAATCAAAGTATATACCGTCATCTACTGGGAAAAAAAGGCAAAATGGACGGCTATAATTTCGAATTAGTCCGAGAATTCTTTTACGATTACCAGGGTTCCACTATTACATCGTACAATGATACCAGTGAAGAGATCGAACGAAATATCACACTTGTCAACCATTCTTTCTTCGGAGTAAAAAGGAATTTAAGAATAGTAAAACTTTTCTTTCAAAGAACCATTAGAATACCCTAATATCCAAGTCCTGTTGTATGATACAAAGCCATCGGCATTATCAAGATAAGAATACCAAGTAGGTTAATTTGATAGATATTCTTTGAGTGGTATTTATTCCAATGTACACACAACGATCGGTTTAAAATGGTAGAGAAGCTTCAACTATAGACTCAACGGACCCTACATCGATATGGACCTGAAATGGGCAGACATGGTTAGTACGCACTCGTGGATGGACCAAGTGACAAAAGAAGGCTTTATCTATATGGCACGATCAAGTGGTTAACGACCTCAACTAGGAAATATACCGCAATTTTCTCCAACTTTTCCCCAGCTGTGCTGGTTTCGACTGTCCTGCGCCATGTGCTTCTCGCCAGACCCGACCCTTTTTACCTGTCTTTGTGAGTGGGTTACAATGCATCGCCGATTGCCAATTACGTCTGCGTACTGTCTATCGATTCTTTACCAGATCTTCTATGAAGTTCTTCATTGGTATTGTAAGCGCAGTCTTAAGTAAGTTAGTAAGTGAAGACTGCTTAAAGACGGGCATAAAAATTTACATAAAGAAACGGGTAAGGGAGCGCCTACGTATGCCTGTAAAGACGCAGAGGCCCATAAAGCGGAAAGAAAAGCGCGTAGAAGAAGCTCTTAAAGACGTGCGTATAGACGTGCGTTTGAAGTGAAGTTCAACGTGAAAACAAACACAGTATGCCAATAATGATTTCCCATAAATTCTTGTTGCTTCTTTATGCAAGAAAATCATAACGTACACTATCGTTAAACAGTAGAAAAAGAAGAAGAAAAAACCAAGAACATTCTGTGTACTCAATGTCATATCACCTTATGAATTTTATTATTTAACATTTCATTTGATTCGTTTTTCTCTTCTCTCTTCAATTATATGGGCAAGGCACCCGAGGCATTAACATAAAAATGTCAATGACACCTTTTTAATTCGAAGACCATAATATAACTTCAATAAAAGAGTATTTTCTATACCTCTTGTACTGGACGTACATACACACTTTATGTACTTAGGTATATTTTGTAGTGCTTTTTGCAGGTCCGCCTTTCAAAGATTCACTTTTTTTTGTTGTGTTGGCAAAACCAGGTAAGCTACCTACACGTGCAACAAGAAAGTATCTTCTTTGCCGCAGAACAAGTATCTAGAGATGTTATAAAAATTAAACAACTACAACAACAATAATAATGAAAAGTATCTTTTTTTTCAAAGGAAAATTTAAAAAAAAAACAAAATTTATTGACCATGCCGACAAAGAATGTGTCGACCGCACCACACTAATACAAGGTGTGTTTATATGAAAAGCGAATAAGAATCTATATTTATTTTACAAATAATAATAATCTTTATTATGCCATAGGTTCTGGATAGTTCTTGGCCCTGGGTGGGCTCTCTAGAAACGATCTATACTGGTACGTGACCGTGAAACAATCAAAATAAAAATAAATTGTGCATACTGCAACGCCGGACGATACCACTTCAACTGTGTCGCACGGTGTTCGTATCCCTTGCGACTTTGTGGTGCCATTGAGGGACTTAATGCAGGGAGAATCAAGTATTGGCATATCAAGTTGTATACTTTAAAGTTGTGAGCATAAGATAGAAATTCTTATCTTTTTTTTCTTTAAAAAAAAATTGGAAAATTTCCAAAATTGATATAGAAGAACCATTTTTTCGATATCTTGAAACTCTCAAGGTATCGTAAGGTGCCAAGTTCGACAAGAAAAATATCTTCAAAAGTGTTGTGTTCAAAGTTTTAAAGAACAAACGAACCGGTGTGCCATCAAATTACAAACAAAATCGCCTTTTGTCCTTTTCGGAAAGCGTATTACCGCTATTTTAGAGCTTTGCAGCTGATTCAGAAAACTATTGACAATGTTGCCTGCGACTGAACACAGCTTAAATGGAAACGAACCACCGAAGTTTTATGAGCAGGAGAGAAATTTCATACTCTTTAAGTTACCTTTAGAAGATCATACATTTGACAGCTAGTAGCTAAAAGTGGAAGATTTAAAAGTAAAATTCCGATAAAGCTCCAACAACAATGTGCTTCGAAATATAAAACTCACTAACTCCTATACATCTTTAACACTAAACAATAAAAAGCTACAACTACTATTAAAAGGGCGAACCATAAAGTCAAAGATTATACCACTGCTGGTAACAAGTTTTCGATTATTATCTTACTTAAACTATCTAACTTTACACTCAATCTAAATATGGAAACAACGAAACCCGTTCATGAAGGGAAAATTAATTTGAGAACATATTTGCAGACGTCGGTTGGTCGTTGTTGGCCATCGATGGTTAGCCGACGAAGACAACGACGACGACGGACGAGGACGACTCTAGTCCGCCAAAGGTTTGACCGGTCCTGCACAATATACGCCCTTAAGGTTTTGCGACCGGCGAGAATTCCTTCAGAGAGACTGAGACTGGGACCGGGGTTTGGGCTTGGGCAAAAGCAAAAATACCTTAACCTATACGCTGCGCTCTGTGAGTTGAATCAACTTTTTATACTTTGGCATCAAACCAGAACTTTAAACCACCCGATTGCCGTTTGTTCTGTGGTAGAAGCACATCACAACCTAAACCTATAGACTTCTTTTATTAACTTTTTTTTATCCACAAAGTTATAATACGTCTGTTGGTTGCTATATAGACGTGGGGAAAAGATAAAAGGGAGTCAAAAAAAAAACTGAAAAAAAGAAAACTACAATCCTCGAGCACACTGTAATTATTTACCTTATGTGGCCCGATCGTTTTTTGTTTGCTTTATTTTTTTTTTTTTTTCATTTTATACTCTTTTGAGTGATATTAACCTACCGCGCGGTATCATCTCCTTTCTATTCGCGCAGCAAGTCGCGACGACGGACGCGACGTCCATCGAGCCGTGCCATGCTGCGCAGACTGTGTCGTTGTAATGGTGAAACATTCTTATTTGGAATTTCAGCAACGCTGCTGTAGGGATAGACCCAGAGACACATCTGCCATTTTACCTCTTTGACTGTTGTGTCAATGCATTAGTGCTTTGGATTTTATTTTTATTTTTTGTTGTTGTTGTTATTTCATTCTAAAGACCCTCTCATTAAATATATATAAAAGTGTATTTATAATATCTTTTAAAATATTTGTTAAAATGGGCGTAATCAACCTACAGCAGGATTCTTTATCTTAGCCGACAAAGTGACAGAAAAGGTGATTCTTAAATTGTTGCTAAATTTTCAAACAAGGAAAAACTTTTAAAATACTTTAAACATATCACAACATATCACAAGAATGGCGAAAACTTTTAACTAAACTTTTAACTATGTAAACATGACTCCTAAGTGTCGCCCGTAAGTTGAATCTTTACTTTCCTCTCTTTTTTGGCACAAAATGCCAAACGTCACAGAACTATACAGTCAAGTAAAGGTCGATTGTATAGCAAAAACCGTTCATCAAATCGGGAAGTTCCGCTTTTTTGCTGAGTTGTCTGAGTTGTACAGTTTGTTTTTGTATTATAGCTATGCACAATAATTGTCCTCTATGGCCTTATCAACACTGAAATGTTGACAATCTCGTTAGAAGCGGCTGATAGAACCTTGAGTGGCAGAACATGTGATAACGTCGAAGAGAGTTTGTGTTGGTCCCTACGGTGACAAGCTGATTGAATCCATTTTTTTGACCTCGAGCGAACTTTTTTCAGTAATTATTGTTATTTTCAGCTATGAATTGTTAGTTATTAACTATAAAGTGTGTTCTACGGTTAAACATTTACATAATATTCTTTAATTTGAACTGTGGAGCCAACAGTTTCCAAGATGCAACTTTTCAAAACATAGCAACGTATAAAAATGTATAACAGAAAGTAGTAGAAATAAAAAGTGTTTCCCATAACATTAATCAAACTATTAGAAAGTGTTAATTAAGTAAAAAAATAAAACAAATGTAAGGGGTGAGGTGTCTATATCCCTTCGTTCAGGAACGACAGGAAGTTTTCTAAGAAAATGATTTCCAATATAAAAATAACTATTCAAAGAGAATGGTAACACCTAGAAAAAAATCCTATGTTTTCTTAGAGCCAAAAATCTATTCTTTATTGTATTTTAAAATAAAGTTAGGTAAACCGATAGTTTGCGAATAACTTATTTTTAAACTCGACTATGAGTTTTTTTCAGTAAAGTTTTAAGGGTGAAACCGTAGTCAAAATCTAACCCTTCATAGCTAAAAATGCCAATTACTGAAAAAACGCGAAAAATTCCGTTTTTTGCATTTTTAAATAATGTTGCGTTCGGCGTTTTTGATTTTATAGTCAAAATCTTACCCTTCATAGCTTAAACTGCTAATTACTGAAAAAACGCGAAAAATACCGTTTTTTGCATTTTTAAATAATGTTGCGTTCGGCGTTCGAGATCGAAAAATTGGATTTAATTCTGGGTTTTCTGGATTTTGTGTTTTCGGAATTCTAGGTTTTATGGATTTTGTGTATTCTGGATTTTAGATTTCTGGATTTTGTTCGTCTCCCGGTAAACGTAAAAATATTTTGTCAAAATAACTTCAAGATTTAAGTGTTGTCTATACATGTGTGAAGAAATTAAATTTTTTAACATTTTTTTCAATGAATAACTGTACATGTTATAAAAGCTTCACAAACTTGAAAAGAGTTTAATCGAAATTCAACAAAAATGTCTGCTTGGATTGTCGGAACTCGACCAGCCACCAGTGAAGAACGGTACCGTTGGCTCACAAATGGATTCGAGATGGTTCGCTTATAAAATTTGTAACTTTGTTGTTTATTGTCTTAAACTTAAACTTAAAGAAAACAAGTAATTTTTGGTGTCGACGAGTAATTTGGAGTTAATATAAAATTTAAAATAAATATATGATCCAAAAATAGTGGTGGAATGATCGTCAGCTGTGCCAGTTTAAAAAGATCGACTCAATAAGTGAAAAGTAGTAAAAAAGTACTTTTGGCCCTCAAGACTGATTTTTCATCCAAATATTTTTGATGCGTTTGAGTACCTTGAAATGTATAAAATATACAAATAATCATAAGATAAAAAGATAGTAGTGCAATGATCGTCTAATATTAAAGTTTCAACAGGGCCAACACTGAATATATGTAAAAAGCTACTTTTGAGTACCGAAACTTAGAAACAACTGATTTTAATTCACATATTTTTGGTTTTTCCGAGTAGCTTGAAGTATATACTGTAGAAAAGCCTTTACAGACTTTCCAT
The DNA here is from genome assembly GCA_948107695.1 of Meliscaeva auricollis. NCBI lineage: Eukaryota > Metazoa > Arthropoda > Insecta > Diptera > Syrphidae > Meliscaeva > Meliscaeva auricollis. The sequence goes on along the minus strand of OX403618.1, from coordinate 72,082,137 downwards.
ATAGTGGTGGAATGATCGTCAGACATGATCGGTAGTTTAGACATCAATTTGAATTGTGAGAGTACCGATAGGAAAATGTACTCCATGGCCTTTCCGACACTGGAATATTGACATTCTCTTAAGTAGGGCCCAATAGAGCCTTGAACGGCAGAATCTGTAATACCTTCCATGAAGAGGTTTTTTCAGATAAACGTTTATATATTTTTTTAGCTGTTCAAAAGTATTTTCAGTTTCCTTTAAATATTTTTTTCTCCTGTAACTTTATCTGCTATTGTGAACTTCCCCGGAACAATTGTCCCTGGAATAAAAAAAACTATTGAAATGGAAGCCAATTTTGAATAAACACTTTCTCCGAGGGAAAATTTTGAACATGTTGGTAACGTTCCCAATAATTGTCGAAGGAGAGAAGAAACAGAGTGATCCTATGCTATTGCTTCATGACTTAAGTCAAAAATCTTGACGCTTTTGAAATTAAATAGAAACGAACGAGATACATAATAGTTATTCAGACACATTGAATGTCGAAAAAAGTCATGAACTCATGACTCTTGACTTATCGGGTTACCTACCAATGGCTTTAATTTAGATGAAACTAATCTGGTCGAAAAAAAATATGACTTCAGGCTTCGAAACGTGCTTTTCATAATAATAGCCGTCTATTAATCTAACTTTTGTGTCTTATAGTTTAGTTCATCGTCCATTTAATCTTAAAACAATTGATTCCAGTTCAAAATATTCAAATTTATAAGCTTCTATACTCTATTATAATCCCACAGCACACGCAATAAGCAACACCTCGAGGTTTTTCAAATATTCTCTTATCATCTTGTGAATTTTAATAAATTCATGTCTTTTTGTTTTACTTTGTAAATTGATGCCTAAAGGTAAAAACATACAAAACAAAACATCAATTAACACAAAATCACTTAAAAAAAAAACAAAAAAAGACAAAAAAAAAATCCATCAGCTTGTGTGTAAACAATCAAAAATGCAATCAGAATTTGCATATTATATTATATTTGACTTCGCGCTTGCCTTGTCACAAAGAAAAACATCATTGGCTACTTTATGCTAATGTGAATAAAAACAACCATCGAGCAATTTAATCATCTAAACATTAAATACGAACAAAAATTCATGTAATTATTTATAATTATTAAGCAAAGACGATGACGAAGCCGACTGTGTTAATCGACGAGACTAGGTTGACCATGAAGCAGTTGAGGTTCTTATTCTAATGAATTGCAAATAAATGTACGAAAAAAAAGTCGTTTTTAGTCGATGGGAAACAAATTAGCACATGAATTGGCACAAGCTTTGATATTTTTAGAATCTAAAAGCTTTTTTTAACTGAAAATAATTAAAATCAATTTTATTCTCAGATAAAAAAAATGGATAATTTCTTAACAATATTTCTTTAAGGTGGATTGTCTCATTCTTTTGACCTTTAAAATAACTGATCTTTAGGCTTCTAGTTTCAGACTCTGTTTTTAACAAAACAAAGTTAATACAGCTATTAGTTCCCTAAGCAATTATTTTTATGTTTTCTATTTTTCTTGACTGAGAATTCGTTAAAAAAAAAGTTGTCAAAAATTCTTCAAACTAAATAGTTTCGTGTTGAATTTAATTCATGCGGTTCACATAATTTAAATGTCAACTACCCGACATTACTTTGCTAATGATATAAATTTTATATTTTAATGCTAACAACCATTGAAAAAGCCAAAAAAAATAAACTTTATTACATAATTCAAATTTTTTGAATGCAAAAAATTAACGGTTCAACAAGGCAATGTACGTTCAGCAGGAATGATAAAATTAAGAAAAAAAAAAACGAAGAACACAAAACAAAACAATGTCTATCTGACACGCATATTAAATTATTTTTTTGTATATAATTTTGTATAATTTAAGAAACACTTGGGTACAAAATGGGAAACGGTTTTTTCCTCCAGAAAAAATACTCTTGAAAATAGTTTCGTTTAAAGTATAGACGATAAGTTTTGGAGAGTTCACGCAACTTAAAAAAAAAAATACAAATTGGTCAGAAAAAACATATGGAAAAACTATTTTTGTTTTATTGAATAAAAAGTCAGTACCTTTTCCTCGATTGAAAAGGAAACGGAATGCAAGTGGCATTACTGATATTATCAGAACAATAAGGCAAAGAATTATTATTAAAAATTAAAATTAGTACAAAATATTGTATTTCAGGAGAAAGAAACACTTAATCGTTACATACTCACAATCTAATGCTCGAGAAAAAAATCAATTTAAGTTGTCAATAATTGTAAAATTACCATCCTGGCCTGATAGTGCCACCATAAATAAGCATTCAAGTGTTAATTAAGTAGTGGGAATTCGATTCGAATTTGATGCTAATTAAATGCACTAAAACGAATGTATTGATTTGCATTAAAAACAATAAAAATAATTCGGTTTTGATGCTTTTCTGAGGGGTCTTATGTACAAAATTTAAAATACTGATTATTACCAAAATTTTAATTCTAATGAACATCGGAATGTTGTAACCAATTGTAAAAATCATATCCATACATACTAGAAGCCATTGAAATCATTGCAGTTACATTTTGTGTTGTAAAAGCCATTTAATGGCCATGAGAAGTCTAATAATTTTACTTATTTTCTCCATAACTTTCGAAATTTTTGTACTCTTCTTATACAAATTTTTTTCTTTCAAAAACGAAGTACCAAAATAAGTAAATGATACATGTTCTTAGAGTATTTTTTAGTCCTGGATTGAATGAAATAAAAAACAAGACGATCTAAAAATTCTAAGAAAAGTTTTGGCTTATTTTTGGCAAATTTTAATTGATAAAATTTGGCATGAATATTTCATTTGATTGTTTCGCAAAAAAAGAGTAAAAATTTGCACAACATTTTTTTTCTTAAAAAAACACACCTCTTGACTTAAAATATTTCAATGCACTCTTTTTGTTCTTTCGTTTTCATTAAGTTATCGCTGTACCATTATAGAAGGGTTCTTTTTTTAAATCCTTGTTGCACTGAAAACGGGAATTTACTTAAATAGGACTATTTATTTTAGTTTTAACTCAATAAATTAAGCATGATCTTCCAAGGACAATTAATTTAAAAGTTAAAGCCAAAAAAAAAAAATTGCAACATTAATTCACATTTTTGAAATGGAATCATTGGGACTTTAAAAATAAAAGTAAGGGCATTGCTGCAAACAATTTCCACCAATAAAAATACTGTAAAGATTTTTTGTTAAGGTTAAAACCTAATTGCCCTGAGATATAAGACCTTCTATAATTTTTCAAGTGGCTTGTGAACCATTTTTAATCATTCTGAAACTTTTTCTTCATTATTCAGGATCCAAGTGGCACCTACCTACATATATTAAGGTGAAACGTTTTTGGAATTTTATTTCAAATCACTGCGTAGAACTCAGGGTTTATGCGCAATGGTTTTTTGAACCAGCTATGATCATTTTTTTGTATTCGCCTGTGATAAAAAAAACAAGAAGAGACCTTCTATCGAAGCCAGGTTTTCATAAATTATTTAAATTTTTTAAAGTTCAGAAAAATCCATTTTAACTGACTAAATTCTTTTCAATTTTCTGGGTGCAGCTCTTGATTTGCGATATGATATTCTGAACAAATTTTATGTGTCCTTTAGGGGAAAAAAACGGAAGCCATTGAAGAATGCACTTATTTTCAAAATAATATTTTTTTACTATTAGAAAATCTACCATGAATGAGTGTCTCTCTACCATAAAATATGTATACGTATTAAAAAAATAAAAAAAAACAGTTTTTCACTTCACCCTAGTCTACATTTCTTGATAGACCTCAGTCATTCATAATTATTATATATTTAAATTATTATATAAATTTATTAATCAAATATGACTTCATTTCAGTTTTTCTTAGGATATAATCCTTAAGAAATCCGATTTTCTACTATTCCGGAATACCTCCGAAATAGATAACTTTTACAAGATTTTTTACAAACTTCATAATAAAACTTCATATCCAGTTAGATTTCCATTAGATTCTGACTTAAAATACCAAAAATATGCAGATTTGTTTTGAATAATAACTCAAATAACTCATTTATAACCCAAAAGCGTTCCCCAAAATAACGTTCCCGAAAGTGACATTTTGATCATTATTATCGTTTATTTTCTTTCTAACAAAAGCAAGCGAAATATTTCTGAGGTTTTATTTTAGTGGTCTGATTATAATTTTATTCTCTATTCGCATCGAAACAGGCGTTCCCGAAATGCCGCTTCAATGGTGTACGCTCGTTATATTTTATATACAACTAGCGTACATTCTAATTTCACTTTAATTTAATTTATTCATGCAACATATGTAAACTAATTCAAGGACATACCTAAAAGACCATTTATAGAGCCATCTGCACATTCGATTTTAATTGATTTTAGTGTAATTTTTTGTCACTCTAATTTTAGTTTTTGAGTAATGGAAGCGTTTCCGGAATGATTTTTCAGCTATATTAGATGGAATTTAACAAAAACTAACTTTCAAACGAAGTTAATACAGATGTAAATTTTAAAATTATGTAATTTTGATTAAAAAAAAAGCCTGGACATCATCCATTATTTTGGCCCATAACTACTTATTGGGAAACTTTTTTTGCAATTAAGCTTTTGTATATTTGCAATTTACTGTAGAATATGGGTCCGAAAGTTACTTCTTAAATGTTAAAAGATCCTGGATCAAAAAGAAAAAGGCAACTTACTGGTTGAACTAATAAAGTTGTGATTTTTTTGATTATGAGTACCAATATTTGGAACCTATATTTCACTGGAAGTGGTGAATATTTCATCGATACTGATGTCAGCTCGTTTTAAAAAAAAAAACGATATTTAATGACATCAGCGTTTTAAAATCACCAGACCGGCACAGATTTGCGTGTTATTTGAAGGTTTTTTAAATGATTGATTAATGACAAAAATACAATTAATCAAAAGATTCTAATGATGTAGATATTCTCAAGCAATTGGGAATAATAAATCTTTAAAAATAACTGAACAATACTTGACCTTATATGTCAAAGCAGTCAATATATCCATAAAATGCAAATACGCTTTTGCAAAAATACTGAAAAAAAAACTCAAATAACCAGTTAAGTAGATGTTTACAAAAAAAAAAAAATAAAAGTGATGCATTAAATTTAAGCTATTAAAGAGGTAGTGACACATTTGGCAAGGACAAAGAACCTGGAATATTATTGATGTTTGAAAGGATCCTTTCAATCTCAACAACAATGTCAAGTGCATTTGAAGTTGAAAAACTGATCAAGATTATATTAAATGCATAAATGGAAACAAATAAAAAGAAATCGGTAGAAGGAAAATAATGTGAAGGTCAATGTAGACAGTCTTCGTCTAGATCTTGCCGCCGCCGCCGCCATCCACAGTGTCGTAGTCATCGTCGTATTTTGCCCACACAAAAATGGTAAATTTATTCATAAACTCTAGAGACCGTATATGCAGACAACAGTGAGCCATATGGTCTCAAAGAAGGCTGCAACCAGTATAAACTGACTCACTGACAATACCGACATTGCTTCGGTTATCGTGATGTCATCTCCAAAAGGGTTCTTCCTTTTGGATAACAACCAACAACAATAAAAATATAAAATTCAAGATTTACCGGAATCTTTTCGATATGTTTTCTCATCATATAACTGATCTTTATGTCAAAAACACGTTTAATCTCATTCAAAGTAGTGACATCTATTGAATAAAAGAACAAAAGATAAATTATAATGACTTTTATCTCAAGACATCAAAAATGGAGACGTCTAATATACAACACTAATCCACACACAAAGAGAATGAAATAAAATACATTCAAGCAAAAAAAAAACCTCAGCCTTGAGTGAGAAAATAGAAAAAAAAAACAACAACTTAGCGAAGGTGTTAATACTAAGTACTGCTATTTCTATTACAACAACCGTTTCGCTTTTATCTCTCTCACAATAAAAAAAAAATTCACCTCGATTGTTTGAAGCTTATGTCATCATTTTGCAAAGAGGGAAATTGTTATGATTCTCCATTTTCTTATATGTATGAATCCTACATGCAACAATGCGGCCTACATTATACACATATGCATAATATAGGAAATCCATTCTACATCGCAAGTACCTAACCAATACGATATAGCTTAGCTAAACAACTTACCTTTGGCTTGAGCGAATCCGATTAATGTTATTCCAATTACTAGGAAAAGCGTTGCACTCGAGATTTTCTGCATTTTAACAATTGATTTTTTTTTTTTTTTGTTTTCTTATTTGAACTTTATTCACAGAAATTAAAAAAAATAAAAAAAAAACGAACAAAATGAACACACAAATTTTGCACAATTTTTTCACAGTTTTGACAAAAAAAAAGAACCAAAATTTCTTAGAAAATCACTTGAGAAATTAAACCTTTTTTTATATTTTGCAATAAACTGCACTTTTATATCTTAGCCAACAATGTGCTAGTCGATGTGTGTATCTATTCAAGTATATCTTCTCGAGAAAAGCGCACTAAATCCCGATCCAGCAATAGTATAAGTAGAGTAGTTGTTGTACGAATCTATATAGCAACTGAAACTGACTGTAATACAAACGACAGACAACAAACAATAAATATTCGAGAGAGAATCTGATCCGCGATGGAGGCAAAGTGAGTTGTCTTTAAGACAGCTCTACGAAAACTAAACGAACCACACTGAGTCGATGCAACCAGGTGAAGTAAGAAGTATGCTTGCTTTTTTAACGTACCACTGGTGTCGTGGTGATCCAACAACCACTTAATGTAGGTATATCCAGCTCCAATCCAGCTCCCAGAGCTCGACGATTTATTGAAATTGTATACAGTGGGTCAGCAGCTATTAAAATTTGGAATAAAATGAAGGAAAACTAAAATCAATCAAATTCTAACAAAAAAAAAAAATCCAAATGTTTCACACACCTAGTTAATTCTTAAGGTAGAGGGATGTGTACGAAAGCAACTGAAGCAAGTGTCAAAACGAAAACGAATTTTTTTGCTCATTTATTTACCGTTTTATTGGGTGCTTTGCTAAGTTCATGTGAACTTAGCGAAAACTGTCAATTTTTTTTTTTTGTAGGATCGTCGATGAGCTTTTGTAAATAATAAATAGTTTAAAGTGAAAAAACCTAGTATTTTCTTGCAAAATGTAGAGTTTGAAAAAAAGTTGTTCACAAACTATCGGCTAAAATAACATTATTTTAAAATAAAATTAAAGAATTAAAGTTCTATTCGAAAATTTTGTTATGAAATAATGTTAAAATTGAGTAGAACCTTTTGTGTAAGAAATTTTATCGACATCCGATGAGTTGCATACGATAAAATCAGAAAAAAGAATGCTGTTCTATGTTCCAAAAAATATTTTTTTTTATTTCAAAAGTGCGATCTTGCCTGTTGTATTTAGTACGCCAACATTTTTTTATCCGTATCTGGTGGGTTAAAACAAGAGAAATAGACTCAAAATTTTTAAAGGAAAACAATGGCAATACTAACAATCCATTTTTAGTTATTATACCATTTTACTTCAAGTTGTTGCAATGAACACTCTAAAAAATTAAAGCTCAAAATTTAAAAGCAAATTCTATCACAAAATAATAATTATTAATTCCCTACGCAAGGATATGGGGTGGCGACCTTGGTAAGTTTAGGTTATTTCGATTATTATAATTCATGCACAAAAATTAAGCGTTTAACTCGAAGAAGAAAGCCTTTCTTAAAAAAAATCGGAAATCATGATCCAAAATTCAGACTTTAGTAGTACGAACCATGTTATGAGCAATACAAAAGCTAGTCATCTCAAGTGGAGAACGAGAAGTTTTTTTTAATTTATAAAATGCAAGAAAGATTTCATCCAAAAATAAAATAAATAAAATGCATGAAATATTTCATCCAAAAATAGAATAAATAAACCTTAGGAAGGCATTCAAGCGATAATAATATTTTTTTTGTTTATCCCTACCCTGCACATAGACGTTTCCACTGTTGATCGCTGCGACTGACCAGGTCGATGATGGAGATGAGAAATTACGAGAGAGAGCGAACGAGCCGGAAAAATACAACAAAACAAAAAAAAACAACAAAATTGAAATTGACTGCAAAGTTTCTTAACGCAACTATTTCAATGTGGTAGTTATGGAGCACGTCATTCACCATTCGAAGTTTTGTTACATTTCATTTTGAGTTTGATTCGTTTTTGTTGATTTTTTTTTTTCTTATCATTTATTGTTTTTTTTTTTTTAATAGCTTTGATAAAGCTTTTGCGTGCAAATTCTAATAGTGGTAGTGAATGTACGATTTTTTTTCATTGTCAGAGAGAGAGAAAGAGAGAGCTTTTCACATGTGATGTTTAATTTTAAAGTGACCAGACTTAATTAGGTGGATTTGATTTAATTCAGTTTTTTTTTAAAGTAAAACAAAAGAGCTGAGCAACGAACTTGAATTTAATATATTCGGGAAATCTCGAATAGAAATAGTTTTAATATTTAATACAGTTGTTATTTCTACATAAATAAATAAAAATACACAATTACTATAAATAAAAATATTAAAATCAAGTAAAATAAAGAAATTAAATTAAAGTAAAAATAAAAGTAAAAGTAATAAATAATAACTAATAAAATAAATAATAGATTGAAATTTTATTAAATGAATAAGCTTTTTTAACCACCCTACATGCCTTATAAAAAAACAAAAACAACTATTTATAAATCAATCTGAGAGCGAAATTTCAATACTTCGCTACAAAATGAGTATTTTTTCTAGCAATGCAACATATAATCACGCCCAACAGACATAAAGATCCAATAATCGATAAAACAACAATTACCATCCAACGTTGAACTATGATCTTGGATTCAGTATTATCCACTAATTCTCCTATATTCTGTTGCTCTGCAAAAGGCATTTCGACACGAAATGATATTCTTGGAAATTCCGAAAAATTCGTAGAGTTATTTTGAACATTTCTTCTTTGACGTTTAAAATTGGTTCCGCCATTACAATCTTGCACATTTATATGACAATCATTTTGTTCAAGACATCCACTTATTTTCATACTCAAAACCATTTCTTCACCACTTCGCATCTCTTGGAACATGACGGCCCTAAATTGAAATCGATGTCCAAGTGGTGGTTCAAAAGTTGGAATATGTGGACAAATACTTCGCATTGAAGGATTCACACAACCATGCGATGTGATGAGATTCACTGATCGAGTTAGATCTCCAGTAGTTGAGATGAGTTGTAAATTGACATCGGTAAGCTTTGTAAAGTTCCAACCTGTAATCAAAAGGACGTTTATAAATTGTTTAGAAAGGAAAAAATCTACTTACCATCACCTGCAACAACATGAGCTCTCAGCAGTAACTCCTCTCCCAACCGGACAACCTCGTTAGGTTCTAGTCTTTTACTAAAGCCACCATTCAAAGTTTTCCGAAGCAACTCAATTTGTGTTCGAAATTCATTTTGAGCACCTCCATGTGCATAGACATCAGTATTTTTAGCTTGCCTACTAATATCAAGAATAATCATCAAAAATTTCTGCAGAAAATATTCTTACACTTACATGTCATTTGAAATTGCCATTTTGAGTGAATGCGTTTTGGCCGCTACTCGATTTTGTGTTGTACAACTCAATGCCAATAACGAATCAAAGCTTGTTCGTATCCCTCTTATGGAGGGAAATCGTAATCGCAAGCAGAGTTCCTTTCCACAAGAATGCACACCGCATTTTTGAAAATCTTCGGCCTCAATATTTATTATTAGAAAGTTTCGACTTAATCTTACACTACACTTTGGATCATTGGAATCATTTTCAATTAGAGGAGTGGTACTAAGGAAGCTTTCAACATTCAGAACCGCTCGAAAAAATCCCTTCTTATTTTCAAGGCATCGCATTTCTTTAACATAAAGACGAACTTGTGGTCCTTTACCATCTCCTGAGTCTTGAAACACCGTGGGATTGTCCTGAAAATATGTTCCAGGCACATCATAGTAATATCCTTGATTTGGACTTTTAGTTGTTGAAGTCACTGTTGTTTGAGGTCCTCCAACAAATACTGGAGCTTCTGGAGCTGGAGGTAAGAGTGCTGAAGGGAATTGCAAGGATGGTTCTTCATCATTTGGATTTGAAGTACTAGTAGTTGATGGTTGGTTATAATCATATCCTTGATTTCCTGATGATGATGGTTGTTCATCCAATACTATTATTGGTTTTTCTGTTTTTGATGGCAAATATCCTAACGATGGAGTCTGAGGTGGTTGAATGGGATTATATCCATCGTTGACAGGCGGAGGAAGATAATGGTTAAATGGTATGAAATTTCCATTATTTGGGTGTGAGTCCTTAAATCTTCGATTTGATATGATTTCTGGCAGGAAGAATTCTGTTGTCGAACTAACTGGGGATGGCTGAACAGGATTTGATAATGGTGGTGGTGGAGGAACGTAGAGAAATGGATGTGTTTGTTGTTGAGGTGGTTGGAATAAATTCGTTTCCGGAAAGAAGAAATGGCTAACATCTGCAAATACTACAATTGCAGATGCAAGCAAAATAATTGATCGAAATAAAGTGTCCATTCTTTGGAGAGTACTCAAAGACTGATAAGTATCATCAAAATACTAAATGTTTTATAAAGGAGAATCTAGTTTACTTTCATTTCTTAATCGTGAGTGAAGAAAGTCCAACGCTTCGTTGTTGCGGTGGCGTAGAAGTCACGACATTTTTTTACTGTGATATTTTTCGGTAGTACATTTTTATTTTAACTGGTCATGAAAAAGTTCCAATGCGTTGAATAATTTGATATTTTATTTTGGTTTTTGTATTGTTAACAATATTTTTTTTTATGTACGTGCATTTGAACAATTTTTTTTTTTTTGGTTTGAGATTTAAAAAGAAAATGAGAGTTTTAATATGTCACGAAATCAATACCTTAATTAGAGCTATTCTAAAAATCTAGCTTACAAGAACAAAAAAAAACTCTTACAACGATTGAACTCTTATTAACATGGTTGATATTGGTTTTGGTAGTGCTAAAAGAAAGCACTTACAAAATATCATAACCTCGTTAGAGCCTTTTTTTTTTAAACTATTTTTTTTTCTATAAAATTTTGCAAGTGCTTTTATAAAAAAAAATTGGTATGCCATTCTTAAGATTTTATTTATCAACATCTAAAAACTAACTTTTGAAAAATTATTGAGTAGATTTCGAAAAACTGATTTATCAAAAAAAAAAATTTCAAATTTTTTTTTTAAATCAAAAAAATAATTTTTGATTTTTTTTATACTAAATATTATTACGGCAACTTAAAAGCATTCATGTAAAAAAAATGGTTGAAATTGATTGAATCATGAAGGAGAAAATCAGAATTTTAAAAAACGGTTCTATTTTAGGTACTGTTAATAACGGTATCCTAAAAAAGGACCATGATTATTTCAATGAATATCGTAGGAACCGTTTTGGAGAAAAAAAGTTTAAATAACAATTAAAAATAGTTTAAATAACAATTAAACAATGCAAATAAAATAACAAAATAAAATAACAATTAAACAATGCAAATAAAAGGATATCTGACAATTCTGTCTGGTTGTCTATAGCCACAGCATAAACGGATGGGTCGAGGGTATATGGCGTTTTATGGAGAATGTCCAGAGGGATTTTCTAAATTAATTTTTTTGGACCAAAATTATTAAACATCTAATGAATTATCAAAATCTTATCATAATAATTTTTTTGGAAAAGGTCTATCTTTTGATGAAGACAATATTTTTTTAAAAAACTGCTTTTGACGGTAGGTTAGGTACCTTTTTTTTAATTTAAAATAGCTTTTTTACGGCCTTTAGTCCATACAAAAATTTTGGCGTTTCTTCCAGGTGGGTCTCACTAGGACTCATCAGTTGACACTGTTAGTGAGGCACCTTGTCAATACGCAAATTTTGTTTATATTCAGTTCAGCTTACATAAACTTTTTAGCAAAAGTCTAATGTGAACTATATCCAACAAGATTAAAATTCTTAATCATTAAAATTGGAAAGGTTTGCCCAGGCCAGGCTTTGTTTTGAATGAAGGTTTTATAATACAAATTCTATATACTACTGAAATAAATAAATAAATCAGCCAAGTAGAAGACTTAGCACTATTTAATTGGACTTGTTAAATTATTGATTTAAAATAGCTTTTTTACGGCCTTTAGTCCATAAAAAAATTTTGGCGTTTCGTCCAGGTGGGTCTCACTAGGACTCATCAGTTGACTTGCTTTATACGGCAAGCATTGGTTTCGTGTCAAAAAAAAATTTGAGGTTTTAATCAAAACCAAAATTACGATGATTGAGAAGTCCGAAAAAGTAGTTTTCGTCATGCCATCCGTCGGTCTGTGCGAAGCGACTGTGCGTCTGTGCGTATGTGCGATCATCTGTCGCTTCTCCACTGCCCAAACGCGTGGACGGATTTTCTTCAAATTTGGTACAGATGATTTTTACGTAATTTCGTAAGTTGTTTTTTTTTTTTTTTTTTGAATATCTCGTCTAGAACTAATATTTCCCATATAACGGTTTTGAGTTATTCGGTTTTTTTTCGAAAACGGCTTTTACGATATTGTTGAAAATTTTTGTATGTATTATGTTTGTATTATGTTTAGTGATAACAACAAAACAGAATTTTTAGTTTTTCTAAAAAATCTCGAATAAATTTGTTTTTTATTTAGTTTTTTGTGAATTCTCATAAGCGGTTAGAGCGATTTTGACGAAAACACACAGATATTTCATATAAAGAATCTCATTAAGATTAAAAAAAATATATTTTACTCAAGAAACTAAAAAAAAAATAAAAAGTTAGTTTTATTCTTTTTACACATAATCCACTTTTCTTGTAAAAATATATAACTCAAGCAAAACCCTATATTTTGTTCATTTCTAACATAATTATTTATTTTTATAAACATTATATAAGAGGCTTTAACGCCTATAGCAACTTTAACCTAAAGAGCAGGAAGTACAAAATTGCTGAAAAATAGCTATAAAAAGGCATCAGTTCCACATAAAGTCGTACCTAATTGAGAATTAATTATAGGTTTTAAAAAACAATGAAGTTGATAGTTTTTGTTTTAAACCGAAAAAAGTGTAAGAAAAACATAATAAATTCTTCTATCATAACCAGAATAACATCGGGTTACCAATAATTCTAAATTTCGATTTTAGTTTGACAAAAAATTCTAATAATTTTTAGTAGGACCTTGTTAAAAATCGGAAAGGAAGCAACGGTAAATGTCTAAATACCGTATAGATACAAAATTAACATGTTTCCCAACACATCCACATTTAATAGTAAATCCTGTAGTTAACAAATGCTGAATTCTTTTAAAAAATCGATAAGATCTCCCTGAGCAATTACAAGCCATATTGGCAGAGATTAAACCATCGCGCATATACAAAAGAAAAAGAAACATGTTTACTCGTACACACTCGCATATGCAATACATATGCATATATTATTGAGTTGCATTAAAATGTGACAATCTTATCGTTCCAACTTATAGCTTAGCTTATCCCACGCTAAATTAAATACCATATTTGCGCTCTCACACAACAACATATTGCCTCCTGTTTTCTGAAGCAACCCAGATGCTATGGTAAATCTGAATTTGAATCTGCTGAAGCTCTATGGGACAAACATATTATAAGGTATTACACAAACCACCAACTGTATGGAGATGTCCACCGCCAATAATATCTTCTTATAATCTCCTGTTAGCCTTGTGGTATGACAAGGGGCGATACCATCAAAATGACTATAAAAGATTTGTTGCAAATGTGCAAAAAAACACACGTTAACTAGCGACCAGGAACGTAAATGTTGCATAGCTATACTTGTATAGTATGGGATGGGATAGGATGGGATAGCAGCAGGATAACCCATCAAGCTCCTTAAACCATGGAACGTATACATATTATAGGAGTATAGATTATTATGTGTAGTGTTCGGTGGTGCGTAATCTCAGAATCGACACGAAATATGTGAAAATATTACCTATTATTTGTGTGTTGGGTTGGGAACTTGAAATATATACGAACAAATAAAAATAAACAGATCTTTTTGTTCCGATAGTCGCCGCCGCCGCTTGGCGGTGCGGTACGACTAAGATATTTCCCTAGAGTTTGCACATAGTTTTTGTCCAATAAATAAATGTGAACATGACCATTTTTGAGAGGCAAATCAGATTCAATTTGTTGACATCATTATGTTTATGAATATGTTTTGGAATTGGAAGAATTTTTTTCTTCGACATAAAGATTTTTACTAAATTGGCTAGGTTATTGTGACTTTGTGGACACTAAAATTAAGGAACAAGTTTCAATAAAAGAAAGAAACCGCAACTTCTCTTTCCTTTTCGAATGAACCCATAAATTGTCATCGGAAATCTTTCCAAAATGACTCAGGGGACTTAAATTTTATCATAATCCTAATATGTAAAACAAAGTCGGGTTAGTTACACCATTTATAACTCAAGAACTGCTGGACCGATTTTAATTATCTCTAATTAGTTGGAATCGTCTTCCTTAGGTCGACCATTAGTTAGATGTAAGTTAAAATAAAATATAGAGCTTAAACAGAATCGTAACAATAAACAATTCAACTCTCTCATTACCAAATCTCCACACTTTCTTTCAATCTACTATAATTTCCATCAAACTTGCTGTCAAATTATTGTCAAGCTTTGTTTCCGTTCTAAATAAATAAGTCACAGAGAAAGCCACAGAGAATCTTAAAAAGTGGCGGAAAAAAGCCTGCAAAGTTGTAGATAAACATGCACGCAAAAAGCGAGGAATATCGCGGATAAAAGCGCGGAATGCTGGTAAAAGAACTTTTTAACACCACGTGAATGATCGCGAAATACCACATGGTAAGTCGTGAAAAAAAGCATTTACTACCGCGAGATAAAGCGTAAAATACTGCAGAAAAAACAAACAAAATCACAGAGAAAATCGTAGAGTCGCGCAGAATACCGTGGAAAAAAACGCGGAATACTGCATGATACGTCAGGGGAAGAATATGCGAAATATCGAAGACTTGCACGGTAAAAATCGCGGAATACCGTGAATAAAAGTGCTGAAAACTAGTGAATGACCTTAAACCCCAAGCTTTTTTTCACGATCTCACATGTGTCTTTTTCAGCTATTCCACACTATTTTCGTGAATTTTCACATATTTTCCTTGACTTTTAATACTTTTTTACGCGTTTTTTCCTCGGTATTCCGCATTGTTCCATGTGTCTCACATTGTCATTGGTCAACTGTATTATTTAGCCTGATTCACTTCAATAAAAAGACTTAAAATGCTAAAATTAAGTCAGTGAAAAATCTTGCCGATCAGTATCTAGCCAATTTTATAAATGATGGTGTTTAAGGCAATAAATTTAATTACAATATAAAAATCAATGTACAGGGCAGGACAACGTCTGCTGGGTCAGCTAGTTTTAAATAAATATATCAATCATTCTAATGTGCATGACTTTTAAAAAAGGGTTTCTGTGAGAAATTTCAATCTCTTCACACTCAATTAAAGCTTAAATAAATAAAAATTCTTCAATTCAACATCAAACCTTATTCCGAGAATACATGTTATGAATCGGTGAGATGTGAAAAAGCCGCAGGCGAAACACCTTCAATGACATCAAACGGATCGACAACTATACTACTGCCCACACTCATTTTGATCTGACACAATTTCAATTCAATTAGAATCTTACAATTCAATTAATTTGATGTTCCACTTTATTAGCGTTTCATTAAATGAACCGACATCGACACAACTATCGATCGCCATCGTATTCTACAATGAAAAGAATAGATAGTGCTCCTTCTACTACTGAACTGAATTGACTTGACAGCACAATAAACTTTAATAAGGTTAAGAGTTGACTATTTTTCAAGATTAGTGTGGTGCGATAAATGAATTGGAGACCTGAGATGGAGTCTGATGAATCAGACATGAGTATCATTTGCACGCCAATAAACGTGACGTAGCTCGAGTTGACAGCTGTTGTCAGATTCGTATCAATCTACGGTTTTTAACAACAACAACAAAAAAAAACTACTTTGCAAGAAGCTAATTTATATTGTTCGACTGGTTCGTCATCTGGATTTCTTATTGTTGTGTATCCAAGCAAAAGGCGTGCAGAGAATATTTTATGGTAGGGCATAGCAAATATTGCCTTTGAAGCAGACAAAACTTGCTCATTTAAGGCTTAAATGAGGACGATACGACTAAACTTAATTTATTTTTGTATGGCGGGTTATTACTTTGTTTTCCGCTTTTAATTTGTTTATATTTTATCGTGGATTGTTTCAATTCTATCACAGATTGATTTGGTGGATATAACGGATTTACGGTATCACTGGTTTCTCCGACTAGTACCACAAATTTCAGCAGTAGTTTCAACTGATTTCTCTAGTGAGAATCACGGATTTCTCCAGTAAGTATCACAAATTACACCGGTAAGTATCACGGATTTCTCTGACAAGTATCACAATTTTTTCCAGTTGGTAGCACGAATTTCTTAAATAAGTATCACCGATTTCTCCGGTGTGTAAGTATCACGGATATTTAAAGTACCTAAGTGTAACAGAGTTCTCCGGGGAGTATCATGAATTTCTGCAATAAATATCACGGATTTCTCTGACAATTTATAAAACAGAAAAATTAACAGAAAAAAATTAGCTATTTTAGTTGTTTAGTTGAAGCTGGCTATGGATTCACGCACCGCGAGCTAACGTCCTATGATCGTTAGTTTTCTTATGCATGACTTGAGAACATACAACATGCTTCTGTTCAGGTAAGTACTTCGTAATTATTTAAAATGATAGTGGTGGCGATCAGGAGTTGCTAAGTTTTAGATATTCGGTGAAAGGTGGTGAAGGTAGGTTTGATTGTAATGCTTAGTTACAAAACAAATATGTATAAAAAAGAAAAACAAATTCGTCATTTCCTCTTTTTTATTATTTAGTACTAACAGGAAAAACCCTTTGAAATAAATCGTACCGTGATACAATTTGGCTTGAATGTTTAATTTGGCACAAGATCCAATCACCAAGAAAGTACCTACATTGAGAACCTGTTTCCACCTTAACTGCGGAATGTTTCCTCGTACATTCGTTACACTATGTTACTATCACTATCATGTGTGCCTGAAAGAATTAAAACGAAGTTTCACTTGACACTCATGTACCACAAAACCCTTGAACTTATAGCTTAAAGCAAAGTGTATATAAAATTCAGTAGCATTGGTTTCCGTACTCAGTTTAAGAAGGGAAGATAATAGCCCTTTACATTCTCCGATACGGGCACCAATGCTCTCAATTGATCGAATGATCAAGTCTGTCTCAACAATCTTGTTATCTGAAAGATGCATGTTCTATCAGCTATCAGCAGCGCCAGCAGCGTTAACAATGCAATGCAAAGCGGTGGGATGTGTGTGTCCAAGCACAGAGCAGATAAATTAATGATCCGCGTCGTTTCCGTCTTCAGTTCTAATTGTTATGCTACTTCTGGTCTTGAGTTATACCTTTGTGTTTTTTTGTTTGTTTATGCTGCAACTATAGAACCGATAAGAATTATTTTCTGCTTTCATACTGCCGCACCGATGCTGCCATTGCCATCACACTAACTGTTTCATTGTTTTACTATATTATGCATCGTCTGTTAGCTATCCAGCCGACCAACCACCGCGCGAAACCACCGACAGGCCAACAACATGAGAGAGTCAGTGCAATGTCCAGTTTAACAAACCGTACTGCGTGAGTGCTCAAAGAATAATACGGTACCTTACGTGCTACACGTAAGGGTTTTATCCAAAAGGATTACATCGCAATAAATTATCAATCATTTGAAACAAACAACTCATTTGTTATTGTTGTTGGCTGGTTGGTTGGTTGGCTTAGTGCTTAGCGCTTAGGTTGGCTGGTTGCCCGGTTGGCCGGCTGGCACCCGCAGCCAACGTTCAACATTAAAATCAAAAACCATGAAACCCAAAGAACCATGGTTATAGGTGCGAATAATACGAGTATTAGTGCAAATTGTAAATTCCTTGCAATTTAAATGCCATCTATGCATTGTATGCCTTTTCTTGCAGGTATGTTTGATTGCATCGTGTGAAGAATTGGGAACAATACCTTTTACTTTATCCGCGGTTTTCTGTTATTTTATTAAGCTCCAAAGCAAATAATGGTTTTCCAACAATGAGAGCAACAAAGTGAAGACGTAATGCGAAATAAATTTAAGTGTAATTCTGGTCACATCCGAAGTTGCTTATAAATTGGGAGCAAACAGCAAAGCCAAAGTCCTATAAGGAGCACAATGGAAGTAAACGGTTTATTGTGGCAAAATTAATGATGACATAGTTTTTAAATGTTACTACTTATATCGTATTTTGATATTCACCATATTGTGTTTCGTGTACACTTTTACGCAAAATTACAAGATGAAGCTTTAAAACACCAATTTTTTTCAGTCAGTTCAGTTGTTGGTATTTTTATTTCGAGAATTGATAACCAAAGTTTGTTAGTACACACATGGGAAATGAAAAAAATTAAAAATGTCAAAAGTACATACAAGATTTTTTATTTGCTCTTATAGGGCAAGTATTGATGGTTTTGTGCCAAAAAATTAGTTGAGGTTTTAATCAAAACCAATATTACGATGATGAAGAAGACTAAAAAGTGGTTTTCGTCTTGCTGTCCGTGCGTCGCGTCGGTTTGTACGTCTGTGCGTCCGTGCGTCCATCTGTACACATATCCACTGCCCAAATGCGTGAACGGATTGTCTTCAATATTTTTAACAACAATAATTTCTTTAATAAAATATTTTCAAACGATATTTCAAAAAAAAAAAAAATTGGTATTCATTTTTAGGATATTATTTATCAACATCTTAAAACTAAATTTTGAAAAAATTCACTGACCCAATATCGGAAAAAAATATTTGAGAAACGTTTCTTAAGGTTTTTGATGTGCTGAACTCGAATCCGAAGTCAGAATTTTCAAATTGGATCTAGTTTTTCAGATATTAACGTTACAAAATCACAAGTTAAGAGTAATTTTCTTACTTTCATCCGCTTACTTCAGACTTGTTTTAGCAGAAAATTAAATAACTCAAAAACCATGCGAGTTACAAATTTTTGGTTTATGCAAAAAATTAGCATTCAATTAGCTACAATTACTAAGATTAATTTGTTTTTAATTCCACCACATGGTGTAAGTAAGGGACGTTTAATAGTCAGAATATTAGTGATTACTCTTTGAACAAAAAAGTGGTACACTACTAAAATTTGGAACGAACTCATGCATTCTGTAAAAAAATTGGTTTAGATGATAAATGAGACCATATTCAAAATTTAATTGAATTAATAGAAAATCTCCTCGGACACAGTTTAAAAAGTAAGAGGTTTTATTTTCATGTAAGGTTAGAAAAATCCAAAACTCCCATATATTTTTCCTATCATGTTCCTAACAATGGAGAGCTCAAACTGTACGTCTTATTTATATTGCATTCCATTAAATATAATGACTTCTATAAAAACCTTTGAAATTTAAAATTTCAAAACTGATTACGCATACGATATTAGTTTTACAAACACAAAAAACATTAATCATGCAACATAGTCAATCATCAGGGCTCAAACAAATTAACACATTCAATCTCCCATTTATCCATTTATGTTGCTTCATTCTCGTTGAAGAAACAAAACAATCAGACACCTAAAATCGTTACTCATCCAACGAGGGCGATTTTTATGGACAGCATCGTCAGAGCGTCATCAATTTCTTCACGCATTTGTTTACGTTTTGTGATTGAAAATTTTGATTACAATTTTTTTGTTTGTATCTAACTTTGTTGTCACACATAATGTCTGAGATTCTCCATAAAAGGATGTGAATTATAAACGCGTTTGCCAAATAAGGCAGAAGCAACAAACTATTCATCCCACCAGCCGTACGAAACAAACCAAAAGTCTGATGGCCAGACCCTCGGAATCGGATTCTCTTGTTGGAAGACTGAAAGCTAAAAGGAGGATCAAATAAAATGTTCATGGATACCACAACTATTCTTTCAAGTTCAAGAGGCATCGCTTCTTAGGAGTAGTACCTACTTTGCAGCTCAAAAACATATAAAAAAGACATAGAGATCTCGAAAATACAATTTGTGATCAAGATTCCGCTGTGACAAATAAAATTACCCCATTCTACTGCAAATCCCGTGATAGCTGCTGCAAAGATGTCATTTGAATGGATAATAAGCATAAACCCTGCATCGCTATCCCATACAACAAACATTCGAACATAGATGGCGCTGTTATGTGGCTGTCAGTGCTGTGAGTTAAAAAGTGACATTATGTGAGAAGATAACATAATTAAGGCAAAGTAATGTTGTAACATTTTATTACACCACGGAAATACATCGCTCTATTCATTGTAGTCTAAGTAGTAGAGTGGGTAAGGTATGCCCATATGCCCCAGCCCCAGCCCATCAGTGTGAATGCAACAAAGCAACTTTGTTTTTGTCGATCAAAGTGAATTCTGCTCAGCGAACATCGAAAGCAATTATTATGCGATTCGGATTTGAATGCGTTAGCATCATGATGACTCTTGCGTCTGTCCCTGCACTGGACTAACATGATATAAATTATTATCGTGTTAGGGTTCTTGGTTTGCCATAGGAGCAGCCCAATTAAGAGTTTATTGTTCGTGATTTCTATCGCACTTCCATATCTACAGTCTCCTCCTGTCTCCACAGAGACATAAAAGACAAGAGAAGACCAAAAGGGAAGTTTTGTCATCGTCATCGCTCAGAGATCAGATCATTGCGCGACTGTGCGCAGGTTCACTGGATTAATTGTGCTTTTATCTTTTCTCATAAAAGGCCTTTCGCATGACAGTTCAGTATTATGTAGTTTTTTTCTTTTTAATTACGAAACATGAAATATCTACGACAGCGACGACGAACACGTCTGATATGTAGACGTAGACGCTTTATATTGGATGGGATATCTAGAAGATTGGACCCTAATGAGGGATAAAATTGTGGGTGAGTGTTCTTGAGAGCAGACTTTAGAACATTGTCACTGCCGTAGTGTCGGCTTAAGGTTATGGATATAATTATTGCAATGGGAGTGAGAGTTCTTTGACGTTTTTTGTTATGCAAGTTAAAGATTGCGTGCAAAATTCATCACTAGAAAATTATCAGTAGAAAAAGATCACAAAACAAGTCAAAATCATTAAATATAAAACAAAAGGTTAATGACTTTGAGATATTTAATACAGAATCAGAATATATTTGTATATTTTGTGCTGTTAAAAAATTTCATATCCTTTTTCAGAAGCCAAAAATCCAAAAACCACCCTTTTTTATCAAAATCGGTTTAGTCTTTTTTGTGAGAAAGGCATTAACCAAAACACACAATTTAATTTAAAAGTCGATTTCTCAAAACCTTCAAAGAATTTACTTAAATCGATACTGGTTATGGCAATTTATACTTATAAACTGTTAAGCAATGCTTCGTCTTCTAATAAATTCAATTGCCATTGTACATTATTTTATTAAAGTAATCGCATATAAGTACAAGGTGTCTCTTTCATTGTAAATATCTCGTTTTATTATCACAAACAACTGTGCATTCCTCCTGTTGAGATTTCCCACTAAAAAGCCACTTGGCACTTGGCCATCTATTGAATGAATAATTTGTACAAATCGATGAAACGTGACTCTTTCACAACAAAGACAAACAACCCATTGCACTCTCTATGGTTGGGTTTGCTTATTTGAATTTGAAATTTGTTGTTGTTTGTATTTTGCACTATCGGAAGACTTAAACATTTATAGGGACTTACAATGTTTTCCATTGAATACTTGAAGATCTGATAAGACTTTTTGATGAGAATTCTTCTTCAATGTTGTTGCATGTTACGTTATGTTAAATTTGTTGTTTTCCATGGAAATTGTATTTTCAAATGAGGGAAACTGCAATAGTATAGATAGGTACTTGTAGGTACATAAATACGATAGAATAATTTGTATGAATATTAAACAAAAATGAATTTAAGCTTTGGAAGATTTATAAGAGATTTTCTCCTTTCGAAAACTTAACACTATGGATTTGGGATTCACTATAGTATTTTGGGTTATGCATTGAAAAGTTCAACGTGTGGCTACTGTGGTTCAATGGAAGACCAAAAAGTAGAATTAGGGCATCACACGTGAGTGCTACATAAACTTAATAATATTTTTATAAAGATGCAAGTAATCCGATATTCAAAACGGTGTTGCAGTTATTGAAGAATCACAAAAATAAATCCCTTTAAATAAGTCCTTGAGATATAGCTTACGTCATTTTTGAGACTTGGTTAGAAAAGTACCGCACGAATGTGTATTCCGGATACTCTTGATAAAGCAAAGATATTCGAGTCCAGTTGCGAAGTTACTTTGAAAAATGTTTGCAATGCACAGGTAAAGCACTCAGTCTAAATATCAGTATATAAGTCCGCCTGCAGTTTGACTGTCAATTAGACCCGGAACCACACAAAACCCCAAGCTAAGTTATATGGTATAGAGAATAAACCGCCCCAGAAATACTTCAAAATGATTTGTAATCACATTTCTACTACAGTAGCTTTCAACCATATAATATCTCTCAAAGCTTTTAGCTGAACAGAAGTCTTAAGGAGAAATTTAAAAATTGAAGAATTGCAAACCGAAGAGGATGTAACATCTTACGCTGACAATCTATTTGTAGAGTTTGTAAAAAACAGCGATAACTGACGAAATATGGTCCTGAAAACCCGCTGTAAGAAATAATTGGGATGCTGCCGAAGAAGTCCTAGAATTTGCAGAACATCCATCGAAGATTTTTTTGTTTGACTTCAAATGTTCGCAGACAAAAAAAAGGTAAAAAGAACGGCTTGAAATCGAGAAGGTGTTTTAGCAGGAAGCAAGTACTAAATTTGTTCTGGATCTTCTACCTGCCGGTGTGACTGGGTGCCATTGCATTGCAATGTTGCGATCTTTGCCTCTTCGTAAAGTACTGTCTATGGATTCTTGACCCGCTCTCCTATGAAGTTTATCAGTTGACACACGTTTGGCCAGAAAATCCTTAAGATGTTTCGTAGACACCTATTCACGAATGTTTGCAGCTTTCTTGTGATAGTAAGTAGCAAAGTTTTTCCACCTGCCACAGCCATAAAAAAGAACGGATTCAACATTTGAGTAGAACCAATTTCTGCTTGGTCTATAAGCTTATAGAATTATTTCTTCATGCTTTGGGTAGCATACTGATCGCAGCTTTTGTCTTCTTAATACGGTAGGCGACTTTCTCTAGCGATTGTCTAGAAATATTGACTTGAACGGATGAGTTACTTCCGAGGCTGATCATATTTATTTTTGTCATTTGATGGAGATCCATGATCCATCAGATGTTTTAATTGGGATGTCAGACTCCATTGAATTCCACCATTTCCGTTAAACAGATCTGCGGACAGGAATAGTATTGGCGACAGTATGCAACCCTGCCTGACTCCACATTGGACTTCAAATTCATCTGTTTATTCATTTAGATCATTCATATCTGAGGCTTCTAGTTGCTCCATTACTATCAAAATAAGCGGGATAAGTCATCAACATGGAGGACAAGGTGTGAAAGTAGGTAAGAATACTTTAGTGATGATCTGTTACTGCTCATTGCGATTGGTTTGATTATGATCATACTGTGATGAAGAGTTGTTTTTGAGATATTAGTTAAAAAACGTTTTCAAAATGGCGGTATCCCCACAAACTCCAAATTTTAGCAAAGCTCTGGCTCTCTATTGGATGAATTTCTTATGCCTGTATGAGTACTAGTCTGCTTTGAGAAAAATGCGAGCAGTCTCTGATTCGTAATTAAATCTTAGAAGATCTGGTTTCTCCAATGCGGAAACTACAGGTGCTTATATTTACTTAAGGCCCGCTTCTTAACCCACAACAGTGTTTATTTTCTATAAGTAATTAATGTACAATCTCTCCTTGTCTATGGCGTATTAAATGGCTTTGTTAAAATTTACTGTTACCCACGACACCACACATGATTATTTAATTGCGACCTACGAAAGTGCCGCCCATCTTTAGAAAATTCCATCAAAACAAACACCTCTTTTTATCTAAACATTTATTATGTAGACGTGTAAATCCACTCAATTGTGAGCAATTTTAATTAGAAACTCCCGAGACTGTGTGTCTCTGTGGCTGTGTTGTGTATATCTCCTTAATTATCACCTACAGCTTCCACAAAGTTATCAATTAGGTATCTACATACTCAAGCGTCCTATCTTGACATCATTATGATAAACATTGTTGAAATCGTTAAAACCAACAACAACAAAAAGGAGCTCAGAAACACCGTTTCCAAAGTATATTCCAGACAGTATGGGTACAAAGGAGACAAAAAATATACAAAGATGGGGTAATTGGGTAAAACCACAGACCGACACTTGGACTTCATTGCAAAATGTTGGGTAATGCGGCCGCAAGAATGCATTACCATGTGTGAGCCATATTATGCTCTCCAGGCTCAAGGCATATAAATGAGGCCTAGAAGCGAAACCGAAGGCGCTATAAATGGTAATCAGTGAATATCTGCAATTGTTCGGTCACTTTGAGTCCGGGAACATCTCGTATCGCGGTCTAAAATGTGTGCCAAGTTTGTTGTCTTATAATCCCACCAAACCAAACTAACACACACCTTAGAGTGTTTGGCAACACGAGGCTTGAAAAAAAGGTACTAACTATCGTAAGTCGTAAGTCTCTCTCAGCCTCTCGGATTGTGTATAGATATGGTAAATAATTGAAATTTATATATCGTTTTGAGTTGTTGACTTTCTGGGACTTATACTTGGGAGACTGGGGACTTTCACAACACATGGCCGGCCGACTGGGGCCGGCTTCTGCTCCTGACAAAGAAAGTAGAATATTGTTTTTGATATATTTCTACTTGCCATATGATTTAATGATAACACACTATTGTCCAGGGGTATGACCTCGTATGGTGCCAGTCACAGTCGGTACCCTATCGGGCGCACCACATTGGGTGACGATTGTATGGTCCAAACCATATATGCATGGTGACGACGCAAATGTTGTATGAAGTATTATTCATGGCGAGCCCATGCACCTACTATATGCTACAATGTGCCAAAGAGAAAAGTACGTTATAGGGATTTGAATGTTTCGCATTTGGCTATGGCTGCAGCGAAATGGATTTCCATCTATTTGACATCAGACGATAGCATCAACAAAAAATATGCTTGACTTACATTTGGGATAAAATTTATTCTTTTTGGTTAAGAGATGGAGTCTTACTGGTTTCATGATGGGGGAACATGCGTTGTTCCATTTATTTAGATATTATATGGTGGGAAAAAATAAGATGGCACGTTTGAGATATACAACTTTGTCATTCGAAGTAGCTCGGGGCTGAAAGGTGTGTCAAGTTATGCTATTTATGGAAAAGGTGCCTCATATTTTTTTTCTTTTTGCACTACAATGGATGGTATATTTTAATATTGATCTACAAAAGATGTCAATGGTTTAAATAATACGACACACTTATGCTCGATATACTAACATATTTATGTATATGAAGATTTATACAAAAATGTTGAGGGTCTCTTAAGGT
Source organism: Meliscaeva auricollis (assembly GCA_948107695.1). Lineage (NCBI taxonomy): Eukaryota > Metazoa > Arthropoda > Insecta > Diptera > Syrphidae > Meliscaeva > Meliscaeva auricollis. The sequence goes on along the minus strand of OX403618.1, from coordinate 72,056,393 downwards.
TAAAGCCTGATAAAAAAAAATCAATTGATTCGTCAATTTTGCTGTAAGGATGCCTGCATTCTTGTCGTTTACAGATTTAGCACTATTTTTAGAGGTACTTAAGTTTAAATGTTTTACTAAACAACTGGATATAACAATAACTTTTTTAATAGATTGGTTGGATTGAAAGATTATTTTCGCTTCACTGACTTCTCTTCGAATAATTCTCCTTATTTCTGGAAGATTTGTTTACAATTTTTACACATGATTTATTAGTTTTGTTAATAACGTAATCGTTGTTTTACAAGAAAAATTCTATTAAGACACCTTTTTTAAATAGTAGGCGTGGCAGGGGGCGGAAATTTTAAATCATTCTTTTATTATTCTTAATTACATCTAAAAGTTTTATGATATTATAATCACTCGTTCAGGTTTTATATTTTAAGACCGATTTTCATACAACTCGAATCACTGTTTGCGCAGGTACACTGTGTACTTTGCAAAATGGGATTAAAGGTTTGTGAAGTTATCTTTCTAAAAGCAGTTTTCATCTGTAAAATAAAGTGGGATTTTCCCGAAGAACAGTTCTTGGCCGCCCCTTTTCAAATATTGAGTTACTCCGGAGAGATACGAGGTTGCAAAGTGAAAATTCGGAAAGAGCACCACAAAAACTATAAAGTAGGCATACAAAATAAACTCAACCAAATCCTTCCAGGTAAAACTAGCAAATGACTGGATTATTAGCTTTTTTTACTTTTTTGACCTGCCATATTCAAATTTAAAGCATTTTCTTATATGTACATATTTTTTGCACATCTTGTGTCTATAATTGCTCAGACAAAATTATAAACAATTTACTAATGACTTTAGAAAATAGTTGTTTAAAAACTGTTTTTTAATCCTTTCTATTGTAATTATTTTTTTTTAATTTTAAAACGTAAAGATAGGAAATTAAATTTTACAATACAAAAACAACATAAATCAAAGACAAATGACCCAAAGTATATTTTGTGAAAAAAAAAAAATTACAATTATTAAATTTTTTTCCTGACACGAAAAATTTGTTCGTAAGTATCAGGAAAATAAACAAACACAGTTTTAACAAAAATTTTTTTTTCGATTGTAAAATTTCTTTTGGTAAAATCATTTTTGAGTCATTTGTCATCGATTTATGTTGTTTTTGTATTTTAAAACGAGTGAAAACAGCATAAAAATCCATTGAACAAAATTTCTCACCTATGAAAAGAGCTTTGATAGAATTTGTTACAAACTTTTTCAGTATTTAGGTTAGTGTTCTTTTGTTCAGATCCTTTAATTTTAATTAATAATTATTACTTAAGACATGGACCGAATACTAAAGCTACAAAGGAAAAAAACTGTGAAATACTTTAAAAAATCATATTTGAAAAACCTATCCATTAATTAATTTCGGTGCGATTTTTGAATTCTACGTGTAAAACTCTATACGAAAGTATAACCACACTTGGAGTGCAAATTTTTTTTATTTTTTTTTTGTTTAGTGTCATCAGTGCAACAATGGTAATTAGAAAACTCTCAACTAATAGTAGTCACAAAATTTGACAAGAACGTTTTATTTGCAAAGAGTTCCTACATCGAAATATTTTGGTTGAAAGGGTACTTTTTTATGATCCTGAACTTTGCAGACAATTGTCCGCTGAAGTTTGAACAGCCACCAAAGCCGTAAAACTTGTACTATTTAAAAAAAACTAAAGTGTAATGGCTTTGTCTTAAAAAACTCTAGGGGCGATATTTTGTAGTTTTTTTTTTATTCGTCTTAACAAAAAAGTTTTGGCCAAAAGATTCAAAATGGCCAAAATAAATTTAAAAATAAATCTTTGGACTTTCATCACGACTGTAATAATGAACCGATTTTCGTAAAACTAACATTTAAAAAAAAAATGTCGGTAACGTATTTTATATTTTTTTTTGTATTCTTCCTAACAAGAAAGATATGTCCAAAAGATTAATATCTATTATAGGTCAGAGGTATTTGCCAAATACTTAATGGAAAATCTTATTCCATTTTTTAGACACTTTTATTAGGACCTCAAGCAAATCGTTTTACAAACAGCTCCGTTGAAAACTATTTTAAGATAGTTAAAATGGAAAATGATAATAAACTTAAAGTTGGGCGCTTTATTCATATTAATTATGATAGATTGGAGTCTTCCTTCAAGAAAATTGATCTTCCGAATCCGAAAGTCAATGTTAACAAAAATAAGAGAAAAATTAATGAACCGTGGTAAGTTAAAACTCAAAGAGTGGCAATATTCAAAAAAAGAATATTTTTTTTTAAATTATTTAAAAAAGTGAAAAAGTAACGAATCTAAATTTTAATGAGAACGAAACAAAATGTAATGATAATTATTACTACAGCGTGTCATACAATCTGTTATCCTGTCGACTAAAGGATTTGTTAATGCAGCCCGTCTTTTTTGCAAAGAAAACTTCCAATCTTTCATAATTTATATGATGAAGCTGACAACTTAAAGACTTTTATCATTTTCCATTTAGGCAATATTTAAAAAATTGTTTTTTTTTTTTTTTTATGGGTTTTGAATCTTTTGGCCAAACTTTTTTGTTAAGACGAATAAAAAAAAACTAAAAAATATCGCCCCTAGATTTTGGCGAGAAGAAGCGATTGCCGTAAGTTTTACGAAAATCGGTTCATTTTTACACTCGTGACGAAAGTCCAAAGATTTGAAATGTCAAATGCATAAGACAAAGACCAAAAACCAAAACATTAAGGTGGATTCACATTAAGATTTGTCAACAAAACAGAAGTTGAAGAACATGTTGTTGAATGTGAACCCCCCTAAATACAGAATTAACTTAAAATATTAGAATCTTACAATAATATTTTGAAACTTAAAACGTTAACTACAATCGGCACATGCACTAGCGACATCTGTTCCCGAAAAGAGAGATTTTGGTGATTTTCTGAAAAAAAATCAAAAATTAATTGGCATTCGAATTTCAAGTGCTGGGTCGCGGCTAGTTAACATTTAAGGTTTTTCTCGAAAATATTTTGTGATATTTGAATTTGGCAAGACTGCATATAAATAAAAAGCTTCTAAAAAAATCATACATTTTTGAATTTTACTGTACCCACGACCAATATACATACACATAAGAGTACTTATGTATTGAGCTAAAAAAAGTCCAAAATGTAAACTGAAATAAAAAAGTCATATGTCACATCTCACCTATAAACAAATAAACTTTTCCTCCCAATTTGAACACAATATTTCTGTTTTAATTAAAAACTTATAATTTTCTAGTGTGTAGGTGGTTGTGTTTAATTAAAAAGAATCAAGAGATACTGAATTTAAGAGAACCAACCGAGTGGGTGGCGCTTAATGCTATGAGCTTTCAAGTTATCATTTTCGAGACTCGTCGCGGGCTAGTCATTATTATTTTCCGACTTAATCAGTAAACAAACAATAAATTTATGAAATTCCTACTAAAAATCAAACAAAAGATAAAGAGACAGAGTGTGCTAACACAACAACTCGTTTGCTAACACACTTGAGCTATTTTCGCGCACTTGATCGGTTAGTTTTATTCTGTGTTGGGTTTTAAATTGCCATGGGTAACTTTTATTGCTGATGGTTGCTGAAAAACGTAAAAGGAATGACCCCTGCCGGGAGAGCTGGGGAATACGTAATCACGTTTTATAAGTATCACTCCATTCGAGTTGTTCGTCAATCATTCCATATTGCATTACAGGCCATATCCACACAAAAAACCAACAACAAAGAACTACTGCGCGCAACCAACAATCGGCAATCATAATCCAAAGAATAATCTCTTTGGGATTCTTGTCGTTCGTTGTTGTTCTGGAATTTTTCTTCTATATAGATTCATGTGGACACTGGACAATTCCATCAGCAGCAGAAGCAGCAGCTTTAGATCCACCCTTTATGGCAACGCTATAAGGTATCGGAGGCGATTGCAGGCCGATCTTACATTTTCATTTCCAATTAACCGATAATGCAGTTGTTGCTCGCACTCGCTATTTGGCCAATACCAAGAATACTCTACACCGACGACAACTGCAGCGCCCGGTCGATATCGGCCAGCAGCTCGGCTGTAGAGTAAGGTGCGTTTGCGTACAATTCTTTTGCCATTATTCACCAAAGCGAACAATTGATGTACCCTTGCCATATATGTGGATTATGTCAAATGCTTATGCGAATGTCTTCGAGCGCGCGATCGGATGCGGAATACGAAAATTGGATAACTATCCCGTGGGGATTTTTTATATGAGCGAGAGTATAGCGTGGTAAGAGCGGTGCGGATTTTAGCATTGCTGGTCCCCAAGTTGGTATTTTTCTGTGGAAACCGTTCGGGGGTTCTGATGCCTTTGTTGTGTGCTTTCGAATGGATTTGCTAACTCGCTGCCTCGCTGGCGACGACCGACGACAGATATGTCCATGAGCGGTGACTTTATGGAGTGATTACTGTTGTGTCAGCGTGATGTAGTTGGTGTAGAACGATCACGACATTGGACGCACTCTTCAGAGAGGGCGAACGAATAAAAAAAAAATTTATATTGCTGGTTATGGCTTTTGGATGTGGGAAAAATTCTAGATCTTATTCATATATAAAATGCTTGTAAAAAGACCTACGAAGAATACAAAATCATAAACTATGGTGGAAGTTGGATGAACTTCTTGTTGATATGAAACTTTGTCTTCAATGTCTGTTTCTACAATGTATGATGATTATGTTCATGATAACTTCTATCACTTTGTTTTTTTAAGAGTCAATTTATTTCAAATTACATTACAGGTTGTTAAACTACCTTCCTACTAAATTGTCAAGTTTTCAGCCAATTTGTTTTAAAACAATTTTGATACTACATTCGAGTTAAGAGAGTCAAAAACTTTGCAATAGCTCAATTTGGTTTCTATGACCACTCTTCGGTGGCTGATATTACTTTCTATCATTTGCAGAAAAATCGGTCTTAAAAATGAGTTTTTTCAATTTTTGACAATGTTTTTTTTTTTACAATAACTGCGTTGTTTTCAAAATAAATTCGTCAAAAACACAAAAAACTAAAATTTTACTGAACAAAATTGTATTAGTAAAAAAAAATCAATGTAGGTACGTTAAAAACAAGTTTAATCAAAATCTAACCATTTTTGAAAAAGATAAAAATAAAATCCAAAAAAAAAAATTACTTTTTAGAATTTTTCATAATATTTTTGAGCTTATATAGAAAAAAAAAGGAAAAAATTATGTGAACAAAATTTATACATCTCTTTATCACCTACAACTCTTGGATTGGACTTTTTTCGCTACGAGGTCTACTTTAGATAGAAATCCTTAAAAAAACGATGATTTTGGACACCCTCCCCACTTTTTTTCCCGCCCACCCCCTTTCCATCAATCTTGATGGGCAATTTATGTTTCCCCTTTCATATACCATTTATCCTCAATTTTATCAAAGCCTTTTTTCTGCTCATAATTTTTTCAACTTTGGACTTCTGAAAACTGGATTGTCTATTAATTTGTTGCAGCAGAAAAAAAAGTTACTCATACGCCGCAGTGTCCGTTTCCACCAAACTTTTATCTAGATTTAGGAGAGGAGATTAAGTTTTAAATCTTATAGTGTTTCCACAAGTAGTTTGACGTATTTGAAGCATGTACACACAAATTATTGTTTTCCATTCGATACTCCCCTTTTATTGACTCAGTTTATTTGAATAGGTGGATAAACCTCAAAGCGTTGGAACATTTGGGATATAAGGAGCATTAGTCCCAACAATTACCACCAATTATTTTTTCAAGGTCAGGCCTCTTTTTTGTCTAATTGCCCTGCAGAGCTAAGATATTTAGTTTGAAATATTTTTTTTTTTTAACATTTTATGGGAATAACTTTAACACAACTAATGCAAAAATTACAAAAAAAAAACATTTGTAACTTTTCAAATAAGGCTTAGATCACACGACTCAAGCAAATATCGCACAATTTGTGTAAACACTAAAATATGTGTATTGTTGACATAAATATGCAAAAACCATATGAAACACAAACTAGATGATAGAAAAAGACATTATAAACACAATTTGTATATCATCAGATATCATCCGAATTATGGGTCAGATGATATTTTCTATTTTTATTGCAAAAATACACAAATTTTTGTGTATACACAAATCGTGTGATCTAAGCATTCTTATCGTTATTTTTATCTATTTTCGCTTGCATTTAGCAAATAATAAATAAATAAATAAATGTACATTATGTATACACAAAAATTTGTGTATATTTTTGTTATAAAAATACAGAATAGTATCTGAACCACAATTCGGAAGACAACAATTGATACACAAATCGTGTTTTTATTTCATTTGCTGTCATTTAATTTGTCGTTCAAATTTATTTTGTGCATTTTTATAACCAAAATACACTAATTTTGAGGCATACACAAATCGTGTGATACTTAAGTATTGCTGTTCTTCATTTAAAGCATTTTTTGTGTATTTTTTTTTTCTAGAAAATTACTTTTCTTGACTAAACGAGCAGATACGCTTGTGTTTTATTGTTCTAAGGGCTAGTTTGTTCACAGCGGGTTAAGTTTTTTTGCATAATTTCGGAGTTTCTAGTTAAATAGTGCTAATCAACCAAAATCGGTTGATTATCTTTATCTATGATTAACAACTCAAACTTTGAATTCTCAGCAAAAAAAATATTAGTTTAGGTGGACATTCGACGATTTACAGTTGTCAATAATCATGGATTAAAGTTGATCAAAGATGAACAAATTAGCCCCTTAGAAAAACAAATATTGGTAATGTTTGAATGATTTTTTACTTGAACACTGACATAATTCATTCGACTTTGCTTATGAGACTTTTATACAAGACAATAGAATACATTTATAATTTATTTTGGGTTTGTGAGCTTGTAAATGTTAGCACAACCCATTTGATAAATTCAAAATGACCAACTGCATAAATTTAGAGATCAGTGAATTTTATTGAAGAAGGTAAAGTGGTTTCTGAATCAGCAACAGAATACTTTTTCTGATCGTCAATTTTGTTAAAAATTGAAAAAAATGTTCCACATACGCCACAGTGACCCGTTAAGGTGAAATTAAAAATAAAATTATAACACATTTTTTATTATTGTCCAAATAAAACAAAAGCACTTGAACTTTATTAAATATTAATTCACCTTTGTTCTTGGTCATTCAAAATTGTATATGTAGGCACAAGTGGTGATAATATCTTCAAGCCCAAATAATGCATTTGCTTAACATTGTACCGCGTTTGCTCCAAAATAAGTTTGGTTTTTAAAAACACTTTTTCACTTACCTTGAAAAAGACATTCCTTAGGTATGAATACAATTATGGTTTTAGGAAAACTTTTTAATTCTTTCCAACAATTCTTTCCAAAGAATGTTATGTGTGACGTAATTCGATCATATTTGTTTTTTGTCTTTTATAATATTTGCATCCAAATTAATAAAAAACTATAATTCCTTTTTGTTTTAAGCCTACGTTTCGCTGGTTTCTTTCCTAGCTTTCTTCAGTGATTTATTTATTATTTAATCAATTGATATAAGTTCTTGTTCAACTGACTGTTTTGAACTTGCGAACTTGATAATATTGATATTAATAAACAAATAAAAAATTTTTTTAAATACATTAATTTTGACAACAGAAGCTGAGAACTAGATAGTATCACTTTGTATCACAGATTACTTAATGACTATAATTTTATTGACTCAGCAAAAAAGCTAATATTTGTCAACCTAAATGTAAACGTCTATGACCTTTTAGCAGTTTCTTATAAAGTCAAACAGATATTCTATTGGTATTTATAGAGAATTGTAGAAAAATTTTTCATAAAATTATTTATTTACAAAACGTAATAATAGTATAAAAATGCCCGTAACCATATGAATTGTTTCATCAATTTCATAGCATTTCAATTATCAGAAGACGATACACTATATTATTTTTAAATTATTTGAGTAAGTAGGTAACATGTACCTAAAAATGTAGGTACTTATAAATAATTTATCTTTATCTTTCAAAATCAATCCTAAAAACCGTCTCATGTGCTTATTAAAACTTTTTTACGGATACAATGTACAAATCCCTTAAATATTCTTATATTTTGGCATTTTTATAATTAAAAAAATATGTTTAAAATTTCCTTAAAATTTCAACACAATTCATGGTTTTTTACAAACTACTCAAAATATACATTTTCTCACTCATAATCGCAAAAACTTAATGAGTGTCAGTAGATTTGTGAGTGAGTGTTACAAATTTTCTCTCACAAAATCATTGAGTGTATTAAAATGCTCAAATAAAATATTTCCCACCAACTACTGCAACCAAAAATGAGTGGGAATTTTATTAATATTTTCCTAAGAAAAGAAACTCAATATTTCACTCAATCTTTTAATATGGATGTTGTATTTGCTAAATAAATTTCCCAAATGCGGTATTTTTGTATGTTTTTCTTCACAAACCAAAATTCTAATGCATTGGTTCTACAATAAATTAATTTCCATTCAAATAAAAAATAATTAAATCATTTATTCAGAATCATAAAGTAATAATATGACAAAGACAAAAAGATGTGTTAATTACATATCATTGAAAATACATTTAAATAAACATTCTCCTAGTTTCAAGTCTCTATACCTTAATTCAGGTAAAGTTTCAGTTAAAATCTCGTATGGAAATAGCATGGGTTGTATCTCTTTGAACAATCGATATTTAATTTTATGAATCATTGGTCCTAAAATTTTAACTTGACTTTAAGAAATAATAAAAAACGATTTTTTCAGATAAATTATACACTAAATTTTGTTCAAAACTTATGAAACTTTTTTTTCCATATTGGATAGAACTATGAAGGTTTACATATATCTTTTAAACGAATATTTATTAAACATAAGTACGAATAGAATTAAAAACTGAACAATGCAATAATTTGGATAAAATGAAAAATAGCTGAAAAAACTGTTGATTTAGGTGTAATCAACAGTTTTTTCAGCTATTTTATTTATAAAAGCTAAAAATTTGTCAATTCTACCAACGATATAAGCCCCTGGGAGCACACAAATTCATTTTTTCTTTTAAATAACGATCACCCTTATGCAAATGAACTACCTTTTCTAACATTTAATATTTACACTTTAAAAGTTATATGCGATAAAACTACAGTGGCGACAAAATTCTACGTACGACAACTTTTTTTTTACCATTCTACAAAATCATAGCAGAGTTTGTTCAGTGCCTAAGAACCATTCATTTTTTACCAAAACCGTATTAATATAAATAAATATATATAAATAATAATTATAGACGAAATAGTGACGATTTGTTCATTAATTAAGAGTAAATGACAAAAATAATGACTAAAACTACAAAAATAATTAAAGATGTTCTCAAGAAAAGAAAATAAACTGGTTATTTGATAGGTACCGTTAGTTTTGTTGTTCATTAAAACTACATAGGTACAAACTAAAAAACTATTTTTAAAAAATTAATAATCCTCAAGCCTGAAATTTTCAATCATCCAGTTAAGCTATCAGAAGAAAAACTCTATTAAGAAAAAAAATACTTATTCCTAGGAAAGTTTCTTTAACTGACTATTAAAAATTGTGCTTAAAATGATAGTCTCAATAGGTGACAAAAGTATGTAAAAATCAGCTAAAATTTTCTTTTTTTTTCAAAATTCTGATTTTTTTGATAAAAATAAATATTTGTTCACAATAATCTTATCTACTGTTAAGTTTAAATTTTTAATCGGTTACTGTTAGGTGGGGATTACACACGTAAGTTTTACTAACGTAAGTTACTTATTTTGGAAAATGTACTAGAATAACCCACATTTTTTAACTTTCGAAGTTTCAAGCTAGAGAACAATTGAAATCAAACAAATACATTTTTAAAAACTTACGGAATTCTTACAACTTACGCAGTCAACATCTGTAAGTTTTCAACTTACGGTAAGTTGATTTTTCAGGTTTTGTGAATTCTAAAGTATTTGCGGCAGTCAATTAAGTAGTTTTTAACAATTAGTTCACCTATGGTATAAACATTATTGTAAGTAACTTCTGTAAATTTACAATTACGTAAATTTACGTAAGTAAAACTTACGTGTGTAATCCCCACCTTAAATTATTTTTAAGTACCAACATTTGAAAAAAAAACCATCCAAATCGGTACCGTTTTTCTGGTTTCGAGATACTTTGCTTCAGTTACTCCACTGTATGTAATTTTCTTTAATCTAATTTTTGGCTCAGATGGTTTTGTGCATTTTTATGACCAATTTTGGTGTTTTCCCAAATCGTGTGATACCACTTACTCTTATCTCTTAAGACTATAAGCTCAAAATCTAGAACACATTTTTTGCCATTCACAAAAATTCTAACAAACAATAATTTTAGTTGGAATAGGTAGGTACCTGATTAAATTTTTTGTCAAAATAGTTTATCTATTCACTAATTCAGAATGCAAACACTTTTCGACTTTCTATTGTGTAGGAACATGTGCCTTTCCTAAGCTACTGTGAACTCCCCTCTTTAATATTTTGTTTATTTGTTTTCAATTTTCAAACGAATCATATCAGTTTTAACATGATTATTAAAATCGTTACAACAAAATTTTTCAATTTGTGTATATAAATACAAAATTAAATTTCTTATGGCACAGAATAGGTTTGAAAATGAATTTACCGTATAATTCCTTATTTTAACCGTTTGCCCTTTATATTCAAATTTAATATTTTGTCATACGAATGAATATTTATGTGTAGGTTAGGTATATAGAAATACCAACTGCAACAATTTAGATACATTTCATAATTCAATAAAATATCATGTCTTTATTTTTTTCCTATTTGAAAAGAAATTAAAAGCCAACAAATAACTCACTTTACCACTTTCAACGAAACGGCTCCCCACACTTCAATGACGAGGTGAAAATAAATATATTTTCTCTAAACCAAAATTCAGCATTTATTCAAACCACAATATCATTCCAACTTCACCACGATCTACCCCATATTCTAACCAATATAACAACCCTGCTTTTTTATTTAATTCAGCTAACAATAATAAGAGAACCATAAAAAGAGAATTCTCATCCGAACTTGTTCGCTGAACTGGTTTCAAGCAGCCAGCCAACAGTTGATTTTATTCATCATCCAATCCACTATTTCTTTATCTTTCCCCTTATCAACCAGTCCACACTCCACACACACACACACACACAACACAAAATAATATTAAAAATCTCAAGAGAACTTTGCTAAAAAATCTTTTACTACCCCATCCTATATAAGGGGAAACACACTCTTACACGATCATACAACAGCACATCAATGATTGAATTTATATTTTATTCCAGTCAACATTATTATTATATAAATGTATTAGTGTATAAGTATGAAAGGAAAAGAATCGAGGCATGAGTGAGGAGTGTGTTGAATTAAAATTTGTGTTGAGTGAGAAAAAGATCCAACCTGCATGTTCTGTAAATAATAGAGCTCCGAAAATTTCATTAAAATATCCAATTCCTAAAAACGGAAATTTTCTGCATTTATCCCAAATTCAATTAAATTATTCTTGTGCATTATTTAAAAAAGAAAAGAAATCCGTTAACTCGAAATATAAATTGAATATCATGAAATTAAAACCCGGTTCGTGATAGAAGACGAAGACGGCGAAGACCAGCAGCAGCGCAAAAAAAAAAATTAAACGAAAAAGTGTACCTCCTCTACAGTGTGAAAACGTGTTAAGAAAAAAATTAGGTACCCCCAAAAAAAAAACCAATCCGAATAAAGAAACAAAAAGCAAATAAAGAACAGTTTTTTTTTTTGTTTTTGGTATATTTTCTGTGCAATTTTTGTGTTTTTTTTTTGTTAATATATTTTTGTTATTTAATTTAAAAAATAGCAACAACACGAAGGCAAAATCACAAGTGCTTCACCATCTCTCGCAATTAATATTCGTTTTTTCCATTATTACATAGATATATGTATGTACATCACATATGTGTATATATACACGCGTAAATAATAAGTATATAAGCTGGTGTACAGTATATGGACGACGACAGCGACGACGACGTCCCTCATATGATTAGTCTCGCTATTGTCAAAAAAAAAAAAAAAATTGTTCGTTGGTGTTTTTTTTTTTTTTTGTGTTGTGAAAGAAAGTGACGCTGACGCGCCGCACAGATCGGTTTTTTCTGTTTTGTTTTTACTACTTGTCGCGTCCGTGTCCGTCGTCGTCGATCGGTTCGGTTTTACGTTTTTTCGGTACGATTTTGGTAATCCCGTCGCTATATTATATCCGTTTTATATGTTTGTATATACTTCCGGGAAAGTTCTCTTTCTCTTCCAATGATTTATTGTGCAGTTTTTTTTTTTTTTGCTTTGAATTCTCCTATTTCTTGTACCTCGACGATTGAATAACTGTAAATACATTCAATCCAGTGATCTTGGCGGAGAAAAAGTTAAGATTCGTTTGTGAGTTTGTGCCTCCGACGCTGGCTTTTTGTTGAATTTAAGTGTTTTTTTTTTGTGTATTCTCTCATTGCCGTCGTTGTCGTTTTTTTCGGTCATTGTCGGTTTTTTTACTTCTATTTTGTTGATTTTTTTTTATATATATTTTTTTTTCCATCAATCGCCCAGCCGGCGACGCACCGTATCTATCTATTGTTGGCTTGCCAATCGTTACTGTGTCATTTTTGTCTCAAAGATTTAATAATATTTCGTGAGCGTGAGCAACAAGCAAAATAGTTGTTGACTGTGTGCTACCGCAGCCGTTGCAGATCCAAATCTATCCTCAAATATTTTGGGGCTCGCTAATACCTACCTAGCTGATGTATATTTTGTTGTTGTGTATTGTGCATAGTGTGTGATCTCTGTGGAGCGTAGGGTGGCACAAATTATTGTGAGTGAGAGTGTAATAAAGAAGCAGCAGCAGCAGCTGGGTGGCCCGCAACCATCAGTGGTGTGTGTTACAATTTTTCTCCATTTACGAAAAATGTCATCATCAAATCAAATATCACCAAATCTGCCAATGAGAGCCTTGTCTAATTATGAGGAATTAAATATCATAGGAACAGGTAAAATACTTAATAAATAAATATTCCTTCCTTACTCTTAAACACCTACTATGCACCTATCTACAAATCGAATTTAATTTTTTTTTTTACATTCCTTTTATTTTCTTCATACAAAACAAAAATAAAAATACAAAAAATTAACTGAAATAAAAAAAAAACGAATGTAGGTACAAAACGTTAGAATGTCGGTTATCTCTCGACTTCAATTTCACACATCACAGATCAACTACAAACAAATAATTAAATATACCTAACTACCCATATAAAAAAAAAAATTGAGGTATCGCTCTCTTTAATGAAGAATTAACCTCAATAAATACCACACTCCATCCACACAACAGAAACAACAACAAATAACAAAAATGTTGTTACACTTGCTGTGCTAGTGCTGCTGACGAAATTATAATTACCCCTTATCTACCTACCAACCTACCGGCTTTTCTCTTTCATTCATTACGTAGGTATTTGCGGCATTTTATAACAAAAAAAAAGGTTACGATGTAAAACAAAGATTAAGTTTACACCTCACGTCACAGAAACAGAAGCTCCATCTCTCCTTACCTAACCTACCTACCATTACCATACTAGTACCAGTATCGGTGCTGCTTTGCTCTGAGCTGCGAAACAAAATTGCACAAACGTCATTTTAGCTTTTTGTTTTTTTTGTTGTTGTGTACGTTCACTTGCTCTTTTGAATAAGAAATTAAAATATAAAATAAAAATAAAACAAGACACGCACACAAGTGATGATAAACAATATTTTTTTTTGTATTTACTCTACTTGTCTTTTCTACTGTACCTACTAAGCTGAGTTGAGCAGCTTCTATGGGTGAATCAAATAAAATCGAGTAAAGGTTGATATAAATGGATTATTTAATTATTACTTTGGTTGTTTCTTGTTTCTCTTTGGAAATTTCATTGAGTTTTTTTTTTTTGTTTCTATACTTTATTTGAGAAATTATCATTTGTGCAACACACAATTTGGATTCTCTTTAATATTCTTGTTTTATGTGGGGGTGTTGGGATGTAGTGGTGCAGATATGATATTTGTGTATATCTTATAGGTATGGCGTATGGGTACACAAAAATGAGGTATAAACTTTTGTAAATATTTAAAAGAGCAAAACTATCTATCAGTTCGTTTATGTACTGCTTTGCAGCTTTGTTTGTGTCAATTTTCGAACGATTGTTTTATCAGTTTTTAGTTTTTTTTTTTTTTTTTTTTGTTTAGCATAAAACTATATTAGCGCCGGGGTCGTGGTATCGGAAAATGTGTGTATTCCAAGGCAGATACAAATGTTGTGTTTGAATTACATATTTTAAAGAGTACGAATAAATATGTAATTTAATTTTTCTTTAACGTATCTGCAGGACTTGTTTTCTAAAAGTGCTCTTATAAGAGTTTGCACCTATTTCTCCATAGAATTAATCTAAAATATATAAAACAAAGTCGGGATAGTTACGCTATTTATAACTCAAGAGCTGCTGGCCCGGTTTTAATATTCTCTGATTAGTTGCATTCGTCTTCCTCAGGAATAAAAGAATAACTTTTAAAACTTCACAAAATCATGATCTCGAGAAGTTTAATCATGCATTGAAAAAAAAAGAAGAAAACCACAAAAAAAATTAATCCTTATAATGCGCGTAATCCTTAACAGCACAAAAAACAAAAAAGAAAGTTATAGAAAAAAGAGAAAAGAGTCGTAGAAAAAAGTGCCATAAAATTCCACGGCCTACACCGTTAACAAGTGCGGAATACCATGAAAAAAATCGAGGAATACTGGTGGATAATCGCTGAAAACCTCGAAGAATAGCAAGGTAGGTCACGAAAAAGGCGTTTAATACCACGAGAAAAAGCGTAAAATATCGCGGAAAAGTCATGGAAAAATATTCACGGCACAAAGCGCATAATATCGTGGATAATTCGAGGAATACTGATAAAGTGGTGAAAGAACTTTTGAATACCACGTGAATCATCGTGAAATATCGAATAGAAAGTTGTGAAAGAAGCAGTTACTACCGCAAAAAAAA
The DNA here is from genome assembly GCA_948107695.1 of Meliscaeva auricollis. NCBI lineage: Eukaryota > Metazoa > Arthropoda > Insecta > Diptera > Syrphidae > Meliscaeva > Meliscaeva auricollis. The sequence continues at coordinate 72,041,252 of OX403618.1, read as the reverse complement.
AGTGTAAAATTCTGCGGAAAAAATAGAGAAAAGTGTAGAATCGCAGAAGAGAATATGCAAATTTGCGGAGAAATATGAGACAAATTGTAGTAAAAATCGCGATATACCGTGGAAAATAGCGCGGAATACTGCGTGAATGAACTTTAACCCCAAGTTTTTTTTCACGATGTTTCTTTCTCAGGTACTCCACACGTTATTTGTTGTTTGTTCATTACCGTTATAACTAAGTTTTGGAGAAAAGTGATAGAAGTGGTCTAAAAAAGTGTTGTCACTTCCGTAAAAATAAAGCGATTTTTCAAAAAAAAATAGATATACCATGGCAATCGCCAGAACCGAAAAATCAAAATTTTTGAACGGAAATAGTCTTGATCCTCAGTCCAAAAAAAAATTAATATTCTTTTAACTTGCTCTATAGGGCTAGTATTAATTTCGTATCAAAAACAAATTTGAGGATTTCATTGAAACCAAAATTACGATGATGGAGAAGCCAAAAAAAACTAGTTTTCGTCATGTCGTCCGTCGGTCGGTCAATGCGTCTGTGCGACTGCGCGTCCATCTGTACACTTCCACTGCTCAAAAGCGTAGAAGAATTTGTCCATCCTCCATTATCGAGATTTCAGAAAATAAAATTGAAAGTCCCATAACTTGTATTCTTCCATAAAACGGAAGACAGACAGAATCCCGCTATTTAAAACCAAAAAGCCCAATATCACGAAAACCCTAAATCCCGAAAACCCAGTACCTACCCCAAAATCGGAATCCCGAAAAATTCTAAAAAATAAAAAATATCCGATTTCGGTTGTTTGATGTAAACAAGTAAACAAGTTTCATCATTGGAATTTTTTTATTTATTTTTTAAATTATTATTATTATTTGGAAAACTATTTTTTTGTTATTGTTTAATAGAAGTTTCAAAATTGAAGCATTGACATATTTTAGCAACATTTTTAAAATTTAATTTTGGGATTTCGTGCTTTTTGGATTTTCGGGATTTTGGGTTTTCAGGGTACTGGGTTTTTGGAATTTTGGGTTTTCTGGATTTGGGGATTCTGTCCGTCTCCCGATTTATGGAAAAACAAATGATGGGACTTTTCAGAGCAAAATTTTAATATCTGAGTTATGAAGGGTGGACAATTTTTTTTTGTAGGCCGAAAGAACTAGATGTGGATAAAAGGTACCCGTTTGTTTCATTTCGATAAGTTATGATTTGGGGGTGTAAGACAAATTTCCAGTTTATCAGACTTCCTAGTCAACAAAAGAATTTTAAATATTTTTTTTAATGGAGGGGGCCAAAGGAAAATTTGGACGGACAAACGATTAAAACCATTCCCGGTCAAAAATGCTAAGTTCGCGGTTCTGACTTCGCAGTTTTTTTTTTATAATATATTACCAAAATATAATATTTTATTTTTAAATAATTTTTGTTGTAAATATTCAAAATATTTCATAATCTTTCTGCACATGTGTATATGTATGTATCTATGTTGATCTGTAAAATGGGTATGAATTGATTCTAATTGCATTTATTTTCTGACCACCCAAAACTGACACGAAGTGTTAATACATTTTTTGTTCTCTTTGATACCTGAAGTATTAATGTCGGTTTGTTCTGACATCTACATTACGTACAAAATGCGATTGGTTTTTTTTTATTAATCTTTTAGATTACAATTTATTTGAATTCTAACGAAGAAGTTTATCAACATTTAGAAATTACTGCAGGCAGCTTATATTGTTCAGTGTGCTTATTTATTTATTTATTTCAACGCCGTCTGATCAAGTTTTTAAATCGCATTCACACAATTTTGGTTCTAATAAAGAAGAGATTTTTGCAAAAAAAAAATAAAATTTCATTGTAAAGTCTTCGATTAATGAAATTCAATGTTAATAAATTTAAAAGTCAAATAAAATAGACCACCCACTAATGGGACAAATACCTTTGTTATGTACATATATATGTATGTACCTTCTTGTTGATCATAATTTACAGAACATTAACATCAAGAAATCGCATTGTGAAATAAACCAACAGGTTAATTTGTTTTTTTGGTGTAATTTGTTTTAACGTTCTTGATTAGTCATTTGTTTTTGATTACTCATTGACAATGCAAGTCATTCTGAACTAGCGTTATTGGTGAATTTGTTATTGCATTGTTTTTTTTTAAATTATTAAATTTAAAAAGAACTCAGCAATACTAGAGGTAAATTTTTTTCCTTTTTTTTTCAACGTACATCATAAAGGTCCCGTTAATATTTTGTATCATTTTAACTAATTAATTCGAAATTTAAATTTAGAGTTTAATGAATTTAGTTTTTGTTTGTTTCATTACGTCATCTAAACGACAACTTGAGCCCAATTATTTACTCTGAAAACTCAAATTTTAGCTTAACAAAAAGTTAAAAAATAAATGGTCACTGTGGCGTATGTGGAACATTTTACTTTCTAGAACAAAAAAAATTACGTTTTATTGATTTTTTCTTATTTTTTTAATTTTAATTATTAGAAAGAATATTATAAAGATAGGAAGAAACTTCACAGTTTTTAAGGAATAGCCTTCTTTGAAACATTTGACCTTTAAGGAAAGAAACGTATTCTGTGTCGGGGGTAGACAAAATCGCAGAGGTTGAACAAATTGCAAGAAATGTCATTCACTGTTTTTTTTTTAGAACTTGTGGTACTAATCCAAACCCGCCTAGTGAAGTTTGACACCTCAAGGTAACAACAAATTCGACATTGAACCTCAATTATTGAAAAGTCTAACACTGCAACAAAAGAAATGAATTCTTAGAATATTGTTTATTTTTGCAAGCAATTTAATCAAGAATACCTTTTTGAAAGTAACACTTGACTAAACATTACTCAATTAAAAAAAATCTTTTATTCTTAATTTTGTTTATGCAGCCTAATTTTTAATGAGCTATTGTTATAAAATGTCATTTTTCATATGCATTTTATTTTTTCATATTTTTGTGTTTTTGTCTTGGTTTTTTTTTTCTTTCTTTTTTTCTGTTTGAAAAGAACTCACATGAAAAGACTACTCAAGTTTCTAAAATCTTAATGATCTTCGAATTCCTTGAAATAACACAATTTAATGTAGTCTGTTTGTCATTTGTATTATCAACATACAAGTAATCAAAAAAATCAGAGCATCGCATAGCGATCGGGAATCTTCCTTTGGAATTCTTTTTCAGGGAACAAACAAAATTTATAAAATGACAGATAAATTTCCCTGTAAATTATGTTGACGGTACGAATGAATTCCGAGGGAAACATTCCATCGGTATTTACGTTCCCAATTTATTTTACAAGGGAAATATTCCCAGAGTATTTTGTATTCACGATAGCCCCCAATATCTCTGTAATCAAGGGTGGACAAACGACAATTTTTGGTTGACAAACTAATGTTCAGATTTCCTAAAAATAAAAGAATGTTACCCCTGTAAACGAGTACCTACTTGTTTTTTTTTTACAAAATAGAAACATTTATCCTTCACCATTGAAATTGGGTCACTTATCTGCAACTTAATGTTTTCGTGCTTCATCCAAAATAGTAGGCTTTGCATGACGCCAGTGGGCACTTTGAATTTTCTTCTAAACGTCTTAAGACACATCAAAATGTTGGGCAAAGTTGTTCTTAAACACTACCTTATTGGTCTCAGTCAAGTGTTTCTTTATTTCTATAAAATGCTTGGGTTGTACCTATTTGAAAAAACCAACGTATTTTAAATATTTTTCCAACTTTGAATTTAATTTGTGAACGCACCCTTTCACAAATAATCGAACTGTCATTGTCAATTTATTTAGTAAACTTAACATTGTCATCATGACAAAGTACACGGTTGAGCAACGTCTGCAAATTATGAAAATTTTCTACCGAAATTCGGAGTCCGTGGCCGCGACTTTAAGAGCGTTAATTCCAATTTCATAATTCTCGCCCTAGTAGACAGGCAATAACAAGTTTAGTGCAAAAATTTGAGTTTACATATTCGCTGTGTTATGTTGCTGTGCCAGTGAGACAAGGAGTTGGTCGAAGTGTCGAAAATATCGCTGCCGTTCAGGCGCTCATAGAAAACGACCCAAAACATTTAATTCCAAGGCGTTCTCAAGAATTGGGAATTGCTTAGACCACATTATGGCGTATTTTGTGTAAGAGTCTTGGGTTACACCCATACAAGATCAGAGAAGATGCCACCAAGATGATAAATTTCATCGCAAAATCATCATCAGTGACGAAGCTCATTTTTGGCTCAATGGGTACGTCAATAAGCAAAAATATGCGTTTTTGGTCTGGTGATTATCCACATTTGCTTCATAAAACACCACTTCATTGACAAAAAATAACTCTTTGCACGCAAACCGCACGTGCCGGTGGCGTTATTGGGCCCTATTCTTTTTCGTCGACGATAACAATCGTCACGTTACTGTGAGTGGTCAGCGTTATCGCGTCATGATTACCGATTATTTTTGGCACGAATTGAAAGATATGGACTTTGACGACATGTGGTTTCAACAGGATGATGCCACAAGCCACACAGCACACCTTACAAGCGATTTATTGAAGAGCAAGTTTAATGAGCGTGTTATCTCAAGAAATGACCGCCTTGTTCGTCCGATTTTACGCCTCTAGACTATTTTCTTTAATTTATTGGTTTATGCCAACAAGTAGTCGACACTGGAAGAACTCAGAGCCAGCATTGAACGAAATATCAGCCACCGAAATGTGTGGCCGAGTCATCGAAGATCGGGTCGCGTTGGCCATTTGAACGAAGTCGAGCTCCATTCACGGTCACTTTAATTTTTGTCGAAAAAGTGGTCAGCTTACGTGAAACTATCCAATTACAATTGAGATCAGTTTGTTGCATTTAGAAATAATTGTGTTTCTCAGCACTTCCCGAAGACAAAAAAAAATATTTATAATGAAAAATATACAACCAGAGAAAATTGTACGCTCATTAACTAATGTTCTCTTCTTAAATAAGAATTAAAGAGACCGACAAACATTGTCATTGGATTGCAAAGCTGTGACCTACCCCAACATAAGTAATTTTTTTCTTATTTACGCTGCGCTGGTGAAGGTCTTAATTATTCGTAATATTGTAGGGGCTTGTAGTTGTAGTTGTGGGACTCTACAACTTTTGAAAAACTGCAGGTAAGAAATAGCAACGGTTACTCACGACTTACTAGCAAAAAAAAGAAACCGAAAGTTTATTTTGTTTTCATTATAATGTACCTTCCTAGTTTTTATACTTACCTACCTGTGCAAACAAAGCTTTAAAATTCCCATACTAGGTACCTACTCCCTCTCATCTTCCCTGACCTTCACAATTAGTATTGGTATTTAAACAATCAGCTGTTGTCTAAACAAAACACAACAAAAAAAAAAAAGAAATATTCGGGAGCTCATAAATTTATTCCGGATAGCAGCACTCTCTTATTATTGGTAATCATCCATCGATTTGTTTACCAAACGAAAATTGTTTTGTTTTCCCAGTTTGTTTTTATCGTTTTTCTCCTCCATTTTCCGTTTAAAAAAGCATTGATCTCTCATTACTCAATATTTGAATATTTATCCAATTGTTTTGAGGATGACACAAAAATATGATGTGTCATGTCATGATGATTGATCTTCAACGAATGCCTGGAATAAAACAAAAAAATCAATCTCAAGGAACTGAAAACTCTCTTTGTTCCGTCATGAATAGCATAACCGCAAATATGTACCTGCAAAAGCTAATTCTCCTTCAGAGGTGAATCCATAATATGAATCGCAAACACCACCTGTCTGTCTCTGCATCGTATCGATCAAAGCCTCACCAGAAGACGGCAGCCGGCGCAGCGGATAGAGCATTGAGCAACCGTGCCATCGCGCTGGTGGATGTGCCTTTTTTGATAATAATGCTACTAGGGGAGCGAAGAATCAACAGAGCTCCCGAGAGATGGTGGCAATGACCTCTTTACTATTCTGTCGGTGTGGTTTATTTCTTTTTTTTTCTCCATCTTATTCTTGCTTATTATGATTTGAGTACCTACCTTCATACTTTCTTCTTTTCTTTTCTCATACTTATGATGTATTGATGTATGTATGTTTGTCTTATGCCGTTCAAGGTGCTTATGGGACTGTCTACAGAGCCCGTGATCTTAATAACCCCGGAAACATTGTTGCCTTGAAGAAAGTCCGTGTTGCTCTCACAGACGATGGGGTGCCAATGTCAACGCTGCGGGAGATATCGTTACTCAAACAATTGGACGCATCAAAACATCCGAATATTGTCAAGTGAGTTAAAAAAAAAAATTTTTTAATTTTTATTATTATTATGACAGTTATTGTTGGTTTTGGTTTTTGTATGGATGGAAGGAACATTTGCATGCACACCTACCAAAATTAATATTTTAATTATTATTGTTGTCGATTGAGATAAAGAAAATAAAACAAAAAAAAAATTAAATCAAAAATAGAATTTTGACAAATATTGGAAGGAGGGAGATGTTGGCGACAGTGCCATTCCGTGGTATCGTATCGTGTCGTGACTGTTCAAGTGTTCAAAACGGAAAGATAATGTGAAAAAAAATAAAAAAGAAACAACTTGGGGAAGTGGGATAATGCGAAAAAATGATTACGAATTGACGGATACAGTAGGTACAATAGATAGGCCGTTTTGTAGTTGTGTTTTGATCGAACAGATGCTTCCAAAATTTGATTGTGTGGGTAAGTTGGGGACAAGCAATAAAATAAACAAAAAAAAAAAAATTTGCAAAATACCATCTGATGAATGCTGAAAATAGATAATTGTTTATGTTTGAATGTGTGTGTGTGTAGTCGTCAGCTGTTACCCAGATTGCTTTCAAAGAGAACGGGAGCAGTTGAAAGAGAACAAATTGTGCATGTGTGAGAAACTAAGAGAGATTAAATGTAAGAGAACACTGAAAATTATATATATTTTAAGTGTATGCGTTTGGAAGAATCTTTTGATTGTGTTGGGCATTGGAACGATCGCATACTAAAAGACGGTATATAATATTATTCAATTGTGTAGGTGATTTAATTTTGTTGTGCGCGAGTGAGATAACAAAGCTAGCAAATAATTTTTGTTGTTTGCAGATTTTTTTTTGCACAAACTTTATTTTTAATGAAAATAGATGGCACTGAAAATGATAGAGAGGAAAAATCTTATTGGCAGTTTGGATTTTGTTTTGAATTTTAAAAAATATTACATGAATAGGTACATATTACTCTGTTCCACAAAGATTGTCAGTACACATTTTATGGGAAAACTTTTTTGTAATACGCTGAGTGGCAAACGTCCTATTTTTTACTGTTTCTGACAATCTTTTTGGGACAGAGTATAATTGTAAACTATCATTTATTAATTATAATTAGTACGAGTAAAATAGTACACTATTTTAAGCAAAGGTGTCTTTATTTTTGCCTTAAGAGGTAAAATGTAACCAAAACCTTTGAAAAAAAGATGATATACTGGCGAAATTCGGTAAGAGCTTTTCATTTGTAACAAGAACAAGGAATCTAGATAGACCTGAAAAATGTTTTTTGTAAAAGTGTGTTTTTTGAGGGGGAAAGTATCACAGCATCTGACTGAAAAATTATACATTTATGAAACATGTTAAAAAAGTTACATTTTACATAAAAACCAAGAGTATAAAGAGTCCATACAATTATTTTGAGTGAAAGTGTGTTTTTTTCAAGAGGATCGAAAATATGGGATACTTATCGCTGCTTATCCCATAATATCCCATTATATGTTAGTAACAAGGACAAACATTTTATTTTTATTTATAGACTTCTAGAAGTATGTCAGCTATTAGAAAGAGAAGGCCAACTTGTTCTTTTCCTAGTGTTCGAGCACTTGGAACAAGATCTGTCCGATTTGATAGAACGTTTACCAAAATCAGGAATGCCACCTATCACAATTCAAGTAAGTGTTAATATTATACAAGCTAATGGGTCTAGCTCTAATAAATCTCTTCAAATTTTGTAAATTTTCAGCGTTTATCACGTGAACTACTCACAGGCGTGGATTTTCTTCACTCACACAGAATAATCCATCGAGATCTGAAACCACAAAATCTACTAATCTCATCACAAGGCCACTTAAAAATTGCCGACTTTGGTTTGGCCAAATCATACGACTTCGAAATGAAGTTAACATCAGTAGTTGTTACCTTGTGGTATCGTGCCCCAGAAGTACTCTTAGGACAACCTTACAATAGTATGGTGGATATCTGGAGTGCAGCTTGTATTATCGCTGAGATGTTTACACGGAAACCTTTGTTTCCTGGCAGTTCAGAGGGAGATCAATTATATAAGATATTCGAGTAAGTAATAATAAGAAACAAAAAATTCCATTTTAAAATTTAATGGTTTTATAATTATATTATTTTTTTTTTTTTTAAGATTAACTGGAAGACCTAGTGCACAACAGTGGCCTAGAGAGATTTCAATATCTCGAGATCAATTCCCAGCTAGACCTACAAAACAACCTAGAGACCTTTGTCCTACCATCTGTGAATATTCAAACGACCTATTAAGTGTAAGTATTTTTTTGTTGAAATTTCCACATTGAAATCAGGAAATGTTGCTTTTACACTTTACAAAATAATTTAATTGTTATATTTGTATACACAGTGTATTACATTAATAGCCCAGTCATTATTTATTTCATTGGCAAGACAATTGCAACAAATTGTACAACACTAATTTTTTGTAATAGATTTTTTGGCTAGACTAGTAGTGTGAATCCAAGTTTTTCGCTTTAAAAGACCTATACTAAAAAACCTCGAAACTTTCGCCCTTTTTTAGTTTTTTTCTTATTACACTACGTCTTCAAATCTACTACGATTTTTTTCCGGAAGTGGTAACGATTATTGTCTCCATCGAACTTCCCACATCAATATCCACAACAAAATTTTCATGTCCGCAATACAATTTTGATTGCAGAAAGAATTTTAAATACATACCTGACTGCACCTACAAATTTAAGCGTGGAACTCGTTGAGGGTAGGTCGATGTACTGCAGAATCTTGTACTAGCAGTTTTGCACTAAGATTTTATTAGATTTTGACAACTGAATGATGCCTTTTTGAATAAAAACTGTTTTATTTTTATAAGAAGGATTTGCTCTAGATTTATGTTTTGGATATCAAATGAAAGTGAACACGTAATCATATCAAAACTCCAAAAAATGCAGTTTTGTAACTTATCTCATTAGTACCCGATGCACAGTTGTCCATAAATGGCGGAGTTATAAAAAGAAGTTCAGAAACAGCAAACTAAAACACTGCTCTTCTTTAATTCATTTTTCTGTTAACTAATTTCTTTTAGAAAATCTTACTTCAGCCAATAATTCCGAAACACCCTGTACAACAATTTTCTTCAAATTCACTATTTTAATAGCCCTTCCTTCAAAAAAAAATTATAGCGATATCTTCATGCGTTCAAAAGTTGTGATTTTTGCAATGAGAAAATCCATTCTACCCCACAGTGCGACTTAACTTATTCTTTTTTCAGAATAATCGTTCTCAAAAGTTTTCGAAACCAACGGAAAATATACATTTTATTATATAATTATACATTTCTAATGGATTTTATTTCTTTTTGCTTCAGAAAATGTTATCCTTTGATCACAGATGTCGTCCATCAGCCTTGTCAAGTCTCGACCATGAATACTTCCATCAAGAACCGCTTTAACAAGCCCAAATTCAAAACGTTCTAAGAAGGAAGTTTTTATTTATGTTTTGTTAATGTTAATTCTTTGTTTATAGTTATACTTATTTATTAGATTTAGAATGAAATAACATTATTTTTGATATTCTTTTTGTGAGCGTGAACGCAAAACAAGAGAGAAATACTACAAAAAAAAGAGAATGTGAAAAATCAATTTGAAAACAAAAGAAAAATATTTTTAAGTTAAAAGTTAAAAACTATCTAAAATGTTGTGATATAAATTATACAAACATATACCTTCATACCTTGTATTGTAATAGACCAGACTAACCATTTATCCTCCAAACCAACCGCTAACAATAGACACAACTGACATAGCCTTAAGATCTGTAATCCATAAATTTAATAACACTGCCAGACAACTTAATTCGGTTGACTGGCAGCCACCCACCATAAATGACTGATATACAAAATAAATTTAAACAAAATAGCCCATTTATAATTTAAGGTACAAAATAAAAAAAAATTCTTTTCGTAACATGTGTGTTCAATTTTCGTTATAAATAGTAAACAATCAAACTGCTATTCTCTCGTTCACAAAGTAAAAAAAAAAATAATTAAATTAAAATTATATAATATAAAATAGATGTAATGTAATATTATTATTTTTTTTTTTGTTTGTAATTAAAATTAGTTTGATGCAATTGCAAAGCAGTAAATTTATTTGAATATGCATTTTTTTTTTTTGTAACTACACTAAAGTTGATAATAATTCTCTGTAATTTTATGTATTAAGTTATTCTTTTACGGAGGACAGTAATATTGTATAAGTTACTTAATATTTAGAGTAAATAAATGTTTAATGGTAACTATAAAGTTACGATATCTTTATAAATACAAAAAATATAATCAAGTGCTCAATGCCGTTCATTAAAAAGTAACAACAACAGAAGCAATGTCACAAAACAAGTTGTTTTTTCTATTCATTTAAATCGAAATTTTTATTTCAGGAAATAAGGTGAAATTTTTGCTTTAAATTAGAAACAAATAAATTTAAAAATACGTACATATACGAATACCTGATGCATTTTTCGTTTGAATTTTCTTTTTTTGTATGTTTTAATGAATGTATGATAATAATGAATTTGTCTCATTTGTAGAGTTTTGCTTTGTATCTAACTTAAATGCCCGTTTACTTTGTAAAATTAATAAATAACTACTATTTCAAGAAAATTATTTTAATGTTTCATTTTGTTACTATATAGGATCATTCCGCGTGAAGCGGACATACCAATAATTTGATATTAGCGACCCCAGCTAGAATCAAATTTTCTTTCCCAACTGTAAAATAACTGGTCAAAGGAATCAATATTTTTTTTTCAAAAACCAAAATTTACTTTTTCAAAGGTTTTTCGTATGGTGAACTGAAATCCAAAGTCAGAAATATTCTATCACATCAGGATTTTCTGATATCCCCGTTTGAAAGTAAAGGGCCCTATCGTGAATCTCCAGTTTCCTTGGAAATACTTTTTCCTCCACAATTTAACGATCGTGAATGGAATGGAATGGAATGGAATTATTTTCCAGGGAACAAAAGATTGTATGAAATGACAGATAAATTTCTCTGGAAATTATATTAGATACCAACAAATTCCGAGGGAAACATTTCTTTGGTATTTCCGTTCCCAAATTTCTTATGAGTGGAACATTCCCAGGGAATTTTGTATTTAAGTCAATCACATTGGGTGTTGTTATCGCGAATACAAAACTCCTTGGGGCATTATTATGTAAAATGAAAGCGGATCGTTTTGGCAATAGCTGTCTCTATCATATATGAAGAGAAAAATAGGGACAGCAATCTTCAAAACAATCGCTTTCGATCGTTTTCGTTTTCCATAATATGCCTCCTGGGGAATGTTTCCCTCGTAAGAAATTTGGGAAAATAAATACCGAGTGAATGTTTCCCTCGGAATTTATTGCTATAGGCAAAATGATTTCCAGGGAAATTTTATTGTGCTTTGATTCACCCTGATTTTTTTTTGAGATTCTGAATATCCCCTGGAATTATTTGTGACACAACACAAAATGTATGAAATGACAGCGACATTGCGACAAGAGCTTTCATAAGAAAAATGCTCATTTATGAAGATGTGTAAGTAAATTTTGTCACTGTCGTATCCCACTGTCGCACAACAGATTGACACTTTGGTTTGGGCAAGCTTTAAATTGTTTTTGTCATGTAGAGTTGTCGTGTCGCAGTATTACGACACGCTTTCAGGCTTACCCAAACCAGAGTGCTGTCCGTCGCCCACTTTCTTTTTGCTGTCGTGTCTCGCTGTCGAGCAACAGAGCGACACTTTGGGTTAGACACAAGCCTTTCATAAGAAAAAACACTTTGTCGCGTTATAGTGTTCGATGTGGGCCACATAATTATGACTCTGTGCAAAAATTTTCTTGCGTTGTCGTGTCGCACGATAGAGTGACACTTTGGTTTTGGCTGTATCTAAATTTTTGTTGTTGGTAATATACAAAAAACAATTTGGTGGAAAGGAAAAGAGATATCAGATAGAATTAAAGAGGATTTAAAAAAAAAAAATTAAACATTATACCTGGAACAGCGTTTTTCTTTATTTTCAAATGACACGTGATGTAATAACTTCAGATTTGAGTTCAGCATGTCAATTTCTGTAACAAAAATCTTGCTGAGTAGTGAAAAGATAAAAAGAAGACAAGTTAACAAGTTATGTATATTGTAAACACCCTGCTGCATTTTTGGAGAAGTGATGACGTATTTAGATATTTAGTAAATTGTTGAGTCTGTGGTGTGGTCAGCTGTCCATTTAAATCAATTCAATTTGACAGAGCTGACCAATCACTGATCCGAAAATTTACCAAATATTTACTGTGTGACGTTTCTTGAACCTGTCCACACATTTTCGTCAAAGTGCGGATTTTGACATTTATATTTTTCTTTTTTTGTTAAAAAGCCCTATCTTGAATAAAATGTGACGGAACCGTTTTCAAAATTCTTTCAGACTAAACGACACAGCATTTAAACCATTGAATGATGTCATTAGTAATTCATTCCCTGAACGCCATCATTGGCATAATGTCATCGATTCTTTGCCCATGTAAGAGTCCATTAAACCGAGTTTCAGATGCGGTTTTCAAAACAAGTAAATGGCTGCGTTCACATGAAAATCTAAAGCTATCCAGATACCTTTCTGTTGTTGTAATCCTATGTTAACTGACAGCTGACTGAAAAAGTATCTTGGATAGGCTATCCTATACGAATGGCCGCCTTCACATTCGCATAAGATAGCCTATTCAAGATACCTTCGCTGCCAGTATATTTGCGAATATTTTTCCGTCAGCTGTCAATTAACATAGGATTACAACAACAGAAAGGTATCTGGATAGCTTTAGATTTTTATGTGAACGCGGCCAATGTGAACGCGGCCAATTTTTGATCAGTGCTTTCTGTTTTTTATGATTTGTGCATCCCATAAACAAAAATATTAAATAAAATAGAAATTTATCACAAGTTTATTGATGTATGTTTCAATTAGAAAAACTTTATTTTCTTAAAAATGGTTTGTCGGCTATGTTTTGCTCAGTCTCAAGACTATATTGAAATATTTAGTGAAGAAAAGATAGCAAAATACATCAAAAAGTTCCTGGAGTTGGAGGTAATAACAAAAAAAAAATCAAGTCCACTTTTGTATAGTATACTTATTTTATTAAACTTTAATAATTCTAGATTACCAAACACGATCCAGTGTCCAAACTTATTTGTAATACATGCTGGCAACAGCTTTCGGTGTTTCAAAGTTTCTACATGCAAATAAAAGAGGCCCAACGAAGGCCCCACATGAAATTAAAAAAAGAATCTGATGTTCTTGAAAAGGAACTGGGACAAATGGACGGCTCATCATTCGAATATGTCAACACCGAGGCAGGTTTGTATTTGCCAAAGAAGACCTTTAATTTAATTTGTTTTGATAATTCAGTACGAATTGTTTCTTTTCTGTAGATGAACCTGATATGAATGAAACCACAGCAATAGCTATTCAAAATGACGACGGTAAGTTTTAATTTGAAGAAATAATGAAATATTATTCAATTTAACTTTAATCTTGTGAACTTAAGAAAAAGAACGTAGTCTTTTCTCTCATGTGATATAATATTCGCTTTTGGTCTCAATGTAACAAAAAGCGTATTCTAAAATAATCATTTAGTACCTTGGTATTGTAAGATTTCCAAAATTGATGCAAAGCACCAGCGTTTAAAAAAAAAATTTAAAACAAATCGAGTCTACTAAAGGAAGCACAGAGGGGCAATCAAAAATACGATTTGCAATCATAACTATTCTAACATAATTTACAAGAGGATGTTTATTTGGACTTATGTTAGTTATGAAAGGGCTGTGTTCAAGACAAACTTAAACCGAAAGTCTTGAAGATAATCCGCGGTCAGGATAAACATAGAACTAAAAAATCAAAGCAAAAATCGGCTAAGAGTTGTTATAACCAGCAAACGAAATAACTCGCCGAAATAAGGTATCATTCACATGTATTCTGTTTCATTCGATTCCGGTTGGCGGGTAGACCTCTTAACACACATGAGATTATATTCAGCCTTATTCTGAATAAAAACTCTCGGGGAAAATGTTTTTGGGAGATTGGCTTCCAATCGAAAAGTTGTTAGCAATTTCGTTCTCTTTTTACTTTTACGTTATTCCGACCACAAGAAGAATGCGTTACAAGCGAAACGGGAATGGAATTCCGGGAATATTTTGATAGCTCTTCTCCCAAAAACATTTCCCCGGAAATTGTTGTTTAGAAAAGAGTTGATTCTGTCACCAACTACATATTTACTAAAGGCGAACAGAACGTCAAATTTTGGCATTTTGTTTGCCTAAAAAAAAATTAAGAAAAAAAATAACTGAAACAGATTCGTGAGGAATGGTTGGCGCTATAAAGTTGTTAGTTTGTCACCGAGTGTGTGTGAAATTAGTCTAATGCACTATCCCTGACAATGGTCAAATAGAGATCAAGATGAGTTACGGATGGAAATCCTCTTGTACGACCACAAAACATCGAAATAAGTATACTAAAAAGCATAAAGACTTTACAGAGAAGATTACAGCACAATTTTACGTTCGTGGTATTTAGAATAAAAAGAAAACGGCTCTATTGTCTGGTCTATTCTTCTTTAATTTCAGTGGAGAAACTCATCACTAAAATGAGCAAAGTAAAAACTATTAGATGACAACTCTTGAGATTGATTGCTGAAGTATTCGTAGTCTGCATACTTATGGGGTTTTCGTTTGGTAAATTTATTTTTACTTGCGATATAGGTACTATAGGGCAAGTTTAGGACTCGTAAAATAAATCGAACTCGAGATTACAATCAGACATGCCATTTTGACGATGGAGAATGCAAAAAAAGTGGGTCCCACAATTCTGTGTCCGTCTGTCTGTTTATACCTCAAGCTGCAGCCTAAACCGCTCAACCGATTTTCTTGAAACTTGGTGGTTAAGGGTATTTAGTGATTCCATAGAGGGGAAGTTGAAGTTTTTTTTTAAGAGCAAACGTAACGGTACCTGTCATATAACCATTAAGGATAAGTTATTTTTTCGAAAACGACTGTAAAGATTTTGATTAAAATTTTTGTATCTGCTTTTGTTATTAGGATCATACTTTTGAGATGAACCGTTTTTTTTTTCATTTTTGTTTATGTCATTTTAGTAATTAATTTAATTTTTTTATTATTTCTCATAAAATTGTTTATTTTTAAGAACTTTATATTTTTTGTTTTAAAATGAACGAAGAAATAAATTTAGCAGATTGCAAGGATGAGCTGGCCGAATTAATTAGTTCAATTAAAAGTGCTTCCATTTGAACTTAAAACTATTTTAAATCTTTTTTACCACAGATAAATTACTAAACAAAAACCTATAAAATTGAAGGCTGTCAATTATGGTGCATAGTGGTGTTAGTAGATCTGCCGAAAAATCCACATTGAAATGTGATTCATCTTTTCCAAACAAAAAACAAAATTCATTCAATTACAAAATTCAGTGCAGTGTACAAAATGTCCCCTTCTGTTTGATTGAATCGGTGAGAGTAGTACAAGTCCAATTCCTAATTTAAAAAAAAAAAATCAAATGTAAAAGAGTTATATAGAAGAACTATCAACTCTTTGGAAACTTAATGAAAGGGGAATAGAAGATTTTACCCACCTTCATTGTTTTTCAGTTTTTCTGTAAAACTCTCTTAATTTAGTTTTTTGTCTCAACTCAAAATTTTGGACTTGTACTGTTCTTACACTCACGGATTCAATATTGTTGTTTTCATTTTTGGTGCCTAAAAAAAAGACGAATCAATGCAAATGAACTATGTTCGAAGAACAGCTTTTATAACTTCCACAAATCAATGAGGACCTCTTGCATTCAAGGAACAATCAGTAGCGTCACTTGCGTCAGATGATGGTCATCCAATATCAGCAAAAGAGCTGTTTACCAATTTGATGATCTTCGATTTGTTTGTGAAAACCTCGTGTATTAAAATCAAGAATAATTGTTTGCCAGACATAGAAAATAAAACGTTTGAAAACTTTTTTCGTTGTTTTTTATTTTTGTATCATAAAACATTTTTGATTATTTTTTGTATGCAAACTGGCAAGACCATCCTGATTTCAATATTTTCATTTAAAATCCTTCTGAATTCCAAAATTCATGATGTGAACGTAGGGTGCTTTAGTTTAAATGTGTTTTAAAGTGGTTATAGTCTAGTTACAGTTCAGCGTGCAAAAAAAAATCAAAGCTGTTTTTTGGCTCCTTTGTGCATCAAATTGGACTGTATTTAAGTTAATATCTGCAACTTATCGTATACAACACTAGTTCGGGGTATTTATATTTCGATAAAGTGGTGTCTGGGAATTAATTTAGATATGCATTTTGACTTCAATATTCGAAAGTGCATCAGTAAACGAGCCTAAAACCACATTTTCCACAACTGGACCTAGTGATTTATTAGCTGGGGGGATGTAGACCCTCTCTCCGATGATAAAAAATACTTATATTCAGCCCCCCTACAAGTATCCGTTACTATTTAAGTCATCGTAGTCTTGTCAAACAACTCGTAAAAGTAAATGGTGATATTTCACTACTAACAAAGCAAAAAAGTGTCTTTTTTTGATATTTTTTGCGCTGCACATCGAAAAAGGTAGTTCAAATGAGAAACCTTTAATGTAAAAGTTAAATATATTTAAAAGATCTACAACTTTTATTTGTAATGTTTTTTCGAAAGAAGTTAAAATAAAAAAAGATATGACGAATATAAGAAAATCAAAATTTGTCATACAATTTTTTTCTACGATCAAAAATAGAAGAACTACGTGAGACATTCAAAATAACATTAAAAACAAAATGGCGGCTAAATGACACTAGGTGCAGTTGTGCAAAATGTAATTTTAGGCTCACCTACTGGTACCATTTTGAATACTGAAGTCAAAATGAATTTTCCTTTGAAATAGGAAATTGACAAGTTCAATTCAATTCAAGCATGCACATTAGTATTGGACATACGTGCGTCATTTTCGTAGAGAATCCTTCTGCATGTGTGCCTTGTTTTGTAAATTTGTCTTCTTGGCCATCAGATGCGAGCTTTAAATGGTGATTTGTGAATGAATTGACATGCGTCGTCTTAACTGACAATTTGTCATGAAATTATTGTCCTTCACACACTTAAACAAAAGCCTATTGAATTTATCAACTCTCTGACTTGTTCGACGGGTTCCCTTTATACAGTAATCCAAAAGCAATACTAAGTTACCACTTGAAATAGTGTATTTTCCTAAAGTCGTCGCTGGCTGGTGTGATCCCTTCACAACTCTAATTAACTTTCTATAAATATATGGTTCTCCTTTATTCTCTTCAAATCCCTACCTAACAAACAAACACTCTCCACATACCCTCCAATTATTAAGCGGTTAATATTCAATCGCATTATAAAATCAAAAGGGTATATTTTTTTCTTATTCAATAAGCTCAAGTAAAATAAGTCGATCTCATTTCGAATTAAAATAAGCTTCGATATTTTTTTCGAAGAACTTCCAGAGCAAATTGTACCCGATAATAATAATGACAACGCCACTACCACCGACGACCCTCCCACATATGCACTAAAAAAGGTTCGTAATTACAAAAAACTGACGAAAACAACGCGTTCGTTCAAAAATGAAGAAGAAAGAAAAGTTTTCGTTGAGCTCATGAAGAAAGAAGAAGCCATTTGGAATAGAACACATACCCTTCATGCCAGCTCACGTGCTCTAATTGATGCTTGGAAACGTATTTCAGTAGCAATGGTGCCTCCCAAAACAGGTA
Organism: Meliscaeva auricollis; assembly: GCA_948107695.1. Taxonomy (NCBI): domain Eukaryota; kingdom Metazoa; phylum Arthropoda; class Insecta; order Diptera; family Syrphidae; genus Meliscaeva; species Meliscaeva auricollis. The sequence goes on along the minus strand of OX403618.1, from coordinate 72,023,182 downwards.
AGTCTTAAATATATAACACATATTTATAAATTAAAATAATTCTTATTAACTTTTTTCTCACAGTGAACGAATGTAAAGTAATGTGGAAAAGCTTAAGAGATGCACTTCGTTATGAAAGAAGAAAAGCTGCTAGTGGTTTTGATCAAGGAAATGATTTAAGAAATTTGCTGCATTTTGTTTCATCTGCAAATGGCCAGAAAAATAAATACAAGAATATTGCAGGTTCTATACAAATTCAACCCGAAAGCACAAGCATATTAAGCACAGCCAAAAGCAAAGCTAATATGAGAAAGAAATACAAAATACAAAATTACCACATGTTCGACAGTACTAATCCGGCTTGGTCGGAAAGAACGTGCGAGGGTAGCGTAAGTGATAATATGTCAGCTTATTCCGATGGACATTCAAAACATTTCTCCAATAACGTATCGTTTGAAACTGTCACAACTAAACCACATAGCACTGTGGGAGTGTTTACAATTGCTTCTGCACCAAGCACCGTTAATATGGAAACGATGAATGAACCGCCGCCCGTTCATTACAAATCAAATTCAAATTCCTTTTATGTAAGTCGTTTTTTATATTTTATATTATTATCTACCCAAAAACCAAGAATTGCCAAAGTATATGATATAGAAAGATGGAGAGTGGATAACATTATTAAGACCAACATTTAAAAAACGATAATTATGTCTTCTTTGATATTTTCAATTTGCTATATTTATATTCGATGGAAGCCTTTAAGTGATTCTTCGCTTTTACAGTAGGAGAATTGTTTATAGTTAAGTACTAGTTATAAATTGGCTAGATTTATTTTATAAATTGGCTAAATTGGCTATAGTGTGTATTTCGTTGTAAAAGTGATTGTATAAAGTTGTAATAAAATGAAATCTATACCCGAACTTATACTATTTTATGATACGAAAACGGTTTTTGGTACTAGCAACTAGCAATAGAATCAAACTGCTTCACCAATAAACCTAATTTCCCAATTGCATATCTCAAGTCTAATAAAATCAAAGAACACTAAGGGTTACGGGTTCAAAACAATCTCATCCATCAAAACACCTACTCATAGAAATTAAGATTTGGCGTTGAACTAATTCCTGAATGTCAAGAATATACCAAACTTTCCAAGGTTGTAAACAGAAAGTATGTACATATATATGCAGAAAATATAAATTTTTTTTTGTGGGTAATCATAAAAAAGAACTGATTTTAATAAAGCTTCACGAACAAATTAATAATTATTGGTAATGGTCTTTGAGTGTTGAACTAAAAATCATCTTTGTGAAAGCAAAGCCAAATCGTCCCGTGAATGCGTAAACTACATTTTCTTAAAAGATTTTGTTTAACAATTAACACCGCTGGAAAACTATGAGTTAAGTAGATGAAAAATTGTGTTGCAGAAAATGAATAAAATCCGTACCAGGCTTTGCATTTTGATTTTTTTTTTTTCATTCTTAAGCATATCATTCACGAAAAGAAAAAATTGAACGGGCAAAAATGCCACTTTCCGCTAAGTGAATTGGATTATTCAAAAAGGCGGCTGCAGGCGCTTAGACCTTGAAGCCGTTTTAACCATGAAGTAAAAAATGACCATGTATAGTAGGCCTTATGCGTGCATCAGAACATAAAGAACTATGTGCCTATAACACGTTGGGAAATATTTTAACGAAAATATTCAAAACGCCAGGTCAGTGCGATAGACTATCACACCGAAGATTTGTTTCAGGGGTTATTGCGAGGAATTGACAAAACCTCCAAGAGTTCTGATTGTCTCGAAAACTGCATCTCAGATGGCCGTTTGGAACCCCCAGAAGATATTAGGCCTCTTCCATTCCAATAGAAAAATAACTTCTATATATGTACATCAGAATCCGATAGTTTCGAGTTTTTTTTCTGTAATTGGTATTTTGAGCTATGAATTACTAGTTTTTGACTATAAACTATGTTCTTTAATACCATATCTGTACAGCCAACATTTTCTAAGAAATACAAAAATGTATAACAGCAAGTAATAGAAAAAAACAGTATATGTATTCAAAAATTCAGAATTTTCAGAGAAGATAGTTAAATTAAGAAAACGATTACGATGAAGCAAAAAAATGTAAGGTACGCGTAGCCTAACAACGATCACACCAAGAAAAAAATCCTATAGTTTGTGTTAGAGCCAAATACATATTCTTGAGTGTCATTTTGAAATAAATTTATTTTAGCCGATGCATTTTGTGAAAAAAAGTTTAAATTTTTCAAAATATGAGTTTTTTATCAGTTTAAATTTCTATCAGATTGTTAATCATAATGTTTAAAGGCCTCTAAGTTTTTTGAGAAAACTGAAAAGGTACCCCAATATAAAATTATCAAAATGTTACCATGCAATGAATGAATTCCCCAATAACCCTAATTTTTTATAGAAAACTAAGGTTTTTTGTTGTTGCTTAGCTAAAAAGGTTTCGAAAACGACGCAAGGCATTTTATTTAATATTTCCATCTTATTTCGTCGTCTCCTCGAGTTCTCGAAAAATCAAAATCAGCTCTTGCGCAAACTTAGTTTTCTCAGAATTACAATATTATTTTTACCTTTCTGACAATTTGTTTAGCACACAAAAAATCTATTCGGCATATTTATAAGAATCAAGTGCATGTTTAAAGTAAGATGAATGAAAAATCTTTATTATTTTAAAAATAAGTTAGCTTACATTTGAAATTAATATATGTTTTTATAATATAATATTTTTATAGTTAATTTTTTTTTCCAGGGTGATGTAAAAAATGAATTTAAAGAGGAGGTATCCGATTTGGTTGAAAGTATATCCAAAGCTTTGAATCGTTTGGTTACTATTGCAACAACTCAAGTACAACCTAAATCTCAAACCGTTGAGTTTAAATATGAATACATCTGGAAGTTGATTGAATGTCTTTATGCTCAAATGGAACAAAAAACTATTAATGATTTAAATCAGAGAATAATAAATATGGTGTATGAAGGTTGTAAAATAGATGTATACTAGGAAATAAAGCTGTTATTTGTATTTTTTCATAATCAACTCATTGTAAGTTAAAACACAAAAAAATCATAATAAATAAAAGTTTTGTTTAGTATTTATAGATAACTTTAAATATGTTTTTTTTTTAATTTCATGAACGTTGTAGGAAAGTAATTAAAATAAAAGAAAAAGAGATAAATACAATACAAGACGTCTCGAAAATAAAGACCAATTAACACAATTGGTGCAAATCAAAATGCTTCTTGCGATAAGTATTTGTTCGAAAAAAAATTCCGAATCATATAATCCGTGTCAATAAAATATAAATGTGGATAAATTAGGATATTTTATTAGAAACTTGAATTCAAGTCATCTGACTCGAAAACATTCAATAGAACGCATTGTTTCCAGAACCCGTGACCCAAAAAAAAATGTTCTTACAGATTCAACATATCCATAACAACCAAATACAAATTTTGAACATATAGTTTTGCTCATAAATGTTATCCATAGAAGTATCCCATGGCGCAATGGTATATGCAGTAGACTGTCACGCACCCCGGAGGTCTGGGATTTCAGCACTCAACTTCAAACAATCGAGTAAAGGGCATCATCTGATTGAATGCAACCGAGTGTTTTCAATGGATGATAGTCGATTGAACCAAATTAGATACTGACAATGCTTTATTCCATCGACTTAACTCGATTCTTTCAAGTTACGTGCTGGACCCCCTTTCAAATCCAACCAATACCATCTTGTGCTTTTAGGGGTACTGCTTCTCGCTAGAAATTGACAAGGCCCTAAACTTCTATTTTAATGCAAAAATGCAACTTCCTTATCCCTTCGGAATCGCCAGAAAATTGTAGTTACACCCTCTCAAAAATAGTTGATAGCTTTAATTCACTCGACCCTGGTTCCATAGCAGTATTAACAGTTTGGTTTCTATTTTTTAATGACAAAAATTAAATTAAAAAAAAAAATGTTTTGCTCATGTAAGTTCAGCTAAAAGTGTTTGATGGAACAATAATTTATTTTTGTTGTGTTTGATAACTGAATCTTTATACAAAGAAAACTAATTCAGGCGCAGCAGGGGTTCTCTTGTACATTAGAACAGCAATAGAACAAAATATATTTAAAAAAATAATTTAATACGATATTTTTCATTTTAGATGACTATCCCGATTCTTATCAATCAGAAAGTGATTTCGAAAATACGTTTCTCGAACCAGTTCACTCCAGTTTAAAATCAAAGAAAAGTAATTTCAAATAAATAGAATTGAAAACAAAACTAATTATAAGTTTTTTTTTTTAAGATTTGATCCCAAGAAAAAGAGAGCCCAGTGATGATTATGAAACAAAAAATAAAACAGATGCAAAAGAGTCGAAAATAGAACACTCAGGTAAGGTTATTTTATTAAAAAATTAAAAAAAATATTAATTTGATTTTTTTTTTAAATAGGATTAGAGGATCTTATTCTTAAAGTACATGCCGAAAATAAGGCTTTATTTAGTCGTGTAACTCACGAGATTTTATCTATCAAAGCGGACGTTCGAAAAATCAAAGCCAATCTTACATTCAGGCAAAACGATACTGTCTTAATTAGTGACAGGTATCCCTTCACTAGAATGTTTCCATTTAAAGATAAAGAATCATTTTTGAAATTTGAAAATGAGTGTTCTGAAAATGATGAGTTATTGAAAACATTAGTAAGGACATTTTTCGCTTTCTTATTCTATCAATGCTATTTTTAAATTAGATTTTTGTTTTACAGCAATTATATTATAAAAATGAAGATTCTTCAAATTCGAAAGCATTTTTGAGGAACAACTTGAAGAAAATTATTACAGATGAGGCTGCTGTTATGTTTTCTTGGCAAGGTACTGGACAAAAGACTCAAATGAAAAATTTCATTGTTTTTGAAGCTTTAAGAAGTAATTACATATAATTGAAGATTTGTGTTGTAAAATATGAACGATATAATTTTTTATTTTCAGTTGCATTTCGCGAAGTATTTCCCAAATCATCAGACATGTTTGCAAATACGATTTTAAAACGTCACTTTCAATATGCCATGGATAGGCTTAAGAAGAGAAAAATAATTGATTTTAAAATTGGTCATTCTCATTAGAGTTAAGTTTCCATAATTTTATGTAATATAGTGAATAAAAATTAAAGAAAACTTATAAAATTGTCTAAGCAAATTTAATGCAAAATTTTGAAACAAAAACAAGTTATAGATATTCATAAAACAACAAAGTAATGAATATATTCTTCAGAACCAGCATTATTTTGGATGTTGTCTACACTTTTCAAATCTGCAAACAAAAAAAAAGAATAGTTGTGGGAAAGACTGCATTTATACTTCAATGTTTCAGTTCCAATCTCTTTTCGTGGTTAAGGGAATGAGAAGTTGTAACGAATTTCGCAACGAAACAAAATTTAATAGGAATTACTGTAACGTTTTCCTTCCAAACGTGAGTTGGGATAAATGCCGCGGGATTCGCACTTATTTCAGCTATATTTTCCATTGACTTATTATATATGGACTGCTAGTTGTGTAAATTTTCATACAAAAGTTGCCAGAAAAATGATTCTACGCTTCTTTGCGACACTAAACCTCGAAGGGACACCAGTGGCAAAACAAATAAACATTCCTTCAATTGCGACTAGAGACATCTATTTTTATCGATCGCAACTAACATATTTGTACATAGAAGCTACGGCCATCTACTTGAACTTTCTATAAAAAAACAATGCCATCTGTATTTATTTGACTGTTTTTGTTTGACGTTTAACTGACATTTTTTTTTTGTGTGTTGTAATTATCATTTTGCAAGAGTTTACTATTCTCATGCCGGTTTAGGAGAGAAAAATAAATGCAAAATAAATAAAATATAAATAAAACACGGCTCTCGGCTCGTGTAGAAAAAAAAAGATTTGCATGTTTTCCAGTAAATAGTTGTTGCACCGTGTCTATTTTTTTTATTTGTTTTATTGTGATTGTGCTATTGTGCATCGAGTTGTGCATCTTCAATTTAAAGAAAGAAAAGAATCCAGGATTCCCAGTCCAGTTATGGACTGCATTTAAATGAAAATCATAGTCTACTTCGTTAAAGCTATTTACAATAACTATTTGTTTGTCTATTATTGAGAGAAAACGTTATATGCTATATATACTTTGTATGATGGCCACAAAGACTAAAAAAAATACTACGTTAGGACGAGCAAAACTCAAACGTCAAAATTGTTTATCGTTCTTATCCGCTAGTGTCCTTTCGAGGGCTAGTATCGTATAGTTCTTGGTAGAATCATCGTGAAGTTGGCTACTAGCAGTCCATACATAATAAGTCAATGATATTTTCTATTGTTTAATTATCAAGTGAGCAAGTGTGATGGTGGAAATGGTAAGGTAGTTACTCGTAGTGGTAATATAGTTTAACTTTCAAGTTCATAACTGTTTTAAATGCGAATGCGAACCTTGCGAATACTCTGATTCCCCGGGAGTAAAGTATTGCGAATTCCATAATAGGCATGGTTATAGTATTATTATTCATACTTTCGATTTTAGGTCCTTTATTTTAAATCTACAAAAATGGAGAACATTGTGGAAGTAGTCGCAGTAATAGTAGAACATGGCCTTACCTTTCTATACCACCATAATATTTCTTTTTATTTATATTGGGTGATCCTTAGCAATAATTTATTGAATCTGCTCTATATGATTCTTAGGCCGGTATTCACTGAGCTAATTTTTACTCCGGTTTGTCTTTGACTGGGGCTATGGGCTTATATCATTTTCATTTGATGTGACGTTACAACCAATTGTGTTGTTATCGTTTTGGTTGATTTCGTTCAACTAATAATTGAGATGTCAATCCTGGGGCAAATCGTCGCATACGAAAACGAGCAAACGTAAACGAATTTGCTATTTGTCTATCCATCTTTTTGTACAGTTTATATAGAGATAGCAATCGTGATTGTCGAGTTTGTTTGTTTGCGTATGCGGCGGCAGTCAAATGAACTGTCAAGCATACCTTGTCTTCTTTATACCATGGGCTTATCCGATGTTATTTGAATAGAACGAAACTCTATTTTTTTTTTAATACGACTTTAAAACGAACGTCTATGAATATTCTTATACCGCTTTAGTTTTCTTCACATCTGCGATGCAGATCAATGTAAGCTAACCATAATCCAAAGATTTCTATAAAAATACATTTGTTGTTTTCTGATGCTCATCTGAATGTTGAGTTAAATGGTGAATTTCTATGACAATCAAAATGACATTTCGTCAAAAATTTTGTATGTCGCTTTTATAAACAACTTTGTTCAGCTTTGGTCTATAAACTTATAAAAAGGAGTTTTAAATATTATTATTTTGTTTAAAATTTGTAATCATAATGGTGTGTCGTTTGTGTTTAATTGATGCCGACGAAAGTATTGTCATATTCAGTGAAGAAAACATACAAAAGTATATATCTAAGTTCCTTCAATTAGAGGTAATTCTTCTAGGAATACCCCCCCACATTTTTGTTGCGATGTAGGTACATTTTTGTTTTCTTCAGCTAACCCCAGAAGATCCGATTTCGAAGGTAATATGCGCTCGTTGTTGGCAGCAATTGGACAATTTTCAAAATTTTTATTCGGAAGTTGAGCAAGCCCAAAAAACTCTTAATGCTTCTATTGTGGAATCGAAAGAAAATAAAAAATTGTCGAATAGTGAGTGGGCACAGTTTGCACAAGAAACAACCACAGCTCCAAAAAGTATGTTTAAGCTTGTGTTTATTAAAACAAAATTACAATAATATTTTTTTTTAGATTTGGATCAACTTAAACAAGATGTAGAAGAAGAATCTGATGGTAAGTTATTTATGTGGAAAATTAGGAACAAATATTTAATATGATATACATGTTGGAAAAGTATTCTTGCGGAGTGTGGTTCGACGAATAGCGAAAAGATACAAACAAATAAAGAGCTTCTTGAGAAAAGAATTACAAATTTATTTTTATCGAAGAAATATTATTTTTTAAATCAAAAAACTCATTGAAGAATTATTGTATAGTTCGCTTCTTCGTCCTTCAGTTTTGAATTCATTGCCATTCGTATCATTTATTTTTTCATGTGTTTTGTATTTATGTCAGCAAAGAAACGTAATGTAATGTGACAGGTACCTCAAGAGCCAATATTTCAACCACCAACATCTTTTGAACCAACGAACTAGGGATTAGTTTCAACTTTGTTTGATTTATTTGCTTGAAATTGACCAAATCTCTATATATTTTTTCTTTAGACTTCCACTTCTTATACAAGACACACTTAAAGTGATCTTTTCGTTTTGCAGAAGAAAAAGTTCATTTCTTTGTTGTCGCTTATTTTCAGTGCTGTCTCTTTAGTTATACTCTCAGCCCTATTCTAAACAAAAATTCCCGGGGAAATGTTTTCGGGAGAAGGGCTCCAAATCGAAATATTCCCGGAATTTCATTATGTTTTCGCTTGTTATTTGTTCCCCTTGTGTTCAGAATAACGTAAAAGTGAAAAAAGAACGAAATTGGTTGCAACTTTTCGATTGTGAGCTCTTCTCCCAAAAACATTTCCCCGGGAGTTTTCATTCAGAATAGGGCTGTCTGTATTTGCTTCACTTAGACGGATGTACTCTCCCTACAACTTAGACTGGAATTAATAAAAATTCAAATCGACCCCTCATGCCAGAAGCATTAATGTGGAAATGTTGGGAAACCGTCTTGGTGTCGTAAAATTAGAGAGAATGTTTTCTGAACAAAAAATTGTGGTAAATTATGTCCATATTTTGCTTATTAAGCTGACATAGTTTTAATTTTTTGATCCACAAATGTTGTGTTCTTTACACCTGTTAGTTATCACATTCATGCTTTTGGCTGAACTTAATGAGAATAAACTCTACATTCGTGTTATTGACATTATAAAATATTGCGGTTTCCTTGCTGTGTATATATTCTAAATTTTGGTAAATCATAGATCACCTAAAGGGTAATCCAACTAACCAATTAACTTGAAATTCGCAAATTTGCACATTCATGCTTCTGGCATGAGTGGGATGAAATTTTATTCTGTAAGACGGGTATTACACGGCACATGTTTAGTTGCGCATGTATGAAGTGCAAAAGAGAACAAAATTAAAATTGTATGAATGTTTTATGTCCTTTCTATTTTGCACTTCATACATGCGCAACTAAACTTGAGCCGTGTTATACTCGTCTAATCAAGTAAGAATAGACAGAAAAATGTCAAAGAAAAGAACAGATTTGAAACAGGCTTCATAACTGAAATCTCTAGAGATAATTAGTCTTAGCAGTGTTAAAAATTAAGTAAGCCAAAACCCTATGACTTTTGACACCCTACAACAGATCTAACGGTCATCGGAAAGTTCAGGATTTTTCGCAGATAATATAAACCATCCCAATACCAACTTGAATACCGAAATCAGTATGTTACAATTTTTTTCCTTGAAAAAATCTATTCTCCCTGGTCTATCTGGCCGTGTTTTAAGTGCAGCATCAGCGTATCATAACTTAGAAAAACAAAAATCTATTATGGTGAAAAATACTAGATCAAAGAAGGGTATTTTTTGCACTTTCAAAAGTTAATGTTTCGTTTCCAAATTTTGTTAGGTCATGACCAGGGCCTTAACCATTTTTAGTTTGAATCATAACTTTTAGGAGTAGCGAAATTCGAGTGAAATGGGTAAAAACATTCTTTTCTATTACAGGAGGACCTCAGTTTTGAGATAAATTCGGGCCATGAACACATATTTTGGTTATATAAATCTGTAATGTTGAGTGATGTACATAAATTTTTTTCTTTTTTTAAATAATCAGATGTAATTAAACTCTAGTTCAAGGATGCTGTTCAATGAAGCTATATAGAACAGTTTAGAACAAGATTTTCTGTATTTGCTTTTGATTCAGAACAGACTAGAACAATTATCTGCTCTAAAGTATTTCATGACTCTGTTGTGCTTTGTCCTGTTCTGTTCTCCAAGAACTCAATCAATAAAAAAAAAAAAAACGTTAATTTTAGATGCTCGGGATAATGATGAAATACTGTGCTGCCTGATTGAAGAAATCAGTCCAGCTGAAGTGCCCAATAAAGAAACACTAAAACCCTCAACGCCAACGTGTTCTCCTGAAATAACTGAAGATGTTCCAAAACGAAGACTCACTCGACAGTCAACAATTCAAAAATATGAATTCGATGATATCCCTGAAATAAAACCGGTCAAAAAGAAACGTGGTCGACCTAAAAAGAAAGAAGTTTCGAATCAAGAAGTTTCAGTCGCAAAGGAAGAAGCTAAAGAAGCAAATGAAGAACTTAAAATAGCAAAGGAAGAACCAATTGAAGAAAAAGAAGAAAATTCTGAGTTAAATGACACAAGTGCTGACACAAATGCAAAGAGAAAACGAGGTCGACCGAAAAAAGGTGATCAAGTAACACCGAAAATTAAAAGACCCAGATCCGAGCAATGTTCAAAAATTTTGCAAACTGCCAAAGAATTTGATGAAATCATTCAGAAGAACATGAATCTCTCGTGCAACATTTGTTCGGTTAGACTTATTGATTTTGCTGAATTAAAACGACACTTTCGAGCTATTCACCAACGCCGTGGCTATGCTGTTTGTTGCAACAAGCGACTATTTAAACGTGGTCTTGTTGTAGATCATATAAATGTTCATAACAATCCAGAGCATTTTAAGTAATTTCATTCGAAAATTTCAAATAAATTAATTATTTTACATTCATTTGCTAATTTTATTTTTTAGATGCACAAAATGTGGAAAGGTTTTGGCTGATCGAATGTGTCTACGCAATCACGATCTTTTGTTCCATCAAACTGAAGAATTAAAAACATTTCAATGTGCTTACTGTCCCAAAAAATATGCCAAACAGTATCTCTTGGATCATCATAGTGTTAAACATGTGCCCCAGGATGAATGTACCTTCTTTTGTGCCGAATGTGGAAAAGGGTAAGATTGTGATTTGCTTGGTTTGGTATTTTACTTTACAATCTCTTCTTTTGGTTTTCTTCTTTCAGATTTCCCACGAATTCAACTTTAACCAAACACATTAATCAAATTCATTCCACAGTCTATGACAAAATGTGTGAAATTTGCGCTAAACTCATTCGAGGAAATGCCAATTTCGAGCGTCATATGGAAGAGCATGAGGGCATTGTCCAGCCTCAGGTGCAATGCACCCAATGCGGTTCATGGTTGAAAGATAAGAACAGTCTTCGAAAGCACATGTACAAGCATGATGGTAAAACACACACCTGCAATATTTGTGGCAAGATCGCTCCCTCGAAGAGTGCACTTCAAAGTCACAAGAGATATGTTCATCAATTGTCGCGCATGTTTCATTGTACATTTTGTGACAAATCATTTAAAAAGAGTGTTAATTTGAAAGTAGGACAATTTTAAAATCTTGAAAAATGGAAGTTTTTTTTAAATTCCTGTTTTCTTTTTGTATAGGAACACATGACAACGCACACGGGTGAAGTACTGTACACATGCCCACATTGCCCAAAAACATTCAACTCAAAAGCCAATATGCATTCTCATCGGAAGAAGAAGCATCGAGAGGAATGGGAAGCGAATAGGCGTTATCCGAAAAAAGAAATGAAAAGCGAAGTAACTTAAAGACTGCCAATCAATAGGTTTGGCTATACTTTTACATACGTAATGTATAGTATATTTTATTTAATTTCGAGATATGTAGTATAATTTTAAATAAAGTTTGACTTTATGGTATAGGAAACAGCATTTGTAAATTATGATATACATAAAATAGGCACATAAGATTTAACAGAGGGCAAGATTGTGTAGATTGGGTCATAATAAGAATAACATCGTATTGCGGGGGGGGGCTATTTCCCCCTTTAGACGGGAAGGGTGGTTAAAAAAAATTGACTTCGAATAAAAAAATAAATATTAATAAAAAACACTATGGCAACACTGCTGACGTTCACAGGCCAAAAGAGTTTATTTATTTTATTTTTTCCAGCAGTAAAATAAATCTTTCCTGGGATTGTATTGGGCATGATAAACAGAAAACAAGGTATGCTTATTATGAACGCCATTTTGGAAAACTTATGACGTAGTAGTCATCTCCGATGCTGACAATTGAGATTTTTTCAGTTTCATTGTTGTTGTTTTCAGTTTAAAAAAAATGTTTTCTCTGAATCCATAACTGACGTTCGGGGGAACTTCCCATGAGAAAGATGACTATGACGTCACAGAAAACCTGCCAAAAATCTAATAAGCATACCTTGTTTTCTGTTTATCATGGCATTGGGGGGCTGTCGTGAGTAAAAAGTTCCATGGAAATGTTTAAAAAATTTGGGAACATAAATACCCGGGGAATGTTTCCCTCGGAATTAATTGGAATCGGGAACATAATTCAAGGGAAATTTATCTGTCATTTCGTACATTTTTTTGTTCCCTGGAAAATAATTCCAGGGAAGATTCGCTGAAAAAAAAATCCGTGGGATAAAAAATTCCTTTTTACGTTTAATTTTGGCCAGTTTAGATATAACCAGCCACAAATATGTAGCTAGAAGACGATGACAAGGAAAGAACCATAATTTTCTCCAAATAATTCAATTATCGATACATAATTTACACACATTTACATTAAGTTGATTTTAGCGGCATTTATGAAACATGCGTGGTAAACCATTCCAAAACGTTTGAGTCGTGTCCTTAAAGAGCTGAACAGAATGCATCACTCGTCGCTCGGCGATGTCGCTCAGCGATATCGCTCAGCGATGTCGCTCAGCGATATCGCTCAGCGATGTCGCTCAGCGATGTCGCTGACAGATGAAATTTGTATGACGGAAAAGGTAGCCGAACTTTTAACTTCATCGACAACGGATTCGTTGACGGAACGGACGCGACCCCTTTAAGGGTCAATTATATTATATGTATTATATTCATTTCAGGAAGGAATATTTTTTTGAAGCTCATTTTGGCAAATTTGATCCAAATCATCTCATTTGCTGTAGTTGAAACCATGATAAACAGAAAACAAGGTATGCTCATTAGATTTTTGGCAGGCTTTCTGTCATCTTTCTCATCGGCAGTTCGCCCGAACGTCAGTTATGGGTTTGGACAAAACATTTTTTTGTATTAAAAACAACAACAATGAAACTGAAAAAAACTCGATTGTCAGCATCGGAGATGACTACTACGTCATCAGATTTCCAAAATGGCGACATGCCGTTCATAATAAGCATACCTTGTTTTCTGTTTATCATGGTTGAAACCATGATAAACAGAAAACAAGGTATGCATGTCGCCATTTTGGAAATCTGATGACGTAGTAGTCATCTCCGATGCTGACAATCGAGTTTTTTCAGTTTCAATGTTGTTGTTTTCAATAAAAAAAAATGTTTCCTCCAAATCCATAACTGACGTTCGGGCGAACTGCCCATTAGAAAGATGACTATGACGTCACAGAAAACCTGCCAAAAATCTAATGAGCATACCTTGTTTTCTGTTTATCATGGGTTGAAACTATATTTCATTAAAGAACGCACCACTGCCATTACATGCTTGCCACAACTAGCACATGTAGCCTCACTGTAACGTGTTGAATTTATAATCAAAATGGTGGATTCAAATGACAACCGTTTTTGTTTGTGATGTGTGTTTTGTTGCTCAAACAAATATTTTATTTCATACAAATTTTCGCACGCAGAGCATTGAGCAACTTTTTATTAATTTTTAATATATTTTGTAATGGTCTTCGATCGTCATATTATAATGAAGTGTCGTTTGTGCTTAACTAATACCAAAAAAAGTATTCTTATATCAAGTAAAGAAAATATCCAAAAGTACATAACAAAGTTCCTACAATTGGAGGTAAAATTTTATTAAAGATAAATCTATATTTTTTTAATTTCATATATATCTATTTTCAGCTTTCACCAGAAGATCCAATCTCAAAAATAATTTGTAATTCTTGTTGGGTACAATTGGATAGATTTCAAAAGTTCTGCACTCAAATAGAAGAAGCACAAAGAACTCTTCTGAATCCACCAACTATTGTGGCAGTGCACGAGCGTTCAACTCGTTCAAGTGATGTTGAAAGTAAAGTAGTATTTAGATTGTGTATATAATCTCAAATAACCAAGAAAATTTAATAGGTATAATCATAGTCAAAGAAGAGGCTCAATCAGAAGAGTTTCAAACAGAAAAGGCTCAATCAGTAGAGACTCAATCCGAAGATGTTAAAACGGAAGAAGATCTATCAGAAGAGGCTGAATCAGATGTTGCTAAATCAGAAGATGTTCAATCAGAAGAAGTTCAATCAAATAACCAAGAAAATTTAATAGGTATAATCATAGTCAAAGAAAAGGCTCAATCAGAAGAGGTTCAATCAGAAAAGGCTCAATCAGAAGATGTTGGAACGGAAGAAGATCTATCAGAAGAGGCTGAATCAGATGTTGCTAAATCAGAAGATGTTCAATCAGAAGAAGTTCAATCAGAAGAAGTTCAATCAGAAGAAGATCGATCGGAAGAGTCCAATGGTAAGTGCTTCATTGGTCTTAGGTCGGTTATCCAATTATCATTAGAATAGGTAACTATGCAGTTTTGTTATTAGCGTCGGTTTTTTCTTTAAGATAACAGTTTCCGACAATTTTCAGTCTGTTAAATATTTTGCTCTAATTGCACTTAACAAAATTTAATTTAATGATGTTAAGAGTTGTTTCAACTTTTCCAAGACTGGGGTCCACCACGTAACTTGAAACAATCGAGTTGAGTCTACACAATCGTAAATCGGCAATTAAAACGCATCAATCGACTGTTTTGCATGAAAAACACTCGAATTAATCAAACTAAATGCTGCCAATGATCGATTCTATCGACTCAACTGGATTGTTTCAAGTTACGCGCTGATCCCCGTATTACGTTGCCTGTAAAACTAATATAATACCGACGACGACAATCGGCTTCTCTGGTGTTGACTGGAAGCCCCTCTAGCTTTTGAGACCAACAGAACCTGTACCTAAGTCATTTTGAACAATCAATTTTCAAGAAAATGAACCCTTCCACTTTTTCATTTATTTTTTTTTTTTATGGATTTATCTAATAAAGAAATTCTAAATCATTTTAGAAAATACTTGTGATAACGACGAAATATTACAATGCTTGGCTGCAGACCTTTTAAAAGTAGAGTTGTTTGTTAAAGAAGAATATAATGAACCGGCAGATACTAATTCTTTTGTTCCATCGAGAATATTAAAGAGAAAAAGACAAGAAAACAAAAATTTGAAAACAAAAACAATTGAAGTAGAAAAAGAAAAAGAGAATGAAAGCTATAGTGTAAGTAGAAAAACACGCAATACCACAAAACAGCAGATCGAAGAACATAATACTATTATATGTAAGAATATGAAACTTAAGTGCGATATTTGCTCGAAGAGTCTTTGTAACTTCAAAGACCTGCAAAAACATTTCAAATTAGTTCACAAATGCCCAGGATATGTAATTTGCTGTAACAAAAAACTCTTAAATCGTTGCCAAACTGTAGATCATATCAACTTCCACAATAATCCTCAGTACTTCAAGTATTTTATTCGAATGTTTTATTAAATTTAGTTTATTATTATAATTATATCATTTTTTTTTAACTAAAGATGCAACGAGTGCGATAAAACATTCGTTAGTAAAGCTGGATTGCTAAGCCACATGCAAACACTTATTCACACTCCTTTGCCTCCTGATAAATATAATTTCTTTTGTGCCGAATGTGGAAAAGGGTAAAATCGTAATGTGTTATAGTTTGGTATTTTATTTGACAATTTAATTTTTTTTTTCAGATTTCCCACTAATTCAACTTTAACCAAACACATTAATCAAATTCATTCCACAGCCAATAACAAAATGTGTGCTATCTGCTTTAAAGTCATTGAGGGGATTGCCAATTTAAAGAGTCATATGGAAGAGCATGAGGTCATTGTCCAGCCGCAAGTGCAATGCACGCATTGTAATATATGGTTGAAAAGTAAAAAAGTTCTTGAACAGCATATGCGCCATCACGATGATACAGCACACTCCTGCAATATTTGTGGCAAGATCTTTTTCTCGAAGATTAGTATTCAACGTCACATGAAATATGTTCATCAATTGTTGCCCAAGTACCATTGTACAATTTGTGACAAAGAATTTAAAAGGCCTACTGCTTTTAATGTAGGGCAATTTTGATATCTTGAAAAATTGAAGTATGTATTTTCTTTTTTTTCTTTTTTTTATAGAGACACATGACAGCGCACACGGGTGAAGTACTCAACACATGCCCATATTGTCCAAAAACATCCAACACAAGATCCAATATGTGTACTCATCTAAAGAAGTTGCATCCTGAGGAATGGGAAGCAAGTAGGCTCAATCAAAAAAAGAAATTAAAAGCGAAATAACTTAGAGACAAGAATGTCCGGTAAGCATTGGATAATCCTAAACCTGCGTAAACCCCTATTTATGACTACTCTGAAACCGGGAATAAAAAGCAGCTATTTCAAAGGGTACTAAAAATATGCGCATTTTTTGTTTAGTGTATCTTTTATTTTTTTTAATTCTGAGTTTGAAAATAATTTTTTTCTTAAACTGATTTAAAATGTAAATAAAAGAAAGTTCTTCTGAATATCAAAAAATATATATCTTGTATTTAATATATTTTTTTTTTTTTATTTAAGTCAACTTTTAAGAAAATTACCCCTCCCATCTGAACGGGTGAAAGAAGACCTTTATTTTTATTAGTTGGTTTCCTTAAATAGACCCGAATTGATTTGGTATAGTTTATTTTTGATAAAATAATACTTGTTCAAAAAAATCTTAATTGTTTAGTTTAAAAGAAAATCCGTTAAAAGCGAAAAACAACATTTGAAGAAAAAAAAATCATCCAATTTGGAGAAGTTTTGCCCAACTTTAACCATAAGACTTAACGTTTTTGAATACCACGACTACAAATGGATGAATTTCATCCATTATTTTGCAGCAATTTTCTTAACAATTGATGCCAAAACATATTCAGTAGAAGATTTTTATTACTAGTGGACTTTTTTTTTTTTTACAAAAACGATAGTCCAAAGTTTTTAAAAAAATTGGCGCAACAAATCGACTAAAAAATCCTTTATAAATAATATGAAGTTCCTTCCGTCTACGAAATGTAGATTTCAAAATAGTCACATGTTTTATGTCGTTTTCCAATCACCAAAAGTATTTCGGTTCAATACTGGTAAAAGTGACACCCTTATTACGGTTTTTTAATTGATCATTAGTAAATATTAGAATTCTACACCTTAAAACCCAACCAACAAAATTTTTGATAAATGGGACTAAAATAAAATAGTTTCAGGATTTTAGTAAATTAAAGTTCAAGGTACGAAATTTCAATGTTTATCCATGATCAATTTGATCTTTGACACTCTCAGAGTCGAATAGGTCTAGTACAGATTTTTTTTCGACTGGTTCCGTGTGATCTTGGGCAGAAATAAAAGAAAAAACTATATGGGTATCAACTTCACGCGGCCGCTTTTTTTTAGGAAAAATAGTCTGAGACAAAAAATGTTTGATTTCCATATCTCAGAGATTTTTTTAGTTCTTGGGAAGGGTCAAATGATCTCAAATATGTGTTTAAAATTAAATCTGAGCCTTCAGAACACGTTCAGTTCAGAGGATGATCAGAGCAGAGCATGGTCGATGTGCTCGAGCTCTGTTCAGATTTTTTTTTCTGAATGAAAAAAGAAAATCCCTTAATAATATAATTTGCATAAAACTATCGACCATCTCAATGTTTAGTAATATGAGTTGAATATTTGTGGAAAGTGGTGAATACAAATGACATTGTTTTTTGTTTTATTTTTGTTGTTGGACAAAACAAAAAAAAAACTTGGATTTATATAAAATTTTACACAGAAATTGAAAGAGTTTTATTAAAATAAAATTGCTTTAACTTATTATCTAATGTTTAAAGATCATCATCATGAAGTGTCGTTTATGTTTAATTGATACCAATGAAGGTATTTTTATATTTAGTGTAGAAAGTATCCAAATGTACATAAGAAAGTTCCTACAAGTGGAGGTAAAATTTTAAGTAAATTTATAAATATTAAATTGCTTCAAACTTACTTTAAACTCATATTCAGGTTTCAACAGAAGATTTTATCTCAAAAATAATATGTAGTTCTTGTTGGACACAATTGGATAGCTTTCAAAAGTTTTGCCTTCAAATAGAACAAGCACAAAAAACTCTTCTTAACAATACAGCAACTGATAAGCCGTGCACAAATGTGATTGATAGTAAATTGTTTTGATATGTGTATAGTTTTGAAAAATATTATTAAATTTATATTAAAAATTATTTCTTAGGTTTAGGTCCGGTCAAAGAAGAAGATCAGACTCAAGACTCAAATGGTAAGTTCCTTAAATTTTTGAATGTTTCGTTCTTTTTACAATTAATTTCTTTGCTGCACCTAGAACCGAATCGGTTCACGATTTATATTTTGTTAAAACTTCCAATGTAGGCAGTTGTAAGCTTTATTTAAAGTTCCTATGGGATATGAAAACGTTGGCATATTCTACATTTTTGGTATCCATTTATTTCCTAAATAAGGAAACCTAAGAAGATTGATGTGCAACAATTCACTTTCCAGAGCACACTTATGCACAAAAAAAATAATGGGTGCGTATACAGTGTATCAACCATCCAACTTGTTCTTACTTCAATTAGTAAAATTTGTTTTTTTGTTTCTAACTGGCAGGCTACTATCAAATGTTGTTTATGTTTTTACTTTTAATTTAATTTTAAAAGCTCAAGCTTTGAGACAAGACAAGACAAAGACTGGTTCTTTTAAGTTAATGGCTTTCAACTGTCCGTTCAGCCGCTGTATATTCAGTTTTGTGACCAGGTCGATATCACTGTAAATTTTGAATCCCCACCAATACACACTGAATCGAAAATCACCGATCACTCGAAGAATCTTTTCTCAAAAAAACCTACCAAGTTTTCATCCACAGTTACATATAATGGGAGAACGTTTTTGTGCCCGAGGTATTCACCCCTATTATAGAATCCGACGAATGCGTTGCTTTGGGATTCGCACATTTTTCAGCCATATTTTCTATTGTGGAACACGCAGGTGAGGAAGTGCCTTAATGCAAATGGCGAGTTCATAATTGCTATAAATGCGAATGCGAACCCTGCGAATCACGTTGACTCCCCGGTAGTAAAGTATTGCGAATTCTATAACAGGCATGAATATTTTAAAACGCTAAAGTTAAAAAAATTCGTTTACATTACTCAAAATTCAAGATTTGATGAGAAAATGTTTAAACAATCTCTTTTAATCTTTTGCATATATTCAATAATTGATGTATTTAAAAACTTATAAGGAATCAAAAAGAATTAATAAAAGAAAATGAAATTCTAGGGAATACATCCGATAACGATGATATCCCATACTGCATTGAAGATAATGTTGAATTGCTTAATGAACAAGAACATAGCATTCATGCTTCTGAAACAAAGGAATCAGTTCCAACATGCAGGATTACTCGACAGTCAACACTGAGAAAAACTAACACCAATAGTTTGCCAGGAATTAAAGAAAAGCGAAAAAGAAGTCTAAAAGTTGAAACACCTAAGATTGACTTAGAATCATATAAAAATGAAGAAAACCTGAAAGACATCAACGACTCTAGCACCAATTTAAACACAAAAGAAAGAAGTGGTGAACCCAAAATATGTGACGATGATAATTTGAAAGAAAAGATACATAAATCTGCAAAGTTCTTAAAGTCTATGCAAAAATCAAAAGAATTCGATGAAATAATTCGTAAACATATGAGCTTGTCGTGCGATATCTGTTCAATTCATCTTACTGACTTTGCCGAATTGAAACTCCATTTTCGACTTGTTCACAAATGCAGGGGGTATGCAGTTTGTTGCAATAAGCGACTAAATAAACGAGGACTATTTGTGGATCATATAAACGTACACAACAATCCAGAGTATTTTAAGTAATTTGATTTGAAAGCTTTGTGTTCTGCTTTTATCTTAATTTTTTTTTCTAAATTATTAAAGATGCTCCGAGTGTGGCAAGGTTTTATCAGATAGAATTTGCCTTCACAAACACATAATATCGTTCCACCCAACTGAAGAACTAACAAAATTTAAATGTGATTTTTGCCCGAAGAAATTTGCCAAACAATATCTGCTGGATCAGCATAGTGTTAAACATGTTCCACAAAATGAATTTACTTTCATTTGCAGTGAATGTGGAAAAGGGTAAGTATATTTATTTTTGGCAACATCTAAAAACAAAATATATAGATTTTTGTTTTCCCTTTCAGTTTCCCGACAAACTTAACTCTTAAAGCCCATTTAAAACAAGTCCACTCAACAATGTACGATCGAATGTGTGAAATCTGTGCAAAACTTATTCGAGGTAAAGCAGCTTTTCAACGACATGTGGAAGAGCATGAGGGTATTGTCCATCCACAACTACAATGCACAAAATGCGGTTCCTGGTTGAAGGATAAAAGGAATCTAAAAAAACACATGAATACGCAACATTCAAATGATGATACAAAATACTCTTGTGATGTTTGTGGCAAGAAAGCACCAACCAAAGGTGCTCTTCAAAGCCACATGAGTTATGTGCATCAATTGCCGCGTATATTTAAATGTACATTCTGCGAAAAGTCATTTAAACGAGCATATCATTTGAAGGTATGTATTTATTTTAGTTTCCATTTCCATTCAAAAATATTTTTTTTCCTTTTAAGGAGCATATGGCAACTCACACAGGGGAGGTACTTTACACATGCCCACATTGTCCAGCAACATTTAATTCAAGATGCAATATGTATGCTCATAGAAAAAAGAAGCATCGAGAAGAATGGGAATCAGCTAGGGCCTTAGCCAAAAAAGACCCAAATAGCAAACAAAGGAAAATTTCTCAGACTTAGGAAAAATGTCTAACAACTATAATATAAATGTGTGTAAAATTGTATACGATTTTGACAACTATAAGGGGTCGATCAAAGTTAAAATTAATGCTTCGAAAAATTACCGCGGCACCTCCTAGTTAGATTTTATTCACTAAAATAAGATATTGTATAGAATTTCGCTTTATTTCGACGACTTTTAGAAATTTTCGAAATTAAGCGAAATTTTACACAATATCTTATTTAAATGCATAAAACCATCGAAACTTTAATTTTGAGTACCATGTCGTCTTTATCAGACGACCCCGGCAAAAGATATAAGCTAAACGAACTAATAAACAAGAGAAATGTACTGACTTTATACAGATCACGTGCAGGCAAACAATTAACGGAGAATTGCGAAAGTACAAGGTTGGCGTAACAACCTGCCAGAAAGTGCAAAAGAAGGCACGAGTTTGGTAAAAGGAGAGGCGAGTTTGTAATCGTCTGACTAAAGACCTAGTTGGTTTGCGTTACTAAACAAAAATTCAAATCTGATTATCTCAGGCCTAAAAACTCCTGTACGTTAACATCCAAAATTTGTAGTAGTTGAGCCGGAGTCGGGCATATTACTGCTTTTACTAACTCGCTTGAGTTCACTACTGATCTCAAATTCGTTAACAGACAAAAGCAGTTGGTCCCAAAAAAGATACGAAAAATTTAACAAAGTCTACAGAAAAATAAATTCATGAACTTCAAAGAATCTATTACTTATGTATCTTTAAATCATGTTCCATTAATTTCTTTGTAAAATAAACGTTCCACCCTGTTTATGTGTGTTTATAGGGATTTTTACTAAATTGTCAAACTAGACACTTTGGTTCAATGACAGTTCCCACATGAATAACCCTTCAAGGAAGAAAACGGACTCAGTTTTCTCGGTGAAAAAAGGTACCGAGTAGGAAATGTCAAACTATAAGCAACACGCACATATTTACAAACTTTTGTGCATGGACACAATAAAAAAATAATTTTGTTATACCTAGGGTGAAAATGAGCGCTCATAACTTGTGAGCGCTTGGTGAATACCTGTCTAAGAATATACAGACAGTGCTCATATCGGAGTTTTCGGTGTCAGCGATGTCAACTCTAGGAGTGGTCGAGACAACTCATAGATCACTAATTTATTCATCCGAAAACACCGACATGAGCACTTATAACTTGTGAGCGCTTGGAATACACAGACAGCAGGGAAACCGCACTTTTTTTTTAAACATTCTCTCTAATTTTATAACACCGAATTTTGAAGTTGTTGTGTCGCACTGTCACACTTTGGTTTGGGCAAGCCTTAAGGCGAAACGGTTACTATGATATCAAATTCGCACTAACCCGAGAAATTCAATCGGATACGAAGATAGGGCTGATTGCCTTCACATATCTCCCCACTTGGTACGGCCAACCATTTTCATTTCATATTTATTTTTTGTACGTTTGAAATTTTGCTATAAATCAATAAATCAATGTAGGCAAACCTTTAAATACCTTAACTACAGCCCATCTAAGAGCCTAGTAAAAAGTGGTGAGTTTTGTGTTTGTTTTGTTGAGAAAGAAACGCGTAGGTGGAATATAAACTTGGTACAAGTTTTCGTTTCCACTAATTTTATTTTTTCTTCTGAAATTAGGAAACCCGAAATAATTTTTAATTGTTTATGTTTTTCAAAATAAAAGGCGTTCAAAATGGTTTGCCGATTGTGTTTAACAAAAGCTGATGAAAGTATTGTCATATTTAGTGAAGAAAAAATACTAAAGTATATAACAAAATTCCTGCAATTAGAGGTATGTACCATAGTGCTGCAATGAAATTGTATTGAAAGTTTGTTTTTATGTGTCGATGTTATTAAATTTATTAGATATTACCGGAGGATCCAGTTTCGAAAGTAATATGTTCCAGTTGCTGGGAGCAATTGGATAGTTTTCAAAAATTTTGCCTTCAAATAGAGGAAGCTCAAAAATCACTTAAAACATTGGACGAGGAGTTAGTAAAAGAAGAAACTAATACAATTTTTGTTAAAGGTAAGAGTGTGAAAAATTGGCATTTCTATTGGAAAATATGAATAAATATTTTAATATTCAGATTTCAGTCCTGTTAAAGAAGAAGAAGAACCAGCGGAAGAATCGAATGGTAAGTGTATTCCATCTTTATGCCGTCTAACGAAAGACATTTTTGTGCCGACCACACTGTTTCTAAATTCTTGTTATCCACTTGATTTTGTGGTAAATGTTTGTGATCTTGTGTCAAACCTAAGCATCCTTAAAAGTCAAGAAAAGAACTTAAATAACATTTTGGGTTCAGAGCCACATTAAATCGATCATAACATTTGGCTTAAAGTAGCTGGGTATAGAAGTAAATGAGGAGAGAAATGACCTTTTAAATTGAAAGTCAAAAAAGAGTTGGACTGATTTCGATGTTAAAATCTTAAGCTGGATTGTATGGAAGTAAATAATTAAAGTATCCACAGCCAGCGTCATTAAATTTTGAAAGATTTGTGTATGGATAAATTAATTATTTTCACGAAGTATCAACTTTAGAAAATCATAAAATCGATGCCTGAAGCCGCATCCATGGGGCATTATTTTACAGTCAATGTTCAAAGTTGTAAAATTGCATTTTTCTAAATAATTATGATGCCAACAAAAATTGGTGCCACTAAGATAGATCTCCCTTGTAGCGTAGATGGAAATATGTATACTGACTTCAAACAGATTTTTGGTATCATGATAGGAAGGTCTATCTATTTTAATTTTTGTAGGTTTAATCATGTTTTAAAAAACTGCAATGTTATTGCACTTTAACTTCCAAACACCTCAACTACGGACTGCAAGAACTTGACATCTCAAACATACAATCAAGAGACCTTTCCAAAAATACCAATCATTTAATGCTATCACTCACACCGAAAATGTTCTGCTGCTTTTTTTTTAACAACTTTAGGTCAGCGGTAGGATAACTTCGTCTCAGTGTACAGGTGGCAGGCATGTTTTTGTATCCTAAAGGCAATGCCAACTTACATTCTAGACAGGTTTCAGGTATACACGTGTAAGACATGTGACCTGTTTTCGACTAACACTTAAACATTTTTTTCCCATCTTTGGCCACTGTTGGTGAAGCCAACAAAGGAAGATTTTAATGTGATTTTATATTTTCTTAATTCAAAAGTTGATGAAAATTTCAGAACTGAGTGGTGGCCACGATCTTCCTCTAAAATAATGTTCGTCAATAGTAAAAGAAAGAAGAAAAGCTGTCATTCATAAATGTTTAAACTGTAATTACATTTACGGATCTTCAACGTTAGGTTAAAAAGCAACTGCCATTGAGGAGAGTAAAATAATTTTAGCGACGCAAAATAGTAACGGATTCCTGTAGAAGAGTTAAATACCAGCAGGAAGGGGGTCTATCTTCCTCCCCCTGACTTAAAACGAAAAAAAAAAATAAATAAGCTTAGATCACACGTTTTGTGTAAAAATTTGTGTATTTTGGAAATAAAAATGCACAAAACAATCTGAACGACAAATTCGATGACAGCAAATGACATACAAGCACGATTTGCGTATCATTTGTTGTCTTTTGAATTGTGGTTCAGATGTTTTTATGTGTTTTTATATCAAAAATACACAAAATTGTGTGTATACACAAACCGTGTGATCTAAGCTTTGCATTATACTCTGTCCGGTCAAAATAGCAGTACAGAAAAGATAGAGTCATTTGTCTTTCATTCGCACTCTTTCGTTACTATTCTAACGAATGCTTACCCAAGGTTGTCAAAGTAAGCAATAAGAATTGATCACTGGTCTCTATAATACACTGGATAATGGATGCATACAAAATGTTGGTACAAATTGAAGAATCTGAAATTCGATTATGCAGTACACTGTCCATACAAATTGGCGCGTTCTATAAAAATTGTTTGATAAGTGTTGGAACTTGAAAAGCAATATCCAATGAGACGACAATTATTTCAAAGAACCAAAATAATAATCATTAATATCGAAATCGTTTTAATTCAAGTGAATGACCCTTCGTACACTTTTCAATTCCAAAATTCCTTTTATTTTCCTAAATTAGTGTACAAAAATATAGGTTTATAAAAAAAAATTAAATTTTAGACGATGATACTTCCTATAACGTCGATATAATCGATTGCTTGGACAGAGACATATTAAAAGTGGAATTGAACGTCGGGGAGGACAGTAATACACCAAAACCAGCTGCCACAAATTCTGCGGAAATATCTTCCACGAGAAGATTAAGAGAGAAAAGAAAATCAAATCAGAAGTATGAGTCTACTGATGATGAATTTGATTATGATGATGGAGAAAACGACGACGATGACGAAAGTGAAAGTGAAGACGACAAGAAGAAAAAAAGAGCTAATCCTGGTGCAAAAAGAAAACGTGAACGATCTCAAAAAGATGAACAAAATACTCCGGAAAAAAAACCACCCAGAACCAAGAAGCTCTCCAGGGCTATGCTTTTGGCTAGGGAACATGATGAAATCATAAAGAAGTATATGAAACTAACCTGCGATATTTGTTCGATTGACCTTTCTGACTTTAATGACTTGCAAAATCATTTTCGATTCGTTCATAACCGCACAGGATATGCAGTTTGTTGTAAAAAAAAATTAAAAAATCGTGGCCTAACTGTAGATCATATCAATGCCCACAATGATCCTGATCATTTCAAGTAATTTACTCGAAAAGCCTAGTGTCTTTGTTCTCCATTCATGTTATTTTCTTTTTCTTAAGATGCAAACAGTGCGGCAAGGTCATGTCTGATAGATTTTGCATGCAAAGGCACATGCTTTCGTTCCATCCAACCGAAGATCTTAAAACATTTCAATGTTCTTATTGTCCCGAAAAACTGGCCTCTCAATATCTACTGGATTTGCATAGCATAAAACATGTCCCAGAGGATAAATGCACGTTCTTTTGTAAAGACTGTGGAAAAGGGTAAGAGAATGTTGTCCTTTGGAACTTTTTAAATGTTTGATTGCTTCCTTTCAGATTCCCAACAAATTCAGTACTAAATAGTCACATAAAACGAAAACATTCAACAGCATATGATAGAATGTGTGAAATCTGCGCCAAACTCTTTCGACATAAATCAGCTTTCGAACGCCATATGGAAGAGCACAATGGCATAATTCATCCTCAGGTGCAATGTGAAGAGTGTGGTTCTTGGTTGAAGGACAAATCCAGTCTTCAAAAGCACATGAACAATAAACATGATAACAAACAACATATTTGCAATATTTGTGGGAAACATTCAACGTCCAAGAGTGCTCTTCAAAGTCACATAAATTACATGCATGAAATTACGCCTGTATTTAAGTGCACGTTTTGTGAGAAATCATTTAAAAAGGCTATTAAACTGAAGGTATGGCAAGTTTTGACATTGAATGGAAACAGTTGTGATTATGTACATTTTTTTTTTGTTTAAAGGAACACGTGGCAACTCATACGGGAGAAGTTCTCTACACATGCCCGCATTGCCCGACAAAGTTTAATGCTAAATCCAATTTGCATTCTCATCGAAAGAAAATGCATCGAGAAGAATGGGAGGCAAATAGACGTTGCTCTAAGAAAGAACCAAAAATAGAAGCAATGTAAATATTTATTTATGTTTTTGTATTTTAATTGTACCTATAGAATGAGTTTATATTAGAAATAAACTATCATAAGCATTATGGTATTGGAAGTAAAAAGTTGCATTTGAAATTTTACTCAACGTTGGAGATTACTGGTTCAAAACGTGATATTGGTGGGAAAACATGGTTTCAAAATCTATAGTGAAAAATAGACTAGAAGTGAAGATAAGGGCAAAAAAATTTAATCGGATAGCTATAATCTATTTTGAGAGGCTCTGATTGGCGAAATATCACAAAAAAATGCTTAGAGCTTTAAAAAAAGCTTGTATACTAACATCCGTAGACGCACCTACCCTCCTTTAGGTGACTTTTTGTTTTGCGTTTATCTCGTAAGGTCGACAGCGGTGAACTTTAAAAGAATACCCATACAACATGTTTTTCCTCGTAAAATTATTATTTTCAAGTTTATTGACGAAAACAGCAACAATGAATGGTCAATTTTTCATATTTTAGGGGAAGAGCGAAAAGGTTTTTTTCCGGAAAAAAATATCAAATACTTTTTGTAGAGGACAACTCCACCCCACCTAAAAGTTTGGATTAGAAGGGATACGGGATAGATCCGAGATACTGAAATAATGCTTAGCTACAAACTCTAATAATTTATTTTCCCAGGAAACGTAGTCAATGTTAACATTCTTCTTTTTAGCCCAATGATTAGATCCCTTTCTGTCCCTAATTAGAAAAAAATATTTAATTTTGTTGTAATTTAAAATGGGTTTATATACAAACAATTAAATTCTAGAAAATGTCGTATTGGAATATGATATACTACGCTGTCTGGACAAGGACATTTCAGAAATGGACTTACTAATTAAGGAAGATGATAATGCATCAAACGCGCTTACATCTGTTCCCGTTACTCGCCAATCACATCTTCAAAACCTTAATCCTCCTACCACCCCTCCAAAGTCAATAGAAAAGAAAAGAAGGAAAGTAGAAAGAAAAAAATATCATGAATCTTCGGATGAAGAAGAGGAAGAAGAAATCATAACAAATGCTAAAAAAAGATGTACTCAATCGAAAAAGACTCAACAACAACAAAAAAGTCATGAATCTTCGGAAGAAGAAGAAGAAGAAAAAATCATAACAAATTCTAAAAAAAGACGTACTCAATCGAAAAAGACTCAACAACAACAAAATAGTCAAAAGGACAAAGAAGCCAAATCGGAAAAGTTCCTGAAAAATATGAAAATTACAAAAGAAAATGATGAATTCATCCAGCAACATTTGAAACTAACGTGTGATCTGTGTACCATGCATTTTACTGACTTTACCGAGTTAAAACATCACTTTCGTGTCGTTCATAAACGACGAGGATATGTCGTTTGTTGCAATAGGAAGTTGAAAAAACGTACCCTCCTTGTAGATCATATAAACGTCCACAACGATCCTGAGTATTTCAAGTAATTTATTCAATTAACTGAGCAACAATTGTTTGTTGTTGTTTTCTTTATTTTTGTTACATTAAAGAATTCTTTTTCTCCATTAAAGATGCAAGGAGTGTGATAAAGTTCTATCTGATAGATCTTGCCTGCAAAGGCACGCTATTCTATTTCACCAAGCCGAAGGATCAAAAACATTTCAATGTTCAGATTGCCCTAAGAAATTCCCTACACAAAAACTACTCGAACTTCATGCTGTTAAGCACAATGAATGCACTTTTATTTGCTGCGAATGTGGAAAGGGGTAAGACAACAAAAGCAAATAAACAAAAAAAAAAAAAAATATTCCACTAAAATGATGTCGAAAGCAAAATTAAAGATAAGTTTTCTTCTAGATTTCCAACCAAATCAACAATGGATACTCATTTTAAACGAATCCACTCGACATTGTGCGACAGAATGTGTGAAATCTGTGCCAAACTAATTAAAGGTAAAACCGCCTTTGAGCGTCACATAGAAGAGCATGAGGGTATTGTCCAGCCTAGAGTGGAATGTAAGGAATGTGGTTCATGGCTTAAAGATAAGAACAGTCTTCGGAAGCACATGTACAGTAAACACGATGGTAAAACACACAATTGTAAGATTTGTGGCAAAATTTCACCGTCATATAGTGCTCTTTATAGTCACATGAAATATATGCATGAATTATCGAATGTTTTTAATTGTACATTTTGTGATAAGTCCTTTAAAAAGGCTATCAAACTGAAGGTATGAAAGTTTTTTTTTTTTTTTTTTGCAAATGTTCCGACAAATTTGAATATTCTTTTTGTCTTTTCAAGGAACATATAGCAACGCACAGTGGGGGATTTCTTTACACATGCCCGCATTGTCCAACAACATTTAATGCAAAGACCAATATGCATTCGCATCGAAAGAGAATGCATCGAGAAGAATGGGAGGCAAGTAGGCGGTATGCTAAGAAAGCCCCAGTTGATAAAGCCAACTCGACTTCAAAAGCTTTGGATGCTGATATTTCAAAGTGAAAATAATGAGAAACTGAGGGGTTTTTGCATTTACATATATTCTAGAATTTAATTAACATTTAATAAACATAAAATGATGACTATTAAAAAATGAGATTAGTTGTTTTTGAAGCAAACAAACAAAACACATCAATTCGTAGGCTTGTACAAACAATTACTGTTAAAAGGAGCAATTTGAGGAGGATTAAGAATTTATCTTACTGAAAGAACCAATGTAACTACGATGTAATGTATTTTTGTATCCTATCAGTTCTGCTTTTTCTCGGTTGGAAGACGCTTGTGTTGGAGAAAAAGTAGAAATTGTGAGTTGATGAACTATTTCGCAAGAAAACTGATTCGACGTAATCAAGCTGTGTGTGCGAGACCCCGAAACCACATTAAGTAGGTTAATATCTGAAACTCTACTATATCTAGATGGACGAATTGAAGTTTTATTTATTACTGAATAATTTGTTCTTGAAATGCTTTTAAAATGATATCTTCTTCTAAAACTTATTACGGCAATGAAGTGGAGGAAGTGGAATATACTTCTTTAAACGAATTTTTCGGTTACCGCGTAACTAACACACCCCATTTAGAATCTGGTTTACAGCAAATATACCTATGAAATTTGAAGACAAACGAAGACTTCTTCACTAGAAGTTTGCACAGGTCTGATAGTATTTTGCATAAACAAATGATTAAATAAATAATAACAAGTTAAAAATTACTCCATTGTGGGTATTGTCCGTTCAAAATTTAGTATGCACTTGCCTCAGCACATAATTTACCTAATCTAAATGCAAACAACGTACATAGGAATGGAGAAACATGTTTAACGATTGTTTAATGAGGAAAAGTACAAACGGAATCTGGAAAGGACTAACGAATTAACATAACATTCAGTGATAATAGTTATTTTAATGAAGACCTTTTAGCTTCAGATATAAATTAAATATATAAAGTACGAAACTACAGGCCACATAAAACAGATATTGATACTAATTTGTGAGCTATACAACTTAAACCAAAACGAAAATGTTTACCATTTTTTTAGCAACTTTACCTATTTTACAAGAAATTCATAGACTTCATTTATGCGTTCGAATTCGAAAATCGGTTGGAAACTGCTTCTATATTGAAACCAGAAGGATCAAGAAATGGAATACAAAAGCGAAATCAGGTTCGGTAATCATCTTTGTACAGAAAATGCAAACTAAAAGTATAACAGACTACACTGGTAAGATCCAGTATCAAATCACATCGATGCGCCATTCTAAGCAAATACAATTTGCAAATTATTAAAAATGTAAATTTATTTTGACACTATGCGTTTTCTACGATTTAATTCAAATTCCTTGGGATGTTTTAATTTCCGGTGATGATGCATATTCGAACGTACTTTAAAGGTTTTATCACAATGAGGACATTTATACAATCGATCTCCTGTATGTTTCGCCAAATGTTCCTATAAAACAAAATTTATTATTTTTAAATCTTACCCATTAAAAATAGAACTTCTTACTGTTAAAGCTTGAATTTTTTTGAAAGACTTTTCGCACAAAGTACATTTATGCAGTCGTTGACATTTATGCACATAGTCCATGTGATTTTTTAGCGCTCTTTGGCTGGGAGAATTTTTACCACATATATTGCAAACATAAGAAACATTGGCGTCCTCTGGATGTAGTGCTATCATGTGTGCCTTGAGAATTCCTTTAGTAGAGAGTTGTGCCCCGCAGATATTACACTCTACTTTCGGTTTGTTGCCCGAGTGTTGCAATTGATGTCGTTCAAGTGCCTTATCGCCACGAACAGTTTTTCCGCAAAGATGACACATTCTGCTGTAAGCAACTCGGTGCACGTTGAAATTATGAGATTTTAATTTCATTTCATTTGGATAGCTAAAATGGTCAAGAATTTATGAAGAGCTTTGAGTTAGTCAAAATTAAATGAAAACTAAATGTAATTACCTTTTATTACATTGCGTGCAAAAGTGAGTTGTCTCATCAGTTTTATTTAATTCGTGAGTTTTTTCATGCTTGTCACGTACACTACGAGTGAGAAACTTTCTCGAGCAATGTTTGCATTTGAATGATACTTTTTCTTCCTCACTGACGTGGCAGGTTTTCTTGTGAAAATCTAAGCTGGAACGGCTTGAAAGGCATTTGTCACATTGATCGCATTTAAAATAGTCCGGGTTCAAATGCAAATGGATGTGATCAACCAAGTCTGCAGCACGGAAGAATTTTCTTTTGCAACAAATCATATAGCCAGGTATTTTGTGAGTTAGTTTGAAATGTTTTTTTAATTCTTTGAAGTTTTTCATGGGATCATTGCATTCATTGCAAAACAAATTCGTGTGTGCTGCTATTAGACGGTCGAATTGTTGTGATAATATGGACTTGTCCGACTTTTTTGATAGCAATTCAAGCTTCATGTTATCCGGTTGATCAACTTTATCATCTTGATTCGTGTTATTTGTAAGTTCAATTTTAATTTGGCTCTCATCGGGGTCGTAATCTTCACTGCCATCTGAATAAGAATCTTTTTCAAATTCTTCTTCCTGCGCTGAGTGATTTATCTTAATTGTAAGGACATCATTTTCATTGAGATGGGTTTCACATTGTTCAATTTTTATAATTGCCTCATCATTGTCGTCATTTGGAAATTCTAATACTTGCTTGGAATGATTAGTTTTCTCATTTTCTTGTTGAAATTCAAGTATTATTTGCCATTTTTGTTGTGCATTTTCTATAGATTGACAAAATAAATTAAAACTATGTAAATTGTCCAAACAGCTACGACAAACTATTGTTGATTTCTCGTCGTCATGTGACACCTTTAAAAGATTGGCACATTTAAATTAAAACTTTATAGAATGGCTATTAGGTTTATTCTGTAAATTAGCGTAAACATTTCTTTTTTTTCTGTGGAGTGTAGTAAAGCCAAGTGTGTAGTTTTTCATTTAAATTTAATTTAGAATCACATTTTTTTAAATTTGTACTTACATGGAATGTAAAATATAAGTTTATAAGGTTTGGTACATTAATTTTGGAGTCTTTATTTTGGAAAATATCCGTAAAATCACTACATTCATTTACACATAATCTACACAACATTTTTACAAAACTTTTTAGAAATTAAAAACAAAAACCTAGAGTAGAGGTGTCAAAAATCAAAATATAAAACAGCTGTGAAGATGACTGCATTCAGCATAACAGACACAGTATCACCAATGGTCGCGTTCGGGAAGCTAGTGGGCAAAAATAAAAAAACATTGATGACAAAAAAAAATGTCAGCTCTCTAGTTGGAAGAAAGTTATTAGCTTAAAAATTAAACAATTAAAGAATTTTTAGTGCTAATAAGGTTAAAGTTTACTTTTTATTAATAGTTTTCGGAGAGGAGATGGGAAGTAATCTTATCAGCCAATATGCCTTGCAGTAACTAAAAATTTAACTTAAAAATTTAAATTATTTGGACAAGGTACCTACTAACGGAGTTGTAAATAAACGTGCCAGACTTTTAAATATGGTATCGGGATGCCTGAACCTATAAAACTGCATACTCACATTTTGGTTATATCCCCGTACTAAAAATTAACTGTTGGCTTCTAAACCGGTATTTACGGATTTTTTTCAAACTCAGTGCTCACAACTTAAGAGTGCTCTAGAGTCTAGACCACTAATGGAGCAGTTTATTAAGCTTGGTGAATACCGGTCTAAGAGTTGCCATGCGGACATTTGCTACTTCAACCAGATATTGAAATTATTAACCCAATATAGATGCAAGTAATTTGACAGCTACTTTTTAACTATAAACACAAAATCGTTCGGAAATGTTTATTTTCAAGCAGATTGAGTTATATATTGCCCTGTTTGTACTCATAGGCCACTTGCAAGCCAGAACTTGTACATATGGCAGCAGGGTTAATGACAACATCTAAAGCCCATCTAAATGCTCATTTATGAGTTGGTGAATTACTGCCATGGTGAATAAATAAATGACACTTCATCAGAAATGTATTGTTGATTAATTTATAAACAACACTTTATTCAATTATAGAAATTTAAGAAAAAAATTAAAATTTATATTCCCTCTATTTCTGCAAAAAACAATTAATAAAATTCATCATGGTGTGCCGTTTGTGCTTAACTGATACTGGCCAAAGTATTTTTATATTTAGTGAAGAAAAAATCCAAAAATATATCGCAAAGTTTCTCCAACTCGAGGTGATGATGGTTTTATGTATTTTTTTTTAATTCCTTTTTTATTTACACAAATTACATATAATTATCCTAGCTATCACCTGAAGATACAATTTCTAAAGTAATATGCTGTCCGTGTTGGGAACAATTAGATAGTTTTCAAAAATTCTGTTTCCAAATAGAAGAAGTCCAGAAAACTCTTATCAACAAAATCAATGAAGTATCCAAGATACAAGTTAAGGAGATTGATAGTGAACCTTCGTCGCAAACAGGGGTTATGTGCTTTGATAATTTTAATTCAGACATCAGTAAGTTAATTAAATTGTTATTCCATGTTTCGTGTATAAATATTTTTAAAACTTATTAATAGGTCTTAATCTACTCAAAGAAGAAAGCGTTGAGAGCACATTCGAAGGTAAGTTCTTTTTTGTTTGTACAAGAGGTTGTGCTAAGCGCAGATGAACACATGATTCTTTACTGAGTGTAACCCTCCCTCGTAATCATCCAGTACTTTTTAAAACAAACGAGTAAATACTTTGTTGGGTTCCGGTTGGAACTATTCAGAATAACAAATATTGTAAAAAGTAGGAATACCTTTTCTGATTCTAAAAGTAGAACAGTTACAAACAGTTTTCTTATTGGTTTCAATACAATTTGGGTTTTCAAAAATGTGTAGCTTTTTTAGTTTTCTCACCTCCTGAAACAGTTGGTGTTGCTTTCCTGCTGTTATCAGTGCAAAAACAATAAACGGAAATTAGAATTCAGATGGCTTAGAAAATTCAATTCAATGATATTTCTTATTCTATATTCAAGAAGCTAATTCCAATGGATAGAATTTTTCTTTAATAGAGTTATAGTTTTTACTATAGAGGAATTGTAAATAAGTTGTTTGAGTCAAGTCGCGTTGCATGTCTACCTATAAACCTTTTACATGAGAACTACCAACGAATGCGCGAATGAACGAACAAATGAAATCTGATAAATTTCTAATGCTTAACATTTAATACTGCCCACATTGTTAACACTAGGTGTGTCCCACCAACTAAAAATTTTCTGAGATATTGAATCCAAAAATTTTTCGTCTCAGAGATTTCCGCAAAGTACAGGAAACTGACAGCTGAGATTTATTGATTTCATGTTTTTTTCGTCTGTCACATCAAAAAAAACAAGCTCAGCATTTCGGTCGCTTTGCTCTGTGATTTTAGTCTGAGCAAATCGGTGAAGGTCTGAGCTAGCTCAGATGAAAAAAAAACTTTTTGTGCTCTGATATTTCTAAGCTAAAACATTCGTGACAATTTCGTGATCTGCTCAAAGGTAAAAAAAGAAAAACGCATCTCAGTTTGGTTGCAGCGTATTACATAAGTCCTATCGCATGCAAAAGCTTGAAAAAGCTGTCCATAAGTTTTGTACTAACAATCTTTATTGGACGGAATTGTAGAATACTAAACGTATGAGGTCGTTAGTAAATGCGCGGAATATGGTAGAAAAAAAGAAAGAAAAATCGCGGAAAAATATGGTGTATTTTAAAGTTCTTACACTTTTTGCACGGTTATCTGCCCTTTTTAATGCGACAGTACGCCATGTTTTGTGATCTTTGACCAGTATTCTACGGTTGGCAACGTAATTCGCAGCATTTCACATATTTTTCCGCGACTTTTCACGGTTGTTTTTTGTTTTCCGCGACTTTTTGCGCTTTCATCCAACAAGTTTATGTACCGAATAAAGAAAAAAACAGCTTAGATCATTTATCGTTTCAAAACAAAAAATGTTTTCCATTTAGTTTTACCCCTTTTTTACCCTATTTCGTAGCAAAATATTTTCCTATTCATTACATTTTTATTACAATGGAAAAATTGATTATTTTTAACTCAGCGTAGTCGCTCCCAGCGCTAAAATAAACCGAGAGACTTCTAGATCATGTATCAGGACGCAACTTCCCAATGTAAACTGTAGGCTCTTGTACTATGAATGAATGAGTAGTGACTTTTTTTGTAACTTTACATTTTATAAAGTTTATTTAAATTAAAAATTCTATTCTAGACAATAGTGATGTCGACGATGCACTCTTCTGTCTAGATGAAGACAGTGTTAAAGTTGAAATTCATAATGAAGAATCAACAACTGCAACTAATCGTTCTCCTGAAACTATTGAATCCACTCCAACTCAAAGAGTTACACGAACTTCGACCCTCCAAAGATCTGCCGAAAAAGATAATAGCCCAGAAATATTACCAAGAAAAAGGAGAACCACTCGCATTAAAAAAGAAGAAGCAAATGAAAATCAGAAATCAACAGATGAAAAAGACGAACAAAAAGAAGAAGAAACAGAAAAGGAGGAAAATGACAAGAATACCGATGCCAGAACAAATGCGAAAAGAAAACGAGGTCGACCAAAAAAAGGCGAAGAAGTGACACCAAAGAAAGTGAAATCGGTCAAGTCTGAAAAGTGTTCGAAAATTTTCCAAACCGCCAGAGAGTTCGATGTAATTATCAAGCAGCACATGAGTTTGTCCTGTGATGTTTGCTATGTTAAATTCGTTGATTTTGCTGAGCTGAAGAAACATTTTCGAAATGTTCACAAAAGC
Organism: Meliscaeva auricollis; assembly: GCA_948107695.1. NCBI lineage: Eukaryota > Metazoa > Arthropoda > Insecta > Diptera > Syrphidae > Meliscaeva > Meliscaeva auricollis. Next base: position 71,987,320 of record OX403618.1, on the reverse strand, counting down.
AGGGGCTATGCTGTGTGTTGCAATAAAAAACTCTTTAAACGTGGCCTGGTTGTAGACCATATTAATGTGCATAATAATCCTGAGCATTTTAAGTAAAATTCCCTAAATTAAATACTTTCATTTGTTTAACTGAAATTGTTGTCTCTTTCTAAAGATGTGTTAAGTGTGATAAGGTACTGGCTGATAGAATGTGCCTTCGCAATCATGACCTGTTGTTCCATCAAACAGAGGAATCCTTAATATATCAATGCGAGCATTGTCCTGAAAAATTTGCCAAAAAGTATTTATTGGATCATCATAATGTTAAGCATATTCGCAAGGATAAAACCAAATTGCAGTGTCCCACGTGTGGAAATGGGTAAGTTTAAATTCTCTTTAACCTTAAATTCTAAAGCTGAACTAAAAAAAATAAATATTAATTTCAGGTTCCTTACCGACGCAACATTGCAAAAGCATATACAAAAAATCCATTCTACAGATTATGATAATATTTGTGAAATCTGTGCCAAGATTGTTCGAGGTAATTCAGCTTTTGAGAGGCATATGAAAGAGCATGAGGGTATTGTCCTGCCACGGTTTCAGTGTAATATATGTGGAATGTGGTTAAAGACTAAACGTATCCTTGTGAAACACGTCGAGAAACACGATGGCATAACCTACCCTTGCAAAGTTTGTGGCAAGCATTCAGCATCGAAGAGTGCTTTGCAAAGTCACATGAGTTATGTACATGATTTATCACGAAAATACAGCTGCACATTATGTGATAAGTCATTCAAAAAAGCTGTTGCCTTAAAGGTAGGACCTTGTTAAATATATTGTTTACAAATTCATCCATTTTGATTATTTTAATTTTAAAGGAACACATGACAACCCACACTGGAGAAGTACTTTACACATGCCCGCATTGTCCAACAACATTTAATTCTAGAGCCAATATGCATTCACATCGAAAGAAAAAGCATCGAGAAGAATGGGAAGCCAACAGGCTTCTGCTTAAAAAAGAACTTTTAGAAAAACCAGCAGAATAGAACAATCGATGCAGCGTGTAGCACTTAATTGAAAGAATTTTTCATAATTATTGTATTAATATTAATTTCTAGATGGAAATTTTTATGGTTTGATTTTTAAAATAAAATATGATTAAGTCTAAAATTTAGTTAAGAAGAATTAAATTTTCATTTCGCGATAATAGTTTCATTCAGTTCAGTTCAGTTGAGACGCTCCAATTGGCCAACTGTCACAAAAAATTAACTCTTTCAAATTTTTCAACTTTCAACTGAACTGAACTGAATGTTGTTGAACCCGAGGACTATCTCTTCTAAACGTTTGCTTGTAGGAAAGAAGTCATTTTGTTTTTCTTCACAAAATCTACAAGTCTTTCATTAACTTTTTTTTCTTGATGAATTCCAAAGTTTAAGAATTATGCATATCCGAAAAACGAAATGTTTGACATTGAACCCTAAATAACTTCTTATGCATATATAAAGATTATATTTTTATCGACAATTCAATGGCCTGTACAATTTTTCATCTCTATGCGAATTATGTCTGGGATTGCACTTTTTTTTTTCTATAAATGAAACTTACGAATTATGATATTTTATGTCAAATTTTAATAAAACAAAACCAATGATTGTATTTATAGTTTTAATTTTTAATACACTTACAACATTTCAATAGTATCGAGTCTTCTAAATAAAAATTGACATTTACGCCATACAGATAGCTTTAACCAACAAGAACGGGTTTGTCTACTAATCAATCCACAAGGCCACTCAAAGGCAAACCGTTCAATAAGCCACCTTCAGTGTCGGCATCACCTATTAGGCCACCCAAAAGGTCACCGGGTAGTAAGCCACCCACAAAGCTGCTATCACCTTTTAGGTCATCCAAAAGGTGTCCGCCGTTTAATAAGCCACCTTCAAAGTCGGCATCACCTATAAGGCCACCCAAAAGGTCACCTGGTAATAAGCCACCTACAGGGCCATTACCACCTAATAAGCCACCTGCAAGGTAGTTATCACCTAATAACCCACTCAAAAGGTCACTACCTAATAAACCATCCGCAATGCCGCCATCACCGGGAATTGGTGCTGCAAAGCTGCGTAAAGTAACAGCCAAAAATGTAGCGATAATGAGGATCAAAATATTGAATAGCAACATTTTTTTTAGAATGTAAGGTTTATTCTTAAGAAATTGAGATAAGTACTTAAAAGGCTTCAAACAAATCATCGCCTTTTATACTTTATTTTTATCAAATCTTTGTTTTTTAAGCATATTATGTTTGGCATCTACTCTATCTGTATTTGCTAACAGTTTTTATAACCGAATATTTGCGACATCATCATATTTAGCAAGTTCTATTCTATTCCTATATTTCCGTATGCAAATACAGTAGTAAGCAAAATAACAAAATTAAAATAGCTTTAGCAAACAACACGTGTGACAAATAAAGTAGGCATTGCAATGACTTTGTGCAGAGAGTTATGAGATAAAAATGAACAGATCATAATATTTACCCTAACACCTAGAATTATGAATTGTATAAAAAATACTTGTGTATCAAAAACTTATACAGAAGGTTTTAATACTTATTTGCCCTATTAGTTTGAAGAATGCCGAAGAAGTACCTACTCCCCTTCCATCTGTACGAATTTCTAGATCCACACCTGACTTACGCCCTTATCAAAAAAGGTTGCACTCTTACAGACCTTTCATGTGATATATAGGTCAATACATGTTGGCACATTCTCTTTTTGTTAACGAGAAAATGTATCTATAATAAAAAATACCAAACATATTACTTCAACTTAAGATTTTTCGGAAAGTAAATGAGCTATCAAAAGTATTTAAACTGAGTCTGGGAGAAGAAATTTAGTGCTATCAGAAACTGTTACAAATTACACGGTAGGAAATCACCTTGCGTTAAAACTTTGTTTCGAAAAACAGTGATGGGAATATCTCAAAAACGTGATGCGATACTAAAACTCTGACTCCGGATTCGAGTTCATCATACCATAAAAACCTTTAGTAAATTTTTGTTTTTGGAACGAAGATACAAAAAAAATGTTGTTGATTTTGTTTGTAATCATTGTAGAGATTAAACTATACCAAAGTGATAGAAACTAAATAAATATATTCCGTTGAAAGCCTAGTACTCAGTTCGGGCGGAAATGAAATTTTCATACAAAACCGTCCGCGTGAAATCATTTGCTTTATATTCCACAGCTGTTATTGCAAGCAAAAATTGTTTGGTTGGTAAATATAAAGTTTGAAAATGACACCTTAAGATTTTTCCCTTGCGGTCACATTTTCAAATATTGATAAAATAGCCGACCATATGATGTGGAACTTTTTCAATTTTCATTTCACGAGAGGTGGGTACTAGGCTTTTACGGGATATTTTGGAATTCCACCGGAAAGTTATGGTAAAGTAAAAAAATAGGCAATGTAAAAAAGAACGTACGTACAACTTCAAAACTAGAAGGGTAATGGTAATGAAATAAATTTTTATGGACAGATAAAGAAGAATAGGCAAAATTGGCCCAAATGTCCACCACATCGTTGGCGGAAAGCAAATGTGTTCTAACTCCATAGGATTTATAAAGGACTTGGAACAATTTAGCTTTCCACCATCGATATGTTGTTGCATAGATAACTATAAACATGGAGTATTTTTTATCATCGCATCAAGAAACAAAAAAAAAAAAAAAAACATTGGGAGTTAGAAGTTACGGACAAAAATATGCGTGTCTAGTTATGTACTTGGCATTGGAAACTATAGGTACCTATCCATTTTAATAAATCCAACTTCCCACACCATTTTAAACCATTTAAGACGATATGATAGGCAGAACAACATAAGTCCATTTTTCCCAAAAATGATTTTTTGACGGATTACACTAGTCAACAAGGATTGACTAGATTATCTGGGAAATTTTCTAAAGAAAAAATCCCGAAAAATCCCATTCTGCTTTTTCTAATCGTGTTGTCTTTAACTAAATTAAAAGCTGCAAATTTCTATTAACAATGATCACAATGTCGTAGAAAATGGCCACAAATTTTAGTTTCATTAGGATTTACTGATACAAAATTCTATGAACTTCGAATTTCGTAGCATCAATTTCCACTTCGAATGGATTTTGTGATTGAAATTTCAGGATTCGTAGAACATTTTCGATTACGGCGGAACCTGTGATAGGGCTGATTAATAACATTTGTTCTATGCATAGGATTTTAAAGATTGAGGTGTTAAAATTTAGCTGAAATAAATAGGATATAAATACAATATTGTTTTTATACAGTTATTACGAGTATGTAAAAAAAATTAATAAATCATGTTGGAAGACAAAATATAATTTAAAAATTTCATAAAACTATGTACTCGGGAAAATATTGGACCAAAAAAAATTGGACCAAATGTATTTCAGTTATACAGACCTTATATTCGATGTTTTTCCTGTTGCCTTAGACGGATGCGTACGACGCTGTGACTCTGAAGCACTAAAAACCAACAAAAATACAAGACACGATGTCGGCATCATGGAGTTATTCAAGTCATTAGGGATGCCTTCCCCTAAACTGAAAGCCTGTTGATTTTCAATTTTAAACTTAAATCTTTCAAATTTCCATTTTTATGTAAAATCGTAGGCAACCTATTTGAATGCACGCCATCAGTCTGTGTGAAATATCATTAATTTAAATTGTCAATCCTTTTGGGGAGAATTGGAATTTAAAAAGAATAACATTTATTTTGGTGCAGCATTAACCCAAAGCAAATCAAATTTGATAAATGGAAATTTTATCCTTTGTCATACCTTCTCACTTAAAAATTAAATCCTTCCCCTTCATTTTCAAAAAAAAAAAAAAAAATAGACGAAAAAAAAAGAAATCCTGCACATATTCGGGGAGCACAGAAAGAAAATAAAAGAAATCGGTTAGAAAGTACCCCCCAAAAAACACTCTAATCCAGCTCAGGAATAGAAGAGAAAACGAAATAGAAATAATACAAAAAAAAAAAAGATTTATAAAGCAACAAAAAAGGGGTGACGGACCGATAAATTAAAGCGGCTTCACATCCCTTTAACGCCCAACCGCATCAAATCTGCCGCCGAAAAGAAATCTCCGCAATTTATTTGTGCAAAAGGATTTGTGAAAAGCTTCTGTTGAGCCGCCCTCACATCCTTTTGTTTAATTTATATTTATTTTTCGTTCTTATCTCTTTTTGTAAAAGCTCCCAGAAATGTCTCGAATCGAGGTTTTCCCAAGGACAGACTGTAGAAGAGTGCCATTCAAACGAGCCCAATGGCCCAGCCAAACAGAAAAGATCTCCTTGTTGCCGCACTGACATTATATGTGCGAAGCAGTTGCGGTGGGCATGTGGGAGAATGGTGAAACCTTACCTTTATAGGATTAGCCAATTGATAAAATATTTATCTGTCTCTTGGTTTTCCATTTCATTAAGGATATGGTAATTTACCTGGCCACAAACTTATCCCTCTGGTCGTAGCTAGCTAGCGCATTCTGCGATGCGATGATGGTCAGCAGCTCAACACTGCTGAAAAAGGACAATAAAATAGAAAAAGCACGACGACGGACGACGACGACAATGTCGAAGCACTGTCCAGTCCAATTCTAGACTCTTATTTGAGCACGAATATATAGCACCTAATCCTTTATGCATAGGGAATTAATTTCGGCCACTATATTATGGTAGAGGAGGCTTTAATTATCAAAACCAAAATGGAATATTTAATTAATGTTGTGGGTATACCTTTAGGTTTGTCGAGCATGTGTGTGGATCCTGGAAGAAGGACATCATTTGTGTATGTTTTGTTGTTTGTTTATGCTAAAGAATGTGTGTCTAGAATGTTTTGATATTATAGGTTTGCAGTGAAATTTTCAAAAGATAGTTATTGTTAAAGACCAAAAAGAGAGGGTGACTTTTGTAGATTAAATCACAGTTTATTGTGAATTTGTGTAGCTAAAATAGTAATGGAAGAAGTTAGAAGGACATTTACCTTGATAAATTCGATTATACTGAAAATCTGATGGTCTTCAAATTAATTGCATTTCATTTGTAATTAAAATTTGAAATCCTTATGTATAGGTAAGACTGGCTGTGTCGCTTTTGAAGGGATATTTTGGTTATGGACGAAGACTATGTTAAGACCCTTTTGCTCTGACGTAGCTTTATCGGATTTCGACAGACCAACTTAAATATATAATATGATTTTTCAGTCTGAAGTTTGCTAGAAGTAGCAATTGTCATGAAACGGTAAGAAAACACGGTTTTGAGACATTTTTATGTGTGTGAGCTGTTGGCGTTGGAAATTTGTAAACACGATAACTTTTGTTTCGATCAAGATAATTGAAATCTGTAAACGCCAAAAGTTGAAAATTGCCTAAATTTAGCTTTAATTCCAATTTGAGGAAGGAATTAATACATCCTTGTATCTTCCGCGCTAAATACGGCCTCCTTGCTATAAATGTATGTACATTATAGTGAAACAACCCAAATGAGTTCAACCACAATATAAATTTTGAAGAAAATCGCAGAAATCAACTGATTATTACCAACAAAATTAAATTTTGATTGTTATCAAATTTCTTCTTTTTGTTTCAACGCAACTGATGAAAATAATACAAAACTACAATAAGTTGTGAACAAGTTTCTAAAAAAACAATTCGGGGGGATCAGACCCCTGTGATTCCCCGATTCCCCCTTTCCTGGCTAAGGCCTTGACGAGAAAATATAAAAGATTGATGGATATGGCCGTGTTATGATTTTCAATAATTGCGAATACAATATTTGACAATAGTTGACCAAATTAGACAACTAAAACAATAAGAAACAGCTGCTAATTTGAAAAGAAATATCGTTTCACTGAAAAATCTTGTGAAATCCAATTAAAATATCTTTTAAAAAGGTGTGCTATACTTTGTCCAACTAAAATTGTCAGTACATGAAAAATAAAACGTTTACCTCTCACTCAGATTGCAGTAAAATTTCTTCAGATAATTGGATGGTGACGTGCGCTGTCTTGTGCTGACAAAATTTACCATTGGCTCTTATTTTAAAATTCACTGTGGCGTATGAGTGATTTTTTTCTTCACTTTTTACCTGCGCTCTAAAGTAGCTACTTTACCTAAGTATAAGTATGTTATGTTATGCTTTCATAAAAAAATGTAACATAAGATACGAGTAACAATCAATAACTGAACGATAATAGAGAATGCTAAAAAAAGTGGGTTCCACAATTCTCTCTATCAGTCTGTTAGCCTATCTATATAACGTAGATGATACCTACGTAGAATTTTTGGAGACCAAAGAGGTGGAGGAATCAATTGTTTTTAAACCCAAATTAATTGTAGGTAGGTACTCGTTATTATATTGAGTTTAGTACAACTGATTTTTCTCATAAACGTCTCCTACGATTGATAAACCTTCACATTCCCCCTACTGCCCGTCTTTAAATGCAATTTAAAAATAAAGTCAATCGGGGATTTTGGGGGACTTTGGATCAGCTGTAGAAAATGTCATTCTGCGTCAATACCAATCAAAAAAATTAATGAATTAATTTTTTTACCTTTCCACACAAAATTTCCTAACTTTCTTGGTCTAATTATATTGCAAATGCTTGATGCTTTTCAGAGAGTTCCAGCCTTCCGGGGGACACTTACGATGTAAACGTTTTAAAATAATAAAAGATATTTTACTTTTTAATTGGACGCGAATATAAATTAAACTTTTAAAGTTCAAGTGACCTCAAATCCAAAATGCGTTTCGCAAAAATAAAACAGTGGGCTCATCAAAAGATTTAAGATTTATCAACTATGAACTTTATATGAATAAATGAATGTGAATTTACATATGGATTCCTTATCCCAATAATTTATTCAATAACATGTGTATTTAACGGAGCATGGCACCATAAAAAAGCAACCAGTGATGCAGTACTAACTGTAAGCAAAACTATTCTTCCGAAATAGTTTACTGACAAAAATCCTGCAGCTGTGTTCAAATGATTTTACCAAAAGCTTGACATTTTATCTCGCAAACAAACAAATGCAGATTATAGAATCCGTTAAAACACCACGGACTGCGTTGCAGTTAAAATTATCTATTTTATCCATATCCAATATAACGATCAATGTTCATTTAAATGAAAAAGTATCTCATCCACAAATAAAGTGCGTTATCTTTTGCTTACTGGACAAAATGTAAATTTGATGTTTTCAATTGCTTTCACAATTGCATGCCCCAAACACATTAGATGAGGTGCAGCCGGCTCACGCGGTTGCCTAAGCAAGCCCCTACAGCATGTTACACCCACCACCATCACCAGCACCAACAGCACAAATAACACTAATATCCCTGCAATAGCACCCTTCCCTAAGGATATTAATAATAAAATAACAATAATGATGCTTGAATTTTAATCCTCACAATCTGGATACTACCCTTGTGCCCCCAGCCACTCCTGCTGTCACTTAACATCCTGCAATTGGCTTAATAATTGCTCCAATAATCGTAAAAAAGTTGTACGCTGACTCTAACCCTCGCCGAAAAAAAAACACGGCAGCCTTTGGGTAGTAGTTGCTGTCGTCGGTGTCGTCGTCGTCGTCGTCGTCGTCAGTCAGTTGAGTCTTCAGTCACCGTCTGTTTGTGATGTGCACCACGGGCCTCTTTACGAGCTGCCTAGTACTTTTACTGCTGATGGTGGCGCAGTGGTGTCAATAAGGACTCCACTCAACACTGCTCCCCTCAAGGAAACACTAACACATCGTCCTGATTCTGGTCCTCGTCCTAGTCCTGGTTCTGGTTCTGGTTCTGGGTCCCCCAACAACAATAACAACAAAAACAACTGCTCTCGTAATAACAGTAATAGCAGTTATAACTTTCGCTGACTGAGTGTAGTAGGACCGTTTTGGTCCCGTTTTGTTGGTTGTGTTATTAAAAGGCAGTCATGCCAAAGTTTTTCTTTTATTTTGCTGAGGGATGCAAGTCGGCTTTGGGGGATTTGGTTGGGAGAACACTTCAAGGACTATCCGTATGTGCTGCCTGCTGCGTTCGTCCTTCAAGCACCAACAACAACTGCCGGCCGTCTAGAGGTACATATATAGTAGTGCTGTGTTTAATTTTGCCTTTTTGGCTGTTCGTCCACGAGTGGGTGACCTTTTTTTGCTTTGGAACTTGTGTGTAGGGGGGATTCCGTTCGAGTGGTCTGCACAATCGGACCATTCAGACTTGGCAATCCGTGATGATGTACCAATTCGATGAAAATTGCTTTGATCAGTGATTACAGAGGTTTCAAGAGCCACTTCGATGGGATTTTACTGTCTGAAATGGAAAGCGGCAAAGTGGGTGTAATTAAATTTTCTCATTTTGTTTTTTAACTTTGAGTTTCGTTTGTTCGTTGTTCCAATATATGTATTTTTTTTTTTAAGCAATGGAACAGTTTAATTTCGATGAAGCGGAGTGGTGTAAATGGGAAAGTATAAGCGCTCATGTTGCAAAGTCAATAAAATTGGAGTGTATTGCGATATTGGGCTTTTGTGACATGTGATTTGGTTTAATGCTATGATAGGACCATAGACGTCAACAGAATTTTTAATTTGAACTTTGAGTGGCTGAGTGCAGACGATAATGAAGAGAACGACGACGACGGATGTCAGTGCCATGCGGTGTTCTTTGTCAGTTCATAAAAATTAAGTTAATTTGCTTAAATGTAGGCACCAATTAAGAGTTCAACTATGAAGGTTTGTATGTACTTATATTATATTTTTAAAAATGAAGTTACCAAGTTGTGGAATTGTTAAACAAAATTGAACTTATGTAGAATAACAATCGACATTACAGTTAAAGAAAATACGAATTATATAATTCTGTCTGTCTATCTGGCCTAGTACAAATATTTTGTGTGCACTAAAGGCCGTCAAAAGCTAAATTGAATCAATAACACTGGTCTGCCATGAAAATCGCTTTCAAACCAAACTAAAGCTTTCTAAGGGATCTTGGCACGCTTAAGTCAAAACTTCCCTAGCACTTCAAGTTTTTGAGATATTCTAATATGAACATGCCAAAAACCCATTTTTATGATATATTTAATGTCGAATTTCTTTACTGGTAAATTCTTTACTACAAAACTATTAATGGAATGTAAATAAAGTGTATTTCAGCTGTCTAAATCATTTCAAATCACTTAAAAATTCGCTTTCAGCGGAGAGATATTGCAAAGTGAAATTTATGATTTGTTCGTTCTTCGAGGTGGAAAGTTCTGAAGTTATAAGGCTAACCTTATGTTTTTTTTTGGAAAGAAAACGAATCTGAAGTTATCTAACAAAATTTATCACGGGAAATATGAGAAATCATTGAAAAACTTACTAAATATTGTTTTTATTGTTTTTGGCTCACAATACTAAAATTTTTATTAAAACCGTTCATGTAGAACAAATGTAGACAAAATTATCAAATTTATGTCTTGACCAATATTTTGTACGACTTCTGGATTCTTCACCAACAAATTTTCAAAAATTCATAAAAATAATTCCTTTTGAAATGCACAAAATATCTTGTTGTATTGGTTTTCCTCTAATTACTGCCTTCTTTACACCATAAATAACTTGGCCAGTACCAAGAGTATTTATAAATTCCCTACTATCCTCTAAATGAGATTTCTTTTTTCCAGTTTACAACCTAAAATAATGGTTCACATTGTCAACCGATGAATTAAATTGATGAATAAAAACAATTCAAGTCTTAGCTTATGCTATGTAAAATAAGTCCTCCAAATTTCAGACTATTTCGATGAGAGAATACTTAAAAATAAAATTAAAAAATGCATTAATTTGGACACAAATGATTTTACCGAAATTTCCAAAATCCATATTTTGATTTCCTTGCTTTTTCTTCTTTTTAGGATAGAACATTTTTTAATTATTTTTAAACTTAGTTCTCGAAAAAATTAGTTTTCATAAAATCATCCTTTTAAAACTGATATTACTCGTGTTGGGATCGACCAATTTTATTTAAAAAGACTAGGAAATAAATTGTTCGAATAATTTCAAGCATGCACAGAGTTTCGGCTTGTAATTTCTTAGAGAAGATTGTTCGAAGGGGAGGCTTAAAAACACAAGGCGGTTCCTTTAACTGATTTGTCCAACTACTGACAATATCGAATCGACGTGACGTCAGAAAAATTATTAGACGGACCATATCAGTCCTTTATGCGAAGAGGTCAACTGGCAGTGAACATAGATTGTAAAACCTTATGAGTTGTACAAAAATGTGGATGTGGTGAAAAAAGTTAGACACGTAGACTTCATGAGACAAGATGATCTTCAAATCCAAACCAAGGACCAAGTCATAAAGGGTGCCAGAGTGCTGGGTCTGTACGAATGAAGGAGGCGATCCGCCTACAAGCTCCAAAATATGCCGGATAACTAAAAGCTGAATGAACGAAGAAATATAGATTGTTTTTGCTTTTATTTTACAGGCAAGCTACACCATTACTTTTTTTTCTTAAATATATGGTTCTTATGTAGCTGGAGGCATCATTACTTCAAAAAGTTATCCTCTCTTCACAACAAGAAATAGCGTACAACATTTATTTTGCGTAGGTATATTTTTGTATTGTTATTTTTATTCTTTCACATAGACAAGGTCGGAAAGAATATTAGGCCTACGTTTGCTAATAAAATAAGAAAAACTCTTCCAAATGTTTCACTGAAAAATTTACATTGCTTTTGAAGGTTTTTTTTTTTTCTTTGATGTCTATCGTGCCTTTCCACCCTGTTTCCGCCGACATTTAGGTATTTGATCCCATAAAAATCTCAAAAAAGAACTACTACTCTCTGCCAATCGTAAGTCTTAACTCCTCTAAATGGTCTTTAGCCACATAAAAAAGGAGGCCAAACCAATTAGATCCACTCACTAATTAACTGAATTCGTAGAAAACCGGGAAATTTAGTTCCGTTTGCCATGTCCTTTGAGGAAATTAATTGCAACGCTTTTAATGATTCTCAAAAAATAAAGTCTTAGGTATATTTTTTTCCTTCCAGCGCCAGCGATATGAAAAAAGTACCCATTCAACTTTTCTGTATAGTGCCTTCGGGATTAAAAAAAAAAAGAAAGAAAGTTTAAAAAGAAAATCCCGGTCATGTCCTATTTATTAGAGCAGAATTTTGCCCGCTTCATAGTAATGACTGCCAATTAAGATTATTAGAGCTTGAACCATTCAGATTCGGAAAGGTCCTTTGTGGACCATTACCCCGAAGTCATTATAAACGCTCCACTAAGTAAGTCTTTTGCAGAGAAATATCTACAATCAGGATTGAAATTAAACAAAAATTTCTGCCTTGGTTGGGTTTTTGCTTTGCTTTTTTTCGACAATCTTCATCACAAATCAATAAAACTCCTAGAAAAGTTCCTGTAGCCCGCCTTTAATGTTAGAATGTTTTGACAAAAGGCTATTAATTAGCTAAGAACACTTTCGGAGTAATCACGTAATTTTCAAGAAAACGGAATTGCGTGCCATTACTTTGCTTCCCATTATTTCCATCCTACCTTCACTTCATATTATAATCTCTGAGTGGGGATCCCATTTAGTTTGATTCGAGATTTTATCCTGCCACTCCTGCTCCATTTAGAAATACACAATATATTCAAGGCTTACCTACCTAAGAAGAAAGAACAACGAACGAATGTTGTAGGATAGTAGGCAGAGTTGTTGTGTTAAGCCCCACACATAATAACAACGATGCCGTTAATGACTGACAGATAAAACAAATGACAATTCTCTCAAGGAACATTTTGTTAAATCTTTGTGAATATAAATTCGTCCTTATCCTCTGGAATATGTTGTGCCATTTCCATTAACATGGCTAATACACGTATATGAGTGATGTGCACGTGAGGGTGAGATGAAATGTATAGATGGAGGGAATGTGATATTTATATCATGATTGGTTTCTTCTTTCATCTCTCCCGGATATACATTGCAGTTCACTTGATTAGGTTACAAATTATACAATTTGCATGTCTTTTTTGAATAGAAAAGTTTTTATTTATTAATTTCAAAGAATTTCTTTAATATTTCTTTCAATTCATAGTTTTTAACTTTGCACCAGGAATCTCAATCTTAGGTTTTTGGTATTGATTGTTAACAAAAACTAAGTGTGTGTTAATATGTTTAATGCATTCAATCAAGTAAACCGCACTGTAGGTACATTTTGCGCTGAACAAAAATTCGATATAATCTTCTTTGGGAACATCCAAGTTAATGCTAAAGTTGGGTATTTATTTAAATCTGAATTGTGAATGTTTTACGATTTAATGGAGGTCGTCTTTAAGATTGGGATGATATAAAAATGTCGTGTTTGTTATTTTGTTTTGACTATGTTCGTAGGGAAACTCGATTCGGAAAGAGATGGGAAAATAATACGTTGGAAATAAAATTTATTATTAATTACAAGATTCACTCTTCATTAGTTTGATAATATTTTTTAATTAATTTATGTAGGCACAGATTTGAAAAAATTTTAGAGTGTTTAGGTTGGGTCGAGGTAAGAAATTGATTTAAATAAAATGCATGAATAGATCGCATGAACTTGCTCTTGTAGTTTAAAGTAATAATATTATTTATTAGTCATTGAATAGTTCAGTTTTTTGTATATTATTATAAAAAAAAGTAATTATCAAAAATATTAATTGTTTAACTTCTTTTTTTTGACAGTTTTGTTTTTGAAATCATTAGAAGTTTTGAACGGAATCGGTTGAGCAATTAAAGATGAGGAAATAACTAATAATAATGGCAAATTAACATCAAAATTTATTCTACATTTGTAGAGCCGTTTTCGAGAAAAAATCCAATAACTCAAAACCGTTATATCCTGGATATACGTTTTAATGGACATATTTAAAAACAAAAAAAATCAACTTTGAATAGTATAAAAAGTAAAATTTACCAAATTTCAAGTAAATCTCTGAAATCGTTTAGGCTGTGGCTCTGTTTACAGATGGACGCTCAGACAAAGACTAACAGATACACAGATCGACATACATGAATACATTTTGAAGAAATGATACAAAAATCAAATATTAATTTAGGCAATGTACAATTAATTGAAGACAGACCACTTCAGTTTCTTCACAAAAAATGGTTTCGAAGAACAATATTGTACTTTTCTCCGATTTACCGGCCCTGTTTTACTATGAAAAAAGCCTTAATTAAAATGGTCTGCCTTAACTTAATTTCTTAGAATTTAACTTAATTTCTTTATTGTGCGATTTCGATGCAGTAAAGCATCGTAGTCATCAATATCTTTATCATGAAACCCTGAAAGTATTCAAAAGATTTTTGTTCTCTCTTAACAGAATGATTGAAATCAAATAATTTTCCAAAAAGGTCAAAATATCATGTTTTGGACCCTTTGAACGGCTGTTGCTCGATGGTGTTTTGTTTGATTAACACAAACAATAAATCTTTGAAAAAATTACCGTTATCGATATTTATGCTAATAAATAAAAATAGAGCAAAAAACATGTTTTTTGCTGATATCTCTAGAACGCTTTTTTCCTTGTTTAACGACCCAAATTTAATATCAAGAGTACTTTTTAAAACTGTAACTTTTGTACAAATTAGGCCAGAAATTTTAAATAATATTTGTTGAACGAGCCAATGACACCCATCTCAGCAAATTTCATCCACTTTGCATGATAAGTTCATGAGATACAAGGCTTCAAAAATAGTTAAAAGCGTAAATGACTGACTGACTGACTCACTGACAGGTCATCAAAATTATGGAACACTTTCCGTCACCCTCGAAACTTGAAATTTTTCACAGTGATAGACTTGCACCGCAAAGTCTATCACTGTGCAAAATTTCACATAAGGGAAAAAATCGAAAATTTGAAAATTTCCATTCAAGGGGCTTGGCATCCACCCATATTCACTGAATTTGTATCAGCACTTTTATAATCATCGAAGAGTCTTGAAATTCTGCGCAATAACAGATTTTGCGGTGCATACAAAGGACAAAATTTAAAAGTTACAATTTTCCATTAAATTTGTATCAAATTATGGTATAGATTCTTAAAATTTTGAGGTGTATAATAAAAGACAAAATCGAAAACCTAAAATTTTCTTTTAAGGGGGCGTGGTATCCCCCAATATAAACTAAATAGGTATCAAACCATGTAAGATTCGAAAAATTTTGCACAATGGTTGGCTTGTGTTTTTGAAGATTTTTCATTTAGGGGGAGTGGTATGCGCCCATTGTCGGCAATATCAGGTTTCGTGTGGCGTTTATTTTGAAGTAAAATGTCCCCAAAAAGATAAAACGAAATTTATTTAGGGATTATTAATTATTGAATAAAAGTAACTCACAAAAATTTAACACTTGTTTGATGTCAAATTTTTCTAAGTTTATCAAAATTTATATTTATTTTGTTATTTCAAGTAGCAAAAAAGTAAATTCGATTAAAAATTACAAACAATTTGAATACACAATCACAAGAATATTTATTTTAATTTACTTGCATTTTGTAATACCTACAAATCTTTAATATTCAGCCACAGACACAAAAAAAAAACAATGCAAATAGTCATTTTTGATAGACCGATGACATTTCAACCAGTTTGAGAGAGCTCAAAAAAAAAAAAAAACTAGTCGATAGTAATAGAGTTACGTAGAGCAAATATGCAATGATCACGTTCACGACTATCGTTTCGACGATTATCGTTTTGAAAATTACGGAAAGGCCCCCTGATTTTCGAATAAAGGGATCTTTATGTCAACCTACCTGCTACTCAAAAAGTTGTTATGTGCGTTGAAATAATGTTGAATGCTTTCACAAAAAGTAATGAAATCATAACAAAAACACAAGTGTTAAAAGAAAGCCTTGCGCAAAAAGGTGTGATTTATAAAAGGAAAGGTTCGTAGTTTCCTTAAAATTCATTTATTTCATTCCATATACCTTGAACATACATTTGCAAAGTTGTTTGAAAACTTGCCAAGCAAAATAAAATAATTTTAAGGGAAGTACGAACTTGTTATCGTTTTATGTATCACACCTTTTTGCGCAAGACTTAATGGATACATTTTTATTTATAGAAGAACTTGGATTTCGCGAAAAATATCATGACCAAATATTTTTACAATAGTCCTCACAAGTTTATCTACCATTTGCAAAACTATAACAAGAAGTTGTAGGAATACCCTTAGTACAAAAAATTAACACCAATAAGGGTTTTTTCACAAGTCTACACTACAGTTATCTCGAACTTTCGCCAGGAAAGTTGGGCAAACCTCAAATTTAAGCCAGTAAGGGTTGTTTCTCAGATATAGCCGATAAGACAGGTGTGACATAGACCCCTCAACCAATTCGATCCGTGCTTAACTGACCGAGTTATAATGGTATAATCTTTTTACAATACTATTGCATACAAATATTCAAACTTCCCATAGAAGTCTTCAAAATACAAGTTGCAAAATAGCGTTATATGAAAATATGCAGTTATTAAAAAAAAGTGAACAGTATAAAAGGACCTCACTCTCATTCTTTCCCTCCAAAATACCTTCCTTTCCCATTCTAGAAATATATTTTGTTTTTTCAATTTTATTTACTCCAAGTTTTTGGCTGAGACTCACCCACGTGCCATCACGATCCTCTAACAAATTAAGTGCACCTGTCACAACATGATAGATTCATCTTAGACCCGACTACAGCTTGTTTCCGATGTCCCAATGAACGAACACACAGCACCAAAGGAAGCTGACTTACTCCATGGCTGAATATATTGTACCAGCATACCATCATGTCCATATACATACATCTGTGCTCTGGTGGAAAAGTAAAATAAATGAAAATGAAAAGCGAACAAAATCTTTGGCATGCCGAACACAACATAGTCAAGTGAATCCAAAGAACCAAAAGAGGGACGAGAGGTGAAGAACATAAGAAGAAAAAACAAAAAAAAAAAAAAAAAAAACACATTTCTATTGAACCATCAGTAGTGATGGCTTTTTTATCAATTTATCTAGATCCGCCAGCCAAAAAGGAATTCAACTTCAACACAGACTCAAGCCAAAGGGAACACGCCTTTTCCCTCTCTGGCTGGGCAGAGTTCAAACGGAAACGTGACATGATTTCCTGATTTTCAACAATCGTCCTCCGTTCGGTATATTGCAGAATGGGATGTGTAACTCATATGTTGGCATTCGGGTTCCCTACGTGCGAACATTTCTTAGTCTGTTTTCCAATTACCCAACTCCATCAGGTTCTATTGATTCAACAACAACTAACAAAAAACTCGTGTTCCTTTGAAGAGAGTACGAGTAGGAACTCCGTTTTTGGTCAAATAAATCAATTAGAACTATCTGTCTAAGTTTTAATTGGTTAGGCACACCATCAGGGAGTGGCAGCCGCCAAGTTTGCCATTCTTCATTGATATGGGCATCGTATTAGATCCTAAAGCAGAAGTGCGTTTATTATACGAATACTTACAGAAAAATAAATTTATTTGCAGAAAATAAATACAAAACAGCTCAAATTAGATGCTAAATATTGGCAATATGGCGCATGAGCATAATATAACGCAAATAAGTTTATTCTACGAAAGGCCTTACTCACAAGTATTTATTTTGAAATTTTGTAATTTTGAATATTGACTAAAACACGGCAAAATGCGCGGAATATCGTGGATAAAGGCACCAAATACTGGTGGAGTGGTGAAAGAACTTTTGAACACCGAACGTCGTGAAAAAAGCACCGCGAGCGTAAAATGCTGCGAAAAAAAAACAAAATCACCGAGAAAAGCATGGCGTCGCGGAATATGAAAATTCGCTGAAAAATATGATACATACCGTCATTTTCCACGCTCGGAATACTGTGTGAAACGTCATAGAAAAATATGAGAAATTCCGAAACCTATCACGGTTAAAACTGCGGAATACCGTGGATAGAAGTGCGGAGTACTGGTAATTGAATTTATTAGACCCCAAGTTTTCTTCACGATCTCACATGTTTCATTCTCAGGTATTCCACGCTTTTACTTATTTTCCTTGATTTTCAGCACATTTTTACACGTTTTTTCTTCGGTATTCCGCATTGTTCCCTGTTTCTCACATGAATATGGACAACTGTATTATTTAACCTGCTAATGCGTCAGAAAATTTGCAAACTAATTTGTCTACGGTCCAAGTGAAAAAAAAAACCAAAAATGTTGTGTATCCAAGAGCACTTGAATAAAAAGATTTATAAAGCTAAAATTATGAAGCCAGTGAAAAATCGTATAGGTCAGTGACTATAGCCAATTTTATAAATGATCGTGTAGTAAGAAAAAAAATATATTTAATAAATAAAAATCAATATGCAAGGCATGACAACGTCTGCTGGGTCAGCTAGTATCATATACAATTATTTACTTTTAAAAACTTGTTCCTTAAATGTACTGAACAACTTTGACCAAAAGAGCAAGTACGTGTGACCCAGTCGTTCATTTAATTTCTTTCAGCAGGAGAAAATCTTCAAAATGCACTTGCTTTCGAGGGCATAGCGTGGCGCTTAAAAAAGGTTCTTTTGTTTTAATTTTTAAAAAACTGCCTCTTGTATGGGAGAGCGAAGAAAATCTCAAATATAACAACTGAACCGATATTGTTAAAATTTTCAGAAATAATCAACAAGAGCAGAAGAAAAAATCTACTTCAATAATTTCAACCTAATGTCACATTATTTTATTTTTTTTTGAACATTTTGTTCTATTATTTCGATAAAATTTGAATTACTTAAATGATTTTTATGAAGTTTCTAGACATGAAAGAGGATAATATACAAAATAAAAATTATTTGAAGTACACGAAATGTAATAAAAATCTCTAAACCTCAGGGTTGCTAAGTCTAAAATTTTAGTTATTAGCGGGAAAAATATTTTTCTTCAAAATGGAAAGATCAAATTTTTTGAATCAAATATGATTTATGATGTTTTTAGGCTACATATATATTTATTTTGATAAAAAAATTGCACTAAAACAAACTTACTCAAGTCAAATTTGAAGATTTACAAAATAATGAAAAATAAATAAAAATTAAAATTTTGCTCTACAAAAATGGTCATAATTTAATATCATATTAAAGATTTTTTCTGGACTTTGAATTAGTTTTGTTTCTTTCAATTTAAACACTATTTTTTTTCTGTTCTGCTTAGGATTTTTTATACAAAGCAATGCAGTTTTTTCAGTGACCTAAGGGAACCATTTTTTTCTAAGATCTAGTTCAAATTTTAGTTTCGGTTTTCTAAATCAACTGTTTCTTTTTTCTTAAAGATTAACTTTGTATCGTAATGCAATTTCCACTTTCTAGAGTGTACCTAAAAATATTGGTCTTACAAAACTATTATTGCATTCATTGATAATTTAAACATAAGAAAACAACCATAAGAAAGCTCAACAGTCACCACTGTGAAAATCGAACTTCTTTTATATGTATTAAAAAAAAGTTCATCCAAGTACGACTCTGTAATATTTACATCTTTCGAATTACCAGCTATGAACATCATTTCATAGATAAGAAACAAAAATTGCTTCGATTAATTGATTAGGGATAAGAACAGAACTCTGTTAAAGTTTTTTTCTGTAGACAAAAATGTTACGTATACGCCGTAGTGATCCACCTTTTTGTTTTTTTTTTCACATGTTAGAATAACTATTCAAAAACAGCGGAAATACCAAGAAAAAATCCTATTGCTTATCTTAGAGCCAGAAACCTATTCTTGAATAGTTGGCCGATAGTTTTTAAATATCTTTTTTTCAAACTCTGCATTTTGGGAAAAATATTAGTTTAAACTATTTTTACAAAAAATTTACATAATCTCGTAAAATTTTTGTTTTAAGTTTTAAAATGTTCGTATCAATAGATTTTAAGAGGGCCTATAACACAAAGCTACAAGTTCTTGTATTACAAGTGAAATCGCTCAATTTTGCATGGAAACTTGTAACATTTCACTTGTAATACAAGTACTTGTAGTTTTGTTTGTATAGGCTCTAGGTTTTTAAAACAATACTGCATTTCGATATGGCAATTATTGAATTGACAAAATCGTTTGTCAAAATGTTTTTACATGCGTTTGAAAATACAAGGATTTTATGCCAATAAAATACAGAAATAAAAATTAACTGAGAATTATAAAGATTTTTACGTAAAGATTAACTCTTGGACTGTAAACATAGTAAAAGATAATTGAATGTGAAAATTTCAAATTATTACAAAAAAAAAAAAAAAAAAATGTCAGAACCATGCATGTAACTTTTTTCAGCATTGTTATATGAGTTTAGAATATTGGTCACTAAGTTTTTTGAAACAACAGAAGTTTAAATCACATTATTATTCTGGTCATACTGTATTTTGACTTAAACTATTTGGAAAACAAAATTATGACTTATCATTTTTAAGACTCCAACCCGTTTTATAAAAGTTCCCATTTTCTCTAGAAAACACATTTCTTTACTTTGATTTATATTTCTTTATGGTTTAATGCATACTAAAGTGCTTTTGGATAAATCAAGCATAATAAGTCCAAAGGACATTGAAAAAGTATGCTCATTTAAATTTTTTGTCACGTTTCAAATACATTCGTTATGCTTAAAATTGATATTTCCTCCCCAAAGATTACAAATTTCACATATTTTGTAAATTCCTATTACAAGACATTTTTGCTTAAAAATAATAAAAAAAAAAAACTTTCTTAACAGCACTTACAAAAGTAGCAGTTTCAGACACACATGTAGAACGCACCATACCGTGAAAAGTGCCACTTTACATCAACTTGTTCTACCTCAGTATAGGTACATGGTTATTTAAAACTCACCCCTCCCTCCAACAGCATTCCACATACAAACATATACCTTCCTAATGGAATATAATGAGAGCTACACGAAGCAATTTTCAGTTCCATGTCCAAAATTGAATTCCAATACCCGCCTCAATTGTTGTATACAAAAAAAAAAAAAAACAAGAAAAAAGAACAAAAAAAAAAAAAACATATGGTCTACGTTACCAATCGAACCAACAAACAAACATTCTTAAGACTCATAAACTTTGAGAAGGACGTGACCGAACTTTGTAAAATTCCTAAAAGCTTCTGTCATTTATCTGAAACATTATCTGAGCAACCCTTAGGACTTAAACGATCCAACCAGGCATCAGACTCGCCCCTTCCAAACATAGAAATCTTATTAAAGTACCCATTCCAGCAGATATTTTGGAAAACAGCAGAAACCCGTTTCTATTCGAATCATCTACAAACCACCCACAACCACCACACCAAATCACAGTTCCTAATCTAAATAAGCATTCAATTGCCTCGGTGTGTTCTTCGTTGGTTTTTATGTTTATGTCGCCATTTACAAAGAGGTGGCAACCATTCCAGAGTTCCACCCTACACAAACGCACAGATTCCAAAAGGTAGAGTTCTTCCCATTTATACCTTCCAAACCATAGGAAGTAGGAACACAAAATAGAATGACACGAGTATTGGCTAAATTGGAGAATTATACAGAATCGTGGCTTATACCCAGATGATGTAGCGGGGATCAAGGATATAGTAGGAAAGGAACCTGTGATTGTTATAAATAAAAAGGAACTCTATTCCCATTTCTCCATCACCAAGGACTGCTACCGGAAAAAAAGGATGAAAATATAGTAAAAGGTATCTCTACGAAAAGCTGGAGTCAACATCTATCAAACTACAACTCAGCATAAAAGTTGTGTCATCACAGAAAGATTGTCTTCTTTTGGAAAGCATGATTTAGCATTATGGCGGTGGTGTTAGCAACCCAGCATATGGCACCGCATATTTCTTTTCGTCCTTTCTGCTGCTCTGGCTGATGCTCATTGTTTAGGGAGGCGGATGCAGGACACATTTTGGGATTTTCTTCTTTTTTATTGTTTTTAGTTGTTCGAATGGAATATGGCTTACTGCGGGAGGAGGGGGAGGCTCTAGAAGAACCGAGAGTCTTAAGAATCTAAGAATTATTGTCACTGCCAGTTCTATTATTGGTTTTGGGTTTTGTGAAGAAAGGATTCTTCCCTGAAAGACACTTTCTTTCACAGAATATATTTCACTCTCCGCTTTATATGTTTTTGAAGTTAAAAATCTGCATATGACACTTAAGAGGGTGGCCTTAGTCTTCAGAGAGTTCATGACAATCATTTTTTTTTATTTAGTTCATTTTTATTATACGCCCGGTCATAAATTTTACAAAAATAATAGAGTCACGTCTGGTGAATAACTTGGTTTTGAATTTTATTATTTCTTTTGTTTTTTTTTTTTAACTTTATTACAGTTTTTCTCTTTCGTTTGTTTGTGGAAAAAATTATTATACATTTTGGTCATGAGATAACATCTTTATCAAATGCAAGGTTTATTATGTCAATCAGGACGGAAATTGGCAACAATTGGAATTTAGTGAGATGTTTGGGACACCTGGGACATCAGAGTTTACAGAGTTTTTGGAAGTGAATGAAAAAAAAAAACAGAAAGAAGAAGATACTTAAACATCTGAACGTTTAAAATAATAAAATGATAATAAAAAATCTATAAAGTAGACGGGGCCCTCTTCGCTATTCGCCACAGTAAAGGCTATTTTAACATGCGATATGAGTACTATAACCTGATTAGGTACTCAAAAAAAGATTGAACGAAATCGTTGCAGTCATTTTTGAGAAAAATAAGCTCTTTCTGAGTGGTGATATGACAAGTACCGTTAGTTTTGCTCCTAAAAATAGTTGTGTGTACTCTATTTCTCATAAATTTAAGTGAATAGATAAATCAAAATAATGAAAATGTGTTCGTTAACAAAAAATTCAAATAATCACGTTTTCGAGATATGAATTTTTTCGTAAAACCAAATTTTTTCAACAGACCTTTAAAAACGATGCTGTACTTAACCCATAAAGTACAATTTTTAACGAAAAATAAATTATACATATCGAAAAACATTGCGGATTTTTTTTAGCTTTGAAAAATGCATTGCTTTTTTCAACATTTACTTCATTATTTTATTGATTTTAAAAATCGGAGAATAACGGGAAAAATATAAACTGAAAATAGATTTTAGATTTACATGTTGCCTACACATGTGTGAAAGAATTGGATTAAAAACAAATTTCTACGAGTAACAGTAAAAACAAGATTTCTTGATCCAAGTTTTCAAGTTTTCTTCACCGTTTCCAACGGTTTTTTTATGCTTAGCTTTTTTATTTTTTCATTTAGAAACTAAAAATTTACACAGCCCTTAGAAATTAGGTAGATACATTCAAACATACAAAACTTCAGAATTTTCTGTAGTCTGTAAACGGAGATAAGTTTTTTTATACGGATAACTTTTTATCAAAGCCATAATAATTAATATTCAACTTTATTGAGCATCAGAACCAAATCAAAGGGCACGGTAGTGCTCAGCCAAGTTTTAGCAACTTTGGCACTTCACCCTTATTTACAGGAACAGGCCATTTCAATATTTATTGAGGCAGTCAAGAACACCCAGCTCAGCAAATTTCATCCACTAAGTGTAAGTGGTTTATGCAAAAACCGTAACTGACTGACTGACTCACTGACTCACTGAAAGATCATCAAAACTATGGAGCACATCCCGTCACCATAGAACCTTGAAATTTTGCACAATGACAGACTTTGAAAATTTTAATTCAGGGCGTGGTATCTGCCCATATTCCCTTAATAAGTTTAAAATCATCGTATAGTTTTGAATTTTTGATAATGTTTGGTTTTGCGATGCATATGAACAAATAAATTGAAAATTTTAGGTTTTGCATTCAGAGGGCGTGGTATCCGCCCGTTGTCTGCAATAAATGCCTATGTGATGGACTTTTAAGCATCGTAGAAACTTATAATTTGACAGAGAGACCAAAGGTTTAAAATTTCTATCCACAGATTTTAAGAAGCCGAACGTGATTTGAATCCATCTAGAAAATCAGAATTAGCTTCCTCTGTTAGTTCTTCATACAACAGTTTTGTTTTTTCTTCGAGCAACTCACCACCAACTGGTAGATTCTTTCAAGCTGTTTTAAAAACCGTTTAAACAGCAATTGTATAAATGGATAAACGCGAACGTTTTTTTTTATTTGGAATCAGTAAAAATATTTTGAACAAAAACGGAGTTTGCAGAGTAAAATGTATTTCATCTCTCTATCCCTTCTAGTTTTTAAGATGTACGTTTTTTATTTTTTTCCTTACCCCACTTTACCTTATTTCCAAGAAGAACTTCAAAAAATCCGGACTATGTTAAAATGTTTACATGTTTTTTTTTCCAGTTCCCATCAAAAACGTTGAATAAAACTTTGTTCCAATAATGTGTGAATTTGAAATTTTGACTGACTATTTAACGGTTCAAGGATTCAAAGATTTACTGTAGACTTTGCGCCTCAAAAGAAGTTAAAAAAAAATGTTTGAAATTAAGTACTACTTGATTTGAATTCCAAAATGTGATACTACCAATTAGTCGATAGGAAAAATTCCCGTTCAATTTATTCTCTCTCATTCCTAAAATTTTGTTTTCACTGTGAAATATAAAAAGTTCCGGTTACTGAATAACTGAACCATCTTCTAACTAAATTACGGACATTTTCATATAACGCACTCTTACCTCATCGTATTATACTTATTTCAAAAACATTTATAAATATGTTTGTACATTGTACATAAGACTTGTATGAATAATTTAACAAAGCCCTCAATATTTTCCAATTAAATGAAGATTTGCTTTCAAAAAGGACTCGTTAACAAAATATATTTATATTCCCTCCAGCTCTTCTACATACACATATTCTTTTGTAGGATCATATTCTACAATATATTATATTGCCTCTTTCCCTTTCTGAAATTCTATTTTCAATTTCAATATATCGTTCAGTTTTGAAGGAATAAAGAAGTAAAAGAAAATGAAAACGAAATATTTCTCCTTCCATTTTCGACATTTTTAAGTATTCAAAGTCAGAAGAACTTTGAAAATTGGATAAAAAGAAAGAAGAAAATAATATACATATATATTTTTCCAGAATCGATAACATCTTCAAGGATAATAATGCAATAAGCGTTAATTCACGTTCGATGAAAAGGGGATCATATCTACATTTAACCATTTTAATACTTTGGTCTTTTCTTTTCTGTCACAACGACAAACGACAACGAGGACTAAAGGATATCGATATTATGTGTATAGCCAGAGCCTTTTTTGGTAAAAAAAAATAACGACAGAAAACTTTATACGATTCGTTTTGAGATAATCCGAATTAAACGAAATCGTTTAACGGAAGGCGATGACTTATGATAAAGGTAAAGCTGGGGGCTCTTCGGTTCGTTTATTCCTTGGACATATCCTTGGCTTGGCACAAACGTCTTAGTTTTTTTTTTTTTTTTATACAAACACTTTGTGTGTCGTCCTCCTACTCATTCTACTTTGTCTGTGCGGTAATATTATATAGGAGCACATGCTCTGCATAACAAACAAATCGAGAGCTCTATGGGTTGTGTACAAAAGGAATTAAGGCTGATGGGAAGCCGGGATCTGGGATACAGATACCGGATAGGGGATGGAATATTATCATAATAGAGATTTCTTGTCAGACATATTCCATTTATCATTTGAAATTTTTTCTACATTATGCTGGTGGGGTTGCATTATTGAAATGAGCGTAGGTATAGAAACGAATGGGTCACCTTGGTGCTTGATGGTTTTTTTTTAAATTCAAAAGTGGGGAGATCGAAAATTCAGTTCGACAGTGAAGTTTTAAACATGTACAATTTCAGACACAATGTATAATGTACACATAACTATGTTTGATTCTAGATAATTAAAAAAAAAAACTTGTTGCTATGAACGTACACAAAGATTCGCCAAAAACAAAAAAAAAAAACAGGATTAATAGAATCTTAGGAACCGAAATAAGCTGGTAATGTGAGGATTTAATGATAGAGAGAGTAAGTATTTATGGATGCAAAAAAGATGAGGATGTAAATTCAAATTCCAAGTTATATCAAATTTAAAAATTTATATTCCATTCAATCAAATTATGCATCAAACTGACTGAATTGTTCTGCATATTAATATAAATGTATTTTTGAAGCTCGTGTATTTCTGTGCACCAAAAACTAAAAATGATGATGATAATTTTGGTACCATTTGAAGTTGGCTGCGTTATTTTATGATATTTTGTGTTTTTTTTTATTAAGGAGCAAAAATTAAACTTGAGTTTCGAACTTTGTCGAAGTTTTTATCACTTATACCTTTCCATAGATTTTTTTAATTGAATGAAAAATCGTGGGACACTGTCTGTCTGTATGTATCAGAGACCACATCCTAAACGGATGGGTCGATTTACTTCAAACTTGTTATGTGGCGTTTTTTGGCGACCGTCCCCAGACATTTTTTGAATTTTTTTTTTTACCAAATATAACGGTACCTGTCATATACCGGTTTTAGAAAAACTCATTTTTCTCAAAAATGGTTCCTACGATTTTGATTAAAAAAATCATGGTCATTTTTTTGGAAATAAAATGAAAACCATTTATTTTTCAAAAACCGTTATTAACGGTACCGGCCATAGAACCGTTTTTTAAATTCTGATTATCTCCTTCATGACTTGATCAATTTCAATCATCTTTTATTTACATGAAAGCTTTTAAGTTGCCGTAATAGTTTTTAGTAAAAAAAAATTCGAAAATTATTTTTTTTGGGTTTTTAAAAATAGTTGATTTTTTTTTTGAAAAATCATTTTTTCATAAACTGCTCAATATTTTTTTTCAAAATTTTATTTTTAGATGTTGATTAATAATATCTTAAAAATGGCGTACCAATTTTTTCTTATAAAAGTCCTTGCTAAATTTTATATGGAAAAATTTTTTTTTCTAAAAAACGGCTCTAACGATTTTCAATTTTTTTTTTTAAAATGCATCATTAAAGGGGAAATCAAATTGCATACTTCGTTTTCAGGTTAAATTCATTTAAAAAGCTGTTTTAGTCATTTGAAAATCGAATTTTTTTCCAAAACTGCATTTACAAATTTTTAATTAAAAAAGCTTAGCATAAAAAGTTCCTTTAGCTATAAGAGCAAGTACGTGCGACCCAGTAGTGCATTTTATTTTTTCATGAAACTGCCCCTCCCGCCCAAACGGGGGGAGATAGACCCTTCTTAAATGCTTGTTCTTGACCCTCTTACAAAAATATGTTATCAATTTTTGGCACCGAACTTATCGTACTGTTTGGAATTTCTTCCCTAATGAAGGGAATCGTCTTACCCTTAGTTAAAATCCTCATATTTCGGTTGAAAATTGTCAGAAATTCAAAAATGATACATTATTTTATTTGAAAAGAAAGCATTTCAAACTTTATTTTGAAAAAAATAATAGTTTGGGAGCAATTTCAACATTAAGGGCATTAGACCAATTTTTTTATTAGTTTTTCGTTATTAAATTAAAAAATTGTTGTATAAGGATTTGTAGATAATCAAAATTAAAAACAAAAACTTTTTTTTCAGCACTACCCCACTATAAACAAACTTCCTAATGAAATTTCAAAAAAACCCGTTTTATCGTAATCTAACATTATACCAGCTGTCTTTTGATGTATTTACTTTTTTTTTCTATCACTTATAGTGTAGGTAATGAAACAGTCAAATTATTTATCAATAACAATGAATGACTTCTGTAATTTAATAAATTTATTGCGAGTGAAGAACAGAATAAAAAGTAAATGTCTTCGTTGTATCTTGTTTTTTAATGCAAGTAATTTCTTTTGAAAATTGTCTCTCACACTTAAACTTTGAAAAATAGACCTACTTTCTGTATATCATCTTTACAGTTTTGTTCCAACATACACGCTCTAGCGTTTTGTCACCTTTAATGTACATCAGATATCACCATGCATCATGTTGCTTGCTCTTTCTGAGGACTTCCGAAGATTGCTTTTTTTAAGTATACATTGGCTCGACTATAGACGATTAAAAAAGATTTACATATTTTATTAAAGTGCTGCCCAGAGAATTCTTGGAGTCCAAAATTATATTTGTAGGACGAGCAAACAACAGTCTATGTCCCTTCCTTTAAGAGTCCCAAAGAAAATAACTAGAGTGCTTAAATGTCAGACAAATATTCGGTACCTACTTCAGGATAACCATTCGGTACCTTTTCACATTAACGATTAACCAACACAAACCCTCAAAAAACAAAACATTCATGTTGATTGGTTGCTACTTGGGACTTTTTTTATTTAAATAAATTAGCCATTTTGATGACTTGTAATTATTAATCCATTACCCCTTATAAAAACAAAAAAACAAAATGGAAATAATATTCATAACTCTGTTTGATTTTGCAGAAAGAAAAAAAAACAACAACAAAAACAAAATCTTCGTGCTAATCATGGAGTCATAAATTAGACCTTTGAGATGTTAACACCGTGCAATCATCGTAAGATCTTAAACAAATTCACGTAGGTATAAAGCCCCCAATTTGGAAACGCACTAATGAATTTGTAATTCCTATGTGCTGAAGACAAAAAAAAAAGATGAAACATATATTTAATTTGGGACAAGCGGTTCCGGACGTTAGTCCAAATTGTGCCCGGTAACAAAACCTTAATTAAATAACACATTTGTTATTATTATTTTTTTGTTTTTGATTTTTTGTTTTATCAAACTTCGGGTCGATTATATAATCATACGGGAGAAATTACAAGGCGAATGCAGGAACTTGCTTTTGTTTTTTGTACTTAACTTATGCTGGAGTCTTGAACCGAGAAATCGTTCGTATGAAAGGTTATGATTTCACAGGGAGGAAACCTGCGAAAGAACCATGCAATTACAGCTTAAATAAAAGTGGACGTAATAAATCTTTATCGATTCAGAGCCACGTCCCAGCTTTATGGACAGCGAAACACTTGGCTGGTACGGAACCATTATCAGTTAAGTGTAATCTGGATCGTCGTTTGCAAAGGTGTAAATTGCTTCGTGAAATAATTTGCTCTTTTGTATTAAAATGAAGTTCACCTTTGATCTTCGAGATTCTTGAGTCATTAGGAAGTCAAAAACCTCTACTTCGCCTTGAATGTTGATATTCAAACTTTGATCTTGAGAAATTTTTAATACTTGTTCATTCAATTCAGGTCCTTTTGGATAGATCAGCAAACATACAAAATGTTTTACCAAGACATTGTTGACTATAAGGATGTTCAACAAGCCCCCAAAGGGAATAAATAGAATGCGGTCAATTTTCTTCTTCTCATTTTATTCTACCATTCCGCTAAATGCGTGCCTCGAAGGAATGAGAGACTTCCATTATTCGAATCAGCTACATTAAGACGAGGCTCTTTATTTGGTTGTTTGCTTTGTTCGGTCATCTTATGTATAGATATTCCACTCAGCGAACCTTGAACATTCACGCAGTGGAATAATATTTCAATGATTTTAATTGCAGGAATTCCCAATGTGAATACTCGCAGTTGAATCAAAAATAATCTGAATTTAATTCCCACTTTCTCAGAAGCTATTAGGGCCCTTCATCTGGAGCGACCGACCAACGACTGTGCATCATTGAAATGCGTCCTTCTTCAATCGACTGGTCTGGATATGCGTCAGCGTCTGAGTTGGGACCCATCATGAGTGTGTAATCTTGTTTGCACGTACGTAATGATTAAACAGAAAAATCGCATTAGCGGCTGCAATCTGCAAATTCATACTTGCTTCACTAAGAGGATAATCATTCATTTCTCGGATGCTCCTTTTATGTGTGTAGTTGCCTCAGTATTCTCTGGTGCATTTAGTTTAATTACATCAAAAAATAGAATAGATTCGCAGGATTGTTTATTCGCGAGCATTAACGTGTTGGTTTTTCTTCTAGAAACAAAGGTAGGTAATGTACATATTTCTTATTAATTTTTTCTGAGAGCGTAAAGAAAATAGCGAAGGTTTTACAAGGACATGCTGATACATTATAAGGTTCAAATTTCTGAAAATTTAAATAAAAGATGATCCGTGAGAGACCGGAAACTAGTTCCACATTTAGTTTGTCTAGTCTTTGGTGTTGGTCTTAAGAGACATACTCTAAGTCAACAAAAAAAAATCTCATTCGGATAAAATCTAATCAAAATTTTTGTTCCCGTACTTAAAATCTCCAGTGGGAAAGAGGGCAAATGGAAAAAATCCCAATACGAATCTTTTTTCTCCCACTAACTCTAAAATCTCCTAAAATCAAAAAATCGCACCATTCTGATTTTTGTGGTTTTCTCCTTTGCGATTATAGGTTTTGGTAATTTATTTATAATTGGCCATAGCAATTTTTAAGGAAGTTTTAGTTTTCGGTTACCTACATCTATGTAGCTTTTCAGATATCAGGGGCTTATTTCAGCGCTACTCAATCAGCTACAATGTAGAATTTTGACAGTATTACATCATTTCTGTTTCACAGCTGCATTCAATTTTCTGTTGGAGTACAACAGTGTATATACGGAAAATCGACTGCTGGAAGTATTGGACAAATTTATGATTCTGTTTCACAGCTCATTGTTGTAGTACAACGGAGTTGTTCGAAGAATTGTCTTTTACTACTCTCGCACAGTTTGTAAACCCTTGCCTTAGGCAATGAAAAGGTTAAAAAAAAATTTGAGAACTCTGCCATTGTTAAATTTTTTATTTAATTTCTTGAAGAGGGTCACATTTTATCGATTTATGACCGCTTTTCCATACAACTTCAACCATTGTCGTCGGCCATTGCTACTGACAACAACATCAGCATTTATTGGATGAGTTTTCATTGTTAACGCTGACTTACTCAAAATGTCTTGAGTTCGAAATGAAATGATGAAGAATGACACTCGGCGATCTAAAACAAGAGCAATTGGCGAACAATAACATTATAATATCAAAAATTAGTTTCTGCAAGCTTTTGCCCACATCTTGAGCAATGTTTGTTCATTCCGATCTTCATGACGCAAGCAGTTCCACCAGTATTCCCATATCAGAACAATCTAACGTACTTACCGACACGCAGTCGATGGTAAAAGTATAGGACAACAATTTCTCCAGGCTGTAAGACACCAAAGAATAGATTCTTTTTGGAAGACGTGTTCTGCATACCATGAAGTCATGTACTCTTGACAAATTATCTAAAAAGCAACAAATTTTCACCGACGCGACGCGATATCCTTGGACCACCTTAGAGTCCATTGTCCATCTATGAAAAATTTGTATCACACCATCTTTCCGAATTTGATTTCTCTGACTTATTATTAATATTGCACCAAAGAGCACACATAGAGGCGGGAAAATCCATTTTTATCCTTCCCACCATCTAGCAATAATTTATTGAATTGTCAAACACAATTCTAAGGAACCTATCTCAAATCAAGCTGCTGCGACCGCAGTCGACCCACAACGGGATTGGCTTATCTTACGACACTCTTGACAAATAGTTTCAATGCAGCTGTTGCGTTCGACAAAGATTTTATTGATTCGGGCATCTTTCTGAAGAAGTTGTGTCCCATTAATTACCCCTAACGACGACGACAATGTATTTGCAATCATCACATAACTGTTTTTGCTTAATTAGCACAACGACGACGTTGCTCATCAACAACACCGCAACCAATAAACGTACTCGCACCTAGGACTCCGCTCTTGTATATGGTCTCGATTTTTATCAGCTGATGGTGGTTGAAGGAATGGTTGAGAGTCAAGAACGAAATAGGTATCATTAAGATGGACAAACGGGTAGGGTAGGGACGAACTTGCTGTGAGTTTTTGTTTTGTTGTTTTCAAACCTGAACAACATGTTTCGCCATCGAGGACATCACCAAGATCTGACATCATCGGGCGACTTTATTTCCATTAATTACGGCCAACAACTATTTTGACTTGTTTCCTTGAAGATTACCTGGTGCATCACATTGGAGGCGCTCGAATGTCAACTGAATTCGTTTTAATCAAAATTACAGTGTTTGACTGAAGGTACGATGGACATGGGCTCGTCGATATACTCTTCATACCGACATCAACGCTGCACGGCCGAGAAAGATGTGCAGACACAAAGATCTTGACAAACGAGGTGACTGTTAATCCATTAGACAGAATATCTTTGTATTAGCTGGCTTCTTGTCTTGTTGTTATGCTTCCGGTGTCGATTGATTTTCTTTTTTCTAAAGAAAATTCTAATTAATCGTTATTATGGCGACATTAAAAGTTAGCTCACATCATAAAAATTTAACGGGTCGGGCAGTCGAAGTCGATTGGAAATTACACGTTTGACAACATGGTTGGGAAGAAAACATGCCCTTTGATTGGCAACAAGGAAAACAAACAAATTAAAATAAATGTTCTTGTGTCTTCACATTATCAGAGATGTGTTGTTTTAAGATGATGGGGAAATAGTTTATGAAGATGTTTTGAAGTGGTGGCACATTTTCAAAAGTTCAGAGTTTTTCTTTTTTTTGAAAATGCGGTTTGCTGGATTGATTTCTTCAGGACATGGAGCATTAAAAACCGTTATTCAGTAAAAGTAACGTTATTAACATATTTTTTTAATACCTTCCTATTTCGAGCCGTTTTAAAAAAAAAATAATTAAACTTAAATGGTTTTATGAGAGGTCCTGATATTTTTGGTACTAAAAATAAAATATTGATTACCTCTTTAGGGAATCACACCTGTGCTGTAAACGCGAAGAGAAAGAGAATTTTGGTGTAACCTCGGAGCAAAGAAGCGGTTTGCCGCGAAGGCAATTTCCTGGGAAACCACAAGTGTTGATGGAACACAAACCTGCAAACTACCCGAAGAACATCTCGAAAAACAACGCGAATAATCATGCAGTACACATACACGGAAAGACACTTCAAAATTTGAATTTCACAACCATTTATTCTTATCACTGTTAAAATTAAACTGTCCCGATCTCCTTCTCTAACCTCGTGTTTATACTCCTCTCATTTCTTCTCGAAGGTCCCAGCGATCTCCAGTTTCGTTAAGCACAGACAGATAAAGGCAGATATAGACAGATTTTGTTCCGTTCCATTTCTTTCCGTCCGAAGTTCGAAAGTTCGAAGTTCGGATGAAAGCGTTCAGAGCCTTAGTCATTAATCATAACCAAAGACCTACATGTGTCATTTCATCTGGGTCTTTTCACTCCTACATTCGTTCAAATAGATTATAGAAGTGACTGTGAAATTATACTGATGAGACAAAAGTTTAAGTTAACAAGAAGGACCTTTATTTCTGAGAAACAAGTCAAATTAAAAAAAAAAAAATCGCTCACGTCGTCTTTTCTCCAATGCTTTAATTGCACATATAAGGCGTAAAGTCATACACTGGCTGACAGAAATTTTTAATGTAGAAATTTTGAGAGCAATGTCCTTCTCATATCAAAAACTCCAACTCCATTTGTGTCTGGCCACCATCTTGAATAAAATTATGCAATTTTTTTCAAGATGCAGTTTCAGTATTGCAGTTTTAGGTTCAGCTATAACTGTTAAACTTTGAGGGATCATTTAAATGCCAAGCTTGTTTGAACATCGGAATATTATTACGATTTTTTTTTAATCCACCATTGGGTAGGGGTCTTTTGGAGGAATATTGCTTAGAAATTTTTATTTCTAAGCAGTCGTTGTCGTATATTTTTGGTTATACTACATTTACACCCTCCATTTGTTGTCGGCTCTTAGGCTCTTTCTTTTTTATACAATAATCTTAAAAGTTGGGAAGTACGGAACACCGCACTGGAAATCACGTGCAAGCGCAAATAAGCGACAAACCGCACGGACAACTACGTGAAAAATTGAACGGAATATTACTTAGCAAACCAAGGGGCAAATAGCACAGGAAACCGGATGGAAAACTAAGTGGAAAATTATGCGCTAAACTGAATCAAAAATCGCGGAAAAGCACGCAGTAAAACTTTTCGGGAAACTATATGGTTGAGTGGTATACATTAACGACTTGCCAAAGCATAAATCATTTCGCAGTATCCGGACATCACTTTAATAAGAATGAGTTTGCATGTTTATTACGAATTTAGATCAGTTTAAGAGAAAATCAATAACCAGTACCTAATAAAATTCCATTTTTTTACAAAATTGAACAATTTTGAATACATTATACCGATTTTAGCCAATTTCAAAAATGTTTGGGTCAAACATCACGAAACCTTTCTTTAATTCTGTAAAATATTTTTTTATAAATAAAAAAAAAAAAATAAAAATACATATGAAAAGAAAAATGAAAAAAAAAAAAAAAACTTTCAGCACATTTCATGACTTTCCATGAGTAAAAGGTTCCTATTCCATCAGCAAGAACGCAACATATAAAACAAACGTGGTTCATCGAAAAGCAATTTTTCTTTCTTCACAAAAAAAAAAAAAAAACAAAAAAAAAAAAGTTAAAAAGAAACGTGCAGAAGTGCTGCAGATACCGACCAATATAAATTTCCAGCTAAAAGCTGCCCTGCCACTCATTCAATGCACAAAAACGAGCGACCTGTTGCTGCATTGCATTCTTCTGCTTTTTATATCACTTGTTGTTGTTGTTTTCTTGTTGTTGTTCTGTTCCCTTTGTCCAATTGTCCGCTCACTCTGCCATCACCATCGTCCACACGTAATTGTCCATTTAACTTTTACCACAACATTATCTTCCAGGTGAGTGCTTTAATTTCATTTTTCTTTTGTTTTACTCCACGTTCTCAGCTCCTGCTCACCGCTGCCATTGCCAAGTTAAGTTCCACTCTTTCCGATCCATAGCCATTCTCAGTAAGCTAAGTAATGAGTACACGCACATATCTCTTCTTCTTCCCGTTTTGTGTTCTGTTTAGTTGTATCTTTCTCCGTCGCGTCGTCGTCGGTCGTCCGTAGGTTGATCCAACTGTTCTTGGTTAACATTCATTTCAAATCCTTGTACTCCGCACTTCACGTTCACTTCTAAGATTACTTCTACTTCATTTCATTCCACGCCGAAATAGACTGCTTCCACACGAAGTTGGCAGTGGGAAGTACAGAGATACGCTTCGGGAGCTACAT
Source organism: Meliscaeva auricollis (assembly GCA_948107695.1). NCBI lineage: Eukaryota > Metazoa > Arthropoda > Insecta > Diptera > Syrphidae > Meliscaeva > Meliscaeva auricollis. The sequence goes on along the minus strand of OX403618.1, from coordinate 71,952,252 downwards.
CATCGGAGCACTGGTACTACTGCCGCGCAGCCACAAACAGACAGGTCTTTCTCAACGGCCAAGAACTGTGTGTTGCTGTTATGCAGTCGGCCTAGGTCGCTATTAGATGGCAGCTTATCTATCTGCTCTGAGCTCATACCACAGCAAAACCGGGTTGATTTTCTTCTTTCACGTACAAAAAATCCAATTCGTATACTTGGTGCGGCCACGGCCGCTGCGGCTTTTTAACCTGCCTCAACTATAGAGCCAGACTCCAGAGCAGTAACAGCCGCGCCAGCACCTTCAGTTCGACAAGATTCTTCGACCTGAATTGAGCTGTGAGCTGTCCCTCTGCACTCTGTCAAGCCGTGTGTCAAATATACGCAGTTTTCTCCGGAATAATTCCAAGGTCCCAAAAGAGATTGTTTTTCGATGTTTTGATCTTGAATTGGGTCTTGGGTGCGGATGTGTTGTTGTAGTTGGTTTGGTCTTGTCCCACCTTCTCGGTGTCGCTTGTGGTTAAGCATCGCCCTTCGATTACCGCCTGATGCTTATCTCGTTCGGTGTTTGCCTCCTCGCGGTACCACAGATTCGGAAAAAACACGAAAAATTTATATATAAATGCGTTAAAGCGCCTTGAGTTATCACCGGCAAAGATGCCAATAAATCGATACGATATTTCGCAATTACAGTGATTTTTTGTTGTTGTGTCCGCTAGCTACCTGGCGATTAATCAATCGGTGGGGTGCACTTGTAGTAGGTACACTCGCTGCTGTTGTATTTGACTTACTTGAGGGTAAATTAATTCCAGTGGTTCTGTGGCGGAAACAAAGGACTTTTTTACGCGCCCCTTTTATATTTTTTTTTTTGTGAGGGCAGAGTTCGGACTGTTCTCTTTTAGTTTTCTGGGTACAATTAAGTCGAGCATTGGTGTGTGCAAAACTGCAAAACTGCGAACGAAAAAAAGAAAATGAGAAAATTTACATAAATCTATATAGGATCGCGCATCCCATCCCGTTATATAGTCAGTGTTTTAATGCTCCCGGAGCAATTCAAATTGGTTTGGTTACCAGTTACCACAAAAAAGGACTATCGAGAGTCCCATTCGTGAGCGGCGGCGGCGGATTAAGAGATATTGGCGAGGTATCCCGCCAGCTGGACTGATTTATGGATTAACATTTTAATTGGATATGCATGTTTGGAGGCGCACTCTACACAGTGGTAATAGTTGTACGGTTCTGGCTACTATTTGAGGTTGTAGATTTGTGATTTCGTTAGCAACAGAAAAATAAAATAAACAAAAAAACATATAGGTAAAATTGATATATTGTGTTTGCAAATGAAAAACCATGTTTCCTGATTCATTCATCACATTTTGAAATTACTTTTTGAAATGATTTATGTGCTTTTCAAATTGTGTTTAAAGTAAAAATTGTGTTCATAAATTAAAAAAAAAAATTATTGGATTGTTAATATTAATTAGAAATTATAAACTTCATCATAGACTTTAAAATATTTCGAAAACGGATAGAACCTTGTACTGTCGGGGTAAGTTTCGATACTTTTGGTATAATGGTAACATTCCTTCAAATAGGTACTTGTTTAAGCTTTTCTAAATGATGTAAATTATCTAAATTATAAATGAGACTTGCGCATTAGTGTGGATCGTTTTTTGGAGAAATGCGAGTTTCTTTGCGGCCCTCATACATTCTATCTACTTTGGGTCTGTTTTGCAGGGAAAAACAATATTTTGAAATTTGAGATCAATATGAGAAAGACCTCAAAGTTATAAAAAGGTGCTAATGTTTAAGCAACCGACCGCAATAAATACATAAGTACTATTTTTTGACGTCATTAATTTAATCATACATACTAGAAGCAATTAAGAAGCCATAAAATAGCCATGAGAACGCTGTATATTTTACTATTTTTCCCAAAACATTTTGCAAATTTTGCGTTGTTCCTATATATAAATGATAAATGTTTTTAGGGTGTTTTTTAGTCCCCAATCGAAAAAAACGATTTGAAACCCCTATAAGAACTAATAGCTCATTTTATGTTAAGACAAGTTTTTTACTTGCAATATGGGTACCATATATCAAGTTATGCATTCGTACAAAAAAAACAGTTGAGATAACAATCAAACATTACATTACGATCATAGAGAATGAGAAAAAAGTGGGTCCGACAATTCTGTCTGTCTGTCTGTATGTATCAGAGACCACAGCCTAAACGGATGGGTCGATTTACTTCAAACTTGGTGTGTGGCGTTTTTTGGAGAATATCCCCAGACGTATTTTTGATTTTTTTTTTGGACCCCAAATACCGGTACCTGTGATATACCGGTTTTAGAAAAACTCATTTTTCTCCAAAAGGGTGCCTACGATTTTTATTAAAAAAATCATGGTCATTTTTTTGGATAAGGTCTATCTTTAAATGAAAACCATTTTTTTTCAAAAACCGTTATTAACGGTACCTGCCATAGAACCGTTTTTTAAAATTCTGATTATCTCCTTCATGACTCGAATCAATTTCAATCATTTTTTTTCACATTAAAGTTTTTAAGTTGCTATAATAGTCATTAGTAAAAAAAATTTCGAAAATTAATTTTTTTTGATTTTTTAAAAATAGTTCCATTTTTTTTTTTGAAAAATCATTTTTTTCAAAATTTAATTTTTAGATGTTGATTAATAATATCTTAAAAATGGCGTGCCAATTTTTTCTTAAAAAAGTCCTTGCAAAATTTTATATGGAAAAAATAGTTTTAGAATCGGATGTCAGCGAATCAAGTTCTGTGGTAGGTGGCAAAAAATGCAGTTTTGTAACTCTTGTTTTTCTTTTTAATTTTAGTCTACCACTTTACTCTAAGGTAGCACAGAGTTGAGTGTGTTTTTTTTCTTAATCATTGTTGTTTTGGCTATAAATTTGGGTATATGTTATATACTCGTACGTGGAAGTTTAGTTTTCTTTTTTAAATTTTGTGTTTTTTGAAATAAATTTCATGCCGGGACAAAATGTAGCATTTTTCCTGGTTAAGTTGTAACATTTTTAAACTTACACCGTTAATTTTTGTGTGCTCTCTAGAAGCAATCACTACTTGGCGAGGAAAGAAAAAAACTTGTCAAAAAGGTAAAAGAAGGTAAATAAATAGGTTTTATCCTTTTTATCTGAAAAATTAGAATCATGGTACTTGAAAATGCCTGTTAAAAGTTCATTGAGAACAAATCCTGCAAGAATTAAACCTATACGTAGTTCAAAAAGAGATTTGTTAACGTACATATTTTTAAGTGATGTTAACTGTGACTCACATGAATATTCTTTTTTTATATATTTAACTTTATTTAGTTTTTAATATTGTCAAATAAATTGCGTTTTTTTTTTTGCATTTTGTATGAAATTATTTATTTTGTATTTAAATGAAGGTTTATAATATTTTAGAATAAGATTTTTTTGTTATTGAGTTGAGATTTATGTTTCTATTTTATTAAATGCTGAGAATATATTCATTATTATCATTTAAAAAAAAGATTTATTACTTTTATTGTTCTTGTTATAATTTATCTCGGTATATGTTACCCCATATATGGGGTAAGTTGAAAAACACGATTTTTTTTGGAAGGTATATTTTAGAATGTTCCTAACATTTTTTTTCTGATTTTTTCTGATGGATTTTGTAGTTGAGACATGGATGCTTGATTTCAAAAAGGTTTGGCTGAATTATTTTCAAAATCTTAGGAGAAGCATCGGTTTTAGTAAAAAGTGTTACTTTTAGCCCAGCTCTCCACTACAATTTATAAAACATTACCAAAAATTCTTTAAAAATAATGGCAAAGTGATCAAATTTGGCATGAATGTCTTATTTTACTTCTTGTGTCAATAGACCAATAGAGTTCATAAAAATATTTAATCTAGAAAGGTGTTTTTTTTTTAAATAAAATTTCATTTTTCTGTATTTTCGGTACATTTTTGTAATATAAAAGTTATTTTTTTTGAAAAAAAAAATAAATAAAACAGTAAATTATAATGAAGAAATATCTTATGCTCATTTACAAAAAAACGTAAAATACTTCAAAATGAAAGTTGATTGGAAAGAAAGCCAATTTTTTGCTTCCTGTGAAAAAAACACCCAATTTTTTCAAATATTTATTTCATACGGGAGTCATTAGTAATTAGTAAGTTATATTGAAATATCAAATAATATTGATTTACTCATCAAATATCGTTCCCGGATTTAATGAGACTGTCAGAAAATGATGGATTTGTTATTAAAACAACTGTGGTGTTCTAAAAACTATGTTTTTCTAAATTATGTATTATCATATTACTTTATTAATCATGAATGACTTTATTTCAGTTTTTCAATGGATAAACAGTCGACTTCGCTCTGCTGCCTTCCGTTTAAGTGATTAAATCGGTTAACTGAAACAAGAAATTTGTTACGAAGCTTTTTTCAACAGTTTCCATGCAAACTACTTTGGATAATTGGGCTTCGTTTATGTAAAAACCCTTTTTAACTGAAAAAAAAACAATGTTGACCCAAATGAATATTTTCACCTATTCAGCTCCACATAAATGGAAATATCACTGAACGCTGCCACCAAAATTTTGATTGAACACATTTTTTCAACTTGAAATGTCAGAATGTTTCTTATTTCAAAAATCTATTTTTCTACTATTCCAAAATACCTAATAACAAGGGCGTACACAGGATTTTGAGCAGAAGGGTAAACTCATTCAAGAAAGAATTTAATAGTCGTCTTTCGATTTTGCGTCACAATATAGACAACATAATATAACTCTATTCTATTCATTAATACACCAAAACAGGCGTTCCCGGAATGCCACCTTATTGATGCACGCTCCTATACAGGGCGTCCCAAAAGTCAACGTCCCCAAAATAATAGAAATATATCCTTTGGTTCTCGGGGCCCGGAAGTAGTTACATTTGAATTTCGGTGCACCCCCAGATAACTTTTACCAACTATCACCCGTTTTCGTTTGAACGTTGACTTTTGGGACACCCTGTACCTGTATGTATAATAAATTGAATTTAGACCAGGAAAGTTAGGAAATTTAGTATGGAGAAGGCAAAAATAATTAGTTCATGGATTTTTTAAATTATGGTATCGACGCAGAATGTCACTCTCTATAGCTGCTATTAAGTTTTAAGTGTTTTTTCTCATTTTTTTTTGTCGTTTCTCATATACAACTGCTGGCAAGGGAATTATTAAGTTTCTGAAAATATAATAAATATACAAACATTTTATAAAATAAATACACACAGTCTAGTAAGTACTTAAGGCATTACATACCTACATGCTGAAAGTATATTTACATTTGTTTTGCAAAGTGAAGTTCAATAAAACAAAAACAAAAAAAAAAAACAAAGCTATGATGGGCTATGCGTAGCGGACTTTGCTCACCCAAGTAAAGTGTCTTGATCCAAGATTACAATCAGAAAAAAAAGAAAAGTTCCCTATCGGATACCAAACGTTACCTACATACATCTGTGCTAAGAGCGTGAAACTTCTTAGCCATTTGTGTATTTTGCCTGATGCTATCTCATGCATGTAATCTTTTCGAGTTCTGTTCCCACAATCTCATCCCATATAAGAGTCTTTTTTAGAAAAACAAAACCAAACCCACATTCATAAAATCTTATTGCTAAGTACACCCAAGATCCAACCGATAGCCTCTCTCGAAATCCATTTGATTGTGTATATAAAGTAGAATTAGGGTAAATTGCACCCGAAATACCATCAAGAAAATTATAGCTGCAAATCAAGCTGCAAAACGATTAAACATTGCGTTGTCGTCCGTCTTGGTTTTCTTCGGTCGTCAGAACATTCTGTTCAGTTCTGAGCAAATAAAAAAAAGCTAAAAAAAACTAACATTTCAAAGGGTTCGTCTTTACCACAATTCAGAAGCAAAAACGGCAGCAAGATCAAATAGATTTTGATGGACCTCAAACATTGCCACAGAAGAGTCACCTCCTAGACGACTTGACTCTGTCCCAGTGTGCTGCTCCTATCTGGACTCTGGAGTGGCATAACGTCATCAGCTGCATCCAGAGTAGTTGGAATCAATTTATTACCATGGAAACAGCGGCAATAAATTTCGCTTAATATTTATTTTATTCGCAGATTCAAGTTGAATCGCAATAGTCTAAGTAAAATACGCGGGGAATGCTTCCCAACAATGTGAGGTTTTGCTAACATCCATCCTGGGGATTGTATGCGGCCAAAACATTGCATCGGAACAGGAGAGAGAGATAGAACCTTCGTTCGGCAATGAACGGATGTGCTACTGAGTTTTTGTTTGATGACGCTCACAACGACACGACAATGACGGATTTAATGTTTCAGATTGTCATTGCGGAAAAAGACACACTCTGGATGCCATTGCCATGCCCCTCCGCATCATCCACTATTAAACAGAGGTGCAGAGGAACTTGTGTCCTATCTCCTAGAGAAGACCTTTTGCTTTTCTTTTGCGAGGACTCTCTGCGGGATGACATTCTATAGCGCGGTGATTTGAATTCTCTCGTGTTTGTTGGGAGATTTTGTTTTGTGTCCATCTCTGTGAGATGAGATGAAGCAGCTCATAAAATGACTTTTAGTATTTTTTTTTTCTTATATTTTGTTAACAAAAAAAAAAATGTGAACATTTTTTAGTAATTAAATTTAATGACCTAAGAGTTTTGATGTTGCTGTTCGTTAAGCAAGCAAATGCACGTGCATGAATGAAGGAATAAAAACTATAAATGCAGAAAAACAATTGTGAATAAAAATAGTTGAGCGCAGGTAAATAAAGTTCTTGTAAATTATGATGAACACAAGATTCTATAAATCGAAGTAATGTAAGAAATTCTCAGAGTAAGCAATTAAAATTACAAGTTCATAAGAGAAATACTCATTATTTCAGTTAAATGCTGATATTGTATGAAACACAATTCTGAACTCGATTGGTTGGATGGATTTGTATAGTTTTATTTTGTATATAAGTAAGTAAAACCTAAAAAACGTAAGTAATACCTAAAAATTTAACTGGGAAGGAAGATTCAAGAATAACTGAGCGTTCACAAATTTATGAAAAATTGAAAACGACAACGTCTGTCAGTCCAGCGTTTTTTTTTTGTATAATTCGCGCGCACAAAAGGGATACCCTTAATATGATATACACAGTGCGAAAATTAGGAAAATAGAGAAGGATTTAAAAGGAGAAACCGATGTGCATTAGTTTTGAAATTCTGAATATTGAAATGGGAGGGAAAAACACAGGCAGGTAATGCATTCCACACATTCGCGTAGTACGGCCAATGAAAGAATCTCAATATTTGAGTTAAGGACAAGTTGCCAAAAGTACAAAAAGAACAATTTTCTTATTTTCCCGACTGGAAAACTTAGGAAAACTGTTAAAAATGTGTCAAAAACTTTGTATTTTGGTTTCAAAAACAATTTTTGTATCCTATCCGAATTGGTATGAATAAAGACTAAAGTTATAATTTTTTGACGATGTTATGATGCAATTATACAATAAAACTACAATTAAACCTTAAAAATATTTCGTTTGCTTTAGTTAGAAAAAAAAAAAAAAAAAAATACAAATGGTGCTAATGATCAAAACGTCATTTTTGGAAACGCTTCTGGGCTATGGATGAGTTATGAGGTATTATAATTTTTGGCATTTTAAGTCAGAATCTAATTCAAGCAATATTAATGCTTGAATATAGAGCTTTATCATAAAGTTTGTAAAAAAACTTGAAAAAGTTATCTATTTCCTAAATAGTAGTAAAAAGTATTCTTTTAAAGAATATATCCATAGAAAACCTGGAATGAATTCATATCTGATTAATAAAGTTATGCATATAAGAATATATTATTCAGACTAACATAGTTATTAAAGCACTACAGTCGTTTTGGAAACATCCATCATTATCTGCTGGATTCATCACGACCGGGAACGCTATTAAATTTGTTTTTTAAAAGCAAAATCTTAAATTTTTATGAAGTTATTAAACATTTTATCAGTGTGCCAGTAATACTTAATGCTACCCGTATGAAATAAATATTATAAAAATTGAAATAACATTAATTAATACAAATTTTATAAGAAATTCACATATTTTTGTAGATAAGCAGATCAAAACGATTTTTTTAAAATTTATTTAAGAACTTTATTAAATTGAATTCTAACAAGTGATACTGATTTTGTATTGGTTATATCAACTTTTTATTTTTTAAATGAATCTACTCTCAAATTCCAATATTTTGCGATAAATTGAAAAAAAAAGAAATAAATATTTTTGAACTCTTCCCGTTTATTAACTAATAAATGATAACTAAACTCAACACATAAGCTTATCTATTAAACAAAATTGGTTTCTTAATGATTTAGACAGTGATTTTCCATGATTTTGCCTCATAACCTCAAACTTTAAAAAAAAAAGTTTATGAATATAAAAAAAATAACAAAAATTTGTTTTTGCGCTTTTGACATTTTTCCACTTTTGTTTCAATACATATATAAGCTGAAGAAAACCTTGCATTTTCAAGTTGATTAAATGGAATATAATTCCTTGAGTTACATGAGAAAGTACGTGAGTACCAGTCGTACATATCACAAAAATATTTTAATTTGTATGTTATTTACGAAAAAACCCTTTATTTTAAAGGACGCGGCTGCATTATCAATTTTAACTTTAAAACCGAACACGTCATCGAAAATATTAGGTGATTTCAAAATTAAAATTGTCAATGCATTCGCGTCGTTTAAAATAAAGCAGTTTTTGTCCCATCATTAAAAAACTCTTATGTTGTTTTAACAATCATCGATTCAAATGTAAAAAAACAACATTAAAATTTTTTTTTCGTTCCCACTGTTTGTTTTCTTTTTTCAACACTGTAATCATAAAATTGAAAGTTTATCCTCTGTAAAGTGTGAAATATATGACACCTTAACTAAAAGTTCTTTTTTTGCTTGGAAATTCTAAAATACCCTGTTAATTTTTTCCTTTTGAAATTAATCTTTAAGATATAAAACAATCTATCACAATATCTTTATTACTTCATTTATTTAAGAGTAGTGCATTTTGTACCCAAAAAAGTCACAACAGAACATTGTGTGGCGAGCGACGACGACGCTACAAGAATGTGTCTAAAAAATAATTATGATAACATTGTAAGAAAATGCATATCTGATTTACATCATTTTTTGATTTGTTTTTAAAATTAATATTGGTTATGCAAACAATTTTTGAATTTTCAATTTCAAACAATTTCGACTGAAAAAACGCATTTCTCTTTTTTCGAGCTATTAGCTATAATTATAGAATTCCAAGGCTCTTTTCATGTAGTTCACAGCGATGACATTTATTTATGGCTTGATGTTTTCAGAAAGAATTAAAAACACACACAAAATATAATAAATTCAATGAAACAGTTTTGTCTTAAAAAATACGCAGGAAAATTAGCTATTTTATAAATTTAAAATGTAATAGCTCTGGACCTTGTATGATATAGTTCCCATTCCCAAATAATTTAAAATTTAATTCGCCAAGATCCTGCTGAGAAGGTGCATTTTAATCTGCATAATCATATAGAAACAAAAGAGCTGGGGTTCAAACTTTATTTTGAGTTAAATAATTGTAAATTAAGTTAAAAGTTTGCAATATTTGTTAGTATTAATGCTGTAACTAAAATTTTCTTTAGTTGATATTGAAATATGATATCAGTCATTGTAAATGTCTTGATATTGTCTTTAAGCAGTCGGTGGTTACAGCTGTTTCAGGCGCATATTATCGAAAAGTCCGTACCAAGATAAAATGTCAGATTTTCTATTAATGAATCAAAAAAGTTGATCTAATACTGCGTATGTAGAATCCCTTACACTGTTTAGCAATAAATCTAATATCGGGAATGATTGACAATAGATAAACTTGTATTTTGTACGATTCAAATCTTCAGAAAGGTTACGGTTTACACTGGTTTATTTGCATATTTTACATGAAAACTCATTCACATCTATTTTCCCGTTTACTCAAAGAGCAAATCATTTTCCAAGAAATTAATTATCCAAAGATTTGTGATGAAAACTCTTTATCGGAAGTTAAAAATCATCGTTGACAAACCACGCACATTTTTCCCACGAACGATAACTAATCAAGCATGACCAAATCAGATTTCATCTTCTACTTTGGAGGTCTTTTAATATATGTGGCCGTAATATCGAATGCACTAAAAATTACTTGTAATTTGAAACAAGAAAGAAAACAGGAAAAATCCAATCCATATGCATGAGATAGAACTTGAAATCAAAACTTGTCTTTTCAGGGTCTTAACTAACACACATACCTACATATTTTAAAATGCCTACATAGCTGTCTAATTAATTACTAATTCATTATGAAATTAAAACAAATTAATCAAATATAAGTTCCCACCTCTTTTGAATTCTTATTTAATAGCCAAATTAAAATAAGCTTCCACTAGGTCCATTTTACAATGTCTTAAAAGCCTATCAAAGCCACATAACCGCAATTGTGATTAATTGATCTTTTCACAAAACAACCAAAAACAATAGATTTCCATACAACATTTACGTATATACTTCATTTGTATCTAATCGAAACTTGCAATCGAATAGATTCATGATTGATGGCACCCAATTAATACAGACAAAAAAATATGGTTACTTCTTGGTGTGTTTTTGCCGTGTGTCCCGTCGCGCTATCGTCGTCGTCGTCGTCGTCGGTAGTTGTACAATGACCACACATCCCAGATTCCACTACTGCTTCCTTCTATTATTTTCTTATTTATGTTGAAAATATGTCAACAAAACAACAATTCTTCGTTAAACTCAAACGATAAAAAAAGATGTCCGCTTAAACACAGAATTCCTGTTGCTGTGACTTTTTTTAAAGGATGATGATGTTCACCTGTTTTACCTGAAATCTACTGGACACAGCCAGTCAAAATGATATTGGAAAACCTGATTGTATATAGTGGTCATCGCATGGAGATATGATGATGGTGGCAGCCCACGGCGGCGGCGGCTTTATTTAATCATCGATTACTGGTCTTAAATGTTTCTTTTTTGGTTCTTTATGTTCTTCATTTGGGAGCATACTTAATCATTTTTTCGAATATAAATAAATATTTTCCTTTTATTTTACTTTGTTTGATTTTTTTGTTCGAATGCGCGATATTCAGTGGCCTTGTTGAAAGTTTTTATGCTCCCATATATCTTCAATTTGAGAACATAAAAAGGTAAATAAAAATGATCTTCGTTTTGATAAAAAATCGGATTTAATTGAATACACTCTTTAACAGAAGAAAGAAAAGTTTAAAGTTAAATTAGAAATGAATTTGTTTGATCATTGCGGTTTAAAAAATCAATTTAACATAGCAATCACAATATTTTGAAACAGGTTCCCAAATATAATCAAGTATAAAAACGACCAAACTGCATGTCACAAATGACCAAACCCCGAAAATCAGAGTTTTGCTGTGTGTTCTCAAGATTTTACCTCCCTTTTTGGGGTCATTTTCTTGAACAAAGAGTAGATACTGTGGGTGGTCTGCTTTGCGGATTCGCAGGATTTTTACTTCCTTTTGGGGGATCAGTCCCGCTCACGCAATTTCATTGCTCCGCTTCGGGTATATTAAGTTGCCAGGCAGGCGCCTGCATTGTCCGTTTTCTTGAACCAAAAGTACTGTAGGTGTTCAACTTCTGGGATTCTCAGACTCTTTTTTTGGGGGTCAGGCCCACTTACGTGACTTCGTTGCTCTGCTTAGGGTATATGTAAAGTCCAATTTAATACTCGAAAAAAAGTACCAACATTTTGAAATATCGATAAATCGAAGTCTACTCTAAGCACTCCTATTACATGTCATTATCGTCACCATGCCAACTCATACATCAACAAACTGGTTTAAGGGTCCTTTAACATTTAATTTCCATCGGCAAGAGTGGAATACAACAAGGATTTCATCTGTCCATTAATTTATGACTTTTGCATTCATTGATAACGTGCAACAATTTTGTTCTGTTTTTTTTGTTCCACTCAATCCGCATTATACGAATGTGCCGCAAATTGACGTCCCTAGGCGATATATGCTAACAAGTAAATGAATACATCAGAGTCCATCAGCGCCCTAATGTTGCAGATTTCGTGCATAAATGTACACCCAAATGTACACCCCTCAGTGTCGTGTCGTCGCCCCCTTCTGTCTATAAAATGAAATGTATAAATAACCTTCCCACAAACTTTGTTCGTTCAATCACACGCTGATTGAAATGCTGCACGCAACCATCGCAACAACATGCTTGCCGTTGGCCCATCATCAACCCAGAGAGCATCAGCCAGCATCAGCACATCCTTATCCGCTAAAGCGATTTTTCTTATTTGTCATGCCACTAAGTGCCACACCGGTTGCGAATCCCGATTTCTGGTCGCGATTCATCTCTGATGGCTTTGTCTGCTGTAAAAAAAAAACTCTAATGATGGAGATTGAGCAGTGAGAGCGTGCTCCTATTCTGCCACAATCTCAGGCAAAACATCTTGGATTTCGATCTCATTACGGCCGACCGACCAACGACCAAAGTTGAACGACACTTTCCCAACGCACGCGCACTCGCACTTGCAATCGCATCAGAAAGACTTATAGAAGTGTAATACCACAGCCAAAGCTGGGGTAATTATGTTGCTGCCAATATGGATGAAAGATGTGTCTAGAATCTGGATGAACCTGATGATGGGCACAGTGTATACAATCTCCAAGACTTTCACATTCCCGTCCGTAGTCGTCGTCGTCGTTGTCTTCGTCGGTAGTTGATTCGACAACACACAAATGATGGCAACAACGGTGATGTGTGAATACCAAGAACTGTTCTTTCTGTCAATCAGTGATAGTTGTTGTATAGTTGATGATGTGAATTCAGTTGATTCGAGCTAGTTTGGATGGAAAAATGCAAGTGCCATCCAAGACGTTTATCTACTTATACGAATAGTTCCATAATTATTATTGAAGACTCCAGCAGACGACAGTATCTGTAATTGCTTAAGCGAATTAGACGAGAGGAGAGCGAATTGCTTCCTAAAATGTCACAATTGCCATCTGATATTGATTCGACTGAAAATCAATGACAGGTCTGGAATCGGAGAAATGGAATATACCTTTTAGAAATCGTTCCATGGAGATAATCGGTGGAAAACCGGAGAATCGATTGATAAGAAACTCATTTGAAATCAAAAAGCAATCAAATAAATTTTAAAACGGAAACAACCAGTCTGTTTCTTAATCGCTGAATTAATGTTTCCATTAAAACAGCATAAGACCCACACACTCCCTATTTTATTTGAAAGAACTACCCGTGACATTTCCTTTAAACATCTTTACCATCAGCGAGTGTCAGGGAGTGGGTATACCGATTTTCCGAGTAATTAGTGTCAAGTGCAAATACTTCAGTTTCATCCCATTTTATTGTTGTTGTTTATGGTAACTGAGTTGATTATATGCTGCTCTAGCACTTCATTGCAAGGCAACAACGTAACGCAACGGTTCGTTAAGATTTCTAAGGTTGGGTTTACCTTACACCAACTTGTTGTTGTTACAACTCTCCAGTTTCTATATACCAGCTTCCATACTGTTGGTGGTGTGGCAGCAGAAGCAGCAGCAGTTCCTAGTTGCTCATCCTGTATTGTGCACGAAAAGATGAAAAAAAAACGCCTGTGGGCACTCTTTACAAGACCCAGAGGATAAACTGGTTGGTAATTTTCAAGAAGTGTTCTTCTAATGTGATTCCTTTCAATATACCAACCCTTCATCCTTCTTAAGCATCTCAACTACCTTCCAAGTCAAGTGTTGTGCAGAAATAGAGAGAAAAAGACAGCGTGCAAATGTTTCCTTTCTGCGCGAACTAGTTGTGTGATGTTTTATCTTTGTGAGTGTATTTTAATTGCAATTAAATGGAATCAAAATGAAAATTACGAGTACCTACACCTGTGGAAAAAGAACAAGCAACCGGAGTAGAAGAAGAAGCGTAAGATGCTATGTATGTTTCTTCTATACGTATGGCGAATATGGCGTCAGATTAAGTCTCATATATGGGAGTTGTTCTCTTGCGAGAGTTGGAGTGGCATATAGCGTGGGTGTGATTTCCGCAAATGGATTTGAGGCTCATTAAATATGAGCAGAAGCAATTCTATTTTATCTTCCAAGACACAATCGGAAAAACTTAATGGATTCTTTAAAGAATAATAATAATAATCGGTACATTGAGTTTGTCAAAGGAAAAACGCCTTCCGTTATAAAAGTAGCTTAAAGTGTTTTTTCGTGTCAGGAAGTTTGTTATAAATATTTCTGGAAAATGGCAAGATACTAGACCAAGTTCGTTCTAGATCATTTAGTATATTAACACGTTGGTTGAGAGTTACTTTATCGGAAACTCATTTGACTCAGTGACTGTGTAAAAACGCCTTTTTAAAAGCCATTAAAGAAGTATAACTTCAATAAAAGTTTTGGTGATAAAGATTCGCGTTTTTCAAAATAGCGGATTTCGATACAGGGGTGGATGACGTCCCGAAAGCCACAACTTTTCTAATACTCTTTTTTCGAACTTGAACAAAAAAAAAATACCCCGCTTCTATTTCAACGAAAAAGTCTAAAGGAATAATAATTTTTGTTTAATCTGAACAGAATCTTTTAGTCGTAAAAGCATTTAAGGTTTTGGTTCAAGTGGCAATAATGTTCATGCAAAATTTTATCGCTGTTCCATTATTAAAAGAGGGTTTTCTGAAGAAAAAAAAACCCTGTTGAACTGAAAACAGCTCTGTATGATATTTACTTTGGATCAGACCTCTTTTAAAAATGGCTATCTATTTTAAACCTTTCTGAATGATCGCCCAGTTTATTACTCTGCAGATGATCCAGTCCCGTGTGCAATTCAACATTCCTTTCAAGTTGCCCCGAATCACTATTAAACGATGTCCAGACTTAAAGGTTTTACTTCCTTGACTAGTATAATCGTGTTGGCTGGTGCACTATGCAAGAGTTTAATGGTTTAATGTTACAACACAACATAACCAACCGAACCAACTACAACTGACCCTCACTCGGACATTGGACATAAGCTGAATATCTGATGTTGTTAGCTGTTATGATTTACTCGTATTACGAAAGAAGTATACTTGGCCAGAACACTATTCGTGGAGTTCACCGGTACCGCAAAGAGCATTTTCAATTTCAAAATTGCTGGTGTGTTTAAATTGAAAAATAGAAAAAAAAAGAAAAAATACTCAACGAATTGATTAAGTGCTATCCGGTTCAACAGAAACAATTTCTATTTTTTTTTAATGAAAGCAAGGAAAATTGAGATATTGTAGAAATCTCGTCGTCTTCGTCTGTAAGGAATATCATCGTGTTCGAAACACAAGTAACCATTGAGTGATGGGTGCAAAATGGGAAGAAAAGGGCAAGAAATATAAAAGAAACAAGTTCAGTAATTTTTTAGGGTAAAATAAATATACATTCTTTGGGACCTGCGGTGTTGGTATAGAATTGCATTTACAAAAATATGGTACCTATCTGTGCGATTGATTGGAGTGATGGAAATTTAATACAAACTTTTTAATTAGAAATGAATGAATGAACGAACATTTCTCTATTGCTGAGTTATAACAGCTTGCCACAACATAAAGTGCAGAAAAGGCACATGTTATTCTTCTTCGGTGAATAGTGAAAGACTATAGCATATATTTTTTGAACGATTTTAAATCAATCCAAAAATTTAAAAAAATTGATAAAGTTTTAATGGAATTATATACTTCAACGACAACAACTTGAAAGATTAAAAGCAACGATATTTTGAATGCGGTCAAACAAAATAATTTTAAATATTTAAAAGATGAATGAAGTTTCAGGGTAAAAATTATCCGGGAGTGATGTGGTATTCTTATCTATGATTGTCCAAAACAGTGTTGCCGGAAAAAAAAGGATTGAAAGTACTCCAGATGCCAGAAACAATTGTATTTTTAATAGTAAGTAGGTACTTACAGACATTTTTAAAGGACTTTTAAAAGAACTTGTTGAAAAGTTGGGGCTCATATAAAAAAGAAAACAAAAACAATGTTTTTTTAAAAAACTCTGTTCTTAAAATAATTCCTTGGGAGATTTTTGACAGATACGTATGATCAACTTTAGTTTTGAACTTATTCTGCGAGATTTGAATTATGTACGGCTAACTTCTTGACAAGGTTCTAGCTCTTAAAGCTCGGTTTAAGAAAAAATTCAAACTCAAATTGTTTCATCTTTATTTGTTTTTCTTAAGAAAAACAGAGAGCTTAAAATAAAGTTTTAAACTGATTTTAGAAATTTGTCAAGAAATTGGCTGTTAGGGTTTCCAAGAAAATTTTTATTGGAAAAACCATTTATTATCTGCTTCGGAAAGCAAGAAGAAATGGCCACGGAAATGAATTTTTTCGCTGAAACTCATAAAAGGCACCACTGTGCTGGGTTTCCCTAATTGACCGATTCTATTTGAATTCATACAAAATAGCCTATGAAACCAAGCGATTGTTTCAATACCATTGGCATGTTGTGACGGAACTATGGAAGACTGTGCCTCTGGTGTTGACGTAAGAGTTCTATACAATTCTTTCAAGAATGATTTCGAAGATATGACAACTCTTCTAAAACCATTTTTTAACATTAAAGGCATCGGTGAAAATTTTGCCGAACCGGACAGAGCAACGGGCTTTTACTATTATCATCCTGAATAAACAGTCAAGCTTGACAAGAGTTTCCCGATTGTTCTCAACATTATTAAAGATGGGTGATGATGGGCAACTGTTTGATGTTCGGGTTTTGTTTTTTAATCTGCAATAGTGTGAATATCTGGGCGAAGAGTGGACTCTTTTGTTCTAAAGCCACATTGATGTGGTTATTAATGAAATGCTTCAGGAGTTCACACGGCACAAGTTTTTTAGGAGAATGATTTCTCTGTTGTTTGCGTAGTTTGAAGGATCTCGTTTTTTAAGGTAGGCATGCTTTGCTTTGACCATACTTTGCTGATGAATTGTTACATACTCCTAACCAGGTCATCGCCTGCAACTTTGCATAGATCAGCAACAAGGTCATCACTCATCAGTTCCATATTATATATTGACCTTCAGTTTATCTTCATCGTCAATGTTGAATGGTTTAGTCTACTTACTTGTGGTATTCGGTACGTTACCGACATCATACAGATTGCAACATTTTTTTTCACTGCGAAGATTCCTTGATTCTCTTAACAGGTTTCTATCAGTTCGAGGTCTGTACTCTCGCGATATTCTGTTCACCTTTAACGCTGTTACACTCGCCATCAACCTAGGGATTTGGTTGTGGAAGCAATGTTAAATTCAAAACGTCAATAATGGCGCCTGATGGTTTGTCACGAATTCAATACTTTAGCTAAGACAAGAAAGTGAAACGAGGCAATGTTAGCTCTTTGGAACGTGTTCAGATTGTTGGCATTGGAAGCTGCTTGCTTTGATATGCATAATGGTCAACATGGTTCATTGGTCTAGTGGTCTTCATGGCCCTATAGTGAAAGATAGGATGTAGAAATTGCGTGTACTAGCGTGCAGATCCTCCAGATTATTGATATCCTTACCTTATTTGCAACCTTCGTCATGAGTAAATTCTTTCGTATCCTATGCATTTCATTGTTAAAAAAGTACATCCTACTCTTGACCGGGCAGTTACCCTAACTGTAAGATCCTCCAATCTTGAAGGCTTGTTTCTTGCCTCAAATGTAATTAATTTCAATAGCTGGTAGGTCTAGAAATACGAAAGTGAACTGGTCAGAAACGTGTAATTTGTTGAAGAACGAAGTAAGGTTAGTTTAACATCGTTCTTCAACGAATTACACTCTTCTTATAACTTCACATTCACACTCTTAGACCTACCAACTATTAAAATCAATTACATTTGAAGTAATAAAATCAGAAAAGGCGTAGTAGTTTCAATTCTGACAATGGCCATTAGTTTTAAAGTGCATAGATATTTTATTTATTCGTTTGTTGTTTTATTAATTACTCTAATTTATGTTCCATTAGGGAACGTCCCATGTTATTAGAGCAAACCATTAATTTATTTCCATAACAAGCTTCCTTATGCTGATCTCTTGCAACAGATTCTTGAATTCTTGAATTATCATCAGCATCCTAACCCTGGTGCAGTCTTTTTTTTTTTTTGGTTACTCTTTCACTACAGAATTTATCTCCCAAGTTAGCTTGTTTATGCAAATGAATATTTCTTGTTTCGTAGTAAAAAGTAGGTACTCCTTGGATTTACAGAGAGACATTTTGATTAGAAGTCTCTACTTTGATATCAGAAGTCCACATTTTTTGCTCTTTTTAACATTTGTAAATGTTCTCTTAATTATTTTATTACAAACGTTAACAGTCAATGACTAGAATTTTCATCTCAAATCAAACTTGTATGCATCAGAATCACTCTTGTCGCTCGTGTGTGTTTGGAATTCTTGAGTCCCATCCCCAATGAGGTGGTCTTCTACTGATGGCTAAAATCGATAAATTTAAATGCAATCACGCTAAACGGAAGAAATGATTTTTCCTAGTTTTTTTTTTCTTTTTTTTTATTCCTGATGCCTTGCATTCCCGCAATATTCAAGTTATGCTTTGGACTGTTAATCCCGATATGGGGATCATAAAAACGAAGAGCGAAGTGATGCCTTCCCAATGCTCAAACTCGAGCTCAAGTCGGGTTCCAATGAAAAAAAAAACCTGAGGAAAAAAATTCATCGCAGATTGCAGGTGATGAACACATTTGAAAGAAAAGAAGAATATTGCTTAAGGCCACGCCAGTAACCCCGCAAAACATAATAAAAAGAAACTTTAATAACTAAACGAACTTTGGTTATAGATCTTGGGGAGGAGAGTTGATTAGCAAACAAGAAAGCCAACAGCCGTTTTAGCCATTAATTTTCATAGTTGTTTCCGATATAAGTTATCTAATTTAATTTAATCTTTGCGTTGGAAGTTGGGAGTACTCCTATACCTCTGCCATATGCATGCCATATGAAGTTTTAAGATTTATACTGGTTTTGATATTTGGCCAAGAAGACTATGTCCACACACAAAAAGACATGGACGCAGTCTAGAATTATTATTATTTATTTCAAGTTTCCTTATAGGATATGTGTGTTCTTTTTTCGATAGCCAAACAGGATGATTTAGGCTAGTTAACAGTAAGTCAAGTTGTTCACACATCACGCTGTGACTTTTAACTGGTTTTTGGTGATGAAATTATCTTTCTATGCGAATTGATGGTGTAAAACGAAGGAGGTTCGGTATTTTGGTGAACATGAAGTCCTTCGTGTAAGCTTAGATGTAATGTATAGTCAAATAAAAATATTTAATTGCACACATAGTCATTTATTAGGAATTCATTTTATTGCTGCTTCATTTATTTTAATGAGTTCAGGTATCATCGTTAAGCCATTGTAAATCACTTCCTTTAAAAGTTATATTTCAGACACATTGCATCCCATAACATGTTTTTTGGTTCGTAAATGATGGAATAATAATATAAAAAAGATATTTGACACTGCATGAGCAAATGAAAAGAAAAGAAGGTGTTAAGCCCAGTAGCGCAACGTGTTTCAAAGCAAGTTTAAGAAGAGCAAGCAACGAAGACATTAATAAATTGATTCTGCTTCAATTTTTGAAATGGAGCTTTACTACGCAAGGTGGATTTTAAATTGAATTAAAAATTTATAAATTTTTGAAATTTATCGTTTTTATTTAAACTGTGTCAATTTTTACCAAATCCTGCTCCAAAAAATTTATAATATTAAAATTAGTAGGTAAGTTTGAACCCGAGCAAAAAAAAAAGGCAAAAACGTGAAAAACTTTAAAAATTAACGGATAATTTTATTTCTTTGAACAAAATATTGTATTTTAATATATTAATGTTTAGTTAGGAACGAATTACTAGCACTTAACCTATAAGCCTTTTAACCAATTAAAGACACGAATTAATTTGGAGAAATTTGGTGATATTATTTCCCTACTTATTCCATCAGCTTAGAAATTTGAAAGTTTCAGCTTACTAATCTCCCGGTGTACAAGCTCCCATTCATTTTTTACACGAAGCAGGTCAGAAGATTACATTAGACAGCCCAAAAAAACGAAGATTATCCTCTTCTAAGAAGTTTCCTACCAGCCGACTGGTCTCTTCTGAGTCATGATCGTGTTGTAATGAACTGCTTTCAGGGCTATTGGACCCCAAATGTGGATTCATATGGTTTCTGAGCAATCATCCGGTTTTATTCAATAACGAAAAATATTTCGATGCTTTTGAGTTTTGAGAAAAATTAAATGTTTTTGCCAAATTTTATTCAGAAAAATATAATTTTTTTGTGTTTTTGACGAATTTATTTAAAAAAAAAATACCCTAATTTTCAATCAAAAAAGTTGACGAACAAAAATTTTTTATTTTTGAAAATTTGAAAATTCTCATTTTCGACCGATCGATTTTTTCGTAAATGACAGTAATATCAGCCAGCAAAAAGTGGTCATACAAACCAAATTGAACCTTTGCAAAAGATTTTGAGCCTCTTAACTCGAGTATCAGAATCGCTTCACCATAACAAGTTTTTGAGAAATTGAATTTTGAACTTCCCAAAAATTATGTTTTTGTGATGTTTTGGGTAAAGACAGATTTTCAGAAACAAAAACATGTTTTTTAAGCCCGAATAATTTTCAAAATTTGATATCTCAAAAACTTTGTATGATAGAGTAGTTCTGATACTAGATTTGAGTAAAGGGCGTCAAAATCGTATTGTTTTCTTACTAAGTCTTGAAAAAGACGATTTGAACAAAAAGAATCTATTGCAAAATTTAAAAAAAATCAAAAATCTTTTCGTCAATCATCCATTCAGGTTGGATAATGTGATTTGTGTAGATTTTATATGTTTAAATCAATCCATGACTTTTATCACACACAGTTCAATAAAAACAAGCCGTGTAAGTTTAAAACTATCAGTTTTCTATAACCGAGTTCACAAAAATTTCCAAGCAGACTTTTCAACTTTTCAAGGTTATTTCAAAATTGATTAAACTTTTCCCTTAAAGCCACTTGATCTTAGGAATTAAATACCATGTTCTACGTACTCAAAGATAGACTTTATGATTTATCAAAAACACACATTTTCCTACCAACACTCAGTCACACTATTATAGGGGTTACACCTTTTTCATTAGACATCCAACATGGGTAGGCATAAGCATAGGTGTTTTCATTTAAAACAATCCTTTGGGAAGCTAATAGCAAAGCAAAAGTTTTTGCCTCCGGACGACCATCATCATGTAAACAGATGACTTCCCTATGTAAGTAAGTACCTACACAAACATATTATGTATGCTTGTTTCGCACATCGTATAGAGAATATAGTATATGTTGGTTCCATATAGTAATAGAGAAGAAGAACTACGAGGAGCTAAGTACCACAAAAACCGTATAATCAGTTTGTGGGTATAATAACTCCACATCCATAAACATATCATTTAGTTAAAACCCAGCCTAATTCCTTAAAGGCATGACAGTGTATAGATAGAACTTATGTGGCCCCCCATTCTCAGTCTTAACTTCAGCCTCATCCTCATCCTCATCCTCACCATCTAGCTGCATCTTCATCTCCATTATCTCTATCGAACCGTTCATTTTTGTATCCATAGAGGAGCTATATTTATACGAGTATTCAGTAGCGATACAAAAGTGTAAGTGTACACGCAGTCACTGTAGCGTGCATTAGTTTTGTGGTAATCCTTATTCCACTCTGCCATAGAAACCAGAAGAGTCTTCCTCTGCGTCTGCTGATGCTTGCCAACAAAAATAAGTGCAAACGGGCTAAAAGGGAGGCCAAAAGAATGCCAACACAAAACAGGGACTTATCTCTGAAAATCTATGACAGAGACCGTATAGAGGTATGTTGCTGTAAAGATGGGGCTAAGACTTAATGCGTACCTAGCTGTGTGTTATATAGCTGTGTTTGGTACACAAATCTTTTTTCGCCTGCAAGGATGCTTTTGTATGACTTATATAATCCAAAATCCCATTTGGAAAAAGAATCAAGGTTTTGGATGCATATACCTTCCTTGAAAGTAGTCTCAAATGCCAGTCAAGTCCATTCATTTCGGGAATTTCTTCAATGAGCGATGTAGAGCGTTAGAAAAACAGTCCAATACCATCACTTCTCCTCCCTTGGTCGACCCAACCTTATAAACATCAGAGGACGAGATCCACAGAAGTAATATGGTTAACATTGCCGGATCTTGACTCATCTATGAGTGCTCCAATGAATCTGTGCCGAGTCATATTTGGGTTTTTGCATTTAAATTGACGTCTGCGGAATTATCCTTTGGCAAGTCGGAAAGGTCTGCTCGTATTTTCATATACAATTTGAAAAGCGGCGGCAAACTTTAGAGGAAAGCGAAAATCTAAACATGGACGTTATCTACAGGTGAAATCTCGAGTGAACTTAACATGAAAGGCAGCAGCAGCGCAACGGCTCGGCTGCTGTGGCGTGCGATGGTATGTCAATGTAAAAAGCAATTATTATTAGAGTAGCACTATTCGTTTGGCTCTTGGAGAGATGAAATGTAGGTAGGTCGTGAGTTGGGTGGAAAGAAGACGGAACCTTTGTTGATTGAATTTGATTATAATTTTTGCTGACAAGGCGAGCGTGCATTTGAATTTTATCTAATTAATGAGATTTCATATAAGTATAAGTTAGAATTTTTCTTATAAATAAAAAAGTAAATATTGACATCAGATATTGGCATAAAATGGTGTTAAAAGAAAAGAAACTTTGAAAAGTGCATTTTTCTATGAACTATTCTATGATTACTCTTCGCTGGCTTATATTACTGTCATTTACGGGAAAATTGATTTCAAAAAATGCTTTTTTTTTCAATTTTTTACAAAGTTTTTTACAATAACTGCTGTGTTGTTTTCTTACTTAGTCTTGAAAAAGAGGGTGGTTAATCTCAATTTTTTTTAAAAATCAAAAATTTGTTTGTCAACTTTTTGATTGAAAATTTTACTATTTTTTGTCAAAATAAATTTGTCAAAAACACAAAAATTATTATTTTGCTGAAAAAATGTATGGAAGTAAAAAAAATATCAACAAAATCTTACTAAAAAGAAAAAAACTAAAAATTTAGTTTTTGGAATTTTTCGCAATATTTTTGAGGTCAGTGACCGACAAGAGTCTACGTACGACCACTTTTTTTGCAGTTTGCAGACTTGGAAACAAACCGTCAAGGTAAAAACTGCAAAAACAATTAAAATTTCGTTTATTTTTCCTTTTTTTTTTTTGGAAAACCTCAGATTCGGATTCAGAACTCCAAAAACATAGAGTATATGAAAGAAATCAAAACTAACCCAAAACTTTCTCGTCGACAAAATATCACTCGATAGAATCTTTCTCTCAATGCAACTCATCTGGTGTTCATCCGAAACTGACAGTGTCCATGCCTCTGTCCCATACAGTAGGACTGGGATGATTAAGGTCTCTTAGAATACCCTATGTATTCTAGGTTTTTTTGAGAGAGGTCCTAAATAAAAAAGCATTTGGCAAGTGTGATTCTTCTTTAGATCTCCACACTGATGTCATTGTGCGATGTTATAGTGGATCCCTGTAAACAAAGTCCTTGAACTACTTCAAAGTTATAACTGCCTACTGCCCATGGTGACGTTTTGACCCGGTCGGCGATGTTAAGTCTCTCTTCTCAATGACAGCATATACTTTGTTTTCGTCTCTTTAATAGCCATATTCATCTTCGATTCGTTCTTCCAATGATGTCAATATCATCAGCATATGCCAGAGTTGAACGGACTTTTGAAAAATGTTGCCTCTGGTGTTGACTTCTGACAAACAATTGCCCGAAGGACGTCAAAGGGATTAGTTATATTCTTACCTACGTTGAAAGAGCAATGAAATTCCTCAATTGTCATCCCGCACAAGTAGACAAGTTTGGCAGGGATGTCGCGATGCGCCATGAATCTATACACGGTTGCCACTTGAAAAAAAAAGTTTGTGACCAAAACTCTGAATAAAAAGGACCAAACCCAAATATAAGTGACCAAAATAATTTAAATGGGAAAACTGTATTTTAAACACAAAAGTAGAGTTTAACAAAATGGTACAGGGTATCATCGTTAAATCAACGTCAGAGACCTGTTTTAACATACAATTTGAGTTTAAGAGTTATCTGCCAATAAATAGTATACATAATGGAGGAAATGAATGCGTTCAGAGGCGTACATTTTGCGTAAATTTTACAAACTCTCTTGTCCTATACTACCAAAATCCTATATCGGAAGTTAAAATAGTCGCAAACAGGCCAAGGAATCTTAGGGGATAGGGGTTCGGCGACCTCATCAATATCATGTGTGCTAAGCTCGACTTTATGTTACATGCATCTCAGCATTTAATTTTTTACAATTTCATATTGGCCACCATGTAATAAAATTAGAAAAGTCATTTCGTCAAGAAATGGCTAGTGAACGATATTTGTCACTAAAATGCAAAAATTAAAACTGCGCAGCTTAATTTAATAACCTCTCTTTTATTTTCTACTTTTTCTTTACAAAAAAAAACAGTACCTATCCTTTTTTTTAAATTTATTTATAATTTTCAAAGTCACAGTAAAGACACGATTTTAATTATGAATATGTACCTACAAAGCAACACCAAATGAAAGCAGCACAATCTATCTGATAATATCCTTCCTTCCCTATTTAGGGGTGTGTTGGATTATAATGATTTTCAATCCAAAACGAAACCACCTCTTGACATTGTTGCTCCCCCTTTTTTCGCAATTGCACCACAAAGAAATTTCATTACGACTATAGACTACGACAACGACAACGACGATGATGAACGAATTTGTGGTTAACACTTCCACACCTAACTTCGTGTCAGTCGTCTGATAAAACAGTATAGTGCCGTTATAAAACAGGAGGCTCAAACCCATACACATCCCATTGCTTTGCCTGCCTTTCTGCGCGATTTTGACTACAAAAGAGAAATTGATAATTGACTGATTGCGGTTAATGGTGGTTTTTGCTATTATGGCAACCAAATTGCTTCGAAATTTAATTTATTGACAAAATGAAGGGTGTTTCTGATGGATATTTTACTTGCAAATTTTATTCGACTTTTCTGATGGCCTAAATTGGCCTGATGGTTCTATGAATTTATAATTTTTTGCCTACTGAAGTAGAAATGAAATTTCCCAAATTGAATAGAAGCAACAATTTAATTCTTTATGATTTGAGAAAAAAATTCAATTGAATGTTTGAAATCCAATATTCATTGTCCTCGAGGGTTTATAATGAAACATTTGAGCTTCAACGCAACACCATAAACTAAATATTTTTTTATTGAATCAAAATAAACCATAAATCTTTGCAAGAACTCATAAACTTAATATGACATTGTTCTTTGTTTCCCCACAATAATGCCGACTTGTCAGTGAATCATGTAGCATGTGTGTCCTTACATTAAAGAACAATAAACAATATAGTCGAGTTAAGGTCCTTTGCCAGTTGGAAGCATATAAACAACAAAGTTTCATTTATTTTACGAC
The DNA here is from genome assembly GCA_948107695.1 of Meliscaeva auricollis. NCBI lineage: Eukaryota > Metazoa > Arthropoda > Insecta > Diptera > Syrphidae > Meliscaeva > Meliscaeva auricollis. The sequence continues at coordinate 71,926,610 of OX403618.1, read as the reverse complement.
AACGACAACGACAATTGCAATAAAAAAGAGAAACTTTCAGCTCCAAGCTTCTGTGCTGTACGAACGAACCACGATGACGACAAAACTTCGGATGTCATTAAATTCTTCTTTGAGTAAAGTTAAGTTCGGACAAGTGCAAATCCAACATCAGCGATGCCAATAAGGTTTGCTATACTACCTCTCTGTTTCAATTGATGTCCCTTTCCGCGTAAAACTACAAATCAAACTTTCAATCATCGCACACAAAGTTGTATATTTCCCTCTACACTTACTTTACCACCCTATCGATTCATCCTTCCCCCAACATGTGGTATAGCAATCTGTGAGGAAAGGATGTTGGCTTGGTCACCAAAAAGGAAGGATTTACCTTGGATTTCTTTTCCTTTAAATACCCTCATTTCCCTCAATCAGTGTGCAGTAAAGTATGACCAATATCCTTTTGCCTTTCTCTTTATACATATCACATACCAATACCTACATCCTTCGTATATTCATTCTTGCATCGTAAAAGTTTTCATCGCCCATAAAGGACGTCGTAAAGTGTCGGCAATGATCGTTTATGGCCGACGAAAATGTGGTATTAAACCGTTTCTTTGACTTAAATGGGGGTTTTTCAAGAAAGAAGTTTTTTTTTTGTTTTCGTTCTCCATCCCATAGAGTAAATTTTTCAGGGGTTGACTTGGGTCCTGTGTGCTCAGACAATAAAAATCCTTTTGCCAAAAATTTCAATTTGATTTGACAAAGTGCTTACAAAGATGCTCAAGTGCACTGATGACGAAGACGAAGGATGTAACTATACTTTGAGGAGTTCCTTGGTGCAGATTCATTACTCTGATGTCGTTCATGAAAATTTATGAGGTTTTGGTGAAGGAGATGTTCACCGGATTGGCAACCATTTATAGATTCATATTAATGAAGCAGACATTGTATTGGGTGGAAGGAGTGGAAGTGGCCAACTGGTAGATATTGTAAAGAAAGAGGGGGGTCTAAGAATGGGATATTAAGTAATTTTTATTGATATTGTTTCATGTGGTGTGGATGCATTTTGTATGATATGGAGATGGGGTGGTTTTGTGTGCTGTTAATGCAAGGGGAGATAATAAGTGTTATTAGAGAATTAAAATATTGTTTTAGTGGGTGATTCAACTGAAGACTAACCTAAATAAAAACGGTACCTCATATAAAAGGATAATAACTACAAAATTTAATTTTTTAAGAAATTCTAATTTAATGACAACCCGAATTGAAGAATATACAAAATTCAAATATTCATCATGAAGAGTTTTATCAGTAACTAATCTTATGTTTAAGCCAACAAACAATACGGTAAGGTCTAAAATAATCTAAGCAGACGTTTTTGTTAATATTGGCCAGTTTTGACAAAGTAAACGGAACATACTATTCTCAACAGATCGGTCCAACTATACTTTGGATTTGGATATGAGAAAAAAATCGAAATCATCTCTCGCTCCTGTTGAAATTTTGAGAGTGTCAAGGAATGAGAACTTGGTAGAAATCAGGCAGAGAATATCCCTAGCAAGAATGTGATACTTTTAAATGAGCAGTTTTTTGAAAGACATCAGGTAACAATTCTCTTAAAAAGAATAAGATTTCATAATTTTTAATTTTTTGACAACATTTTTGAATATTGTTATACAGAAATATATTAGATATTAGCAGGATATTAAAAATGGTGGGAAAAATTTGGAAAATTGGGAACCAGCAGATTGGGGGAAAGGAAAGGGTGGGCGACAGAGTGGGGTGGGTGTCAAAAATCGTGTTTTTGAAGAGGTCATAGAAACCAAATTAAACTATTACAAAAGATTTTATCTCTTTAATTTCGAATTAAGTATCAGAATTGTTCTCAATCATGAAAAGACCATATTTTTGGCAAAACTTCTTAGTCTTAGTCTGAATTTTTTTATATTAAAATTAATTATTCGGGCTTAAAAAACATGTTCTGGTTTCTGAAAACGAAATCTCTCTTTAACTAAAACGAAAGTTCAAAATTCGATATCTCAAAAACTGTGCATGATAGAGCAATTCTGATACTAAATTCGAGTTTAAAAAGTCAAAATCCTTTGCAAAAAATTGATATGGTTTGTATGTCCACTCCTCGCTAGCTGATATTATTTCATTTACAGAAAAAATACCTTAAAAATGCGTTATTTGAGTTTTTCAATTTTTCACAATATTTTTCATAATAACTTATTGCTTTCTTACTTAGTTTAAAAAAAAAGGATTTTACCAAAAAGAATCTATCTCAAAATATTCAAAAAAATATTCTTCAACTTTTTTGATTGAAAATTAGGCTATTTTTTCAATAAATAAAATTAAATAAATTCAAAAATACAAAAAATAATATTTTGGTGAAAAGAAATGTGTACTTATAAGCAAAAGATATAACAATCTACGTTAAACCCAAGTTTCATCAAAATCTAATAATTTTTGAAAAAGATAAAAACAAAAAAATTTTAGAAATTAGATTAGGTATTGGATTGTGAAATATCGTAAAAAAATTGGAAGTCATGATAAACCACACGTTTAGTACCGCCGTAAAAGCAGAAAAGAAGTGGTAATTCGTGAAAAAGATGTGAAAACTGAGTTGAAATGCGAGTAAAACCGTGATAAAAACTTGAAATACTGGAGAACTATAGTAGAATACCGCAGAAAAAGTATCGAGATAAAAAACGCAATAAATCGTATGGTTATGAAAAATATTCGGGGAATACACTGGAAAAAAGCGTGAAATACTGGTAAAATATCTTGGAACTCGTGGAAAATAGCATGGGAAGGTATTAAAAAAAAGAGGTTTTAGTACGTAAGCATACAAATACGCGTAAGAAGTTAAAAAAATTCGGATAAGAAGAAAAGAAGCAACAACACGGAAGAAGGGAAGAAAAGCGTGGAAAAATCCGGAATAAAACGTAAGAAGTCACTGAAAATATGCGCGGAATTTCGTGAAAAAAGGCTCGAAATACTGGTGAAAGACCGCGGAATACCGTGGAAAATAGCATTGGAAGTCATGAAAAAACGTTGGTACTTAAGAAATATGCGAAGAATACCACGTAGAAAATAGAAAAAAACTTGGAAAGTTGCGAAAAATATGCGAAATAATAAAGCGCGGAATACTGGTGAATAATAAAGAGCTTTGAAACACTGTCCTTTTTTCACGACTACTGTGTTGTTCAATGATTCTCACAAAGACAACTGTTTGTGGCATGCTCACGCGTCAGAAAAACTTCAAACTTATTAGCCTATGCTGCCTATGTTTTTCAGGCACTAAATGTAAGTACAAAATAAAAATCACTGTGCAGAGCAGGACAACGTCTGCAGGGTCAGCTAGCTCAAGACTCTATCTATACCGAACATAAGCAGTAAAATTATTCCATCCAGGCAGTCATTAAAATTAAAATTAGGCCCGGTTGCTGAAACGATACTTAAAATATTTATGTTGAACTTAAGGGCTACTTTTTCCTCTGGGTTTACTGTCACATAGGACCTTATGTTTAACATAAATGCTTAAATTTCATTTCAGCAAACGGCTCTTAATAGCCCTCGTCAAGAATTCAAAATATTGTAACGTTTTTTTTTCGAACCATCTCAAATACCCAACCGAACTTGTGTAGACTTTTCTCGCCAAGCAAATCTCTTCCATAAATCTACTACAATCGTACCAAAGAGTATTGTATCTCAATATACTCACTGCGCCTGTCACTATAACACAAAAGCATACTCTTTCCATCACCAACTCTATACCGGAATTGTTGCCTTCTCAAATTACAGCATACTCCTAGGCTGTCGAATTAATTCAATTTCTCAATTCAGTTGCGGTTTGCTTTGTTCGTTCGAAGGATGTGCTCGTTTCGCTCGCTTTCCTTTTCAAATTTCGTTTAAAATTATCCTCAAGATTCAAATTATCTTCCCATCTCCATACCGAGGCCAAGAAGTGTTGCACTATACAGTGAAAGTGAAAACACTTTAGGCATCAGATAAGTAGTATATAGTCGCTGTCAAGTGAAAGTGTTTTTCCTCTATTTCCCATACGAAAACGAATAGATTTTGTGCCCATTTTACTGCATACCTCTTGGATATCAGAAAATCAAATCTTCGTCGTGAATAATTAAAAACCATTGTGAAAACATAAATACAACTCGTGTTAGGTCTTATGACAGTTTTAGATTAATATTCATCGCCCCATCATCTCCGAAACGATTCATTTTAAATATTCCCCCAAATTTCTCATCTCATTACAACTTCTGTCCTGGAATACCTGCCGTATCGTCCCCGGATTACCTCACAGTAAGTATGTGAAAATAGCTGTTGAATTTTTTACGAATACATCTCGAAATGAAAGTCGGAATTTAGTGTGTTACAGGAGTAAATATATGCAAATCATTGTAAACGACCTTCAATGTTTCATTAGTCTCCCCATAACAGCCCCAAACAATCCCAAACGTGTTTAACCCCCATTTTGGCCCGTTTGGGTTTTAGCACCTCACTTCCCTTCTTCTTTGTGCCTTCGGCCTCAAAGTAAGGTGTCACGAGACTCAGAACAGAACACTTTTAGAAGCTTTATAATTAAATGCATAGCCAGCTCCTGATGGGAGTGGTGTGCTGCGAGTTATGGGTGGAAAGGGATCTTTTGAATGCCAACCCCACTGAACCGAAGAGGGTATGGCGATGTGGGGACTTTCACATGAAAGACGGCAGCCACTTTAATAAAAAGGAATTTTGCATATTCATGGAAAGTGAACAACTTTGTGGTACTTTTGGGAGAGAAGTGTGCGAATCACGACAACCATAGACCCTCGCAGACTGCGCGTCGCGGTGGCGGTGCCGCACCGCCAATATAATGCTGTGGTTTATCCTTTTTTGTGAGGGATCGAGATCGGGATGTGTGTAGTAGATGTGGAATTTCTGAGACAATTCAACTACTCTTCGGACGCAATTCCCAAGGCTGATTATGACGCTATTTTTCGTCTGGCTCAATGTTTGCATTTTCAGTGGTGTGTCTGGATGATGAGTCTATCTGGGATGAGAGTTCGAAGTGCACAAATACTAGGCGTAGAGTCGTGGAAATTTGCATTTTCGAGGCTCCGAAAGTTCACTGCACAATAAAGCCCATCACCGAATTGCTATTTCAAGAACATAGCAGAGGAGCTTAAGCAAACCTAATTCGTTTTGGTGATTCGATTTGGCAAGCTCACCAAATTTGTCGTGATGCCATCGCAGCATATCGGAGAGATAAACATTGGCGGTGGCATCAAACGTGTCGTTCTCGGTTGTCCTTCGATTAGTTTTCCTTTTTGTTTTCTCTTCCAGAGCTGTACAGAATCCTATTACGGTTTTTGGCTGTTATGGTAGACCATCGTGACAAGGACCTCGACTGCCAAATTCACACACTTACCTCTTCTACCTACTCTTTTGTGCTCCTATCGTTTTTGAAAACTCTTATTCAACTTGTGTGGGAATTTAGTTGGAATTTTAGCGTCCTGGGAAAATTTCAACGTGACATCTACGAAAGATGAAAGGAGGACGAACTTGGTTTTTCCGCGGGCGTATTTTCTGAAAACATTCTAATGTTTGAAAAGGATTTTCGCTGTGGAGTGGTTAGAAGTTTATTTTTTTTTTGTTGGTTTGTTTGATATGGAAATTTTTGGACTTTTAAAAACAATTTCAAAAGGAGAATTTGCTGGAATTTCGTGGATTTTTTTTTTGAACATCACAAAGTATTTATATGAAAGGATAATATTTTAGAATTGTTTACGAGTTTTTTGTTTTTATTTAAAAAAAGGGATAAAGAATGTCGTCAAATAAATTGGAATGCAGGGTAAATCTAATAAAACGGTTATGTACCTACATAAATGTGATCTATTTTTTAAAGTTTGTTTTAAAGTTTTACAAAAATTATTGTTTTTATTATTTAAAAAAAAAAAGTTTTTAAAATTTCGGAAATTAAGACAAGTTTTGGATTGGAAACTTGGAATCTTCTGATCCAATCATTAATGTCAGCGACAAAAAATCCAAAATTTTGTAAAATTTCTCTACAAAAAAATTAAAATTGGAAACATTTATGTTTTCTTTAAACAGAAATGACGTTTTATTGTCCGCTTGAGCCTATTATTGAAAAAGTTTTTAAACAGACTAAGCAAAATCATAGAAGAAAAAAGTCTACACAAATTATCACTATGGTTTCAAAAATAAAAATTTTACGGAAGACAAAGTTCATAGAATAACGGTTGTTTAGGTTACATTTTTAGATATTGTTCAAGGTTTTGACAAGATTTGCCATCAGGGTCTTGATAACAAACGTCAAATAGATCTACTCAGACAGTGCTACGAAATAATACTAAACTCTTATATCTCAAACTGACTCTTTAGAGTAGGGTACAACTAAGATTATTCAGAAATAAGGAAAATACAAGCTGGTTTTCCACGAAAAAAGTGTCACAGGACACAATATGTATTTGCTTTATACAAGCGGGATACTCCAGTGTAAGGCTCTTTTCTGCAAAGTGAAATTTTTTATTAGTTTGAAATTTTTTGCGTGTCACCAACTATTTAAAATTTGCAAATTAAATTAAGAATTTTGAAGAGCTTTTCAAAAATGAAGTAAATATGGAAGAAGTAAATAATGGTGACCAAATAGTAGTGAAAATAAGAATTAACTTTTCCTTTTTTTTACTTCAAGATATAATTTTCGATTAACAAATGCAATCATTGAATTTGAATATGAACAATCATCATTATGGATTATGTGTTATAGGTGTTCCATCTAGGAATATACAAAGCAACCGTCTGTCTGCCTAGTAGTGCATCAAATGTTGATTGTAATAATTGATGACTTTTTCCCGAACAGCACAAAATTCTTCAGACAGAGCCTTGCAAACTTTAAGGCATCAACATGATTTAAGAAAATATATTTGTATATTTTATACATTGGTTTTTAATAAGAAAAAATATCACCTAAAATTAAATTTAAAGACTTTTTTTTTTACTATTCAAGTGCGCGCTTTTTAACATTTTCCAAACTTTAAATTTTAATTATTTGCATAATTTCTTAAAACTGAATTTTACAGCCGAATTAAAAAAAAAAAAACAAAATTTTTGCTTGAGAATTTTTACCAAAATCTCTGTTTTATTTTTCTACTTTGGAAAATTCGAATTTAAGTTATATTTTAAAATTGGTGAAATGCTTTTACAAAAACTGAACAGTTTTTTAACTTTGCAAATTTTCTGAAACGCACTTCAAACTTTTACTTTGCAGGAAATACTTTCTCTGCAAAGATGCAAAATGAAAATTGCCTGGTAAAAAGGATAGATAGGAAATTTAGTACTGAGATGGTCAGAAAATCAGAGTCGTTACAATCACTCATAACATAACGTACACCAAGTTTAATCAAAGTTGTTAGAGCAATTGTCGAGAAAAATCCAATAGCTCAAAATCAAAATATTCCTTATAATCGAGCTTTTCAAAAACAAAAAAAAAAAAAAAAACTTACAATAATGCAATCTGTACAGAATTTTCAGAAATCCGGAAACCCGTTTAGGCTGTGGCTTTCTGTACAGATAGACGCAGAGACGAACAATACTTGCCAGACAGCAATACTTGCCCTATAGATTAAGTAAAAAAGAAAAAAAAGAATCGAAGAAAAACGTTTTTGTTATTTTTTTTCTTAAACTTATTTTTGAAAAACTAAATGCACAATACTTTTTGAAATGATAATACAAATTTTTAAACTGTTTGGTTGAACTACTAAATATATACAAGGAGAAAACTAACAATAATAGCAAATTTCGGAAAAAGTTACTTAATCAAATATCATTTCTTTGATTTTTTTGAGACAAACAAAAAAATGTGGTATTGTTAATTTTAATTTCAATCGTTGGAACCATTTTCGAGAAAAAAACAATAACTCGAAACTGTTATATGGGAGGTATTCGTTTTAATCGAGATATTCAAAAACAAGAACAAAAAATAAAGAAATACATTTTAATTTCATATATTTTTACAATTTTAGTTCGAAAATTATGTTGTTAGAACAAAACAAAAAAGAAACAGAATTAGCTGAATTTTACCATAAATTACGTACTATCAGAATTTTGAAAAGCAGAATTTTGTAAAACAGAACAGAAAAAAATAGAATTTTCGACGAAAAAGTATAATTTTGAAAAGCAGTGTTTTGAAACCAGAATTTCAACCCGCTCACCAATAATAGCTCAGGGAAATTAGGTTTTAAAGCGAATAAAAAACCTTACAACATTATTATTTGCGGAAATTGCTGGCAGCAATTTCCTTACTTCCATCCTAAAATTCCCAACAAATCCCATTTGGGGATTAGAAAAAGTCCAAAAAAGTTGAGAGCTTATACGAATACTCTTAGCACCTATAATAGTAATTTTTTTTATGTAAATTCCTATGTTCTTAGTACGATAGTAATTTTTGTCTTCAGAAAACCGCCTTCCAATAATATGGTACAACCATACAAATTGGCGTGAATGTTGGATTTGCAATAAGAACTATAAGAAAGAATGTTCTGCAATTGTAATATTCTTAAAAGTCAATTTCTAAACAATAACAATATTTTCAAAAATTGGAACTACTTCATCCACTTTGCAGATATTTTTTTCGCATTAAAAATGCAAAGAATCCACTTTTTAATGTGAACCTATTTTTCTTTCGTATATTTAACCAAACCTTCATGTCCAATGAACTTAAGAAGATTAATAAAAACTAGTAAAGATGTCCCATTAGCATGCTGATGTAATTATAAAATTATTTAGATTAGAAAAAAAAAATCTTGCTAAACTTCGTAAAGCATTTAAGTCTCTTTTAAATGCTTTACGAAGTTTAGCAAGATTTTTTTTTTCAAAAAATATCAATAAATTGTTATTTTTATTAAGATGTGTTTGTATATAAGTCTTTTTTTTTGTGTTCTTGTTGAGAAAGGATTGTTGTTGTCTGACCAAAAAATACAATCATTCCAATGAATTATCTTTCACAATTATCTGTCCTTTTAATTTTTCATTTTTAACCGTAAAGATTAATAATTCTAATCCTAAGTTAAATAAAGAAAAACTGACTTTAATCTTTTGAGAGGATCCACCCTTTGTATAATGAAAATGTCAGCAAAAGTAAAACACACATCGAAGAATGAATAATTGAAATTGCTTCACAGAAAAAAAAGTAAGTACTTACATTTTCTTAATGCCCACAAGTCCTTTTCCTGTCTTTCAATGGGGGTGGATACTTGAAACTTTTTTTTTCTTCCATTTTCTTCCATTATGGATGCTGTAAAATAAAAATACATTGTCCTGGGGTTGACTTTAATTAAAAATTTCTATTTTTATGGATGGGATGTGACTGATGAGCTATAGTGGGTGTGTATATGGTCTTTGTGGGCTTTTATACTCTCGAGTGCCCTTACGTCTTTTCTGCTTGGCCATCATCGCATACAATATTTCAAAGTTTGGTGGTATTATTTTCTTTTTTTTTGCAATTTTATTTATTTGGTTTCTAAGATCAAGAATTAAGATTACGAGTTGCTTTTAATTTTGTGAAGAAGAAAAAGAAGGCAACTTGTGATGGTAGCAGGTTGGGCTGGGCATGGGGGCAGGTTCAAGATAGATTTATGACTTGAGTTGTCCTTCCCCCCCCCCCCCGAAAAAAAAAAAAAATGGTACTGACGCAATTATTCTTTTCAATTTGAGGCAATAATTCATTACTTTTATGACCCAGAACTTTGAGTTTGTATAGAGATGTCGTTAGTGCCATGCCATGATATTATTTATAATAAGGGGTGGAAGTTTCGCTCATTTTTCGCTTTGGCTACGGATGGAACAAACGGTATGGTGCGGACGGTAGTGAAGGAACGTGCAGGCTGTTTAGTGTTTACCTGGGCTTTGAAATGATAAATGTTTGAGAATAATTTGTGTTAAGTACTTTAGTGACTTTGTGAGAGCCCTATATTGAATATTTTAAGCTCCGATGGGTTTGTCCATTATTTTACTTTAAGCGAATAAATAAAATTTATAACCTTTTTGATTCTATGTCGAAATTATAGCTTAGTAAGTTTTTGAACCAAAGGAGCAATTTAAAAGTTTTGTGATTTGTTGGTATGTCTAATTTAAAAAGAGAATGAATTTATTAGCGGGATCATTTAAGAAAAGTTAAAAAAGTTTTTGGTTTTTTGATTTTGGCAATTTAAAGATAAAAATTAAATTTAAACTTTTTAAATTTTACTAATCAATTAAATTGTATTGGGATATTATGAAAATATTTCCAGTCAAACGACATTAATATGCAATGTGGTAAATGGAAATAAATAAAAGGTCGAAGAAAAACCGAGGGCGTAATTTATTCGTATTTTTAAAAATTTATTTTACAAGATATTTATTTGATGAAAGTTTAAAACAACAATAGAGGGTAAATTTCTTGTTTGGCTTTTTAATATTACCTAATTAAATAAATTCACTACATCTGCTTTTAAAGTGGATTAATTGAAAGGAATTCATTGTTAAACGTTCAATCCAATTTTTTTCGGGCAAAGAGAAAAATGAAACTCTGAAACATACAACAAATTCTATAAATCTTTAATCAGAAAATTTAAGCCCCTACAGGGGGTATCAGGGTTAAAATAAAAATCTGATAAAATAAGTGGATTTTTTTTGAATTATTTGTAAATAGTTTTCCTCGTTTCGCCCGTAAAGTTTCTAAGGGGAAATACATAGGATTTCTTCATTCTTGAATGTTTCAGAATTTTATTTATCCCTATACTCAGTTTCCGTCATTAAAATTGGATATGGATAGGAGTAGGACCCTATAAAATAATGCCACTTTTCGATTGAAATAAACGTTTTATTTTTAATATTTTGGGGTTATAGCTTTGACCTAGCAAAAAAAGAAAAAAAAAATCATAAATTAATTATTCAAAAATTGTAAACATCGTTTTTTATTAAAATTTGGTATCGAAATATTTATGAACAATAATAAAAAAAGAAAAAGTATTTTTTAACATTCTATATGATAAAATGGAAGCTATGACCTCTAAATATTTAAAATATAAAACGTTTTTTTATTTCGGAAAGCGATATTCCAACCGTGTATATTTTTTTTTGGAATAGATACAAACTTAGTGCGTAGTTTTTTGGTTTGAAGGCTGTCCACATAGTTTTTGGAATAATTTTTTTTGGGCCAAAATGAACACCAGGTTGGTAGTTTATGTTGATTTATTATATTGATTAATGTTACCTACTCTGTGAAAGTCTGTGTCTGTGTGAGAGAAAACAGTAATACTAGACTGAAAAAGTTTATGTGTTCTTACTGGTAGAATATTTTTATAAACGCCCGTAAAGAAATATTGCTTCAAATAAAATATTTTTTTCACATCAACGGCTTTTATGATTTTGATATACAAATCATACGGAACCGATTTTTCAAAAATCTTAATTATCGATACTTCCTATAGAACACTTTTTTTTCCATTATTGGCTCTTTTACGCCTTAACGGCTAGCAACAATTGTATGCAAAATCTTGAACGGTGAAATTTTAGGCTCCCATCATTTCTGGAGAATGGTTGAAAGCATCAGTCACCATTAAAAATTCTTGGTTCTTTGAAAGCCAGTCGTGCCACAAAATTATTCATTTCTTACAAATGAGTATAGTGTTTGAAAAACAGGGCTTCAAAAATTGCAAAAAATCGTAACTAACTAACCTTCTCACTCACACACTGACACAGTTTATCAAAATTTGTGTTGACTTTCAAAACGAAGCGAAACACTGCTTTCTCAAAATGATAACGGGTATAAAAATGTTCAATGCTTTTCCGTGCACAACTTGTATGAAAAAAAAAAACAAATTCAATTGGCATAGTAATTTTTGTGGTTAATTGAAATTTGATTTAGAACAAAAGCCTAAGAATCTAAAAAATTGTGGACAGTAACGAGTCACATGGCTTAGACTCTAAAAAATTGTGGAAATTGTTAAAAAATCCTTTATACTAATTTTCAAAAAAAAAAATCAATTTTCCTTGTTGGGATAACTCCTCTATAAAGGGATATTTATTAGATAATATAATTGTTATAAAGAATTGGTCACAAGATTTCGAAAACCACAAAGAATGTACATATGTGTTAGTAAAAAATTGGTTAAAATTCAATTGCCTGCCGCAATTGTAAAAATTGCAGTTTTTCTTTATAAATGTATTTCTTTCACAATTTTTCTTGCGATTTGCATATCTGCTCCTGGTTCCTCATTGCTTTTTTTCAATGTGGCTCCAGTTTAACATGTGGAATTATCTAACGCAATTTTCTTTTTCTTTTGAGATTGAATTTGTAATCAAACAATTTATTCGTACACATCATCTCTTCCATATCCTACATTGTGTCCCAAAAAAAAGAAAGTCAAAAAATCTTCTGCTTAAATAATCACTTTATGTCCTGTCAAAAACTTAAAAAGTTCAAATTCCGCATCGTTAAGTAAAACGTCTATTCAACCGACATTTCACCATAAAACGATGATGTATAAAAACAATTCACACATTTTTTTTTCTTCTCAAAAATCCACGTTGTTGGAGTAGTTGTTGAGCTTTCCACTTTAATATATAGAGACTCAATGGAGCCATGGCCATGTCATACACAAAAAGCACTTTCATTCTGCATTACACACACACAAAGGAATACACAAGGATACAACAGTTTTCATTATTCTGTCATAATTCCAACAATGACGGCACACTCTGTGATGCGGGATGTGATCCTTGGGATGAATAATGTAAAGCATATTTTCTCTCCTGGTTTTTCATTTTTTTTCTGGAAATCTGGCTAAAGGTAAATGAAGTGGGTTTAGGGTTAGATAAAAAACAGATTCAGAAAAACACAGAATCCACACACAAGGATTTGGATTTTTCGTTTATATATCTTTTGTCTTTGAAATACTCGGGAGTCGAGAGTAATAATATCAACAACACAAAAAAAAAAGAAAAAGAAAAACTTTGCAATGAATGGTTATGTGTTCAAATATATTCTCAGTGGGATGTCCTGATTACGATTTCTTTCATTTTCTTGTGTTTTGTTCATGTTTCTCTGTTTTTTTTTGTTCTGTTTATACCTTTCAACTACAGAATGGAAAAATATGTCACACGCTTGTTATTTATGGAGTCCTTTATTGGTAACGACTATATGGCAATAGCAACAGCAATAACAACAACAACAACTGTTACCTTTATGAAACACGGCATAAAATGAAGGGTGGTAATGAAAAGTCCTTCCACTGAGTTGATTTTCAAAATCTCTTCGTTACATTTCCATCCTTCTTTTTTTTATCCTTCTTCTTATTCTTATTCGACATGTTATTTTTTAAGCTTGTTGAAATGGAAAAGTTTAATCCGTATTCAAAAGTACAGGGAAATTGTATTCAATCAAGGGTTGATTTTTTTGGGAAAGTTTTGAAATGATTCGTCTGCAGGTAGGGTTTATTAATTTGCCTGTTAATTATCATGACATTTTGTTTGCAAGTAATTTGAGATCTTTTTACTTGCTCTATGGGCAAGTATTGGTTTCGTGTCAAAAAAAAAAAAAATTGAGGCTTCAATCAAAACCAACATTACGATGATGGAGAAGTCCGAAAGTGGTTTTCGTCATGCCGTTCGTCGGTCTGTGCGTCTGTGCGTCTGTACGTCTGTGCGTCTATCTGTACACTTCTCCACTGCCCAATCGCGTGGACGGATTTTCTTCAAAATTTTCTTCCCATACAAAATTTTGAGTTATTCCAATTTTATTAAAAACAGCTTCAACGATTTTGATTAGTCTTTTTGATATGATTTCTTCAATTACGATAAATTTTTTTCAAAAAAATCTATCGAGACGTTTTTTTAAAAAAAAATTTTTTTTATTAAAAAAATTTCAAACGACAAAAAAAAAAATTGGTAAGATAGCTAATATTTATCAACCTCTAAAAATAAAATTTTGAAAAAACACAAACCACCCAATATGGAAAAAAAATTATTTTTCAAAAAAAAAAATCCAAAAAGTGTTCCGGTTTTAAAAAAATATTTATTTTTGCTTATTTGTGCATATCTCTCGATACCTACACACATCAGATGACCAAAAGCAAAAATTTTCAAACTAGAAATACATAAAATAGCTTTGCACTACATGAGCAAGTTCGTGCGATCCAGTCGTGCATTTTATTTTGTCTGCTTTTAGAGAATTGTTTGGAAAAAAAACTGTTTAAGATTCTTCATTTTCAAATCCTTATTAGGTATACAAATTTCTTGTATAATAACAGCCATAAGAATTACCAGTCAGGAGCGCAGCGATAGAACGGGCTTTTTAATTAAAATGGACATAATGAAGCAATAAAATTGGGGGTGATAAATAAAATAGCTATTACTGCAACTTGCAAAGTTGATCGTAGTGGTCCCAAAATTATAACTTCATTTCATTCCTTCAATATAAATTCAGCTGTATTCTCAAATCGGTAATCTTGATTTGGAAAAATGTTAAACGAATACAAAAACGAACAAATGAATGAAGGCAAACTGTCACATTTAGTTAAAAATGGTAAAAAAATGTGTGCACAAAACAGTAAGAACTTATTTTAACACTTCTATAAATATCAACATTCTATCCTCAGCTGGGTTTAACCTCTGCTTTTATCGGCTGCTGTACGTTGTATTCATAAATTCCTCCTGCACTACATTAAGCTTTGCTAAGAAATGATAAATACGATTTATTATTTATTTTAGTTAAAGTTTTCTTATCAGCTCTTTTGTATTATCGACTTTATACTAAGAGAAATAAAATGCACGACTGGGTCGCACGTACTTGCTCTTATAGATAAAGTTACTATAAATGCTAAGCCTTTTTAATTAAAAATTTGTAAATGCAGTTTTTTTAGTTTAAAGTTTTTCCGACACATTAGCAGGCTAAATAATACAATTGTCCATGCAAATGTGAGAAACATGGAACAATACGGCATACTGAGGAAAAAACGTGTAAAAAAGTAGTGCAAATCAAGGAAAATACGTGAAAAGTTGCAAAAAGTGTGGAGTACCTCAGAAAGAAACATGTGAGATCGTAAAAAAATTGGGGTTTATTCATCAGTATTCCACGCTTTTTTCCACGGTATTCAGCGATTTTTACCACAGTGTGTCTCATATTTTTTCGCGAATTTTCATACTCTCTTCCGTGATTCTACACTTTTCTCTTTGACCTTGTTTGTTCTTTTGTGCTTTTTCTACGACTTTCCATGCCGTTTTTCGTTATCATTCACATGGTGTTCTAAAGTTCTTTCACTACTTCATCACTATTCCGTGCTTTTATTCACAATATTCCGCGCTTTTCCACGATTTTATTTGCGCTTGTGGCCTGTGGTAATTCACATATTTTTCCGCGACTTATTAGACTTCTTTATACGACTTTTCTCGCTTTTTTCTATGACTTTCTGATAATTGAATGCCAAAAATTGATATGGATTTTTGTACATGGGTCAAATTTAAGCATTTTTTACTATGAAAAGGGGTTTATCTCTCCCTGTTTAGGCGGGAGATGCAATTTAATGAAGCGAGTACCAAATGTAGGAAAAAAATAACGGCAATACTTACAATTATATTTTATATCAATGCTCTGTTCTATTTATAAGCCAGTTTTTAAATCAAGACAAACCTATTAATATTTTTTTTTTAAAAACTCGTTCAAACTTAAAATTTGGGATTAAAAATGTGTAATTTTTCAAAACTTTGAGATTTATATTTTTTTTCTTAGAATTCGCTGCTCTTTTAAATTCTTAATCAAAACCTAAAAATAAGATTTTATGCCTTCTGGTTTTCGAAAAAAATTGGGAATTACCAATTTTATTTTAAGAACTGGCTAATTAGAATAAAGTTATCGCTTGAAAAAAGGTATAACATTGAATTGCAGACATTACCGTAATTTTTTAATGATATTTTTTTCTTTTTTATTACTATTTTTCTTGAAATTGCGCATCCAGGCTGAAAAGGGGGATATAGACCCACATTCAGTAAAAAAATTCTTGTTTCTAACCCTTCTACAAAAATCTTTATCAATTTTCGGCATTCGAGTTATCGTACTCTTCCCAAATTACTCAATTCAAAAAAATTAAATTAGTTCCTAAGAACCCGTTCCTAAATTCCCAATTTTTGTGAGTTTTTTCATACAAAAATACTCCCCAACTCCATACAGAATTTGTGGAGTTATTTATTTTTTGTTTTGGAGGGCTAATTTTTTGGTGAGTTATTTGACGGAATTTGTTTTTTGCTTTAATTTTAATATTCAGAAATTCAAAACTATCAAAAACATCTTTTCCTATCGCTCGAACTATTGAAAATTATGTCTTTCTTAAGGGTTGTTATAATCCCGTACCTTTCTTTTTCAAAACTGATCTTTTGATCTTCGGTAATAATTACAAAATACTACACATTATAGCTCTAGAGAATCATTATCATAAACATTAATAATTTAATATCTGATGGTAATTTTAGATATGGAAAAAAAATGAAGGTTTGGTTACTTGTAAAGAGAAAAATGCATGCTACCCACTTCAACGGAAAACATAGTAATGATTGTCAAGACAAACAAAAATGAGTTAATAGTAATTTATTAACGCCTAATGAGGCATACATTTTCAGGCAACATTTTTCATTCAAAAGTCACATAGACTCAATTATTGAAATTCTACTGGTAATTAAATTAAAATACCAAAAAGACTTAATCAACCATAAAAGGCACACCTCAATTTGGAGACAAACAGCATTTAATATTTTGTTCAAAAAAAAAGGGGGAGACACATGTGGTAGGTACTATAGCGCCTGAATTTATTCCGTTCAAGACAATCACTGAAATAATTAATTTCCCTCAAGATTTGAAGTCATTTGTGGCCAAAGTGTTTGCTCCCAGGGAATTTCTGATAAAAGCAACAATCTTTTAGCGAACCAAAAAAAAAAAAAAAAAAACAAAATAAGATTTTATCTCTGGAACACAGTTTGTTATCCGAATTGAAAGTTCATAAATTTCGAGTGTGAATGCTGATGGATAAATGCAACTGCAAGAAACTCAACCACCAACGTACCTACCTTTACATTACCATTCACTTTTTTGCCAAATGGTCGACGAAGCTTTAAGTCACTTTCTAAATTATTTTTTAAGGCGGACTCATTTCAAACTTTTAAACAAGAAGTTAAAGTACGTAAGTATTTTCTATTCACATGTCGGCAAGCCGTCGTATATTTCTTCAAATAAAGAGGTAAAGTGTCTTCCTACTTGCGTGTGTTTAGCAAGTTAGCCGAAGCACCAAACAGCAGCATTTAGTAGTCATGGCTTGTTTTTTTGTTGGTTGGAAAAACTCTACAAGTAGGCTATAGGCACGAGATTCATAATGATGTACCTCTCCTATTCATTCCACCCAGTTAACATAAATTCAGTCGACTTGAAATCGAGGAAAAAGTGAAACAACTTTGCATGAAATGACCTATAGCTGTGCGGAAATTTAATACCACAAATAAATATTGAAATGAGCATAACAACGTGTGCGCTGAAGTATGTACAGCATACGGCTACTCGTTTTGAATTCAGATCAACGACCATTGCGAAATAATGTATATTGCTTTCGATTTATACGAGTATTTGAACCACAATGCGAATTTCCTCATCTTAATATCTTAATCTTTGTCGGCATCATGCTGGGGCATATTTTCGACTCGAATGTCGTAATTAAATGTGCGAATTCAGCATGTAGACAAAACCAGCAGGAATATCATTTTATTAATTAGAACGAACCCAATGTGTTGGCAGTAGAATAAACGAGCTCAATTAGCTATGCGGCTTAGATTTCATTTCGATGAAACATTATTTTTTTTAATTATTATTTTATGCTAAACAAGAACTTTTTCTTTCTTTTTCTTATGATTGCAGATTTTCAATTGGCTTGTTGCTGAAAGAAACAAATGTTAGCATTTACAGGTGAGTTTGTTTAAATTTTGATTTCTTTTTCTATTTATAGAAATGTACCTGAACATTAAGTTATATTGATACAACTAAGAAATAAATAAAATGGAGTGAAAGAAATGTTAATCTTTCTTCGCCAAAATGGATACTAGTTATAAATAATTTGTGTGTTTTCTTCGATTTTCAAATTACTGGTTAACTTTTGTAACAAAGACAACAATACAAGAAAAAAATTAATAAAATATACGACTGGATCGTCCTTTTTTGCTTTTGGACACACTACGCCTCACTTGATTATGAACAGACATTTTTAACTGCCCATTAAAATTTAGAAGTTATTGTGAACAAATAATTAAATCAACTTCGGGCTAATTTTAGTTTAGGTACAACTTATGGCGTAGTAAAAAACTAAACATAATTTCAAACAAAATTTACCACCAGTTTTTTTTTTTTAATCAAAAAAACTACGGAATCTTTTAAAAAATGAGTTTTTTTTATCAAATGTTATGAGAATGGGCAGTAATATTGACTCGAGACAATTTTTATTTCTCAGAAAATACCGTTATTATGAATAAGTAGGATTAAGAAGAAAACCCTTAAGAAAAAAATTTCTGAAAAATGGTTTTATATTCAAACATCTCAATAAAGATATCAGTTCCGGATGACTGCATCCTGAGGCCGTAATTAAAAATTTATGAGTTTGTATTGAAAATTTTATTAATAGTTTTTAGTTTTTTTTTAGCGAAAAAACTCTAAAGTCTAAACAGAACTCAATAACATTCTTCTATCGTCCTACTCGTTTCAAATACTTCACTATAATTTTATTTAGTGCAGGGTAATTTATTGGTGGTAATTGTTGGCAGAAATGCCATTCGAGATTTGTCCACTATTTTGAAAAAAAAACTGCATCAATATTGCAATTTAAGGTTTATCTAAATACAGGATGCCCCACAGTCACCGCCGGCCGCAGATAATAACCATGGAGTCAACAAAGTCAAAATATGTGAACAATGACGCGCGAAAGTCAGAAATGCTGAAAATGTTGTGTCTCTCAAAGCTTAGTTTATCGGCTTAGTATATCGTTCCAGAGTAAAGTCACTTCACCCAATGCCAGTGCATGAATGTGAAAATACATTTTTTTTTTATTTTTCTTCTGTGAATGTATCATTTTCGGAGCTGTAAAAGACTGCAGTCAATTGGAAATGCAGTCAATTCAGTCGAAGTTTATTAACTTTAATTTTAACTGTAAGTTAGTACTGTTATTAACTGCTTTTAAGCAGTCAGCAGTCAATACTAAATACTGCCTGTACAGTTAATGAAAGCAGTTAATTGATAAAAAGTTCATTAATTGCAGTACTTTTTCACTGGTTTTAGTTTTCTAGTCGTTAAAAAGTTTTTTGTATTGTTTTTTTTTTTTAACTTAAAGTTATTTTGGAGCTCTATATTTTTACAAGAAAGTGTCATAGAAGTGTGGCAGTAAGTTTGTTGGGATGGGGTCTGATGCGGATGTTGCATGTGCCATTTAGGACGTGAAATAGAACATGCAACCTTTCAACTGAAATTACTGAATAATATTTTAAACGCATCAGTACAAAAACTTTATAGACTGACTAAAAGACTAAAATTAGTAAAAAAAAGTACTGTAGTTAATAAACTTTTAGTCAATCAACTGCTTTCATTAATTGTTCAGTCAGTATTTTAGTACTGGATGCTGACTGTAGTTTTCAAGGGAAAATACTGCTGTTAGTTAAAAGACTTAAGAAATTTTGTCTTTTTAGTTAAATAACTGTAGTACCTACCGAAAAAAATGCAGTTTTTAAAGCTCTGCATTTTACTGTTTCCAATTGGTAAAACATTCATTCATTTACATTTTACGAAAGCGAGTTAGTTACCTTCTCAAATTTTGATTGACCTTAAATTCTTTTGTTTTAACTGCGTAAGCTTTCACATTTTTTTTGAACATAAATTCTTCACTTGAAAGTCCTACATGTACCAAAAATAGATATTTTCGGCATTTGACCATGAGTCAATTTATTCGGCTGTAAGTCAATTTGGGCTTTTGAAAAATGTGCAATAAAACTGCTTTCTTAGATTTTTTTTTTACAATTTCATAGGGTTGTTAGCTTTTAACGGAAGAAAAAATTGTCAATTTTAAGTCGATATACACTATGATTAAAATAATCGTAGAATTTTTGACAAGTTTTAAATCGTTTTGTATTATTTTCCACATTTGAAGCATCTAAAGGGTTTTCCAATAAGAGGTGTTATTTTGAATAGCCCGCTATTTCAGTAGTTGTCACTTTTGAAGCTGTCATTTTTTGACAAGTAGAAACTACGCTATTAATAAACGATACACGCTTCAACAACGCATTGAAATTATTAAAATTCACTATAAAAATGGTGAAAATTTGGCAGAGACGGTTCGTAAAACTAAAACATTTTTGGGTCGTCGTGAAGCACCTTGTCGGACCGCAATACAGAAATTGGTGGACAAATTCGAGCTGTTAGAACAAGTTAGTGATGTGAAGAATAAAACCCGTGCACGTCGCTCAAGAACAACTGAGAATATTGCTGTTGTAGCCCAAAGTGTTGAAGAAAACCCAGGTTTGTCCATTCCTCGTCGTTCTTTGGAATTAGGCATTCCACAAACGTCATTACACCGTATTTTGCATAAAGACTTGGGTCTTAAGGCTTATAAAGTTCAGTTAACACAAGAACTCAAGCCGGCTGATCATCAACAACGTCGTGTCTTTGCTGATTGGGTCCTTGAAATGCATGAAAATGAACCGGAATTTCATCGAAAAATCATCTTGACTGATGAGGCCCATTTCCACCTCGGAGGCTACGTCAACAAGCAAAACTGTCGCATCTGGGGCGCGGAAAACCCAAGAGTTATTGTTGAAAAGCCTCTCCATCCTGTGATTTAACACCTTGCGACTTCTTCCTTTGGGGCCACGTGAAAGATAAGGTCTACGCCAACAGCCCAGCGTCGATTCAAGACCTCAAAGATGAAATTCGTGAGGCTATCGAGGACATAGGGCAGCCACTTTGCGATTTGGTTATGGAAAATTTCATGAAAAGGATATGGTCCTGTAAGCGTGGTCTTGGCGGCCATTTGGCTGATGTTGTGTTCCATTATTAACGGCATACATTCTTCTTTATAATGAAATAAACATCCGATCATTTATCTCCAAAAATGCCCTTTTGGAAAACCCTTTATTTAAAAGCTTAGCTTACGAAAAAAAATAATCAAAACAAAATTAACTTTTCCAAATACCTTAGAGGAGGATCCTTTGCCTAAATGGAAAGGATCCTCCCCTTATGTTCAGCCGTTAACTTTCCAATTTTTTTTTAATGAATATAGTTGCTAAATTGTTAAAATACTTTTATCTTTGACTAAGTAATTTACTACGTATGTATAGGTATAACTGCTTATCAATTTCCTTAAACATTTAATACCGACCCATAGGGTGCAATTGTTACCTATACCAACAATTAAAATTCCTCAACTCTTTTATCAAACTTTAAAGTATAAAATCGTTAAAACGCATCCATAAGACTTTATAGCAAGATACAAGAGTTCACTGATCGACTAGGTACATTGCTACTTAAAATATTTCCAAGATTATTCTTTCCAGTTCTACGACATCATAAAACGACTGCCCTTCAACATAAATTTTATTTTCATTACTAAAATCCTACTAAGGTAACAAGTGCCTGTAGATACTTCCTTTTTGACTGGGGAAAAAAAATTCCCATTAACCAAAGATTAAGTAACAATTTGAATATCAGAAATGCAATTAATTTTGGCATTTATAGATGTCTTTAATTACTTTGGAATAAGATTTCTGTAAACGTTTTTTTTTTTTTTTTTATTTTAACTTCACAGATAGCTAGTTTAAGTCTTCTATAAAATTAATCGAATGTGTGCGGTCCCTCTGGTGATTCTGTGAAAGTTTTTAAGAAGTCAATGATTAAACTTCCATTTATTATATCGAAATTGTTAGAGAAACCACTAATTTGAAATGACTGAAAATTATGGTTTGATTGATTTATTGAACAATTAAAAGTAATCAAGATTGAAATGGAGCTTTCTAGCAAGTATTATGAAAGATCAATATATTTTTGTCTAAATAAGATGCTAGAGGTAACAATTCACAATTTTGTCATACTTCAGTTTACGGTGCGCTCCCTACTGAAGCCCTTGTAAATGATCCTTGCAAGTTTTTCAGCTTACAGCAAAAGTAAAAGAACTTCATTCACAAAACACAACAAATACCAAGTCCTAGATTTGACACGAAAACTTAACAAAATCTACTTTTTGCTCTCCCGTAAAACCAATTTCTTCACCAAATTTATGAATGTTCCGATTCCTCGCGAGAACTCTTGCCGATCAGCTCTTTTTGCGCCTTTACCTCCATCCATATCGGTCATCGAGCACACACATACACACATTATACCACTTATCCAACTTTCACACGACATTAAGTTATCAAAACAACAAAACAACACGACAAATAAAAAAATACTCGACAAATTCCCTGACATATTTGCATTATTTGTTACCAAAACACACCACGATCACACGCAATCATCCAGATATTGTATTCTTCTCTTCGTGTCGTTCGTCCCAGTCGTTGCTGTTGTTGTTGTCGTATTAAATATATGGACCCACAACCTGTTAACCCAAGTCAATGATGTACACTTGATCCCGTGCGCTTTCTCGGCTTAAGCTATGTTTCAGCCTTACCACTGACTGGCAGCAGCAGCAGCAACAGAAACAGCCACACCGATCGCGCCATTACCAGAGAAGAGCGATCCATGTTTTCATTTCCATGGATGTGAGGACTGGGGAAGTAAAAACTCCAACCAGTTCCGTCTTTCGTCCCTCTCCCGTCTTTTCTCAGCAGACAATTTGAACGAATTCCCTGGTTGCTTTGGAGCGCGAGCAAATGTCGGCAGTTAGCACACGATTATCTTCGTTTTTGTTTTGACTATCTCTTCCTCTAGTAGAAGTAGAGTTTCCACGTTCCTTCCACCTGTAGTCTTTTTGCTTTTGTTGTTGTTGTGTTTTCTTTCTTATTGTCAAAAGTATCTTGTAGCTGTCTCTGGTATACAAAACTTCAGGTGAACGCCATGCACTTCTCGTTTGACTGGGCGCAGCAAAGTCTCTTGGAATTCCTCGGGTTTCAGTTGATATTCAGACGTGGCCGCGTGCGGTGTCTACGATTTTATATATGATCTTTTCTTCCGTGACGTTCGTCTTTTGAGATACAGTTTTTTTTTTTGTTGTCTCCTTAAGATAAGATCGAATAATGTCGAATGCGATGTTTAATCAAAATAAGCCACTGGCTCGGAGGGCAACTCTTGTGGCATGTAAACATTGGTGGAATGTGTGTTTCTTGCACAATGACCAAATGAAATTTCTTCAGAAAGTGTACGGTAGACCCCTGACCCTTTCGATATGTGACAACAATAATTCTAAAAGTGAAATCACTTCCTACCAGGGAAGCAATAGTTTGACCCCAACTCCTTCACTCTTTCCCAAGAACATGCCCAGTATCCGAAGAAAGGGCAAGGCTAGTAGTGCCAAAAGTGAAAATCCACAATCTTCGACAAACGCTAATGCAAGTCATACCTCGCGAACCTCTCCCAGATCGGTAAAGTCCCGTAATCGTCATAGACGATCCCATAGTGCAACAAGTAGTGGCCGTCCAAGTAGCCAACCAAGCAGCAGCAGCAGGGCGAACAGTCGGTCGAATAGTCGTCCCAGCAGTCGAGGCAGCTGTTCGGAGCAAATTGTTGCAAATGCCAAAGTTGCGATTCTAGACGATACATTCCTGTCGTCGGGGGTCTCTTGTTCCGGGGAGACGCATTCGGATCAAAGTGTGTGCAATGAAGATGCACCTTGGGAGCAACCAAGTGATGTCATTATCACCGCCAACCACCACGATGATGAACATCATCACCAAAAGGATCAAACTTTAATGGTTGATGATGATGATGATGATGTTGGTGATGACGATGTGATGGGAAAGAAGAGTGACCAAAAAATCAAAATGGCTGTTAGCCGAATAAAAAGTCGAAATTCCGCTGAAAATAACAGGGACCACAGTGGCGGCAGCAGCGGCGTCGGTGGTGCAGGGATGAATGCTTGCGCGTGTGACCGAAACATGCGATTCGAGGAACATGACCTGCGAAACTTGTTTGTGCGGCGCAATCGGAGTGCCCTGTGGGTGCAACATAATAATTTGAATTTGAACGTGAATGAGGCCGAATTGCAGTTGAGTGATATCGAAGAACAATTGGCAACGGTTAATAGTCTGCAACAGTGTGGATTAGTTGCAGGCTTGAATGACAAAGACTTATGGTATGTTGACTAAGGCTTAGTTTTTTTTTTTTTATTTCAGATTGCTGTTATAGCTATTGTTGCAGTTTTTATTTTATATTGAACTATTAGGCTGTAAAAGAATGTATTTGTATTTTGTAGACGATATGTTTTATTGATTTCAAAAACTTCTGAAGCATAATAATGCCCGTCAGATGTGTTTTAAGTTTAAGTGATTTTAATTGAATTGTACAAAAGTGTTTTCAAAGAAAAAAGAAGTCATAACGCCCAAAGTCATGCACTTAATGAATTTTAATTTTGTTTTTTTTTACAAAACGTATCAAGTATCGAACTGACACGCTTTGTAAGTAACAAATCATGGCAACATCTCTGTGCCAAAGTAGTAGTAACATTATCAAATGAGTCACCGCAACCACTCTGCAACTAAAAAAAAAACTTGGTTTGCTACAAAATTCTAGTTCCTAAAAAACAAAATTAGTAACTTGTTTAAAATTTTAAGAAGTTGTAACATAGTTTTCGGTAACTGATTTGCAACTCATTACGGATTTTACTGAATCATTTGGAAGTCGCAAGGCATGAATGTACTAGGAACGGTCCTAATTTCAGTTACAAACACAATCAGTTTTAATTTTCTTTGCACTGATATTCATGGAACTGCTTAGCTCAGTGACTCATATTTAAACTCACGACTTTTAAGTCACATCACAGGCCTTGCGAACACATAACCTTTATGCAACAAAAATACAACTTAAATTATTTTAGTTTTTTAGAAAGAAAAAAACTATAAAAAAGAAACATCTATGCTAGTCAATCCCAAAATCTACTTTGTTTTTGGATACTCTGGCTTGGAGCTTAAAATTTGACAGAATTTTGCTTTTTTGGTCTGATGGCTTAGTAATAGCTCAGAAATTCCAAACGTTGAAACTTGCTTTCATGTCAGTAAATCTTTATCTTCGTTTTAGCTTTCATGTCAGTAAATCTTTATCTTC
Organism: Meliscaeva auricollis; assembly: GCA_948107695.1. Taxonomy (NCBI): domain Eukaryota; kingdom Metazoa; phylum Arthropoda; class Insecta; order Diptera; family Syrphidae; genus Meliscaeva; species Meliscaeva auricollis. The sequence goes on along the minus strand of OX403618.1, from coordinate 71,901,304 downwards.
GTTTTGTTGCTTTTTATTCGTTAAAAAACAAAATGCTGTTTTGCTTATCAACTCCAACGTTCTTTTCGAAAATGGAAAAAATCAAATGTTTTCTCACCAAACACACAGTAATATCAAGAGTCTTTTTGGCTCTTTGGAATAGAGCTCATTTCCTTAATATAATTGCTTTCTTAACTAAAAACCAATTAGCAAGAGTTACCTTCATATACCCTTAATTTCCATACTGATTTTTTAATCGATTTTAGAGCTGCTGTGTCCAGATTGACAAAATCCTTTATCACTTATCGATGTTATACCGTCCGATAGTCATGTTTTGACTAATTTATGTAATTTGTCTTCGCCTCATTTTGTGACAAGGCTCACTTACCTTGCCACTGACTCAATGATTGAAGAGCACAATCAGTATACATATCGCTTGAAGTCAGCAAATTAAAGAGAAGATAGTGACGGTTTTGTTGGCCCTCTACCTTCTGAAGACCTTTTTCCTTGTTTTTCCCCTGCTTAACGGAAGCAACTAACTTATCAGAACGTTAAAGAAGATTCGCTGCTTTGTCAAAACTGGAATAGTTAGCGTGACCTGCCATTATGTACGGCAGGTCACCTACCATTTCTAATTTTGACAAAGTAGCGAATCTTCTTTAACGTTCTGATAAGTTGCTTCCTTTAAGCAGGGAAAAAAACAAGCATTGCGGCATGGTAAAGCACCACTCTATTAACAATTTCATAAAAAGCATTTTCATCAATAGAAAGAGAGAATGGTTCGAAATAGAATTCTGGGACTTCTTCAGAACACATTTGGTCGTTGGTAGATTTTAGGCGTAAGATGCAAAGTGATGCAAGAAGATGCATCTTCAAGGACCTTATCAGTGCACCAATACTTACTTAGGATTTTATACTCGTAGCTGTGATTTAAATAAAAAAAATCCTAATTTCCGATTTCTTGACAAAGTTCAAGCTGTTAAATTTAATTTATGGAAAAATTAGTACTCGGTTTTTTTTTCTTCAAATTAATTTCTTTATCAAGTTTTAACGCCTTACAAATGGAATTAAGAACTTTGTTTGAGGTAAAACTTCGACATATTAGCAGCCTATTTCTTCACAGAGTTCTAAAAATTACGTTAAGAACGTTACTACACGGAAATAAATTTGGGTGTTGTTCATTTGATCGTAAATGGGTTGCAAATTTTAATTATTTCCAACATCTTTCTACTCTCATCTCTCAAGAAGCTTGTGGGTTGACCGCAGCATATCAAATAGGCACCCATTTTTAAGAATAGTACCAGTTTCATCAGCAATAGGAAGGACTCTGTAAAGAAATTGACTCTAAGTATTTCCGAATGACCCGTACCGTTTAGTCCGGCAAATATATTATCGATCATATTTATCCTGGAGAAGATAAAACAGTCTATCACCATCATTTAGACAAGTATATTTCGTTACTACCAGAATTTCGTGGCTATTTCAAGGATTTTCAAATAAATCCTGCACCAACCCCAGTATCCATAATAGTTCCTGGTAACATTTGCATCGGTATTGCTATTATAGTTTCGCAGTTTCAAGATTTCTTGTCTTGCCAGTAATCTTTTCTAAGAGAGTTGGTTATATGTATAGCTTATAAAAATTTTTAACAGGCCGTTATGTGGTCAGTGCGTAATTTCAAGTTCTACTTTTGTTTTTGTGGATTTACCATAGTTATAGTTACTAGTTCAAGTATTGAACATGGATAACGCACTTTCCATTGATTCGCTTATAGGGGAAAGAGAGTATGAAACCAAGAAGATAGTTGTTCAACTAAGTTGGTATTAGCTGATCTAAAGAATAATGAAGATCTGAAAAATAATGCTTGGATAGAAAAATGCTACATTTGGTTCAAAGTTTGACCATCCAAAGATTGCAAAGTAACATGTGGTTTTCGAGACGGAAAAAAATTAGTGCTGCTAAGAACCATGATCTTGCAACAAAGTTAGTATCGGCTTGAAGAAGTGGTGTCATCCAGGCTTGGTTTTCTTATTCTTTTCAATTATTTTATTCAATCAATCTCCCAGAAGTATTTTTTTCGAATACGTCAAATTTTGGTTTTCTTAGAGACATGAAAGCCTCCGGAACAAATGATGAAAAGTTCCCCAAGCAAAGAATTCCAAATAAAACTTCTATCATTTTAGAAAATCGTCCTTTTCCAACATTTTAAAAGAATAATCTAGCAACCGTTTGTGATTCAATAAAAAATGCCTTAGGGTCTTATAGAAATCCTGACGAAGTGAAGTGCTATAATTTTATCAGAGAGAGTAGAAAGGATTACTTCAAGATTTTTTCTTTCTTAGCTGGGTCTCAGTTTGGAAATATAATTTCTTCAGATATAATTTTAAAATTCTTCGCATGTGTCTAACCTTTCATAAGCCTTCTTGCGGTTTTTATTCTTTTTGAAAAGCGATAAACTTGTTCCTGGATTGATTTATTTCATCCGAACATATCGCTAAAAAGAATACAATCATCTCCGCCGACGCGTTTCAAAGAAAAATTAAGATTCTTTTTTGGTTCCCTTCACTTCAATCAACTACTCCAACTTCCAACAATCCTTTTCAATTTGAACGGACGAACAGACAAACGACCACATTTCCTAATTTCCTGCACTGCGGAATTCGCATTCTTCCTCAGCAAAAATTATACGCCATATTCAATTATTGAATATTTTTCGATGGAAGAAGAAAGAGAGAAAAAAAAACAACAGAGCATAAGAAACCACACAGTACGTGATGTTCGACTATCTCCTCTCGTGCGGATCAAGAAGCGCACCACCAAGCATACAAAATCCAAAAGCCAATAGAGGTCAGCCAAAAGAAGATACATTGACCATGACCAACCAACCAACCAACCACCAAACAACAGGATTTTTATGTGTTTCTTCGAAATATTTTCTCTAAAAGTGTGAAAATCGAATACTAAATTTAGGATACATCAGCAATTATGGTCGATGGGAGTAAGGAGAATGCCTGGAAGTATAGAGGAAGACACAATCCTCCGATGTTTGGGTACCGGAGCGAACATGCGTCCTCGCAGGTGCTAATAACCATCAACGCGCACCGAGTGCAGCAACTTGATTCCAAAATGAAAACATAAAACTTGCACTAAAAGCATGATCGTAAATTGCAAGTGTCGCCGTAATAGCATCGAGCTTGGGCGACTTAAATGTTGTAGGTATGATGCTGTGCTCTAGGTATAGTCAGGACATGTCGTGTCGATATCCATAGAAGCCTAAGGGCGCATTTTGTGCGGATGCCGGCTCCACCTTCGATGCCTATTCGAGGGGGTTAATTTGTAGCATCTCATCTATATGTAGCGGATGATAATAATTTAGCCCCAGCTTCGGCTTTGGCATCGGCATTGGCATATCGGTAGCCAACGCGCCGTGATGAGGCTTTGTTTTTGCGCCTTACACTCTCTCATTATGATTTATGGTTTTGCGGTTGGGAAATCTCTGCGCCTACAGAAGCTGCTTTTTGCGGTGTGGAAAATGATGGGGGCCATCGCCATCGCCATAGAAGATGCGTTCTTATACACTCGGCGTATACCTAACCATTGCTTTACCTGGCGAATGATGCCCCCGGATACCAAGTGAGCTGGTGTCGGATGTTGAAAATCATCTGCATATAAAACAACAACTGACGCGACGACGCGACGAGTGGAAGAGTGCGGTCTGATGGTGATGCCGTGATGCAAAACCGCGGAATTTCTTGTCGGCTTTCTTTAGCGTGCAGAATATTATTGTACTTCGTCATCATGAATGTAATGATGGTATAAATGTTCAATCTGAGCCATTAAATGGATATGTCAGGTCGAAACAAACGAACCGAACGGTTAAAAAAGTATACAAAGGGGGGAGATATAGCATAGATACCATGATGCATATACAAGGGACTTTTTATCCTGGGTGGGCTTGATGGTTGATTCTCTTCTTCTTTATGTCATGTCTGAGACAGTTTGCGAATAAAAATGAACACAACAATTATAACTTGTCAGAGTTTGTTTCCATGGGAATGGTTTTTATATCTTCATATGAAATCAGAACCCCAAAGGCTCTTTACACAAGAAAAGAACAAAAATAATAAAAAAATAAACTTATCGATGCAAAAGATAGAGTTTGAGGTATTTTATTGTTTGGATAAGAATTATTTTTCATTTTGTTTTTCAAAGATAACAATGGAAAAATTAAAGTTATGTGGGCATATAATTGTTATTTATGTGGCTTCCCGGAAATGCCTAAACAATGAACACAAGTAGATAGTTTTTGCTTATTTTAACTAAACAGAAAATATTAAAAGAAAGACTCGAACATTCGCATTAGCTTTTGGCATTGGTATCAAGTTTTTCTATAAATTCTAGTTGATTGTGCATTGCTCAAAGAACTAGGGACACTTTTTGCCGTAAGATCAAAGATCAGATGCTGAAACTGGTGGCGAGGCTGAAACTGGTGTCAAATTAAAGCAATTTCTAAATATATAATTTTTTTCGGTAACAGTTTTACAGTTTCCTTAGGCAGATCCAAAGTTTGTTCAAAATTAGCAACAAAATAGAAAAAATTGGACAAAAATTCTCTGTGGATTAGTGTAATGGAGTTAAAAAACGAAACTGGTGTCAAATTAAAGTTTAAAACATCTTCTTCTGGAATTCAAAGGTCTTCCGTGTCAGTTTAGGTTTCGGTTAAATAGTGGTGGAAATGTTAAAAATTACCTGATACCCATAATGATTAATGGTTCTGATAGGGTAACCGGAAATATGCTCGAGCATGTTCGAATCGGAATCGAATCGAATCATATGTCTTAGGTACATATAAAAAAAGTAGCACAACTAATTTCCTTACAAAATAGCAATCGTTCTTTTTATAGTAGACCGTTCTATTTTGTGTAAACTTTCCAATCAAGAAACAAATTTGTTTACAGACAAAATGTGTGCCATATTGCTTAAAAAGGAAGTGTTAGTTTCTGATGGCTAATTGCGTAGGAAGCTTGTTGTTGAAAATTAATCTATTATAATCTTAAATCTTTCACTAATCTAGACGTAAATGGAAGCGACAAAATATTTGTACAAATAAAAATAAAAACTATTATTTCAATAAGTCACACATGAAATATTTAATCTAATCTAATAAAGATAAACAGTGAAAACTTTAAAGCGATTGTGGAAAGTTGTGAGTATATTTAAAAAAAAAATTATTTTAAATTTCCAGAATAGCATTGTTGTATCTCCTCCTATACCTACCAGAGGAAATCGTCGTGCGTTGAACTCAGCACACTTCAATTGTGTTGTACTCTTTGATTGCCAATTCGATATCATATTACGGATATTGTTTTGGGTCAATCAAAGTGCAATCATACAATAGTTGAATTGTGCTGACTCTTTTAACGTGCCAACGATTATCCACTGCGAATGTTTGGGCTTGCGTTAACCAAAATGACACGACAAGATTGGTCTTTGTCAAACATTCAATGAAGTCGGTCGTTTCGCATTCTTTACAGTTAGAACACTTTAACATTGGCGCAGCCGGTCCGCGAATCTCGTTTCTTTTATGTAAACTCGCGAATCTAAATTCAGAATAGTTAAAAAAAAAAAAAAAAAAAAAAATTAATTAATCAAAGTGTGAAATCTAAATGTTTTAAAAGAATCGCGTCGAATGTTGTGTTGTGTAGTGTTGTTGTGACATTAAAGTGAAGGAAATATAACAAAATAATAACAAAGAAAAAATAATATATCTCAAATAACAAAGAGAAAAAAGAAAAAAATATATCTCAAAAAATATATCTCAAAAAATATATCTCAAAATATATATCTCAAATAATAACAAAGAGAAAAAAGAATATATCTAAAAAAAAAAACCATCGTTTGTGACAATTGAAAGTAGATACAAAGGGAGTAATACAGGTGAGTATACTTTAATGTATGTACATATATTTTTTTTTTTATATCGTAAATGACAAAGTTGTGTACCTATAAATTTGAATTTTTTTAAATTTTTTTTTTTCGGTTTAGTTTTTCAAGTCATGTTCTTAGTCAGGTTTCGTTCTTTCATTTGTTTTTCGTAGTAACTTTAGTTGAGGTAGGTCGTTTGATTCTATTTGATTTAAAAAGAAAAAAATTAGATCTGTGGGTTGGCGTTAGTTAATGGCCCGCAACCAAATTGAAGCCCAACTTAACGATCTAATAGAGGAGTTAGAGTATTTTAAAAAAGAAAGGAAAGAAAATCAAAGACAATTAAAGTCGGTGAATGAATTTCTTTTCACGGAATTAAGGGAAATTTTGAATCCTGAGGTTTACAAACTGGTCAGTTTTCAGCTAACATCTCAGTGGGGTAAATTAACTAGAGTAGAATCGACTGACGCAATCGTTAACGAATACGTCAAAGCCGTTCACGCTCTAGTAGAAAACCACACTAAAGAGGCAGAAGACCTTACAAAACAGCTTAAAAAGAGCGAGTTTAAGCGTAAGGAAGCTGAAAAACAACTTCTGAAAACAACAGAAGAAGCTGACCAGGAAATAGACCAGCTCACTATTGAGTTAAACAAAAGTTTAACAACTCAAAGGGAGCTAAGGGAAAAAGGTAAATCATCACCTTATCCTGACAGTTCAAAACACCTTATTCCGTTGCTCACTCCTCAATATACTTCTACACCAAAATCGTCTCTGGAAAGAAACCTGGTCAACACAGGAGTTCAAACCACAGTTGTAGAAGTATTTAAATCAAATAAAATCACTCAGGTAGAAATAGAAGAAAATTGCGAAATGCCACTTGAGAGTATAAGCAAGGTAGTTTCAAGGTTAGTCCCCATATTCAACGGGGAGAGAAATCATGAACTTTCACGAAGAGTTCATGAATTCTTAAACGCATGCGATCTGGCTTTGAAAATGGTAAAGCCAGAAGATGAAGGGATCTTAGTGTCTCTAATCTCAACCCGATTGCAAGGCGATGCGTTTGAGTTAATTCGTTCAAACAATGTGAACACAATAGAGGGTTTGGCAAAACTGTTTAAAGACAGTTATTTAGTGCCAAAAACTCTGGACAATGTGATGAACGAATTAAAACAATGCCATCAATTGTTAGGCGAAGATGTAAAAGCGTTCGCTAGACGTCTAGCGAAACTGAAGGCTACATCTGTTGAGATTATTGACTCAAGATATACCGCAACTGAGTCAGTAGGTCTCAAAAAAGAAGTTGAAAACACGGTGTTGACAACTTTTAAAATAGGGCTAGTCGATCCAGCTCTTCGACAGTTTATGCTGGGGAGCAAAAGCAAAGATCTCAACGAAATCTCTGAGGAAGCCTTGAAAACTTCCTTGCTACTACAGCCAAACTCGATGGGCTATATGGGAGTTAGAACAACACCAAACTTACCTTTTGATCGTATTAGCTCAATGTACAAAATTCCCGGTACTTTCCAACAAAATTACAATAGCCTGACTCAAGCATATCCATCTATGCCTTCTATGCCTCAGCTTTTTAACAATTATACTACACTACCTCACAATTTACCTCAAGTGACACAAAACTACTCATCTACACCCGCACAACATCCCTCACACATCACACATAATGAAACACCTCAATACATCCAGAATTTTCAAGACCCTCCCCACTCCAGCAATAGACAGTCAACAAGGTCTGCAAATCCCATTAAAACTTGTGGATTCTGTGGTAAGCAAAATCACAGCTATGTTGATTGTAACATACGTAAAAGAACGCCATACTGCGACACTTGCGAGGACTATGGGCATGCTCAAAACAGTTGTCCCCGCTCACAAATACGAGCTACTCAGACAATAAGTCAAAGGCCTAGAGTCAAATGCAAGTGGTGTTCTAGGGTGGGGCATGTGGAGGACGATTGTTTCTCTAAGAGAAATTACCTCAAAGACCAATCGGGAAACGCCCTGGGGGCCAATTTGAATCACTAAATTGTGCCCCAGAAAATTCGCTCTCCACAAAATCAACAACAGAAAATAAAAACAAAAACAAAAAGAAAATTAAGAAAAATAAAAAAAGCAATGTAGACGAAGTAAAGCCATTAGCGCCTCTATTAAACGATCGACAAAAAGAAAAAAGAACACAAAACATTGACTCGGAGGAGTTAAATTTCTTTACTTTTGAGTCGATTCGTAAAACGAAGCAGAAATCTAGGCCACCAGTTTCTGGGACAAGTATAAACCTAGGTCAGTTTGGTTTCTTATTTCTGATTTTCAATCTTCGTTTCGTTTGGAGTAAGTGCTATTCAAAGGTGAAATTCGTTTATAACTTTTTGAATGATTATTTTAAGTGTTTTGTTTTGAAGTGTTTCAACCAGTATGCTTTGCCGAGAAGTAAGAAAAAAATATTGTATGCATTTAGGAATCTTCGTAAGCATGACGTGTTCGTCGAGCTGCCTATGTCAATGGCCAAGTCCGAAAAGGTACTTCTTCTGGTCGACACAGGAGCAGACTCGAGCTTACTAAAAAGAAGTTCATTAAAAAATGCTACCAATATAAATATAAATGAAACAAAGCAACTGGGTGGTGTTTTCGGTGGAGTAGGTATGACATTGGGTACAATTAAAACCAATTTACTTTTTCCAAGAAAATTTTTTACTAAGTGGAATGTTGTAGATGGACTAGAAGATATACCTGCTGATGGTATACTGGGTCGTGATATCCTTTGGAATCACTCAATCATCAACGCAGTTTCCAAGAGAATAAAATTTTTGGATGAAAAAAAAGAAGTTTTAATTGATCTACCTCTAAAATGCCTGCCAACAAATCCTCCTCCTATTTCTTTATTAAACGTTGCCAAGTGTAGGATTGGAGCTCGTACGCAAACTATTGTTAAAATAAAAATTCCTAATTCCAAGTCAAATGAATTCCTGATACATTCACAGGAAATTGACGATGGAATTTATCTAGGAAACACAATAGTTAAGGCGCACGACAATTACGTCCATGTCCCTGTTCTGAACAGTACAAGAGAGGACTATTTCATGGATACAAGCTTCATACCTACACATTCAAATCTTAAAAACTATACAATAGTAAAAAATAATCCGGGATCGAAAATATATGCGAATTTTAAACAAATCCACATTAAGGAACGGGAAAAGAACCTTCTATCTTTAATAAAACTAGATCATAACTTAACAAAGCAAGAAAAAAAATCTATACAAAATTTATGCGTTAAGTTTAATGATGTATTTTTACTAAAAGGTGATTGTTTAAGCTATACACCCGTGTTAGCCCACAACATACCCACCAAATCTGACCAAGCACCAATCAATACAAAGCAATATAGAACTCCGCAGATTCACAAACAGGAAATTGAAAGGCAAGTGCAAGAAATGCTTGACCAAGACATAATTTCTGAAAGTAAATCACCTTGGAATTCACCATTGCTCATTGTGCCAAAGAAAATGATTGAAGGTCAAAAACGGTGGAGGGTGGTTGTTGACTTCAGAAAACTAAATGAAGTCACAATCAAAGATGCATTTCCCCTCCCTAGAATAGAAGAAATTCTCGATCAATTGGGCAATAGTCAGTTTTTTACCACATTGGATTTGGCAAGCGGTTACCATCAGGTGTTGATCGATCCAGCCGATAGAGCAAAAACTGCGTTTAGCACCAGTACAGGGCATTACGAGTTCAATAGAATGCCCTTTGGTCTAACCGGTGCTCCGGCAACATTTCAAAGGATCATGAATCACATTCTGACAGGTTTACATGGCATTGATTGTTTCGTTTATTTAGATGATATTGTTGTCTATGGTAAAAATCTAGAAGAACATAATCAAAAACTTTCTAAAGTTTTGGGAAAACTTAGGCAGCACAATCTCAAATTAAATACCGAGAAATGTAACTTTCTACGGCGTGAAGTAACATATTTGGGACACGTATGTTCTGAAGCTGGTGCTTCACCCGACCCAGCTAAAACACAATGTGTTACAGATTTTCCTAGACCCAAAACAATAAAACAGGTGCAATCATTTCTGGGACTTACGAACTATTATAGAAAATTTATACCGCAATACGCTAAAATAGCAGCCCCAATATCAAAGCTGCTGCGTAGTGAAAGTAGTTTCGAATGGTCTCCAGATTGTGAGAAATCATTTCAGTTCCTCAAGAAAGCGATTACTTCACCACCTGTTCTCATCTACCCAGATTTCACAAAGCCATTTATCCTGACTACAGATGCCAGCAACGAAGCTCTAGGAGCCGTTTTGTCTCAGGGTGAAGTGGGTGAAGATAAGCCTATTGCTTATGCTAGCCGTTCGCTAGAAAAATCTGAAAGAAATTATTCTACGATAGAAAAGGAATTGCTTGCCGTAGTTTGGGGGTGTAAGCACTTCCGAACATATCTTTTAGGTCGACATTTTACAATTTTTACAGACCATCGTCCCCTTGTAGGAGTATTTAATGTAAAGGATCCAACCACGAGACTTTTGCGTTTTCACCATAAATTGTCTGAATATCGAGGTAAAATCACGTATAAGCCTGGCAAAACCAACTGCAATGCAGATGCGTTAAGCAGGATACAAAAAGATAATGATTGTATCAAAATTGTTCAGACAAGGAGTAAGGCCAAAAGGAATAGTGAAGTTCCTAGTATTGAAAATGACATCGTAACACAAAAAGGTAAGAAAGGTAAGAAAAATCGAGGAAATAGAAATGACTTTCAAATTCTAGAAAATCCTGAAGACATACAAACAGTTCTTCGCGATTTCCACAACTCCGCACTAGGAGGGCATCAGGGGATGATAAAAACTTTTGCACGGATTCGTCGTCAGTTTAGATGGAAAGGGATGAAAAATGACATTGCAAATTACATCAGGAACTGTGACAAATGCCAAAAAAATAAGTCAGGGAAAATGACCAGAATGCCAATGGTATTGACAGATACCCCATGTTTTCCGTTCGAAAAGGTATACATGGACATGGTCGGTGTCCTTCCACTAACGTATTCCGGTAATAGATACATTTTAACATTCCAGGACGACTTGACGAAGTATATGACCTGTGTGGCAATTCCTGATGCTGAAGCATGCACTGTAGCAAGAGCTTTTTACGAAGAGATAGTAACAAGGTTCTGTATACCCAAAGTTCTAGTCACAGATAACGGAACAAATTTTACTTCGAAGCTTTTTTCCGAAACTTGTAAGCTTCTGGGAGTTAAAAAGATCCACACTACCGCCTATCATCCACAGGCCAACGGTTCACTTGAACGCAGTCACAGACCCTTAGCGGAATATCTAAGGAGTTTTGTTGACAATGATGAACAGTGTTGGGACCAGTGGCTGAGACAGGCAATGCATGTTCACAACAACACGGTGCATACCGCCACTAAACTGACACCAACGAAGAGCTTGTATGGTTTCGAGTTCGAGATGCCGACAAATTTAAAGAGTAAACCTAAACCTCTGTATAATGATGAAGACTATACGAAACTTCTTCAACATCAACTGCAGAAAACTCATGAACTTGCAAGAAAGAATCTCGAACTGGCCAAGCAAAAATCGAAACAGCAATACGACCGTCAAACCAACCCTGTTTCATTTGCAGTTGGAGCAAAAGTCATGCTTAAAAATCCAACTAGGAAAAATAAGTTCTCCCCTATTTGGTTGGGTCCCTACGAGGTGGTGTCTGTAAATGATATTGTAAATACCAATATTCAAGTAGGTAGGAAAATCAAAAGGGTACACAACAACCAACTTAAGGCTTATTGTAATGATTAAATTTGATTTCTTTTTTTTTCTCTTTCTAGATTGTGGACTGACTGGTAAAAATAATAATTTTTATTTTTATTTTATTAATCAAATATAAATTATCTTTTTCTTACATAAAATTTACAAATTTCAAAAAATTCAAAAAAAAAAAAAAAAAAAAAAAAAAAAAAAAAAAAAAAAAAATAGAACAAAAAGTTAGACTATTCCTGTTAAACAAAAAAAAAAGTGATAGAAGAAAAATGTATTCAATACTTAATATTAAACAAACACTTTTAAATGTTGCTTTAATGTATAAACTAATCTTTCTCGTGGCAAACATACCGAACGTCTCAACATCCCACGCAACAACAACATCAGCTCCTTATCAAATAGAAAACATTACTTTAACTCCGGCACTATTTGAAGGCATTGGGAATGCTGTCTTTTTTAACAACAAATGGACCATATTCACGAAAATAAAACCCATGGATTTTTCTGAGGTTCTCGATTTTGTAAACAAGTGTGACGCTAAGATCAAACAGCTGTGCGTTCCTCTACAATCAAAATTTCAAATAAATTGCAACATGAGAACGAACGAGTTGGAAGCTATCATTTACAACCTTCGGCAAAACAACATGCGACTAAAACATATGGTCTCTCACCGAAGAAATAAGAGAGCTATAGAAACAATTGGACATTTCTTCCATTGGGCTTTTGGAACTATGGACAAGGAGGATTCCGATAAGATTTATGACCATCTAAGCAACTTGGATACCAACGAAAATGAAACGCTAAATTTGATTAAGAAACAGATAACGGTGGCAAATTCCAATTTTGATAGGCTCAGTAAACCTATTAAAACACTAGCAGAAGAGGTGGAAAAAATTGGAAATAGTTTCGAAAACTTCACCACGGATATGGAAAATTTCGCGACGGCTACAATCAAAGAGTTAGCTGCGACGAAATTGAAAGTGGAGATTAACGAAATGATCTCATTAGTTACTTCTAAACTACTTGAAGTCCAAAGTCGCCAAACAACTGAGCTATCAATTTTTAACGATTTGTACCAAAATAAGCTTCATCCTTTTATTTTGGATGCAAATAATATATCATCAGTGCTGAAGAATTCTAAGTATGAAAGAATGGTTCTTAATCCAGCCGCGTTGTTCCAAGTTGTTCGGCTGTTGGCCTATCCACAAGGAGACTCAATCGTTTTAAAGATTACTGTTCCGCTACCTGAAGCCACCATGTTTTCCTTGTTCAAGGTATACCCAGTGCGAACAAAACTCGATAACCATTGGGACTTGGTTTTGGACGTTAAGACTGAATACATCGCAGAAGCAGACGATCATACCTTATTTGTCACCATGTCGCGTACAGAGTTGATGCAATGTTCCGAGGTCCCGTTCAATTCGTCAATAACGATAAAGGTATGTCAACACCAAAAACCTATACATACAAGTGGAAGCTCCGAATGCCTAGTAGAGCTGTTGCAACATTCTGCTACCTCAAAAACGAACTGCAACTACGTCGTTTCACCAGCTACAAAGGGGGTAATCACGAAGATGTCAACGAAGAACCAATGGCTTTTCAATGTAAGAGAATCGATTGCTCTCAATTTTAATTGCGATGGGGAACTGTACGCTCCAGAGCTCAAAGGATTCGGAATTCTGCACATTCTACATCCTTGCGAAATAAATACGAAGGAATTGCGTATACTATACGAGCAGGTTTGGAGTTCAAAGCTTAAGACCCATCAACCGAGAGTGAACCATTCGGATCTTATTGAACTACTAAGGGAAAGATATGCCAATCTTACAGTGAGGACCTTTTCGAAACCACCACCACTATCCTTAGGTAGTCATAGCGATATGATTGCGAGTTTGAAGGAGGGGAAGAAGTCGTTAGAAGACCTAAAAGAGGAAGCAAATCAGGTCGAAAACGGAAAGCGTGTAAACAGTCAGCGATTGGAAGTCGACGTCCATCGATATTCTCTTTTGTCCATCGGTGTTCTCATATTAGCACTCGTATTGTTTAAATGGTACCTCTCAAGAAGTTCGTCTGAAAACACCGCCAACATACCGAGTCATATAACAACAAATGTAACAAACGTTGTCCCAGAAATATCCCATGCCGTCAAGATAGATGCCGTCGAGATGGATGCCCTGCCAGATCGTACAGCTGCAACGAGGAAATCGATACGAGGAGTAACGTTTGCCCGAGTTTAAAAAACTTATTTGTAATTAACTTATTTGTAAATAATTGCTTACATAAAAAAAAAAAGGGTTATTTATATATATAAAAGAAAAATTATAATACAATATATTAGAATGAATTAAAAACAAAAACAAAATTGAACCTATTTGTAAATATAATACTGTTTATAGTAATGTTCTTAAATAAAAAGATAATAACGTTCCTAAATAAAAAAAATAAAAATAATGAAAAAAAATTGTAATGTAATAAAATTCCTAGAATATAAAACTATATTTGTTAAGTATTTTTAAGAAATTGTTCAATAAAAATAATTTAATCTTGTCGATTGTCATCCGGTTGATCGTGAGTTCTTTCTCCGGGTGGGGAGGGATGTTGTATCTCCTCCTATACCTACCAGAGGAAATCGTCGTGCGTTGAACTCAGCACACTTCAATTGTGTTGTACTCTTTGATTGCCAATTCGATATCATATTACGGATATTGTTTTGGGTCAATCAAAGTGCAATCATACAATAGTTGAATTGTGCTGACTCTTTTAACGTGCCAACGATTATCCACTGCGAATGTTTGGGCTTGCGTTAACCAAAATGACACGACAAGATTGGTCTTTGTCAAACATTCAATGAAGTCGGTCGTTTCGCATTCTTTACAGTTAGAACACTTTAACAGCATTATTTCCCAACTTCTTTTGTCTTGGTTTCTTGAGACAAGGACTTTAAATGCTCAGTTCATTACTAATCTTCTGTCATATTACAAAATAATTGAAAGATAGAGTGAAATACTTATTTGCCTATTTTGCGGAAAAAAAAGTTCGAATGTCAGCTCTTTCGTTTGTTTGGGTGTTTTAAAAGAATAAATTTAATAAAAAAAAAATCTGTCAATATATTCATTTAAAGTTGAATAAGTAATAATAAATAAATAATTTGAACATAGATCCCTTTCAATAAACAACATTATTAAGTTCAAAACAAACTGCATTGACCAAATAAAGGCAACACTACAGTTAACTACATACTCGTACTCATCATACATTTATTATTGTAACGCTTCAAACGGTAACGCAAAAGGTAAAATAATTCACTAAGGAAGGAAGTGTTAATGGTCTTAAAACGTGACTTTAGACCAACAAGAGATTCATAAATTTATCAATGTTTGTTAGTATTTTCATCTTTATGTTTGTTTTTTTTTTTTGTCTGACAGAAGAAAACATAAATCATTCCCCTTCTAAGCAAACATATCGCACATGAAACTAATAAAGAAGAGTCACTGATGAACATGGATCACCTCGTTTTTTCCCGGAACGATAGCAATTCTTTAAGTCAAAGCGTTCAACAAGTGCATGGCCAGATTTCTTTCTCTCTGTAAGCCATCAACTATCTAACACAACATCGGGAGTTATATAGTCTGAGATAGATGTGTTGATCATTTATTTACCTTTAATATTTATATTCATAAAGAAGAATTATTGTGGTCCAAATCAGTTGGTTATGTTTGTATTAATAAAAGT
This sequence comes from Meliscaeva auricollis, assembly GCA_948107695.1. Classification (NCBI taxonomy): domain Eukaryota; kingdom Metazoa; phylum Arthropoda; class Insecta; order Diptera; family Syrphidae; genus Meliscaeva; species Meliscaeva auricollis. Next base: position 71,885,876 of record OX403618.1, on the reverse strand, counting down.
GGTGAGCAATGTTGAAAACCAAGATGCTACCTTTTACATGTGTTTTAAGGTCAACATTATATTTTTAAGAAGTTATTTGAACAATTAAAAACATTTATGAATGAATTTTCTTCTAATGTGCTATCGAAAAAAAAAACCAACACTACCTCCTGCGATATATTAGAAATTCAAAAAAACAGTTTGCATCGTGCGTCGTATAGTTGGTCTTATAAACTTAGTGGAGTTCTCTCTGTCACGTCTGACTTATTTTCAACTCTTCTCTGGCTTCTAACGTTTCAAAATGTGCACCTGATGCCTCAAGTTGTTATCACATAATACTCGCGTACTTTATCCAATCTCGTCTCCAGTCACCGTTTCAGTTTTATGTTCTGCATAACAAACATTGAATGAGCATGAACACTGAACAACAATCTGCTGCAAGAAACACAACACAAAATAAAATCCATTATAATACGAGATGTGGTGGTAGCTGACCACACTTCCATGACTTGGAACAATCTCCAGACCTGATGATCATCAGATAGAGAGAAACAGCAGCCCAACGATCTGGATGAACAGCAAACTAAAGCAATGGAAAAATGTTTTCTTCACACAAAAGTCACATTTTAATCCGATTACAGCAAAGTGACAATGGATATCTTGTGTCAAGGTAGTTCCTCTTTGCCATGTTTCAGTTCTTTTTTATCCACAAAGGTCTCTAGATGGATGGTGTTGTGTTGTGTCATCATCATTTTATACACCTGCAGAATTAGTTTTGATTAAACATTCTAGCTGGGTTCCTTTTATCCCTTCTACGGTTCTTAAGTTACATTTTTCTTAAACGGAACAATGGTGAAAGATTGATTGGTTTACTCGATAATGAATGAAAATGGAAGAAGAAGCTAATTGCTATTCTATTGCTTTCCCAAGGAGCCAAGAGCGGAGGAAGATGATCATGATCAATGGTTGTAAAAATTGGACGATAATTCTCCCTGGCCAAACCAATCTTCCTTTGTATTCTTTTGGTTTTTCATTGTACCTGTGTACTTAATAGAATTTCGTCAAGCATGTCGAATTTCTCTAATTACCCCAGTAAAGAATTGATCTTTTTTCGATGTTTTTTTTTATTTTGGTTTGTTTATTTCTTAAGAAGAAGGAAGGGTCCTTTGTGGGAATCCAAATTTTGAAGAAAAAAAATGTATTCAATGAGACACATCTTAAGAAATTCACTTCCTTCTTTAGGTTATTTTTTTTTTAATGGCCACCTGTTGCTGTTGATGCGGTTAGTGAGTAAGGGTGCAAATCTTCTTGGACTTGCACGTATAATAAAGTTTTCTTCTTCACTGAACATTTAAATTTGATATTCACACGCTTTTGATATGAGGTTTCGTGTGTGTTTCAGTTCGGTGATTTCTTGCTCATCTTAAGAAAAAAAAAGTAGGAAGTATGTATTAACTAGAAAAAAAAAAAAAATAAAAGGAGTTATTTAGTAATCATGTAGGCCCTAATTTGTTTAATTCTAAAGTCGAACAAAAACAAATTCGGTCTGAAAAATTGTTTTGTTTTGGGTTTGTGCGTAAAATAAAAAAAAAACGAGTAGGTAATTTATAAGAAAAAAAAAAACAAAAAATGACTAATAGTTGCCAACTTTAATGAATGTATTGAAGTCAATGTTGTACGTTAAGCCTATTTCCAGCTTAAAATGTAAACGGCTTTTTTTATTTCATAACATTTAGGCAAACCATTCAAGAGGTATTTGTTTTCTTTAGTTTTTAAACTATTTGAAAAAGCTTAGTATTGAAAACGGAATAAAATAGAAACGGAAAAATTCTTTTAAGCACCCCTAAAATTTTTTTTTTACAATTGGGTTATCTAGAAAACCTGTGTCAATACCGTTTAAAGTATGTCAATTATTTTGACGGACACTTTGTGGCAGAATCAAACAATTTGAATCTCTCAGAAGTATTATGGCTAATTAAATGATAATTTGTTGCACAAACAAAAAATAAATTTACTAAGTGAAATTTTAAATTTTAATATTTTTATAAATAAGAAATATTAAAGGTAAACATTTTTAATTTTTAATTTTCCGCTAGAATAGTCTGAAGTCTGAAGTCAACGGACAAACTTTGAAATAATTAATAAAAATTATTTTATTATTTGGAGCTTATTTTAAAATAAAAAAAAATCGTTTTTTTTAGCTCAATACTTTTTTTGTTATTCAAAATACTGCTTAAATAAGACTAAATGAAGTTAGCGGACAAAAATAATATCAAATATATCAAATATGTTAATTTGTTGAACTAAATATATTTTTGTAGCTCCTATAGGTCGTTTTCTATTTCAATTTTTAATTTTAAAAGTGAACTACCGAAGCCAATTAAGAAAAAAAAATTGGTTTAGATTTTTGTTGGTTAAATTTAAAAAAAGCCGTTACATTTTCCAAGAAAAATTGTTTCATACAAAAAATCTACGAAAAATTTAATTCTATAAATCAGCATAATTTTGTTATTTTATATTCTATTTCAATAGTTCATCGAACGCAGTAATAAACAGATTTTTAAATGTATGTAACTTAGAGCCGATTTTTCAATCTTCTAATAAACAGTCAGTTAACTGTTCGACCAATAATGTTATTAGACTCATAAACAATCAGATAGTAACATCTAATGTTTCAATCACTCATTTATTTATTCTATAGAGTAGCAAAATTGAAAATCGAAATTGAAAATGTTTGAACTCAAAAGTCAATTTCATATAAATTCTTTTTAAGTGTTGTTTTTTTTATTTGTTGTAAAGCTGTCGAATTTGTGAACAAGTCTGAGCATCTTAACATACAAATTTTGATCTCTGAAAAAAATGATTTCTGACAAAAAGAATTTCCTTGGAAAATTTTGTAAGTAAACTTTAATACTATAACTGCAAAGCTTTTATGTCGTCAAGAGAAACAATTTAGTCATTAAGGAGAAAACCTAAAATCAAAAAAAAAACGGAAAAGACCATGATTTTTTCCTCGAAATCATAGTAGCTATTCTTGACAAAATTGACAAAAATAAGTTTTTTTTCAAAAATAGGTATATGGAAGGTATTTACCGTTATTTTCCAGAAAAGGCCAGGTCATGTTTGTAGAGTATAAGTAAAGAGATTGACACACAATTTTTTATTCAGAATTAAGCTTAGATCACACGACTTGTGTATACACAAAATTTTGTGTATTTTTTCAATGACACCAAGTGGTTACAAATCGTGTTTACAATGCCATTTTCTATCATCGCATTTGTGTTTCAGGCTGTTTTGAGCATATTTATGTCAAAAATACAAAAATTTTATCACAAATTTTGGTGTTTACACAAATCGTGTGATACTAGTTTAGTCTATTTCATCATGAAACATAATGAAAGGTAAGAAAACACATTTTCGAGACATTTTTATGCATGTATGCCGTTGTCGTCGTTAGAAATTTGTAAACTCGCTAAAAACTTACCAAAAGTTGACGATTAGTTAAACTTGTGTTAAGTTCCAAATTATATTACAAAAACCTTCTAAAAATGTAATTTTTTATGGGGAGTACCACAAATTTGATCTTTTGTTATTAATGCTTCAATGAACAATGCTAGTTTTTCAAAATGAGAGAACACTTAACTAACAAAAGTTTCGGTAGAAATTAATTATTTTACACTTTTTTGTAAAAACAAATCCTTCAACGATTCGTACAAAATTGGGATTACCATCTAATGTAATTAATATTTTTTCAGTTTGAGATCCTTTTTAGGAGCCGTTTTAAACATTTAAGCACTTTTACTTTGGACAATTATTTTTATAAAAAAAACAAAACAATTCTACATCTGAATATTCAGTGCGAGACTATCATAGTTTTAAGGTCAGCCCTAAGCTTACTCCTAAAATATGTCAAATTTCCTGGTGTTACCTTAATAAATTTTCAGGTCTATCTCCAAAAATCAACAAACGTAGATACATAATATTATTAATACCCAAAAATGTGTGTTACATTATAATTGAATTGGATGTGGCAACAGCAACATGCCAATTAAAAACACCAAAATCGAGCCAACAACAATTTCTACTTAACGCCTCGTGTCTTTTACTACCATTTCATTGTTGCTGTTGTTTTTTTGACAGATTTTTCGATACCTTTCATATTATCTCTCGATCAATCCGTACAACTTTCGAATTATTTTGTTTCTTTTTTGTTTCCCTCGATCGTTCGTAGAATATGAATTGAAAAGGCCGAAATTCAACCTGAGGTGATGAATACAAATTTCTTGGCGATTGAACTTGCATCAGTGAGGTGTGCTGCGGTGCGGAGCCTCCATGGTGCGTGGTTGATAGAAAAACGACAGGGTATTGATATATTGAATCAAAACATTTTGACCTTCACTTCGTGAGCATAAAGTAATTTTTGTATTTTGGGTCTTTATGAGTGGGAAGAATTTGAAATCGAATTTTTGAAAGGAAAATCTGTCAGACATGTCTGATGTTGGTGTTGGCATTCAAATCAGCTGTCAAACTACATTAACTGAATGGCAATGTGCGAAAATTTATACTTCGTAAATATTGGTAGTTTTTATTTTTTGTTTTTTTCGCAGTTGGATAACTAATAAATTGATTAAGCTTCTAAGCAATTATTTCCAACCTACCCACTGAGTCAAGCTAAAGCTCGCTCACAATAATTACCGGACTTACACAACAACTAATGCTTCGGTGATTCCATGTCATATAAATTAGTTATCCCAGCTGGGGCGACCATATCTAGCAATAGAGCGTCACTTTTCATCCCAATAACACTATTTATCAAGCAATTTCCCTAAATGGAAAACAGGGAGCTCGAGATCGGGCTTTGGCTGATGATGGTATTTATTTGTGCTTCATGCGGTATAGTGTGTGTTCAATGGAGTTTCAAGTTATTTCAATTTATCGATACTCTTTAACTACTCTGCAGTCTGGAGAACAAATCCGGTTAGCACAATCGTATCATCCTGATGGTCGTCGTCATCGTCGGTTCAATTGAATTTATAGAATCTAAAAATCTAGTGCACCAATTAGTCTAAAAAGATTGAAAACCGATAACCATTCCTGTTTTTTTCTTCTTCTTTTTTTTCTGATATTATGTAGGTACCTATATTCTATTCACAGTAAGAAAAGAACACGATACATTACGTCGATTTATGTCAAGTTAACTACTAGGTATACACATGAGAAGAGTAGGAGGTTATAGATAGGAATAGGAGGTACCTACTTACCTACTATTCGTACCTATCTATTGGTTTAGTTTTTTTTTTGTTGGTTTGTTTTGTTTCGTTCGAAATAAAAAAACATTAATTGGCATAGGGATTGAGATGGAGCAGTTTTGATCTAATAGATAACCTAAGTAGGTTTGAGAACAGAAACTTGAATTGAGGTAATTATAAAACAGGGCAATTTGAGATACTTTATTTTTTTCCATTTAATGAGTGTTGGGAACATAAGTGACGATAAGTCCTTTTTTTCAAAGAGATATATAAAGATAAAATCAATTGAATGGTTCTGTTTTTTATTTTCTTCTGATATTTAAAATCCACCATTCTTGTTGAGTGATTTAAGTTTTAAATCAATGACCGAGATTTGTTGATTTCAGCAGCTAACACGATACATAAGTCGCTCCCGATTTTCAGACACGAAGTTTTACACTATTAAACTGCTTGAACACAATGGATAACGGATAGTCAATCGTCAATGGGGTCGTAAAAAGTCACAGCAAGTCAGTTTTTTTTTTTTGTTTTCTGTTTAGCTAGTTACCCGAAAAATGGGGTGCGTTCAAAAAGCATTAGAATTCTATGTTCAAAATGTATCACTTTTTCGAGACCCTTATTGGAGATTTTTTGAATATTTTAATGTGTTGAACTTTGTTATTAGAAGAAATGTCAGTAATTTGGGCAGCATACTGACAAAACTGACTTGAATGTACCAAATTTTGCTGCTAAAGCTTCATATTAAAAATATATTTAAGACTGGTAACCAGATCAGACATGGTATTATTCCTATTATGGTACCAATCATATTACCAATCAAATTATATTTGATACAGTTTTCTGACCTGGGTTCCAAACTAGTTATTTCAACCAGAAACAAAAGTAGGGGAAGGTGGCCTAAAATGGTCCTTTGGCTAGAAATCATAGAATGGAATAGAATTAGAAGGTTTTGTGAACAAAAATCTTAAGTTCTAATCGGCAGTACCGACTCTACAAAATGTAAACAAGTACCTAGCCTACAAGCTATTGTCTATAACTAATAAATAGACTTGATACATTTTTGTAAAAAAATTATTGACAAGAAACTCTACGAAAAAGATTGCATTTCAGAAAAGGCAGTAAATGAATGCATGTAGGTATGAAGTATTTCTCAATATAAATGTCACAATGACTTCTAGCACTCGGGTAAAATGGATAGTGGGCCATTTTATACTTGCCCTTATATTTTCATTTTCTTTTTAGCAAAAATTGTTGCAAAATTTAAACAGTTTACAGATGAGAGCCCTCATTATCAAAAGCTCTAAATGCCGTCCGAAAAAGGAATTAAGCTAGAAGAAAATTATTTATTCATTTTGAGTTCCAAGAACCACCTTGCCAAAAACAAACCAAATGACTTACACAAGAAACTGGGGAAATTTATAACCAATCACCACCTTTTCCAAGCAAATGGAAAAGGAACTCGTTGACTATATTTTGGCTTTGGGGTGACGTATATGTAAGAAATGCATTGGGATACATAGGTATAGAAACTTGCTTACCAGCTGACCGATCAAAAACACACTCAACATACCAGTTTGTTATTTTACCCAGGCAATCTTGATCAGTGAAATTTCAAGACGTTTTCGAAAGTAAAAAATATGAAGTAAAGTACTTTTTTTTAATCATTTTTTTTTGTTATTGTTTCATAAAAGTTTCAAAATTATAGCATTGACGTATTTTGTTAAAATTTTTCAAATATAATTAAGGAACATTTGGCTTTCTGGATTTGTCTGGGCTTTTGGGATTTTAGGTTTTCGGGATTCTGGGTTTTCGTAATTTTGGATTTTGGGTTTTCTGGATTTTTTTATTTCGGGATTCCGTTTCCCGTTATTGAATAAACTTTGAAAGGAAAATAAAATTTAAAGTAAGATGTAATTTTTAACCTTGATATTGGACATTTTCCTGAGGGTTTGAGTATTTTAAGGCCACTCTCCCGTACAAAAAACTTTGCAAAAAATACTTGATTCTTCGGTAAGTGTTTTTATTTTTAGAAGAGTAACTTTGATTTAAAAAATATAAAATGCCTTTACTTAAAGCTATGCAGTGAAATTCAAGAAATCAGCGAACATTTCATTAAATTGACCAGGCAGGGATCAGCAATTCATATCTGAGTATGTTGCGGGAGTACTTAGTACAGTATCATCCTGAAAGTCCTTCAGGTGACTCTTTAATGTTGGAAATATTTTAACAATGTGTTTCAATATGTATTTCCCTCTAGCAATAGTTTAAATATATAACTTTGTCTTTCTGGAATTTTCTTTGAACGGAAACTATTTTAATTAGTTGATTAGGAAATCTTCAAGTATTTATGTGTGCATATTTTAAATTTAAGTACTTTCTCACTACAAAATAAAAAAAAAAAACAAAGCAATTATATTTGAATATACTCATTATCAAAAAAAAAAAAAAAAAAAACAAATAAAAAGAAAGAAATCCAAAAGAAGTGTCTAATGGTGAAAAGGTGAAATAACGTTCCTTTTCCAAAAGACATATCTTTAAGTAATCTTTCTTACTCATCTCATACAATTTTCTTGTAGTAGGTTGATGCAACAAAATAAAAAGAATAAAAAAAAAAAATAAAGAAAAAAGAAGAAAAAGACAAGAAAAAAAAAAAACATAACACGATAAGCATCGTTAAGATTATGTCGAGAAAACAATTTTCTCAACTTAAAACCTCCTTTCGGTCTCTCTCTGTCTGTGTGTGAGAAACAAATTAGTGCCATCCAGTGGCTAAAAGATGCTCAATTAAATTCAAATATTACGTTAAGATCTCCACATCACGGTTATTAACAGGTTTCTGCTAAGCTTCTTAAGATGTCGGCAAATAATTAATTACATCAAGGCTCGTTCTCTCGAGAGACTTCTGGGCTGAGGTCATCATTAAAGTCATCCTTGGCTTCATGTTTTATAATAATAATCGATTCGACCAATGGCTAATAGAGGTAGAGCTATAAGGTAACTGACTGCATTCAAACTGACGATGGGGTTTTAAAGAATGCATAATGTTCGGTGCGCAATGGTTACATAGTTTCTCTCTGGTGGGTAATTTTAATAAATTCCTTAATGGAAGTATGTTTGCAGGAAATATGTAAATTTAAATGTAACTTTGTGCTTTGTGTGTGAATTGAGGTACATTTTTGAGTTGATGTTGATTTTTACAATAAAATTTTAAATTATGGTCGTTAAGTCTTTTACAAAGCAGAGCGCATTAAAGGCTTTCAGTTTATTGATAGAAATTACCTCGACGGGGGTCTTAAATAAGTTCAGTCTTTTAAATGGTTGTATGGGAATTATTTTTCGTATGGAATTTTTCTTCATGTTAGATTTTAGTGGAATTTATTTTTGTTGATATCAGGAAGGGTTGGAATAATTTTGCATTTCCAGTGACGTATGGTAAAAATAAGAATTTTTACTAAACTAATTATCTTTGAGGCAATTTTAGAGTTTAGTGTTAATAATCAATTTTGTTTTCCAAAAACAATAATTTCCGTAATTTGAATCTTGGCAACACCATACAAAGTTGTTTTACATTCCAGGGGGCTTAGAAATGGTTTAGATTTAGATTGACATTAGACAGATTCAATAGCTTTCTGTGTATAACATTTCAGACCAATATGGTAGTAAAGCCTTGCAACAAACAAATAACTTGAGATTGCCTTTATGGTATGGTCCTAAGCAATAACTAATCTACTTTAGGTGGTGATACCGAAACCTACTTCAAAAAATTATTAATATTATTAATGTTCCAAAAAGTAAGTTTGAACGGGAACAAAAAAATGCAAATTCTTGAAAACCTTTAAAAAATGACAGATTTTTTCATTTCTTTAAACAAAATATTAGTTTTTAACATATTAATGTTTTGTAGGGACCCTTTATTGGCAACAACGGAACTTAACCTATTAGCTTTAGAGCCAATCAAAGACACTAATAAGTTTGGTCCCATTCCGTCCTTATTTGTTTATCAGCTTAATAATTTCAAAGTTTAAGCTTAATAATCTCTCAAAACACAGGCTCCTATTTTCCAAAACATAAAGGTTTTCCTCTTTTAATAAGTTTCTTACGTGGTGTGTGGTGTGTTCTGGGTCAGGGATTTTGGACCCCAAATTTGGAATAATATGGTGTCCAGAATTACTTCACACTTGAGGGTGAACCATTAAAACACTTAGCAAAAATTTGATTCCATCAGTATTTGGATTTGCTTGCTCTACACCCATATCGATCCCCTCTCATGTTAAACTGCTGAAAAAGGTTGAAAATTTACCCCGAGATGTTTTTCACATAGCCAATGTTGCCTGATAGAAAATTTGGGGTAGAGTATAAAAAAGACCCAAGACTGTAGAATTCGAGCAGGCATATCTCAGTCAGTTTCAGATATTTTTACTTTTTTGGTCTGGCATATTAAAAAGCCTTTTTCTTATATTCCTCTTACGTTTTGTATCTATAATTGTTCAGACAAAATTATGAACAATTTAGTAAAAACTTTACAAATTTGCTGTTTTTGGTTTTGTAAACCTTTCTTGCATAATTATTTTTGTAAAATTTTGAAAACTACCAATTTCGATACGGAATTAAATTTCTTACAAAAAAATACTCATGTTAAATTTTCAAATTCAGCTTATTTTTCCCGTTATATACAAAATAATGAAAAGTTACTAAGAAAGGCCAACTAAACTATATTCACAAAAAAGGTTGTAACTTAAAAACCTATCTGTAGTTTTCTTAAAGGAGTACCTTATTTTTTTTGTAGAGTACCAAATTGATTTTTTCTTTGAATAAGACTATCTTTGAATCGTAAATTATGCTTAAAAAACGACTTTTTTGAAAGTATATTAACACACTGCGCCTAATCTTCTTCACTTTATTTTTATGGACCCAGACAAACCAAAAGGCGAATCTGAAAAATCCACGATCGAACCCAGAAAGTCTACGAAGGATGACGCGAAACTGATTTTTGTTGTTTATTTTTGGTTTTCTAACTTACATTGCGCCGTTAAAACTAAATGTAAGATAAATGAATTTGAAGTGTAATTTTCTTAACTCGTCCATAGAAACAATTTATTAACATCGGATTTTGTTGCATAATAATGTCGTTTGAATTAGATTTTGTAACTACATATTCGTGAAGTATTGTCTCCTGTAAAAATACGCATGCTATAAAATATATGCACAAAATATATATGCAGACTTATTAATGCATATTTCAATTTTCCCAGCCTTAACTTCAGCCCTTTCTCTACTTCTTTTTGAAGTTGAATTTATAAAAAGCTAATTTTTAAAGACTCTTAAAGAGTATAAAAGTATATACAAAATTCTTTTCTTAATCTTATTTGAACATATGAACAAACTAGAAAACCATAATCGTAAAACTTTTCTAAAAAGATCGACAAACAATAAAAATTTATTTCCCCTTAATTTACACCATTTGTGACGTATGAACCATAGAATATCATCAAAACTCATCACCATAAAACTAAAAAAACGATCAAATTACATCATATATTGTGTTTTTTTTTGTTATTAAACTAAGAATTTGTCAGTATCGTTCCTATTATGGAATCTCAATTCCATTTATTCCATCATTTTCTATCCCAGTGTGAAACTAGTTTTACATATAATGAATAAATTACATTTTCTATAATAAAATGTGAATGGATTAAAAATTCAGTTTTTTTTTTTTTTTTACAAATTGGATTTTAAGGAATTTACATCTTCTCTGAATTATAGACAAAAGAATTCTTTTTAAGGCTTAAAAGATGGCCTACGAAAAATAAGAGAGGTTACTATTTTTTTTTTTCTTCAATCTAATCAAAGAAAACTATTTTATTGAAAGTCAATTACTGATTTATGAATGTTGCAGTGAAAGCAAAATATTTGTATATAATAAATTAAATTTTTGTCATTGACAACTTAAAGATTATAATCTACGACAATTTTATAATTTCCTATGAAATCAATCAGCACAACATTTGTATAAGTGAACAAAATGCACGGTCGAATTAAATTCATGATAATTTATCTGCATCAAATAATTGCCAGCTTGAATGTCAGTTTTATTATCCAATTACAGAATATTTATATAGAAATTTAATTATGTGAAGATTCAAGAGTGAAGATATATAATTATATAATAGAAGACAGCTGACACAGGTTTAATGTCGTAGGTATTTATGTACGAAGACATATTTGTGATGGATGATATTTCTGCTAAATTGATTGATATTTTTGACATGGAAGCACATGTACTTCTGAACTAACTCGCTGGTCGCTGAACACAAATTCTTTGAAGACATTGCATTTCGTATTAACAAACGGCGTGATTTTTTGGCAAAACAAATTATGAAAAAGAAAAAAAAAATATAAGGAAGACCATTTGCTTCCTTACATTTCAAGCATTAAAAAGTGCCCAAACCTTAATGAATAAATTCAGCCTAATCAGTGCTGGCTCCTATTTTTAGTTTCTTACATGTTCAGAGACCAGCAAAATGCGAAAAGGTTTGCATTCTACTTGGGTTATTATTAAAGTTGTTACTTCTCGAACAGATACAATTTAGTTCCTTAAGAAAAGTACTTAATAATAGTACTGTCAAAATAGTACAGAGTAAATAATCAGCAATAGGACCTCAAAATTTACAGAATAACCACATTATTACCTGAGCCGCATCAATTTATTTCATTTGCTACTAGAGATGTTGTAGGGTGATATTTTTTAGTTTTTTTATTCATCTTAACAAAAAAGTTTTGGGCCAAAAGATTCAAAATGGCCAAAATAAACTTAAAAATAAAACTTTGGACATTCGTCCAACTGTAAAAATGAACCGATATTCATAAAACTTTCGGCAATCGGTCTAAGGGCGATGTTTTTTAGTTTTTTTATTCGTCTTAACAAAAAAAAAATTGTTCGAAAGATTCAAAATGGCCAAAATAGATTTAAAAATAAAACTTTCGGCCTTAGATGCTTTTTAAGCTTCAGAAGAAGTTCAGTAATTGCATACACTTTATTGTTTATGTCGTAAACAACTACCTGTGTCAACTACCCTGCAATCTCACTCACAACATCTATTATAAAAAATACCAATCATTTTACTTACAAGAAAAAAAAACCAATAACTATTCTAAGGTCGAAGGTACAATTACGCCCATATAAATAATATTACCAACATGTATAATATTGGGTGGTTAAAGGGTTGAAATATCTTTTCAAAATGTGATAACATTCGAACACGCCCTTCCACGTTTTGCAAACAATTTTAAGAACACAATTTATGTTTCAAACTAAAATTTGAAAACAAAAAGAAAAAATATATAAACGAAAGAAATGACTGAACTTAATAAGATTGGTCTGGATCTTATGAACTACAACTACCAACACCATCTAACCTATAGTTTAAAGGAACATCCTAATCATCAACCAAATTACACACATTCCCGTTTAAATTAAAGACTTCCATCATGCGTTCAACCGAGTTGGAGTGCCTCTAGGAATGCGCCCTGTGCTGGCCGTCAGCCGTCCATCGTCCCAACAACAGCAAAAAAAATCCAAAACTGCTTCTATTTTTAATCACGACATGGAGCAATTTATAAACCGATCGTTATCCTGCACTCCTAGCATTACCTGAAATTAAACATGATCAATGATCTGTGCAGATTGCAAATTGTTCGCTCATCCACCGCACCGTGAGATGAAGATGGCGTCCACGTGATATAATTTCCACCCAAAGAAGTGCTTCAGCGATCACCCAACTGATTCACCATCAGACCCCATAACCAAGACCATGCCTCATGAGTTTAAACTGAGTAGAAAAAAAAGGTATATTCCCAGCTCCCATTTGCAAAAGGCTTCTCATATTCCAGGTGGTGAATGTCTAATGGACAGTTAGTTGAACAAACTTCCTAACAGTTGCTCTCTGACGGTTGTTGTTGTTGGTGTTGCTGGTTCTTGTGTGTTTGGGATTTCTTATCCAGATTTTTCAATTTTCCAAAGGGGCACCTTGGAAACCTCATCAATGCGTCTGCAAAACATCTTCCGTTGATGCCGGTTATACATAATTAATGGTGAATGCATTGAAGTCGGGCTTAAAATATTCAGCCACGCAATGGTGCTGCCATCTATGTATGAAGTCTCGTTTTTTTTTTAGTTCTCTTTCATTAGAATGGCGCGCGATGTAATGTTTTTGTTAGTTCTAATGAATTGGAAGCGTTTCAATGTGGCATGGAGACATTCTAGGTGGTGACGGTTGGAGGCATGAACAAGACACACAAGCATATGATGTTTATATACTCAAGTGATGAAGATTCACGAACACTCCCATGTGTTTGATTTGATGCCTCCCCGATTGCATTCCAGTTCGCCTTATTCTACCCACTCTGCTGCTGCATCTAAGGTTAGGCTAAGTAAGGTTTTGCATCATTGCAGATGGCGCTGGGACTCGTTATCGCATATTAGAATTTTTATAAACTTGCCGTCATCATGTTGCCTTGAAAACATTTGTCGCATGTTATTCAGGTTAAAATTTAAATAAACACAACTAGTAAGAAATAAAGCTAAGATTTATAGTCTGGGGGTTGTAAGATCAGTTTTGAGTGACTTCTTCAACCAGGTTTAAACTTATGCCAGAGACACAGCCACATCTTACCCATTCATTAAAGTTTAAAATACTGGATGTTAAATTCTATAGGTTTCTAATGTCGTTTTCGATTGAAAATCTAGAAGAGTCCGGAATCGTCCAGAAGCCTTCTGAAACTGCTTTATTGTGTCATATCTGTCATTTTTGCGTCAATAAAACAGTCTCAGAAGACTTCTGGATGATTCCAGACTCTTCTGGATTTCTAATCGAAAACGACAGAAGATCCAACGTTACTTCTTCGACTATCTATCATTTAGAAGATGCTTGGTTGGTAAGGAACTTGGCTGAAGAGACTCATTTTTATGACTGTAAAACCTAGAGTAAGTATTTCTAAGGGATAATTTTAATTACCTGGTGGAAGTCATAATTGTTAGTTGAATTCATTATTTTGTCAGCGGAGGTATCTCTTAATGAGACGTTTCTTATTAAATGACCATTAAGGCAGATTTCTTGAATCAAACGTAGAAAATGTTTTTGCATACCTGTGTAAGTGTGTACTTCGCGGTCTTATAACATCTTTTTACGCACTTTTCGCATTATGGTTTATAATCATCTTGATCATTTAGTTGATTTAGAGAGGTTGTAAAATGGTGAGAAAATAAGCAATTACTATTGTTTAATTGTTGTCTGTTACAGTGCTACCGGAACTGAACTTCTTCTGGAGTTTGTAAAATGAAAAATTATGATTTTTTATGCATTTAACTTTAATTTAGATAAAAAAGTAAACATTTCATTTTTCCAAATAGAACAAAAAGTTTTCTAAAAAGGAATTTTAAGGAGTACCTTTATTTAGTTTCTTACTTCAAGAAACTTCTCACGGTAGCGGTACACATAATTGAAAAAATCAAGATAAATGCAATTTTTTTTAATAGTTAAAACTTATAAAAGTTTCGTGCCCTAAATTATTATACAATTTTAGTTGGTACTCATAATAAAATAGAAGAAAATGCATTGATGGTTAATAATGGAAAACTTCATGTTTGACTTATTAAAACCTTAATGAACCTACATTGCTCGAAATCGGGAAAATAAATTGAATATAGCGAACTGGGGACTGGAGAATACTATCAGTGGAAAATTCTTTATTTGGGATGACGGATTAATTTACAAGAAAGCCAAAATAACAACAAAAAGTAAAATACACGACCGGGTTGCACGTACTTGGCTTTAAGGGTTAAAGTTTTTGTGGATGTTAAAATATCTTGCATATTTTTTTAAATTTAATTAATTAATTTTTAATTCAAATTTAATTATTTCCTTAGCGTGAAAAAAACATTAACGAACCATGTTTGAATTTAGTTAGAATTTATTCTCTATCAAAGTTTCATTGGAGAAACATTAAATTTATAATTCTCTTTTATAAAGAATCTTTATTGTATTATTTTTCCGGACAAAAAAAGGGAATTGGTATATCTATGCAGATATAGAATCATTGACTTACGTAGAAAAAAGGGTACATACGAAATTTAATCAAAATCGTTACAGCCGGTTTTGAGGAAAATATATTTTTCAATAATCTCTATATGAGAGGATCGTTAATTTTCTTTTTTTTTCTAAATACATGAATAAATTGAATTTTTCTTCTATGGAAATCACTTGAGTAAGTTAGACTGTGGATTAAGATAAAAACAGAAGGTCGGAGAGACGGATAAAAACGGACAAACAGATGTAAAATTTTGGAAATCATATGATTCCAAATTTGGGATATAATACAGCTTTCCAACACAATCATTTCCCAGAACACCCCAGACGGCTAGTAAGAAACTTCTTAAAAGAGGAAAATCATCATGTGCTCCTGACGTGCATAGTGTTGAAAATGCTGACCCAGCAGATGTTGTCCTGCCCTGCACATTGACATTTATTTTGAAATTACATTTATTGTCTTATTACACGATCATTTATTAAATTGGCTAGCCACTGACCCGCAAGATTTTTCACTAGCTTCATAATTTTAGCATTTTATATATTTTCATTGAAGTGCTCTTAGATACAGAACATTTTTGGCTTTCTCACTTGGGCCATAGATAAATTAGTGAGAAGTTTTGCCAACGCACTAGCTAGGTAATTATTTAAGTTGTCCGTTTCGATGTGAGAAAAATGGAACAATGCGGTGTACCCAGGAAAAAATGTGTTAAAAAGTGTTGAAAATCAAGGAAAATATGTGAAAAGTCGCGAAAAAAGTGTGGAATACCTGAAAAAGACACATGTGAGATCGTGAAAAATGCTTCGGGGCTTAAAAGTTAATTCACCAGTATTCCGAGCTTTCATCTAAAGTACCCCGCGCTACTCTGCGATTTTACCACGGCATATGTCTCATATTTTTCCACGAATGTTCACACTCTCTTTTGTGACTCCACGCTTTTTTCTGTGACTTTGTTTGTTTTTTCCACAGTATTTTACGCTTTTTCTAGCGGTAATAAGTGTTTTTTTCACGACTTCCCATGCGATCATTCACGTGATGTTCAAAAGTTCTTTCACCACTTCACCAGTATTCTGCGATATTCCATGCTTTTTGCGTGCATGTCCACAACTTTTCAGCCTTTTTTCCCTGACTTTTCAAGCTTCTCTGTGGCATTCGCAAAACAAAAACAATAGAATGATGAGTAGTCTAATTTGTTTTTGTTTTATACGAATAAAATGAAACACTGAGTAGCTACTCAGTGTTGAATAAACACGGCTATCATGAACTTTTATTTCTCAACTAGCCAGAGCAGAAGTAGAGAAAAAAAAAATAATATTTACAATAATAACTTCTGCCAATATTCAATAAATAACACATTCCAATTAGATGAACAGCCTCTTAAAAACTATACAGACTCTACGGACCTCAAATATCAAATTAATTGTCTTAAATCATCAGATTTTCAGTAGGTATACCTAAATATCGTTTATTTATGTTAATTTATTATCATGTGAAGCTCAATTTTGTTTTTCACCAAACAATATAATTAACATAACCTGAAGACAAAAAAAAAATCAAGAAGCAAAGCCTAATAAACTAAAAATCTATGCAAATTATTATTAAACAAAAGAAAAAAAAAAATTACCCATGTTGCCATATTATGTTATGACCCAAAGCATTTACCTTGATTTTGTTTCCCAAATGAAAAATACAAAAAAAAAAACATCTTCTGTATCGGTCTATAGTTTCTCAAAGCTCTAAATCATATATTTTAAAGACAAAAAACCTATGAAATTTTATACTTTCAATTTTATTTGGTTGTCTTTCACTTTCATTCAGACATCTTCCGTATCGAGATACCCAAAATGAAAAGAAGAGAAATGGCCATGTATTCCCATGCGACTTCATATAAATTTGCATATATGCGACATTCCCCCAAAAACCATACAAAATAAAAAGAATTTCACTTTTCATTCAAATACATTTCAATTGGCCCCGGGAAGTTTGTGTGATATAAATTTCTCAAACTCAAAACTTCGGAAGGTCCGATTTGTATCGAAATGAATAATTCAGTAGCCATCATCAGAGAGAACTCAACTCTGTTCAGCGATGCGCTTGAGAGAAACAAAAAAAAGGAAAAAAATGGAAAGTCTAGAAAAAATGTATTTCATTTCGGTGGTGAATCTATGAAATTTATTTTGGGGAGAGTGCTCACTGCTCATACTTTGTAAGGAAAATTCACGAAAGTATTTCCATGGTCCATAGATACTTTCACAACTTTTTTTAGCACACTCATCTGCACATGTAGAACAACACACAAAAAAAAATGGTATGCTCAATACACTATGAGTATGAGAGAAGCATTTGCAAGACTTTTCCACATCGAAAATTAAGTTTTCCATGTGGTTATGGCCCAATTACGATTTTCTGGCTTGCACGGTACGAGTATGCACTAACTACCTCCTCTATCCTTTTTTTGAATACAAAGTTGCAATAAATCGATTTGATGGGTGGTGCGGTTTTGTAAGTCTCAATCGAACGATAGCTGTAATGAGTTTTTCCACAGAAATTGGCCGCAAATCAAAAATTTTTTTTAGATATTTTTGCTGCCCGCCAAATGGACTCCCATTCAAATTGTTTTGCTTACTATTTTATTTTTGTTGTTCGATGATCGAGAATAACTGGTTGCATAAGGAAGCAAAGTTGCGCCAATGGATGCTATTGCTGCTGCTACTTGTGCTGTGTGCAGACTCTTCATCTTCTGGTTGGCACAAGAATCTTAACTGTGTGCATTGAAGACAGAAGCGGATTTAGTGGATATAAGGTCCCAAGGTGGTTTGTAGCTAAAAAAAGAAGGTCTTCCAAGTAGTAAAAATAAAAATATAAGATGAGAACAATCGTGCTATGTCAATATGTGTACCCAGGAAAGACAACTTTAGTATTTTTCTTAAGACCTCTTAATTGATTTTTTTTGAAAAACCCGTAAGGTATAACACACACATAAGGACAATAATAAGAAAAGAAAGAAATTATAATTAATATTTTTGAGACCTTATTCAATTTATTGTTTAAGACTTAGGACCTCAAAACAAGAATTTTGTGAAAAAGACCTCTTAATTGAAATTTGGAGAAAACTCGTAAAATATAACACACGCATACGGACAATAATGAGAAAACAATATTTTTTTTAAGAAAATAAAAAAAAAACGAGACCAATATACCATATTAAACTTACAAAGTTTCAGGGGGTCAAACATCTATAAGGCGAGGTATTACAATAAATATCCGCACTTCGGATAGGAATTCTAAAAAAAAAATACCTAGCCACGAAGGCTATAAAATATTTTTATTCTGTGAATTAATATAGTTGAGACCTTATTTAATTTATCATTTAAGACTTATGACCTCAGAGCAAGAATTTTGTGAAAATCCAAAAACTCTAGAACGCTAAAAAATGCAACAGTAGGGTTTTAATACTAACCAAAATGAAGCCTACAAAATATTAGGGGGTCCAAGCTCACTAATGTAATTGTAACCTTTGTTTTTCAAAAATATCAGCTCAGCACCCTCTTCACATAAAATCATTCAAAAAATCGTAAAACCTACCACGCTCTCAAGAGTTCAAATAAGAACATAATATATAGTACCATTTCCAAGGTCATGACATATAATGTTCTTGCTCTTAGAGGTCTTAGCTTAAAAAATCCTGTAAGAAGTAAAACATGAACTTGTTTTTTAATTTAAGTAGATATACCTTTTTTTTGAGACCTTAAAGACCCTAGATTCTTGCTATGCCAAATCCAGCTCTGATCAACATTCTTTGTTGGCCTTACGCACATCTTTATGGCGACTATGAGATATCGTGTATCCGCCTTGACGATGATGGCTTCATAGATAAATTTTCGTGCTATAAGAGTGTCTAAGCGAAAGATATTCCAAACGGACCTGTTTATTTATTTTTTCTTAGTTTTCTATTGAGAGCAAAGAAGCAGAACGAAGCACTATTTTCCTCTTCTATTATGCGAATAGAGAGGTTGCCCCACGATACTTAACTTAAGAACAAGATTCATTTGTGGATGAGGATTATATTTTCTCGCACTAAATCGAGTACACGAAATTTGTGTTCGCAAAGTGGCCGTCTTCGCCATCTTCGTCTCTTAGTCGCCGGCCGTCATCATCATCGTTGTTGTTGTTAGAAGACTAAACCACCTGCTCAAATCTATATACTATCTTGACTACATTAAGTACCTTCTATAGCAATCTTCTCGACAGTTAATAGATGATGAAGAAAGATTCATGATCTTTTGGATGATTTAATGGAGGTAATGTATTTCCTGCTGCAATGCGCGATGATGTTTGGGGGGCATATGATTTCAATTGGTTTTGGCACGCCTTCTTTTTGTTTTCATTAATGTTCCCAAAATGCACCAGTACCAAGACCCCAATCTATATGGAATACTGAGTTGGTTGGTTGGTAGGTTTAACTTGTTTCGTTAAATATCGTGAGCGCACGAAATCATAGGCTCCATACTCGTTAAAAAAAAAAAAACTATAGTTCGACCAACCCATGGAAACAAAAATTTAATTAACTTTGATTAAAGTTCAATTGATAGTGTGCATGGTGGTGTTGCGCGTTCAATTTAATGGATTTCACACTTTCACCGTATTCGTGATAGATAAGCATCAATTTGGACGCGTAACGTATGTAAGTAGAAGTACAGAGCTTACGGACTTGGACATGATAAATATAGGCAGTTGGTCTGACTTGGTGGGCTTTG
The DNA here is from genome assembly GCA_948107695.1 of Meliscaeva auricollis. NCBI lineage: Eukaryota > Metazoa > Arthropoda > Insecta > Diptera > Syrphidae > Meliscaeva > Meliscaeva auricollis. Next base: position 71,865,805 of record OX403618.1, on the reverse strand, counting down.
GAATAGTTTTATTTAATTTACTTTAATGTGGGATTATTTGTACTTGTATTTCTACGGAGTTTCAGCTGCTAACTGTATAATCTTACGCATTGATGTTCTTGCCTACTCTTATTGCAACCGGTCTAAATGCAATTCTCCAAGGTGATCATCCATACAAATTAATGTAAACTTAGAAAAACACTAAGGTGGCATAAGAAGAAGCCTTTTTGATGAGCTGTTGAATAGTATGATGTGGTCTCAAATAAGTTATTGCGAATAGGGAACAAAGATAGCTTACTTAAGTTTGGAATTTTATAACCAAGCATGAAACTTGAACTAGAAAAAATAATATATTTAAGTTTACAACTATTTATAATTATAGTGGGGTCTCAAGTGGGGTCTCAAGTCGTATCTCATTTGGACTTAGAAACACAAATATAGTTTAACTTAGAAATGGATTTAAGAATAACGATTGATTTTTTCATATAATTACATGAAAATAATAAAGATTACAACTAAATTTAGATGGGGTCTCAACTGGAATATTGAGACTTAGGAACAAAGATAGACTTGCTAAGTCTCAGACTTGAGAATAAGGTTTGACTTTGTGTTAAAAAAAATTGAAACCAAATTGGAAAACATAAAAATTATAATGGGGTCTCAACTTGAAAATTTACATTAGGTAAAAAAGATACATAGTTTATCCTCAGATTTTAGAACTAGGTTTATTTATTTATCTTAAAAAAATAAATTCAAACTACAAATTATAAAAGTCTACAAAGAAACCGAAATGGAGGTCTTAAATAGAATATTGAGAACTAATAATAAAGGTCTTAGCTAAGACTTGAATTTTAAAAAAATTAGCGTTACTAAAAAAAAAACAAAAAACCTTAACTAAAAAATAAAGTATGTTTTAGTTATAAAGTTATTATGAGGTCTGAACTTAAGGAGCATAGATAGTTTGGATTTAAGAATATAGTTTGCATTTGAACCAATATAAATGAAACTTAAATTAGAAAATATAACAAATAATAAAAGTTTACGACACGATTACAATGGGGTCTCAACTGAAATATTTGGTAGGTACTCAATAACAAAGATAAGTAATCTAAACTAGCTATGTAAGTGCTAGATTTAAGTATACAATTTGACCTTAACTTAAAAAAATGCGAAACTCAAACTAGAAAATATTTTACAACAAAATCAAAAAGGTCACAACCAGTTATAATGAGGTCTCAGCTCAAGTATTTGATGGAATTAGGACCAAAAGAGCTTAGCTAAGTCTTGGATTTTAGAATAAGATTTGACTTTGTGTTAAAAAAAATGAAAATAGAACTTGAAAATATAACATACTTAAGCTTACAACAAAATCATAATGGGTCTAAGCATGAATATTGGTATTAAGTAACAAAGGTCTCTTAGCCTTGAATCTTAGAATTAAGTTTAATTGTATGTAAAAAAATAAATTCAAACTAGAAGATATATGTAAAAGTTTACAAGGAAACAGAAATTTACTTACTTACTTACTTAAAGGACTTAATTTTTTTTTTAAATTAACTTTAACTATAAAAATAAAGTATGTATAAGCTTACGAAAAAAATACAATAAGGTCTCAATTCAAGAAGCATAGATTGATTTGATTTAAGAATAACTAGAAAGTGTGACAAATAAAAGTTAACGACAAAATTATAATGGGGTCTTAACAAAAAACTTGGTACTAAGTAACAATAAAGATAAGTTAGCTAAGTCAAAGATTTTTGTATAAAATTTGACCTTATCTGAAGAAAAGTGAATTAACACCAGAAAACGTAAAAATGTACACCAAAATCAAAAAAAAAGGTCTCAACTTGATTATATGGGAATTAAGAACAAAGAAATCTAAACTTAATCTTAAATTTTAAACTAAAGTTTGATTTTGCGAAAAAAAATGATACTCAAATTAGAAAATATAGAATATACATAAAAGCTTGTAAATTTTTTTAATGGGGTCTCAACTGAAATTGAGGACTAAAGAACAAATATAGTTGAGCTAAGTCTTGGATTTTAGAAAAAAAATAGTTGAGCTAAGTCTTGGATTTTAGAATAAAAATTTGACTTAATGCTAAAATTTTTAGTTTAAAATTATAAAAAAGAAAATGTAAAACTTTATGATACAGTTATAATGTGGTCTCAATTGAAGTTTTTGGAATAAGTATCAAAGATAGTTTAGATAACGCCTTGGATGAAGTTTTATTTCAAGCTAGGAAATATAAAACAGAACAAGATAAAATTGGAGTCTCTACTGAAATATTGGGACTTAGGAATAAAGGTAACTTAGTCTAGTTTAGGATTTTAGAATCAGAAGAATATGTTCACCATAATTCTAGGTATTGGCGAACTAGATTTTTTTCTTTTAAAATCTGCTTTCTTTTAATTATTCTGCCTTCTCTCAATTATTCACTTTCCAAAAAAAAAAAAAAAACTCCACTCTCCAGAAACTAAAATTATTTGCATAAATGTAAATCAGTTTGCTTTTAAATACAACAATTATAAAATTCCTTTGTTAATATTGTTTTTTTTTTTATTCCAGTTCCAACCCATCGAAAGTAGTAGATGCCATGGACCCAACAGTCTTCTACACACAAAGCGAACAAGACCTTCATCGGCTAAACGACGAAACACCATCATCACTACTTCTTGTAGACCAACTTCAGCCAGAATCTCAACAATGCGCCGACAATAACCCTGAACTACTTTTGCGATCATTGGACAGTAGTAGTTTTAGCAGTGGTGCAAACAACAGCACGACCACATCAGTGTCGGGACATTTTTTGCCGCCACTCCAAAGAAGATGCTTGCCGCCACCAAATTTGCCCTTAAGTGTAACATCGTCGCCACTTAGAGGCAATTACAAAAGTTATCACCACAATCATCAGATAGACTTTCAGAGGAATTCACAGTCGGACGATGACAGTGGATGTGCATTGGAGGAATACACATGGGTGCCGCCAGGATTGCGGCCAGATCAGGTGAGAAGGAAACTTTAAACATTCTTTTTGAATTTTCAAAATGTTTTACCTTTAATTTAATTTTTTTTTTTGCCAAAATGACCTTGACTTGAGTCTTGATTGTTGACCTCACCAAATTTTTGTTTTTCTTAATTATTTTGCAAATTAAATCCAGTTTGCGACTTAAGCCACATATAATAGAGCTACTGGTATTAGAAGCTAATTTTTTTGGACACCTTGCTAGGCTTTTAAGTCTTAAAATGGTTATTATGTATTTTTTCTTATTTCTTTTTTAAGAACCTACCTATTTTCTAATCTTCTTTAATTTATTCTATTTTGTTTATTTTTTGCATAAGATTTAAGAAATTAGCTTAAACAGAAGCAAGTCAATTCACTATGATGACATTGTCTATTCAAATCTGAGGTCATTAATAGTTTTCACTTGATTAAAAAAAAAAAAAACAAAAAGTTAAGCGATTGATTTCCTTCAACAATTGATATTTAACATTAATCAAATTATCTTTCAAAAGTCAGTTGCGTTTAAAATATTTATGCAAAATAATATTAAATATCTTAAATTAAAAAAAAAAATGTTACTTAAAACTTAAGAGGTACAAAAGATTCTGCAACTGTATGGTTTTTTTTAAGTATAGACATTTTGTTGCATCAATTTCTATCGTAGTGAATATAAATTTAAGTAAAGAACCATTTAAACGTCTTCGACAATTTTGTTTTAAACATTGCTTATTACTGACATACATAAATCAATCACACTCCAGTTTCTGTTATTTTACTTGAAGCTTACTAAATTGAATTAAAATGTTACATGGGTTGGACACATAAGGAATATGAAAATTTATTGTTAAGAAATATGGCCTGCTTGAATTTGTTACTTACAAATTCAAGAATATTGAAAAAATCGCCAATTATCCAAAAATATTTATTTAGTAGATGTCATTTTAAATAGTGTACTTTGGGCGGTAAGTTGTTAAAGAGTGGGGGAAGTAGGGATGGGCTTACCTGTTATTTTGTAATAACAGTTATTAACTGTTATTGCTTTTTTGCAATAACAGTTATAAATACCTGTTACTGGAATAACAGTTGCTGACGAAAATTTTATAAAAAAAAGAATGAAATCATGCCTGATAATCTGTTATCTAATTTGCAGTACTTTACTCCCGGGGAGCCGCAATTTCTTGCTACAGGTATTAAAGAAAGAAAAAAAAACTATTAGAGCTGCTTGGGAATTTGTTTTTTTTTAATAAACTACCAAAATAACAGAAATTGCATCAATCACTGTGGAAATAACCTGAAATATTTCGTGGATTTCTGGAATATCTGAACACAAAAGCCAATCACAAATCAGCAACAATAATTTATCTCTTAAATGCCTGTTATTTTAACTTACTAAAACTACCAAATAACAGAAATTGCATTAATCGCTTCTCAAAATAAGCTCCATTATTCGTGGATTCCTGCATAACTGTTTCTCATGAAATTTATTAAGCAAAATAACAAATTACCAATCAGCGATAATGGTTATTTTTTGTAACACCTGTTATTTTAGTAAGTCACTACTATTTTTTTCAATACCTGTTCGAAATACTTAAGCAAAAATTCATTTTGTAGAAGGTCCTATTGGTGCAATTATTAAAAAAATAAAATGCATGACTGGGTCTCACGTACTTGCTCTTATAGATAAAGTTACTATTTATGCTAAGCCTTTTTAATTACAAATTTGTAAATGCAGTTTTAGAAAGAAAAGCATAAAATTCAATTTTCAAATGACTAAAACAGCTTCTTAAATGAATTTAACCTCAAAACAAAGTATGCAATTTGATTTCTTCTATAATAATACATTTTTAGAAAAAAAATTTTGAAAATCGTTAGAGCCGTTTTTTAAAAAAAACTATTTTTTCCATATAAAATTTTGCAAAGAATTTTATAAAAAAGATTGGTACGCCATTTTTAAGATATTATTTATGAACATCTAAAAACTAAATTTTGAAAAAAAATATTGAGTAGTTTTCAAACTTTTTTAAAAAAATCCAAAACAATAATTTTCGAATATTTTTGTACGAAATATTATTACGGCAACTTAAAAGCATTAATGTAAAAAAAAAGGTTGAAATTGAATGAGTCATGAAGGAGAAAATCAGAATTAAAAAAAACGGTTCTATGGCAGGTACCGTTATTACCAGTTTTTGAAAAAAATGGTTCTCATTTAAAGATAGACCTTACCTAAAGAAATGACCATGATTTTTTTAATCAAAATCGTATACACCGTTTTTGAGAAAAATGAGTTTTTCTAAAACCGGCATATGGCAGGTACCATTATTTGGGGTCAAAAAAAAAAAAAAAAAAATCAAAAAAACGTCTGGGGATATTCTCCAAAAAACGCCACATACTACGTTTGAAGTTAATAGACCCATCCATTTAGGCTATGGTCTCTGATACATACAGACAGACAGACAGACAGACAAAATTGTCGGACCCACTTTTTTCTCATTCTCTATCATCGTCTTGTCATGTTTGATTGTTATCTCAACTTTTTTTTTTGTACGAATGCATAACTTGATATATGGTACCCATATCGCAAGTAAAAACAAATGACTCCAAGGCGTTTTGATTGTCACCAAACACAAACCGACGCATAAAGTGATGACAATTTAAATGTCTGAAACTCACATATATTTGCAAAACGGGAAATTTTCTTTCTAATCCAATATTCGTTCACCCAATTTGTATCTCAATACTTCGTCTGTTATATTGCAAAGAGAATTTTTTTTAGGCCTCAAAAACCTTAATTCAATACAAATGTTTCACTTGTAATGCTTCATTAGTAATGTTTTATGAAAGGAACGGAACAATAAAGTGTACAGAAACAGCTTGTCAAGACAATCGAAATATTGCAAGCATATACAGAAAAATGGAAAATTACAAAACCTCAAAGCTCAGTTCTTTATCGAATTAACGTGGTTGCCTTTTTGGGGTCTCAAATTCAAGACATGTATAAGTATTTCCTTAATCATTATTATATTTAAACCACAGCCCCAAGAGCCATAAGCCATTACTTTGAAAAAGCGTGAGCTTGTTTTTCTGTTATGAACTCAAAAAAAGTAACCAGAGTTCATCGGATTAGCTTTAATCGAAAGTTCAAAAAAAAAAAAAAAATAAAAGCCAGCCGAGGCCATTAAACTATTTGCAAAACACCACTCGTTACCCGCTTTAACATCCATCCAACAACACACGACGATGCATGAGCTGAGCATATGGTGTGTTCCAGCTAACTTGCCATCGGGCATTTAATAATATTTGGTCAGAGAAATCAAAATCCTCCATATGGCTGCATTCGAAGCTATTAACTTTCTTTTGGGCGTGAGGCCAAACACAGAGAGCCTGCAGGCTAGAGCTAGACCCATGCACTCTGCACAATCAATATGTCAACTTGTGTTATAGGAGGTAAGGTACACTCAAATAGTCAGAAATGTATTGCTGTATTCAGTCAAAATGTGTTTAACTACTTGCAACCATATATCCATCCCATATCAAATCGACTTCATCAGAGTACTTGATTAAGCGCCTCACATTAAAGTCGGATTTCTTCACGACTAGACCATGTGACCAAAGCGATACCCCCTACTGGTTGGCTATATGATGGTGGCTGATGCGGCACGCCACTGCTGCCACCACCGCAACGCCCGCCTGGTTGAAAAAGTATTCCTCGTCGAGGAAAATTAATTGCTCTACTTTAAGTCCTCCTCTTTCTTGAGCATTCAATTCATCCTCCCGCTGTTTTGTTTTTTTTTGTTTGTTGTGTTGTCCCGAGTGCGGAGAAAGTTTTCGCGTCATTAAACGCTCGATAGAGGCAACTAACTAATTTGGACCATTTCTAACTTTAAGTCTGCCCCCTTTTTGCCTTTTTACAACCGAGACACGACATTCCAATATAATTTTTCTTTTTTCTTTGCAGGTTCGATTGTATTTCTCGCAACTTCCGGACGATAAAGTTCCTTACGTTAATAGTGCTGGCGAAAAGTATCGGGTGAAGCAATTGTTGCATCAACTCCCTCCGCAAGATAACGAAGTGAGTATGGCACAGAGTCTCGACTCTCGAAAATTTTGTAATCTAAGCTTGCCATTGTATTTTTAAGCATATTCTGATTTTTTTGATTTTGGTACAAAGAAAAAGAACGGTACGACGCGTCTTGTCGCGCATACAATTGTTAATCCTTAAAATCCTTTAAAGTAACTGTTTTTTTTTTTCTTTTCTTTTCATTTTCTAAAGGTTCGATATTGCCATTCGTTGAGCGATGAAGAGCGAAAGGAATTGCGGATATTTTCAGCACAAAGGAAACGCGAAGCCCTTGGTCGTGGAGCAGTGCGATTACTTTCGGATGAGAGACCATGCAAAGGGGTAAGAGCATCAGCAAAGAAACCAGGACTAAAAATTCCAACTCAACTTATAAAATGTTTGCTTCCTTTTGTTTGGTTGTTGTTGTTGTTGGTTTGTTCAGCAAAGGAAGGAAAAACTTTTTAATAACTTTTTCTTTGGCAAGGACTGTGCGTCTGGTACTTTTAACAATGCAAATTTGATTAAAAAGGAAAACTTTAATATATTGAGAGTTTTGAGTTGCTTTTTTGGAAAGTTCTGCGGCAGTACACTATAGTTGGGTATTTCATTTTGCATTGTTATAGTTGGGATATTTTTTTCTTTTTTCAAGACAGGGGCTGAAAGGAATCTTTTGTTAAGAAATTTGAAAAGATATGAGAGGTTTCTTAAAATCAGCGAAAAATTATTCAAGTTAATTTTGTATTGGGTATAGAATTTAAGAAGAAACACAGGAGGTAATTAGAGTTTTTTAGGCATTGCTTTTAGAGGAAATGTATGAGCTATATTAAATTCAATTATTGTTTAATATTAATTAATTTAATATTATTTTTAGTAAATGAACTAAATTAAGTAAAAACGAAGAGAAAAAATAATAAATAATGAAAATTATTTTCATATTTAATTTTAAGCAGAGACCTCTACTGCAAAAACCGTTTCGCCCAGGTACGTTTTTATTCTATCAACCAGACCGAGGGTTTTAACATAATTTTTTAGGTGTCTGAATTTATACAAATTCCCCTAGAATATTAAAATTTACAGTTGATATAAGCTGTAACTTTAATATGAGTTGGTAAACATTGATCAAATCTTTTGCGTATAAGAAAGGGTACAACAACACCTAACTGATGATTGTCAATAACTTTAATATCAGAAAATCTTAATTTCCAAAATCTGAAAAACTCAAACTGCAGAAACCCTAAAATCCAATCAACTCAAAATGACGGAGACCCTCAGAAATCAAAATCTCGAAAATCCCGAAAACTCAATTTAAAACTTACTTATAGTTAATCCCGTGAGAGTTAAAAATTTCAAAAAGTTCCGAAAACCTATCTCAGCAAAATAAAATTATGAAGACCCAGAGTACGAAAAGCCCAATGGAATTTAAGTTCAAGATTTTGAAAGTATTCAAAATGACGAAAACTCAAAATTCAGATAACCCAAAAGAACGAAAATTTATGATTCCGAAAACACATGTGTACTTTATCTCCAAGTCTCAAATTTCAGAAAATATAAATTTCCAAAAACCCAAAACCAGAAATCCTTAAGTGTGTAAATTCTGTAAACTCCAGTTGATGCAAAATCATTGAAACTCAAAATACAAAAAAAAAAAAATAAAATCCTTAAAACCAACACAATAACATTACACGTCAGTTAAACCAAAAAAAAAACAATGATACCGAGAAGCCCAAATTATGAATCCAAAAATCTAAAAACACCGAAATTCCAAGATTTCCAAACCCATATCTAAATCCCAAAACTCAAATTTTTATAGAACTAAATTTTCGAAAACTTAAAACTATAAAACAGCAAAATCTTGAAAATCCAAAGTACCAATACCAAAGCCTAAAATCCAGAAACACTATCAAGTGCTCCGAGGTTCGAAAACCCAAAATTTGAACAACTAACTTCAAAACACACGGAATTCTGAATTCGTAGTCCTGAAAAATTATTCAAAATAAATGTAACACTCAAACAATTTTTTATTCCTTCTGGCATCACCCAGAATACTTGAATACTTCACTAAGTATTGTTTGATGTTCAGCACATAAATCAGGTTGTTGTAGACCGTGGTTGTTTTCGGATAAAGGACCCGGATGACTTTTTTCTCGAAAAAATTAACAAAGGTTACATATACCATACTTTTAAAAGACGGCTCGTACAAGTGTGATTTGTCTATGTGAATGATTCTCCTGTAGACAGAAAACGATATAATTTTGAAGTAAACACTTTTTAAAGACTCTTACAATTGACCACATTTGAAAAAAAAACTACGACCAGTGAAAAAAATTACGTTCAGTAAAGAAGATTTTGTGTTCGTGTCTATAATATTTTGTTGTTTTTAATAATAATACAAAAAGCAATGTTTGTAAATACTAATGAACCAACTACGCATTTCCCTATCTCATCACTCTTAGGTCTCAATTAACATTTCCGACAAATGAGATCACCATCAGAAGATGACACTAATGACACAACATGTTGAACTGATAAATATTTCAAGGGTTTGTCATCTCATTGTCTTTGGTATGCCAGCAAACAATTGCAAGGGCTCACTTCCTTAAAATTCAATAAACAATCAATATAATAGAGGTCTGTGCATATTTTTATCTCTTTAACCTGTTAAAATAGCATTGACACTACTTTTGTGCTACACCATTCACCCTTAAAGAGGCGCTTCTGCACGTTTTTCTTTTTCGTTTTCATTTCCAATTCCCAAATTCGTTCGAATTATTAATGAGACTCGTTATCGTGTCTTTCGGTACATAAAATTTGGTTCCCAAAAAAAAGAAAAGAACAAAAAAAAAAAAAACATCAACCTGAAACACCGCCTGGCCCGTTGACATTGCTAAAGGGCTACTTAATCCCACCACCAGGGACTTTTTTTTTCGTGTTCATCTTACTTTGGGACGACATTGTGCTCTTCATTTTCTTTATGGATTCTTCGTCAGTGGATTCGTGGGGAAACCATTCTTATCTTCATTGTTCCAAATGACAGCGTCTTCACTTCAGTACACATGAGTGCGCAATTGAACGAATAAGAGAAAAATTTATTAAACGAGGCTACAACCGGCCCATTGCGTTGGTCGGTCCCTTTTTCCCTTTTTCTTAGAGATGTTTTTTTTTTATTGTTCATTCTTGAGAAGATAATATTTTCTTTAAAATAAACACACACACAGTTTAACCAAAGCAGTTAGGGGCAGAGATTTTAGATATTTTTTTTTTAAATTGAATTATGTGGAAATTGAAAATACCAAGATTCATTGATTTGAATTCTTTGAAAAAAAGTTGAGGCTGAATTCATTTTTACTTGCAATTTAATAGAACTGGAAATATAGTGAAGCAACAACAATTTGTAAAACAACTTCTTTTTTTTTGTTAAATTTCAAAAATTAATTTAATAAAATTCCCCAATGGGTACTGAAAATGGGAACATTCTCTTTTCAAATACCTCAGTTAACTTCGGAATATTTGGAATAAAAAAAGCAACTTAAATGTTTCAAAGTATTGATCCAAATTAAAACCTGCTAAACCTTGAATATTTATTTGTTACCTAAGGCCCTTAGACCTTTTACGTCCGCAGTAAGCCCTTTGATTTAAGTGGCTTACATACGTATGTAGGTGTATGGTTTCTAAAAATGTACTTAAGTTCAACTCTTTTTCAGTACAGAAAGCATATTTCTGTTCGACTATTTTGCGCCACGTGTTTTTCGGCCTACCCTCTATCCTGTACCGGACTGTTTGAGCAGAGCGGGTTTTATGGTTTTGCTGGGCTTGCAATGCCATGATTTCCTTATCATTTCCTGTCCAATCCACTGCCACTTACGTCGGAAAAGTGGTGATCAATACACTCCACGCATTGTTAAGCAATGATGTGCAATGTTGTCAAAAAAGGAAGATCCAACGCAGAAACACAGTTGTTCTGCATCGAGTGCGTCTTCTAGGTGTTCTTTTATCTTCTTCTAGATCTACTTTATGTGGGAGCTTGACGACCCGTCCCTTTTTCTCGGGATGTTGCATCAATGTTCATAAGCCCATTGTGCCCTAGTCTTCTCGGCTGTTATTCTGTTATTATTTTAACAGGTCGATATCGATGTAGGAGCAGTAAAAATCGTCGTTGGATTTTCTTCTTCACCCTGAAACGATACGGACTAAACCGAACATGTAAAGGTCGTCTCTTCTAATGACGTTAAGCGATTATGGAAGATTAAATCGTTGGTAAAAGGTTCTAGATGTTCATAAAAAATACTCTTCTATGACAAATGTGCCGATGTATGCTTCTGAACAAACAGCTTGGTTGGCTGGCCATACGTACCATTAGCCTTATGAAACTTAAGCCTGCTCCTCCTTCATTTTAGTAAGGTGGATGAATATTTTGACCAAATAATGGTCGGTGCAGTCAAATATCATATAAGAGGCAAAGTCTCAGCCTATGTCACTTATTTTTTTTCAGGGGTACTGCCTCTTGCGGGTATTGACAAACCTCCAAGAGTAATCGTTTCATAAAATGTGCATTTCACCTTAGCCGTTCGCAATAGGCTGAATTTTGTATAGGCTTCCTCCATTTCTGCCTGCAGACTTACAATGATCTTCTATCGAATTCACGTTTTCATAGTGACCAGCTTTGCTTCTGGAATGATGGTGTCTTCTTTCAAACATTACCCCTGAAATAGAATCTTCCGTCGAAGAAGTGGGTGTTCCCCTCTCATAATACCGTAATCTTATTACTATTTCGGCTTCTCTTCTGCATTATCGAACAAGACGTGGTCCTTGGCTCCATGTGTTCTTCCGAATCTTCATCAAATCAGAGGTATCACCACATCAGTGGGTTCACTTCTGATGGGCTGTTTACGGTGTTTTCAATGGTGAGTCTACACTTAGAACTGGTGGTGTGCTTTCCGAGAGATTGATCAGCAGTGGTGGTATGCTTTTGCGGTAAATGCTTGTTGATGAAAAATTTTATTAAAATGTCCGATCTTCGTTCTTCTTCTTCTTTGATCTTCACACCTACCAGTTATTGATCTAAGACTTGAACAATGCCCATCTTGATCAATTTGGCTGTCAGTTTGTTCATTTGAAGACCACCCCAAGTCCCCTTATGTGCATAGACACACGACTTACTGTCTTTCCCTTGTCACAAAGTAAGAACCAAATAACACGTGCTTCAGTACGTTGCTTCCTACTGAAGTAAGTATCACAGGATCTTACTTTTTGTATGCTCTTTTACATATAAGGTGTTCATCAAGTAGTTCAAACTAATTGATACTAGTGATGCTACCGTGTAGATTCCATCGAAAGAGTTCTTCACTGTTACCGTCTTATCTGTTAAGTGTTCTTTGGTGGCAAAAATTATTAGTTACGGGGCAATTCGTAGCAATAACTTCTTCTTCTTCTTCTTCGTGTTGAACATATTCTTCAGCGAAAATATGTTCTGCGATCACATTGCTCGAAATTTAAAAGGCAAGGCTTCGATAATTATAGAATTATGCTAACAAAAACCGTTACCAAAGTGCCTAAACTTTCTTTCGAATACATGATCATCATCAACATCATCATAAATGAAAACCAATTTGAAGTAAAATCAACTTTATAGCTTAACGTTTTACCACCGCAATTGTGTAAAAGAATTGATGCCACATAACAAAAGAAAAACCTTTCAAAATCTCCAAACTGTTTTCCTATTCTTTTAACCCCCTGCCATACATAAAGTAAAACAATTCTTCCTTTTGTCTTATCACAAAGTGAAATCTTTCCTCGAGAAAATTTAATAGCGGATGTACGGAAGCCTCGAAAGCGGTTTCCGCCTTTCATCCTCTTCGATCCATGGGCTGGGTATAGTCATTTTTTATTTACATGCACATCCCTGCAACATAGAAAAGGAGCTCTCAGTGAAAAAAGGACTTATCTTCAGAAAAATAAAGAGGAAGGATGAGAAAGAGAAAACACTAAGTAGTTTGCCATTCAACAACAAACCCTTGCTATTAAAGTTTAAGGAGTAAATTACTTTCGTTAGGCGAGTTCCTATAAAGTTTTGTAGGAATGCCTCCCAGCCTAAATGACTTCGGTTAAATAGTCTGGAAAGCTTTTAGGCTATTTATATTACACGAAAACCTCTCTATGCAAAAAGGTAAGAGAGGTCATTCATTCAATGAAGCCATTCGCAGGTTAAGGGTAATCACCCAGTCCATTTGTTAGAAATAGCGGCAAGAATGGTGAGTAAGTACATTCTGGGCCAAGACTCAATTAACTTTTGTTTGTTTGCTGAACAAGGTTTTTGTTAATTAGCAGCTATTAGACATTATTCACTTTCTTGCTAGATTTTGAAGATAATTTAGCTTAATTTTTTCATAGGAAAAAGTTTAAATAAAGCGAAAAAATATCACCATTTAGGTTAAGGGGAATTGCACTTCTGGGGAAAGAAAGAAGCCCGCTTGAATAATATTACTCATTCATATAGCCAGAGGATAGACCTTTTGCTTAAATTTTGAATGGTTGGTTGAAGGTATGGCACAGTTAACGAGCTTGGGGACTGTGATTCCTTTGGGGCTTTTTTTTGTTTAAAACGTTCCTTTTGTTTCAAAATGCTTCTATAAAGTGGATTTTTTATTTCTTTCTTTTTTTTTGTTCACAGTGTGAAGACCAACTCTCGCCTGGTGATATTGTTGTATTTGCCCAGCGGCTTGGAGCAAATGTTTGCTGGCATCCGGGATGTTTCGTGTGTTCAGTGTGCAAGGAGATCCTTGTGGATTTGATATATTTTTACAAGGATGGCAGTTTATTTTGTGGAAGGCATCATGCAGAAACCATGAAACCGCGGTGTTCAGCTTGTGATGAGGTAATAATTTCTTTAAGACCTTCAATGCTCTTATTTACACACCCAAATTTGTCTCTCTTGCAGATAATCTTCTCCGATGAATGCACTGAAGCAGAGGGAAACACATGGCACATGAAGCATTTCGCCTGTTTCGAATGTGACCATCAATTAGGGGGTCAGCGGTACATAATGCGCGATGGCAAGCCTTTTTGTTTAACCTGCTTCGACACCATGTTTGCTGAGTACTGTGACTATTGCGGGGAAGTCATTGGCGTCGATCAGGGTCAAATGAGCCACGATGGTCAGCATTGGCATGCAACCGATCAATGCTTCTCCTGCTGTACGTGTCGCTGTTCGCTACTGGGAAGACCGTTTCTACCTCGAAGAGGAACCATATACTGCTCGATTGCATGCAGTAAGGGTGAACCACCAACACCATCGGACAGTTCAGGTCCCGGACCAAGGCTGACCAAACGTTCTTCATCGAATACCGAAGGTGCAAAGTCTCCACGAGCTGGTAGAAAATCCAATGGAAACCAAAAAGACTCTGTTAATAGGAACCTTGATAGGCTGATACTCGAGAGGAATATGGAAAAATCAGTTCTGGATCACGATTCCCCACTCAAGGACCATCGAAGAGAGCCCATCGATCTATCCGAATTGGGTGTGAGCCTGGATAACCTGCGATCAAGTGAACGGACTGATTTTCCTGATCAAAACCTTACGTCCTCCCTTCCCGAATTGTTGTTATCGAAGGCCGAAGACTCACACAGCTACCAAAGTATAGATAAGCTTATCATCAACTCTCCCAGTGCCTCTGAAATGACGCAGAGCACTCAGGAGCTAACTCAAAATGACAACGAAGAGATAGACAACGAAAATGCCAACAATGAAATTGAACATGATCCCCGAGCTAGCCCTGCTGATGATGACGACGACGATGAAGGAGATGATGAAAATAACTACCATCCCCATCACAATCATCACCACCAACATCATCATCAACATTCACAGAACCTTGCCAAAGAAGTGCGATTTCACAGTGGACATGACACCATGTCACGTTCGAAGAGCTACACCGACAATTCAAGTTCACGTCGACGTAGACGAAGAAGGAATCAAAATCGAAGCGCTTCAGAAATGCAAATCAATCAAAAGAATTTGACGCATCACAATACCCAACCGAAGCATGAACGACCGGTCTATGAGAATGCAACAGATGCTTCGAGTGTTTGCTCAACTTGTTCCTCGAGTTCGTCCAGCTTGGATGAGTATGTCTATAGAATTCCCGCACGAAAACACTATGGTGGTGTTCGGGTGTCGTATGTTCCCAATGATGCCATCGCATATGAACGCAAGAGGAAACAAAATTCAACGAGTGACGTGGACAATAAAAACTGCATCATATCATGACAACCTCTTTTGGTCGTTGCTGTCGAAACGCCTCTTGAGCAACCCTGTTCGTGTCGTACAGGGTGTTTCAAGGGAATATTAAAATTATTTCAAAAGCCCTGCGATCCAATTCATTCGGTTTAGAACAAGAAAAAAACAGTCATCATATCAATTTGTTTTGTAAATATTTATAATTTTTTTTCGAAATGCATGTTTAGTTTTAAGGCGGAAAACCTGTTACAATATATAAGGAATTTGAGTTGGTTTTTTTTTTAAATTATTTAAAAATAGTATATTTAAATGTACAAATATAATAAAACTAAAGTTATTCTATATTTGTGTCTGTGTAACCGTTGTAGGTCATTTGTATAGAAATTACAAAAATAAATATTCATATTTTAGATTTAAGATCGATCCGATTATTAATTATTATTCCAGAAAGCAGAAACAAAATTAAAACCAAAACGAACGAAATAAGAATGCTTCCAATATCTTTTATCATTGTTAACCTCATATCGCACAAAAATCGAGCATTATCAAAATGGAAACATACTTTATAACTGTAGTTTGTAAATTAAAAAGGATTTTTTTTTATTCTTAAAGGAAAATCAAAAGTGGAAAGTTGATTAAAAGGTAAAAATAGAAGCTATCCATATCAGTTATATCAGCAGTTTTATTGTATAGAATGTAATTTATAATGAAAATTATTATTATTGTATAGGAATTGTGACAACGCGCGTACAAGTATTTAAGAAACGAAAATATTAAACATCATTTTTGATAACAAAATAAATAAATAAAATAAATGTTTAAATTTATTGGAAAACTGTTTTTTTTATTAAAAAAATATTATTTTTTTAGCATTATAGAAGAAAAGCAATGGAATTCACGGCAAGTGTTTATTGGAAAGGCAACCGAATAAGTCTAAGTAGCAAACAGTTACCATTACTAGCCAAATCTATTAGTTGAATTGACCTGTTTTGACAACAAAAATAAGCTGGTGGTAATACCTGAAGAAATTAATAGGAACGATCAAAGGTGAGGGTAGGGCTCTAATCCAAATTCTTCAAAACTATTTATTATACAAGCATAAAAAAGAAGAGAGAAGCCCAAAACTTTGCGGCACATCTGAAACATTCAAATTTTCAAGCATCAAAACAAAACTGACAATTTGGGATTACATAGTTTTTATGATTCTATGGAGGGAAATAAATTAGCAGAAGCTTAAGAGGGGACAAAGGGCTACCAAGTGTCAAACACAAAAAAGAAAAATTAAACAAAACCTGATGAGATACAATTTTGAAAATTGGTATCATAATAGGTTTTGTTAATATCAAAATGTAAGCAGATCAGCAGAAGTGTGGGCGGCTGTAAAAGGGTTGCCATAACTTATTTATGTCAAAGTTGAAAAATTAAAAAAGTTAATGCAATACAAATTGATAGTATACAGATCTGAAAACTTAGTAAAATAAGAGTTGGTCTAAGCACGTTGTATGAAAAAATTGGAGAAAGTGCACCTACAAAAAAGAGTTGCCAGAAGATATTGAATTTAATATCTTTGTAGTTCTTGCCAATAAATTTAATTAAAATCGAATGCAAAAGGGTTGCCAAAAGTCAGCAAAGTTCAAAAAATTAAAAACAATACAAAAAAATGTCTAAAAAGATACGGTATAAAAATAGGTGCCACAATAGCCTTATTTAACGTTTTTAGAAATGGTACGGCAGAAACGTTGCCAGACATCATCTTATACCGTTTTTTTTTTAACAATTTTTTAAGGTTTTTTTGTATTTTTTACGTTTGACAACGTTATTGCCAAACCTACATTTCTGATATTTTTATCCCTAAATAACATTATTTATAGCTATGTAGACAGCTTCGTAACTCAACAGGTTTTTTATGGTAATTGTTTTAAAAATTTTAGGATAATGGACCTTGCGGCAACTCTATTAATTAACTTACGCTCCTGCTGATCTTGTTTCCTTATAACACTAATAAGGCTAGCACAGGACTATATTGATAAGAACTACATAGGAATTAATTTTAAGCTTTGTACCTTATGAATTTTTTTTTTTATAAACATTTTTAAAGGTTTCAAATTTTATGGCAAGCCTGGCAACCCCTTGGCTATACTTTCGCCAGTTTTTTCATACAAAACAATATTTAGAATATTATTTATGTTGTACCAAATTTTCAGACCTGTATCCAATCAGTTTTTGTTTTATTAATTTTATGAATTTTTGTAATTTTTTTTTGACTTTGGTATATGAGTTCTGGCAACCCTTTTATATCCACCGATTCACTTAAATTATGATACTAACAAAACAAAATCTATAATAATACCAATTTTCGGCCTTGTATCTTATTAAAAATAAGTAAAAACAAATTAAATTCGAAATAGCAATCCAAAAGACATTACGATGATAGAGAATGGGAAAAAAGTGGGTCCGAAAATTCTGTCTGTCTGTCGTGTAAGTATATCAAGCTACAGCCTAAACTGCTGAAGCGATTTTCATGAAACTTGCTTAGGGGCTTGAGTGGGTCTTCAGAGGGGAAATTGAATTTTTTTTAGGACCAAAACTAACAGTACCTGCCATTGACCCGTTTTTCATTTTTCTGATTTTCTCGAAAACGACCCAACATATTTCAATGACAATTCTTTCACATTAGGTTGATAGCGATTTTCAAATTATTTAATTACAAAATTTTCTAAACAAATTCTTTTTGGATTTAAAAAAAAAATTTAATTTTTTTATTTTGCATAAATCAATTTTTCGGTATAGATGATTTTTTTCGAAATTTTGGTCTTAGATGTCCATTAATATTTTCTGGAATATGGCATACCAACTTCTTTTTTTAAACATGGTATGCGAATTTTTATATGTAAAAAAATTTTTTTTTTTAAATGGCTATAACGATTTTTAATTTATTTTTGTTAAAAAATTACCCTTCTCAACAAAAACAAAAGGCATTCTTACTTTGGAACCCAAATAAATTTAAGAAGTTGTTTAAGTCATTTCAGCAATAAAATTGATGTTTTTTTTTTAATTTTATATAAAATTATTTATTTTTAAAAACTTTATATAGATGCTTTAGCATCCACAGACCACAGCAACTATGACTATTCTAAGAGTGACCCAGTCATACATTTTTTTTTTGTGCTTGATGACACCTGACAACTCTTTGCCCCCACTTACGCTTCTACCAATTTGTTCCCCCCTCCCCCCCCATAGAATCATACAAACTATATTATTCGAAAATTTCAACCATGTTTTTGTGCTAAAAACTGCACGTGCGATCCCCGCCCCCTCCCAGCGGAATTTTGTCTAACCTAGCAATAGGGCTGTCTATTCCTGAAATATTTATCCTTGCACCCTATGGCGTTGTTTTTTCGTCGCTAGCTGATAGGCTATAGTGAAAACAATACAATGGGCTTAAAGATACTTATGGAAGTATTAAAAACAGTTTTTTATTGCGGAAATCGCTAAAAGAAATTTTATTGATTTTTGTCTTGCTCCAAAATGCCATTAATTAAAACAAAATTGAATCTGTATACATACGTTCAATGTTTTCCTATAACGCCTATTTCAGGGAGATGTTTAAGGTACTCTTAGCACTCCATAAATTACCTAAAGAAAGGTTTTAAGTTTACGCCCAAATGAAGTTTGTAGCTAAAAAAAGAGTTCCTTTAAAACTACTCAGACTTTTTCAGCAAAATTATGCCTAATTCATCAAAAGCATAAAAAGAAAATGTTTTTTTGTTCGTTCACTATGGCGTATGCGTACTTAAGTTTGTAAATTTAATTGTTTTCCTTAAATTTACAATACTAACACCTTGAGCTTGGTTCCTTTTCAACAATAATCTTTTTTAATTCAAAGATAAAATTTATTTATTTTATTCATGTTTAAGAACCATGACTTTACAGTGGGAAAGAAAAAAGTCACAATATTTAAAATTCTACTTAATAACTTCCTTTGAACTTATACAGAATAGCAATCTGTTGAACCATCGATAAACGTTCAGCAGATCAAATTATTTGCTCCATTACAAACGCCCAGGACAAGACTCACTGGGGCGAATCCAATTCCGGAATTCCGAAATTCTGTCGACTCAATTTGAAAGGTTTATCGAAAAATTACAATCGGAAATTTCCATTATGACAGAATAATAGATCACACTGTCGGTCTGTTCACTCGGTACGGGTGGTGGCCATGGTAAGACTATACACTCCCATTTAGCTTGCCACAAACTCTGTGTTTCATATAACCAACCATCATCGTCATCATCATGTAGCGCAGACAAGAGCTAGTAACAAATTAGATTTCTCGTTGCTGATACGTCAACCGCATGAGTCTGCAGCAGAGTGCACCGACTCTATGGGTTGTCAGTTGCTGCCGAGGATATCCTTTACCCTCTCCTGGACTCAGTTGCCAAACAAAAGCTTAACCAACCGAGTTACAAAGTTACAAACGAGAATTTTGGTTGCCATAAGAGACTCCGAAATGAGTTGCAGTACATTCTCTGTTATACAGATATTCTCTCTATAATACACGAGTAATGGTCAAGTCTCTTCCGAGGGAAGTCAGTCAAGTGGACGTAACATTTGAACAACAACAACAATTTTATTATTGACGGGACGAGTTGGTTGAAGTGCTGAGAAGTCTTTATGCGGTATGCGAATTGGCCTTTCAATAACAAAACAATTCGATTGACCGCGAGGAGGGTCAGCCTGTTATTCAAGCCGTTCCCTCGAGGCTCGAGGCAGGGCGTGCCAAGAAGTCAAGAGAGAAAATCTATCGGAATGGGATATATTTATTCGTTTGATATTTCGTTTTTGGTAGCTAATTAAATTTGTCATCATTCCTGAAGAGCTAACTAAACGGATCGAAGAAGAAGAAGAAGTCACATCACGTTCAACCAATTGCGTTATGAAGAGACAATCTTTCGCCCGCAGATGAAATCACGACATCTTTGGAAATTGCCTCATAAAATATTTACTTTCCACTTTTGGAGGACGAGGAGTTCATATAAAAGAATTTATCCTCAACTTTAGTGCTGCTCATCAGCACCTTCTTCGTACACACTCACTCGTGTGATAGGTATAGGTTGTCGTCGAAGTCGTTGTCGACTCTGGAGCCCATAAAAGAGGTATCTATCCAGAACCACCACCAACACCACCTGACTGACATAAAGTATCTCTTGGGTGATTCCCGAAGACACACCACCCATACCTGGTGAAAAGGTGTAATTTACGACCTTGTGGAATTCATGCTGACACGCAAGTTCGAGGTTCGAGTTGGTTTAACTTTGCGCCCGAACACCATCACCATCATCGGCCTCCTCCTTCCAATTTCTGACACTCCTGTGTTGCAATGGCAACATCATTTGGCCAAGGAATTATTGATTTCGTACTTCAAAGTAATGGCTGATGATTCTATATAATAGGGGTGGCTGTGTCGGAGTCGTCATTGAGAATAAATCTTGTTTTTACGACAACTTTAGGAGCAATGAAAAGCAGACAAAGTTACTAAAAGATTTGATAATGTGGACAGTTTAGAAGTATATAAGTACAAAATAGGGAGAGATGGGCAGGAGGAAAAGATGTTTTACGATATTTTTAGGATCTCAACATTTTAAGTGTTACATAATTTTTTTATCAAAGGTTTTGGAAAAGACAGAGCTTGGCTTTTGCTTTTGGTTCCTGACCTTTTTTTTTGGAGGAATGCGTTACGCACCATAAAGAGGTATCCATACCTCCCCGTGTATCGCGCTCTCCTATAAATTTCAACCTTGGCATACCGGCTTGATCATTTCACCCCTCGGGCTACTCGCGCATTACTTCGAGGGGGTCCTTGTCTAGGCGGGTTCGATTTCTGAAACTGCCTCCTATCGAATCTTAGTTCTGAGTATCTGGGTCAGATACGCGGTTATTCGCATCCATTGTTCTTCATTACTGATTTCTTCTGTTTCTTTTTAGACTCTGGCGTGGCGATTCCCATCTGCTGCATTCGAAGACAGTGTTGTGGACTTCATCTGATATTTGGTCTCCGTACTAGCAGAAAGGGATTCTTTTGTTCCTATCTTATGCAGGAAGGCGTTGAAGTAGCCGTGTCTGGTGAGGAACTGGATGATATTCCCTTTTTTCCGGTTACTTAATTCGTTTATATCTCCGATAAGCCTTGCAGTCCAGCGCCCTCTGCATTGAGACTCAAACCGTTCCTGCCACTAATGTTGCTTCCGCCATCGCCACTGCCACTCCAATATCCGCTTTCTTTTTGTGTGCATACTTTGGTTGTGCTGCCAGGAGGTCTATTGATGTCACACGTCACAATTGTGCCTACCAGAACAGCTGGTTCCAGCACCGTGCTGTACCGATGCAGTTTGCTTCCGGTACTTTTCTATTTTTAGTGCATTAGAACAAATCTCGCTTCTGTTTAGCAGAATGGAGTGAAGTCGTCTTCAGGAGTCTTCGTTTACTCGCGAATGGTCCACCTATGTTTGCCATCAACCATGCCAAGGATGCTGTCACTTTGTCACTTTTTCACCCAGAAACTTAGCTTTTTGTCGAGTCTAATTCCCGGATATTTCACTCTGTGGCGTGCCTACTCGTTATTATCTTGGTATGGATGCGGATGTCGATTATCGTGGATATTCGTTTCCTTGTAAGCAGCACACTATTTTGGTTTTCTCAGTAGCCAGAGGCAACTTGTGCTCTTCACATGGCTTGGTTCAGTTTTCTCTACGCACTTTCGGTGTGTCTTGTTGTTATCATAATTTGCGCATCCAACTAGGAAAGAATCCTCAGGCATCTTCATGCAAAAGATATCATCGTAAGAGATATTCCAGAGGTCTGGTCTGATCCTTTTTCTCGATCTTTATGTTGTTTGGTAGATAAGTTCGCGCTCTGTGAGATAGCCGTTCAGCATTCGCAGAAGGTACTCGGGGACTTGGAATTTACTTTCTAATGTGGCCAGCATATCTGTCCAGCTAGCAGAATTTTAGACGTTACGAACGTTCAGTTACCAGTAGCACTATCTTCCTGGTGGGATATTTTTCAGCAGCTCTAACTACTTCTGCTGTCGCTCTTATTGTAGAGCGACCTTTCCCGAAGTCATTTTGTCTTTTAGACCAGTCCCCTCTTTCTTGTATTGCGGCTATGAGGCGCGGTTGCAGTAACTCATTTAGCAATAATTTTCCTGTTGTGTCTAACATGCATAGAGCCTTTGTTTTTGATTATTGGTAAAAGTCCCTTCAGTTACGCAGCTTTTTTACATGTTAAGGAGTAGTGTTGGGTAGGATTGGGCTATTTGCTTGAGAGTTTCTGCTGGGTATACCATCTAGTCGAGGAGTCTTTTTATTTTGCAGGGCATTTGTTGTGATCTTCAACTCTTCTTCACTTATATTTAATCTAGTAGTCTAGAAAGGCAACTCAGCTCATTTTTATGAGTTGATTGCGGCAGACGAAAATGCTTCCCACATCTTAACAATTCAACAAAAATTCTATTATTTGCAGCAAACGATTGAATAGTTTGCAAAGAACCTCTCCAGAAAGTAGTTTGTTGCAAAGAAATTCACTTGTGGTGTAAATATACAATTCCTTAACAAACAAGGTTTGCTTGACCGCCATCTCTACCTACCATACAATTCCTTTACAGCAAATGACTGCAGGAAACAATTTTTTTTAATTATTATTGACTCTATGTTTGCGATGTTCATATGCATTCTATGCTGCACGAAAGTTATCTAGTTCATGGCGCAATGGCAACAGCCTTTGTTCGAAATCGAGAGGTCATAGGTTAAATATCCGGTGAAACGAATTTAAAAGTTTGCTGCAAACGAAGTTGAAGTGGAAAAATTACTATCCAACAAACGAAAAGTCGTTTGAAGCAAACGATTAGTTTTCTCATTTTGTTTATATGCATTCTACGCCACTCATAGATTATACAGTCCGTAGCGGAATGACAAGATACTCGCTTTGTAAGCGAGAGGTCCCCGGTTCAAAATAGTTCCGAAAATAGGCCAACTAACGAAAAAGTCGTCTGGGCATTTTTTTCGTTTGCCGCAATCGATTTGTTCTCTCATTGTATAAAAAGCACAATTCTATGTTACGGGGAATAACGAAAGCGGCAACGTTTATATTTTGTTGAAATAATTCTATTCGTTATTCTGTAACAGTAAAACAAACGTAAAGACTTCGATCGACTTTAAAAAGGTTTCACTTCATTTATAACTTTATTAGCATAAATGGCTTTTTTTATGAAACGTTCCCTAATTTTGGTTCGCATTCCATTTCCCAAAAAAAGAAACAAAAAAAAAATTGCTACCCAATCAAATAATCTAACTTACACCCCTTTAACCGCCTTTTACGCACATAAGGGTCAAAATTTGGTTTAACGCATAAAAACAAACATAATTTCTTCATTGCGTGTCCTGACATACTTTTATTGAACCTTAACCGATTGGATTTCTATACTGTGAAATTCTTACCTTACTAATAAAAATATCAATCTCGGCATTATTTCGATGATGATGATGATGATGACGTTCAAGGCTCAAGCGTGTGCAAATCACATTAAGGAAACGGAAAAAGTTTTTCTGCTTTGCCATCTACACCCAGATTTTTTTTTGTATTTAAACTTTTGTATTCCCAAAATAGAGAAAAAAAAAACCAAGAAATAAAATACTAAAATTTTATTAATGAAATTTGCATTCGTGGAATGTTAATTAAAACACAAAACTTTAGTGCTTTTTGGTTTTTTTTCCTTCGTTCCAGTTGGAATGACCCCAAAGCAGACGATATGATTTATGGTGTTGACATAGAATCCCTTTAAAACAAATAAGGAAATTAATTGCCACACCAAGTGTTGAAAGGAGAACGCAGCCATTTAATGTTAATGGCTGACATAGGAGCTCTTAAAGTTAGCCTTTTTGACCCCAAATTAATTTGCTTTAAAAAAAAAATGAAGGAAAAAAATAAAAAAAATGTCTTTTATACAAACAAATGAAAAGAAAATCCCTAAAAATACACATTAGAGACAAAATACCTTGAGAACAAATATTATGAGATGATCTTTAAACAAAGAATAACCTCCAACGTGCTAGAAAAATATTCTGTTTGTATAAATCGGATAAATTCTTGAAAGCTTATTTGGCTTTAATAAATAAATAAATACAACGAAATATTTCCACCCATCACCCTCTCCAGTTGTCGCATTGGGATCTATTTTCAGGATGATGAAGGAAAAATAAAAAAAAGAAATACATGAAATGGGGAAAACTTTCAGAATGATGGATGGATTCCTTCACCTGCACAAGCTTAGGATTAGCAACAGGAGAAAATGTTTTTCGTCTTTCTTTATATAGTACGAGTATATATAGAAAAGAAAGAAAAACTTGTGCAAAAGTATTTCTGTTTCATGACAAATGGAATTAAGGATACATTATAATCTTAAAGGACTTCTTTTCTTCAGACCTAAGGATAACAGAAAGGTACCTTTTATAATGAATAATGTTGAATGTGTATACAGGAACGAAAACTTTGACCACATTATTTGAAGAAAAGAATTACATCCATGAAATCTTAAAGAACTATGCTAGTATCCTGCTGGAAAAGAAGATTTAACTTAAATGTTTGGTTTTTTTGTTTTCGCAGAAAATTGTTTTTAAAGCTTAAACTTTCAACCAACACAAAATACTAAAAAAAATCTACTTAAAAATTGTGAACTTTAAAGCATCACAATCACAATTATTTTACTTTTTTTGGCTGTAATTACAGCCAAAAAAAGTAAATAACAGCTGGTAAATTGCAGCCAAAACTAAAAATCACAACCAAAACTGGTAAATCACACCCGAAGTTGTAATTCGCAGCCGAAACTTTAAAATCGTAGCCATAGCTGATAGATCAAACCAGAAACTGGGTAAACCGCACCCGAAACTGGTAAATTGAAACGTATATACGCGTGTTCTACCCTCGTTTTACGTGTGTATTTGCGAGCGTTTTTAAGCATGTTTTTACGCGCGTTTTTAAGCATGTTCTTACGCGCGTTTTTAAGCATATTTACGCTCGTATTTTTTTTACGTGTGCATTTACGCGCGTTTTAACGTGCTATTTTACGTGTGTATTTACACGCCTTTTTACACCTGTTTTTACGCGCATATTTACGCCCGTTTTTACGCTCGTATTTACGCGCGTTTAACGTGTGTATTTACGCGCGTTCTTACGCCCGTTTTTACGTGTGTATTTACGTGCGTTTTTACGTGCATATTTAGCCGCGTTTTTACGCGCGTATTTACGGGCGTTTTTTACGGCTGATCTCGCAGCCATCCGCGTTTATTTAGGTGTATGGAACTTATAAGATTACATCCCTTTTTATCAGTTCTGATAACATACCAGGATATTTCAGGAAATTGCAATAAAATGTTTTTAATTTTTCAAACAATGAAATTGGTGTAAGGTATTTTAAATATTTTGTAGGTGTCAAGCCACATTTTGTCTTATTTCGCTGGCCTATATGGGATCTGCTTATAGAAGATCTTTAGTTTTTTTAGTTTTATTGTTTTTGGAAAGTCTTGTAATTGATTAAGTAGTGTTACCGATGGAATGTTTTGAACTTATTCTTTGGGAATAAGAACATAATGAACACAAATGATATTTTTAGTTGTATGGTTTCGAAAGTTGTCATCCTTAACAAAATTCCTACTTCCGTCATATGCCCTCTTAACGCTATACACAATTGAAAAGGCTAGAGGCCTGTTGTGGAAATGACTGCGTTGCAAACTAATATGATGCAAATGGAACCGTTCACACAGGATGTTAGAAGTAGTGTGTAGTTAGTTTAAGAACTAGGCGACCACACTTCCATGTTTAAAACCGAATCTAGCCCACAAAAAAAAGTTCAGCATATTTTTACAAATATTTTAAAAGGTTTGGATCAACTTCTATTGCAATTTTAATAACTTGTTTCAAACCGTTCACCAGGAATGTTTTTTTTTCACTGAAAAGGATAACAAAGCTGATTTTGTGTGAAGTGAAGGTAGGTAATGTAATTATCCCAACTGGTACCCGATGAGTCCCTGAGTGTGTTTCAAGTGCATCACTTCAACAAAAGGTTTTATTTTATTTTTTTTTTCTTTCTGTTTTGTATTGTTTAACAGCAGTGGGTGGTAAATAATTTACTTTTGAGTTAATGATTGTTCTCTGTGGCAATGTTATCCCGAAAGAATTTACGATAAAAAAAATTATCCTTGCACGAGTGGAGCCTTAAGGATATTATATTTTTTTTTTGTTTTCAAATAAGCGTTGAATAGGTAAGTTGCCAGTACGGATGTCATTTTTGCCACGCAATATAATTAATTGCGCCATGAAAAATAGCCTTACTTTTCACATTTAAAAGGTGTAATTATTCATAACCTGCAGGACTGTTGGAGGAGCACGTTTGTTAAATTATAAGTGTGCAATAAAAACTCAAAATCATGGGGATGAAGCTATGTACAGTACATATATAAAGTTGGAAGGACTAGGTAGTATTTTTTTTTTCTTGCAAGCACTCTTGTAATCCGTAGATGTAAGCTTTGTAATTTTTCAAATTGTAACAAGAGGGTTGAAAAGAGTTTTGTTTTTCTTTTTTTTATTTTTTTTAAACATCATAAAGTCCCTACTTGAAGTTGTTATATAATATATTTTATGAGGAGGTAGATTTTGGAAGTTCAGTCTTGGTGAAAAGTTTAACTTAAACAAACAAAAAAAGGAACACAATTTAACAAAGCCATAGTTCTCAAACGATAAGAAATATTTTGACACAAATGAATCTTTTTGTATGGAGAATTTTTTGAATCGTTTGCTAGGAACTGCAACTTCAGGCCCCCAAAACAATAGGGTTTCCATTTGGTAATTTTAATTCAATCTTTACATAATGGTATTTCTTATTTATTTTACTTACGTAATGAGCTCCCAATTGATGAAGGTTCCCTACTGGAGAAACGGTGGCTTATCTACCATCTTTTACGATTTCTAGCATGCTGACTCCATTCGTTTAGATAAAGCGCTTTGGAAGTCCGCTATGGATTGTTTCTTAAAGTCAATTACGTCAGAAAGTGGTATTCTGATTCGCTTGATTTGGCCAAAACAGCGAAGACTGCGTAGCCTAAACGTCAAAGTCATCTCTTTGTCGAAAAAAATGTTTGGAGTCGTGTATGTGGATTGCTTTTATTAAATATGAGAAAGAAAGAAGAACTTTTGTTTCGACCCAAGTACCAGCTGTCAGTTGTAAGGCTCTTTTATAATGCCTTTTTTATACGATTTGTTTTGATCGTACAGTTTTCTGTTCTTCAATCATTTAATTTGACTCGATTTTCTCCCTTTGTTGCGCATTTCTGTCATATTTTTTCAATAAAAGCATTCTTCATCATACAAAGGATTATTTTTGTACGTCACTAATAGCTTGCAATAGTTTCCTTGATCAACACTTAATTAATGAATATAGTAGCACGATCGTTCACGAAGAACTAAAAGGCCTAGTGACTGACACTCTTAACCATTTCCTGCATGACTGTTGTTAGCAGGAATGTAATGGAGGGGACCTACAAATTTCTGTCGGTAGGTGATCTGCACTTTTCTTGACAAGTAGTTCTCTTGGAGGTATTGTCAATTCACTGCAAGAGGCAAATAGTTAAATATGCTTAACGAGAGTATCTAGCAGTAAGGCCAAAAGCTCTCGGTGGGCATCGCCATAATCAGGATCATAGAATACGTTGATCATTGCCCGGAAGCTTGCACTCCCTTTTTAAAATGAACATAATCAAAAATCCGGTTCCTTTTACAGCTTTGATGTAACGGTAAAATGATAAACTTCGTTTTCAATACACCAATGAGTTGCTAGCCTGGTAGGCTTGCAACCAAGATTTGCATCTAAAGAAGCTCGCCTACTAGTAGCGCGCTACTCAGGAATTCCATAATTTCTTTACTCTTCTTTCAGTACAGTTTTACACTTCTTGCTGCCAGGATAAATGAAACATTTTTATAATGTCTTGGAACAATGTATACTAGGTACTGGTTAATCAATCCAACAGCTATCCATTTGGATAATAACCACAGCCACCACAATGCTCCATATAAGGCCATCCTCATCGTACTGGGTACTACTTCCGTCAAAGATTTCGATAGTAGGGTTCCCAGTACCCCGTGGCACTTTTTACTGTTGCCAGCACAACTTAGCAAAAATAATCCTCGCTGTATCGACTTGGATCCATCTCGCTAGAAAATGCACCGCTTGATTTTGACGAATACAGCGTTCTCTGAAGGAATGATCCTGAATGCTCTCTGAATAACTGGTGACTGTCTCACCACCAATTTCCAACTCGTATCGAAGTACTTACTCAGGGACCGTGTTTCAACGATTTCTTCTGAAAAAGCAACCACAGCTAGCACGAACTGCCCGAAGGCGCCGACCTCAAATAGATAGACTGGACCAAATTCCATGCGGCTTTCTATCTCCCGTGTTCCCAGACAATTTATCTCTGGTCAGAATAGCCACCGCCAAGGCAGCTAGACTGATAAGCAGCTTCGCTGCCAAGGCAGCTACAGCCGGATGAATTCCTCAACACTCGGATTGCTGGTTACACAATTTCGTAACTAGCTATTTTCATGACAGTATATTTTAAAGGCAAACCTTGCTCTTCTCTGACTACCAAGCTGCACAAGTGCACAACTATTGAAAGCGTTTAAAATTCATAATGTTTTTTTCTTATATATTGTCACATAGATATCTGAACTTCAAAAACAAAAGCTCATTTATTTGAATCTTGTTCTAAATAGCACACTCGTATTGCTAAAAATGCTAAAATTGAAATTTCAAACTTTTGCAATTTCTATAAAACATTTGCCGCCAGAACTTTTCTGTGGCTCACCATAGAAATGAATTCTTCTCGCACTACGAACCTCTTTTAACAACAAAACCACAACATAGAAAATTGAATCCCAACATTCATGATGGCTCTCTCGCAAAACTTTTGCCTACACAACATACCTACTCTTGGAGTAAAACGATTTTATTACCCAATGGAATTTAATTACCGAAATTACCATGCCAATTCCATTCCGAACGATACCATTATAAGCTGATCAGAAAATGGGATATAAACGGTTAAGGACGATGATAACTATCTATCAGCATTTGCATTAAGCGAGTATTTATTATGTGAAGTCCTACAATACACAAACATACATATACATCCGCAATACACATACGTGTCTGCGTTCCTTACGTATTTAAAATCATAATGGATCCTTTAGGAATAGGGGACTCACATAGGCGGAAATTATTTTCATCTCGAAAATACAACCCCTTTTTAGTGTGGTGAAAGGACCCTTTTCAGCGAACAAAAAAAAAAAACAGAACGGAAAAGAAAATCCATTACAGTAACAGGAATTGAACTCTTTTCCATTCTTGTCGTCCTTAAAATGAAACATCAATTTTGCTATTTTGAACATTTAGATAGCTAAAAGTGTCGATTGGTTTCACACTTCTTCCCCAACACCATGAATTGGGGGTATAGCAGTCTAGTTGCTAAGAAAGTTCAACAAAAGAAACGGAAGCACTTTGGGTTTTTTAAAAAACTCCACCTCGAATAATTTTTTGTTTCTTTTCTCGTCTATTGCGTTTCTCTAAAAGTTTAATGGAGTTCTTGGGAGTGTTAAACTTAAAAACATTTTAACCGTTGTTTACGAAAAAAAAATCCTTAAGAAGTCCTTAAAATATAAAAAGTAGGTATGAAGAAGTGTTGAGAATTGAGCATATGTGGGTGGAATAACAGCTCAGTTATGGTAAGTGGCTGACTTTTAAGTTCTTCCCCGTTTAAATGTAAAGACTTGAATTTGATTTTTAAAATAACTGTTGTGTTCATGAGAAAAGATTGTTTTACGTATACTTAACTGATTGCGATAAGCCTGACAAAGGAATTCAAATAACAGACATTGAAGAGGGGAATTTGAAATCTCTAAAATGACTTGCGATTTTTTTTTAATTAAAAAAGTTTTGCTGCAAAATTCAAGGAATTGTTTTTCGTGTAGACACACTTGGACGAATAATAAATTACTTTCAGGAATGATAAGGCATTTTAATAATTTGGTTTATAAACCAAAAGAGTTTTTTTTTTCTTTGAGAAAAAAACCTAAATAAATCAAAAAGTGTCTCAAAATATTTAAAATTTAATGGCTGCCTAAATTTATAGCTGAGTAGTGGCTGGCAACCTACGAAATATGAATATCCTGCTAGCACTTGAACCCAGGAGAGTTTTCCATTGTAATTAATACAACGCAGCATTAAAATGCTAAAAATAGCTATTGTGTGCGAATGGACAATATTCGAGCAAATTGCGATCCGTTTTTGAACGTCTGAAAAAACAGTCACAAAAAGAGGTAGCATCAAGCAAAAATAAAGGGATTCTAAATTTTTTTATCATTTTTACGTAGTTTTTGTTTTAGAATGAATACAAAATATTTTTATACAAACAGTTTCTAATCCTTTGCATTTGTTATACTTTATTCGAAAACCCTGTACACAAAGTTTGATCAAACTGAAATAAAATTCCTAGCATAGCTATGTTTGAACATTTTCGCCAAATCAAATCATTTTCTAAATAAGCTATAAATGTTACAAATTTTGAGGCACGTTAGAATTACATAATTCAGAATTGAAATTACAAAAATCTTATGATTCCGAAATGAAATTCTTATCAATATTAATAAAATTCTCCTAAAAGGAACATACATTTAAAGGTTAAATTTGTTCCCTAATTTAGAATAAATGTTTTCAAAAATTAAAAAAAAAAAAAAAAACAGGCACAAGAACGATAACTCGGTCGCCGAAAATCGATAACGAATTTTTGTAAAAGGGTCAAAAACAAATATTTTCACTAATAAAATGGTAGCACGTACTTGCTCTTTGGATTAAAGTTGCTTAGATGTTAAAGCCTCTTTATAGTTTATAAAAATAAATTATTATGTTAGAAATTTAAAAAAAAAAATATGGGGTTATAAAACTAGTTTCAACTTTTTTTTTTTTAGTTTTAGAATTAGGACATATGTATTTATTTGAAAACTTAATTAAAAAAAAAAAAAACGGCAAACGTCTTTGTTTGATTCCTTAGAGAAAAACTAAAAATAAATTCAGTTTTGTTGGAATCACTAAGCAAAATAAATACACAAATCTAAGCCATTTTCCAGAAAAATCCACTAACTCAAAACCGTTATATGGGAGGTATTAGTTATACATGAGATATTCAAAAGCAAAAAAAAAAATTAATTGCACGACTGGATCGCACGCTCTTATTGATAAAGTAACCATATTTGCTGAGCCATTTTAATTAAAACTTTGTGTTTGCAGTTTTAGAAAAAAAAAATTTGAATAGCTTTCGAAAAATTGATTTTCAAAATCAATCAAATCAAAAACAAAAAAGGAATCTGAAAAAAATTGGTTTCTAAGTTTTTTGTCATCAAGTTTTATTTTAATTTCTTAAACAAACATCTTTAACCAAAAATGCAATGCAAAAATGCAATTTTTATAAATTGATTTTTTTTTCCAACGAAGTTTTTGCTGGTTCTAAATATAACTTTTTTAATTATTCAGTATAGTAATCTAATTGCTTCCAGATACTTAAGAATTTTATTATATTTAAAAAAAAAATAAAAAAAATAGAATGAAACAACAAAATATTGTTTCCAACAAAATTAAATGTTTTCTTGTTTAAAGCTCTGCTTTACTGCATAATATGCAAAATTCATAGCCCAGTCAGTAACGGAAATTGAAGTCTTGTCTCTTAGCACGTACACAAAAGTATAGCATATCCTTTAACTAAACACATCAGCCGGAACGATCCTTGAGGATTTCTATTTGAATCCCACCATCATTATGCCAAAGGAATTGCAAATGAGTGCCTTACATCAGCCAAAGGCTCTCTCCTCATGCAGACAACAAAAAAAGGACGAAAAGAAGCCAACATATTTTCCTTTTTTCTTTGAGCAAAAAACATCAACGACAGCAGTAGAATTTTAAGTTGTTCTGTTCAACACAAACTAGATCACCAAAACTCGTCCCACATCTAATTTGCAGAAAACACACCCCTGAAGGCCTGAAGAACGCATCCCGATGAATGAAGAACAAAACATAGGAATCCTTGCTGCCAGAAATATTCATTTTAATTTAAAAAAAAAAGCGACGACTATGACTCAAAGTTAAAGTCCTATTCAATTAGAAGTCTCGTTAACACGTACGCAAGGAGTCACCTTCAAAAAGCTGCTAGAAATATAGGATGCAATGGAACTTGGAGTTGGTTGTAGGTATTTTCCACCCTTCTGCTTCCATCATACGAAGATAAAACAGACAAAAGAATCCTAATTATGAGTGTGCTGCTGCTGCTGCTGCTCCGGAATTGAAATGAAGGAAATGTGTCGGATGATTTGTCATTTTTAATTTGACTAAGTTCTTCCATCACCTATGATGAGATGTTAGCATCCTTTTTTAAAGGACCTTTTTAAAGGATTTTCCTTTTTTTTTTATAATGTATTTCAATGGAATACACATAAAGCTTGAATGTGATAGATTGGTTTTTATTTGTTCGGTCACAGGTGTTAAAATACGAGACTTCTGCACTCTGAATTGTTGTAAGGTTTAACACATGTGATGTGAAGGCAATGCGGCAATAATGAGGCACTCCCTTGATATCCGTCGTTGTCGCAACGATGACAAATTGTCTCATCAGTTGGCACACAATAACAAATGTATTCTGCTTCTGTTACAAAATTGGTATAGTCGGGTGAATACCTTACCTACGTGCTTTTGTGTATTTTTGTTTTCGTTGGTATAGATATGTAATTTTGGACCTTTTTGTGCGTTTTTCATTCATACAGTAGGTTTGAGTTTGACAGGACGAGGGAAGAAAACTTTTCTGGCATTCCATCAGAGTAGAGCACTCGGGACCGAGCCCACAAGGATTTGGGTGTCAAGCGTCGTTGGATGTGAAAAATGGTTCTGTAGCTGACATGACACCGCATTACGGTAAAAATATGCTTTTGGAACTTTGATGTATAATGGTGTTTTTGTGTACCACCTTATGAATTCATGAATTTGCATTCTAAATTGTGTTTCTGTTCATTTAACATTTAGGTACCTACCCTAGCGTATTTAAAGTAGAAATTATTTTTTTTGTTTTCGGTTAAAGCTGTGTTGAAAATTGTGGTTTAGATCAAACCTAAAAAATCCCCCTTTGTTTTATGGTAAGGCTTTTTGCAGGGCAGCTACAACTATTGCGACGAATATTTTAATCACACACTTATTTGATTGGGAACTCCCTCTTCTACCAATAGAAAATGCCATCAGAGAGAAATTCGAATAATATATGGGTGGTACTCGTTCTAGACGAGATATTCAAAAATAAAAAAAAAAAAAATATCAGACTGATATTGAAATCTTCTGTATCCAATTTAAAGACAATCCGTTTACGTATTTTGGGCATTGGAAATGTGAACGTACAGATTAAGACACTGGGGCACCAGACCAACACGGCCGGCATTACGAAAACTTCTTCTTCAATCCTCAATTTCAATTTTTTCGACACGAAACCAATACTTGCCTTTTACAGAATGTAAAAAAATTCAAGGTTAAAAAAATTCAAACTGATTTTTCTCAAAATCTGCTATCTACTACTTTTTTGTTTTATCACCGAACAGAAGCCGTCGATAAAAGTGAACTGCGATTCTTTTGTCACTTATAAGATCTAACTTAACTAAATACTGCATACTTTGAGGATTTAACGTAAGTGGTTTGTGTACTGAATTTTTCAATGAAGTTCTAAATTGGACGAAAATTTAAATGTACTAAAATATGGTATAATAGTTTTAGAGATATAACCGTCTTTTGTTTAAACACAAATAAGAACAAGCTGTTATTAATTTCTTACGATAAATTTACCAACCACATATTTGCAGCATGAATTCTAAATGTTTTTGTATTGTCATTATTAAGAACATCTAAATTTTTTAATATCAAAGGGATAACTATCATAGCCAGAGCTAGGATTTTGGTTTGGGAGGGGTTACCCTCAATCCTGTCAACAATTTTTTTTTTTTAGAAATCTGTGCATTATACTTTGAAGAAAAGCCAACTTTCGTTAGATTTTGAAATACTTTAATAATTCCACATGAAGCAAGTAGATATAATTTTCAGGGGGAGCACTTTTAAATGTTTTAAAAAGTCTGAAAGTACAACATTTTGTAGAAAACTAAAGGAACAAATTATTGTTTCAAAAAATTTAGGTCGAAATCAAATAATTAACGAAAAATAGTGTTAGAACTTTATAAATCAGCAATTGAAAGCTTCTTCCTAGCTCTATTTTCTTGTTCCAAATAAGTGCATTGATGACCGAAGTTGATTTTAACATATTTATCTATTTTTTGTAGCTTGAAACAAAAATAAATCAAAATAATGATCTCAGAAAAACACTATGGTACAGTTTCATTAATGTTGTGTCGTTTCTTAGATAAACTGGATTTTACCCTAACTTTGGATCAACTGAAGTCTAAGATAAACTGGAGCTTAAAAACAACTATGAATACGCTCGAATAACTAAGCTAAATCCCGCGTCGTCACAAGAGTCAAATCCATTGAATAAGAAGAACAGGAAGGGGTGTTGCTACATCTACAGTATTGGTGAGCAAAGCACCAACATTTTCTGAATTATTGCCCTTTCTATCAAACTGTCCTTTATCTGTCATTTTTTTTGAGCCCGTTTGTGCAAGATTGTGAGTTTATTTACAGTTCTTTCATTTATTTATTTGATAAGATAAATGAAAATGAAATGTGTTTATTGAACGATAAGAAATATTTCTTTCAGCTAATTTTAATTCAACTGCACTTTGACCCTTTGTCAATACATAATGTCTTTGTGCAACTCACATAATTAACCGAAGGTTTTTTTTCAGTGTACAACTTTTGTTCATATAATATTTTTATATACCTTAAAAACATTGAAGAAAAATGCCAACAAACATTTTTTTTTTTGTTTTTCATTTGTATCTTTTACAAAAAGGACATTTATTTTATGTATTTTATTCGAATTTTATTTGGGTAAAAAAAAACTAATTTTTAATCAAAAAAGCTGACGAAAATTTGTTTGGTTTTTGAAAATTTGAGATGGTGCCATTTTAGTTAAAAAATCTTTTTAATATTGTGTTAAAAAAACAATACTTACCAACATTTATTTGGGAAAATGTTGTCAAAAATTGACAGCAAAGACTGGCCGTAAAAACAAAATTGAAGTTTTGCAAAGGATTTTGACACTTTGAATTCGAATTTAGTAAATATTCTGATACTAGATTCAAAGCTTTAAGATGCAAAGTTTTACAGATATCGGATTTTGATGTTTCAGAGGTAGAGACAGATTTTAGTTTCAGAAACAAAAACATGTTTTTCTGTGCAAATAATTTATTACACTTTCAACAGGGATTATGTCATTGGAGTTTATTTGTAGTCCTTGTAGGTCGTCCATTCCTTTTTTTGTGCAAAATCAATGCTTTACTTTTACTTTTTTATTTAATTTTGTATCAACTGTGTGACTAAATTTTTAAATTTACTGAGCTCCTATCGGGGTTGAATTTGACTTAGTTAGTTCGTCTGCTCGTGCTAAATCTTCTTAACCAACATTTATGTGGCACAACCATCTGGAACAACAACAACCACTACATAACGTTGCAACTATAACAAAATCATTATAACCAAAGCTGCATGTTATTTGAAACTATATTTAGTTTCCAAACTTCTCTTCACGAAATTACTTCCGCAACACATGTCCTTAATCGCTTAACACGAATAATTATCGTTCGAAAATGTCTGCAACCATAAAAGTTAACTACTATTAAAACTTCATTCAACTACTATCAGCATGCAGTCGATGTGAATATGGATACACCATATATAGCGCAGCGTCTTGGCGTTAAAGTTCTCCTACATGAGCATTCAATTAAACTTTGTTTTCATTTTTGGTGTCTTATCTATTTGCAATCAAAGGATGCGTTATTAAATAAGAATCCTGTTTTAAGGATATCCCCAAGAGACACACATACAAGCAAATAGACAGAAAAAAAGTACCTCCGTGTGGGTGCTTAAGCTTAAACCATAGGAATCCTTAAATTAAAAACAAACATGGCTGCATTCTTAAAACCCCTCCACCCTCGGCTATACCTAAGCAAACAAATCTCACATCAGGACAAATTTTATACTCATATTGACATGTCCCAAATTTGTTTCCAATCACATTCACCCTGCTGCCAGCCAACTGAGTTGCTATTATAAAATTTTTCAATTTTCCTTCCATTTATTTACTTTGTTCCGTCGTAAATCTGTGGTTTTGAATAATTGGCATACATAACAAGACAACATCTCTCATCTTTTCGTCTTCATAAACTCAAAATAAAGGAATCTGTCATTTATACACAACATCAAGCTCCCTCCTCGAGATATACTACAGACTTTTAACTGATGTATGCAAAGGATGAGAACCCCAATTCAGATTTTATTCGAATATGAAACATTATGAGTTCGAAGGACACACAAAAAAAAGTTGCAGAGTCGGAGAGTTTTTGTTTTTTTGGTTAAAACCACACCAGCAACCCTTATTATGAATCCCAACCGCATAAGGAATATTTAAAACCCAAAATGGGGACAACATTTGTCTTCTAATCCTACGAATCCGTCATGTAGATTGAAGAAGAAGAGTATACACGCATATCCTTGGGCTATTTCTAGGCCTTAACTTATGTTTTTTTTTTTCTTCTCCACAGACTTATGCAAGCTACATCAATATTGATATTCATAAGCTTCATTTAGGATTGAGATGGAAGATGTCGATGGGGGACCGTTTGACAGATCCAATATTTAAAAAATAGGGTATTTGTTTTAAAGATTTTCTTCATCATTTTTAGACTGCCAGTGTCCTACGGTTAGCTGATGAGGAAATTAAAAACCACAGAGGTTCCTAATCCCCAAATTCCTAAACAAAATTAAATGATTTTAAAGGACGAAGAGTGTTTTTTGCGACTATTCGACAAATTGCGGTAATTTTCGTATTCCTTATCAGTGCTTTTCGCTTCAAGGAAATAAATTAGATGATAGTATCTGGGTTGAAAATAAAATAAAAATCGTTTAAGATCGAAGTAGGTATCCCTATCATCCTTCAGAGAATGTGAAATGCGATGTAGAAAAAAAATAAGGAAATCTTTCCGGAGAAAGAAAAAAACCCAAATGACATTTAATACAAGGATTTACGCATTCAATAGATTGTAGCAACTGATTTGTAAAAAAAAATAAAAAAAGAAAAGAAAAACAGAAGCCCCCGACTTGTAAATCTTCAAATGATATCAACTGCTCATTGCTTAACCTAGTAGGGATTTGGCCAAAAGAATAAAATGATAATCCTCAATAAAACGAATGGAAGTTTTACTGTCTAAAGTACCTTTTTTTTCGTTGCTTTTTTTTTTTTTTTGGGAAACC
Source organism: Meliscaeva auricollis (assembly GCA_948107695.1). Classification (NCBI taxonomy): domain Eukaryota; kingdom Metazoa; phylum Arthropoda; class Insecta; order Diptera; family Syrphidae; genus Meliscaeva; species Meliscaeva auricollis. Next base: position 71,827,982 of record OX403618.1, on the reverse strand, counting down.
AAATGAGGGTTTAGTGTAGAAAACAAAAAAAAGAAAAAATATGCTGGCTAACAGACAGACACATATACACAAGCATGAAAATGTTCTTTGTATTAAGGTCAGCTTTAGGCGATAAGCTATAAGGACATAATCCAACACTAAGATCTCACTGAAAATGGATCCTTAAGGAAGGAAATATTCTTTCTTTGAGGAGATTTAGTTTTATATAAAAATTTACTTTGTTGCTTTAGGACGTTTTTTTTTTATAGGGGAATTTAGTGTTTGGTGTAAATTGGGATGGGGATTGGGGATATGGAACAAAATTCAGTAGCTTTGATTTTGCTTAACATTTTCGTTTTAAATTATTTTTCAGTGTCTGCAAGAGAACGTAGGGACTTTATATTTTCCATCCTTATTTTAGTACTCAACGACTGGGGATTAAATTGCCATTAACAGTTTTCTTTCTTAATCAGAAAGTGATAATTGGAAAAGTCAATGTTTGATTGTTTAAAATATTCATGAGTATCAGTCAATTTCACATTGGGACCATTGTTATTGTGTGTTTCGTGCAGTTACGAAGCAGTGATTGATTTCTACACTTTACTCTGTATTCTGTACTTTGTACGCTGTACTCTATATTCTGTACTCTGTATTATGTACTCTGTATTCTGTACTCTGTATTCTGTACTCTGTATTCTGTACTCTGTATTTTGTACTCTGTACTCTGTATTATGTACTCTGTACTCTGTACGCTTATCTGTACTCTGTGCTCTGTACTCTTTGTACTTTGTACTCTGTTTCAAAAATAATTCAAATATTATAAAAGCATATATATGCATTTTCTAAAAATATTCAAGTTTGTTGCTCAGCTCTTTTGTTTATCATCCACTAACTTCATTCTTATATTCTTACATTGTTCGATGAAGAACAACAAAAATTACCAGGAAGAAGAGAGTCTTCAATTCAAATGTTAGCGTACAATCACATTTCATATTAAATTAAACATCTGCGTTCACCTAAAGATCATAGTAGCTCACCCACTTAAAACGATGGATACAGCTTTGAATTGGTAATGCAAATATTTATTTTCCTTTTATCCAACTTAAAACTTTTAAAGAAAAGTATAAAAAAATTCTTAGAATTACATGATGGATAAAAAAAAACGAAAACAAAACACATTTTTTTCGTGTTCTCAAATGTCCATAATAGCCCATAATATTGTCACTATGTCCCTTGAGGGTATACTCAGAGCAGACAGCATTGTGAGGAAAATAAATTAAAAATTCCTTGTAGACGCTGCCATATTTGGTGACAGTGATTTGGTTTTTTTTTTTCATTTTCATTTTTTTTTATTCATTTTCAGTTGCAGCTTGTCTAGTTCCTTTTAATTTCAAAAGAGCTCATTATAAACTTCCGTAAGAGGTATTCTATAAATTCATCTGTGCAGCTACATAGCTCTCGTCACACTTTCAATTTTTTTTCCAAGTCAAGGGACGGATGCGATGGTGTCTCTCGTGTTACTCTTACTACCATATCGGGATATGAAGGACGACAACAGACATAAGGAACAAAAAATAGATAGAACAGCGGGCAAAAATGTCAATTGTTGAAACACTATTTGGTCGCACACTCGCACATATTCAATGAGATCTTTGGTTTTGGTATAATAAGTAAGAATGTTCTATAAAAAGAGAATAAGGAGTATCTAATGGCTTTAATGTTGTTGTCAAAATATATAAAGCCTTAGCGCCGCCGTGTAAGAGGATAAGTATTGCTAAAATATAAATAAAAGAAAGATGAGGAATTTTTACTTGACTTTAAGGCCTATATTGTGGAATTGAGCTTTAAATAAAATTGTTTGAATAATCTTAAATTGAAGGTGAATTTCTGCAGATATTTTTTTTCGGTATCTACGAGTAAGTTTTACATTTTTACTTTACAATTAATATGCTCGTTTGGGCAATTTTTCATTTATTGAGTTGTAATCAGATTTTGTTTGGAATTCGAGACAAATAAATCTACTGTTTAGAAGTTCTAATTAATTTAGTGTACATGGACTTAATATATCCTATTTTTACGGTGATAAATCACTACTTCCGAGGTAGGTGAAGTTTAAAGCGAAAATACACTCCTACCGAGATTCCTTTGCTGACTTTGAGCTCTGGGTATATACCGACCACCAGCTCCTTCCGTGACCTCCTAATCACTTTTGAGCTCCCTTACTCACATTAAATTTAGGGTATTTATGTGATCATCAGCTCCTTAGTATTTTTCTGGCTGAAAGCTCGTTCCGAGATCCCCTTCTTACTTTGAGCTTAGGGCAATTTTCTGATCATGAGATCAGAGTTTTGGGTTTAGGGCATTTATTTTGGTCATTTGTTCCTTTCGGCATCCTTCACTCACTTTGGCGCAGTGGCATTTTGTTGACCATAAAGTTCCTTTCTTCCAAGACCCTCTATGCACTGTGTGACAAAAACAAGGTACAAAAATATACGTGGGTGGAAGCCTTTTACATTTTGTAGATCTTGTTGCGCTGACTGAAAACTGTATGTAAAGATTCCGTAACACTCCCAAAATCTAGACTTAGGTTCAAAAAAACGGGTTTCGGACCTTCATTCATTGACAAAAAATCTAGCTTAGCTAAATTTTAACTTATTTTTATTGTTTTTGAAAGAAGATATTCAGACCTTTTCAATGTATAAAACATGTGGGTTGGTAAAACCACCTAGACTGTATTAATAATTAGTAATAGTTAATAATTTATTTATTCAACGTTCTTTCATACACATTAAGATATTAACTCTTATAAGCTAGTGTTAAGTCAGATTTAAAAGTAATGAAAACAATCTCATAAAGTGCTTTAGAAGATAGTAGTCACTGAGAGTAGTTCATTGATATATAAAGAAAACAATATGGGCCCCAAGATTGAGCCCTGTGGTACTTCGGAAGACACAGCAATACAATTTGATAAACTATTATTGACATACACAGCATTTTTTAGATCAGTAAGATTTACTACCTATCTCTGCGTCAGACAATACAGCTGGAATATTAAAGCAATTGGACGAATGATAGTGACTTTGTTATTGTTTTTATGTTTTTTTTTTATTAAGAAAGCTCTTCGTCTTGCCAGAAACCATTTTTTTTTTGCGGAAGTTGAGTGCTAACTTAAGCTTTGAAAATATTTCACCCTGCAGTAAATTCGTGTTAAAGTCGAAGCTAAGATCTCAAAAATAATTTATTGTGGGCTTATTCAACTTTTTCAATATTAGTTCCTAATACAAGAATTTAAAACCCTAATTCTTCATTTGATTATGAGATTCCAAGAACTCTAACTTCGAGCAAAATTTTGTGGTATTATATCATTATATCTTATTATTTCCCTACTTTCGCAACACCGTTTTGCCAACGAAAGGTTTAATTCCAGGAATATAGAAATACATAAAACCAAAAAAAGAAAACGGTTGAAATTCTTCTAGTTCAGTTGAAGTTTTTTACAAAGTATCTATGCATCATCAACAGCATATTCTTGCATTTTACATTCTGCCCCTTTTGTGTGAAAAAATGTACAACAAAAATACCATTGCGTAGGTCTAAGTTAATTATCTTAAATATAAGTAAAGGATATATATTTTTTTTTCTTCAAATTTGTCTTCTCAGCTTGTTTTGTATTTGTGTCTGGCTCTTCTATATCTTGTGAAGCCAGGTGCGTAAGGCAAACAACATGGCTTTAAATGTCAAGTTTAAATGAGAAGTTACCTGATTTGGTCGAATGGCATCTTCCAGAGAGTATATAGTGAGACGATGCTGCTGCATTAGTTATGCAGCTTAAGTCCGATTTCGCAGTGAGTGACAGTGACATTAAGAAATTCAATAATAGTGGAAACCGTGATGTGCACGTAATACGATGAAACGTGATGCTTGAATTTTTATTCATTAGTCTTTTTACTTTTTTATTTATTTATTTATTTATTTATATATTTTGTATTCTTTTTTTTTTTATTTTTGTTGAACAAGAGATCGATGCACTTTGATTTGATTTAATGGACAAATTGATTTTTTAAATGGCATTATGATACCTTAAGAGCTACATATAGCTGAAGGACTGATGTCATGTAACGACAGGAGTGAATAAAACTAAAGGCTTTTTTTCGAACAACGAAGGACGAGTGGTTAAAGTGATGACGGATTTTGTTATCTCAATAAAAAAGTTAACAAGTTTCATGTAACAGATGTATATGGTTGTAGCAAACCTTACCAGGCAAGTCTCGATTGTACCCTTTTGCGGAATAGTTTTACTTTAATAAGACAGATTCATATCTCATCATTAACCAGAGTGACTTTCGTTTTTTTGTTTTTTAATTTAAATTTTACAAAATAGGTTAATCGATTTTTAATTAGAATTAAGTGCAATTAAAGCGATTCATACATTGAATACAACACTACTCTATCAAGTTCCAAGAAGTTTGTCAAGCATTGGGGTATGAAGACATAAAGATACTTTTCGAATAAAAAGTGTTGACAATAGTATCATCCAGTTTTAAGGATCTTAGAGCCCAAATTCGTTGCTTATAGAAAGATGTGTTTGAAATTTAGTGTTTATATGTTTGTGTATGAGTATATCTTTTCATCTCGCGGAAATTTAATAAAAGGAACAAATAATGTAATCGACTTTTTGCTATCACTTTTATGTGAATCAATATTTTTGTTTCAAGATGTAACGCAAAATACTTAAACAAATAAAAAAAAAAAACAAGCTCTCATTTCATTTCCATAAAGTTCCATTATTGGAAATAATTTTGTTGGGCCAACAAAATAATGCCCATTTTGGGAAGTAAGAATCTATTTCTATGAAATTTTTTTTTCAAAAGTCTCTATTAACGGTATACCTGCGGGCTGATTTTGGTGAATTGTGAAGAAGTGAAACGAAAAGCTTTTCACTTTTTGACTCATAAAAGCGATGTTCGTTCTTCGAAAAAATGTCTGTAACCGTCCTTATGAATATTTTTCTTTCACGAACAAATTTGGAAGTGAATCCCAAAGTGAACCCATGACAATAAGTTCTTCTACTTGAACTAAAAATGGGAAAAAAAGTTGAATACATCAAACAAATTTAATGCTAAATAGCGAATGTGAAAATTATTAATTTGATTCATTTATTCACAGAACCAGAATCGCCCCCCTGATATACAAGTTTTTTACTTGCGATATGGGTACCATATATCAAGTTATGCGTTCGTACAAAAAAAAAAAAGTTGAGATAACAATCAAACATGACATTACGATGATAGAGAATGAGAAAAAAGTGGGTCCGACAATTCTGTCTGTCTGTCTGTCTGTATGTATCAGAGACCACAGCCTAAACGGATAGGTCGATTTACTTCAAACTTGGTGCGTGGCGTTTTTTGGAGAATATCCCCAGACGTTTTTTTGACCATATACCGTTTTAGAAAAACTCATTTTTCTCAAAAACAGAGCCTACGATTTTTATAAAAAAAATCATGGTCATTTTTTTGGATAAAGTCTATCTTTAAATAAAAACCATTTTTTTCAAAAACCTTTATTAACGCAACCTGCCATAGAACCGTTTTTTTAAATTCTGATTATCTCCTTTATGACTCAATCAATTTCAATCATTTTCTTACATGAAAGCTTTCAAGTTGCCGTAATAGTTTTTAGTAAAAAAAAATTTCGAAATTTATTTTTTTGGATTTTTAAAAAATAATTGAATTTTTTTTTTGAAAAATCATTTTTTTAAAACTACTCCATATTTTTTTTTCAAAATTTTCTTTTTAGATGTTGATTAATAATATCTTAATAATGGTGTACCGATTTCTTCTTAAAAAAGTCCTTGCAAAATTTTATATGGAAAAAATAGTTGTTTAAAAAAACGGCTCTAACGATTTTATTTTTTTTTTTTTCTAAAAATGCATCATTATAGGGGAAACAAATTGCATACTTCATTTTGAGGTTAAATTCATTTAAGAAGCTGTTTTAGTCATTTGAAAATCGAATTTTTTTCCAAAACTACATTTACAAATTTTTAATTAAAAAAGCTTAGCAAAAATAGTAACTTTATCTATACGACCCAGTCGTGCATTTTATTTTTTGTGGTTTTAGAGTCACAATCCGATAGCATTTTGCTATAATTCTGCGTTGATCTGTGCTCTTATTTGAATGTCAATGGAAAGGCACGTATTCATTCAACATACGTTGTTCTATTTAAATTATCTCCGTATATTTCCGCCTAAGAAATTTCGGCTATGTTGAAGGCAGTACAGTCAAATTACATCAAAAGCAGTTTTTTGCTTAAAATGTTTAAAAACTTTTTATTTTTCTTGCATTCATCTACATATTTGGAGGCTTAACACGATTAAGTTATTTGTCTTCTTAAAACTTGTTTGGTACCTAAACACATTAAAGCAGCTATAACAGCTAATTAATTGTTTTGTTTGTGTTTAAAATCCTTGATTTCATGTTTTTTTTATCTTTTTACTAATCAAAATTACATACTTAATTTCTTACAATTCTTCGCCTACATTTTAAGAGGAGGTTAAAGTTTTGGAAACTTCATCCATTTTCAGTTGAGAAAGACAATTGAGTGTTTCTGTCCATTATCAAAGAAAACGCTTTGTATCGTAACTTGTAAGCGCTTCATTAATATTTCGGGCAACTTAATACAAGGAAATAAAAACAGATGTTTGTATGTCTGAAAACTGTCTTGCTAAAAACTTAAAATAGCAAAAACTACTTTTAATATTTGCTTAAGCTTTTAAAAAATCAATTCTGCAGAAATGGTCTAGTTAATGATTATCGTGTACGCTTTGATTCAATTTAATTATATTGAAATACTTTGTTAAAAGACATCCTTATGTTACCTAAAATAAATACTGATAGATTCTGGTTCACTGTTACAACCCACCAAGTTTCAAATTTTCTGAATCGACAAAGTTCTTCAAGACCTTCTCAGCATCCCCTCTCCCCTTCTAACAATATCTGGATTGCTTGTTTTTCCGTGACATTTTCATGCCTCACAACCTTGCCACGGCTAGGTTTTGATGGTCAAACCATTTTCGAACAAAACGAAGGAAAATTTGAGGTGCGTGAAGTTACTTACGTTTTTGAATTTCTGTTATGGCGTTGCTAACTTCACTCACCTGAAAATTTGTGAATAACACAGTTTATTATTATAAAATATGCTAATTTTTGCAAAAAATATATACAAAGATACAATAATACAAAAAAAAAACTTGAAAGGACGCATTTGAAAATTATTGGGAACCAGTGTTCCAGAGAACCGCATAATATTGACTCCTGATACTCATACCCACACTTATACTCAAAACTCCGTTTCTTAGGGCATCCCTTCAAATGAATTGTATGAATTCATTTAAATCTCGAGATACCTATTATTTACTTTGCAAGATGTCGAAATCGTCTTCTCTAAAGAACTGTAAAATAATAAAATCCATTTCAATAATCTTCAAAGCCTCATTATTATAACCACCAAATCCTTTTCTTTTATCATTGAAATTCTCCCATCACCCCAATTCCTTCAATCCACAAACAACAAAAGTTTATTTAGATTCATCAAAGGATTAAAACCCACCAAACCAACCATTTTATCAAATTTTCCGGTATATTTGATCAAAATCCCTTTGGGGCAGTCTAAATAGAAGGCAAATTTTACGGAAAAGCGAATGTCAAACAATCTGAATCTTTAGTTTCGTTAAACTAATATTTACATTAAAAAAACCACGCACCATACCGGTTGTTATAGGTTATAAAATGACAAGGAACTCCAAACACAGGAACAAAAAAAAAGAAACTCCCTGAATTCGAACCAAATAACCCAAAAAAACCGATTTATGAACACAAAAAATATAAAAAAACTTTTGAATTTATTTATTTTTAATTTAATTTTTTTATCGAACAAAGAAGCGTTGATGGGGATCTTTCTGGAATTGGAGTCTGATTAAAAATTATCAAGAAAAACAAAAGAAACAAAATCATTTAGGGTCAAGCATTAATGGACGTCTTATGCAAATGAAGCTACAAAACGCACTTTGATGGAGGTCGCCCATTCGGATTCCCATCATAATATCCCATTACCGACGCGTTGTCGTGCGTCGTCGTCGCGTCGGTCGCCTTTCAACAAAAACACAAATGGAAGTTTTATTTATAGTTTTACTTTCGGCCAAAAAGTAGGGGAAGCTGATTTAAAGAATTTTGTTAAGATAACACCAAAAAGGTTCAACAACCTCTGACCTTACCACGCAGTTTGAATTCCTTACCCGGAAACATATAGACTTTATAGCTTGCTCCATATCTCTGCAAAATCCACCATCAGTGACAAGTGCATCCATCCGAGGAATACTCCAACACGGTTCATTGACTTCCATTCACCTCTAACCGTATCTCTGGGCAGAAAAGGAGCCTTCATTATAAGGCTTCGGCTATGGTATGTTAGTCTATTCGCCGCACAGTCTACATAAGAGAAATAATCGCGCTTAACATCGCCGGAAGATCATTAATTTGTAAATCGTGATTCCCAGCGCAGCTAGCTACTAACTGTGTTACCATTTTGGGCTGAAGAGGGCAATCAGCACACATTGGCCGCACAGAGGTGACGATAGATATCTCTCCCCGGCTATTGTCACGTTCTGCCAATTGAAGGATCAATTTACTTCCTCTCTCTGCAGCGCCATCGCCAGTCCACTGGACACCAGAAGGTATCTACTATACCTTTGCATAGAGGCTATCCTCCTCCTCCAAATAACCTTTCGTCGAGCATCCATACTTTGTTATACGGAATGTCCCGGAATAAGTGTCACACCAGGTATACCGAGATTATGTGCCCCATTAGGCTCGATTCAGTTGTTGAAGATGCAAACAACAACAACAACAACAACAACAAAAAAAACATCGAGGAATCAGCTTAGATACGTAATTCCTTTCAAAATATTGAAAGATATCGAACAGGTAGTTGTTGTCCTGCGATGTCACTTGCGATGCATGCTGCCAGCCTGACATCCAAATTAGCATATAAAGCAACGACTTAAAGCAGCTTGGAGACGAGGATGACCAACGAGGAGACTCGGCTTGGGGAAATGCAGTGAGTATGGTGACACTGAGCAACGCCACCATCGTGCATCGAACAGTCAAACGACAACAACAAGCGTTCTGCTATCTGCGATATGCGAACATCAGCAAATCCTTTCGATTTTGGTTTCGAGAATCTGAATGGAATGGTGGAAGATCGATCGTTTGGTCGGGGAAATGTCACTTTGGCATGTTTCTTTCCTCTACGGTCGGCCATGTGGTATGGTTTTGTTATGTGCGGAAGCATCATGATGGTTCAAGGTAATTTGAATAAAAGACGTTTTGTCGCATCATTGGGACGTGGTGCGACTGCACATGGATATTCTTCGCATTTAAGTTTATGCATCAGCATCTCGTATAGGTATACGAAAATGCTGTGAGTAACGTATTTGCAAATGACAGAATTGCATCAATTGAATTTAAATTAGTTTTTCAACTCGGTCAGTTTGTTGCAAGGAAATGCGAAAATACCTACCAGATGTACAGTCAGTCTGTCGTTGATATGAGGAAGAAGATAGAAGATTTAGAATTTGAGAAAATCCTTGCATTTGTAGATACAATTTTTTAATAAAACTCCTAGAAGAATATTTTTTCAATTTTAATTGGCTACGATTTTCTTTAGAAAAATAAGGTATTTTAAGGAAAAATTGCATTTTTTTCGAACAAAATTGCTGTAATTTGAATTCAAAATTTTTTATAATTACAAATTATTTGAAGCTTCTAATTTTCCGTCAAGAATTTAAGACTCAACTTCAGGAAAATGAAGTTTTTGTTTTCAAAAATTCTTTCGTTAAGATTATAATTGCATGGTATTTTTCAAAATGATTTACTTTTGGTACAGGTGGTTTTCCAACGCCAGCACTAAGTTTTATCCTTCTACAAAATAAATAACCATAGTCGTTCCTCTATGGGCTAAAATCATGGAGGTGGGAAATTTCACTGTCCAAAATAATTGAAAAATCAACTTTTTTTAATAACACTGGTCTGCAACGAAAATCGCCTTCAGACTAAACTACACTTTTCTTAAGGATTTTGGCATGCTGGACTCGAATCTGAAGTCAAAAACCCCTTCTTTTTCTTTTAGTACATTAAATGTCGTATTTCTTTACTGGTAAATACTTTATTACAAAACGTGAATGAAGTGCATTTTATTTTTCTAAATCATTTTAATATTCGCTTTCGGCGCAAAGATATTGCAAAGAAAAATTTAAATGCTCTCTATAGTCCAATTAAAGCATTTTTTAGAGGTGAAAAAATTTTAAGCAATAATTTTCAATGTCTAACGTTATGTTGTTTTGGGATGCTGAGCACGAATCTGAAGTTATCCAATATAATTTATCACGGGAAACATAAGAAATCATTGACAAACTTACAAAAAATCGTTTTATATTGTAATCCAATGTATGAATATTTTTCGCTAAAACCGTTTATGTAGAACAACTAAAGACAAAATTACCAAATTTACCAAACTTTTTGTACGACTTCTGGATTATTCACACAAAAATGTTGAAAAATCAATTAAAAAAAATATCAAAATATCCTATTTTAATGGTTTTCCTCCAATTACTGCCTTCTTTACACCAAAATTTACTTAGCCAGTATCAAGAGTATTGAAGTTCTATACTTTCTTCTAAATTAGAGTTTCTTTTTGCAGTGTACATCCTACATCCCAAAAACTACGGAATTTTGAAAATTATGTTGATTTTTTTTAAATAACGGTTTAAAATTGATGAATAATACAAGTCTGGTGTCAGATCTTAGCATATGCTATGTGGAATAAGTCCTCTAAATTTCAGCCGAATCGGCTCGATAGTTTTGAATGTATACCAGGTTCATTTTCACATTTTTTTAAATAAATTAAAAAAAATTAATGTGATAGAATTTTTCTGAAACCAGATTTAGATCATGAAAAGTTTAATTTTACATAAAACTTAATTTTTGCAGACCAGTGTAACTAAGTTTTTGCATTTATATGTTGAGTTAAGCTATCATTTAGTAGTTCCTAAACGGGCGGAGTTTAATATTATATATTTTTTAATATATCGGATAATATTTAAATTTGAGTATAGCATCATTTAAAAAGTGGATAAATTTCAATAACTAAGTCAAAATCAGTATTATTTGTTCGAATTTAAATTACCTTAGTAATGCTAAGAATACAAGTAGTAAAATAAAAAAAAAAATGAATTAGGTTTTGAGTTATGGAAGCGTTCCCGAAATGATTTTTTCGGGTATATTAGATCGAATAAAACAACTAACTGACTCTGTTTCAAACAAAGTTAATACATTCTGAGATTCGTTTCACTTAGGTATATTAACCGGTATACGTCACAAGTGAATTGCAATTTAATGTAATTTTGATTTAAAAAAAAAAGCTGGACATCAAATTTTTCACGTCCATGATTTTGGCTCCTATACCTACATATAATCAATATTTATTTATTTTATTTTCACTTTGGTTTTGCTATGACCTATGAAATGAATTAACAGATTCACTGTACTTTGAAAGAGAAATAAGAGGCTTGACTGGCCAACAGGGATTAACTTTAGCAGTCGCATCAATGGGAGATGAATGGTTTTGTTATTCACTGAGGAATATCCAGATAACTATTTTTATTTTATTTTTGTTTTTATTTTCTTCATTCAGGTGAAGTTAAACTTTCAATTTATATAATACAAATGCAGATAGACTGACACATACAAACAGAATGTATAAAATGTTATTCGATAAAATGTTCATTCGATTCTAAGAAATTAATTACTTTCTACTATCAAACGACTAATGTCCATTTGCACTTTTTGAAAGTGTATCCTTATCATACTCCTCCTCATTATTTTAATAAATTAAAATAGTGTTGTTTAAATTTTTTATAAGAAGAATGTTCCTAAAACTTAGTCTTTCTTTGTTCAGGAAATCAGCTACTATACTCCTCGCTAAAAAGGTTAGATTAAAGTTAAATTCTATTGCAAGGTGTCTCACTTTCATTATTATAGCCAAACGATTGCACCAATTAGTAAGTAAAAGTTGTACGGTTAGATTTTTAAAAGAAGATTAATTCCTATGGCTTGCAACTTCCAACGCTATTCCTAACCCGAAAAGTTTAAGCCATTTTTATTAGATGTTAAGTATGTGGTACCTCATACATAAATATGTCCAGAAAAAAAAACAAAATATATTAACCGTGTTTTATTCAACACTGAGTAGTTGCTCAGAGTTTCATTTTTTTGCTTGACAAAAACAAAACACAATACTGAGTAGTCTAATTTGTTTTTTGTTTTGGGAATAAAATGAAACACTGATTAGCTATACTCAGTATTAAATAAAACACTGCTAAAATATATAGGTAAAATAAATAGGTAAAACTTTTTCTTTAAATATCTTTTTTTATAATGACAAAATAATTCCAAAAGATTCTCACTATTCTATATCGCATCAACTACAATTATCGTTTTTTTTCTCAAAAAGTTTTTGTGAGAACAGTAGATTTGTACACACAAAAAAAAAACGAAAAAAAAAATTTCCCAACCTAAGGCCTGTATTAAAACTTTAAAGTGACCACTTACCATGGCCAACATTAAATCGCGCAATACTAAGACATAAATCCTTCAAAGATCAAGTTAAAACTCAGCATCAGTTGGCCATGTGGTTTAACTTTTACCTTAACACATTCATCTTCCGTCCGAGTCCGTTTACTTCGTCCAGTTAAACTATGTTCATCTGTGTAAGAGACAAAAAAAAAAACAGCAACAAAAGAGAAATAAAAAAGAATTCAAAATAAAAGACAACAAATAAAACAAAACTAATAAAATGTACGAACGTATGTCTGAAAGCACCTGAAAAAAATGCAAGAAGATTTAAATCGGTCTGTGATGGCAGCACAACAAGTGGAAGCAAAAGTTTTTGTAGTTTGTAACAATCATGGAATGAGGACTTTGGAGTTGGAGAAGTGCATTTTTAAACAAAATTTATTTCTACTACCAATTTTTTAGGTTAGGTTAATTAGTGGTGTGATTGCGACACCTTGGATGCCTCATTAGTTTTTAATTTTCACAAAAATTTAAATTTAAAACTTTAATTTTCAATCGCTGCCATTTTTTGATTAAAACTTCTCTAAAGAAAAGACATTCTTTTCTCTAAATGGCTTTGCTGAAATTTGTATGACTCAACGTCAGAAACATGAATAATAGATGAAGTGTGTTATAAGGATTTTAAATCTCGGTTTTGTGGAACCAATTTCCATTGACCTCTTTTTTCAAATGTGCTTCATTTTCATCCTAGAAATGTAGGAACACTTTTTCCAAACAAATAAAAATTCCTCTTCCATTAAACTGATGTCGAAAAACGTAATTTGTACGCAAAAACACATTTTCTTTTTTTTCTGCATTTGTCGGCTACCGTTTTTAATCTTTGTTTAACGTTCAAAATTGCAGAAACCCAAAAAAAAAAGTACAAGGTTTGGCTAAAAGAAATAAAAAAATATATTTAATTAGCAAAAAAATTGAAATTTTCAACAAAAAAAATAAGACAAAAATAAACAACACGAATGAAACGATACCACGCGAAGATAATTTAAGAAGCCGACAACAAAGGCTAAAGAAAGTGTGATTAAGAAAAACGAGCTAAAGGTTCACAAAGATTAGGAGCATATGGCCAGGAAACTGACAAGGTTGCCAAATACAATTAGAATATAAGAAATAGATTCCGAAAAATCAAAATCTGTGATTTTAAAATAGATACAGCGCTCCCTATTATACACGATATAACTTATAAAAAGATACAAATGTGAATATTTCCATTTTAACAAATTTATACTGCTGTGTTTCTAAAATAAATATTAATCGGAAACAATGAGAATTCAGAGTTCACTACAAACAAGAAGTTAGTTTTTTATATAAACTAAAAATTTATTATTTTTTTTCAAACACCTCACCTGGCAACCACGAAAGCAGGATCCATTTGATTTGCCATTTATATTAATTTAAAATGGCTATACATCAAGGGTCTTGCCACATGACACATAAATTACGGAAACAGCTTGTTAGAGAAAATACTCTGATCATGTTTGTGGTGTTAAATTTTGTGGCTCTTAATTGTGGGTTTCAATGCCAAAATGATTCGTTTATGTGTATCGGTTTCAAAATTATTTGATAATGTGCGCACACATTATATATATTTTATGGTTAACATAAAGAAAGCATGTCTCTCAAGACTGTTCACTTATAAAAATCATTTCTTGAATTTTTCAATGATTATTTTTTGATACATATGCTACATACACAAAATGTTCAGTCTTACAGTCGCAAGGATCTTACGTTCGAAGAAAGACACATGATAACCATTGCAATCGAAAATAAAGTACATTACGTACGACAATATCAAAAAGTTACTTAAAAATATATAAATTTTGTACGAGTGTAGCAAGCTTGAATGAAGGGGACCTACAATTTTATGCCGGTTCCGAGCGGCTATAGTTAAGATGAACTTTTCATGAGTAGCCGTAATGGATCCCAAACCTCCGCATCGGCGTGATAATCCATCGCACTTACCATTACGTCAAATGGTACAACTGGTACTGGATGTGCCGTAATGACGCTTATTGTGCGCACGCCTCAACTGTGGAGAAAGATAACGTGATATAGGAAGCATTCTACGATTTTTGATGACGTAAAGTACTCAAAATACGACGTGAAAAGTGTTCTCGACGTCTTAAACACAAACTTCGAAGAGCAAAGGCATCATTGATTGAAAAAAATGGCTTGCAGGGAAACTAATCACAAAGCGGACTCAGACTGGTCATCTCTTCTTCATCTCTTAACTCAAATTTAGTATCAAAGTTGCTCTAATAAACAAAGTTTTTGAGATATTGAATTTTGAACATCCCAAAAACACTGTTTTTGTGATGTTTTTGGCAAAGAGAGATTTCACTTTAAGAAACAAGAATATATTTTTTGTGAGCCCAAGTAATTGAAAACACTTCAAACAAATTCAGACTAGTTTAAAGCGCATCATACGTTTTGCAAAAAAAATTGGTCTTATTTCTGAATATTAAACCTCTCTTTACTCAAAACATTACAAAAACATAGTTTTTGGGAAGTTCAAAATTGGATATCTCGAAAACTTTGCATGATAGATCAATTCTGATACTAGATTCGAGTAAAAAGAGTCAAAATCATTTGCAAAAGTTTAATTTAGTTTAGTTAACTTTCGCTGGCTGATTTACTGTCATTTACATTTACGGAAGAATTGATCAAAAAAACGTTTTTTGTTTTTTTTTTTTCAGTTTTTGACAATTTTTTTTATAGAATAACTGTGTTGTTTTCTTACTTAGTCTTAAAAGCGAGGATTTTACCAAAATAGAATATATCTCAGAATTTTCAAAAATTAGGCTATTTTTTCAAAATCAAAATTGACGAAATCAAAAACAGAAAAATGAATACTGCTGAGAAAAAATTGTGCATTTAAAAAATATATCAATGTAACCAAGTTTAGTAAAAATTTAACAGTTGTTGAAAATAATAAAAATAAAAAACAAAAAATTAGTTTTTAACATTGTTCACAATATTTTGAGGTTATATAAAAAAAATTATTCTAACAAAAGTTGTAGATCTTTGTTCCACCTCAAACTCTTGTAATAAACTTATTTGGCTTTGAGGTCTACTTTAGATAGAAATGGTAAAAAAACACGTTTTTCGACATTATAGGGTAGGTATCCTCAACATCCATCAAGTTTCAAGAAAGAATATTACTTCTTCAATGAGATAAACGGCATTGAAAGTGTTTTTCTGTCCTCTCTTTTGTTTTGGAATGGCCGTATTCAAATGTTAGACGCATGAAGTTGCTGAAGCAGATGACATGTCGAAGTCGATGTCAGCTGAACTATTTAAGACACACCAAGAACTGAAAGATTTTCGGTTTCCTTAATGCAAGAACCATTCATAGATTTCAATTAATCAAAAGAAAACAGCTTTTAGTTTTCGAAGCACTAAAATTGGTATGTTTTCGGAAAAGCACTTTTATCGGAATTCAAAGTAGTATCTACTCCCGTTTTTGTTTACTGCATCCTGCATACTTAAAACCATCCAAAACAACTGAAATTGTATGGTCACAAGGCTATAATTACTTGTCCAAGCAAGGATTTTCAATAGCAGAGCTTGATGCAGTACTTTCTTCTAAACGATTCATACAAAGTAGTTTCTTCACATATTTAACACGTGACCTAGCGACATAAGCCTAACTTATTGCTCATTACAATCATCAACTGCACAAAACATAAGTGATTTAAAATTGTAATTGTCAAACAGCTAATACAATGTTATTACACGAAAACTTAAACTTCTCCCTCCCAAATCACTGTAATTCCGCCACACAAGACGTATAACCACTAAGACCCCACGTACATATGTTTTTTTTTTTTTCTTTTAGAATCCTAGACTTGGGTATTCTGAACAAGATTGTCTTCGTTGTAGTTCTTCGTATTAAACTTTACCTTAACTTCTTCACTCTATGCAACACATGTGAGTTTGCAACAATAGCTGCTATACCTCGCGGGCTTGAGAAGAGAGTAAAATTATATCGCGTCTGCATCTCTATAGAAGCTTCACGATGTGTGTTGGATGATCACACGAATATCTCGCTTAATTAGACAATTCCTTAGCAATGCAGCAGCCGCTAAGTACATGGGCGTGATTATGCCGACATCATTCCACTCAACTTTATATCTGACGACGACGAAAAACGACTACGAATGGCTGAAGATGAAGCCTCTGTGCGGTGATGATGGCGACAAGCTTCCTCCAGATTGTTAACAAAAAAAAAAAAAACAGTACAAACAAAAAATCCACGATCTTCTATTAGTGCAGGCCCAGAGACTGGCAGAAATCTAAAGAAGATCACCTATTTTACATTAAAATAATTAAAAAGATGTATCTGCTACTTCTATGCAATAATAAATGCACACATTTCAAATATCTGTCACAACAAGATGTCCAGCCAAATGGACAAAGTGGACACAGATGACGACGAAGCAAAATGTTATGACCAATGCTACCCTACACTTTCGAAGAACAAACAAAGGACCGATGCGATGATGATGATGATGGCGATGGCGATGTTGGTTGCCTTGAATTGTTGAATCGTCGAAGGAAGCTATTCCGCATTTATAGAAGCAAAAGCCAGAAGCCCACGCGACAGGGGCTATAAGAAATCCACCTGTGCTCATGCACCATCGTTAAACAATTTCGTGTCCACTATCGTAGTTTCAACAAAAAAAAATGAAATAAGTCAGAAGGAGCAACAGCAACAGCAACAACAAAACAGCAAATTTGTGTGGTGGAACTTTATACGAACTAAAAAAAAAAAAAACCAGTAGTCGTGGTCGTTAAAGGACTACTGGGCAATTGGACTTCTGCCATAAGATGGCCATGGCCACGCTATGTGATATAACGAAGAAGACACTGACCATCCAGCGACAGAAATGTGCAGAAATGTCAGAACAGGAAAAACCTTTTAAGCCTCTCCATCACAAAGAAAGAGAGAGAAAGCTTCGCTATATCCATAATAAAAACAATTCTTGGAAGTACGAAGAAAAGGAAAAATGAAAAAAAAAGTTGAGTTGAAAACCCTTCTAGTCTGCCGACTGCTGCCGACCTCATGGTACCGGACCTCGGGTACCAGTGGACAGTGGAAAATGATTAATGAGCCGCATACAACTCGCATTACACGAAGGAGCGTTTAGCCTGATGTGTGTAAGTGCCACCGCCTTAATTACAGCTCATGTAACCCACAGTAATATCTCTGTGGCATTTGTTTTCAATTGCTAACACTCGAACTGGGATGCGAGTTGGAACTCGAGCTGTCTGACTGGTGACTGGATTTGTATGGACGATAGACGATGGACGCTATCTGTTGAGAGCTGTCCTCTTAAGCAATTGCTATTTTGTGGTTTTTATTTTTGAATTGGCATTGGCACACTGGCCAGAGTAGAATCTCAGTATAAAATGTGGTATTATTTTATTTTTTTTTTTTAGATTTTAGTTGACAGTTTAAGCAGGCGTAGATCAAGATAATTTGTCTTAAAACTGACACATGGAAATATTGTGATTTAGACACGCGAAATTCAGGGGGTTGTTTTGTCTACAGTCACAGTCAGTATTTGTAGGTTCTCCTTGAAAGAAAAATATTTGTTTCATTCAAAATTTATGCCAGAAATGTGTACACAAAACGATTACATTTTGAACATATGGTTTGGGTAAAAACAAACTTTATAATCTCAAGAATTTCGAAAATTCAGATTTTGTTCCTAATTTTCGAAACTTAACTATAAGATTTTTGTAAGCAAACATTTTTTTTATAATAAACTATGCAAAAAGTTTTCAAGGTCTGTTTGAGGAAAATTACTAGTAAAAATAGAGGTAGGGGAATTTTTTCAAAAGTTGATTTAAAGCATAAATTTTTTTTTGAAATACAACAGAGGTAAATACGATATAAATTTGTATTAGATACATGTACATCTTTTTTACAATAGCATTTGAAATAAAGTTATTCCAATAAATATTTAAAGAAAAAATTATTTTAAAACTCAAAATTTTGAAAAAAATGTCAAAATTTGTAACTGATTTTTTTTCAAAATTTTACGTTATAAAATATATTTTTGGTTCCAAAATTCTATGGCCTTTTGTGAAGTCAACTTACTCAACAAAAGGGAAATGGTCTAGGTACGTTTATTTGGTTTTTGAAAAACTAATTATAACCTTAATTACTTTTTTAGATCCATTTTTCGCCAAAAATTAATTGTTTTATTCTACTTTAGTTAACTAAACAACACTAACTGCATTAACATTAATTTTTTTGCCTTCTAATTTTTTAGAAATATAAAAAAACACTTTATTTAAAATGCTAATAAATAAAAGAAAATTTTTCTGGCTATGAAAAAAACAATAATTTGATGTTGTATTTCAATAATATTTTTCCTGCTTCAATTTTTAAGAAAATTTCCTCTCTCATCTGAACGGGTTAAAATGCATCCGTATTTTTACTAGATATTTTCTTTAAACAGACCTGAAAATTTTAACAAATTTTTTTATAAATAAATTGTTTGTTTACAAAAATCTTGATGTTAAGTTTAAAAAAAATATCTGATAAAAGCTGCAATTTTAAAACCAGTAACTGTTATAGAATTTTTGAATACCAACATTTGAAAAAAAAAATCATCCAAGTCAGAGCGGTTTTGCCCTGTTTTGAGATAATGCTAAATTATGAGCTCTAAGTTATCACACGAATTGTGTATACACAAAATTTTTTGTATTTTTCCAATAAAAATACAAAATATCATCTAAACCATAATTCGGATGACACCAAATGATACACAAATCGTGTTTATAATGTAATTTTTCGCCATCAAATTTGTGGTTCATATGGTTTTGTACATATTTATGTCACAATTTCACTATTTCTTACAAAAATTTTGGTATTTACACAAATCGTGTGATACTATCCTTACTCTACTAGCTCCACTATTAAAAAAAATATTTATTTTCAAATCCAACGAGATATTTTTTTGAAAATCTTTTTAGAATAATTCCTGACAATTTTGTACTTTCTCTATAGGGGAAAAAAATTTGAGGTTTTAATCAAAACCAACAATACGATGATGGAGAAGTCTAAAAAAGTGGTTTTCGCCTGCCGCCCTTCCGTGCGTCGGTCTGTTCGTCTGTTCGTCTGTTTCCCATCTCTACAGAGAGCCACAGCCTAAACGGGTTGACGGATTTGCATGAAATTTGGTACAGATTACTTTTTTGTAATATCCAATGTTGGTTTTTTTTTTGGCTTTGAATATTTCGATTAGAACGAATACCTCCCATTTAACTGTTTCAAGTTATTAGATTTTTCTCGAAAACGGCTCGAATGATTTTGATTAAACTAAGTGTATGTTATGTAAAGAAATATTTGAAACATTTAACTATTGACTAAATGGAAAACACTTGAGTGAAGCTTAAATTTTGCAGGGTGCTTCTGGTACCTACCCCTTCGGGAACTTTAGGGATCATTTAATTTGTTGGTATTAAACAGCGTACAATCTTAAAATTTCTCGGTATGGCAGGAATTTTAGTACATAAAAGGAGTTAAACTGAAAATGTTCAATTTTCTAGTCAGGGGGCGTTGTATCCACCCACTTGACCAACTCATCACATGAAAATTCCTGAAAGCTGATTTAATGCATGGAGATTGTTTTTTTTAGGAATTTGAAATTTTTAGATATTTTTCTTTTCAGAGTAAAAACTTTTGCATGAAATTATGAAAAAAACGCATACTGCCACACCAATTTTTGTTTATGTATATTAGTTTTTTAGAAACGGCCTTAATGATTATAATGAAAATTTCAGGGTTTGTTCGTAAAGACTTGTACATAAATTTGGAAATACTAAAAAAAGGCCACTGCCACGCCCACTTTTCTCAAATTTCATATTTTGCAAAATTTCAGCCTGCCTCAAGTTTTTTTCAATACTTAATTGAGAGTCCAAAAAATGTTCCAAAGAAAGCCAAATACATTTTTTTTCGCTCCATGTACCTAATTAGTTTATTTATTTTTAATTAATAATAATAATTAATTGTTGTTTTCTGAAATATAAAGTGATCCAAAAGTCAAAACACACTTTGCTTAGGGTTGGAAACACTCTTAGCTATCCCATAAGGATTTATTTTAGTTTCTTTACCTACATTAACTTTAAGTTTAAATTTTTTAAGTTACGAATGTCAAAATACTCCAAAAATGTATTACTTTCGAATAAAAAAAAGACCTAATAGAAAATATCCCATTTGTACTACAACACTTTTCTTCAAGGAAATAAATGAATAAATAAACACAACATTATGTAGCTAAGTACACAAAAATCTGTTATATTCGGCGCGAGTTTAAAGGCCTTAAAGAAAATTGTTTACGTTAACTTCACATTGGACCGTTTTAATTACTTCCCTTTTGTAGTTTCACTGCAACAACCAACAGTAAGCAAACAACTACACACAAAAATATCCAAACATTTCAAATTGAACATTAGAAGGTAGGTAAGGTATATACCCTGGCCCATGAATTCATCCAGAAATAGATTCAACTCCTCCATCAGGTCACCTTTCGTTGTAAACATTAAAATTTAAACAGAAACAAAAAAAAAAACAACAAAAGAATAAAAAAAGAATAAAAATCCCTTCGTTTTCTTCTTCATCATCTTCATCATCGAAATGCGCTACTTGATTTCCAGTAGATGTTGTTTACTCGTAAACCTTTCCCCCACGATCAACATCATCATTCATTTGAAATCATTGCATCATGTTCCGAAATATTGCCTGCCCCGAGATAAAAAGGAACACCGAATGAGTTATTTTATCTGCCTTTTGCCTTCTGCCATATCGGAACCATTCTTTGTGCATTATCCGCTGCATTTCGCTTTGCTATGGTGGAAGTAAAGTGTAGCGAACCAGCAAAACCAGTCTTCCTTTCTTTGATGCCAATCTCTCTAGGTGGAGTTTAGTTTTGAGTTGTTTTTTTTGTTGTTGTTGGTTTTCTTGTTTAAGAGAAACGCAATGCACCTGTACTACGTTCCACAATCCACACAGATACTATCCACTCAAGAGCAACAAGTTTTTTTTTTTCAATTCAAGTGAAACAGTGGAATCTCATTCTCAATCATACGAATTGAGTTCCACTCAAAACGATTGGAGCCAAAATTGTGGGGATCAGTGTGACTCCAACTCAAAGTGATCTCTCAGTTCTTATTTGACTTCTTGTTGGATGGTTCGTGGAGCGCATTTCGGTACATACGTTTTTTTTTTTTTGGTTTCTTTGCCGGGTTAATTCGCCTCCTAGTAAAATACCGGTAAAGCCCCGCATGCATTGTCCTCCCACTCGTGAGCCCGTGCTACTTAGGAAGTTCGCCTTCGACTCGACTCGATCTCGCCCGACCTTTTGGTGAAGGCACCCAACTTATTGGTGTCTCGAAAGCGCTGCATAATTTTGCATTTCTAAGTTATTGCCACTCATTATCTGCGGCAAACAATCGCGTTCGAAGCTTCGTCTGGGCGTCTTGCTCGTCGACGAACATTGGCTTGGCTTCGTCGCAGTTGAAGTCGTCCTCATCCGTCGTCGTTGTCTTCGTGCATTTCCTTGTTCAATAAATTCAACAAGGAGTCTTCGCGTCGTCGTCGGTCCGTCGGCGTCGATCGTTCTTTCGCGTCTCGATTCTTTGCGACTTGGGGGCCAAATCCAAGTTGCGTGTCTCGGGATACTTACCTAAGGCAACCGCGCACACGCGCGGCGTGGCGCGGATCCTCTTGAAATGTCGACAAGAACGTTTGGAGCAGCAACAGCAGCAGTATAACCTTCATGCAATCACCGTTTTGGCGGGGCCGAAACGTTGACGTTTTCAGGAGGCGCAAAATTAATTTAAATAAATTACTGTGAATTGTTAACGAATGCGAATGTGGTTCTAAAGTTACGTTTATTAATTAATGTGCTTTACGGATACGGATACCTACTCAAGAGCCGTGGGTTGATCTTATCCACAAAGAGTATAATATCGAAGAAAAATACAGTGTTTTAAGTGTGTGTGCAAGTTTGTGTGATTGTATTGGTGGAATTTTCCAAAGGAAATAAAATTAAAAAAAAGTGGTTGTTTTCTTGAGCATAAGATAGAAAAGGCTCGCAGTTTTTTTTTCCATGTGAATAGATATTGCCATTGGATTACTATTTGTTTGGGATTACTAAACGCCACTCCTCGTAACTCGACTTACCATTTTTGTGGATTATAAAATAACAAAAGTTGCCAGAATTTATCACCACCATCATCTTTATCATCATATCAGCATGGAACAACAGCTTAACAGGTATGTTTTACATCAGCATCATCAGCTATCTTAACAATATGCAAATTTACTAAAATATGCAATTTGACAAGAAGACATAAGATTGAAGTTAAGGAAGGAAAAGAAGATGGGTGCAGTTAGGAAAAGGATAAGTATCTAATCGTAACTGGTCACCAGCGTTGTTATATGCACGTTATACCGTATCTTCGTGTTTACTTGATTTATATATGCTTCAATTGAACACACGCATGGAGTCAGTGGGCAAGTAAAAGTTGTTTCCTTACAAGTAAAAGTCCACACACGCAACTAGAACTCGCCTGAATATCTCAGTTTTACACGATCATGGTATCAAATTCAAAGGAATTCTATTGCGTATAGTGAAACTTGATTTTGTGTGACAAAAATCAAGAGCGAATTTAGAAATAAAATTAGTTTCAATAAATTGAAAAGTGTCTGCCTACAAATATAGATTAGGGTGATCCTTATTTTAGATTTTGTTTCAAAAATCAAATCATATTTGCAATGCTTCTATCGAATACTCTACAATGTTCAGATCACCAATCATTCCGACGTCGCACATTCTCCTCCTTTTTATTTGCGATATAAGTTCTATAGGGCAAGTTTAGGATTCGTAAAAAAATATCGAACTCGAGATAACAATCAGAGATGACATTACGTTGATAGAGAACGCTAAAAAGTGCGTCTCGCAGTTCTGTCTGTCTGTTTATACTTCGTGCTACAGCCTAAACCGCTAAAGCCTTCAAATTTGGTGGTTAAGGATCTTTGGTGATTTCCTTAAGAGGAAATTGAAATTTTATTTAGGACCAAAACTACCGGTACCTACCACAACTATTAGGTAAAAGTAAACTTTTTCAAAAACGACTCTAACGATTTTGATTAAAATTTGTGTTGCTACTTCTGAAATGAAAGAAATGTTTGTAAAAATGCTACTACGGTAGAACCGTTTTTTTGTCATTTTTGACTTGCTCTTAAACGACTGAAACAATTTCGATGATTTTTTTATACGAAAGCTTCTTCACAAACTTAAAATTATTTGATATCAAAATTTAAAAAAAAATAATTTTTGGATTTATAAAACAAATTAAAATTTTTTTGACGGATTGGCCTGAAATTTGATACAGATTATTTTTTTGTAGTTTCCAAGGTAGTTTTTTTTGTATTGTTTTTGAATATCTCGATTCGAACGTATTCTTTGCATATAACAATTTTTAGTTATTGTATTTTTCTCAAAAACGGCTCTAAAGATTTCTATTAAACAAAGTCTATTTTATGTAATAGGTCATGGTAATAATATTCAGCATTTTTGGTTATTTCCAAAAAAATCAACTAACGGAAATATGATGAATACTTTTTTCCGAAAAAGTATTGTGAATAAAGTTAAGAAAAAAGTTAAAAAAAAAATTAAAGAAAAAATGATTTTCTTCGACATTTTTTCAGTAGTAACATTCCTACCAAAAACTGAATTTTTCAACGCCTAAGAAATAAGGAGCTTAGTAACAAAGATGACATTCTCACTTTTTGTGTTTTTATTTTTATTTTTTTGGAATATAGTTCTCGGCCATGAATTCTATCGATTGCCAAGAAGATTCACTTGAAAAAAGATAAGAAATGCAGTGAAATTTCAATCTAAAAAGTCACAAAGGTTACGTTTTTCATTAAATCATGTAAGTGCTAAGCAAAATAGTGTTTTATTTTCTACTTATAAAGTCCTACATCTTTGATGATTTATCAGATCAGTCATTGTGCTTAGTGCCGTACTAAACCAGTGCCATTTCCTTCAGAAGACAGGAGTTCAACGATAGCCTTGGGTCAAAAATCATTGTATTTTTAAACAATTGAACGTAAACATATTTGTTAATTTGTTTTCCTAAAGTTTTTTAAAGATTATTTAGAAGACAGCAATGGTCAACACATTTATGTTTCCGTTTGCATTTTTGGCGATCCCAACGCTAAATAAAAACTACGCGGTATTCTTTTCCATCAAAACTCAATATCCTTTTGAGAAAAGAGCTAGCAACCGAAATATTGGCATGGTTTTGTTTCCTTAACATAAGTACACAATGTATGAGCAAAAAAAGATTTTAAAGAAATCAATATCAAATTGAAATAGTGTAGTTATTTAGAAGGGCACACCACTACATGCCTTTATTGAGTCGTCAACTAAGATATGTGTACAATTTATCAAAACAAATTTTGTAGCTTGACAGTGCAGAGAGTATGGTTAATTAAGCTTAACTCATTTGGTTGATTGGCAAAGATAGAAAAAACTTACATTAACTTTTAAAATGTTTAATAAAAAGGTTACTCATACGCCACAGTGACCATATAAATTAAACTTAGGATATAATACAAAATGTCTGTCACTATACAAATTATGAAAACATTTGACCCTTGTTAAACAATAACTGATCCTTCAATATTATTTAAATATTATTTTACATATTTGTATAGGAGACAAGATCTGAGAGCCGTTAAGTAGTATACCAACTATGGCAAGCGAAAAAAAGTTTTTTAATTTATTCCTACTAAAGTTGAATACTCACCTCCCGTGAAATTAAAATTAAATACGCAACATATGTTATAGGCCACCTTACCATTTTATGGGAAATTAATAAAATGGAACTAAAATGGTACTATTGACTGAATTAATCTTCAAAATAAATCACAATCAAAATGGGATATGTTGGCGGAAGTGGTTATCAACCAACTTATAATGAGATAAGATCGGGTTAACCATATGTTGTAGTTCAAGGCCTAACCAAACTAACTTACTATTGGACTAGTACCTGTTTGCTCTGATTTATAACCTGTGAAAAAATCTTATGGCAATGTTACTTTGTCTGTTTATGCTGTAGAATTCTGTTAATCAGATCGTCAGTATTGAAAATTTCAGACTGAAGGATCAAATTTGTATACGTCTCGGTCGTCTCAGATATTTAACGTTACAACAAATTGAAAATAGAGCCCTCTAGGGGACATGAAGTTAGTAATAAGAAACAAAAACAAAAAAATGTTAATAATTCCGTGTTTGGTATCAAATAAAAAGGAGGAAAAATTAATAGTTTTTAATAAAATCAATCATAAATGATAAAACCGGTGAACACTATTTTTGTGGTAAACTTAACACGGCCCACAAAATTACGTGTAGTGGCTATAAATTATTTTAATATTTTACACCAAAATTCTTTAAAACAATAAATTAAAATTGCATAAAAATGCGATGAAGACAAAAACAATTGGAAATGTCAACTTCACTAAAACATGAAATATAAGATCCATAAACCCAAGATCAGAACCCAAAACATTACAGTAGATTCAGATTATTTTTAGATTTGTTCACTTTCCACCAACATGACAGAAGTTGATGAACGTGTTGTTGAATGTTAACCCCTCTAAATGAAAAATCAACTCAAAATATTAGGGGTTTTTTTAGTAAGTTCTTGCAATAATATTTTGAAACATTAAGTTTTAACTAAAATCGACACTTTTTGCAAAAGTAAAAAATAAATACACACTTACACTAGCGACATCTGTTGGTAAAAAGAGCGACTACCACACATATTTCAGTTCAGACATCTATCGGTGATTTTCTGAAAAAATAAAAAATAAATTTGCATTCGAATTTTGAGTGCTGGGGCGGCTAGTAGTTTTTAATATATAAGTAAGAACCCCTTGAATTTTTCAAGGAGACTGCCTCTTGCTATGAATTGACAATACCTCCAAGAGTACTGCCTGTCATGAAAATTTTATATCAGCTACCCGTTCGCAACCGACAGCACACAGTAGTTGATTAAGTGTCATTTCAATTATTTCTTAAAGGAACTTTTTACAATCGTACTCGTACGTATAACAACGCTGTTTAGTTTTATTGAAAAAACATACAAAAACATAAAGAAACTCATCACAGTAAGAACAAAAATAGCAAGGGTTTGAGGTAGTTTAATCTAAACTGCAATACCTTCGTAATATTTGTGCCTTCACTGTAGGTACTTTGAGTTTAAGCCAAATAAGTGGAGTCTATATGAGGGAATCCAGTCGAACAGGCGCTGGTGGTGGGCCGGGAACAACGGATAATCTGGCACCGAACATGTAGCTCATGGCCAGAGAACCACTATAGCCACCTTTTGACTGGTTTTGGGTTCGGTTTGGTTCGGTTCGGTTCAACCATAGTTAAGCTGTTTACTTTGTACATAATGCAAACTTTATAACAGAAAATAATCATAACGATAGTAACAATCATAATCATAACATTGTGAATAAAAAAAAGAACACAAGAAAGAACAACATTGCATTCACTCAGGTTGGCTATATGTTGCTTGGAGGAGTGGAAACGAAGAGATATACTGAATGTTTTTTCATGAAACAAACATACCTTCGTACTTATGTACCTCAAACTTCGTGCGCTGCTCCTCGCGCGCTAAAATGTCTGGCTATGTCGATTGTGGCGTCGTCGTCATCATCGATGAGGATGAGGACGAGGACGTCGCGCTTGTTCGGGCGCTGGCTGGGAGATTTGCCTCAGAGGTTGACTACGTGGGCTGTGAGATGTCTTCAATTGAACATTGATTTGACATGCAGCGAAAAAAAAAATTATTATTTATAAATGTAGGTACGTGATTTTCATCGCGAAAATTATTTTTCCCCCACTTGACAGTGATTCCTGAAGAAGATCCGAAACACATGGAACCGGCTTGAGTTTGAGACTTTTTTAATAGTTTTTTTTTTGTTGCGATGAATGATTAGATTAAATGATGAACAAGATTTACATTTTCTATCGAATAACCACGCATCACGCATGCATGGCATCGATTAAAGGTATTAGAAATATGAATTAAAATAAAACAGGAAAGGAGGCTTAGAGTTTATGAAAATCAAACAAGCAACACTGCTCCTTTAAAAAAGTATATCTATTTTATGTTAAAGTTATGGTAGTAAGCTTTATAAATTTAATTGTTTTTTTCTTTATAAAAATCCCTTATATTTGATAAAAAATAAATCAAATCATATTTGACGACAGTGATTCAATTTGAAAACTGACTTCTTCAATTTTACCCATTCATGCTTTTGGCATGGACGATTTATTAATCCTCTTACTTCAATATAATGTAGACCAGGAGAGGTAGAAAATTTTGTATGGAGAAGGTAAAAAAATGATTTCATGAATTTTTTTGATTAGTATATTCGCACAATTTCACCCTCTATAAGAGGTCCAAAGTCCCCCAAAATCTTTCAAAATTCCCTTAATATTAAACGGCCATTTTACTTAAGTGTCAAATTCAGGAATTCAAGTTAATAGTTGTGTTTAATGAAGCATATCTAGATCAGAACAGAGCAGAACAGCGCAAGTGGGTAAAAACTGTTAGAACACAAATGAACAGAAAAGTCCAGCTTAGTGTTTTATAAATATGGCCATAACCTGTGCAAATTCAAATTCAAAAACTATTTTTTGTAATGATTTGTCATTCTAATTAATATCAATTAGCATTTTTTTCAGATTCTCTAAAACTTTATTTTTATTTTTAATAAAAATCTCTAATAGTGAGACCGCTTACCAAAATTATAGTGCACTTGGTGAAGAAAGCATGAAATTTGCATCGTTGGCAGTATCTACTCCATATAAAAGTGGATTTTGAGATGTTGGGCCACTTTTATTTCCATCTGGGAGGGAAGATACAAGAGTTTTTACTTGCGATATGGGTACCGTATATCAAGTTATGCATTCGTACAAGAAAAAAAGTTGAGATAACAGTCAATCATGACATTACAATGATAGAGAATGAGAAAAAAGTGGGTCCGACAATTCTGTCTGTCTGGCTGTCTGTCTGTCTGTCTGTCTGTCTGTGTGGCTGTCTGGCTGTCTGTCTGTCTGTATGTATCAGAGACCACAGCCTAAACGGATTTACTTCAAACTTTTTATGTGGCGTTTTTTGGAGACTATCCCCAGACGTTTTTTGATTTTTTTGACCAAAAATAACGGTACCTGTAGAAAAACTCATTTTTCTCAAAAACGGTGATTACGATTTTGATTAAAAAAAATCATGGTCATTTCTTTGGGTAAGTTCTTTCTTTAAATGAGAACCATTTTTTTCAAAAAGCGTTATTAACGGTACCTGCCATAGAACCGTTTTTTTTTTTAATTCTGATTTTCTCCTACATGACACAATCAATTTCAACCATTTTTTTACATGGATGTTTTTCAGTTGCCGTAATAATATTTAGTAAAAACAATTTCGAAAATTATTTTTTTGGATTTTTAAAAAAAGTTTGAAATTTTTTTTTTGAAAAATCAGTTTTTCGAAAACTACCAACTATTTTTTTTTTCAAAACTTAGTTCTTAGATGTTGATAAATAATATCTTAAAAATGGCGTATCAATTTTTTTTTATAAAAGTCCTTGCAAAATTTTATATGGAAAAAACAGTTTTTTTTTTTAAACGGCTCTAACGATTTTCAAGATTTTTTTTCAAAAAACGTATCATTATAGAAGAAATCAAATTGCATACTTTGTTTTGAGGTAAAATTCATTTAAGAAGCTGTTTTAGTGATTTGAAAATCGAATTTTATGCTTTTTTAATTGTTTTTTTTTTTCTAAAACTGCTTTAAATTTTTTTAATTAAAAGAGCTTAGCATAAATAGTAACTTTATCTTCAAGAGCAAGAACCCAGTCGTGCATTTTATTTTTTTTTAAATCGGAGCATTAATACCGAAACAAAAAATTACCAGAAGAAAAAGCTCTAATCGTAAACACCTGCCTAAATCATATTTCAGAAAACCAAAGAAAGTTGTTCATATCACACAAGCATAAGTCAAAAGTTTCAAATTTTACCAATAAACACATTTATCTTTCATTATTAGCACTCCTCTTCCCTATCTTAGAAGAGACGACTCCGACTAATGCACCGGGAAAACTTCAAAAGAAAACGTAAAACACTCAACATGTGCTATCTTAAAAGCAAAAGTTGTACGCACAGATACCTATTCCAACTCCCCATGAAGGCAACAATTTTTCACTGCGTTAAGATGATCTCCATGCGCAACGAATCATAAACAATCACGAAATTGTACCCCAACATCATCGCATGTTGCAATGTACAATTAGTGTTGTTTAAAATAAACGTTTGACTCCAAAAATACAAAACAAAAAGGCCAAAGAAGCCTGGGAATTTAAGTGTTTTCCTTCTCTTCATAATATAATATGTATCTGCGCGAGAACATTTCAAACAGCTTTGTAATGAACCTACAATTATATCTGATTAAGTAGGTATTCGTTCCTTCAACTTATAAGTTACAGACTATTCTTACAAAAAAATACCAACGAAAAGATAACAATCGACGAAATATAACCCGAGCCTAGTAACGAGAGTAGGTAATTTAAGAGGTGCCCCTGCCCATTGCCCAATTTAACCACAGCAGCTTGAATAGCTTTGCTTCGGTTCGTTCAAGTTTTAATTGCTCAACAAAAATACATACATAGATGTAGGAAGGTAGGAGGTATAGAAGAGGTTTGTGTATTGTAATAACAACGGCGGGAAGGTACTCGAAAATAATCAAGCAAACTATTAAATTGTAGAAGTGATCTTGTTTGAGTGGGCAGGTACCCACTTCGGACAAGGTTTCTTATTGCGCGAGATCTTTTATTCGCTGAATCGAACGAAATTAGATTTTTGGACCTACAGCAAAGCGGAGGCTTACCGACTATGATGATGCTTAAATAATTGTATGTTGCTATTTTTTTTTGTTGGTCTTTTTGTTCGTAACATTATAACCGATTCTGGTATTTACTGGTCCAGTTGATTGAAATAAGATAATCTCAAAAGCGATGATTCATGAATGGTTTTGGCGGAATTAATATTCTGCGATGAAATTTAAGTGAGACGGAAACGTTATAAATTGTTTGAATATTTCCTGCAAAAGTACATAAATAAAGTTTTTTAGTTTCTATATATTAAAACGCATGAACTAACTTAACGGTAATTGATTTTTAAATGTTTTCCTTTATTTGAAAGGTACATGAGTACATGCAGTGTCCCTTCTACAATTTAGTTTTTAGTGGTCGAATTTTGATCGCTAGTAAATGTTAAAATTCTTAAAATAAAATTTCAAAAATTGATTTTTCAAGAAATACTTTTTTTTCTTATTTTTTAAACTCAAAATTACTTTTTTTTTTGATAATTTTGTAGACAATGCAAAATACCTTTCAACTAATATAAGTAACTATGTAGTAATCTAAACAGCAACAGTTCTTTTTTTTTTAACTATTTTTAACAAAACGTTATGAATTACTAGATGTACTTGAGAAAAAAATAACTTAATCCATGACAGTCTCTCCACCTTTTAAAACCCATTTTGGCCTCGAATCTAAAAAATAAATCGCACACGTACTTCTTGTTATAGTGAAGCCATAAGAAATATACAAAAAAAATCGTTTGTTTCTGTCATGTATCAGAGATGGCGTTGTATAGGGATTTTGATTTTTTGCAAATTTACTTTTTTTTCAATGCGTAACGAAATTTCTCCAGACCTTGATGTAATCAAATGTTTTAATAGTTATTCTGCTATTCAAACCCAGCTGATCAAAGATTCCGACTTTGTTTTATAAATTTATTTGTATTAGATGAAATTGAACACTGATAACAATCAAACATGACATTACGATGATAGAAATTGAGAAAAAAGTGGGTCCGACTATTCTGTCTGTCCGCCTGTATATACCTCCAGCTACAGCCTAAGCCACTTAACTGAAACTTAGTGAAACTTAGTGGCTAAGGATATTTGGTGACTTCCTAGGGGGGAAGTTGATTTTTTTTTTCAGGACCAAAACTATCTGCCATGTTAATTTTTTTCAAAAATTGCCCTCGATTTTGATAAAAAATTTTGTGTCTACTGTTGTTAGTAGGGTCACGCTTTTAAAATAAAAGGAATTTTTGTAAAAACTCCATTAGCGGTACCTCCCATAGAATCGTTTTTTGGTTTGAATTTTAACTTTCTCTTAAACGAATCAACTAATTTTGATGATACAGAAACCCCTTAACAATCTTAATATCAAAAAAATAATTTGTCAAAAAAATAATTTTTTATTTTTTTTTGTATTTCTTAGCAAGTACGTGCGACCCGAGTCGTGCATTTTATTTTTTATTAAAACAACAACAATAAAAACAAACTCATCGTCCAGTAAATTTATAGTGAGAAATCAATACCCATAATGACAACACAAAACTCGGGTAACCGAATTCATTCAGAGCCATCAAAAACCCATAAAATTCATGTGGATATTTTTACGAGCATATCACACTCAAATCAATTTAAATTTTAGATCAAAAATCGAAAAAGAAGTAAAAAAAAAAAAAATTAATGAAAATGGTATTCATTGTTTGAAAAATCAAAAAAAGTTGAGTGACCAGATTTGGTTTATCAAATTACAAAAGATTGCTTGTCACCAGAAAAAAAAACATAAAAAAATTGATCTCGACTGATAGTTCGGTAGATTTTATTTGAGATGGATGGATTATTTTTGGTTGTGGGACTTCTTTCCTGACTTTTGTCCTCCGATTCAAACAAATCAATATGCAAATATACTTTTATGTAGAAATATTGTAGTTTTAACTATTCATACAGACTTAAGTCATAAAATCGCGTTTGTATAACAAAAGAATTTAATGATTAGTTTTTAAGATAAAAACTATTCTGGTACTTTTTACCAGATTTTATTAAATATGAAATGATTTAGAATCCCGTTACACTGGATGAAGTTAAAAAAATACAAAAGCTTTTAAGTATTTAAACGCTGGCTGCCGTTAAAAAAATATAGTTTTTAGTTCCAAGCCATTTGATGACTTTCTCAGACCTTCAAAATAATTATAAAAGAGTTGGTTGCATCAAACTGTTAAACATTTAATTGACTCATAAAATTTTTATAGATGCATAAGTCATTTGTCGGCTGCTACTTAAAAAATTTTAACCTTTAGAAAACCAACAACTTCAAACTAGTTTATGTGTACTGGTACTGATTCTCGTATAGTGTCGTAGTCTGATACTCGATGGTTTTGAAAATTGCGTTGCAAAATACAGTCCGCACTGATGTGAGGCTGTGGATTGCATTGGATAGCCTTAAAAGCTTCCAAGAAGTGAAAAATAAATCCATTCTCAAGGTAGATATTCATTTTCCACATCAGGCTTCAACAGCAACACAATAAAACAAAACAAAGTAAAAAAAAAAAAAACATAAAACGAACTTAAATTAAAACGTATCTTCGCGTGGTACCCATAAGAACTTCTCGTTTGGTGAGTTTTTCTTTGTGCCACCGGGCAAAGCCGTTGGCCATTTTGTCACACCTTTGCTTATGCTTATAGCTTATGCATGCCACCAGTAACTGAATACCTTTGTCTTATCTCTGTGCGACTATGTTGACTATGAGAAGAACAACGTTCAGAAGCTCTATAGGTTTATGGGTTCTCTTGCTTCGGCTGCTGACTGCTGGCTGCTAGAAGTCATTGCGGGTATTTCTAAAATTAGTCAGTTTCAGTCGGTATGGAACCCTATATAAGCGCTAAGGTATAAGGAATTCTGTCAACAAATTCGCGCCAAACAACATTGCATTCCTTGCAACACACAAACACATACACACAAGAAAGATACACTAGTGAACAAGATTGTTTCGTGCAGACAAGAAAATCAGTAACCAGCACGATGCAGCAAGCAGAAATGCAAAGCACCGACCGACCGACACACTGTCTGCATATATCACGATAGCAGTTTTGAGGATTTCATTATTTATTGTGTTGTGGTTGTTTTATTTATTTTGGTTTTTGCTTTTATTTATTGCACTGAAACGGTAAAATGTTGTTTGTTTTCATTTATTGAAGGTAATTTAACAATTATTTTATCGGTAGAATTGGACTTGCATCATTATCATAACAGTCGTGTTTTTGTACACAAGCGGTACTGATGTTGAGTTGAGGTGAAATTCTGCATCGTTTGCAGCCAGGATCAGTGGATCTTGCTACCCATAAGCTATATTGTACCGATAAGAGTACTGCAGAACGGTTTGTGACACCTTACCAGTGCGTACGTTCTGAAATTTGTCGAGAAACATTGCAAGGTGGCACAAATATTTTTTTAGACTTTAGTACGTTTTTGTTTCTGCTTCTGGAAGCAAGTAGCCACTTTGTCCCTAATAAGTTTCGGGTCCCAAATTTTGTGGATAAGCGACATTCAATAAGGATAATTAATTTTCATTTCCAATGTATTTCTTAACAGCTTTAATGGCACAGAAGTTTTTTACGGTCGATTATTTCAAGTTTATAACCTCGAAAAACTTGACGGTACGATTTGCAAAGTTCCGGGTGATTTTCAAAGGTGGTAACCATTTCAGCAAGAATCAGCAAAAAGCTATCATAATTCCTTAAATCTCTCGGAAAGCCCAACAACAGTGATAGAATCATTGCAATCAAGCCATCATCAGAAGATGCGATACTGATGTGCTGAAAAACAGAACCCTTAATTCGATGAAGACTGCTAAGCTTTGGTCCCTGGAAAGAACGTGGCCTGTATATAATGCTGCAAGACAGAATCAAAATATGTGATTGAACAAAGCAGCTTACTCTAGGTTCAATGCATTTGAACATCTGAATTGTAAATTAAAAAAAAAAAAAACTGTTGAAAAAGCAAATAACGAGATCGATGTGCAAAAATGAAGAGAAGAGAATACTGGAGGAAGAAGAGCTATCAGAAAAAGCAAGTGACCAAGTCTTGTAAGGTTTGATATGGTAGGGATAATGTTCAAAGGTACTATTATCAAAGCGTGAAACGATTTATCTCTTGATACCAGCTCACAACTAATAGCTGGCGTGCTGAGAATTTACCCTGAATACATTTTTAAGTAAATATTATGGAGACAGACAGAATCCAGGAATTCAAAATCCAGAAAGC
This sequence comes from Meliscaeva auricollis, assembly GCA_948107695.1. Classification (NCBI taxonomy): domain Eukaryota; kingdom Metazoa; phylum Arthropoda; class Insecta; order Diptera; family Syrphidae; genus Meliscaeva; species Meliscaeva auricollis. The sequence goes on along the minus strand of OX403618.1, from coordinate 71,793,097 downwards.
CCGAAATCCAGCAAATTTAAAACTTACAATTTTGTTTGTAACATAATTATTGAAAAACTGCTCTGTAATAGCACATTTTTTTGGTGCCACACCCAATACATAATGTTCGTAGGGCAGACTAAGGCTTACGGACATGGTTTACGTCACAATTTTTTTAATATAAGCTCAAAATAACTTCAAAATAGGAATAAAGTTTCCAAAAAGCCAAAAAAAAAAATTGATCAAATCAGTCAAAGTTAGCCTTAATTCAGAAAATTTTTAAAACCTAGAACTACGATATGATTTTGTTTTTTTGTTTGTTTTCTTTTTTGCTATAAATTTACTATAAACAATTGTCGCTCGACGTCTTATAGACGCTGTATAGACGCTTAATATTTGAAAGATTAGCCCCCTAGCACGTGAGTACAGCGGTGGAAGGGGGGCAGAGGGTGTTGCCTCCCCTCTTTAATTGTGTATGCTCATAAAATTTATGTTTGTTCTAAAAAATTCATAAAAATTCGTTCTTGAATGAGTTCCCCCCCCTCCTCCTTTGACCAAAATCCTGCATACGCCCTTACCCCCTAGCAAAATATATTTGCTACGGGCCTGGACATAAGTATGTATAATGTTGTATGAGCTGATGCATATCTCACAGTTTTTAGTTGCATCAGGAAACTTCAAATTCAATTACAAGAGCAACTTTATTCTTACCAAGGTGTATGTTTTTCCAGTCTCCAGATAGTTATCATTTTTTTTATCTGAACGTTCTTAGGACTTAAAAAGAATTTAAGCCAGGATGTAAAACACCTTTCGCAATTATATAGGTAATGCTTGGTCCAAGTATCCTCTATTAGTGTCTTAAATAGTTAACTTTCAATTAGCTACCGCCTGTGGTTACACAGGCGCCACATTGAGAATCAACTTTTTTTTTTTTAATATGGTAAATGTGTGTTTTATTTTTTTGTACTTCCTTTCAGTTACAAGATCTTAGCCCTCTGGTAGGTAACCACTTCGTAGTGAAAAATTATAACTATAAGTCCCTTTCTTAACTTATCAATTACGTGGTAACTATTGATTAGGGCTTATTTCATATACGTGTATGCATAAAATCATGCCAATCAGCTATCAAACTATGATAAATCTATTTGATAGAATTTCCAGACTTGTTTCCATTAAAAGTTTTGCAAACGAACTTTGCCTTCTAAGATACTAACTTTGGAGGTTGTTTAACATAAAAATATGAATTGATGATAAATTATTAAAGTGCACTTAAAAATATTCGACATCAATGAAATGAAACAAAACTGGAAAGAGGAATAATTTCCGTCAACAATAGGGTGTTCCTTTGTCGAATAAAAAAATAATTTTTTTGATACACAAAATTTCAAGGATGGAACGGGGCTTCTTCTTAAATGACCCAATATAAATGTTTTGTCTTTTGGGAAATGATAGTAGGACAGGAAAATAAGCTTTTTATGTATGTTTTGAATGCAGGTCTCAGATTTTACCTACAGCTTACAACATATTTAGGTTTAACAAGAAATTTAGTTTTGTTTCTAATATATTTCGTACATTTGATAAGTCTCTATGCTGTAGAATTAAAAACTAACAGAACTGTAAAAAAAACATCTAGAAAATAATTCTTAGTATTTTATCGCCTATTAGAAAAGTTCCGCAATAATTCTCTCATTTCTAGGAATTTGAACAGATATCGGACCATTTTCTATAGTTTTTGGATGTTTATTTAACTGTACCACATGAATGTTAAACTTTCCACCTGTGGCTTCAAGTTCCAAGCCAAAATGCAGACGCAACTCCTGTTACTATTTTCTAACCTTCACTCTACGTTATTTCAGTTTTTCTTGTCTAGCAACCATACTTTTAATTTATTGACAACTGACTACACAAAACAACATCAACTTACTTAAAAAGTCTTCAGTCTTCTTCACTTGGCTTATCATCATTTTCTTCACGTAAAAAGTTCCTCATAATTTTTTTTATAAGAAAAAACTAAATATGGGACACCCTGCTGTAAACACAAGAAACTCTGCCTGCCTTGACCGAACACCTTCATTAATCATGATATGTGACGATGATGGGTTACGGATGCGCTGGCGCACACTTCAAGTCAGCTTCTTTGATCTTCGATCAACACTTGATGTACTATTCCATACGATCAGCTTGGTTATTCTGTTTTTTTTTTTTTTTGCTAGAAATTATGTAAAAAAATAAAACTTGCCATTCAAGAAGAATCGGATGCTTCTCTAAGGCATATTACGGCACATTCAAGACTGACAAGACACTTAAAAGAGCTATTACTTCATTTATGACTGGCTGCCGTTGCGCTTTTGCAAGCTAAAGAAGCAATTTCAACACAAAATATGGGTCAACAAAAAAATTGTATGAAGTGAAATAATTGTTTTTCGTTTCCCAACGGTTTTTGCCCAGCACAGCTGCTGGAAAATCGAAATGGAAAACATGGTAGTAATAAACTCTTAAAAAATTGTTACAAGCGTTTTGTTCAACTACTAAGCGAATCTTTTTATTATTACGTGTGGCTTGTATGTGTTCATACACTCATATGCTGGGCACTTTGCTTGATCATTTCTTGAAAAAGTTTAACATTTTGTTTGGTCTTATGTGAACACATGAGAAACAACAAAACAAACTAATGGTTGAGTTGAAATGACTCATTTATCATTTTACGGAATGGTAACGAATAATCGTTCGCCCACCTGCTATGTTCAAGGCAATATGATTTAAGGTCGTATTCGTACTCGTATGTTGTTCAGTTGGATTTCAACGGATTATTTGTTTTTATTGGTCTTGAGATTGTTTGTTAAAATCACATGTTGCCTGTTTTGAAGCATTAAATCAGGCGGATTTACACAAAATAAAATAAAAAGAGATAATCTGAAAATAAATTTAATTTAAAATAAATGGTCAAACGTTAATTTTTATGGGATAGTTTAAACTTTTTTTTTTTCTTTTGCAAGAAGATTTAACTCTTCATGGTAACCTTTGAGGCTTATTGGTTAAAGAATATCAATAAGTGTTCAAGCTCAAAAGAAGAATTTCATTTTTGTTTAAATAATAACGAAGATCATATTTTTGTTCACTCATAATTTCACTGTTCCGGATTGAAATTGGGAATTCCGTTTTTTTGAGTAATTCAAAAGATTTGAAACGGAACCAACAAAATATCAACTACGAAACTACTCGGGAGACGAACGAAGACTTTTCAAACTCATGTGCTGCAGTAACAAAAAAAAATCTTGCGTGATCTTTGAGGCAACAAAACAACAAAGCTTGGTTCGATCGAGAAAGTTAAATTATAAGGAAGGAATAAACATTATCCTATCCAAACTAATGTACCAGGGAAGCAAAAGGGCATACAAGGAACTCTGTACTCAGAATAGAAGAGTCTTCAACTCGAAAATGTTCTGGAAAAGGACAAAATTGATGACCGACTGAAGAAATATAATTGGAATCAATACTAACACAAGTATCCTAGATTCCTACTGAAGGAAAGTAAACAAAAAAGTACTACTGAATTATGAAGCGATTTTGAATTTCGTAAGACGTACTGAATACGTTCCACAAATGAGCTAATAAAAATGGACTGTATGACTAAAATAAAGTAACTTCAGTGGTTCCCAATCTTTGTCTTAGTTGTGAACATTTTCTGCAAAGGAGAATGGGCGTTTTAGACGTTCAGCGGCCATTTCTGAAATTGGTGTCAATTGAAAGATCTGCTACCACAGATTAATTTTCAATAAGGGCCTTTTATTGCATTTCTTTGTTGAAAAAAGTTATAGTGCAATAAAAATGCAGTTTTGTGGATAATTATGATACCAACCATAATTGCTGGAAGTAACAAAGATCTTCCTTGTATGTTGCCAAAAAGTTTGTTTCTGACAACGGCCTTGTCTCTGATAAAGCATCGGTTTCCGATCGATCACCGAAATCAAGCATCATTGAGCACTGTTGGTAGAAAGAAAAAAAAATACCAACTGCGTGCTGTTGTCATGTGTTCTTTCTGTTGGTGTTCTTCCTATAATTTGTCTTTCTTTTTCGTATTAATGTCTTGTGTTGTATCATCCAATGGTCTTGGTTACCAGTGTTTCTACTCCGTTTGATTTATCTTTAGAATAGATTTGATGTAAATGTAAAATGTAAAATGTTTGTTTCAAGACGATTTTCTTGTATTCAGCTGCCCGCAATATGTACACAAATTAAAGTTTTCAAGTGCATCTATCTGGCATATAGAAATGAATAAACTGTATTGGCAAAAACTTTTTGGAAACATAATAATAAAGATCTAATTTGCTGCCAACAATTTTGATTGGTATCATCATTATTATAAATAAAATCTTTTCTTGGCCGCGGAACATACATACTCTATACAAATTTGCCCATTCTCCTTGTAGAATAAAAAAATATGTTCCTGGACCAAATCAAATTTCATAGTATCAAACATAAACGTCTCAGAAATTAATAAAGTTTGAAGGGGCTTATTTTTGAAACTATTATGGTTACGTAGACAAATTTTAATTCAAATATTGGCCTCATAGAGATGATCTACCAACTGTTTGTTACCTCTGTAACTTAAGAAGTAAGGAATATTCTGCAAGAGACTCAAAGACATTATTGGAAAAAATATTTTCTAAAAACCGGATGAAGTCTTTGAAATACTTCATGTGTAACGCATACCGAAGTTTTGGATCAGATGGAAAAGCTCTTTTTCTCATCAGAATAATCTAGATTGGAGTTTATTACACCAAAATCCTACAAAAAGTAAGTATAGGTTGAAGGATGCTTAAAAAAGCAGGAAAATAGGGAACTTAACTGTCATATTATTGTTATATAATTAATATTTTTCTTGATTCATTGTTGTCGGTGTCATTAATTTAAAACTTAATAATAATATTTCCAATTACATTTCCAATATTTTGCACCTGCGAGACTGGATACCTACATTCCAAGGACATATCCATGTTCTGTGACTATTCTCTAAAAACATGCCCACCACCAATACCTAAACTTCTTCCCATAAAACTCAAGTTCAGCACCATTATCAGAGATCAATGTCTCCATGCAATTAAACTTGAGAAATTGTTATTAAATGTCAGTTGTCAATTTATTAACACAAATCATATGGCAATTTTCAAAGAATCCACAAGAGACAAGATGGAGAGAGAGAGAGTGAGTGGTGCGGAGGTAAATGAGACAGAAACACAAACATGGATATGGGATCCCCTTGAATTCCGTCAATAAAACACAGCAAATATAGAAGACTCTTTTAAAGAATCAGGAAATAGTTATAAAGGATCCCACTCTATCGTGTTCTTGTTGACTACCGAAGACGGCTACGTCGTCGTCGTTGGTCGACAAGACAACGATATACGACGACTTCTTCGTGTGGGATGTCGTTGTCATGGCTCCAGATTTTACTTTCATGTCTCTCAACAGGGATCGCTACATACAGTCTTCTATAAAGAAATACCTGTGTGTATAACTTTATTACTTTTTTTTTTTTTGTTGCTATAACAATTTCAGCACATGGCCAGTAGGTACACACAAAACAGTGCACTGCAACCAACTCACGAAGCGGCCAATCTTCATCTCTATTAGAAAAAAAAAAGAAGAAAAAACCTTCCTAAGGCTGTCATTTGGTGACTTAAAGATTTCGTGCAACCGCAAAGCCCTCGAACCATAACTCTTAAACCGATGAGGCAAAGCTTCTGCTATGTAGTGGTAGTGCCGCCTTGCTGTTTCCTCAACTCCATTCAGGAGCACCAGAGTCAGAAATAAAAATCATAATCATTGATTGTTCACTCGCCATAGAGAATAGGTAGTTCCAGAAAGTGCTACTTGTCGTCTCTTCTTTTGGCCCCGTGTGGAACGTGCTTCCTTTATGCATGAACGAACAACTGGATGTTGTGGTGACACTCGATGCAGTTGTTTTTTTTTTTCAAATTTTCACAGATGATGTTGGAAGATTCGTTGGATTGTTTGTTGTTCCAATCCATCCATGTTGTTTTAATTCAAACTCTTTTTGTAGGTTTGCCTCCGATTGCATTATTGGCTCGGTTCGACTTTGGCATCAGAGGGACACGGCTTGGCTGGGGATTGATATTAGAATTGGGAATTGCTCTGGCCACCACAGCACAGGTTGGAGACCTCTTTTTTTTATTGAAATGAAATAAAAAAAGAATGTATGGGCTCAATCACCTATTACGGGGCAAGGTGCAAGTTATAAAATTCTCCAAACAGCCTTCCATCGCGTTTATCTTTGCTGTCAATCTATCGCCTGTCCGTCTTCGTATCTTGTTTGCTTATATTTTCGTCTGAACTTGCGATATACGTGGTCAAAATAAACGCCTCATTCGATTTCGATTCGTTATACGTCCCGTCGTCGTTGTCGTCCGTCCGTCCGTCCGTCCGTGCGTCGCGTCGCGTCTTTTCAACGTGTTCATGTGAGATCGTGAAGATATATCGGGATCGATGAAAGACCATCTCTTCATGTGAGCCCTTAATTTAAATTGTTCGAAGTGATTTTTTATTTAAATCTGATGACGATTGTTGGAGTAACACGAAAAATACGTTTTTTTTGTGTGACCTGGCGTTGAAAACGCATAATATTTGTGTTTTTTTGTGACAAAAAGGTGGGGAGGGAGTGTTTTTGGCATAAATTATGGTTTGTTTATGGTAATCATAGAGAAGCAAACCAGGTTTCAAATTTATAATATGTTGACAATCATTTTGATAAAGATGATGATGATGTGACTCGATTTGGGATTAATTATGACCTTTTATCATGTTGTTGCCTACCTTTTTGAGTTAAGGAATACAAAGATTTTCCATTTAATTTGTAATTAATTTTATTCAAAGATTTTTTTTTTTTTTTTTGAAAGCTTTACCTAAATCATTTTTTTGGAATGGTGGAATTTTTGATCTTTCCGCAAAAATGTAAGATTTCATGGTATAGTTATTTCATGAAACTTCTTTTGTTGATTGGGAAGGTTTAAAATTTATTGGTTGGTAAGTTAGGTTTGGATGTCGCAGTGATTTGCATAACAAGATCTATAATCTTTAAAGCAATATTGGTGATAAATTACTGTTATTAAATTCTTGAATCTTTGTCAATATAGTTATTTATATTCTGTCTTTCGACTTTGCCATATGGAATTGATAAAATGTATCTGATAATGTTGATAGAACTGGCTGAAAGCAGCTTGTGCCAGAAAAATGAGCGATCACTCAGTATTTTGAAATTTTGTTCAATGAAAATTTTGCGTCTATGTAATAATTTGTTTTATTCATGAAAAACAATAAGGCTTCAGAGCAAAGAGGGGGGTTCACACTGATCAACTTACAGGGCGACGAGCTGTCAAAATGGAAAAATGACAGTCGGTCGGATGGTTTTCAAATGATTTTGATATTTGCCCCGGGAAGAGAGCTGTCATTTGGTCGTCCGGTAAGTTAGTCAATGTGAACCCCCCTAATTGCTTTTGCTCCACATCTATAAAGTCAATGTTTTTGTGGATATTAAATTTTTTAGGCATTTGAGAATCTGAATCCAATTATTGTCAAGTAAAAACTATCAAACTTTTTGGGCTCATGTACATTATAATCACCCTTATTCCGCAAGGAGTTTGTTCGAAAACGTCACGCTCTAGGAGCTATAAAAAAAACTAAGAAAAAAAATGTTCAAAAAAATCAATTAATGTATTTCTTACGAAAAAGAAACTATTTTTAGATTTTTTTTTTACCCGTTACAAAAATAATCGCGTGTGCAAGGAATGATTTGCAGCTTTGAAAGTCAAGAAAAACATTAAAACGGTTGCGCTGATACAGTCTGTCAAAGTTGCCTTATTTTTAAAATGAATACAAAATATTTTATTCTGCGAAACTTTTCCGAGTTTTGGTTTAAAAAAAAATATTTTTCTATTTGTTTTTACTTATAGAAGGTGTAATTAGTTTTGCAACCATTTTTTTGCAGTAAGGTTATTCACTTTGTTTATTTTCTAGGATAATTTTGAACACAAGTTTGTTTTCTGATTCTTATTCATAGAAAATATTCTAGATAATAATTTAAGCAGGTATAATTTTATTCCACTTAAGGGGGAGACTTAACATTGAAAACGAATATAAAAAAGCAACGGCAACACTAAAAAAAATTGAGCTGGAAATCTATTTTTAAATATTCTTGCTTCAGTTTTTGAAAAACAATTTTTTTGATGTTTGTAATCTCGAAATTTGGAAATAATATAATAGAGGAATATTTGGGTATGACGGAAAATATGCTGAACACTTTTTTCCGAAAGCTGGCATAATTTTGAATTTAGTATATCTCTTAACTCTTAACCGGTTTCACCAATTTTTTTTTTTTTTAACACGAAATCATCACAATACTTTATTATTCATATGATTCCGAAAAGAAGTGTGTATAAAAATGAAAATGAAGTACGTGCAATTTAGTAGAACATTAAAATAGATCAAACCAATAAAGTGAAGTTCGAGCTTGAAGGAGGTTGTTAGGATAAAACATCACTCTTTTCTCGGGTATTTCGGGAACATGTGTTTCCATTACTTGGGTCAGTTAAAACAAAAAACTCAGGAACTTGAGTTCAGCGAAGGCTGAAAACTTGGCATAACCTAGTTTTAAAGATTCTATGGAGGGAATCAAATTAACAGAAGCGTAAGTTTGGACAAAGGGTTGCCAGGTGTCATCAAATACAATATGTTGTACGAAACAAATCGGCAGAAGTGTGGGTGGAGCCAAAGTGTTGCCAGAAGATATTGAATTTGAAACCATTAAAAAAAATTATAAAAAAAACATGATAAGGTACAAAACTGCCCATATAATTTAGAAAAAATGCCAAAATTTGAATGTAGAAGGGTTGCCAAAAGTCAACAAAGTACAAAAATTAATAAAAACGTAAACAACATATCTGATAAGATACAAGATTGAAAAGTGGTGCCTTCTTTATAGCCTAAATAATGTTATTAAGAAACGAGAAGCTTTAGTTGATTAATAGAGTTGCCAGAATCATCAAACCAATTTTTTTTTTCTATTAAATTTTAAAGTAAAATAAATAGCGAATAAAAATACCCAAAAAATTCAAGATCTAGAACCTAAATAAAAATCAGAAATATAATTAACAAACATTTAATTTATAATAAAATAAGTAATTTTCATTTTCCTTTTTTTTTACACCTGCATGATAAAATGTTCAACATTTAGGTACCTACTCATCATAGTACATACTTTTTTGAAGAAATTTTGATTGCCGTTCTTTCCAAAAGGAAATTTTTACGAAATTTACAAGATGTCCATTATACTCTTTCGTTTTTATTATCCTGCTTTTCAAAAAAGATTTTACGTAATGACCGAAGAAAATTATTTTATTACTTTTCTGATACTTTAAGGTAATGAAAGGATTTTAAGTTTACCACCGGTAATTAGAAATCTCATTACGTATTTATAATTTACTCAGGTAGCTAAGAAATCATCTTGAAACATTAATGAAACTAAGCCAAAATGTTCTGCTAATCCAAAGAAGTGCCAAAGGGATTAAACATATTTTAATGTTCTAAAAAGTTATTATACCTGATTTAGAAGCCATCCTTAAGAATACTCATATAAAAACAAGTACTGATGATCAATTCTGCATCAGTTCAATTTAAAAGATCATACCAGCTTAACCATGATGTTTGAATATACAAAATCTGACGAAAATGCTAACATTGTTGCAATTCAAATTGGTTCTAGTACAATCTTACAAAAATTACCCAGTTTATCATTGCATTGGAAATTCATTTTGGATGATATTGAGCAATCGAAAAAGGAACGAATTGAGAGACTAAAGAAACCAAGGGAAAGCATAAACGATTTTATGAGCAGATTCCCCATTGACATTCAATGAAGAACTCTAAATTGAACTTTTGAAAAACAAAGTTTCACATTCTTGTTAATTATATTATTGATCCATTACCTCTAAACGTTAAGAAACTTAATTTTTTTTGCAACTTTTAAAGTCATTAATTGTAAATTTTATGTATAAGCATTAATTTAAAATTAAAATAAAGATTTATAAAAATTTAACTAAACATCATTTTTGTTTTTCTTTGAAATACAGTCAAACGTACGGATGATGTTAAAAAACGGTTTTTTGACCTCTTAGTTGTACGAAGTATCACAAAAGGAACTATCTGTAACATTTGTAACTGCATATTATTTCTTTTTGATATTCATTTCAGTCTGTTGAGATCTCTTAACGCTCAATAATCTCAAAACAAGGTTCTTCATTTGGATTCATTTTTTGCTGTTGTCAAAAAAAATCTCTAAATCTTAGGAAACCTGCACTGGCTAATTGAAACTTTGACTAACAAAACATTTTAGAAGGAATTTCTGTATTTTTGATTTCAAAACAAGCAAATGAGATCATCCTTAAAGACAGACTCATTTTGATCGTAACACACCTTATTTACTCAAAGTGAATAATTGAAAATTATTTGTTATTTGTTTTTTTCCAAAAAATCCCATATTTTAGCCTTCACTTCAACCAATTTTTTTAAAATGACAAATGAGACTAATCAACAAAACCTATAATTTCCTGTTTGTTAATAATTATTTACTTTTGTATAGCAGTTTTAGATGTAATGAAAGAAAAAAAACCAACAATTTTTCTGACCAATTTTCGATGCCAAACAATAAATCAAGTTGTTACACCTACGCTGCTTGTCTGAATCTGCCTATGCCCTGTGATGCTATAACTAAGTGTAATCACTGGTTAAAAATACAAAATCCAAGAGATAATCGGGTACCGATTTTCTTTCACTTTTTCGAAAAAATACATTCTTCTCCATGCTTCAATTCTAGACACTCTCATTACTCACTTGCACGATGCTGGCGCTGCTGCTGTTACAAAGCGAGTAAATGCGCGGCTTATAAGCTGGACAACAGACGCCATCATGGGGAAATATACAACAACGGCAGCGGTGGTGCAGTGGTGCGGGGTTATGATACTTAGTTGTTGTTAATTCTGAACGTGCATGCATCTTTACTGCAATTACATTTTGATTTATGCCCTCTAATGCACCGTTATAGTGTTTTTTTATGGATACATGAAGTCTGAATGCCATTCCTCTCTTCTTCAGATGGTTTTCAATGCGTCTTCTATACGTTTTCTCTCTTAAGACCTCCAAGCTCTAAAGTATAAGCAATGTGCTTCAGTAAAAAAAACAACTCATTTCGAAGCATTGAAGATACAATTGAAGCACACAAAGATTTAATTCTGCACTATCACTACATACTTTTCTGCATCAGTACCATCACTGTGTCGCTTTGTGTGAATCGTTAAAATGAAGCTGGAGATTACAACACTTTTTCGATGTGAAGTAGAGATTACCTACCTTTGCTTGTCATTCGATTGTCCATTAGCACTCAATTAAATGGCATTTAAATTGTTAAAAGACGATAAATAAACTGCAACCCATAAGATGGAGCGCGGATGCCACCACGACACGACCGTGAGGAGACGCGACAAGACAAAACTGGTGGGGGGAGGGGCGACATATATATGAGGAACTCTTGATGGGAAACAAGCTGAAACGCCTTACAATTTATGCATATAATCGCCGCCGACAGCCATTTAATTAATTGATCGACATTTGTGCTAAGCACACAGCATTGAAAATGATTTATTGCCACAACTTGTGCGACAACATCAATTAAATCCTGAATTCAATTCTGAGTTAATCAGATGTGAACATGCGTGAAATGAGGTCATGTTTATTTTCAATTTAAGATACAAAGCTACAAAATGCAGTGGCAATGTGCTGAAGCCCATGCCGATAAAATGCAGTCAAATATACTAATGCTGATGTGTGTTTGCTGAGAGATAATGTGTGGTGTTGGAGTGAAGTGGCACTGGCATGGCAGTGGAATCCAATGTGGGCAGAGGAATAACATTTGTGGGAGGGCAACAAAAATGTGACAAGATTTGTTGACACTACTGTGACATGAGACATTGTTTGTTGTAGTATGCGGCTAGATGGTAGAAGGTCTTTATCTAAAGCTGACCAGGCTTGGTTTAAGTGAACAACTTTTATAAATTATGCTTGATGATAATTTTTTTTATTGTGGCGGTTGATGGAAGTTTTGTTGACACAAGTTTCAATGAGACTGAATGGTTTTTTTAAGCATGGAAGGAATTTTACTATACATTTGTTCTGTACATGCATATCTTGACAATTTTTGATTTTTTAGAGAAATCTTATTAAATGAGCATTTGTCTAGAGATGACTTTTTACATGTTGTCGCACTATGATGGGGCTGCCTATTTTTCGTCAAACTGCCGGCATCAGCTACGCCGACTACATCAAGCAACTTCTTAGGCCAAAAGATGCGTCCTGTTGAGCATTGACTTTGACATGTTCTTCGAATAGACTATTCCGATCACAAAAAGTACTTCCGCAGGTTGCATATGGGGCTTAGATATTGATATAAGATGTTGATATAGTCATTTAAGAATGTCCTTTTGATCTAACTAAAATCAAGATGATATCTATAAACTATAAATGAACAGGAACACTATGGGTTTCATTATTATGTATTTGTATGGTAACAAAACAGATCTGGCCAGTGATGAATATAAAACGTTCTAAATGTTTGTTGTTTCTAGGCAGATTGTAAAAGGTTTTACACGCACCCTTTCACAATTCACCCAACTCTCATTGGGTACGTTCAACCACAAAAATTTGACAGCTCTAACTAACTCTTTCGATGCTCTGATTCACTGAAATTTCAGGTGACTTTTAGTTACGTTTAGTGACATTTAGTTACGTTTCATTTGAATTTTCAATTTTCGGAGTCGGTGACCGCACTAGTAAGAGCGTTAATTCCACTTTTCGGTCGTAATTGTCGCCCTAGTAGACAGGAAATAACAAAGTGCAAAAATTTGAATCTTCAAATTCGTTGTATGATGTTGCCGTACCAGCGAGAGAACGGGTTGGTCGTAGTGTCGAAAATATCGCTGCCGTTCAGGCATTCCTAGAAAACGATCCAAAACAGTCAATTCCAGGGCATTTTTTAAAATTTGGGCATCGCCCAGACAACATTATGTCGTATTTTGCGTATGGATCCCAAACAAGATCAAGCTGACTCATGAATTGAGGCCGATAGACCATTTGGAGCGACTTACTGTTTGGTGCGTTTACATGCCAGCGGCGTGATTGGGCATATTTTTTTGTCAACGATAACGATCGTCAGGTTACTGTGAATGGCCAGCGTTATCAAGCAATGATTAACTATTATATTTAGCCCGAATGGTAAGATATGGACTTCGATGACATGGAGTTTCAATAGGATGGTGCCACAAGTCACACAGAATACATTACAATCGATTTATTTAAGAGTAAGTTTGATGAGCGTGTTATTTCAAGAAATGGGCCAATCGATTGGCCGTCTCCTTCGTGTGATTTAACGCCTTTAGACTATTTTCTTTGAGGCTACGTTGAGTCATTGGCTTATGCCAATATGCCGACGACGTTGGAAGAGCTCAGAGCCAACATTGAACGTGAACGTGTGGCCGAGTCATCGAAAATTGGACCCAACAAACGTGTCCGCGGTGACCATATGAACGAAGTCGAGTTCCATTCATCAATGTTTTGATTGTACTTCAAACTGATAGTAAATTTTTTGCATTTTACTTCAAGAAAAAATTGTTTAGTCCTCATCAGTCCAATATTAGGCTTTCTCAATTGATTTCTGCAGTATAGTTTTCATGAACGATGGACAAGAATAAACTATCGTACACCTTTTCTACCTATGCAATCTTTGATTACTCCCTACAAAAATTGACATTTACAGTCTCAATTGCTTTTATTTTGTTAAAGCTCTAACTATTTGTGATATATAATTTAAGACCTGACTGTCATTTTTCCTAGAGACTGCAAATAATTTCTATTATGTAATATGCCTTTGACGTGGTGGTCCACAGGATTGGACCAGACTCGTCGCCATGGTGCGTCAATATCCATACGCTCGACATGACATGTAGCGTGTAGCCAACTTAGTAGCATTATTACCAGCTTTTTGATAAAAATTAATTCTTGTTGATAAAACTTGAGTATACATTATAATGGAGTCACCTAAATAATAACATGATCTTGGAGGGTTTGAGCCTTCTGGACCCCCTCTCCCCTCCATACGCCACTGTTATGTACGAGTGATTTATTCCTTCCGGCAAGTGGCTTTGTAGATATAGAACTGGGGAATGTATAGTTCTGTAAGGCACCTTGTTCTTCTTTGCTACGAAAACTGTTAGCCTTAGTTTTTGCTGGAAGGAATATCTTGTGAATTTCTAAAAAAAAGGGGCCTGAGTGTTCCAAACTTTCTTTTTTGACCTCCCTTATAGATTTTTTGGAGAAATTGTAGAATCTATCTTTGGAGACTTTATTTTTCTTAGCCTATATGTTCAATAGTGCATAAAATTATTGTTATTCTCTCACTAATAGCAAGAAAGCTCTTGATATTTTTATTTATAATTGTTCTTTAACTACAAATCAACACATTCAAGTATCTAAATCTTCAAAATCCCAACCATTTGCTCGATCTATTTATATCATTGAATTCCCGCACTTGGATTGTTACATTAGCTTTAATTTTAGTAATAGCTTCAGCAAACTTTTCTGCTTTCTGCGATAGAATGTAAGCAGATTCTACTTGCGAAATGCTCAAGTTGTTCTTTTTTTTTTTTTATTTACATGGTTTCCAATAGCTTCTATAAGAATGCTAACCGATTTAACCTTAAAAAGATAATACCGCTTTAAAACATTTACATATTTATTTCTTGTATGTACATATATGAATTTAAACCTCATGTATAGAACTCTCTCCCATCGAACAAGCACATTTAAAGAACAAATATTTTTAAGGTCCTGATCCCAATCCATTAGCTGCCGCTTGCATCGCACCAACATCAATTTAGTCTGACCCGCTTAACGTTTGCATTCGCATTCGCATAAATGTAAATTACAGTTAGTAGTTTAAGGTCGACCTTCTTGCGCAGCCACCGAAGAAACGTTTAATCTTTCAGCGCCTCGCATCGTGTATCTACACAATATTCCCTCATTCACTGTTACACAATCCTTGTCGTCCATAACTAAATCTTCCGGATGCCAGATATTATACCTATGCGAAATACCCAAAAACAACATATCCATACAAGACCTCTTTCCAGATCGTTGCCTGCGTTTACTTCGAGCCCCGCGAATGTATTCGTTTGTATCTTTTACACTCAGCACTCAATGTGTAACACTCAATCGGGGCAGAGGATTAAGTTTTTTTGCTGTTGTTGTTTCTTTGTTGTTGTCACTGTTTCCTCTGCAAACTGGATTGTCTGGGATATAGATGCGAATGAAAACCGGTGTGGTGGTAACCCCGGCCGCTCCAATGCCGGTCAAGAAGTGTCGGATCCGGAGCTTGGTGCATGCAAGAATGAATTGGAAGACCATCACATTGTGTACACTAAGACCACGCCACAATAATATAAGGATTAACCGCCGCCGCGGCAACATGTAGGTACTATACGTGTACATGTGGAACTAATCCGGACGCGCCGGTCGCTGCGGTGCATCTGAATTGTTGCGCTTATATTCGTCATGGTTCATTAAGCACAGCTTATGGAAAGGCTTTGCCATCTCAATGGGTGGTGTTGTTGTGCACTGAAAACTTCAGCACTTTGTGAACCATTTCGAATTGTTTCTGCACAACTTTGAAGATAAAAATTGTTTCGTCTAAATGTCAATGTAGGCACCTAGTGTTGTGTGTGTGGTGTTTGGTGTTTGCCGTTTTGAATCTTGGGTTGGGCATGGGCAGCTAACAAGACCAAAACCAAGTGGCTGTTTTTTTGATGCTATAAAAGTTGATCTCCGCAGAGTTTTAGATCAAATGAGTTCAACTTTGACATTAGAGTACGAGAAATGAACATAATACAAATAAGTTGCGCAAGAATATGTACAGTTTCAGTTGGATTTGATAAACTACTGTGAGATAGCTTTAGTATAAATGAAAATAAATATCGTTTCGGTGCCGTTTGAGATTCAGTTCAATAATCGAAGATATTTTTTTTTACTTTTTGTGTTCATATTATGCCTTGTTTGCATAACAATTATTTTTGGGTGAACATTATGATATGACGTTGCTGCTGGATAACATTATTTTGTATTCAAAATAACATATTTAAAACATGGTCTGATGATTCGTGCATTCCGGAAGTAAAAGTACTTTAGAAGAAAACAATTTGAAGTGAAGCACAGTTGTAAGTTATTGAATTAAAAGAGTTTGAAGGGTGCAATGTTAAACCCACCATGGTTTAACAAAAAATAATCTTTCGAGTTCAAAAATTTTAAAGTTATACTTCCTTACCGTGGTTTATAAAAATATTCAACCAGTAATAATACATAGACTTGTTCAGCCCATTATTACTGACAGACACTTTTAGTGGGTAAAGAGTAACAACACAACTTACATTTAAATATTGGGTTTTTTTTATTTTGCCATTGATAATCTGACTAATTCATTTTCTACACCAAAAGCTAGTTGGTACATTGTAAGGCTTCGATAAAAAAGATTTTTTTAAATTCCACCAGGAAGTTAGGGTAAAATGGGGTACAAGACAAACAAAATTTTTGTACATTTTGAATAGTATAAGGGTTAGAATTATGAAATAATTAAATAAATTTTGGCAGAGAAAAAAATTCTAGAAAATCAACTTTGTTAGTTAAGAATTATTTTCCAAAATTAAATATTTTTTTAAGACCTTTGAAAATGATGTTGGTAGACCTAACTATGCACATTGATAGAAAATGAAAATCAAAATTAGGAGTCTTATACAGATTATATTCGAAATTCTCCATTACTACCCACATAGGTGGTTTAATTGATTTTAAAAATCAGGGAATAACCGGAAAAATATTTTGTCAAAACAAATTTTGTGTTGTCTATAAAATTTTTAAAAAATTATTTCACAGAATAACGGTAAAAACAAGACTTTTCAGTCCAAGAAGCATAATCTTTGAAAACATTTTCCTTCTAGAACTTTTCACTACATTTCTTAAATAATTTTACATATCTAAAAAAACTATACAAAAATAATGATAACGTGATGAGGAAGTATTACTTCTTGTGCGCGTACATGAGTACACACAAAACACAGTTGTTCGACTAAAGAAATATTCCAATTCAAAACATTTTTTTTTAAACATGGTTTTTGTCGCTTAAAGCACTCCAACACTGAGATGAAGCCTTGTTTCACAGTTTGCCTTACTATCATGATTGAATGTAGATTGAATAGTAAGGATAAAAATCGCAAGTCACCTGATGTTAAATAAACTCAAATTTTTCTATGATTTCTGATTTTCTTTCAAAAGCAAAAACTTATGCATCATTATTCCATCATTTAAATACTTAATAATTCATAAAGAACAATTTCTAAATCAAATCTATCCAGCATCATTATTTTTAAACCCCTTTATGATCTCACAGAGATACAAAATGCCTAGCTATTACTTGATGCTGCACAGCCTCCATCATATTTCCACTATTTATGTTCAAAAGACTATGCGCTCTTAAAAGATGATTATATGCCCCAACAAGAAGGCTGATCTATAAAAGAACAATCAATCCAATGACGCATTGACCGGTTCTGACCCCGTTTGCTATATATGCGCGCTATTGTATATCACGCTCCTGATGCATCCACCACATTGAAGCCATAATTTGACTCGGTGCACCTAATAGAGCAGAAATTATGGCATCACGAAATGAAAATTTATAGAGCCCGACTTGTAAGAGTGGTGCTTATGTGCGCACGTATCCAAATCTTAATCCGAGGACGTGTATGTACGTTGTCCGTCGACTCCGTACATGTCCAACAATAGGTTCTTCTCTCTTTATAAACTACCAACAACAACATAAAGTAGTGCGTTGTTCCTTTCACACATCGATCGGCATAGTTCGCGCCGGTCTCGAAGCAACAAGGATTTCTTAAATGGACGATGCTCGTAGGTGTGCTCTCTTCGAAGACAAACAACAGATGCCACATCGTGTGGTGTTCTGAGCTGATAGAAACTTGAAAATGGTGAAATCGTTTGGCCATTAAGATGAATTTACGACGTTTGATTGTGGCAAACCTTTGGGGGAAGTCCTGTCAGGTTTTTGTGTGCTCTTCTGTTTTTCTTAATATTTTCTCTCTAAAATTTCTCAACAGAATTTATGACTTACGCGAATTATATGATTATAAACATTGAAATGGATTATTAATATATAGATCGTGTCTTGTAAAGTACTTTGTAGACACACGATTAAGTTTATTTAATTATGCTCATGATGTAAGCCCTTTTGGATTGTATAAACGTCTTAGCAATAAAATAACTTTTATAACCTCCTTTCAACAGGCTTAGAATGAAATTATAGTGTTGATTTGGTTATTTTCCATGCACAAAACACACAAATTTATTTTTGGTCTTTTAATGATCAGTTTTCTTATGAATAAAATTATTATTGATTCAAAAATCCTTTTTTATCATTTTTTATTTTTATTGTATTAAATTATTAAATTGAGGAACGGATATTTTTGACACCCACTGTAGGTTAACAAATTTTGCTGCATAATAGAAAGACCTTAATAATCTTATCTTACACTTGCACTAAAATACTTTTATATCTTGAACCCATTTCAAGCACATTTCTTAGTTTTCAATACATCCAGTTACTAAAACAAAAGAGCTGATGCAAGAACTTTAAAAAAATGTACTTTATAAATAAATGTTTCCAAATATTAGAAAAATCGGTCGCATTATATTAAATAATTTAAAAACTGTTGAACAAAATGCAATAATATTTATTTTTCTTTTATCTTTCAGGTATGCACGTAATGTTTTTTAACTGAATATAAAAATGTGGAAAAGTAAGTAAGAAAAGATACTACACCTAAGGGTTTCTGTTAGCAAATATTTGCCTTCCTTATTTTAAAAAAAAACATAACCAAGTGCCAGAAAATGAAAAAAAAAAACAAAATACAATAGTTTTTTTTGTTTAAATTTATTTATACATACAAAAAAATTAAAGCACCACTACATACTAAATTCATCAGTTTACATTTAACTTTGTATCAGTTTCAATCACAACATCAATTATTTTTTAATTATTCTATCTCGTTTGATCATCATCGGTAATGGTCAAAGGAAAACGTTGCATAAACTCTGTTATCGTCTCAGACCGCCTTCGTACCCTTTCGATACATTTTGATTTGGAATAAACCATGTCATCGAGAAAATGCTTCCATTGTGACGATAAACTCGGTAATTTCAATACAACTGAGGAAATATCTTCATTTATACAAATTTCTTCATCTAGATCGGTTAGATATTCATCACTTTTATTATGTGTAGTCATTTTAGACATTTTGTTAAATGCGATGTGTTTGTGGTTATCGATATATCAAAACTGAATAATGAGTAAAGATGCACCTTATGCTTAAATACCATCTAAGGGGGTATATTTATAAATTTCGTAGTGAAAATGCAGGTACAAATATTTATAATTTAAAAGAGGTATGCATCCTACATAGTTGATGATTTCTTGGAAACATTGAAATACTCTTTTTTTTGCTATTTTGGCTATAGCTTCAAAATGAGTTATTTGGTTTTCATATAAATATGGCGATGTATTTTTATTCTACCTGTAACATATTTATGTATTTGTGAAGGTCAACAGATAATTACTCTTATTACCAAACGTTTGTCATTTAAATTATTTGAAATAAATTCTTGCAAATAGTTTAAGTATTTTTTTTTTTCACAATTATATGTATTTAAATTTACGACTAAAAAGACAAACAATAGAAATGAAATGCACGACTCGATCACACGAACTTGCTCATGTAGTCCAAAGCTATTATATGTATTAAATTAGCTTGAAAATTTTAGCTTTTGGTCATCTGATGTGTGTAGATTTTAAGTTCTTCAATCTTTTTTTGAATTATTTTTTTTTCGATATTGGAAAATCTAGTTTATAGATGTTGATATATATTATCTTAAAAATGGCATACCATTTTTTTTTTAATTTAATTCGTTTGAAAAATTTCAAATAAAAAAATAATAAAAAAAACGACTCGATAGATTTTTCAAAAAGAAAATAAATAAAAAATTATCATTATAAATGTTATAAAAGAAATCAAATCAAAATCATTAGAGCCGTTTTCGAGGAAACTCGAGTAACTCAAAAATGTTGTATGGGAGGTACTCGTTCTCGTTCTAGATGAGATATTCGAAAATAAGAAAAATAAAGTTTTGAATTTACATAAGAATCATCTCTACCAAATATTGAAGACACAAATTCTAACAAATTCAAACGAAATATTTTTGAGGTTGTAGTAATTTCGATTTTACATCATAATATTGACACAAAATTATAATTTTAATCTCTATTCATCGCAAAATAGGCTCTTAATTGATGTACGCTCCTTATGGATCAAATTAAACTTCAATTACCACTTTAATTTAATTGATTCATGCAAAAGATTATTTATGGAGAAATAAACCAATTCCATTCCGTTCCAGAGAGATCATTCGGATTACCATTTGAACATTCAATTTATACAAAATTGATATTTTGTCACTTTAACTACATTGAGACAAAAAAACCAACTGAGATTTTCATCTTTAAGAAAAAAACTCCTGAAAAAGGGTCTTATTTCTTCGTTGCGTACATTCTTAAAAAGAACCTTAAACTTGCGAGGTGTTATTAATTTCTTATACGAAATACTTTTCCCACATTTTCACTATAGTTCAGGGAACCCTTGTCAATATATTTAAAACAAATCATGTTAAATCCTTGAAGATTCCTAAAATAAAAACAGAACGCGTTCTTCTCTTCAGCTCAAACTGACTGACTGATCGACTGACTGTCTTCATTATCCATGAATAAATGTTTCGTTTTTGATTTGGCGCAAAGGAGGTCAACACATAACAGCGTAATTTTACGAAACAATCAATTTACCTATCAATCTTCATCCACTTAATTTTACGGAGTTCTTCTTTCGCTATTGCGTTGCGCTCTGGCAAGATTCCTCCCAAACAGACACACTCCATCCATTCCACAGCATGCTCTTCAATTCTCATCTCTTCCGAAGCATCTTTTAGAAAAAAAAAAAAAAAACAATTCCTCATTTCGAGTAAATCACATCCATCACGCAATCACGATCTTGCCGGCACAATCGGGCAATCGGGGAAGATCTTATGATCTTCACATTCAGCCTCGATGAAGAAAAAATAAAAATGGCCTTAATGCTCCATCCTGCGAGGAGTAAACTTGGATGTTTAACTGAGAAACCCCCGGTAATTTATTTGAAAGGAGAATGCATACAGAAACAATAACAACAACAAAAATATCTGACGAGAGTTCAAAGAAAAACAAAAATAAGTAAAAGAATGTTCAAGCCCAGGCAACACGTTGCAATTACCTTCCAAAAGTATAAGATGCTGTTGGGTAAAAGTATCTGCCACCTAAATTACCCACGTATAACTGACGAAGAAACTTGCACCGAAAGCCCCTAAAGAACTCCGATTTAATGGCAATGGCAACACAACAACTGTGTTTTGTTTTCGGTTTTTTTTTTCTTTTTTTGAACCTCTCT
Organism: Meliscaeva auricollis; assembly: GCA_948107695.1. Lineage (NCBI taxonomy): Eukaryota > Metazoa > Arthropoda > Insecta > Diptera > Syrphidae > Meliscaeva > Meliscaeva auricollis. The sequence continues at coordinate 71,771,408 of OX403618.1, read as the reverse complement.
CTGTCTGTCTCTCTCACTTTCTGAAACAGTTACTTGCTCTAGTAGATACCCCAGCTAGAGCTGCATAGAAGCCACAACAACCTGCTCTAAGCTAGTAGCGAACTTTTAAACTGGATTTCATTGTGTGCCGCACCCGAACCTTAAGGCAGGCGCACAAGTTTGCAAAATCACAAGAAAATAGAAAGTGCAATCGATTTTAGTAGTTTTTATTGCGCTGTTGCGCATGCTCACTATTTTAAGCGCAGGCGAAATGAAAGGCTCAAAAACGAACAGCATAAACCTAGCCATTTGGCATGCCCGATCTGCCTATAGGTTTTATGGACTTGATTCTATCTAAGATCACTGTTCGATGTGCGCCGTAATAACGCCATATACACATATCTTATGGATTGTCGTGAAAACCGTTCGTAGGTATACAAAGACGGGCAACAAATTGCATGGCTGCATTGAAAAGGCTAATGGCACCGGAGCGACCTCTATGGCAAGATAATTAGTCACGAGTTGGCTATCTGGTGGCGTTGTCGGCCGACAGTTCTTGAAACACTCGATATAGCCTAGGCTCTCTTTTTGGGAGAGATAGCAGCGCAGCGGTGCGGCGTTATGGGGTATTGCAATATGCAATCTATTGGAACAGGTTTGGAATACATGCCATGTATATCTGCGAATATGGACGACAACAAGGTGTCACTGGTGGTTTAAAATTTGCGGGATTAAATCATTTTGCGCAAATTGACGCACGCAAATGGGATATGCGATGTTTTTTTTTTTTGTTTATGAAGTTGAATTTGTTTAAGCCGAATGTTTTTTCGTAGACATTTTAATTAACTTCTTTCTCACGCAATTTAAATGTCATTTTTGGAATTTGAATGAGAGTTTGTGTTTAGCATTAGTCATACATCTTTTGGAAGCATGTTTTGTGTTTGTTAACAGCAAAACAGGATTAGGGGAAATAAAAAGTTAACTTTATTTTATACGCATCGGATTTATAGCGAGATTAATGTCAATGTGTTGTGCAGTGAAGTGTCGCAGTTTAATACCTACTAAATAAAGTTTTATTGAGTTGGTTTTTTTAAATGTCTTCAATCCACTGAATAAATTGGAAGATATAACAGAAAAAGTAATTTTGAAGCTTAGCTTCAGATCATAAAAAAATAAGCCTTCATAATGATAATCTGAACCAAAGATCGAGTAAATTATTATATGTTGTAAGTGCGATTTTTGATAGAGTACCTGCCTACTTACTTGAGAAGGCGTTCACAATCCAGGATGGATCTCGGCCTCAACAAATAAACTTCCCCAACTAGCCCCGTCCCTAGCTTGTTTTCACCAGTTGGTTAAGTTGGATCACCACTTGATAGAGTGCCACCTTAGATGCAGTTTTTCTCTGTAACGTATCAGTCGTCCATCGGGTTTGGATGCGAAAACACGTCGGACTGAATCGCCGTATTTCAAGATTTTTGACAAGGTCGATATTGCTGTAAGTTCCGTAGAGTTCGTGGTTGTATCTTCTTCACCACTTTCCATCCATGCAAGTGGTGAAGAAATATGACTTGAAGAATTTGTCACTTGAAGCAACCCAGTTGATTTTCATCAGAAACTGACAGTGTCCGTTCATCTGCCCCATATAGCAGGATTGGCATGATTAAGGTCTTAAATAGTATCTCCTTGGTTCATTGAGGGGTGCTTTACTACTTAAATGCCTTCTAAGGCCATAAAAACAGCGTTTGACAAGTGTGATTCTTCGCTTGATCTCTACACAGATGTGGTTTGTAAACAAAGTCCTTGAACACTTCGGAACTGCCCATGGTGACGTTTTGACCTGGTCAACGATGTTGGGACTTACTTCTCCATGATGGCATATGAAAGTTTCATTGACAGCCAAATCTTTTCCGCCTCCGTTTAAATTCTTGCCAAAATGTGCGTACGCAATGGGGGCAAGGGATGGGGACCCTTGCTCCCCCCCCCCTAAATTTTATGTGATTAGGCAATATTTGAATTTTTGTTCTATAAAAGTCGTTCTTGAATGAGTTTGACTGTGCTTCTGGGGTTGACTTCTGACTTGGGCAGAATTCCTTCAACCCTGCAACTACATTATGTCAATGTGAAATTTAATAAGGTTAATTGACTGCTTATTACTCAAACCTTTCTTGAAATCAAAGGGGTCGGTAATGCTCTTACCAACTGTGACAGAGTAACAAGATTTCTCCATTGTCATCGCTCACAAGCGAAGAAGTTTGGCAGGGATGTCCAGACGTAACATGGCTCTGTATTCATCGTCCCTATTAAAGCTTTCCAGGATCTGCCGATATGTAAGAATTTGATCGTTGGTTGATTTTCCTAGCCTCAAATCAGGAAAATCTTTGTAGATTGGGCACACTATGCCTAGTTTTTATTAATAGGTCCATACTTTCTCTGGCAAAACTTTAGAAATTAGTTGATGTAAGTTCCTGATTAAGTCATCTACTACTGCCTTAAATATTTCGGCCGCGGCAAGCTATCCGAGACTACAACCTTATGCGATTTTGTTCTACATAATTGTAGGGGGACAGATATTTTGGTTATCATCGTCCTTTTGCGGAAGGTTGGCTGTCTTCACCGTAAAGCAGTTTAGAAAAGTGTTCTTTCCATCGATGTCGTCTAGGTATTCCCATTTTCATCAAGACAGGTCTACATTCTAGGTTCATATCGTCAATATCATGGAGATGGGAAATTTCACTATCCAAATTATTAAAATTATTTATTTCACACGGATAGAACTAAGTATTTACTAGTTTTACAGTAATATAATGTTCAATTAGTTCATAAAAAAATAAGGTATTGCTTTTATAAATGCATATAATAGCGTTCCAGGAAGTTAAGGCATAAGAAAACAATGGATATGTTTCCAAAACGGCTTTAAATTTATTGGAATATCGAAAATATTCATTTTTATTTATAGATGGAGTTATTGAACCTGACCGTATAGCTCTCATATGTATATTATTTTCTGAAAATATCTTCACTTCAATAGAAAATTGACTATGAAGATATTTTTCAAATCGATACCAGAAATACAATTCTAACTCAAATCTTTGAAATAAAACTCTTGGTCCGTGCAATGTTTCTACTGCGAAAGCAAATAATAAAAAAAAACATCGAACTAAAAATAAAGCATGTGTTTGGAAAATAATAAATTAACAAACAAGAAACTAAACCGACAACAAACACCAGATGCAGAACGATCTGGCAAAACTCGAACTCTTTCTCTTGTCTTATTGTGGCCAGACATTTGCAGTTTGCTACTATGGACATGGAGTTATGTATATAGAGTAAGAGTAGCCTCCGATATTAATAATATTATTATACCGAACGAAACATTCTTCTTTGAACTAGAACGTGCCTCCAGGAAAGAAACATCTGCTGATGGAGCTGGTGCACATTATTATATCCGCTTTTTCAGAGGATGTGTAAAAATACTTCAATCTTCAATTGTTGCTGAGAAAACCGCAATTTCACACTAACGTGTTTTTTTTTTCTTTTCTCTTTTTCTTTGCTTAAATGCCCCTACCAGCATTTGTTGGAGATTATAGATTATGTGGTGCATGTATATTGAAGTTATTTTTCTTAATTTCCCAGGTGTATGTTGTCTTTTTCTTAATTAAGTGTCACTTAAGATCGAGATTAAAGAATGCTATTCGCATTGAAATGAGAGATGTTTCAAGTATAAGATGGTTTAACCCAGCAGAAACCGGCTGATGAGGGTATAGATATAAATTGGGTCTAGGAATTTTGTCATTCTATAGATTATACTGTTCCCCTCATGCCAGAAAATGGACTGTGCAAAATTGAAAATCATGAAAGGTGAGTTTTCAAATTTAATCACTGTCGTCAAATTTGAATTTCATTTTTTTTTCTTTAATTGGAAATTGTAGTAGAATACTTTTTCATGATTCTAAATTACGCGTAGTTTAATATCGCAATTAAAAAAACAAGAAATTTGCACTTTTGCTCAGCATGGGTAAAAGTGTATAAATTGAATTTTTAAAATACTTGTACTTAATTAAGATATACCTAGTGGGCGCTTAATTCAGGGTAGTTTCGAGCTAAACCAAGATTAGTCTGGAGCCAGTCCGGTCCTTAGCTACTAGTATACATGTTTTGCGCACTAAGTGGAACGAAGTCGGTTACTATAGGTACTTGATACCGTCACCTTAGATGAGGTCTTTTACTGCCACTTTGAAGAATCTTTCTCCTAAAGCAACCCGATGCGCTGATTTTCATTCAGTTTTGTCCATGCCTACGTGCCATTAAACATGATTAATGGATTGTATGCAAAAAATTAGTTCCAACGGTTTACTCACTTTTCAGAGTACCTATTTCATTGAGATTGATCTCTGAAAAGGGAGTAAACCGTTGGAACTCATTTTTTTCCATAGGAGCCAATGTCTTACACAGGGTTACTTCGGATTTTTGATAGAAGCCACTACTAATTAAATACCTTCTAGGGCTGAAGAAACAGCGGTTGGCAAGGGTGATTTTTTATATGATCTCTGGTTGTGATATGTAATATTAGATCCCAGGTAAACAAAGTCTCTGAGTACTTCAAGGTTACTACGTGTGCAAATTGATGGTTTTGGGCATCTCTTGTCGATTATGCCTCAGTTTCAGTACCTGAAAATTATGACTAACAGATATACCTTTGTTTTGGCATTTGAGTGGCGCACAACACATTCTTCGAGTAAAAGAAGTTACATACATCGTTGTCTTGAAAATCTCTCATATTAGCTCATTCCCTTCCCGAAGTCTTCGTACTGACTTTTGAGTTTAGGACCCACGACCATTCAGCTCCTATTGAGAACTCCCTACTCGCTCCTTAGATTAATCCTTTTCCAAATACCCAACTCCTTCCTGTCACTTTGAAATTCCGATGATCAGCTCCTTCTGAAAGCTACCTACTCACTTTGAGTTGCTAGAGCCTATTCTGGTCAACAGCTCTATCAAATATATTCTACTAACTTTGATACTTGGGCATTTTTTTGATCACCAGTTTCTATCGAAGACTTTCTGATAATTCTAAAATTTGGGCCTTTTTCTGACCACTATAGATCCTTCCGAGATTTTCTGGCTTACATTGAGATTAGGGCCTTTTTCTGATCACGAGATTATTTTAAGATCTTCACCTTAATTTTAGATTTCGGTTTTCTTCTGATCACTTGCTCTTTATGAGCTCTCTCTGAGATTTGGGACTTTTTCTGATCACAATCTCCTTTCCCTGCTTACAATTGCCAAGTTTGACTGTGCTTATTTTTGTAAGACCCTAGAATTCGAAAAAAAAAACATCACATTAGTGCCGTTCAGGTCAACTATTTTCTTATGGACATACTTTCTCTTCCCCAATTGTGCAAATGAGCTGGTGGGGCTTCTGATTCAATCACCTCGTGCTGCCTTAACTAGATCAACTGACAGACCCTCAGCAACACGATCTTTTGCGAATTAAGTTGTGCTATGAAACTCTGTGCCTTGCAACTGCAGAGTCAGAAAGACATTTTTAATCCAGTCAAGGCGTTACAGTCAACAAGAAAAATCTTGACGTCGGTCGTAGTCACTATATACAACTTCTCGAGAAGTTCGTAGAATGCTGCCTTGGATCTTTCTTCTATGTTGTGGTGTGGGCACTTATTAGCGTAGTGTTATCACATAAATTAACAAAGGCTCTTCTAACATATCTTAAGACCAGGAATTTTTACCTTAGTCTTCCTCTTGTCACAAAACCACGTCCGGCAATAATTCTGCTTTTTGGGCATCATCATCCGTTTACTAGCTTGTAATATGGATATTACTTTCCTTCATCGAGCAGTTACCTTAGGGGGAGGAGTTTATAACCCAAACAGTCCTAAATGATTCCAAGGTAGTGACTGCTTGCATGTATGTATATTTATACTCTTAATACATTGAAGTAGTCCATAAAACGTTCAGCAGCTATAAGTTCAACCTAAGTGGAACAAGTAACGCTACCGTCGTCGATGTCATTAAGAAAATTCTTTGCCATTAATTCAACTATGCTGGTAAAGTCTCAACTAGCAATTGTAGAATTGGAAGCAATTACGAGGAGGCTTGCTTTATCAAAGAAGCATTGAAATTAATAACTAAAACCTACAACTTTGCAGTGTTACGTATGTTATCTCTTAATCAAGTTTCAATTGGTTTCTAGACTTTCCAACTTAGACCAACTATATGTATCTGCATGAATTTTCTCCTACTAACATCAATGGTTTCAATTAAAATGAACCACGTTATCATCATATCGCTCCCTGTTAGTTACTTACCGAATTGTTCAAAGATAATTGTGTCAACAATCCCTTTCACATGAAAACATGTTACCTTCATCAAACAACTTAATCTCTATAACTCGATACTCCATCAGGAAACACATCATATACCGACCATCAGCCAGCAGTGTGTTAAGCACTTGATTAAAATAGGACTACCCTCCTCTCACATCATCATATCATATCTTCCACAATGACGAAGGTTCTATAGAAATTCCCTTACAACAACAACAACAACTGGTGCTACAGTATCAGAATTATATGCACACTGCAAATTGAATTAAATCAAATCAAGCATTGGTAAAATTTAATAACTCTTCTTGCATTGTTATCGATCTAAGAAATCATTTTGATGGAATTATAGCCTCGCGTACAGAGAGACAGAGGCCATCCCTTACAATATACCTACGTAATTCACCCTCGTTTTGGATTTTGAGTTTCTTTTGGATCGCATCAGATTGGAGTTTTCCAAAAAGGTAATGAAATTTTCCTCTTTGAATAAAACCAGGAAATTTGCAAAATATTGTACAACACAGCTGAAGGAAACCTTTCTGATGATGCCACACTCCGTCCGTCCGCTAAAATGTTGATGCAGGGTTGGAGAATTGTTCCCAAAATGGGGTGGCTTTTTTTATTTTAGGTTATGTTGTTGTCATGATGAAAATTTGGTGCCGTAATCTAGAGCAGTGTCCCATGGGGAATATTAAATTCGGTATGTCTGACAAAGCCCACCATTTAAGGGTTGGTAAGTATGTTTAGTGCTGCGGGTTTTCTTGCTCATCCTTCAAAACAAAAATCGATGTTCGAGTATTTGTTTCTGCTTCCGGAGTGAAAAGGATCAAAATTTCGTTTACCATTACCACTCAACCTCTGAAAATTTCGAACATGCTGCGTAATTAGAAACTGATATTGCCTCCTTTGTTCGACTTTCTTCTTTGTGTGCTTGTAAAACTCCAACCTATCCTAATCTTCAGCTACGCCATTGTTTTTCTGAGATATTTAATAGTGTGTGCGTGCGTGCGTGCATATATAACCCAGATCTCAAACTATTACGCCTTTTAAAATCGCATCATTTCCCTTGTTTATTAATGATTTTGTTTATAAATTTTAAACGAGAACGAAACACCCCCAAGCAGATTATGGCGTTTCCGAGGAGTTAATCTGTACCTTTTGGCAAAAAAGGGGTTGGCACGAGAGCATACTGAAACACATAATTCTCTTACTTTCTAGACCACAAAGGCTCTAGAAGCCACCCTTTTTTTTGTTGCTGAACATTGCAGAACTGTAAATTCAGTTTGTTTGCCTGGTAAAGTGGTGGTTGCACGAGCATCCTGTCGCCAAGAGGTCGTATGGTGTTTTTTTTTTGTTGTTGTTGTTGTTGGGGGGTTGATTTTCTAATTTCATTCACTTTCAAAAAAGGCATATTTTTGGACGTAAACCTAACTGAGAGAACGAACCAAGCACCCTCTTTATTAATGTTTAACATGTGCGTTATTTATTGGATTGTAATTTTTTTTTGGATCGTGTTTTCAAATTTTGTATACGAATATAAAAACTGTATTCGTATGAGTTGAGTTTTTTTATTAACAAATCGTCTTAGGGTGGATTTTCAGTCAAGTGGGTTTTTGATTTTGAAACAAAATATGCAGTGGCGTGGTACAAAAACGTTTATGGAGGCCCAGTCTGTTTTATTATTGGAAAATTGTAGCAGAATAATTTAGCTGGAAAGGAAATCATGATAAAGTGAACAGAGTTATTGAATTTTTCGCTAAAATAAGCCTGAAGTTAGCGGACAAGACCTTAAATAATTAAAACAAAATAATTATGTTTGGCATCTAAGTATCTAGCATTTTAAATGCTCTTTAGTAGCAAAAAACTAGGATTTTGCAAAAAAATCATCCAAATCGGTGCAGTTTTACCCGGTTCCGAAATAATTTGCTTTGGTTACTCCACTATAAGAATTGTGTTTTGTTTTAAAATACTGAGCCCAATTTATGTTTTGTTTTTAATTCAAAATAGTTTTTTTTTACGTTAAATAAAAAAAAAATATGTTTTCAAAATTTGTATTAGTACCTGACATTATGATTGACATGTTTTGACGATTGTTGTCCCTATTTTTCTCTTCACATATGATAGAGACAGCTATTCCCAAAACGATCGCCTGCGTTCGTTTTCGTTTTACATAATAAGGCCCCAGTTTTGTCCTCCATATATAAATGCTTCATTTAGTAAGTTTAGGTAAGGTTGAAATGAAAAACTACCCCATTACATCGGACTCTACAAACAGGAGAATTTAGATACTGGATTGATTTAGAGCGCCCGTATAGGGCCAACATGTTAGGTATACATAATTGATAAGTAGGCTAGTTTTATGAATTTTTGTCCAGCTTTAAGATAGTTTTAAGATTGAATTGAATAAAAATTAATGGAAAAAAAAGGTGAAAACCTGAAATCCTATGGAAAATTACAGTTTTGCTTTTTGTTTTTTCGATTTCCTGAGGAATGACAAAAAGTGTTTTTATCCCCTTTTGAAGTCACTCGGTTTTTGATTGAAAAATTGAGAAAAATAGTAAAACTTCTGGCTTTGTGTGTGGGCTATACAAGGAAGGCTTTTCCGTGAAACGAGATACAATGAGTGTGAACTTAGCGAAACAACTTTCGCAAATCAAAATGAAATTAGTTTGTTATTTTGTTGCTAATTTGTTGCTAATTAGTTACGGCAATTTTGATTTTGTTGCTCACATGAACTTAGCGAAGCACCCCATAAAACGGTAAATACAAGAGCAAAAAAAACAAAATTGCCGTAACTAATTAGCAACAAAATAACAAACTAATTCCATTTTGATTTGCAAAATTTATTTCGCTAAGTTCACACTCATCGAAATACAAGTAGGCTGATTTTTTCTTGGCTGAAGGTAGGGTTAAAAAATATTAAATTCTGATTTTGGGACTCCACAAATCTCGTGAAATCCGTTATTTTGTCTAACGTTAGTCGGGAATCTATTTTTGAGGTTATGACATTTTTATTTTTAGTTTTAAAATTTTTTTAAATTTAATTTAATCCTTTTTTTTCGAAAAAATAACGTTCAATTTCCTTTTTATTCTAGTGGTTCCCTGGTAAGACTTAAGGATTCAAATCGACTTAAAATTTAATTTTCCTTTAATTTTGTCAACAATTATTATTCTGTCTGATGCACCATTCCATTAGCAAAAAACTAAAAAAAAGAGCAAATTTTTCGTGGTTTTTGTAATCTCCACCACATCACAAACTTGTATTTCGCTTCTTTGGAATGTATTTTCCAACGTTGTCTGAATTAGTCGAAAACACACCCTTTTAACATTTTTTAGAATACTTCAGAAATTGAAGACGAACAAGCCAACAGTTGTTATTCCAAACCTTAAGTGCATTCTGCACTTTCGGTTTATTTTGTCAAACTAGAATGTGATAAATTCGCATTCTCTACAATATTTTTTTTAACTTTACACTTAGTTTCCATACCTAACCATTTTGTACATAATTCAGTATTTTTCGTTCTGTGATCTTCAAAAACTGATTCCCAAAGTGTTTTTTTTTTTTCAATTACCAAACGAACCTAAAATCCCTTGTCTATAAGTTGGGGTCTTAGGGATTTATTCAAGAGTGGTGAAATAGTATACCTTACGGTTAAGAACTTTAATCCTCACAAATTTTCGAGTTTTTCTTTTGACCCAGTTTTCGTATTTGGATATATGAGCTTATCTCACAGATAAAATGTTTAATAAGCAATGAAAAGTTTAACCCTTAACCTTAATACATTCTAACTTTACTAGCAGAATATTGCCCTTCATGATACTTTTTCGGCACGCCACTGTTTTATCATACATTTTAATTTCACACTCCTGCCTAAATTGTGCCAAACAAAAAATAGATTCCCTTATCTCCACCTATAAGCTGTACATGTATACATCCTGCACGACATCTTCAATGTTCAATATCAGTTAAAGGTAGAAAAGCACAAAAACCGACAAACAAAAAACGAAAAACGAAAAAAAGAAAATAACCAAAACAAAGCAATGTTACACATTTTATAGCCCTTTGTGTTACCCGCCGAAATTGAAATGAGCTCCTGCAGACACATCCAAATATACCTACATCTTTGCTAAAGCTAGAAAAAAAAAACGAAAATGTTTTCTTGCCCAAATCGAAGCTGCCAAGGGAGGATTCACGTGGTCCAAGTCCGCAATACGATACAATTTATCAAACACCACTCTATTCAACAACAACAAAAAAAAAAACGCAGCAAAAATAATAAATAGTCACAGGAGCTATGTGCACACTGTACAGTGTATACCAGGATCTAAATTTCAATGTGAAGGTTGAAGGACGAAGGACGAACAAAGACCGAGGATGACGTTGGCTTCATCGGCATCGGTCGAAGGAAACCAGCCACGAGCCAAAGCTATTCTCGCACTCATCCCAGTAGAATACTATTTTGCCACCAGAGGGTTGGATGTGTGTTGTTGGTTTTATTGCGTTGTCGTTTCAAGTGAAGGTTACCAATCGGTCTTTGTAGTCGAACCCAGAGAAATGTCCTGGAATGATCCCAAAACAAAGTCGAACAACCCTCCATTTGTGTACGCACAAACACATACACACACACACACACAGCGCTGAGGCAAATGGGCGAACACGAAGCAACCCTATTCCCTTCATCAGAACAAAGCTGCAGCAGATCGAGCTCGCAGGAAAAAGATTGCTGCAATCAGCTCTGTTCTGGTTCTGGTTCTGGCACGACTTCACCATACGGCCATACCTTGCCTGAGATAATATTCCGTGGACACGTTAGGGTAAACCAAGTACAGCCAGTGCACAAGGGATGGTACGGTATTCTTTGTACTTGCATGCGTTTGTGTGTGGCACTTAAGTCCTTTTTTACGACCGTAAAACTCCCTGGACGGAAAGCATAATAATGGTGGCTGCTGCTTGCTTATACGTGTAGCCGATTCCACGTGCATTATGCCTCTTTCATTGTAGAACCAAATGCGAATCCCTCACGCTACAGTCGCAATTCAGTCTCAGTGTCATTTTACATACACACACAAAAACAACCAATACAATCAAAGACAAAAACGAAAAGGGATTCAAATCGTTGAATGCGGTAAAAGTAAATTTCTGATTAGATTCTGTTTGGCTCCTTGAACTGTGCGGAAGTTCTTCGCGAATCCTGCTGCGTAATTACGAGTATTTTATGTTTTGTAAGTGTATTTTCTTGGTTAACATCTTTCAAATCGCACGTGGACCTGGACATCTCTGGGAATATCCTTGCGCATGACGCCTGAATGAAGATGCATCACCATCATCGTCCCGTGGGCTAACATCCCATAGCTAAAAGATATCCGTTAAATAGTTCGAAATAATTGCATCTTTGTATGAAAATATTCCTCCTTGTTTTTGGCAAATTCATCCCGGTGCTGAAGTGTTTCTCAATATTTCTTGTGCTCGAATTGTGAGAAGTGTGTTGTGAAGTGTTTTTCACATTTGTGATATGCCAACGAAATGAATGAAGATTCAGATGAAGAAATCGTTGAAGGAATGGAATTGCTCGAAGGCAATTATCAAGTCTTCAAACAATGGATACCACCGGCGCCCAACTATTGGGATGCACCACCAAAGGCTGTAATTAAGTCTGCTGAAGTCAGGTGAGAGACTCTTATGTGACATTTTTCGATAAAGTCATTACCTACTCGTATATGTGCTGTATCGTTGCCGGTTAAAAAAGGGTGGTTGTTTCAAAACAGGGCTACTCGAATCGTGGTTTATAATGTTGTTATGGTTCGTTCGACAGTATAGTTGACAGTGTGTGGCAAGTTGGGGGAGCAGAACGCATGCTCAAAACATCCAAGCATTTCCGTTGGGAACTTATAATCAAAATTGAATCTCGATATAAACAAATTAATTCAAGTGAATTTGATATTTAAATTAGCTGATATTTTTCTAGATTTTTGTTTGTAAAATTTAACTTTGGTGTTCATGTTTATTTGTAAATAGTTGTTGCAAATGTGTTTCAGACTTTAGGAGATCTTAACTGAATATTTGCACTGCATCTGTTCCCAAAACTATATACGTTTTTATCGTACTTAAGGTAGCGTCCTACGTGGAACAGAGTCTCAGCAAACAGGATGCCTCCAGTTTACACTTTTACTTCGTTAAAGTCAACTTACTTGGGCTGAACAAATTTCGGGGACGGATTTATAGATTTTTCTGCCCGAGCACTGGGAGAATGTGGTCTTAAATGACCCACCAAGGTAAAATGGCCTCCAAGCTAGAAATCGTAGAATCGAACAGAATTAAAAGGTTTTGTGAATACAAATCTTAATTTTATTTGGCATCACTGAAATATACGAAAAAGAAACTCAACAAAGAAGAGGCAGTAAATGCATGTAAAAATGAAGTATGTATTTCTTTTTCATTTACTGAAATTAGTTGTCCTAGAACTATTCCAGTTTTTTAGTGTTTAAAGCTAAATAAAAATACCCAAAACGGGCAAATTGGCCCTCTTAGCAACCGGGTAAAATCTCATAGTGAGCTATTTTGTACTTACTCATATTTTTTTTTGAAATATGAACGGTTTACTTACAGGCAATCCTAGAGGGAGGACTCATTATCGAAAGATCCAAATGCCATCCAAAAACGGAAATGGACAGGAACATCCTTTTGAAGCAAATGAACAAAGAAACTCGTGCTTCGGGTTTTGGAAACTTGCTCACCAGATTACTGAACAATAACATACTTGGGGTGCCAGTATATGCCATTTTATCCGCTTAATTTTAGTCAGTGGAATTGAAAGACGTTTTTATAATTACAAATTTTAGATCCTTTTTAGAATTTTTTAAACTTGAAAAGCTAAAACTGACATTTTGCTTAGGGGGGCCATTTTAGGCCACTCTCCCTTATTCATTTTCAATATAAACATGACTTTGTAACTGTGACCTGTGAAATAGGTCAACGTCTTTACATTGGGCTATTTGGCTTTCTTTTTTCATCATACTTTCTACTGATATTCCAATCGACAACCGTCGAATTACTCAACTCATAGGGTAAGAGATTTAAATTGGTGCAAAATGAGTAATAAGTTGATACTGAAAAAGAAAACATAGGATGCGAACATCAACGTGGCAACCCTCTTTGAACGAAAAAAAGCTACCTAGATCACTGTATGCAGCATAACTTTTTAGTTTATTGAAAAAGGAAAATATTAATACCGCCAAAAAAGTGCAAACATTTTTGATAATTTAGTGACTTTTTATATTAAATTATAAGCATTTCTTAGCCAGACTAAAAGTCAGTTTTTTTGTTTTGTTTATAAAAAAGACTTTAAGCCTGCGGAATAAATGCTAAGAATTCAAAAAGGTGCCGAAAAAAAATCAAAAAATAAAGTTAGGAGTGTAAAGCTGAGAATGTGGTTACCCTGTTCAACTTAAAAACATGCTCAACTAATTCTTCCTTACAAGAAATAGTGTAAATTTTAGTGAAGTTAAAGCCTAAAATACGGAAGAGAGAGCATAACCTAACTGATTTTTACAATTTTTTTATAAAGGCTATAGTATTATATGTTTACTATAGCAAAGAATAATTTTTGTTTTACAGTTACAACTATTAAACCTCCCTAACAATATCCTTTTCCAAAAAATTTAAATATTTCTTAAGTAATTACAAGTTTTCGTCTTTTTAAAAAAATGTAAAAAAAATCTGTTAGGCAAGTATGGTTCTGACGGCCTCAATGCACATCAAAATTTAGCCTTAACTCTTTCCATCTAGTTTGGGCCCACACTGTCCTTATTTGTTCCATCAGCATAATAATTTGAAAGTTATGGCTTACTAATGTCTCAGAATACAGGCTCCTACTCATTTCCTACACGATTCAGGTCAATAGATTGCTTTTTCCATCCCAAAACATAAAGATTTGTCTCTTCTAAGAAGTTTCTTACGAGTTGTCTGGTGTAGTTCAGGGAATTTGGACCTTAAGACAGGACCATACCATTTCGTTTGCATTTTTTTTTTGCTCGCTACTGATAATTCTGCTAGAGTTGCAGATAATTGTAATTCTCTTGTTGACATCGCGAAATCTGAAGACTTCGTTTACTGATCAATGCAAAACGGAACCTATTCTTCTCGTCGAGTAGGCATTTCTTACAGTATGTTTAATAATCGTCTACCTTTCGCTTGTCCGAGTTATACTATTCCACCTCCCGGAAGGTGCGTACAGTTAGCACCACCATAACAGAAATTTAAAAATGTAAGAATTTGTTGCTTATTTGTTGCCGCATTCCCCAATTTGTTGTTCCACTATTTGACCTTAAATATGCGTTTTCAAGGTTGAAGGAACAAAAATTAACTTTATAAGATTTTAAGTTATGCTTTTCGCGGGTATCAATCATTTTAAGTTTGAAAGTTCTTCGAAACGTCGGGGCGAAGAAATAAAATTAAATATTTCTTATAAATACGCGGTGAGTTTCGTAAAATTTAATTAAACTTAAAAAAAAAAATTAACTTTGTCAAGAAATGATTTTTGTAAAAATAAAGTGACTGAGCCTTTAATTTGTTGCTCCACGAAAAAGTATGTTTCAAATTTCTGCTCCAACTCCATCACCTTCAAAAATCCAAAACAAATTTTGATAACGTCACTGAAATGCAGTTGGATACATAACTTCTAAGAACTGAACAACTTTGAAAAAGTATGAAGGAATTGTTGCTAATTTGTTACCCTAGTCTCGAATTTGTTGCTCCACGATTTGACCTTGAAAAGTGGTACTGGTACTGATTTTTTCATATGATCATTTTTGAGCGATTTAGTTTTTTTTTTTGTCAAACGGTTAAAGTGGAGATTGGGTTAACAAATTAGCAATAAATTTCTGCATACTTACGTTTTTGAATTTCTACTGGCTCGGTGCTAAATTCACGTTCTCTTCGTATACCATTAAGTCTATAGTAACGGGTGATTTTTTAGCTGGTTTGGTTTTGGCAACACTGGTTTTGACAGCTGACGTGTGTTTAGTACCTTGTGTCACTGTCAAACAGCTTCAGTTTGGTTTGCAATTTAACCATGGATCATCTTACAAATGAACAGCGCTTGCAAATTATTGAATTTTACTATCAAAATTCGTGCTCGGTTCGAAATGTTCATCGCGCGCTGCTTCCATTTTATGGTCGGCATTCTCGACCTTCTGAGCAGTCTATTCGGAAGATTGTGACCAAATTTCGCACCAAATTTACTTTGTTGGACATTTATCGAAAAATTGTGTTCAGCGATGAGGCTCATTTTTGGTTGAATGGGTACGTAAATAAGCAAAATTGCCGCATTTGGAGTGAAGATCAGCCAGAAGCATTGCAACAGCTACCAATGCATCCCGAAAAAGCCACTGTTTGGTGCAGTTTATGGGCCGGCGGCATTATTGGGCCATATTTCTTCAAAGATGATGCGAATCGCAGCGTTACTGTCAATGGTGAACGCTACCGAGCGATGATAACAAACTTTTTTTTGCCCGAAATGGAAGTTCTTGACTTGCATGATATGTGGTTTCAACAAGACGGTGCCACATGCCACACAGCACGCGAAACAATGGCGCAATTGCGAGGCGAGTTTGGTGAACAGTTAATTTCACGTTTCGGGCCGGTCAATTGGCCGCCTAGATCGTGCGATTTGACACCATTAGATTATTTTTTGTGGGGGTATGTCAAGGCTAATGTCTATAGGGACAAGCCCGCTTCGATTGACGCACTGGAAGCCAACATTCATGCATTCATTCGTAAGATACCGGCCGATATGTGTGAAAGAGTATGACAAAATTGGACTCAGCGGATGGGCTACCTGAGACGCAGCCGCGGTCAACATTTGCATGAAATTATCTTTAAACATTAAATTGCAAGGTTCAAACTATGGATTGAAATAAATATTTCATTCATTTTTTCGAACTTTTTGCGTTTTTTTTTTTAAAGAAGTTCTAAACCTCTTAAAAAATCACCCTTTATATGCAAATTGCAAATTTCTACCGATAGTTAATCTGTTTTGTCGTTGTTAGTTAAGTAAAGTAAAAGCATCTTTTTTGTCCAACTTACTGTTAGAGGTAGGTACATAAAAACAAATATTTAACAGAGTAACTGTCAAAAATTGTATTTAGCCATTTTATTGTTTAAACAGAAGAAAAATGTACTAACACAAAACATCTGAACATCTGAATGTTCAAGGTATTTGACTGCTCTTCTTTCTAATTGTTTTTTTTTTTTCCAAGCTAAGAAATTTATTAATTTAATTTTGGTAATTTATCAAGTTTTGGCCTCTGCCGCATTCTTACCCAGTTATTATTCTCCATCAATCATTTGTATAACAACAACCGCCCCAGCTGGCCTGACCATTAAACAAGTCTACTCTGAGTTGGGGGATACATTGGTGGTGGGTCACCCCCCCATCCGTCTTCTTATGCCAACCAAACCGTGTATCCAGTATCCATCCATCAATAAAACAAAACAAAGCAACAGCCGGCATGCAGAAAATTAAGTAAAACTGCTTACAATGGTTTTCAAGCTAAAAAAATACCCTTCCCCCTCCTACTTTAGCTTGCCATTTTGACCAACAAAGCACGATGGGCTATTGATGTTCTCAACACTTGCAATTTCCTTTGTGATACACAGTCAGTGATGGATATTCAGTGGTCCTTTTGTGGGTCGTGGTCGTTGCGAGGCATTACCATCTCGAGTGTTGCGCTACATCCATCAGCATAATCTTTAGGTGCCGACATTCGTTGTTTGCTCTACTTGGATGCGCCTTTGCCTCGTTGACGGCAGCAGCCCCCATCATTATTATGAACGCGCAAACGACGAAGCAATTCGTGGTCTTGAACTTGCAACTGTTTATGGCCTGGCCACCATCGAAAAACCAACAAAACAACACACATCTTCGTCGCGGTCAGTAAAAAAGACCATTGTTGGGTGCTTTTATCAGCATCAGCACTTCAGCAGAGCTAAAGCCATAGAGCGGATTGATGGTCTCGTTTATGATGGTGATGATTTTGTTGGTAGCTCGATGGGCCATTGACGTATGTCAGCATCAGAGCATAAGCTGGAGTTTTGTTTTGTTTCTGTTCGTCTCATTCAACAGGGAATAATGCTTTTGAAGGACGTAAAAACGAGTGTGATGGACTTATAGGTGGATGCCATGCATATAGTACCCAGTTTCAGCTCCAGAGCGCAGCACATATGTACCTATATGTGCTCCATGTTGAGTAGAGTACTCTGTGAAAGACGACGACAACGATGAGCACGAAGACTTACTGGAAGTTCGTATTCCATCACTTCCACAAGCATTTCGATCTGGGATGGACAGAAGGGAGATGTCATAATAAATCACGCTCATGACTAAAAACATCCCGTCAATGGACGAAGGTGCATAGCATATAGCTCGTTAGCATTTACGGTGCTAGGTTAAACTTTGCACATTTAACAAGTGTCAAGAACACCTGTGGAAAATAGGCTTAAGGCTTCGGTAGAGAGCTTTTGTTAGAGTATTTTGCATGGATTGAAAAGGGCGAAGCTGTCAAATTAATGTACATTGCACTTTAAGCTTGGATATGCTTCAGTGTCCGAATATTGACATCCTTTCACTTGGTGTTAGTGGATTTAAAAATCAAGTCAACAGTAGATTCGGAAGCGAAAAAGATAGTAATAACAAAAATTGTATACTGCTACTAAAATGAAAAATTATATGAAAAAAATTAACGCAATTGAAAAGTTTTCCTAACGTCGATTTTTCACGACTTTTTCTTTGTTTTTTTTTTTGAAAAATTTAGACAATTTTTGCCTGTAGAAGAAGAAGTATTGCATCTGGTCAGTAATGTTAAAAGTTTCGGACCGTTTTCAAAAATATTATTAATTTAGCTCTAGAAATTATTGGAAAGTTTTCTGGGAGTTTTGAAATTAATGGTTTTATCTAGGTTATGGTGATTTTGCCGGTATCCCTAGTAAGCCTAATATCCGCATATGTAATGAACCAATCCGAAACTGATGTGAGCTTATCGACTTCAGTGATGCTTAACCGATATTTCTTCCACATCACCACTTGTTATTTTGGGATAATAACCCCTATTGGAAATGAATTTTTTTTTGGGAAAAGAGCTCCCGATCGAAATATGCCAACAATTTTTTTCCGTTTTTTTCTTGTAATTTGTTCTTCTGGTATTAAGAATAACGGAAAAGTGAAAAGGTATTGACTTTCCCAGAAATTGAGAGCCCTTTTTCCAAAAAATAATTCAGTGCAAAATTTTATTCCCGAGTTTTATCGCAATATTCTCCATTCTCGATTTTATCATATGTATGGTGGCGGGATCGGACAAAATACGAGGTGTCAAAGTTTAAATTTGGAAATAGCGCGTCGAAACCTATAAAACCACAAATTTTCAAAACGTCTGAAAAAAATTCCGAGTAAAACTACCAAATATACTACCGAATATATTTTTTAAAAGTATTTTTTTTTAATTTTTGAAAATCGATATTCTTTAAATAAAAACCGCTTTTATGATTTTGAAAAAAAAGCAAGTACTTACATTTGGCATATACAGTGATGGCCATGGAATTGGCCATGGATTTGTCTTTTATTAATATCTATATATACACATTTAAGGAGTAGAAAATTAGCATATTTTGGATTCTAACGGTTTTTTTCTGGATAACTCGTGAAATAGAAATCCCGTTTTCTTAAAACACTCTTATAATGTGTGCTATTTATAATTCCACCACTGTATGCTATTAAACAACGTTATAAAAAAAAAATTTGTTAAAGTAAAAAGCATAAAATAAAATAAATAGTCTTATTATTAAATTCAGTTGGCGTTTTATATACCATTGTAGCGGGTGTGACACATTTGTTTCCAATATGAGATATCCTTCGGAGTGGAAAATCTTCCGATTTCATACGAGTTGTTGAAGAGAACAATAGCTATTTCCGATTCCATACTAGTCCAAGTGGAGACCGTCGGATTACTTAGCTTATAAGGTTTGACATTTAAATGAGTGTCAAATGAAGATAAGTTAGTACTGAAAATAAAAACACTTTTAAAATGGGTAGGTACATCAACGTGGTAACCCCGTTTAAACGAAAAAAAGCTACATCATTTTATGCATCATAACTTTTTAGTGCATTAAAAAAGAAAATGTTAATATTGCTAAACAAAAGTCAATAATACTTAAAAATAACGTTAAGGATGTAAAGTTGAGAATGTGGTAACCATGTTCAACTGAAAAACACACTTAAAAAATTCTTATTTCAACAAAATAGTATAAATTTTGGTAGAGTTAATGGTTAAAATGTACATAAAATTTTAGCCTTAAATCTCTTCTTTCTAATAAATGTCAGGGCAATTCTAAAATGGGTGTATACGGTAACCCTTTTTGAATGCAAAACGAGCATTAAAAATACAAATTTTTCATGCACAATGTTCCATATTTGACAAGGTTAACAGCCAAAAACATACAAAATTTTAGATCATTTGTTTTTCATAAAGTCTTGTTTATCGAACTCATAAATTTAATATAGTTTAAAGCTAGATTTACGGAATAAATATTTTTAATATTTCTAATTATTTGCTACAAATAAAAAGTATAGTTACAGCTTACCGGTACGCCATCCGTAATTTATGGTAGCATTAAGTTAGTAAGAAATATTTAATTAATAAAGCAACAATGTCCAGTTGTAGTGTAAGTCACAGAATAATCAGAATTTTCTATTTTTTTTTCTTATTCTTAATTTTTATTTGCTTCGAACATTGTTGTAGTGTACATAAGATCGAAAAAAACGGAAAAAAATACAGATGGTGGCGGCCTTTGGAGGTGACGTTCAACGCGGTCAAAGAAGATGAAACAATTTGTAGTATTTTTCTCACAAGTTTTCATACTATTACTATTTTTGATGCATAAACCTTGTTTAAGCCATCGGTTTCATATGTCTTATTAATCAAACTTTTGATAAATCAGATATGAGGAGAGAAAATTACCCAGCATCTATGTCACTGCTGACATTTAAGTATGTTTTCGAGTAGACTTTTACAATTTCTTATCTCTGCATATCAGTTTCAGCACCTAGCTATTCTGCTTCTTAAAAAAAAAAACCATTGTTTCAATGTGAAACTTACAAGTTAAGCTAACTGAACATAATCTCTCATGCCATTTATTCCATTTGTTGACAGAAAAATGAGCCTTTCCGGATGCACTTTGTTTTTTTGTCCTCGCTCCACTATAATACCTATACCTACCAAAGATCTTTGTTTTGTCTTTTCTCTGGCCCATTATCTGCTGGTGCCTTTTCTTGAAGATTTCTTCGCTGAGGTATAACAATTACTGGCATGTGATTACAATGGCTCCACAAAAGCTGGGAAGTGCACTGGACTGATTATGAACAATATAGTAGTGTGTGCTTCTTCCCCTACATGGTAACTAAAACCTTTAAGAATACTACTTTTTGTGCGAGAGAGCCTCTTTTTTCTTCTCTGATGATGTAGTTTATGCACGAGATTTCTCAAGACATCTCTTCAGTGCAACGAGGCTATGTTAAAAAGATGAGTTTCATTGGAAGGAAGTGTAATTTCATGTCTTCTTGATTTCAATAAATCCACTTCGAATGAGTCGCGCGGATACTAACGACAATGATGGACGCCACAAATACAGGTTGTGGTTTGAAGCCTATTTACGGATGCAGCAGTGCATGTAGTGTGTAGTGTGATATTAAGTGGTAAAAAAGGTTTTGTTGTTAAACCTCAACTAACAACTAAACTATACATCTTCAGTTGAGAATGCAACGATCTGGAAAAGTGCAAAAAGTTAGGGTTGCATTGCAACAATGTTTAACGATGCAGAGGGAAATAATCAAGATCAAACCAACATACATTGATGTTAATCATAATGCTTTGACATTTTCACCTGTGTCCATATTTTAGCATGATTATTGTTTTGATATTATTTGGAGCGGCAAGAAGGTAAAAGGTTTAGACTTAAATTCTCATGTCATGACTTACCGCAAAAACTTAACTTAACAAAAAATAATAACAGTTTGGTTAATTGTGGTTTTTGTATTTCTAACAATAGTGGATGTAATAGGTAATTGATAGTAGATAATTGATAAGCCATTTTCTCTTGAGAGTATCCAAAATAAATACTAGGTACCAGACTTGGGAGTAAAAAAATACAAGAATAACTATTATATTTATTCTTTGTTTTGCTTTAAAAAATTCAGTTAAAAATGCTTCCAGTTTCATGAGTCATGTTTTTTATAAACAACTTTAACCCCAACTTTAAAACGGTTCACTGGAGATGAAATATTAACACTAAATACCCTATGTTTCAGTTGTTCTAACTCTGTTTTTTTTCCGAAAATGACTTTTTGATGAAAATGGCATATACATCTTCAGAGTTGAAAAAAACCGGAAAAATTATTTTCCTTGTCAAAGTAACAAGTGGTTTAATATTGTACTCGTAAGAACGGAATAAATCCAGGGGGGCATTCCCTAATTCGATTATTGCCAAACGATATTGTTTTGATGATATCTTTCTCTATCACATCAAAAGAATCAACAGAGGACAGCAACTGCCGAGTTTTTTGCGATTTCCCACAAGTTATCGAAAAGGGACTTACTTCGTTCTTAGAACTGATGATTCAATTATACTTTTGCAAAACTTGCTTCAATTGCGCATAAAATTGTGGTATCTATTATATATATTCTTTGTTTTGCTTTAAAAAAATTAGTTAAAAATGCTTCCAGTTTAGTTAATTTCTACCATTATATTTCGAAGATACTCTCCTCATCATCAGGAGTCTAAAAAAAAAACAATTATTTAGTACTTTATAGGAATTGAAAAGGAACTCAATAATAATTAAGTACAGATTTTCGATATAAAAGTAATTAATTCCTCACTTATCAGTACTTTCTTAAAAATTTTAAGTACTAGTAATGGCACATGTTAAAACATTTAAGTACAAAAACATAATAATGATTATTCTTGTACTAAAAAAGTTTAAAGTTCCAAGTAAAAGTACTTGTTATTGTACTCATGCTTTAAGTAAACAGTATTACACGTATGTTTAACAGTAATTGTTAATATAATGTTAAAATAAGTATATATTTATCATTCTAGGTCGGTTTTCTTGATATTAAAATCTCATTTTGTTTAAAAAAGACTGCATTCTTCGGTGGCTTTCCTTTGTTTTTCCCTCCAAAGGTGACTCGAAATAAATGATCAGAATTTGTTAAAAATACCATTAAGCACAAACCATGAGTTGCACGAAATGAATTGAAAAGAATAAAGTAATTTTAAATTGGTTTTTCTGAACTCGAAAAATGTCCCTTGTCGTGAAAAACTTGCTTCCTACCGTTGCTTCGCGATTTTTTTCCCACAGTGATTAAAAAATTATTAGAACATGTTCAGAACAACATTATTAATATACCATAAGTTGCACGCAGTGATTTGAAAAAAAAAAGTCCAAAAACGCTCCACCCTACTGTACTGACAGTGAAGTATTAGGCGTATAATGTAAACAGTCTGGAATTTTGTCGCACCTTATGCAAATCTTCCTCTTAGAAATAGAAAGTTTATGCTAAATAGATTTTTCTATTCCTACAAATGACAGATTAGTCATTTCTGAAATATTGTTTAAGATATTTTTTTCAAAATGGCCGCTAACAAATGCTCCATTTTTCCTCCCACAATCATAAGATATGAACTGTAAAATTTGTGCAAGAAACAACCTCTTCCGAATGACTTCTAAGACTCAAATAAGCAGTGTTGACTGTATATAGTAGGATGTAAACAATATTTCATGCATCAATCGTTCTCCAAGTTATGTCAATCAATTTTGAAATTGAAGAATTGAAGACAATAAAAATGGAAACATTTCACTCTGCAGACAACAACAAAAAAAAGAAATAAAGTTCTTTAAACGAATAAGATATTCAACGAAACACTATATAGTCCCTGCCCCCTTTCTGCCCTATCTCTTCCCCCTTCTTCAATTTGAAAATGCAATCAGCCGTAAAATTTATGTAACTTTCCGCGCACTGATTTCGTTTTAAATTTATAATCCGCTATTTGCATTTTTCGTCCTAGAAGCTTCAATTGAAACTTCTTGGAATCCAATTTAACACCCCAAGTAACGACGCGGCGCGCCTGGTGGGTGGGTGCCTTCCTCTCATTCTCTGCTAACTGTGAACATTTCCTATACTATAAATAGCAGTGAATAGCTTCTTTTCTTCTTCATCTTCTTCTTCTAGCATTAAGGCTACATGGGGTTGGAGACCGCACTATAGTTGCGCGAAGCATTTTCAAGAAGAACACCAAGTATATTGTTTCGAAACAAAAATCCATTTATGTTATGCAGCTGCATCGTTTCATGATTCTGATTCATATTTCCATCAAATGATTGTGTCGTGCCAAATGTATAGTTTGCTTGCAATATGAGGCTGTGTGCTATGAATGATCCCCCATGCCCACCCATAAGAGGAAAAATTGTTTTCTTTTTTTGTTGTTGCGTTTTTGTTGCCTAAGAGCAGGGGAGAAGGGGGTGGGAGGAGGGACTATATGAAAACATTTTCGAAATTGTGAATTTGCTTTTATATTATTTTCTTTGTGTTGAGTTGAGTTTCTTTGTGTTGACGTAACAAGGACACAAAACAGACAAACAATTTGAAAATTTATTCAGGATCAGGTGTAAAATGATTTTATTTCAAATTGGATTGTTTCCTCTTCAGTGAGCTGAAGAAGTGCGCTCTGTTTGGCGGCAGAGAGGAGAGGTATAGGTTGGCACATGTGTTGATGATTATTTTTATGATTGTTCAGTGCCGACAGCATATAGGGTGGTCTGGTCTGTGGATTCAAAAGCATCCCATCAGCTAGTGTTCTTATATAAGTTTTCTTATAAGTAGTTCTTTGAAGTGAGTAATTAATTTTGTGCTGTTTCCTCTTATTGATCGAAAAGAGTGCTTTTGCAGAGTCTGTTGGTTTCATTCATTTGGGAATATTTGTTTTTTTTTTTTTTTGTATTTAAGAATCAGACAAAACTCGATACATCAAAATGTTTTACTTTGTTCATTTCGAATTTCAAAAATAAGGTTTCTACAGAAAAATAACGAGACAAAATTAACAGTTTAAAAGGAGCTTCATTTTAATAAACTCAACGCGACACAACTCAACTTAAGGCATCAAAATGTAATAATCCATTTAAATTTTCTGCATTTATATTTTATTGGTACAAAAACATGAAAAAAAGGATTTTTAAAAACAGACATTTTGAAGGAAAACTGATTAAAAACAGTAGAATTTGAGCGTTCATATCTCAGCCAGTTTTAGCTTTTTTATTTTTTTCCCATGGCACATTAAAATATAAAACGTATTTATATATTCCTCGTTCATCCTGATTAAAAATTGAAGTGTTAAGAGGAAGAAGGGATTAAGTGACATGTTTTTGAAATTTTACTTTTTTATCAGAAAAGGTAGTCCTTTTGTTAAGTTAAATTTCTGTGTCTTCAGTTGATTTACTTCTGTCACTTTTATAACCTTTTTGAAATCACGTTAAGTCAGAGGTTTTATACACTTTGTATCAGAAAGAAAAACTTTAAACCCTGATTCCTTTACTCAAATGTTTGAAAATGTCACTAAACCCCTTCTTTCTCTCAACGTTTCATTTGCTTGGACAAAATTTTAAACAATCTACTAAAAACTTTACAAAATGGTTCTTTTTAAATTGCTTTTGTAAAGCTTACTATATTTTCAAAAATTAATTCAGCTTAGTTTTTGCATTATAAATATTCCCTCAGGAAAACTATGAAAACGTTTTAAGTTACGACCGTGTCTTATTTTTCACTACCTACTATAGGTATTTTTCACTACCGATTTTTGTTCGGATATCGCTGTTCTAACTTCTTCTTGGTCGGGGGTATGGATATTTTGGTCATCATTATCCACGGTGAATGAGTTGTTCTGCATAACAGTGGAATGTTGGCTATCTTTGCCGTTAAGAAGTTTTGAAAAGTGTTCTTTCCAGATCCTTAACATCGATTGCGTGCCTCCTATGGTGTTCCCATTTTCATCACGACAGGCTTCTATTTTGGGCTGATATGCTTGGGTAGATCGTTTCACCCTTTGATAGAACTTTTGGACATCTTCCCAACCGTAACATCCCTCAATAGATTCGACCGCTTGCTTCTCGTGTTCCCTCTTCTTCCTTCTAAAAAATCGGTGTTCCTCTCTTCTTTTTTGTACATACACTTGGCGTGCTTTTCTCTCACAAGTTCTGGTCCTAGCCTGCAGCATCAACTTACATGCCTCGTCCTAGGCTGCGTTTGCTTGGCGGAATTCCTCATCGAACCAGGGGTTTCGCACTGGTGGTCTTCTGAAACCCAGCACATCTGAGGGGGTACTTCTACTGGCAAGTTGGCAATGATTCCACTACTCGTCTATAGTTGGTGCTGTTGGTGGGTTTTCTGCGAGATTGAGGGAGACGCGATCAGCAAAGTTTCTGGTGCCATGGATATCCGCATCCGAACTCTAGATACTACTGTAGGTAGTGATTTGAGATTACTGAAATTCACATAATAGGTACCACAATTCAATTTTTTTATCAATAGTTTGCCAATATGGTTCGAACAGTTTTGGTGAAATGTTCATTTTATAAGTTTTGAGGTGCTTTTTAAAATTTTCACTTTGCTCTTTCCATAAATCGCCATTTTTAAAAAGGGCAGTCAAGTCCAATTTTAAACATATTTCCAAGCTATGGTTCAAACTAGAAATCGTTTCTCTCAAATCTTGATAGTTTCCGATTTATTGTTCCCTCCCAGGGAATGAGGGTACAAATAACTTAATTATTGTTTTTCATTTCAACCAAACATTTTTGTAAGAAGCTTAAATAAATCAAATAATAAAATAAAAAGTTTTTCTTGAAGAAGTGTTCGGCAATAAATTTTTCAAAAAAAATTTATTGAAAAAAAATTAAAACGAAAAATTATTTCTTTCTTTTAACTTTTTTTTAAGTATCAAGTCCAGTTGACATAGTACCTTCTTCTACAATACTCTGAACTAAAAGAGCAAGTTCGTGTGATGCAGCCTACGAATTTCGATAAAAATCATGTCTCTTCTCTAAAACGTTTTGATAGCAAAACACTTCACAATAATTTTCCCTACTGGAATTCTGAATGTGCAAATGTTCCTTATGTTTAGTTTATTAAATTAAATTTTCTTTGTTATGATATTTTGCATTTTTATGGGTTGTTAATTGTTATATAAAAAAAAACAGGTATAGGAGCATACTTATTTTTAGAATGTTTAGTTTGAATTAAGACTTTTCGAGCTTAATAGACTTTTGTCAACGAATCACCTTGATTTGGCTCCGATATCTTGATCTTAGCTTGTTTTTTTTCTGAGTGCAGTTTATAAGTTATTTATTATAACTGAGCTATTTCTCGATGCATGCTCTAATAAGTTATTTAAAATTATTAGTTCCTGTGGGTCCTTAACCTAATAAAAACATAAAAATGATACTTTGAACGTTGTAACAATTGTTGCGAGGAAATATTTATTGATTAAGTACCTATTTTCCCTTCCAAATTTGCATATTGCATGATCCTGAACAAAATACCTTTGTACCTACATAGCAATATCTACAACTTTTTATTCAGTCACTTAAAGTTTCACGCTGTCACTTAAATCAATTAAAAGATATTCCTGCGGGCACACGTTATAGAAATGTTTAACACACGCACTAACGCATAATTTTATTCAGAATTTATTCTTCCTCTTGATGACGTGACATTTCTGCGTACAACCGCACAAATTGAATGATGAGCGTTTGCTGTCGTGCCAGCAATCATCCTGACCCTTAAAAATATATCAATGGAAACATTGTCGTTTTAGGCTTCTTTCAGTAGCAAAAAAAAAAAAATACAAAACAAAAAACAGAAGCGTGTGTGACAAGTCATAATAATTTGGAATTTTATATACTATTAACAAAAGAAACTCACTCAGCTGTGTTCCCAAAAGAACACTTTCAACATTTTCAACCCCAATGTCGATTGTCATAATGTGAAATGAATGGTTATGTTGCCACAAACCAAGGAGTTGGAGTAAAATGTCTTCTTTCTGACAAAAAAAAAAAACACATGAAACAAAATTCAAGGACCAAACCTGCGTAGTGACAATTAGCCCAATTCTGCTGTTTTTTTTTTGTTCATATCTTTCATGTTTCCTCAACGTAAATATTAATTTTGAAAAGCAAAAGACATCTGAATATACATACATAAACTCATACATACACATAATAATAAAAGATTCCCTGCTGCTACTAGTGTACTGATGGGAATGGGGGTGTAGAAACTGTGTAGGCTGCCTTGCAAAACAAAAATGTTTTGATTAAATGCGAAACTTTTTTGATATAACGTCTTGCTTGTCTACACAATTTTTGTATTGTATTTGCATAGAAATGGAATATTGCGTCCCTTCTGCGGTGTGTCTAAGAGAATAATTTATAATTCTGTATATTAAGGACAAAAATGACAACACAAAAAAAAACATTTCTGACAGTTCGAAATTTCCTCTTTTTAATTGTATTAAGAAGGATAATTTGTGATAATATGATTTAATAATACTTTAGCCGGATTAATTAGTCAATGGAAGAATATTTTTTTTTTTTTTATTTCGTTTATGTTTTTTTTGTCTATCAAGGGTGGGGGGCGCTCGGGGGGCACTTATTCCCTTATTTTAATTTTTGTATGCTCATACCCATAATTTTCTTATTTCTGTTTTATAAATTTCAATATTTAAAAATTAGACTGAGTTGCCCCCCCCCCCCCCTCCCCTTCTTCATCAAAATCCTGCGTACGCCCTTGACTATTATCCTCTTAGTATCATCCAAAAATTGTGCCCTTTTAAGAGAAAACAAAACTGATCAGGCACAGTGGCATATTCAGGGGGGCTCAAACCACCTCCCCCCCCCCAAGCCCCCCAAGTCCCTCGAAGTGACAAAGTTACTGCACGACTGGTCGCAAAAAGAAATAGACCCGTTTTCAAAAAATTTATTTTTCAAAAAAAAAAAAATGAAAGAATTTTTAAAAATCCAAAAATTATTTTTTGAAAATTTTGATATCAAATAAAAGGTTGAAGGTTGTTAAGAAACTTTCGCATAAAAAAAAAAACCTTTAAAATTGGTTCAGTCGTTTAAGAGGAAGTCAAAAATGAAATAAACGGTTGTGTGTGGGAGGTGCCGTTATTAAAATTCTTACAAACATTTCTTTCATTTCAGAAGTATGACTCTCTACTATCAAAATTAGACACAAAAATGTTTAAAAAAAAACGTTTGAGTCGTTTAAAAAAAAAAAAAATATTTTTTCTTAATTTTTACATTGCAAGTACCATGGCATTCTCTATCATCGTAATGACATGCCTGATTGTAATCTCGATTTCGATTTTTTTTCACAAGTAATAAGTTCCTGAATAAGAAATTTTGGGGAAATTGTCATAAACGGAATTTTAAGTGGCAAATTGCCTCATTTTTACTTATCTTACAACATTTACCTCCAACCTTTTTATAAGGTCAATAACCACACAAAACGGAACAATAATGCTGCTGCATTACAGAAATTTTCAATTACGCCCAACAAACAAAAGCATAAGCCCCCAACAAAAACTGACGTTTGCAATAAAATTTTCGCAAGTAACTCACAGCACAACATGGTTATGTTAAGTTCAATTAAACTTTGCAAGCTACAATATGGGTTACCGTCAATTCGATCTTGTCAGAGTGGAAAATTAAAAACGACAAAATGCAAAAAAGTGCATTAAAAACTTCCAAATGAATTCTTCAGAGATACACAATCTGTATATGTTCGTTCTACAAGAGTAACAACGTCAATATTATAGAGTCTTATGGATCGGATTGTGATGGTCCTATAGTAGAAGTACAGATGGTTAGTGGTGGTGGTGGTGGTGGCCCTGTCAAATGGTTTTAATCTGCAAAAAGTGAATGGCATGCCTTGGCTTTGAAAAATGTCTACATGCGTTCACCTCCATACCGTCGACCGACGATGCCTCCTCCACGCCTGCAGCCGTTCGAACTTTATAATAGCGGTCATCCCGTCAGCTTGCGGGTGGCTGACTTCACATGCATATGAAAGGCCCTCTCGTTTCGATTGTTCCGTTGGGGAACTCAGACTATTATATGCCCTGCCTCGCCATCATAGGTATGAACTGGATGGACTGAGTTGCCGGGGTTGATTGAGTGTAAATTGTTAATGGTGACATTCTGATGAAGTCACTTCACTGCTTCATCGGACTAGGGACGACGTCAATTGCATCTGACAGAAAAACATGTACACATTGTCCAATCTAAGGCCACTGGTTGAACGATCGAATCTACAGTCGAACCAGAAGCGAAAATCTCTGCGAGAATTAATATTAAATAGAGTTCATTTGACCAAGAGACATCGCATAAATTTTCTAAGCAGAGCGTATAGCGCATATTTATGTCCGTCAGGCTTTGTGCTTAATTGGAATCAATTGCGTACTTTCTGCATATAAACCAATGGCATCTAAATTGGGTACAGCAATAAAGTAGTTGTACTGAGAGAAAAACCAGCGACGACGTCAGTGCGCAGCGATAGAGTGCAACACATGGAAATCGTATGGTTATCTAGTGTGGTTGCATAATTTGGATGCTGGCTGATTGGCTACGATAAAAATCAAGAAATTGTTAATTAGTCGCGCGCTGCAAATTAACTGGCTTCCTGCTGAGTGGGTATTTTAAACATACACACACACACACACAGCATGGAATTTTCGATCGTTGAACCTCGAATTTAGGTCATTCGAATGAAGTGGCAAAAGTTCAATTAAATTATTTTAATTTTAAAAGGCGTTTAGATAAAGCAAGAACCATAATCAGTGTAATTTAATAACGTCATGTGTCTTGAAGTAATTTTATTTAATAGTTAAAAAATAAACGAACAAAGTTATTAACTTCGTTAAGCTTTAATTTACTGTATATGGAGAACCAATATTGTGATTTTAGGCAATACAGAGCCGTTTGCTGAAACGAAACTTTAGCATTTAACTTCAAATTGGAACTTATGTGACAGTTAAATATTTAAGTATTGTATTAGTAAAGGGCAATTTGCAATGTGAGTGAAGGGTCAAAAGAATCCACAAAAAATCTTGAGAGGAAGGGTATTTTTGGGAAGTACGGAGGGGGGAGGTAAAACTAAAAAAAAACAAATAAAAACTACTTCTCTATGAAAAGTTATAGTCCATTTTAAGCAAAGGTATCTACATATTTTTTTAACTCAAAAATAAGAAACATAAAATCAGTTGGTTTTTAAAATTCTGCTGAGAACTTATGAGGCGCCTGTTCTATCAAGAAATAAAATAGAATATTTCATTTTACTATCTTGAAAAAAATAGTACATAACTACCTTGTTATTTTAATATTTGTTTTCTGAAATTTTGAACTTGAAATTATTTTTACTTGCTCTATAGGGCAAGTATTGGTTTCGTGTCAAAAAAAATATTTGAGGTTTTAATCAAAACCAACATTACGATGATGGAGAAGTCCGAAAAAGTGGTTTTCGTCATGTCGTATGTCGGTCTGTTCTATGCGTCTGTGCGTCTGTACGTCTGTGCGTCCATCTGTACACTTCTCCACTGCCCAAACGCGTGGACGGATTTCCTTTAAATTGGGTACAGATGATTTTTACGTAATTTCGAAAGTTCGTTTTTTTGGTATTTGAATATCTCTGTCTAGAATTAATACCTCCCATACAACGGTTTTGAGTTATTTTTTTTTATAGAAAACGGCTCTAGTGATTTTGTTAAAAATTTGTGTATGTATTATGTTTAGTGATTACAACAAAACTGCATTTTTAGTTTTTCTCAAAAAACTCGAACATCGGAGAAACAGCGTTGCGTTTTTGTGAATATCTCGTAAGCGGTTAAAGCGATTTTGACTAAAACTTTTGCTAGTACGTAAAAAGATAGAGGATAACAAAATTTTCAAAAAAAAGCAGTCCAGTTTCAATGCAATGTTGAATGTTCAAAAACAAAAATTATTTTAAAACCCCACCCCGTCAGCTTAACACCTTTTTTACCCCTTTGTGTAATCGTTTCGTATACATATTCGTATTGGTCTTAGAGAAAGATTATGAATGCAACAAATCTTCAACATGGAATTCTAAATACTTAATTGCATAAACCCGACTTTTTAATGGGGCAGCAAATTTCTCGCGAATTTTTTTTTTTTAAGTTTGCTGCCCTCTATTTTTGGTGCTAATCACAGAAATTCGGGTCTAAATATTAAATGGTAAGCATTTCAAGCTTTTTAAATTTAACTACAGAGAATCAAACTCATGAAATAAAACGTTTAAAATGTCAAGCTGAATTTTTTTTTTTTGGTTTCAAACAAGCTGACCAATATGACTATAGGAACTAAGGAGCAGGAAAGATGCAATTTTTGTTTTGTATGTTTTAAAGTCGTCGAGGAGCAATAATATACAAACAAAACCATGTTAAAATCTGTTGTGATGTTAGAGCTACCACAACTCTTACAATAAAATATGACCGTATGAATTTTTGCATTGTTTTTTTTTCTCCGTCGGTGTTTAATATATTTTTTTTTTTTTTAAATCAGAATAACGCCTATTATTTCTTATAATACTAAAGTAATCATAAAATATAAACACATTTATACATAATATATGAAAATCGAATAAAATGATATTACAGAAATGGGTCACTATGGCGTATACGTACTTTTTTTCATTTAAATATTTAATTTTATTTTAACCATAGATGCATTGTGCAACCCATGCAGAAAATTAGTAATACTAACTACAAAATTCGAAACATAAAATTTATGAGTGATAATAATTGACGACTATACTTTAACTTAAACTTCAACTAAAAATAAAATGCACGACTGGATCGCACGATATTGCTCATGTAGTTTAAAGCTATTATATGTATTAAGTTAACCAGTCTATACGTCTGTGCGTCTGTGCGTCTGGGCTCGATTGATTTTTCCAAAAAAAAATTCTAAAAATTAACCTTTATAGGAGAAATCATATCAAAAAGTTTAATCAAAATCGTTAGAGCCGTTTTCGAGAAAACCCGAATAACTAAAAATGTTGTATGGGAGGTACTCGTACTCGTTTCGAAATTACATAAAAATCATCTCTGCCAAATTTGAAGACAATACGTTCACGCGTTTGGGCAGTGGAAATGTGTACAGATGGACGCACGGATGCACATACCGATGGATGGTATAACGAACACCACTTTTTTAGTCTTTTCCATCATCGTAATGTTTGTTTTGATTACAGCCTCAATTTTTTTGACACGAAACCAATACTTACCCTATAGAGCAAGTAAAAATAACGATAACTATAATGACTGATTACGACTGATGTGATAAACTAGTATAACTAATATGAGTATATGCTGAGCTCCAAACAAGATTTTGTTTTACAGTTAGTGTGTCGAAAATATTTAAAAATGACCAATGTAAACATTTTCTCAATTGCTCGCGTTAGTCGTTACTAAAGGTATTCCATTAAGGAATACTTCAAAAATTGATAACCTAAATTTTGAATGATTAGAATGATTTTGTAGGTTAAAATACTTTTGATAGAAGCTTTGTTTGTGGAAAACTTACAAAAATCTCTTCATTATATACCAAAAAATATCTCATTTCTTCTCAATATTTTAACTACTGTTTATTGCACATCCTCTGAAGTATAAAAATAGCTTAGAATTTTAAATATTCCCTTTTTTAATAATAAACAACTACTGATTGTATCAATCGAGTGCTGTTAACAAATATAATCCCTCGTTAATGCAGTCTACCCTCGAACCATAAATCCACTGTAGGTACATAATATTTATGAATATTCTCATACAAATTATTAAGAAAGCTTTAAACTTTCTTTAACAATTTTCCAAAGACAAAAAAAAAAAGATACAATCCTTTTTGCAAACTTAAGGAGATTCCCCTTACATATTTTTCTCCCCTTATAAATTTTAATAAATGGCAAAAGAAAAATGAAAAAAAAAGTCCCTCTTCTGTATGTTTGGGATTGTAAGGTTGTTGCCAATGGCAGGCAGGGTGGTCGTGTGTTCTCCCCGAACAAACACTTCTTGCAATACGCATTGAGAAGAGTGGCGTTTGTTGAATTTTTAATTAAATGCGACACAACAACAAAAGAGAGGGTTTTTCTTCTTTTTTTTTTTTTTTTTTGTTGTTTGTTGCTGGCTTTCAACCAAAAATCATTACAAGCAGTACAAGTACTATATATGCGCCATAGTACCAAAAACCTACCTACTGTTGAATGTGTTATTTTGATGACAATGAGGTTTTGGGGTTGAGTGACATAAGTATATGGTAGATGAGGGGTTGCGTGTGGCATGTGTTAAGTACACTGAAAAGTGCGAATGAAATTATGAAAAATATTTAAGTACTCACTCTCACTCTTAGAGCAGAATGATATTTTT
Organism: Meliscaeva auricollis; assembly: GCA_948107695.1. Classification (NCBI taxonomy): domain Eukaryota; kingdom Metazoa; phylum Arthropoda; class Insecta; order Diptera; family Syrphidae; genus Meliscaeva; species Meliscaeva auricollis. Next base: position 71,737,559 of record OX403618.1, on the reverse strand, counting down.
TTGTCAAAAATTCAGAATTACGGAAGAACTCTGATGATGGTTGCTAATGAGTCTTTTAACTTTGGCCTGTTGGCGTTTAATTTGAATAGATGGATGCTTACATAAGAGTGTTTGAAGTTTGTATAACAAGCAACAGCATGATGTTGTAAGGTACTTCAAACAATTATAAAAATTGTGAGGTATGACATTATAGAAGAACCTCAAGTTGGAATGCTTTTGTGGTTTTGGCAAGTTTTCATTCTATTTTCTCTTACCAACATGGGGCCGGGGTATATTTTAAAGAACAAACAATTTAAAGCAAGCAGTCAGAACTGGTACATTGAAATACTAAACATTTTTTAAACCCCGTTTGCCGTTACCTCATCATTGAAATTGGGAACATTTATAAACTTCTACCGGACTAATTACTTACTTGTTGACATTTCATAACATCCAAACTTTATTTAAATAAATAAATGTTGATGATTTTTAAAGGGATTTTCACAACTAAATTTAATTCATTAAAATCGCTCAAATCTCATTTTCTATTGTGAATGACTCTTTAGTTTAAACAGCAACCACTCTCCACTTATTTTGAGAGATTTCCTATTGCGCATGTCTTATCAAATCCCCAAACCATTTTGCCAATCTCTTCTTCATCTACTACATTTTATATCAAAATCAGCATCTCTTAAGATTATTGATAAACTCTACAAAAATATTATTCTGCGCTAACGCCAATAATCCAGAAAAAAAAGAGAAGAAAAAAATACAATCAACTAAAGAGACAAACAATAACAAAGTTTCGCTTTTACTTTTCCTACCATCCAAGTATAGGTACTCAGACAAAGCATAGAACTTGAGTTGTTGCTTTATTTTTTTTTTTTTTTTTCATTTCTCCCAGGGATGAATGGCGGCCAGAAGAATACTCGTCTCCTCAGTTTTAGCCATGTAAGTTCCACTCCAGACTCTCCAGTTTCAGTTTCAATGGGCACCATGTTCGTGTTTGCATGGTGGATTTTTTGTATCCGTTAACTCTCCCAAAAGTTGACTTTCGTATTTTGTTTTTCGTTATCGTTGTGTTTTGTGATGGCCTGTAAATATGCAATTATTATTGTCGGTGGACAATAACTGCGATCTGTTGATTCATAAAGTATAGTTTTCGGTGTTTTATTCAGAATGGCAGTTACTTACTGGTTTCAAGAGTGATTTAATGAGTGAAAAGTTAAACAATCTTAAAAAGATATCAAAAGGAGTTGTAGTTGTGTTACTTGGTTTGGCGTGTGCTTTGTGTTTGTTGATAAATAAGGTGGGTGGAATCTTTTTGCTTTTATGAGATTGCCGAAATTAAGCGAAGAGTTCGCTTAATTCGCCAAATCAATTAAATCGAATATTATTTATTGCTTTTGAGTTCCGTACGAATTATATGAATCGTTACTTAAATAATTGTGCTTTGGACGTTTCTTGTACAAAGCAGGTTTATTTTCTGTCTATTTTTTTTCAATATTTTTGAAACTATGTAGTTCGTTAAGAAATGAAAACAAACGTTTTCAAGAATATTGAGTACAACACAGGCTCATTTTCATGTTATCCTTGCACCCGTCATCTCTAAGCTGTAGTCTAGATACCATTAGACTTTGGGCTAGAAACATTAACCTAATTTTTTTTCTTTTTTTATTTAAAAAAAAAACGGTTTTCTCCTATAAGTATGCAGCCATTTATTCAACCGTATGCCTTACATGTAAAATGTCATTAATTCTGTCATTTACTTGAAATGAATGAAAAAGTTATCACTATTTTGTCATTAATGTAGAGTTAATGACAAAAATAATGAAATTTGTCACTCGTATAAGTCCGTATTATTCGCGCAATGAATTTTGAATTTTTAAGTGAGAATAAAGTCTGGTTTATCTTGACTTGATGAAACACGAACAGCATATTAGTCCGGAAGATCACAAAGATATCCTTCAACAGAGTTATTTCCATGGTCACTGTGGTGGACTGTCAATCCAGAGGTCTGCGTGTTCGATTTCCATTGAAGACATGATATGTTTCAGGAGTTATTGATATCTTTAGCTAGGAGTTGAAGAAGTATTGAAAAGTTTTCATGCTTTGAAAAATAGCATCTCAATTTCATTAGCTTAAGCGCCTTTAATTCATTAATTTATTTATTAGTCAAATAATGGAGGCAGCAAAAATGTGTTTGCAAATAAAAATATTCTAAAATTACACTTCACTAATATACCAATGCAAGGTTTTACAGGAATGCAATTTCATTTTAATGCACCTTCAATTACTTCAATTTAAAGACTGCATTCATTGACTTTAATTTGCGACTTTTGGACTCCAAATTATGCAATCACTATTAATTTCAGTTTCCGTAGTGGAAATTTAGGATGATCTTCAGTGTTTCCGCTGAGAAAGCCAATAGTCTTTTCTTCGGATTTGCTTTTTTATTTTTTGTTACTTCAAGGATCCCTAAATTCAACTCTAAACACTGTTTAATTTTTTTTTTACAATATTATCGAGGAGACTTGAAATAATGCGCTTCGAAATAAGGCACAATTTCAAATAATCATGTCTATTATGGAATTCGCAATACTTTACGCCCGGTGAATTAGAGTGATTTAAAGGATTCGCATTCGCAAAAGCAATTATGAACTTGGTGAACTATATTATCAATACGAGGAACTACCTTACCATTTCCAAAAAAACACGCTTCATCTTCCAGGCATGTACAGGGCTACATTAAAAAAAAAATTAAAATAAATGAAATGTAGCCTAGTCTTCATGCCATTAGAATATTAATTATTTTGAAATACGTTTTTTAAAGATTTTCTTTTTTAACCACAACTTGGTCTTCACACGGTCTTCACATTTAAAAAACAGAATTATTTTGTTTGTCGAATTTAAATTTTTCAAAACTCGACTTCAACACTTTTTGGTACTTAAGTTTCAAAAAGAATTCTTTAAACTCAGTTAGCGGTTTGTAAACATGCATTGATATGTACAGATAGGCAACAGGAACACAAATGTGCGTCACTAAATCAAAATCTAGAGTGCAATTTATTTTGCGCTTCATAATTTATTAATTCTTTGTACAAATCTAAATTTAAATTTGTAGTCACTATGGCGTATGAGTACTTTTTTTTAAATTAACATTTTTGTATTTGTTCAAAAGAATAGAAACAAGGTTCTTTTTCACAATAATGTTTTGAATATAATGTATTAATACAATAAATTAGGTGAAATATAGTTACTATACAAAAGAAACTCAATAGGTTTTCAAAAAAAGAATCGTTAAAGAATTGTATTCATTTTAAGAAAAACTCGAATTTATTTGTAATTTTTAACCAATTCAAAAATTAAGCTAAAAATATCTTTAAGAATTCATAATTCCATTTTTCTAAGAAAATTTACGGTATACTCTTTTAAATGTTGTTTCAAAAAATAATCTCTGCTAACTAAAAGATTTTTTTACCACAAAAAAGCGGCTGAGGATAAAATTGGAAGTTATTAATTTTTCCCACAACAAGAGTTTGAGTGATTTTGTTTTTGTCTCCCTTTTTGGTTTATTCGTTCTTCTTTCGAATAATCAAAGAACCACAACATGATATCACACAAAAACCATAAACAACAAAAACACAAGATGAAAAAAAAAGAATTTGACGTAGCCTTATTTGTTATTTTGCAACACAGGGGTTGAATGAAAATGAATAAAAATATCCTTTGATCTTGATGTTTCATAAATGTGAATAAATATTCTCAGTTTTCATTTTTTTTTTTTGTTTCAATCAAAGGTATAATTAAAAAAAAAAACAAATAAGATGTGGTTATTAATGAGTACTGAATGTGAACATGTTTCTTAATTGCTACAAAAAATCTAAGAAATATTTTTTTTAGAAGGGAGTAATGACGTCAATTATATAATTTTGTTGTTCATTGAGTGGAAAAAGACTTAGCACCTTAAGACATGTTTTAAATTCATTTTTGAAGATACATTCCATTTTCATGATTGAAGGTTGAGCGCAAAACACAGTAAACTTTTTCTCCCTTAGGCACATTTTTTCACAGAAAAGTTTGTCTAGTTAAGAGTTGGATGTATAGTTAAATGTTGGAAAATTTTATTTTTAGCTAGTGCATTGCTTTAATTTTTTCGACTTTATTTTTGAATGACATTTCAACGGAACAAACAATTTTATACATCAAATCAGTTTCATGAGGCACCTCTCTTTTTGTATTGATTTTATTTTATTTTATTGTTTTATAGAGATGATTTGAATTTTTTCTCACAACAAAGTTGTTTAGCACTTCACTTAAATCTACTTCCGATCGTTGAAAAGTTAAACCCAAACCCAAGAGTTCTTAAAATCATCCATAAACCATCATCATAGAGATTTATTTCAATTCAACAAACCAATTAAATTGATATTCAATGACCCACTTCATTCTATCATGACTGAGGAAAAAGGGATTCACAACATTGTTTCCTAATTCAGTCGATGGAAAATCCTATTTAATGTGTCCCGCACCTGGTACACCAATAAAAAGACCATTCCATTTGGAAGTAGGACAACTTCAACACTTTAATAATACAATCTGAAACAGAGAGAACATCCGAACCGAATCCCTTAATGGAATCAATAAAATCACTCTTATCGTCTTATTGTCATTCCTTGTGAGAACGAGTAGATTTCAAGAGTCACAAATAATGTAAATGTAATCGCCTAAAATGTGCCTTCGGGGGAAGAATCGATAAATTCGTTGAGATCCTATTTATTTTATTTTACGAATTTATGCCAAAGAGTATTTATACATAGAACTTTGGTACATAATATGCTTCTTGTGAATTTATTCAAAAACGTAAATTCTATTTTATTTATATTTTTTTTTTTTTTCTTATTTCTTTTCAGGTAAACTTAATTTTCAATATAAAGAGAGAAAAATGTGAAATTTATTGAAGCATATAAAAGCGTGTGGAGTTTAGGTAAGTAAGTACGTGAATCCTTCTAAACTGAAAGAGTTTTGAACTTTCGAAAAAGTTATGATGTGCGATGTAATATTTTATGCAAATAACTTAAACGAAGACGATGATGATGGTTTGACGAAAGATCAAAGATAAGAAAATTGACAGTTCGATGATGTTTGAAATTTACATATTTTGAAGTTTATATGAAACATACCTTGTGCACATAATGTTGGTATACATATATGTATGTGAAAAAAAATAAAAATCAATATTTAAAAATGAACAATTTGAAATTTTTTATAACCTACAATGAACCTAGTGAAACCGTGTTTCGCATAAATGTCAAAATAAAACAAAAATTATTTAATTTTTTAGCAGTGCTAACAATTTGAATACAAGATTTTGTAAAATTATGAAATATTTAAACCGATGTTCTCATAGGACGGAGTTTGGCGTTTTTTATGATTTATTTTGCTTGCTTTCGAGCTCCTAAATAATTAAAGGGCACAGGCGTACACACATTTTTTAAAAATTCCACTTAAACCATTTTTTTACAAATATGGTACAGATTATTTTTACGTCTAGAACCAGCCCGTACCATAATTACACTTTAAAGTAATTCAATTTCTCTCGAAATTCATCAACAAAATTAGCATCAAAAAAATAAAGCAGTGTTCACATGAAAAGTTTATTTTTTGAACTTTTTACAGAAAGCCGAGTCTATAAAATGAAATGTTTGAAATTTTAAGATGAACATTTGTTGGCTTCATTCTTTTTTTCTAACCAATACCAAACGAAACCATTTCAAAAACGGATGAAATAGCTCAGTGAGTTTCAAATTGTGCGTCCTGACCCCTTTAAGGGGTTGAGGCGTCGCAGTTGCGTTAAGAATAAAAAACAAAATGTTGTAGGATCTTTTTCCTATGCTTACAAAAAAACACGTGTTTTAGTATAAAGGCTAAGAGCGTGACTGTTTATTTTTAAATATTTAAAACACTGAAACCATAATTCAGGACCTCAAGGTCTTAGCGTCTACAACCGCCACTCATCTAATTGACTAAAGACGTCCTCTAACATCGGGTTGGCCGGAAGAATTGAACGTATCGTGTGTGGAAAGTTTCGCAAAACAATGCAATCGGCAGAAATTCAGTTAAATAATAAGGGCTTACGTTCTCAAAAACTTTAAAAAACATTGATAACATGAAACATTGCATTTAAATTTAACTGATTTTATATTTATTTTGACTTCGTATCGTCGAGCGGTTAAAATTCGACCACAGATTCACGGTCACGGAACACGGCATCTTAGTATAATATAAAATGTAAAATTTGAATAGTATTTAGTATACTGCTTCTTCTTTTCAAATAAGATCAAAATTATTAAAATTTGTTGCGGTAAGGTTACTAAGAATTGAGATAAATGGCTGGGGGCCATTTTTGTTTTTGATTTCGAAAAACAACAACCCTGGTCTGCAACGAAAATCCTCCTAAGACCAAAGATTTTGGCATTCTGAACCCAAATCTGAAGTTAGAACTACTCCAGGACATCACGTTTTCGAACATGTCATGTCAAAAATCAGTTTTTTTGGTACATTTAACGTTGAATTTCTTTACTTTATTGCAAAACTATTAATCTGATGTGAATTGTAATTCATCTGTGAAAATGTGAAAAATTTTCTCTGAAACAGTTTATGTACCTAAGCGGCCGGTTATATAGCGATCAGGAAAACGAATCAGGAAAAAATTTCGAATGGATTTTTTATGTTGTTTTCACTCGTTTTAAAATACAAAAACAAAATAAATAGATGATAAATGACTCAAAGAATATTTTGTGAAAAAATATTACAATTGCATAACTTGTTTTTCTTAATAATGTAATAGTTTTTTTTTTCCTGAGACGAACAAAGTTTTCTTATCAGGAAAATAAACAAATACAGTTTTAACAAAAAATTTAATAATTTTTTTCACGAAATGATCGTTGAGTGATTTATCATCTATTTATTTTGTTTTTGTATTTTAAAACGAGTGAAAAAAACATACAAAATTCATTCAATCCTTAAAATCCTTTTGACAAACCGAACCGAATCGAAACCTATTCGATGATTTTTGTTAAAATAACGGTTTAAAATTTTAGTACACATTGAGAAATAAAAACAAATCTTGTATCAGGTATAAGCTTGTGCTACATAGAATAAGCCTTCGAAATAGGCACAATAGTTTTGAATATTTACCAGGTCAGCTCTTTTCTACAGAAGCATCATTTTTAAAAATCAATTAAAAAAAACTGCAAACGTGATAAAATTTTACTGAAACCATTAAGATTCAGAACAGTAAAATCTTACAAAAAAGTGTAATTTTTCGTCTAATTTGACTGGCGTATTTATTTTGAAATAAAATGTTTTAACAGTCTAAGCAATGCTAGCTTTAAACCTGACCTTTTAATCTAATTTTTATCGGGTTCCTAGTCAAGCATGGTCGAAAAGGCAAGTAGGAAAGATTGACCAGAACGCTAATTTTTACTACGCAACAGTTTTACAACAGTTCACATAATTTGAAAGAAAAGGTCAAAAACTCTTGCAATATCTATACTCCACTTACTCACTGGTCAGGCTGATGCGATGTAATTGAATAATTTGCAGTCAATACGTCTGCTTGAGCTAAACAGTTTCAAATTACTATTAAAAGTGATTGTTATATTGCCTTAGAATGAGGCCGGCTATTGCAATGAGGAATATTTACCAGGACAAATTTTCTATTGTATTTTTTTTAGGTTGGTACCTTTCATTTGTTAACACAATTTTACTAAATTTAACTTCCATGACAAACAACTCAAAAATTCATTGTAGAATGCAATTAAACTGAATAATTTTGGTATTTTTTATAAAAAAAAATAATAACTTAATTATGATGAGTTTGGATTAGGTAAATAACAAGTATGTACATTTTTAGCAGAAAGAAATTATTCAATAGTAGGTACATTCATTATCATCGCTTAGTGAAGAATTAAATTAAAAAAACACAAATGAAAACAACCGTCAACGTATGCAAATATAATTCGATATGTAGTATCATTATCCATTTTCCTGATCCCTATAATTTGTCCCAATATTGTTTTATTAAGGCAGAGATGCGTTATTAGAAAAAAGAATAAGAAACAAAAATGTTTTATGCAACGAAGCCTTTCAATGAATATCAAACAGATTTTATGACTTAAATGTTCCCAGTTTCATGCATGTAGGTACTCATAATGATACAAAAGACAAGATACACGCTTGTAACTATTTTATTTTATGCCAGAAGATGAAACTAGTTTTAAAATTAAATTCCTTTCTAAAAATCGAACAAAAAATTCACTGTTCCTTGGCAAGCTGCAGAAGAAATTATTTTTTTTTTTTTATTTCTTAAGTTCAGCTTGTCGCCATTTATTGTTTACGACAGACTCATTTAATGAGCTTTATTATACCTTTTATAAGCATCTCTCGCTCTCTCATAGTCGCTCTATAATATCCTTGCTGACTTAAATTTATGTTATTTTTGTAGTCCATTGAGGATTTCTTTTTCTTTTTTTATACCTTTTATGCGCTTCCCTTTTGCCATTTTGCTTGTACCTATGCCTTGACACTTACATAATGGGCAGAGCACACTCTAGTATAAGTCTAGTCCAAGTCGATAGTTTTTAATTGGAAGCGATCTTCAAGTATGGCATAGGCTTTTTATGTTCCCAGTTTTTAACCAACAACCGCTTGATGCGCTCTCATGTTCGAAAGTCGCGGATTAATTAAACCATATACGCGGTTCGATGGCATAAAAAGCCCGTGAAACGATGCCGTCGAAGAAGAAGAAAAAGACGGGCAACGGTCGGTGATGGCGGTGATGCGGATATGCGGTGACGTTGAGTATATACGCAACGCGCAGTCTTTAAAAATTCATTGGCCATAACTGCGTCTCAGCGGAAAATGCTTTAGTTTACTTGTGCAGTGCCTACACGCTCCTTTTGTGTGATCTGCATAACAGCTCTATGGAACAGGAAAACACTTTTAGTGTCTAGGACGTTGCTGTGGGCTATTCAAGTGCCGGCCACAGTCCAGAGATAGCTGAGAGAAGCAACCATCTGCTATGTGGATCTCAATAGGACTGCTCTGTTTCTCTTCCCTTGATCTCTGTAGGTCGCTGATCTTACACGGTCTTCTAATTAGCCATCGGCCTCGACTTGGCACTGGAGGTTGGATTCTAAACTCCTAAACTTTGCTCTGATGGCAATGGTATGGTGGTGGAGAGGGAGTAAGATTCAACATGGTATCCCTCTCCTGGTATCACATGTAATTGGATTATTTGACCATCGCCGCGCCGTCGCGACGTTGTCGTCGGAGTAGTCGTCGTGTTCTTCGTCGAAAGATGTCCTCATGTCGTTGTTGTCGTCCACTTTTCTGATTAAGCCATACTTAAATACCAGATAATTACATGTGTATATGTTGAGAATGTAATAATAAAGGATCGCGACAAACTGCAGAAAAGGACCAAAAGCAGACAGAATGATTGATGTCATCGTGTTTTTTTGCTGCAGAAAATCGAGAGTACTTTCGATGATAACGCGCCTTAATCTTTTTCGAATTCAAATGAATCAATCATTTGCACTTTTATTGCGTTTTTTTTTTATTGCGAAGAATGATTAATTGCCCTCGGAAAGTGCATCTAGGATAAGTGGAACATCTACGCAGAGGGTACATCATGCTTTAGCAGACGAGTACCAGAGCCATAGTAAATGTCGTTTCGAAGATAAAACTTATGCGTTCCAGGCAACTGGTGTGGAAGATTATTATTTTTTTTCATTTTTTCTTTTATTAATTTATTTTTGAATTTTACTTTCGACGGAGGTTGGTGTTTTGCATGTAGTTTGGTTTGCATCATCTGAGACTTGCAAAACCTCAAGATGAGTTAAATAAAATGGGTGGGATGGTTTCGATGGGATGGGATAACGAAAAAATTTGTAATCCATTAATATAATGCGATTGGATCTATTTTGACAGATTTACTTGAGTGTGATTTAGATATCATTTATTTTAGTTTTAAGGCTTTTGCAGATAAAAAGAATTATGGACAGGTTAATCGTTTTTATGGCCTTGCCAAATGGGACACACATACTTTTTCTATAGTGTCGGGGCAATATTTCCAAGGCGATTGCACTAGAATTGTTTAAAAAAATGTATTTTTCTATGAAAAAAAATTACTTGAAGGGTGTTTTATGATTTGACTCTACTTTAAAAGAAAAACATTCAAAATAGACATTTATTTATGTAAGTACACCAAAACGGTTAATTTATTTAACGGTTCACATTTATTAATTTGCCGAAGAACGAGGAACGAAGTAATTGTACTTCTATTTTTGTATTATAAAAGAGACAACCATTTTAACTTATTTCTAAAATATTTATCAACCAATTTTTACTTGCTTTGATATATTTAATATTTCGTTCAACCATATCTTTTGGAACTTAGGTGAAGTTTTGCTCATATTTTGAATTAAAATTCTTAAGTTTCGTTTTCGAAAACGGCTCTTAAAATTCTTATAATGCAGAAACATTAAAAAATTGAATATTTTTTCCTGACGACCGTTGAAATTGAACAAATTATGTCAGTGGCAACCTAAATATCGTGCATAATTTCTTCTTTTTCCTCAATATTGGCTACATGACACATTTCTTGCACTCATATATTTCAAGTGTAGGCCCAAGGTAATGCAAGATAAACTATTCGTTTGGAGCTCATTTCATCTTTTCTTTACTAAAAAATTATATTGTTTGCAGGAAACGAATTAATAGTTTGTGAAAAACTGCCAAGAAAGTTGTTTGTGGCAAAGAACTTCACTTTTGGTATAAATATAAAATTCATTTACAACAAATGAGAGGTCATAGATTCAATCACCGGTGTTAAACTGATCTTCGTTTTTTATTTAGTCGATTCCATAAATTTTTGCACCGAAACGAATTGAAGAGTTTCCTGCAAACAAAGTTGGGGTCGAAAAATTACTGTCCAGCAAACGAAAAGTCGTTTGACGCAAACGATTTGTTCTAATCGTTTGCTAAAGGTGTTAGCACAAACAAATTTACCAATTTCCTACAAACGAAACGAAAAATGTTCCAGCAAACGAAAAAGTCGTTTGGGCAATTTTTTCGTTTGCCGTAATCAATTTGTTCTCTCAGTGTACAGTTAATGAATTAGTTATATGACTAAAAGTTTATTAATTACAGCACTGTGGGACGAGTTCTAGTGTTTTATAGCAAGTTTCTTGTGAAAGTTTATTAGGTTTTACTCAAACAACTGCTTTCATTAACTGTACTGTCAGTATTTTAGTACTGACTGCTGACTGTAGTTTTACAGTTATAGTAGTTTTGTACAGTTGAAAGACTCAAGAAATTTTATCTTTAAGGTCAATTAACTGCAGTACCGAAAAGACTGCAGTTTTTACAACTCTGCTGGCCATTAAGAAGGTAGTGCGGGAAGTTGGTGATATACAAATTTAAGCAAGATATTTTGTTTTCAAAATTAATGAAACTATTACGACATATTGTCATAAGGTCAGTTGATGTTAATTATGACTGCCTAGTTTTCCTCTCACTCACAGAAAAATTTAAAAAAACTAAGGCAAAAAAGGCATTCCATCACATCAAAATATTATTGTACATTAAACAATAACAATCCACAAGAGAAATAGGAATTATTATTGATTTATTGGAGTTTTCTCAAAAACGGCTCTAACGATTTTGATTAAACTTTTTGATATGATTTCTTCTACAACGATAGATTATTAGAATTTCTTTTGAGCCATTTTTTAAATATTTTTTTGTTATAAATTTTACAATCGGTTTAAAGTTTTCAACACAAAAGTCTAAATACCTTTTTCATATCATTTTAATCATATCATTTTTTTCGAAATAAAATAACACAATCTAACAGTGGCCTACAAAATCCATCGCCCAACAACCAAGCCAACCGCGACAAGATCGACAAGTTTACCTCATATCCACTTGAAGACCAAACAAACACGAAAAAAAATCACTAATTCACTTTCATTGCCATCACAGATCGGTGGTTGTCTTTGGTGTTGTTGGTTCGAACAGATAACAACCCAACTTAAAACCAGGCTTAAACCTTCAACCAACCAACTGAATTGGAGGTTCTTTAGCTGTTCGATCAAACCGCACGATCAGTAAGTGAGAAAACGTGATCGCGATCGGTTCCACCTGTTCGTCGGACAGGTAAAAATAATCCCTCCAAACAGTTGTTTAGTTGTAGAAGTCAAGGAAAATAAAAGACCCCAAAGCAAGACATACGAATAAGCAACCAAAAAACACTTTTTTGAATCCCTCCGCCGTGGTATTCTCATTGCAAGAGACGTGTGTTTTGATAGCATTTGTCGTCTTATGTTCTTAGCTGGATGTTTCTTTTTCCTTTCCACCCAGGACAAACAGCAGGCGACACATTTCTTAACACACCTCGCTCCAAAGTGTTGACAAAGTATTAATGAAATTCGTGTGCCCGCACCAGTGTGGATTACGTTGTCGTACATGCGCGCATAGTATAAACGCCTCTGTCCTTCCTCATACTCCGTCTGACATATACGAGAGTAGAATAGTTCCATTTTTGCCCACTCAAGGGCCCATAACCGAGAGAAGTGCGAAATTCATTCACTGCCAAAACGCTGCAGATCGAAGTGTTACGCGTCCCACGCGACTCTATCCGTTGACTCAGCGTTTAACAAGGATTCGTTGCCGGGCGTTTTTGTTTGCATTCCCCGGACGCGACGTGTGTGTGTGTCTGAATAGAATACGAGCCGTTTCAATAAATAAATCTCGGCTAGCGTTTACGGATCCCCAAACAAAAAGTGAATAAGTGCGTTCGAACATATAGGTACGTTACGCTATCCTACTCCTGGTTTATACTGGTGGTCATTTACATTGCTTCTGGATCGGCATTGTAATAATTGTTAAGTCAGCCGTAGGCTGTGATTTTGATTTCAAAGATTCGGTTACGAGGCGGTGAAGATTAAAAAAAAAAAAAATAAAAGTTTAGTTCTGAAAATCAAGCCTTTCGATCGATTGTGAACACCTGGGTAACCTATCAAACCTATTTAGTGTGAGGGTGTGTATTGTAGTGCGGACTGTGCGGAGTGAACTTTTAAAGAACCCACTGGAATATAACCGCCATTGGGCGTTGTTTGGATATTTTCAGAACCATCTCGGACTCGGTACTCGGACAACTGCTGAATGGATAAATAGCAATAAAATTTTACGGAGACGAAGACGAAGGTGGGTTTGGCTGGCTGAGGCCAGTTTTTGATATCGCAATCGCGCTTATGCTGCATGGTGTGGATATGGGCTTCTCTTTTCAGAAGCCATCAACATATATACACTGAATGTGTGCTAAGTTGTGATTTTCTGTGTTTAAATGCATGAATCGTCGTCGACGGCTTGTCGTCGTCTTCGCGCACAGGTTGTTCTTTTTTTGAAGCTATCTCTCGAACTGAACTCGCATAACGAACTAAACAGCAGCGGAGCGGTGGTGCGGAGAAGATTCTCATACACTATTCTAAGGAATTCCCTGAAGTAACTTATAAAAAGAACGTTGCTAGGCTTAGGTATATGATGGTGGAATCCTAAACGCGGACATTAGCAACGAGTCATTCTGGTTGCTTCTTTGTTTTTTTTTTTTTCGTTTTTTTTTTTTTTTTTTATTCAACACGTTGGCTGAATGCCTTCACATAGATTTTATGCTAATCTTGGTTTAGCCAGAAGGATTTTAACATGGTGTTCTATCACAAAGTTATTACCTTGATTGTATGGATGGGCTGGATGTAGCTATTAGAGGAGTGTGTAAAATATTTTTGTATTTCGATAAGAATTGAAATTCTCGTGTAACAAATGGTTTTGAGTATTTTTCGTTTTTTTTTTTTTTGTTGAAGCTCGACCGCAAGAACCAGTGTTGGGATTGTTAACAAATGAATTAAGTATAATGAGCTGAAATATATTCGTGTCGCCTGAATGGTTTTAGGTATTGGAAATATGTTTACCATGAAAGATATACAAAGGTATATTTCTTTTCTGTAAATCTCAACTTTTTGAAGAAAAAAATATTCTAAGCTATTAAAAAATCGTTTTAAATGATTTTTATAGGTTAAATGCAATTTAATAATTTTTTATTTCTCAATGAATAGGAGAGAAAAATCACTAATATCAAAACATATTGATACCAAATTTTAAAATAAAATATTTCAAGAGTTTTATCATTTAATTTTTTATTTTTTTAATTCAACAAGAAGAAGAATTGGAGCGCTTTAATTCTATTTACTGAAAAAAAAAAATTGAAATCGCTATAAAAACAGTAGCTATTTTGCAAAATTGTACATATTTTTCAAACCTTGTGTGACACATTGTGATAAGATGCTAAGATTTTCTTGGACAAACGAACCATAAATTTTGAATTACTATTCTTTCACTTTAAAAAAATTGTATTTTTTGTTATGTTTGAGGTGAAAATAATATTTTCGTCGTTACTTCGAAAATATAGGTGGAATAACAAAAAATAACATTGGGCTATTCTGGGCTTATCGTGGACAAACGAACCACAGTTTTAAAGTGGCGAATCTTACATTGAAAAAATAGAACAACTTAATTTTAATATATTCTGAAGTGAAAACGATTAATTTCGCCTAACTTTTGAACTAAGGGTGGGCTTTCAAAAATAAATGCTATCCTGGGCCAACCTTAGACAAACGAAACTTAGTGTAAAATTATAAATTTTTACATTAGACCGAAAAAACTCAATCAATCAGTAAACTTAAAAAAAAAATCGCACATTGGGGTGCCAACTTCACATAGCCTTTGTTACCTCAAAACTTTTGACTGGGTGGATTGATTTTGATGATTCTTTTTGTATTTGACAGCTTGTGGTCTCCATTGGGTCACATTTTAATTTGGTTTTGTTTTGATAATGGCATTCATTAGAAACTATTAAAAATCTCAAATTTGTCTAAAATTTGAAGTCGGTTGTTTTTTTTTTTCTTTTAAAAGGTATTATTTATTGAATTTATTTTCTTACCTTTATTTCAAACAATAGAAACAAAATTTTTGTTTTGTATTTATACTGTTTTTACAGCGAATCATAAGAAATAAGGATCACAAACGTAAGATTTTAGTGAGGTACTGGTTTTTTGCAGTCTTTACCGGCGTTTATAAAAATATTCAACCAGTAATAACACAAAGACTTTTTCAGCCCATTTTTACTGTTTTTTTCACACAGTTATTATAAGTATCTGAAGAGATACAACACATTTACATACTTTGATTAAGTAAATAAATATTTAAAAAAAAAATTACATTTTTCTAAAATAATAATAAATTTTCACATCAAGTCGATATTTTTCTTAAGGGTATGCTTGAGGTGACCTTTGGGCACTAGAGCTATTCATAATGGAGATTGTGTGGAAATGCTCGCTTAAGTCTTCTTCAATTCAAGTGAGGTCAGAAGCTACCTTAAGCATTTCCTTAAAAAGTTACAAATGTCAATTCTTGCTTGTTTTTACTTACCCGAACTCTCTTTTTTTACCACATTAATGCATTTTTTCACTACGTCCATTATTATTAAAACAAAAAACACGTCACGAAGAACAAAAAAATCCCGAAATTTAGACAAATTATTACAACTTTAAAACAAAAAAATTAATTTTTGCCTGACTGTTATCTCCAATTATTTCGTTATCAGCTTGATGCAGAAATAATTTAACTCAAATCAAGGTTTTTCTCCACTTGAGCATTTGCTTAGGATTTATCTCAACTTACGGTAGTTGAGAAAAATCTTGATTTGAGTAACAACTGTGAATTCCAACCTAAGATCTTTAAATTTCTAATAATCTATAAGACCTACCAAATACCACCTTGGTCTGCGGTTTATATATTTAAAGCAAATGCAAAAGTTGTTATTACTTTATTGTATCAGATCGGAAATGACACCCAGAATCGAAAAAATTTTTACTTTTAAAATTATAGGTTTTTTGTGCTTGAAAAAATGTACGTTTAGCAAAACGAAAAGCGAAGTCACAAACTAAGTATACTATGTAAACCCAATAACTTTTGGCGGATTTTTTTATGTGTTGGTGTTCTTTTACCTGTTTACCAATTACCACATTATAAAACCTTTTCCAACATCGCTCTTGGTGTTGTAAAAATAATTATTTCTGTTAGTAAAAATATGTAAGAGCAATAGGGCCTTTATAAATTGAATGAAATGAATCGAGGTTATTAGCCTCTTACAATTCTTCGGTTCGTGTCTTCAAATGCAAAACAAAAGAACCTCTGCCCTTAGGGTTTAACCTTGAAATCGCTATTTATCTAATCATTTTTCATTAATGTTTAATGATGATTTCATTTTAAGACCTTACAATCTATTTTACTGACTCCAGTAAATATAGTTCTTTTGTAATTGGACTTATAACATAATTAGTCAATTATTTCAATTTTTTAATTTATTTTGTATGAAAAATGTAAGTTAAAATTATATTTCCAATATTACAATAATTCTTTTAAAAGGTTTTTCGTTTACCTTTTTTAACTGATTCCATCAGCAAAACATCAGAAAAAACCCATAATAGGTAGGTATAACGTGTCTCCACAAAAGTTTATTTAATTTCGACATTGTAAATGCTTAGCACGTGATTGAACTTCGTAAAAAAATATCTTCAATGACTTTGTGAACTACCTACCCATGTATGTGTGCGATTTGTCTGTCTAACAAAGACAACAATAAATTCGATTTGTTTATTATTTTTTTTTTTAATTTCAATAAGTCAATAAAAATATACGTGCGTCAATTCTTTTGATATTAATGAATTATAACCTAAATTTGTGAGCATATTTTCGCTTATGGTCACGATTTGAACTGTGCAGTGTGCATTCAGCTGACTTCTGTATATTTTTGTGTGTCATAGTATTTTAAGTAACACAAGTCAAAGTGAAGTGTAAAACGGAGTGTTGCAACACAAAAACCGATATTGGTCATTTGCTTTATCAGCTTTTTTACCCAAAAATCCTAAAATATTATCTAGTATCAATAAATTAGATGTTGAGATTGGTAATAAGTCTGCGACCTCACAGAAGTGGCGTACACCACATAGTTTGGTTGCTAAAAATTTAGAACCATTCCACATAGATTGTGTTTGAATTTTTGTGTAAACTTAAGTGTTTTTAAGCTTACGTTTACATCTTTATAAATATCTTGCCAATAAAAACACTTTAAATCTATTTTAATTAAATCCTACATTAGTTCCATGATGGAACGTTGATTTAAAACTATTTTCATTTAAATTTGTAAATTATTTCATTCACATGTTAATTTGTCATATTTATAAAGTCATTCCCATAAAAATAGCTTAAAGGTATTTTATACCAACAAAAACAATGACAACAAAAAAAAACTCTATACAAATCGGTTGTTTGGTATGACGAAACAACTTAATTAAACTTACACACAAATTTACATACAAAATTTGAGTTAAGATCCAGTTTTAATTTATTTCGACTCGAATGAACCTTTTTGGCTTATTGAATATTTTATGTTTTAAGAATTTCTTAGCAGATAATTTGGTGTGAATTGGAATTTTTGTTTACAACATTATAATTATTCAAATATCAATAAAATAAGCTTATAAACTGCACATAAAAGTAATCCCACAAAACGGTAGTTTGGAATTCGATTCAAGCTATTCATAAAATTATAAAAATAATATCAACTTTCTTGACAGCATTTATCAATGTATATTTGAAAGTGAATAGACAAGTGAAAGAAACGGCCAATTTCATTTATTAATACTTAATAAATGTTACTTTGCCTTTGCATGCTTTTAAAAATTATGTGTAGAACATCGAACCAAATTTTTGAAATAAATAATATTCCGACTAAAATTTCAAATAATTAATTCCAATGGATAAGCCCAGCAACGAACTAAATGACATTTTAATTAATTAATAAATTATTAATTATTCCTTTTTTGTGATCTTTGAATAATTTTTTTTTTTTTTGTAACTCCCGCGTGGACTTTCGGTCTTTATTTTGTCATACTATTTTTATATAGTCGACGTTTCGAGCGTTTTTAGCGTGCTTAAACTCTTTTTCAAGACTATTTTGTTTAGTAAGCAAATTTTAAGATCACTCAAGGAATTCTTAATCTGTCTAACTTTTTTATCAGCTTCAAATTATTTAAACAATATAATGAATGAACATTTAAAAACAACATTTCAATTATTAAAATTTTCGAAATAATAAAATTTTATAAAACAGTATAAGAAGATAAAGATAGAAGCAGCAAAGATTTTAGTATATTTTGCAAATAATAGGTCATTACTGAGAGGTTTCGTATATTTTTTTTTTTTTTTTTGCTAAACCCTGTCTGTTTAAATTTAAATTAGAATATCCTTTGATCTGAGTTTAATTTTTGAAAGTCTTACGGCCAATTTCTTTCTTGACAAAGTTCTAGCTATTAAAACCAGGTTTAAGAAAAAATTAGTACCTACTCAATTTGTTTCAATTTTATTTCTTCAACAAGTTCTATTGACTTAAAACACGAATTTAGAACTTTGTTTGAGTTAGAACTTCTATATGTTTAGAGCCTCAGTATTGGGGGTCCAACTCGTTAGAACTCGATTAAACTACGATTTAATTTTTTCACTCACTTTCGCTCATTTGCTCTTCCACAACTGTCAAAATGGTGTCTGGATTTAAAAATGGGGTTCTAAGAGACAAAGACTCCTCTGGGAGTAAGACGACACAACAAAAAAGAACTGACTTTTCTAATAGAAAAATACACTTTTTTTAAAAAGGACTTTCTTGTAAGGCCTACATTTTTGCTTATTCTCCATACCATGTCAAGCGGAAACTATGCTCTATAAAAATTGAGAAAACGAAAATATTGAGCTATTTATATTTATATCTATCGCGGGTGCAATATTTTTTCAGTACAACTTGCCTAATGCGTCAGATTTAAGTTAATATAAGTTTTGTATATATTCTAACTTCTACAAAGTTTAAAAGGTTAAAGACATGAATTATATTAGCAAACTGAATTTTATTTATTTTTTTCATCATGGGATCTTTTAGTCCATATAAGTTAAAAAGTAATGACAATTACCTACATTTCGTTTAAAACTGCGGGTAGTAAATTTGCTGCACTCATTAATTTGCAGGCATCGATTTCAGATTACACAAAAACTTGTAATTTTAATGCTTTTTTATAAACTTATGCTCCTAAAAGTTGTTTAATACTTAAATTGAGATATCTTTACATATTTGCATCCAAAAATATACAAAGCTGTGTTTTGAAAACTGATTTGTGTAGCGGAATCACCCATATATTAATTACGTTTTGCGGTCAGCCGGCCCCATGCAAAACGTCTTGGAGCCTTAAATTCTTTATCAGAATGCAAAGTACCTAGAACTTTATAAAATTTATTTTTTTGGGGCAATCACAATTTATTTAAAAATCGATTATAATAAAAAATACTTGAAACCGGGTGCTTCGAAAGTACAAAAAAAATACAGCCGAGATCTAAGTCCTCGGAACTCAAAAATGATTCTAGATCGAGTTCTAAAGATGTGAAAAAATGCCTGATTTATCAATATTTTTTAAACTTAGATCTAATGAAACACTGAGAGCACTCTGGTTGAGAAATGAGCAATACTATACCCTTTTTGATCCAGTTTTTTTTTATTTTTTTTTTGTTTATAATTATAAAATCTAATAATTTTAAACTTGTTATCAATGTGGCGTCTATTCTGACTTAACTTTCTTGTTCTATTATCTTAATTGTTGAGATAATTTAAACAAATCAAATTACTTTTTTTTTATTTTGAATACATTTGAATATCATTGATTCAGCATTACTTTGTCACCAATGTTTATCGCATTAAAAAAAGTGCTTAATTATGTTAAATTCATTTGCCAGCTGGACTTTTTTAAATGAACTTAATAATATGCAAATTAGGTTTCTTTAATATTTTAATACTTGTTTCAGTATTTACATTCTTTTCAAATTTTAAAAGTTAATAAACTTAAAGTTTAACTAATTGCTAGAAAAGTGTTATTCTAACATATGGTCTGAGAACTTAATGTAAAAGTCTGCATTGATATGCAGTGCTCATAATTTACGAACTTAGAGGTCAGGTTGCTCAATGTAAGATAACTTAATTTCACAACTTTTGAAAGCGGGCGTAAGGTGTAGATGTAAATAGGTAAAACAAACAAGAATTTTTTATCTACCTACATATTGAATGTTGGGTGTTAATAAATTTTGTCCAATTTTAACTTTTATCAACAGCTATTTCTTTCTTTGAAAACCAACAACTTCATACAATTATTCACGGTTACAAATTGCTATCTATGCGAGTGTCCTGTCCAATTTGTCTCCATCGAACCACACAATTGTCCACCAGCGCACAAAACTCCTACTTAAAATTTACAATTTCTTGCAATTAAGAGGGAGAAAGTTGGAATAAAAAAAACTACTGCAACATTCCAATTTAGTATATCCATCACCAATTAGCCATGTTGTCCATCAATTCGATCCAATTAGAGTCAGACACTTAAGATACTATAGACACGTTTGCTTACAAACTAACCTATTGCTGTGTTTTTGCAAATCTTGGAGGAAAGTGTTTCTATACACCTTTCATCAATTTATATCAAAGCTAACCTCAAGCTAGAAAGGCCTTCGAGCTTAAACAACTTGTATTGGAAAGTGTAACAAAATGTTGGAAGTTACAATGACCAAAAAGGGGTATTCGCCAATTATAGCTGCAGTGTATACTTTTGCAAACAATTTAACCTGATTTTGTTGCCCAAAGTGTGTTTTCATTCATTAATGATTCATCTTGCAGTGGATTCCCTGAAGCCAAAAAGTTTGGCTTGAGGATGAAAAAGTAAAATGCTCAATTGACTTTTCACAGAGCAAAAGAGACCAAAAGTTGCCTATTCATTCTGGCAAGACTAGATTAATGAGTAAAGAAATACAAGTTAACATTTTTATTACATTATCGTACACACAGTGGGGTGGATGAGTTTCCAAATTGGAATTATTCACTAGGAAAAGTAAAATCTGACCATTGAGACCTTGTTTGTATGCAGTCTCTAAGGGCCTTGTTGGATGAAGGGCAACTTGAGAAGTTGGATTTTATGTTATGAACTTATTTCCACAGAAATTGCAAATCCAGCTCATTGCAACACAAGTTTTCAAAGAAAGATTATAAATTAGCCGGGTATTGAAAGCATCTTAATGTTCGCATGCATGTATCAGAATTTCTTACAAAATGTTGTTCTCTATAGTTTTTAATTAAGTTTCAAATTTTTTTTCTTGAAAAATATTTCTCAAGTGTCCCTGAATAATTAGACAACTCCACTGTGTACATCTTCTTACTTTATATTTATTTTCATTAAAATTAACAAATTTTTCGCATAAACATAATTATGCGGCGATCTGAGCTAATTGAAAAGTATAATGAAAGACTTTTCTATACTGGTCACGCATTGAATACTTCACTTTTTTTTTAATCATAAATTTATGTAAAGAGGGAAACTCCTTGGTTCTGTCAGCTTGGTTAAAAATAAAAGGTTAATACCCGTACAACGATGATGTTTTTTTTTGTGTTTTCCAGAACACGCTTATTTTTCTTGTATCTTTTTTACGAACAACCATTCTTACATGTGTGGCTTTTATCTATAAAATAGCTAATATTCGTGGACAAAACACGGAAAGTGGTTATGTTAATTTGGTTGTTCCCGGTGATAGGGGTTTTCCTTAATTGATGTTGTCGTTGGAAGTCTATACAAAGTGCACGAGTGCTGCAGCAACATAAGAGTCTGATGGAATTTCAATGACTAAAAAAAAATAGAATAACGCCACATAAATTGGTGCCGGACAGAGTCGTAGACAAAATATTAGTTGAGGAAAAGGAAGGGAAGTTTGGTGTTTTTATTTGGAATTATCCGATTCAATTTGATTTTCAAAGGGTTTAGTTTAGCGTTTAGGAGGATGAGTCCAGCTAGTTGTAATAATGGATACAAATTGCAGTGAAAAATCCAAATTAAAAAAAAAAAAACATGAAAGCTATCCCAATGCGAATGGGCACTTTCTTTTAAATTACAGTGGCTGTCTAATTCCCATATTATTAGACTATTAGAGATTTTTTTTTGCAAAATTTCTTTTAAAACTTTGACTTTAGAGTAATATTTTCAAAACTAAGTACCCAAGAAACTTTATTTAAAAAAAGAAAATTAAGGAATGGATATTGAGGCCGTGTGTCAATTGCGTATGGCTAAATTTGATTCTATGGCTAAACTTTGACATTACTGAGTTTTTAATTTTAGCCAGTGGCTAAATTTTGACGTTTATCATTGCTCTAAAGAGTAAGAGAGTTAGAGAAAAGTATGCATTTATTTTTGGTATCAATTATTGATAAATTCATTGCCTTTGTTAAGAATATGGGAATACTTTAATTTTATTTAGTGCTGAAAACAGAAAAACAATTTCTTTTCTTTTGAGGAATTAAATAAAAACATTCCTTTTTGACCCAATTTACACAGAAAAAAGTATACATTTTTTCACAACTATAAAAAGGATAAAATTTAACTGGGATTAAATTTAACAAAAATCTTAATGCAATCGACACACGGCCTAAGTTTAAAAAAATTGTATAGCATGATGTTGTAAGTGTTGCCGTTGTCTTTTCAATTTTTCCATCGATTCCATTTTGTTTGTGGTGCTAAGCCGTAAAGTTATTCATTTTATCGAAAAACTTTTTCCTATACCCAGGAAAAAGGAGTCTGATGAGAGGATTGGCACCCTTGAAATAGCTATAACTCTAGCCATGTTGGTGGTAGTACCTTCAAGTTGTTGTTGTTGTTCAAAGATTTATATTTAAGTTTAGTTAAACAAAAACTACGCCAAAAACTAATAAAATAAATTCAAGAGTGCTACGCTTATAAAATGGTAACCCTTTAAAAATGAAAAACACTGAAAATAATATTTAGAAAACAAAGGACCTATCATTTTCGATGGAGTTAAAAAATTTAATATGCATAAAACTAAATTCTGCAGTGCACATATAGTTGGCAACCCTATTTAAACCTAAGAACCAAAAATTCTTGTTTTTAAGCCGAAATTTGTCATATTTGACAAATGATTTCTGATTTTTACTTCAAAACTGAAAAATAAAAATAGTTTTGAAACAGAGTTGCCTTTTAATAGCTCTAACCTACTTTAGAGATGCCACCCAATATATTTCAAATGGAAGCTTTTTTTGTGTTTAATTTTATAAACCTAAAAAAATTCTACTTTAACGGTTAACGTTTTTATTTTTACTAAATATCCTTGCCTATCTATCTTTCTTGTTCTCGCATTTGAAGAGTTACCTATTACGAAAAAAAAATTCAATTCTTTTCAACTCGAAACAAAAATCACAAGAAAACTTACTTACTTTTCCCTATTCACCTCCCATTCTCTGCGCTCCTGGGCTAGGCTAATGGGAATTAATACAAGTTTTCCTTTCCTATAGCTGAGAACTTAATTCATAGGCTTATAATTTATTGTTTACAAATCATTTTTCTGATAAGGCTTAGGATTAAGGTCACATTTGTGGTGTTATTTAATGCAATGTGAAGCCATAGTAAAATTCACCGATATCAGTAGAATTATGGTCAATAGGAGACAATATACATATAAAAAGAAGCCATTACGAATAATAAACGATATAGCATATAGGTCGTTATTGTATTAAAATATTCATAAGAAGACCCAGACATCTCATCAACTTTATCACGAAATAGTTTCGATGAAGTCATGTGAATCAGACTTTTACTCGTTTTGTTAGTTTTTAGAATGTTTTTTTTTCTTTCTACCATCAATAAAAAAGATACCTACCATTCTTTTTTATTAATAACATAATTGAATGACGAAATCATTAAAATTTATTTGTGTGTCTTTATTTTCGTTTACAATATTCCCAGATTCTTTATTTTTTTTTTAATATTATTTATTTATTTCATAAATTAATGATATCCCATTAATTTAAAAGTAATTTTGGTGTTTGGCTTAAATTCATCTTCTCGTGGTAAAAAAGTAAATTTCAAGCAAAACTTCATCAAAGTCGTAATGTGGAAGTGAAAGAAATGATAAATTAAGAATTGTTTGAATGTTGTGCGTGGAAAATGCGGGCTCCAAAGATGTTGATGTTGATGATGATGCTGGAAGTCTTGAATATTATAATAATATAATTAAGCATCTCAAAATTCACAGAGTTACGTTATGCCCTGGAGGTCTCTTGAAGTTGGGTTTTGGTTTACTATATGGTGTTATTCACTCTTTTTAAAGTTTATAAGCTTTTGCTTTAATTGGCACGTATATGAGTAGGTTTTGTTGGGCGTAAAAAATTTAAGTATCAAACAACAACTATGATTTGGTTAAGTTACAAGCAAGTAATAATTATGAAAGAAGGTTAGTAAAACAAACAATGCAAATGCTGGTATAATTATTGGGTGGGTATGTTTTAAGGTGAGATTTTTTAATTGGTCTGCTATACACTTTGGAGGATTTGTTTTTAAATATCTAATTTGTTTGTTTTGTTTGATTTTCTAATGTTTAATAGCTGTGTGATTATTTTGAAGCCCAGCGGGAAGTTTGCGGTACTCATAATATACCTAATTGGTAAACAAATAATTTGTTTTAATTATATATAAGCATTTTGTGGTAATTTAAGTTAAAAAAAAGTTAACAAGAAAATATTTGAACCAGAAAACCAGCATACTCGACAAAATTCTGCTTTACTGTGCAGTGCTTTTATGATATTACGGCTGTAGACAAAGAGAGTTGTACCTATTATGACTTCTTAAGATCTACTTTTCGTTTATAAGATCTGTATTAAGACAAGATGTGTAGTACACGCAAAGTTATTATGTATGGCTTGTATTCCGTAACGGCAACAGGTACAATTTTATTGAAAAACCGTTTTAAAACATGGCACAGTGACAAAATTCAATGGAACTCTTTTGATTCTCCGTTCTAGAGGCAAGTGAAACTTTCTCAAACATAAGCTATGCATACAAAAAACCATATATAGTTTTTCTTTTAGTCATAATTATGATCTTAATTTTTGTGGCATTCGATTCAGTACGCAAAATGCTCAGTGGCTGGGATTTGGCTATATCACCAAATCTCAGCCACTGTTTTTTTTAAGCTTCCTAATTGGGGAAACGTCTCTGTAAATAGAGCCTCTTCGTTAAATCTTCTTCTTTACACTCCATCGATTAACACAGGACCAAAAATCACTCGAAGAATCTTTCTCTCAAAGCAACCGAAATTCATCCGAATTTTGAACGCGCATGCCCCATACCACAGGACCGGGATGATTAAGGTCTTGTAAAGCGTTTCGAGAGGGTTTCATTATACTTGAATGGCTTCTGAACCCGAAGAAAAAGCTATTGGCAAGAGAAATACTCCGTTTAAGTTCTACGCTGATGTTATTGTTGGTGTTGATAGACTAAGTACTTGAGAACCTCGAAGTTGTAACTATTTATCTTGATGTCAGCAAAAGTATTGCGGCTCTCATGTGAGCCTCCCTACCAAATCTGGTGTTGAAGTCGTCAAGAGTAATCCTAACTTCGGGCAGTTATCAGTCGTGCACCAGAAGACGTGCGTCGTAAAACTCGTCCTTGATTTGACCATCCTTCTCGAAAACGCCGTAAGCACAGATCAACTTCACGTTCTTAGTTCTTCCCTGTTGCAGATTGTGATAAGGCGCTCGCTTATCGCATTAAAACCGAAAACTTCTTGCTAAGTTTTTCCCATATCACCCAAACAGCCACTGACCCTGCTCCTTAGTCATTTCTTATAGTAGATGTCACACGATTTCATCGTTCGTGTACAGATCCGAAATTCCTTGTTCTCGTATCGTTTGCTGGTATCGTCAATATTGAGATCATCCTTATCCATATAAGCCAAATATCGTAATAGCGCTTTAAGGACTCTGGAGTCTGGACTTTGCTAGGCATTTCAAATTAATTTTGCAACAATTTACATTTTTATTTGCTTACTTTGTTGATTTTAAAAATCGATTTCTATTATATGTAACTTGTAATTCTCACCTCATACATCAATCAACCGAAAAGGGTCAACTATTAACTGAGACACTCTTTCAACAAACTCTTATAAGTTATAACTACTTCCTTTGTGAAATTTTGTAACCCAAAACAAAAAAAAAATGAAAATAAGGTTATCTTTGATACTTTCTGATTTATATCAAAAGTTCTTTAAAAATAAGCTCCAACTGAAAAAAATGAAGCAGTCTGACTCTGTTAATTCTCTTCCCTAGTCTGGTCAATATGCTGTTTGTTAAAGTCTTTTTCAAAGACACATTATACAAGAACACAAAAAAGTTGCATAACTTATCTTCAAAATAATTTATTAATACCGTTGTGTGTCTTTTGTTAGCTGCTGATCAAGTTAATTTGAGTTAGAATCTTCATTTGCATAAAATATTTAAATGCTTACTATAAAAAAATATCTATACACAAAATGCTTTCGAAATACAGAAGTTTGAACTGTCTTAAGATTCTTGTCCTGTCAGAGATAAATCAGCAGATAAATAAAATAACATTTATAAAAAGGTGAATGAATTATGATAGGGCTAATTGGCTTACAACGGATGTATGAACTCACAATATCGAGTGGGAAATCTTTGAATATCTCTGCACTTCTTCTGTTTTGGAATCTTATTTCATCAAAAGTTAAATTTGTTTTTTATTAAAATCAAAATGAATTTGTTAGATAATTGAAACTTAGTTTCCAAGTGAGTCATTTTATTTTATTCAGTCGGTTCAGGTGTGCGAGATCTTGACAATCTCATCATCTTCAGTATACAATTTTGTACGTAGGTTTCCTCAATTTCTTTCGAAAGAAATTTTCTGAGATGAGAGATATGTTATGAAAATAATAATTTCTTTATCCAGCTCACCTACATAAACTGTAATAATTAGATTTTAATTTACCAAGCAACTTTCACATGCGGTAATGTAGAAATCGTCAATAATTTTCTCATGTATAGTTGCGTTTCTTCATCAACAAAATTCTTTCATGTTTCCAAGTAAGTTCTGGGTCACATTTACTACATGCACAACATCAAATTTGTACCCTCAACTCACATCTTACTCATGAGTTTTGATTTAACTGTAATTTAAGTTGGCTTACCCATCAGAATCAAATGAATGACTTGTGCATATGATTTCCATAATATTAAAAACAAATTAATGTTGTTAGTAATATTAGCTATCTGACTGAGATGGAAGGTAAAAGAAACAAAATTATTCTTTTTATACAAAAAATGTTGGGTTTTTACATACACACAGGTGAGACCTAGAAACACCATAGTAGACAAAATATTTTCTTTTGTTTTTTTAAACATGGGATTCTTGTTTAGCTATTTGTGATGAAATATTTTATAATTTTTTTCCTAGAAACAAAAACAAATAAAACATTTCAGACACAAAAGAAAAATAAGGAATTAGCTCAGCTGATTTATGATGTGTTATAAAGATGACTCTCTGAATCAATAAATTCGGTCTGTAATGTTATTTAAATTTTTTAGAGTTAATGGTTTCTGTTGTAGCGATTTTACACGCGCGAGACATTAAGAACGTTTTGGATACAGTATTGTTCTTGGCTGGGGTCGATTCACCGCCGTAAACAAAAGGACGCACTAATTTTGACTATTGCTAGAAGTCTAATGTATTTAATCTGTAGTCGAACCAAAACCTCTGTTTTGATAGTCCATCACACTAACCATTACGACAAGAATGGTACTACCGTTAAAATATAATCAGTCTAAATTTCAAAGTCGGTAAAGTTTGTTATCGTCTTATGAGCTTAGCTGCCATTTTTCCAACTGTTGCACTGTCTAAATTCAATCCGGTCTTGAGCGGTTTGACTTCAGTTCGCAGCTAGTCAGGATTTCTTTGAGGTTGTAAATATTTGAGAAATGACGTCTCTCGAAATTACGATAGCAAATAATCGGATTTGGAAAAACGTCGAATTTAAATCCCGACTTACTGGCGCTATTTGGTAAGCTTATCGATTGCAGTTTGCAGGAGTTTGCACAAAATAGGAACAAATTTTCCTGATGATTTATTATAACGATGTCGTAAGCGTAAGCTTCAAATTTTACAGCAATTAGATTTAATTTGACTAAAACAAATGGAAATAGGCCAAGGCAATTCAAACTTTTTGAACTTAAGTAGGTTGCAGGTGTGCCCTGCATAAATAAGTCTTCAACTATACAAGTTCAGTTATCACTTTTAAGTTTGAATGACGTAGTGATACAGCAACAGTGGTAGTCAGGTTCGTTTTTGAATAAATGCGATTAGACACAACTTTTGCTCAAAAATCCGTAACAAAAAGAGACTTTTCATATGTCAATGTCTACGAGGGCATGCTATTAGCCTAAATAATAAAAATTAAAGAATAAGTAAATGTTTCACACCACACCGTCTATCCATTTTACTTGCGACATAGGTACTATACGGCAAGTTTAGGATTCGTAAAAAAAATCGAACTCGAGATAACAATCAGATATGTCATTACGATGAAAGAGAATGCGAAAAAAGTGGGTCCCTCAATTCCGTCTGTCGGTCTGTTTGTCTGTCTGTCTGTCTGTCTGTCTGTCTGTGTATACCTCGAGATACAGCCTAAGCCACTGAACCGATGGTTAAGGGTCTTTGGTGATTACCTAGAGGTGAAATTGAAATTTGTTTTTTAAGACCAAAACTAACGGTACCTGCCATATAACCAATAAGGAAACGGCTGTAACGATTTTGATCAAAATTTTTTTGTCTACCTTTGTAAGTAGTGTCATACTTTTGAAATAAATGTAATGTATGCAAAAATTCTACTAACGGTACCTCCCATAGAACCGTTTTTTTTTTTCATTTCTGACTTTCACTCAAACGACTGAACCAACTTTGATGAATTTTTTTTATACGTAAGTTCCTTTACAATTCTAAAATTATTTGATATAAAAATTTTCAAAAAAATAATTTTTGGATTTTTTAAAAAATCTTTAAAAAAATTTTTTGAAAAATCAATTTTTCGAAAACTTGTCACTATATTTTTTTTTAAATTCATTTTCTTGAAAATGTCATACAATTTTTTTTATTTAAACAAGGTTCGAGAATTTTTATATGTAAAAAATTATTTTTTATAAAAACGGCTCTTATGATTTTCAAAGTTTTTTTTCTAAAAATGTATCTTCCTTAAAAAATTCAAATGTCATACTTAGTTTGGAGCTTAAAACACTTTAGAAAGTTGTTTATGTCATTTTAGTTATGAAATTTATTTATTTTTACTTTTTTTTATAAAATTATTTATTTTTAAGAACTTTATATAAGAAGCTTTTACATCCACAGCAACTTTGACCCTAAAAGCAAGTACGTGCGACCCAGTCTTGCATTTTATTTTAAATTTAAGCAGTGGACATGCGATGTGTAATATTTAAAGATTTTACATTATTAACACCATTTTTATAAATTAGTTATATTTTCATCTACATTTTCCCATTTTGATGCAAATTTCAATCAATTTGATTAACACCTACAAACTGCAAGAAAATCAAGTCAATAAAGATATCAACGTTCTATCTAAAAATATCATTTTCAATGTCAACATCTTGGAAATTTCTAAGAGAGCTGGCGCAAAAAAAAACACAACACTCATTCAAATCATTTCAAGCTTGTGTCGCATTAAGCCAGCAGTAATTAGCGAAACAAAATGTCAATATTAAGAGCTTTAATCTTGATTTACCAGTCCGTGATGAATAAATCTCATTGGCCTTGTCATAAAAATGCCTAGCACACACTTAATTTATACACATTTTTACTGGGGGTCTCTGATGGGTGGGTGTGTTTTCATTAAACGATCGATTTATGTCAATTAATACGCAAATGCCCAAACATGATGTCAACTAAAACATTTCTTTGCTTATACAACACAAACACTACACATGTTAGAAAAAAAAAACAAAAATTATCTATTCCAACTTCGCATACTCCACTGGCGTTGCATTTCCTAGATACGACACGACGCCGACGACGCGCTATAACTTTGCATAACAGAGCATATACAGCAATCGCAACAAAACTAATGCACAACTCCAGGCGACACAACAAATCAATTCCGTTTGCAATAAGCAAGTCGTATCTAACACCTCTGCAAAAAAGTCGAATCAGTGATATAGGAGTCTTATAGAAACCATAGATAGAGATATACGGAGTATCTATCTTGGGCCCTCGGCCGTGCAAATTTATATCTTTTACATGCAACGACCGGCGGGCGCGAGGCGACGGACTATTGCGACGTTTGGTGACGACGACGTCGTTTTTTTTTTGGTTGAAATTGAATCAGGCAAACAATTTGCTGATTGGAAAATTTGTGTGTTGTGGGAACTTTGTTTGCATATGGAAATATTTATGTTGCAGTTGTTGCCCACGTAAGCTGGAAAAAGTCAAGAGCATGCACTTTCAATTCGAAACACCTTTTTTGAATTTTCGCTTACAAATTGGAGCACGTGAAGTGTTGCAACAGGCAAAATTGCAAGCCTATGTGCAACATCCTCAATAGAAGTTATTTCTTTCAAAGCAACAAAAAATTAATAGAGAAGTTTTTTTTTACTAAAGCTTAGGTAGTACCTCTCTAAAGAAAAGCAGCCTCGTGATTACCCACAACTATTCGTTCAAGATTTTGTGCAATGTTCAATCTGTCCGTTTTGACAGAGGCTGTCGTGTTGCATTGCAATTGAGCCGGTACCCACTCGTGTAAAACTTATCTATTCAGAGTGTGTGTGTGTGAGTAAGCCCTTGATGCAGATTTCTATACATTCTGATGTGCTGCGGAAGAGGAACAAGGGTGCAGATTAAAACTGCAGCATATAATAGATTAATGCGCCCAAGATATGGATCACAGATAAATTGGTTTCGATTGTAGGTATATAGAAGATGTTGCTGCAAGATATAGTTTAACACATATATAGGTTTCTCTAGACTAGATGGTTGCTGTTGTTAGGTCGATGAGGGGCAGGCATCAAGCGCTATGAAGCATCATGCATCACAAGCAAATGGCGAACAAACATCAACCAACGAACGTTGCTTGTTGTTGGTAGTTAAGTAAGTGAGGTACACTCTTTGGATTATAAGAAGGAAAACACCTTCGCCGATCGTCGTCGTTCTCATCGTCATCATCGTCATCGTAGTTTCGTTGGCATAGATTTGCCACTTGATATGAGCCGACATTGAAGAATGATACATTTAATGGGCAACGATGCAAATTTGATTTGTTTTCCAAGAGTGGTTCACTGGCTGGAACAATTATACCTAAAAAAAAATATGTTAACATGCAAGAAATTAATTGGTGCCGCATTATCATTTTATAGTGATGAGATTTAGGTAGTAGAAGTTATTTCATAGAAAATGTGAAAGTGTAGGTATAAATTTATAAGCCTGCACGAATATCTATTTTGGATCGAACTATCTGTTTTGTATTCATTGAATATGGTGGTTATTCATTTCAGGGGATCTGATCTGATATACTGCAGGAAATTCTTCCACGATGTGATGCAGTAGTCAAAAGCATTCGCAAAACGCTTCCTAGAGAATGTAATTGTCTGGCAATTTACTGGGTTGAGAAAGAGACCGTTTTTCATACACCAAACACTAAAATTGTCAATATCAGACTGAAGAAGAATGCGGTCTGTTATTGTATTTATGTTTGGGATGTAAGTCCTCGAAACGTTGCGTTGGTTCCAAAAATTTTGTTTTCGGGTAAAAGCGCCAAAATTGAATTACTATACAATTTCTTAGCATTATTCCTTCAAAGGTTTCAACTATGCACTTGAGAAATAATCACTCTCATAAAAGTCTACTTAACGTACCTGCCAGTAAATCATAATTATTTCAACTCAATTAGAGCCAATAAATTAAATTACCTACCAAATTGCCTACATAATGTTGTCAAGAACATAATTTATTATAAAATCTATTAGTATGAGGGTTACATTGTAACAGAATGCAACCGCAATGGGACATTCGACCTCAAGTTATAAATCGAATGAAAAAAAAAATAAAACCTTCTTCTACTTTGCATAAAGGCACTGGCACACACTACACACTTTAATGATTTAATTACAAAATGATTATTTGTTTGAGATTTTTGCTGTTTTATTTTTTCATTATTTTGCATACATAAGGCTATTTTAAAAGTGATTGTAATGCGAGTGTTGCATTACATAAATATATTTCGTGTCATAATTAAATCTTCTGTCAATACGAATCTATGTTACGAATGTAATTAATCAGAAGTTAGTTTGTGGTATGCATGCGATATGTGGTCTAATTAAACAAATAAGTTTAAAAGTATTATTTGTAATTTAAATTGAAAGCTAAGTGATGTCATTCATGTTCATAGCTTCTGATTATCGAATAAAAAAAAAAGTGGTAGAGAATAAAACAAGATAGAAAAGGAAATATATTTTTCGAATTGGTAAAGTGGAAACCAAGAGTTTAGTAAAACTAATAGAAATTGAATGAACATCGTCCCTATGGCATTAAATTATTTTTATATAGCGTATTACTTTAAAAGTTTAAACTCAATTTTAACACAACAGTAAAATTCTACTGCAATAAATGCCTACCAATATTAGGTATTGCAACGTATTTCATTGACTTTTTTAAAGGTTGTGGAGTTCCACGTGAAATTTGGTGTTTATAATTTTTAAATGTGTTAACGACCCAAACACAAATAGTTGCTTATATTCTTAAAATTTTTTATTTCAAATTTTGAAAATAAATATAATTTTATGAAAAATATTTTTTTATATTATATGAATTTCATAGTCCAAGCGGCGACTATCGCGTCGGATTACTAAGCTCATTAGGTTAGAGATCTTTCAATGGGTTAAAACAATGGACCGAGTTCCATACAAAAGTGCATCGAAAG
The DNA here is from genome assembly GCA_948107695.1 of Meliscaeva auricollis. Classification (NCBI taxonomy): domain Eukaryota; kingdom Metazoa; phylum Arthropoda; class Insecta; order Diptera; family Syrphidae; genus Meliscaeva; species Meliscaeva auricollis. The sequence goes on along the minus strand of OX403618.1, from coordinate 71,704,541 downwards.
ATGCATTGTGTTTGCATTTAAAATGGATAATAAGATAGTCCAATTGAACACCGAGTTGTGTTATATTTTTCAATCAATTTAATGAATTATTTAGTAAAAATGGTTATACTTTTCGGTTTTCAGTTTCATTACTTGCATTTTTGAACATAAATTGCAACACTGCCTTTTCCCTGCACGAAGTACGGACTTGTGTTAATACAAAAAATAGTACATTCATCACACTGGCGGCCTCAAAGAATTAGGCCCAATGCTATTTTGTCACAAATTTAAGAATTTTATGGAAACAGATATGCAATATGTTTTGAAACGAGGATATTAGAACGTGTGCAAATCAACCATTTCAAAAAATCGCAACAATTACCCCAAAAACTACAACTTTCTCGGGATGTAGGTGTGACCCTTAAATATTTGAGAAATATGAAATCCATTTGAACTAAATTTAACTTCATAAAACATTTATTTTATTCCTTTGAGACTAAAAATCAGCAAATACTCTCAAATAACTTACGTGCTCGTAAATCATTTAGGAGTATTTACTGATTTTTAGTCTCAATTTTCTAATATTTTAGTGCACAATGCTCTTATAAAATAGCCATTTGAAAAAAATTAACTTTCACAAAATCGTTTCCAAAGAGGAAAAACAAAAATTCCCATAAACTCACTCCTGCCCCATCGACACACAAAACTTTATGACTTATGCAAATTTTCATCCTTCAATATCCGCTTTTCGCAAAGCCGATATCTCAGCATCAGCGTTTGCAGCCAGCAAAAGCGGAAATCAATCAGAGCCAGTAAATCGGATTAAAAATTAAACAAAAAAAAAATACAAAAACAAAAAAATAAACGTAATTCTACCAAGTAGGTATCTTTTCTGCCGATGACGGACGACATCAATATATTCTACAGATATAGCTAGTCCTCTCTGATACAAAACACAGTTATGTTTGTATACATTTTGTAATCTGCTTTCGAAGTGATTATTTTCCATTAATTTCCGGTGAATGTGAGGCAAACATATTCCCGTTATAGTTAACGAAGATAATATAGCAACAAACGTGCGCCAAACAAACTGCAGAATGTGTGTGTTTGTGTCTGTTAAATATGTCGGTGGGGGAAATAAAATAGAAAATTGAAAAAACCTCTCTCGCATGAAAAATAGACCTCTCAAATTGTGTTGTAGACCCATTTTTTTTTAATGTGTGGCCCCTATAGCATAACCCAAACGGGCTGACTGACATTTTGATGATGCCTAGTTTAAGCAATGTATATGTCTGGGACCTGGAACACTCAATCCCCTGGAGGGGCTTTGTTTCTCGATGATGTTTTGTATCTTTTATTCTTCTCCTCTCTTTTTTTGTAAGGCCATATTCGGAATCTATGGGTTGCGTGTGCCTAGGTCCCACTCTCCGTCTTCAATCATCTTTGAGACACAAACAAAGGTGTGTAACCAATGTGGTCACCATACTTATTCTGCCTCTGCCTTTGCCTTCAAAATCTAATCATTCAATCTAATGTTCCACCATCCAGTTTGAGTTTGAGTTTGAGTCCCCGCGTTCGATTCGATTAAGGGTAACAACAATCTTAATATAGCAATTAAATATGCTCATATATAGCCCTGGCCAATACCAATGCAATAATACAACGATACATACCTAGGTTAGTTTGTATAGAAGCTTGTTGGACTTTTGTATTTCCTCCATTAGCCATCATCCTCATTGTGGTCGCGGACATAATTAAGACAAAGTCTTAGGCAAAATCGTAAACGATCATCGCGGATATTCCCCCTTCAAGAGTATCTTCGTCGCTGTAACCCCCTCCCCCCAACAAAACAACTTTAATCCAAGATTCAGACTTCTGGAGATACCTATAGAAGTGATACAGTGAATTATGCAAGCTTACCGACGCGACGCGCTGCCGTCCGATCAGCAATTGATGGACCGATGCGCGTTGCTGGGAAACGGTGGACTCTATCTGTTTAATAAGACATTTCGAATAACTTATGATGTTCTCGAGTCTGTTGTAATGCCTGCGCGACTTCTGTTGGAGAGATATGAAGGTACCTAACCTATACCTATTATTCCATCCAAAGAGGAGCGCTATATGCGCACTTGGGAGTGGACTGAGTCTGAGTCTGAGTGCCACATGCCTCCAGGTAGGGTTGTGGCATCTCAATGCTATGCGGTTAGGCTGCTGTTTAAGTACATGATGCGGCTGCATCTGTAGAATAAGAAACGAACAAAAAAAAATAAAACACATCAGCAGCAGTGATGAGGCTTTGTTTCTGATGCGGTGCCTGTCCTGGTGTGCAGTATGATGCCATTGAACCAGTGAACGTGAATTCCATAAAGTGCAAAAGTGTATTTCAACATTCACCATCAGTGTGATGGAAACGATGATGCTGATGGTGCTGATGATGATGATGATGATGATGATGCCGGCCGTAGAGCTTGACCAAGAGGAAGGATTGTATAGTGATGGGAGTACGCAACCAACATAACAGAAGCATCATGTCCGACACTTAAGGCGGCAAGCCAAGCTGTGCTGCTTTCTGTATTTTATAAAAGAAAAAAAAAAAAAGAATATATTTTTATTCTCAGAATATATTTCCGGTGTTGTCCGGCAAAGGCTTTACAGACGAAACATTAAAAAATCAATTAAGGTCAGGCTTCATAATAGCAACCAATATATGGTGTTCAAGTATTATAAGAAGCTGACTGTTATATCTTGATGATGAGGAAAGATAACGCACAGAGAATAATTTCTCAGGGTTGAAGATTCTTTCAGAAGAATTAATGCGTGAAACATTTAATGCCGACTAATTAGTAAATATTTGTTCTTTAAGCAAACTTACTTACTTATAATCGAAATAAAGTTTTGCATAGACTGAGTTTCTATCATCAAGATGAACAAATTATTTAACGGTGGCAGGATTAGAAACTTTATGAACGTTCGAATTATCAGGAAGCTTGGTCCCTTAAGAAATATTCTTACAGAATGATTTTGATAGAAAGGCAAAGAGTTATGTTAAGGGAATTTTTGTAATAAGAATCTTAAGGACAAAATAAAAATAGAAAACATGGTGGACAGGTGTAAATATTGCTGGAAACATTAAACCCATAAATTGAACTTTTAAAAAGCTAATTTTTACAGTGTACAATTAGCTTTAGATTTTATTTTAACAGTTTTTTCTATAAATTAGAATAATTAATGCCTTTTCATGGATGTACCTTAATATAGTGAAAGTTTAAAGAAATGGCTAAAGAGTGTTGGGTTTTTTTATATTATTTGAATTGGGAAACAAAAGAAAAAGTCATTTGATTTCAAAGTAAATAATTGAAGAAGTTATTCATACCGTCAGTTTCTCAGGAACCATCTTTTGTTCAACCTCTTATTCAAGTTGAGCGTTCATCTACTAATTATTCAGATTTTAATAATATCTTAAAATCAAAAAACGTAAAATGATATTTTATTCAGAATGAAAAAACTAAAATAGAAAATTCTGATTATTGATAAAATGATAATAATTTTTAGAATGTCATAAAAAGTGTTCTTTCTAAACGAATGTAATATTTAATATTTAACACCATCATCTAAAAACTTGTTTTGTTTTTTTTCTGTAGAAATTTCGAAAAGCTTCAATGACTTCAATTAAATGAAATTCCATTAGACCTCATCAATTACATCCAACGTAAGTCAACATAGTGATTCCACTAAAAAAATCCATTTGTAAAGTTTGCTATCAATGCAATCTTCACTTATTGCAAATTTTCTTAGACTATCCCAGTACCTAAGAGCTTGATGGTTATAGAAAATTCCAGCAGAATACCGTCCGATATCAAATTTACATTCGTATCCAACAAGGCTGAGAAATCAATTTTTGAAGTTTTACTGGCATTTATAAAAATATTCAACCAGTGATAACACACATAAAGTCTATTCAGCCAATTATTACTGTTTTTTTTTCACACAGACACTAATAAGTAGGTAAACAGTAACAACACAATTGCATTTTATACTGTTTTATTTTTTTATTTTGCACACATAATAAATTTATTAAATTACAGAAGTCAATCATTGTAATTGATAAATCTGACTGATTCGTTTTCTACATTATAAGTAATAGAAATACACCAAAATATATGGGGTATAATGTACGACTCCGATAAAACGGGATTTTTTGAAATTCCACCGGAAAGTTAAGGTGAAAAGACGGTAAAAGACAAAACAAAAACTTTTTGGGTAAGGGTATTATCTTGGAACTTTTTCCTGCTCTTCCACCTCAATATTCTCATAAAACACTTATTAGTTACTGTGAAGTACGAATTTTTCTCCTATGCTTTTTTTTTAATTTATGCCAGTTCACTACCAGCACAAGTTCAACTTCCTACATACGTATACGTAACATAAAATCACTTGCAATATTTTCTAGAAATGGTTTCTCTTAAACGCCGGCGCCTATTGCTTATTTCTGACAAGTCAATAATTATTAATTCCTTCCTGTAACTCCTCATTAATATTATGAAGGCAAAGACTTATTTATTTCTTAAATCTATATTATATTCTGAATAAATGTTTAACTTGTTTTATTTTTATAATTTATAAAAATGCTGTGTATTCCTACAAAAAAAAAGATCTTAATATACATAATCGTATAATATCATCAAACAAGTACCTACCTTGATATATCTTCTACAAGCTCTTTAAAGATACAAAAAAAAAATATAATTTATCAACCTAAAGTGGAGGTGCACCTACCTTGCCTTTATAGAATAAAAATAAAAATTTATTCAACCAACATCGTTGACAAGTTTAACAAACCATGTCGGACACATCACATGCAACCCGCAACCATATCAGATAGATAATCATGTTTCATGCCCATGAATGACAGCACACTTATGAAATCTGATACCATTTTTATTGCTATTTATTAGAATTTTAGATTAGTTGTTGTTTGAGTGCTTTTAAAAACGAATCATTCTGTCATTTGGCTAGAGTATGTACCAATTGAAGATATATATGCCAGCATATTTTGCAATCAATCGGATGTTTTAAAAAAATAGATAAAAATTCGTGTGACTTTTAAGACATTTGCGCAGTTTGAACCAGTTTGAAGTATTAAAGATATGAATTAAAGATATTTATTTTTACTGAACGTCAACAGAACAGTTAGATATACGCACGTTCGTGTTCTTATTTGGAATCATTCACTGGGGACTAAGCACTTGAGAAATTGTTTTTGATTTTTCATTTCATTTTGAATTTTTTTCCAAATTGGTTGTAGATAAAGTTGACATCTACAAGTTTGATTGTTAAGTTTTTCAGTCAATGAAAGACCTTTACATCCTTCACAGATTAGTTCGCAAGACAAATGTTAAACAAACAAATTTAATTATTTGATATTTTTTTAGATAAAGTTTAAATAACGACAAGGATTCCATCAAACGAAAGAGTTGAGCAGCGAACTTTGTTTTTTTAATTTTTCTAATTTTTCCTCACCTACTTAAATTTTCTTTTTAGAGAGATAATTCAATCGCAAGTCTAAGAATTAAGCTAAGCTTTCCAGCTTACTTTAAGAGTTATTCAAAGTTTTTGGATACTTTGAAGAACGACCAGTAATTTCAGCAGCAAAGCTTTCCCCTTTTAACTTTAAGTTACAAGGTAACAAATTGATTGGTAACTCATTGTGCGTAAGCTTACAAAATTAAACCTGCTTTTGTTTTTGCTATTAGTCCTGTTTGTACTTGTCTTAAAAAAAACAAATAGAAAAGGAAAAGAAAACTTCAAGGAAGGTATTCTGTTAAGTTTTTTCAAAAGGAAATAACTTTAGGATTGTCTCGAAGATTTTAAATTTCCTTTGGAAATGTTGTTTAAGTTCCATCGACCGTTGCACATTAATATCATTTTTTTTTTTTTTTTAAATGGGCCTTTGTTGTAAAGCCTTTTTTTTCTTTAAAAAAATGTATAATACTAAGTAAAAATCGTTCCCATCACTCGCTATTCTATTGAAAACATTCTACAACCCCTTCCAATGCCTCCTATGGTCGTATAGTCGTAGTCCAAGTCGACAGATTCATGCATTTATTCCAGATTAAAAAGAAATTACCTTGTTTCACTGACAATAACATAATTTATTTAGGCTGCTGACACCGCAAAGGGCATCTTCTCTCTCTATCTCTCTCCTGCATATAAGGCTGACTTTATCAACAAGACCCAGGCAGACACAAAACCACACAAACCAAAAAATAAGCAAAAAAAAAATAACAACGAATCACTAACTTATAAATTTCAGTTTAGCTGAGAAAAGGCTTCAAATATTGCAGAGACCTAAAACCAAAGATTGTAAACCAACAGATTATATGAGGAAAAAATTGCATTGAGGAGCAACATGGAAAACATGTCAGCATCAATTGAGCCGGTTATGCCGCGCACTGCCAATTTGCTGGCGTGCAAACAATGGTGGCGTGTTTGCTTTTTGTATGGCGATCAGCAGAAATATTATCGACAGGTCTACAGTAAAGCGGCTGCACAACGCTTGGCATTGTCATCCGTTGTCCAGCACAAGAATCCCGAAGAAGCCACCATCACCACAACCACCGGCAGCGGCAGCAGTACAATGCTAGCCAGTGGCACTGGCGGCAGCGACGAACAAAATAATAACAACAAGACCAGCAACAATAATAATGGCGTTAATAAAACCACCAACGATAGCTGCACCGATATTACCAACGCCAACACGGGCAGCAGCAACCACTTCAACCCACTACCATTATTCCCTCTCAAACAAAACTCCCAGTCCCAGAGGCGCAGCAAGAAATTACTGCGATCGTTACGGGGCAATAGTAGCGGCAATAAAGCCCCCAATGATGTAAATAGCACTGAGCCTACAAAGTCAAATGCCCGCGTTACCGTACTCGACGATCCGTTCCTCTTTGGCGTCGATGAAGTCATGGCCGAATTGGATGCGGACGCTAACGCCAATGACGACGACGATGAGAATCTAAATCCACTTACTATGTCCACCAACTATCCAGACTCGCTGCTGCCAAATGATGATCACATTCAAAATTATTTCAGCATGTGTGCGGACAATGAGCCGGGTCAGGAGCAGGTGGACTTCAATCATCACCTAGTCCCCGAGGACTATGAGAAACCAGACTTGCCTCCGAAATGTAATAGGAAATCAAATGATCCTTATGCTACGATCGCTGGAAGACTAAATGATAATGGAGGCGGCAGTGTTGGTAGTGAATTGCATTTGAGTGAAAGTGACTTGAAGTTCTTGAATTTGAATTTGCGAAATCGAAGCGGTGCACATGAGTGCAGTACTTTGCCAAAGAGCTCGAAGCCGTACAAGGATGCCCACGATATTAGTTTCACATTCAGGGAAATCGGCACCAAACTGCAGGATAAGGGTGATGGATTACCATTACCGGTAGTCATCGATGGTAGTCAAGATCACTCAAGCGAGTAAGTTAATTACTTTGTATACATTTTTTTTTTTTTCATTTTTTTGCAGAGGGGATTTTTTGAGTGTGACATAAACTCACAAGGGATCGTGGGAGTTTCAGTCGGGTCGTGTCGTATTGAAACTGAATATGGCTTCGTTGATTAAATTGTATAAAATTTTTATTTTATATTTAAAACGTTTAAATGAGTACCACTTCAAATTGTCTGTTCAAAGAGGAAACACAATATCCGTGATAGAAAGCCAACCTCGGAATCGCGTCATTACGTACATTTTTAAGGTGTTACATTGTAAAAATTACCAAAATTAAAAATGAGTTTTCGAAGAATTAAGAATGAAATTGAAATAGATTTTGAGAAAAAATAATGACTGCCAATTTCATAAAGCCCTTTTTAAAACTTTTAAACCTTAAAACTACCTTTCTTTGACTAAAAGTTAATTAACTGCAGTACTTTGTGCCTGGTTTTAGTTGTCTAGTCAGTAGAAAGTTTTTATACTGTTAGTGTTCTAAAATTTTTAGCACTTCCATGACACTTTCTTGTAGGAATACAGAGCTCTGAAACTAATTTTAAACTAAAAATATACAACAAAAAAAGAACAGTACAAAAAACTTCCTACTGACTAGAAGACTACAACCAGTCAAAAAGTAATGCAGTTAATTAACTTTAAGTCAATTCACTGCTTTAATTAACTGTTCTGTCAGTATTTTAGTACTGACTGCTGACTGTAGTTTTACAGTCAAAGTACTAAGCTGCAGTTAAAATTAAAGTCAATTAACAGCTATTGAATTGACTGCATTACCAATTGACTGCAGTCTTTTACAGCTCTGTACGATAAATATTTAATGCTTTGAGGATCCTGTCACCTAGAAAGGCTATGACTTAAAGCTGTTTTTGGGTGAATATTTTTACTACGTAACACTAGTCCTATTACATTTGTCTAAACATTCCTCCCATTTAAAGATAAGACCTACTTTTTTCTTTTACTTTTTAAAAATCAAAAACTTAAGCCATCTTTAATCTGCTCCTATTGTTATACCTACTGTTTATGCAATGAAAAACCTTCTAACCACCTTCGTCAGCAAAAAATTTGCAATTTTAAAATGTCATTTGTCACGCTTCAAAAAACAACAAGAAAAACCGAAAAAAATCCCATTCTGCTGTCAAAAGTATCAATAAATCACTTTTTGCCAGCAACGCGGAACTAATAATAAAATAGTTTCATCTATATATTCCAGCCACACCTTCAAAAATTTTCTCCATAAATGTTTGAATAATAATATAATCTAAGAGGTGCCGCAGCTTGTCAATTTCGTTGGTGTATCGACAGTAGACGAAGACGACGCCACCGACGGACAGATCGACCCATATAAGGTGGTGGGGCTTCATATCTAGTGCATTTCTGCATTTCATGCCCTTCGATGATTGATTACACATTTTTTTTCTCTTTCCAAACCAAAGTCACCCATTCCCAAGGGGCTCCATTGAACACACAATTCATCAGTGCTCACTTTGTGTGCTCCCTTTTGTTGTGAACCATTGAGCATACCTTGATAATGGTGGCTTGGCCAGGCCACATCCTGCTTGAGCTGTTTGATCTTTTGTTACTTTAGTTTTTTTCTGTTTTTATTTTCGTTTTTACAAACCATAACGAACAAAAAAATGAAAACCTAAGATTACTCGGGCATCTTTGCGTTGTTGGAAGGAAAGGTAACATGAGACCGGTCTTTGATGTATAGTGGAAGGAGAAAACTCACAGTGATGGTGGCGTTATGCTTAAAGCCTTCGGTAAATGACACTTCTTTGAGGTCAGGCATTCGCTCAATCATATCCCGGGCGAGACTTTGTCAGGTTTGTCACGTTGTCACCAAGAGTCGTTCATTGCACAGCCAGAGCGAAATGAATCATCTCGGCACAGTGATTTCTTCGTCGCCCATAAGCGAACAGGAAAGTAACATATCATATCACATACCAACAGGCTTCACTCCTTCAAGAAATCCAATCCCCATGGTCTTTGGTCGATGGTGTATAGGCATTGGGCAGGTACCGACTGATTCCAGGCCTCACTTTCCCAATTACCATAATATGCTGCACTCTCGGTTGAAGAAAAAGGAGTTCGAGGTGACTATGTGGATGGTTTTGCATGAAATCACATCATCAACAAACATATCAGCATGCATTGCTCTGAGTGGATTTATGATTTATTCTTCTTTAAGTTCTTTTTTTTTAAAAGTTGTTTCTTTGTGACAATAGATTGTGACATCCGTGAGATATTTTTTTGAATCATTTCCTTCTCGATTTGTCGACACGGTTGATGATGGTAATAAAGTCACTTTTTTGTGGATTTTATTTCTTCATCTTGAAGTCGGTTGATATTGTTTTCTGTTTTCTTGATTTCCATGAATAAAATGAATAAATTTTAAACGAATTTCAAGTTTATGGATATCTTCATGGATTAATATGTGATTTTATTAAATCCAAGAAAAAAAAAAGAGAGGCAGACAGAACAAAAAATTTAAAGGATTTGGATATAATATTCAAAATAGTTTTTTGAATGGCAATGATCCTCATATGCGTGTTGTTTTCTGTTTGTCTTCAAAAAATTGTGGCACGAGTTGAATTGTTTAATATTAAGAAGTTACCTTGAAAATTTCATCACGACATTATTTCAAGAGTCTAGAGTCTATTGTGATTTTTTTTAGAATTATTACTTTCTCAATGCGGGAGAGGTAAGGTGTAGTTCAACTTTAATGTTGTGACGGGAATACTTTATAAAGATTTAAAGAAATCGGTTCAGCGTCAGTCGAGGATATTTTTTGTATTGTAATGCCTTACTGTCTATTGAGAACAAGTGAGCAGAAAGGTTTTGAGATTTTTCTTATGAAAATTAATATCAAAATGCTACTATTACCTCAATTTATCTTACACTACAAATAAACGCATAGGTTACGTTAAATAACGCTCTGCAAACTAAGCCGCAATTCAAATGGGGCTTTATTTCAATGAAAAAAATGTTGTAACGCCCGACAGGTCTACTTTCTAACGCATTTCATAAATAAACGCCTTTCCAAGCAATAAAAATAGACCACATTTATTAAAGAAAAAACGTAACAGTAAATCCGTCTTCTATAAGTTCCAGTTTTCAAACACACCACTTAGGACGATCTTCAAACATTAAAAAAAAAAATTAAAAATAATAAAAGCTTGGCTCTTAATTTTTCAAATTTAATTTTTTAAACCTCAACTCCTAAACAAATAAATTTTAATAAGCTCAAGCTTCCCAAATAATAAAAAATATCACTCGAAAACGCGTTTCAAAACTACCAAAGTGCTGAATAGTAGAAAACTTTGAAACTCATTTTTCAAAACCAAAAATTATTATTTGCAAACGCGTTCTAATTTGGTTTTGAAAATTTTTATTTAAAAAAAAAACGAGTCCCAAAAACTGATCTAACTTTTTTTTTGCAAAATTAATTTTTTTAAATCTCAGCTTGGCATACCAAATAATTAAAATAATCACTAAATATGCCTGTCTAGGCATGTTGTATTTGTATGCACTCAGAGAAATAATATAGTTTTGTTCGTTTGCGGTTAATGAATATTCTTTGAATTAAATGAAAATAATTTTCCAGCAAATTATTTTCATTTAATGAAAATAAATGTTTTTCATTCGTAGCAACTGTTGTATTACATTTAACCCAAATTGTAATTATACTACAGCAAACATTATGTAAAACAACCCATTCGTTTGGAGCTCATTTTTATGAGTTGATTGTGGCAAACGAAAATGCTTCCCACATCTAAACACCCTTTCGTTTACTATAAAATTCTATTGTTTGCAGCAAACGAATGAAAAATTTACGAAGAAACTCTCCAGAAAGTAGTTTGCTGCAAAGAATTTCACTTTCGGTGTAAATATACAATTCATTTACAACAAATGACTGCAGGAAACAAATTTTCTTAATAATTGACTCTATGTTTGTGGTGTTCACATGCATTCTATGGTACATGAAAGTTATCTAGTTCGTGACTCAATTTCAACAGTCTTTGTTCGAAATCGAGAGGTCACTGGTGGTCACAATGCGAGAGATCACTGGTGGTCACTGGTTACGCTAAACTTTTTTTTTTATTTATTCGTTCTCATAAATTGTTTTGTCAAAACGAATTTAAGAGTTTACTGCAAACAAAGTTGAAGTGGAACAATTTCTATCCAACGAACGAAAAGTCGTTTGACGCAAACGATTCGTTCTCTCATTTTGTTTATATTCATTCTACGCCAATCATAAATTCTATAGTCTGTGGAGGAATGACAAGATACTCGCTTCGTTAGCGAGAGGTCACCGGTTCAATCACAGATATTACGCTAAATTGTTTTAATTGGTCGCAAGAAGTGTTAAACCCAAACGAATTTACCAATTTACTGCAAACGGATCCGAAAAAGTAAAAGTTAACGAAAAAGTAGTCTGAATATTCTTACGAACAATTTATTCATTATAATATATTATATTTCTTACCGGAAAAAACGGTTTTGCTAGAACACTTTTGACACCGAAGACGCTTTTTTGTTTTGATAACTGTGTGCTACACATTATCGAATTGAACTAATTCATTGGGGTTTCTTTCCGTTTGAAGCAAATGTTTAACAATTGATACCAACCGCAACAAGGAACAAATACAAACGTTCGGAATTCTATTTGTGATATCGGTGCTTCTTTCGCATATTGTTTCCAAATGCAATGGATCTTCCATGCATTTACCAATGCAGCATCGAGTTTTTTTGACAAAAGTGGCCAGTATCTTTTTTCCCTATAATTCTGATGTAGTTGTTGCTTATAGCGTTGTCAAACAAATGAACTCTACCCATAGTGGTGTTGTACTCACGAATTGCATGTGGCATTAGCCTGTTGATGCGTTTCTTTTTTTCGATCAAACCGTTTGCTTTGTTTAATTGATTAGACCATCAAATGATTTAACAAAATTGTAACAAAAGAATTGTTATCCCAACGGACAGCTATAATTTCATTTTTCTGTAAAAAGCAAAATCCATGGAAGCTCGACTTTTTTTAATTCATTTTGATCCGTCGGCTGTGTTTTTTTTTCAGTTCTATTTTCAACAAAAAATTAACTATTGCAAAGTATAGCCCATTTGGAAAGACGATACATCAGTTTGTGGGATATAAGAATAGTGGCGAAAGTTATCGTGTGCTGGCTTGATATATGGATTTTTATAGAAAATTAAATTAAATTAAAATCATTAGAAATTAAAAACCATGAAATTTTTTTTTCTTTTTGAAAAAAAAACCAAAAACTGGTCGATTAGATAATCCAACAACTCTAAAAACTAATTTTTACTTTGTTTGAATTAATCATAAGTTAATTTCCAGACGCTCACGCGTATGACGTTGCGTTTTCGCAACGTAAGTCGAAAATGGGTTAAGCCTTAAATGAGCGGTTTGAAGTGATGGATGGAAGTATACATTTTTTAATGCTATAACTTTCTCTTAGATAATTAGAATGGGCGTTATTTTGTGTGTTATCACCCTTTAAGAATTACAAAACTGAGAAAGATAAAGCCTTAATTAACATTTTCTATAGTTTCATTCTGTGATCTTTGCCAGCGCCATTTAAATTTTAAAAAAATCCAAGAATTTTCTTTCAGCTGATAAAAATTTTCAAATTCGTTTGAAACATCAAAAAAAAATAATTCCTCTTGCATCTTGTTTCTATTCGAAGATAACTTCAATGTCATCGATCATATCGCATGTTTTAATTTTCATCTTGATATCGTAAAATATTTTCCAACTTAATGATATGCAGACAATCCTATCAAAATCATTTTAATGTAGATACTTTGAACAAAAAAAATAATAAAAAAAAAAATTATGCCTGTCTCCTGCAATTATTGACATTAAGAAAAGAACCAGAGATTATCGCAAACGTTTAAAAGACCGCTTGAGATATCAACTTGTTTTATTTTAATTTTTTTGTTTGTATATAAAATTTCTGTTACCTTTTTTTTTTTTTTTTGTGTAAAAAAAAAGATAATAATCTGAAAAAGGATCAAAACCCCATTAACCATTGTAAATGCCATACTCTATTGTGCAGACATTTTCAACGATAACATATACACACAAAACTTTAGGACGTCATCCTAATGATGCTGCATATTTTTTTTTTTTTTTCTTAAAGGCACTCCATAAATTGCATATATGCATCCACATAATAATGTAATATTGTATAGGGTCTTTGGCATTGGATTATATCCGTATCTGCACTCGTTTAATTATTAATTAGCTTTTATACATTTTGCCTGCGTGTTGTAAGGCGCGCACTCATTGCGCGCTAAAGACGATAACAACAAGTCAACGACAACGTTACGTATACGTATACCAGCGAACAACAACGGCGACAACAACGAAAAATACTATGGGACAAAGGCGCTTTTAAAATAAGAATTAATTTAATCGATTTAAGTTTAGATATGCGACTAATCATTTTACCTATTCAAATTGATCCCAAAGGAGACATTTATAATATGACCCCTAAATAGTTTTGTAACCTTTTTTCAAGATTATTATTTTTTAATATTCAAAATTTAATTCTAGGATTTGTTTTATTTTTAGTTAATTTCTTGGTTTGCATCTTCTATTTTTTAAATAGAGAATTATTTCAAATATTGAATTTATTTTAGGACCCCTTAATTTTAAGTATTAAATAATACTACTCTAAATCAAATGTAGGACATTTTTGTATCAATAAATCTTCATTTTTTTATGTAGTGAATATTTTTAGCAAAATCAATACCCAAAATATTTTTGGGACCTTATTAATCAAAATATATTGGGTCCTTATTTTATTTCATTGAGATCTTATACTTATTTTTAAAATTGGAGAATTATTTCGTGCAAAAACTACCTTCATTTAAAGACCTTATTTATATTTTGAGTTTTCGATTATGCCCTTGAAAATATTTTGGGACCTTATTAGGTATTTATTTAAAATCATGAAGTCCTTATTTCATTTCACTGTAAGTGTTTTATCACTAATTTTATCCTTAAAATAATTTTAAGACCTAATTTCAATTTTTGTAAAATAAGAAGAAAGAATTTAATAGTTTTTCATTTATTTGGGACTTTAATATTTTTTTTTTAATTTGTTCAAAATAGTTTTATAGACAAGCAAATTAAGCTAATAATCTTTGAATTTTTATCCACTCTATTATGCAGATTGTCCTACTGTCTGACGTTGATCTCAATGGCAAATATGTTGCCGCTTTGCTTCACCATACAACAACCAAGATAAAATCGTCTTTAAACGTCGACTAATAAAATTGTAAATAAATCATCGGACCTTGTAAGACGACAACGATTTGTTTGACCGCAGTAACTTTTTCTACGGTTTCTTTTGTTTTTTTTGCTTTCATTTTGTATTTTAAATTTTTTTATTTTCTTAATTTTCCTGCCACATCGCTCGCAGTGAGTCCTGAAGTATTTGTTTTTATTTTACCGTTTAAGTCAATGTGCTATGTTAATTGCAAGTCCTAAGCACTCTGATGCGTGTGTCATCAAGGTGTACACACAATGTTCCAAGTAGCCAGCGAGGTTGCGTTGCAAATGTAAAATTACTTTTAGTTTTATCTTGTTGCTTTATAATAGTCTGACAATTCTGGTTAGAAGTGTGATTCAAGCTCATTAAGTCAGTTCAGGCTTCTGAGATCTTTGAGAATTTCCTTTGACATAAGACGAAGAAGCGGATTCAATTTTATTTTCCTTAGTTTTTGACAGCTAACATCCATTGAAACACTTGGTTAGAATTCCCGTTCTAGTTTCCGAGATTGCTGATCATTCTGAAATTCTAAAAAGCGTGAATAAGATTATGCAGTGTGTTTTGTTTTTGATTGTGAAACTATTGATAACAACTTAATTTTGACACTTCGTTGACATTTGTGTTCACTGTTGTTTGATAGAAAACCAAAATATTAACGATTTTTAAAATAGACCTGCAATGTCATAAACATCACGAAAAATAATGATGCAGATGGAGATATTGGAAAGGTTGAAACTGGCTACCAAAATTTTGTTCCACAATTGTCAACATTAAAAACATATCCAAAAAGAAACATTACTTCTCAAACTATATGATGCATCCTTGTCGATGACAGTACAGTGGCGGCTTGCAGCGGTAGTAAAAACAAGTTTTGATTATTTTAAATAGCACAGTTGTATAGATACAATCAAAATCCCCGTTAAGTCAACGAAATAAACAGAAACACTTTGAAAATTAGAAGCATCTAAGAGCCTCAAACGTGTGTCTATTGATTCAAAACTGTGCAATTCCCGGATATGATACACCTACGACCAATCCATGTATCGCGATCGCTAAGCACTTTTCTCCCAATCAGATTATTATGATTTTCTTATTCTGACAGCTGAACTGTCAAACTGAATGACAGCTCGACGAAAGATAGTCACCGATTTAATTAAAATTCCACTCATCCGTCAGAGTATTGGGTGCCTATAACCTAACTCTTAACTCCCTGATGCGGTGTATACGAAAGTAACATAAAACATAATATGCGCGCACGAGTTTGGTTCCTGGAAGAGCTCTTATACTATAGTGTTGATCGTCGCTCAGCAATCAAGAGGCCATCAAAGTGGAGACAGCAGCGGCAGGAGCGACAAGCTATAACATCTAACTTTGGCTCCGTAAAACATATTCCAACACTGTGATGGTGTGTAGTAGGAAAACTTGAATGCGAAATTACCGGGATTCGAGCGCATGTAAACACTCCCGTCGTCGTCGTTGTCGTCTTCGTTGTCTTCGTCGGCTTGAGCGATAGGCTCTGTAAGTTCCACCAGAGAGCCATCTCTCTGAAGTATTCATTGTGTAATGGACTCTCGTATGCGAAAAGAAGCCAGCAAGCTAATTCTAGGCTACCGCCAATTTATTCCGGTGTTGTGGTATGTTTGCTGTTGTTGTTGCAATGTGTGAGGTTTCGATTTAGATGGCGTTCCTGACGGATTGCCTTGAGGGCTTTCACAGTTACTTCTTCTTCTTCTTCATCATATCTCGTTTTAACTTTAATTTAGGGTTGGGTTGGTGGTATGGGCTTACCCTTTGGTCTGGGTATTTCTTTCATGTGCAACAGACAAGGAAATTCTGACCGCATTACTGTAATTAACATTGAGGCACGGTCAAGTGATGGATGCTACTTTATTCAGCACAGTATTAGCGATAGTGAGGGTTTTGGATGCTTCTGCGCAACAGATTTGATTTTTTTCTTGATTTCTAGTAATCAAAGGGAAATTCCATAACACCCCTTACAATTACGTGGTGAAACGTGATTATTTCGATTGAGTTAAGTCCAAATAAAATAATGTGTATTAGAATGTATTTTTTGTACGTTCTGTTGAGGTGTATTCGTGATTACGAACGAATGAAAAGAGTCTGAAGAAATGAGGCGATATATTTGGTTAGAATCTTTTTTGTAAAACGAATCCTTCTCATTTTTTATCCGTAGTAAAGTTTCCGAATGGAGTCCGCCGAAAGCTTGCATGACAGCGCTTCGTTTTGTCTAAATCCTATCGTGACATCAATACCGCTGCAGCGCGCTGAGGCAATACCGCTCATAGCTCTATATTAAGAGACAAGCGTCAATATAGGTTTTTCTCAAAATCCAACTCTGACTAACAACCTGTATTCTCACTTAACCTACGCCCAGTACCTCAATTGAAGATTGGGGTCCAAACTCTTTGTAAGATCGTTGGGGGCAGCAAACGAAAGAGTGGCGGAGGAGTGTTTCCACTAAATCACTTTTTCTTTCAGCGGCAGCGGAAGAATTCCTCAGGTTGAATCAACAGTGGCTTTTTCAGTTCCCGTCAGGCTTAACTACTCAGTGAACACCCTAAACGGGCTACTACAACATATTCATAGCTCAACCACTTTTATTTCGTTGAGATATTGTAAATAAACTATCAAAAGTACTGATACTTATGTACTTGGTTTCGCAAGGCGACCACAAGCTAGGGCATGCAACCAAAAACGAAGCCTACCAAGCCGTATTCTTGTGAAAAAAAGAGAAAGAATAGAAAGCGAACGCTCTAGTCTATTGGAGGGTTGTACTAACTGCGGTAAAGTTCGAAAATTCTACCAAAAAAGTAAAAAGTCCTAAAAGGCCAGAACAGAACCCTGTCGAGTTAAGAAGGAGGATTTGGTAGTAGATACACAGTCTGTCCTGAGGATCTGGAAGTATCATCGAGTCATTGGAAACATTCTTCATCTGACTGGCAAGCGGGTCGATATTCATTTATTTGCTATACTTGTCTCAAATTTCTAACTTTTAATCCCTGAGTTCAGGCCTCATGGATTAAAAGTGACAAGTTATTAAACAGTTAGTATTAAACAAGTTATTAAACAGTTCAAAGAAAGCTTTTCCACTTAGCAAACCCCTTAAAGAGTTCTTTTAACAGTAGGTCTGTTTGGGTACTGCAAAAAACAACAAATCTTAAATCCAAGTACTGTCACTGTCAAGTCAAGTCCATGGAATTGACAGAACCTGGACTCAAAACTCGTTGAATATACTGCTAAAAAAACGTCTTGTATGAAATATGTAGGTGAGACCATTCTCCGACTATACATTTTCATTTGACACTATTAAGCTTCGGTCACTTTATCTCTCAATTATCATTATCAACAACTTCTACGATTACATACAATGTATTTCGGAAGAATTTCATGCCCAACTGTAATATGTGACTCGTATGTTTTATTGATGATCTTTGCTTACATTGATCCCAGAGGATAACTCATGACGTAGGTATGTATATGTAAACATTAGCACACATCATATGCAAACAAAAATCGCAACTTCTCCTTGGAAACTACATATACACTCCTCTTGGCCTCAAGGGTCGAAATTATAATTTAACATCAAAACAATTTTTTTTCTGTTACTGTTAACATGATTTTCCCTCCAAGAAGCAAAACTAGCGTGATATCACGCAATATTCTAAATTATGTATTTCCAGCTATACAACATTGAGGTGCAGTAGTTTTTCTTTAACCAATTAAAAATGTTTCTCATTTCTTTTTCTGAAGACAAAGTCTTACCCGTCAATTTGGGAAGATCATGTTATATTCACAGACTACAGGGCACATGCAAAAAAAAAGAAGGAAAACATTTGAAGCCCCAAGGCCATCATGGTGGTTAATATATCTTAGAATTTTAAAAGACCCACAAAAAACATCGTGTACCAACATAAAAACAAACATGAATCCTCGTAAAGGCCAGTAGTAGTTAGTTGTTGTCGTACCTCTTCGGACAGTGTTATCTCAAAGCCACCCGTTGAGATGTAGAACACAAATTTAAAAACTGCTAAGTAAGCTCATTACCACCAAAGTCTATTAACAGCTATATATGAAATCCAGGAATTGCCAACCGACATATGCACCGTTCCGTTGGTGGTTTAATTTATTACCATTACCACAATCCACCACTAGAATTTCCACTTGAATCTTCTAAATAGGCAGACACATAGACACTTTTGATAGTAAAGTCTCGCTTTCGTTAGCTTGTTTTGATCTTCCTGCCATAAAATCTACAATTTATGTTTAGATACTTTAATTGGACAACTTTTGGCATCCAGAGGTTTTAGAGGATTGTGCAAAAAGTAATTCGAGAAAAATCCAGTTTTTCTGAAAACGAAATATAATGCAGTAGGCAATAGTTTGCCAATTTTATTGCCAGTTTATATGATCAGCTATGTTCTTGCACACAGGGTGCATACTGCATATAAACGATTGTATCGATTAAAAATGGTAAGGCTAAGGAAATAAAATTAAATGAATAGTGTTAACAACTGGTAATTCGAGCTCGGTGTTCGGTGTATTTAGACGTTAGGAAGGAATTTTATGAAGTTTTATAAGGTATGAAGTTTTGTGGTAAACGCAAGCTGTGTTTATGTTTTGATGAGTTCTGCCTTGGAATGCGTGGAAATGTTAATGATTCTAATTTTTTTTTAGTTCTTAGCAAGGATGTTTTGAAATAAAAATAAATTTCATGAAAATTAAAAACACATTCCTATATCTAGTCCATAGAGGATTTCTTTCTTCTACCTTTCAAAAACAAAGAACAAAATGTTTCCAGCCCTCTTAAAAAGGAATAAATAGAGAAAGGTACAAAGACAAATCTGTAGCTCGGTAGATGGTTTCATTTCATTTAATGCCCGTCCCATTTTTATCCTTTTAGATTAAGTTCGGACTTTGCGGTGCATCTCAAAAACAACAGACTTTTAATACTTGTATAGAAATAAAAACGATGCAAATACTTCTATCTTCGCCAGTTATGATGGTGAGTCAATACAACTAGTTTTGTGAACAAAAAAATAGGAAACAACAACAATAGCAGTTGTTGTTGTCACTTGTTGTCGATATTTTATATCTTAGTAAATATACAGAGTACTGGTGTGGTGTGAACTTGGGAATGCAGAGTACCTACAGTTTGGGTTTTCTTGTGTAACGAAAAATGGTTATTGATCAATTCTGTATACTTTCTTATTTGCTCTATAGGCAGGGAAAGTATTGTGCACTTGGGTAAAAAAAAAAGAATCATGGGCGGAGGATGCAATATACTGGTTCAAAATAAGGTTTTGTTTTCTAAATTTAAAAAAAATCTCCAATATAAATCACAAGTCATTAGGATTCAGGATACTAAACTAACCAAATTCTGAAAGGCCATGACTACTGTGCTTACCATTTTTAATTGGGATTACTTTTGGCACCCGCGTATAATAAGTTACAGTGATTACTTTACGCAACGTAGGTCTGAAAAGTGTCCATTTTGCTCCAAGTGCGATTTACCGGACACCCGTTAAAACGAACCCCTGTATAATTATACATTGCTGACAAAAACGAAGTGAAAAAAGCGTGAAAAGTTGCGGAACACCTTAGAGGAAATGCGGAATACTAGTAAAAGATCACGGAATACCATTCAGAATAGCTAGGGAAATCATTAAAAAAAAGTGCGGTAAACATCGTAAATACTGCTAAACATCGCAGAAAAGCGTATAAGGTCACACAAAACAAGCGTAAAAAGTTACAGAAATATGGGATACACTGCAGACTAAAGCTTTAAAAACCCCGGAATACCTTAAAGAATGGCGGAATAGTTTTAAAAGACTTTCCACAAATTTTTCCTCGATATTTCGCACATTAATTCACGACCTCATACGTTTCCCATGCTATTTCCGAGGTATTCCTAACTTTTTTAAACAATCTTAAATTAGAACATTAAATGTTAGTACAAAATAAAAATCATTTTGCATGGCAGGACAACATCTGTCGGTCTCGGTCAGCTAGTTATAGATAAACTGCGCTTGCAGTTGGATTTCTAAGGGGAGATCTATAAAGACATTTGTGAACGATATGAATTAATCAGCACAAGCAATGACAAAAATGATGTTAAATCCTGTGTCTAGCCTATTTTTGGCTTCCTTTGAAAAACACCCTTCTAGATTTAATAGTTTAGCGGGCTCTTTTAGTCTACTGACACTAGAAGTCAAACACAGAAAACTCCTACTCTAGACATATCATCCCATCAATTTTAATGGAAGCTAGTATCTAGGCACTTTGACTTATACAAATTTACATCCCTAGACGTCCGACGACGTCATTATCGAACAATAAATATGACTTTATCGATCTCCATCAGTCTATCGTATAAATCCACCACAAAGTCATGTCTGTCTCAGTATGAGCTCATTAGAATCCATCTGTCCATTAATAGAAAAAAAAAAATACCCACTCGTTTAACTTATTTTTGTCTTCGTCTTCGTCTACATCGACATCACTTTTGTTTTTAATAACTTCCAAGAAGAACAGGTAAGTCAAATCTCCCTACAGCCAGCACCTAGGCACCAAGCCATCATCGGTGAAAAAAAATAAATATGAAGAAAAATCCGGTACCCCAAGAAGCAATTACTGACCTTCAGAACCTTATAGTTGGGGCTGGTCCTTCTTATTTCTACACTTAAAAACCCATAAAACCAGTTGCCTTGGCCAAAGATGCAACCCTAACAAAATGTATCTCTTTTTATATAGCTGTCATGTTGTTGTTGTAACATCATTACATTTTTTTTTTCACAGAATCCATGAAGCCATGGACAGAAACTCAACTCATAAGGTATGGTTATGTGTGATGGTGCTGCTGCTGCTGCGTTGATTTATCTCTTCTCTCTGTTGTTGTGGTTTTTTTTTAGTTCTGTTTGTTTTATGGCAAAAATGTGTTCTTCAATTTGTCAGAATGAGGCAATTTAATGATCAATCACTGATTCGACGAAGAGATATCTCAGCCAGACATCATGTTCCAACAGATTGAGGGACAATTTTAGTGTTTTATGTTTGTGTGTCACAATTTTTAGTTTCGTTATTTTTTCTGTTCTCTTTTTTTTTTCTTTTTCTTTTGGGAGTGACATAAAGATGGAAGTTGTAAAACTTCACGCCAGAGTTTGGTATTTTTGTTTTTATCTGAAAATAATGGCCCACGTTGGAGGAAGTTAAATCATAAAATTGATTTCTTTTTTCATACAAAAGTGCTAACCTAACGATAACTGACATTCGAAGTAGACTCGATCTGTCAAATTTAGTTTAGTTTGAAAACTTTCCTTCCTCCCACAAGGCCGATTATTTTTTTTTGTTATTTTGTATGCCGTTTTAAATTAATTTAACCAGAATAACCACTCACCCAAAATGTCGGTCATTATTGTCTTGTCATTGTGTTACAAGCTCAAAAGCACAATTACAAAATACCTTAATGCTGTGTAGAGCAGACAAGACAAGTATAGAGGGTATACCTTTTGGAATTATAGGCTTAGAGTAGCTTTGTTTACTTACCTTTCTGTCTCGAGATCAACTGTCATTCAGATTAAGTGTTGTTGTGATTTCTTTTTGAAACGTTTTCTACGTAATAACACTCTTGAACCTGAATCGTGTGTGTTTGTGTTCAGATTGAGGGTCTAAAAATCTTTTTTTGACTGGAAGAATTTCGAGTTTAAATGAATTTGAATTTTATCGGCCCATCAAACATTTTTTTCTTTTGCTTTTGAGGTTTTAAGTGTTTTTAGGTAAATAATAATAATAAAAAAAAATAATTTACATCAATATTGGATGTTAAAAGGTTGTCTTAGTCTCAGCTTACCTATGTTAAACGTTTGGCGATTGAAAACCAATAATTTTTTTTTTCTCTATTCGAAAGCAATAAAAAAAATATACCTACGTTAAGTTTTTATTTCTTTATTTAAGAGAGATAATCTGCTTTTATTCCTCCACATTTTTTTTTTTTTTGTTTTTTTTTTTTTTATTTTTGATAGAAATGGGAAATTAATTATGTTTTTGAATTTTGTAAACATTTTAATTAAGACAATTTAGATGTAAAAGGCCTTTTTTTGTTTTTTTTTTTTCTTATTGCTTGGTTTTTATTTCAACCGACAACACAATATAGTTCTCCAGACTCCCTCTTGTTCTTTATATTAAAAACAAAGAACAATATTACTAGAATAAATGTACATTAGACCGTTCGTTATTTTTAAATTAAGCCCTAAGGTAAAATATTTGCAAGCAATAAAAAAAAAAAAACAAATGTTTTCAGCTTTTTATTTTGACTACTTATACTCTCTCTAAGGGCTTAAAGTTTCTTATGGGAAATATATAGGTATTTTGTATATGTTTCAGAGTTTAATTTTTCTCTATGCTCAGAATACTCGAAAAAATTTGATATGGTTGGAACACTTAAATATGTCAGTTTTCGAAAAAAAAATTTTTTTAATTTATATAATTTTTTTTAACGGAGAGTTTTAAGATATTAACTGAAGATTTTATTTTTTTTTTTGAGTTGAAGGTCCTTTCTGTTAACTTAAATCACTTAAGTCACTTCGAAGATCATTTTTTGTTGATAAAATTGAGGTATGACGTATGACCTATAAATATTAAAACAAAAAGTTTGACGTAAATAAAAAGGCAGAAGAGTTGAGGAGTTCTACGAAGAAGATCCAGGAACATAACTATAGTTTAAACCCACCGATTCCTGCAATAGAAGAGATTGCAACTTAAGTGTTTGCTTGAAAAAGCTTTCATCGAAAAGCTGTTACAAAAGTCGAATGGAATCGTCTTTCTAGAAAGCGTAGCGAAGAGAAGTTATAAATGCATAAATGCTTTAGGAAGAGAAGTAGATCCTGACATAATATTACCCTAACGCTTAACGAAACAAAAAATAAATGTTCGTTTACTTGAAAAAAGTAAGAGAAAGTAAAAGAGTTGTATGGTATTTTTATTGACCGGCTCTTCTATCTGAGCTACACTACAACAATGTTTAAGGCAATTTTAAAATAATTAATTAAGACAATTAGTTTTTGAGGTCGACATCTTGTAATTAGTTCGCTTAATTAGCAAAGTAAATTTTTTCCAAGCTATAGAAGAACTCATGGTAGAGTTAGAGAAGCAATTCTGTGAATTTTGTGAGCTATACTACAACTGGACATTGTAGTGTTATCAATCAAAAATTTCTTATTAACGTAAAACTTACATAAATTACTGACTGCATACCGGTGTGTCGATACTTAACTAAGCACAATGTACCAAATGATAACAATAATCCAAAATGCTAACTCTGCAAAATTATATTAAAATCCTCCTTAAATTCATTTTCTTTTGATGCTCACGGAACCATTTTTTTTAACGACTGCATTGAAAGAAGAAAACAAGAAAAATTGTGTTGTTATTATAAATACTTAAGATATTACAGAATTGCTATCATACTTAAGTACCTTTACACCCGAAAAAATAATATTAAGGACGCCCGAAGCCTTGGGGTGCGCAACTGGATGGCGTCGGCTCGAGATAGGGATAGGTGGAGAGACTTGTTGAAAGAGGCCAGGACCGGACCCCGGTTGTCGAGCCGATGATGATGATGAATAAAACGAGCATGAAATTAACATTACACAAAAGAAATCAACTATTATGCAGTAATTTTTTAGTGATCAAAGATGGCTAGTACATAACTGCTTGAGGAAAATATTAATATACCCTTTCCAAATCTTACCAGAAAACAACTTGAACCAAGCTTACTCGGTTTATGCTTAATAGTGACTGAGAAACATGTTGTAGGAGTCGAATTTGTGTGTAAACCCTAATGATCACTGTGGCGTATAAGTGACTTTTTTAAAGAAAAAAATCAAAATTCTATAAGTAACACCAGAAATTATATGTGTCCTTTGAAATTCCTGAAATTCAATTATTTTTTTATTTTATGCAATTAACTGTCTTTTATTAAACATTAAATATAGAAATAACACAAAATGATCGATGGGCTCTTTTATTAAGGTTTGGGTATGTCAAAATGAACAGCAAAAAAACTCTTACACTTTACTTCACCCAAAGTAACATGTCTTTCTATTATATTACATAAATATTTTAAAATAGTGTTCTTTTATTAAAAAAAAAAAAAACTGTCAGCCAGTTTGAAATAAAAACCCACCTTAAAGCCCTCCTCTCAGTTGTTATCCTGGCAAACAATGTTTCACTGCCCACAGTTTGGTAATACATCTTGCGCACAAAGATGTCCCCCACAAAATGTTTGCAAAACATCTCTCAACTCGCAACACAAATAAAATTTATTTTAATGGAAATAAAAAATTCGTGAATGTCACAAAAAATATAGGAACCTACAACTATTCCTGGCATAGCACCACACACCAACCATTTACTTTAGATGGTGACAATATTTAGTTTTTTTTTGTATTTTAAGTCAAATGCCAACCGCGAGCACTCACGCCTCATGCATGCCATACAAACAAGCACAAATTTCAAACTCTAAGATTTATAGTCACACGTATTCAAGAATCTGTTGACATTTCTACCTTGGTTCTCATGCAATTAATCGCTGTAATGGATCCCTGAAAAATGTATATCTTTCTTCTTTTTCAATCGCAAATTGCCGACGAACGACCGACGCGACGGCGAGATGACTATGCGATGGAAACAAAAAACCAACGGAGACGAATGGAACGGACGTGAATATTCTTTCAGAGCCCAGCAACTGTCTCAAAGTGGGCGATGCTTTTTGTTCACCACTCGAAAGGCTCCTCTTCTTTGAAAACTCACAGAGATACAAATTTCCTGATAAATGAATAAACTAGAATTACGGATTTTATTTTTTTGCGACTTGTCGTTGTCGCTGTTGGAAAAAAAATGGAAAAACTTCCCCTCTAATATGCAAAAACTCTGGCAACTCTAATTGGACCTAATACCGTGAAAATACCAGTGAAGATGGCGGCAAATTAAAACAAAGAGATTTAAACGGAAGTTGCTGTGCTCACCTTGCGGTTGTATGGTGTGGCGATGGAGACCAACCAACCAACCAACCAACCCCACTGACTAAATAGAAATAATTGTTTTGACGTGTTTGCAGCTCCAAGTCAATTTGTCTCATTATACTCTCAAACTCTCAAAGACTCAACCTTTCCAGAAATGACATTTTCTGCTTACAGTTATCAAATTGTTTGCTATCCGTTATAATAATTGTTTTTGACACTTAAAAAAGGCACACACATGAAGATGACAATGGGAAATGAGAGGTGTTAACTGTGAACTGTGTGAACAAGGGATCATATTTCCATTGTTCTTCTGTGTGACACACATGTCCTTTTTTTATTGTATTCAAAAGGAACATCTTCCTTTTGTACAAGTTGAAACACAGGACGAGACTGGAGAGACAGTGGGGAGTTTCTGAACTGTAAGGTGAAATTCCGAAATGGACTTTTATAGACCACCTGTCGTCCTCTGCATTTGTTATTGTTGTTTTTATTTTGTTGTTGTTGTTGTTGTTGTTGTTGTTGTGTGTTTAACAACATACTAACATACGAGTTTATGATTATATTCGGTTGTATAGCAAGTGGTTGTGTTTTTATTTTGTAATGTTTCAATAAAAAGGAGCACGAAGCACGAAAACAAGGGAATGGTATATTATCCCTCCATTAAGGACTCCATACCAACAATACTCGATGGTTTCTTAATTGTTTTTTGTTATTAAAGTTAACTTTAAAAGGAAGACTGGAAGTTGGATCTCGAGGATGTGTCTGAGTCACTTTGTAAGGTTATATTTTTGTCTCTCTTTTATTCTTTTTTTTTATAGTATAAAGAAAACGTAGGAGAAACTTGAGGTCCCTTCATCTAAATGAAGATAATGTAGGGTGTAGAATGCGTCCCCTTGCAGACAGATGCAAGAAACGTGTTTTTATGGAACATGTCTTGGTGTCAATTGCAAGAAGAAGTAATTTGTTTTCTGATAAGTATACGAAATTGCAAAAAAAAAACTGCTGAAATGAAATTCTAGTAAAATTTAATTAAAAAATCAACGAAGAAATATAATGTCTAATATTTATAATAGAGGTTGAGTTTTTTAATTAATTTTTCAATTTATACTTTTATGACGTACCTGCACCTACATACCTTCCTTATTTTATTAAAACTTCAAAAAATAATTGCAGGATTAAGGAGTTTAGAAAGTTAATCAGTTTTTAAAGCTTGCAACCAACATAAGAACTCATCCCACAAGCCTAACAAGTGACAATATTGACTTACATTTTATAGTTTATGTTTGGTAAAACTAACAACAAAGGCTTTGGTGCTACTTTTTCTTGTTTGGCGCCTGTTTCTTCGTCACTTAAGAGGTTCCAACAAGTGTTGGTTGAGAGGGGTATTCTAGTTTAAGATGAATCTTGTTCATTGATGTCATCGGTACGGGGAGTTACAATTGACAATGTTATCTGTACCTCAGAAAGTCAGAACTGAACGGATAAGCTGCTTAAAGGCCAATCATTTGATCTTCCTACATGAGAAGCAAGTTTCCAAGGTACAGGAAAAAGTTGGCTATCAATAACCTTTGAGTAACTGTATACTTGTTAACTGAATGGAAACGTTGAATTCTGAGTCCTAAGTATTAAGCTTAATGTTAAAAGTTTCAAGTAGTAGGTGCAATTTGGTGAAGTGAAAACATTTCCGTTTTGAAACTCCATTTTTAAAATGTTACCTAAAGTGGCTGCTGCAGTTTTCAGCTTTTGCTTTCTCAGTTATAGATCTTGTGAAATGGTCTTACTGGCATTGAAATGTTCCATTTGATGAGTTAATTTATTTTCTTAAAGATGTTGGGTTCAAGTTCATCTTTTTGTTGTTGATGTTTCAGATGCCTGTTTATGATGGTTAATCAGCCAGCAAAATTTAAGTTTATTGCAGTTCTCCCGGTTAAAAGTGCAGTTTTACTTTGCAGCAGACATTATGTTTTTGGAGCGTGTTTGGTTGAGGGTTTTTTTTTAAGTTCTGAAGAAAAGAAGGCCATTAGCAACGCTATATATCATTGAATTTTAGATGCCTTGAAATAAATCTGAAAAAAACAGCTTCAAATTCCGAGATTAATTTGTTTATTGGGTTAATGGTTGATTCTAAATTTGGCATTTGCTTTTTTTTTCATTTTCTTTAACTGAAATTAATATACAGTCCTAGTCAACCGAATACGCACAAACATTTTTGAAGATACTTTGTCATTTTTTTCGAAACATTGATGGTTATTGTGCCATCTGTTGATGCTTACTGTTCGCTTAAGCTAGAGTCAAGCTTTTAGCAGATTTTGGCACTAGATTTGGATTTTTCATTCATTTCGACGAGGCACGATAGAGGCACTTTTTTCAAGATGGCGACCAACCGCCAAATGGTAATCGTTGGGACTTTTGGGATAATAGTGAAAGCATTACTGTCAACAATTTCCACTACTTAAAATGCTGTGTACATTTTGAACAGGTCCTGTAGGTAGGTAGGTACGTTCACTAAATTCCAACAATAGCTCTTTGAAAATAGAAAAGGGATATGTTTCTTTAAACCTAATATCATAATTCCACAAGTTTTTAAAAATTTGAGTGATCCAATCATTTTTCAAATAGGAGAGAGTGGGACAAAAGGGACAACGGGACAAAAAAGGATCAAACACAAATGTGTGTTCATTTAAATGAAGTCCATAAGCATTTCATACCAACAAATACTTGAATTTAAATCCAGAAAAAAAACTCCAAACAATGTAAAAATGTAAAAAAAAATATCTACATGTTGAACTTAACCGCGTTATAAAATATGATGCGTATAGTCTATTTTATTCACCCTGGGGATACAAAATCCAGAAAAAAGAATCACATTTCGCCTTTAACTCCGGCAAATAAATCTTTATGGAGCAAAGATTCCGAAATTGTTTATTACAATTCCATTAGCTCTTATTCTGTAACTTTGCATTTTATTGTGCACTGAACGCTGCATACAGGAACTCTCATTTAAAATGGCACTTTATGCCGCAAGTCATCAGACAAACCCACTTTAAACTATTAAAAAAGTTAAATGGAAAAATAAAAAATTAACCCAGCTATAAATTCATAAAAAGGATTCTTCCTTTTCGTGGTAATTTCAATTTTTTTACCAGCTTGGGTGCCCCTATTAATTGTGTTGGGTATAACCTGCCTCGGCCTCAATTTTTTTCATTCCAATTCCAACTATATTCTATTTGGAACGCTTTTGCCTACGCAATTTGCAAATAAATTAATCAGACCCCGAAGCAGACGACCATGCGGTCTCCACCATCATGAACCGAACACACATTTGAATTACCTTGGACTCTCTTGGAGAGCGGTCGCTATTCTTGATGGTGCAATTGGAATCAATGGTGTTGGAGCACAGCTCCTGCCAATCTTTCGTTACTCCAGTTACCTATAGATAGTATGAGGAGCGACAAAAGCTAAAAAACCCCACAACCTCTGTGTGCCATCCATTCGCAATGACTCTCTGGTTTCTATGTTAGAGAGAGGATATTATATGCAGTGGGTATATGTGAAACATATATATATTCCAGGAACCCACCAAGGGACTCATGATCCATGTTCAAGTTTCAAGCAGGCGTCATCGCGTCACACCAATCACAATTGCATGGCTCAGGCGGGTAGGGTATAGAGTGCAGGAAACGATGGGGCTTCAAGAAAAATGGGAAAAAATCTTTATTGCCGCAAATAAATGGATTCACTGTCTAGCTCTGTGAATGGCAATGTGGGTATAATCGTCGTCGTTTGGCGGGTGTCAGGGCCCAGGGGTGCCCGGCACGTGTACCGCTCTGTGAAATCTAGAACCCTGTCGAAGAATCATCATCAAAGAGCACCACCACCACTATACCATCATCATCATCAGGCAGAACATTCAAGACCGCTGCTGCTGCTGCTGCTGCTGTGAAGAAAAATTTATTTTATTTCTCCTTTAGCAGATGGTGGTGGTCAGACTGAGAAGAGTTATGATTGGAAATCCGAGAGAAGACCCCTAGTTGCAGGTATATCTACAATTTGGATGGCTTGCGATGGCGATGGCGTTTGCAGCAAAAAAAACACACAACCATTGGCAACGTTCTTGTCATGAATGTATAGTTGATTCGCTATGGGATCTAGAAAGCCCATGGCGATGGCCCAAGCTCCCCGCACGCTCTGATTGTGATTGTGATCATTATTATTGTTATTATTATTATTATTTTTTCTTTATTATTATTTACGCTAGAATAAGAAATCACGACTTAAGCCAAGAAGATGCAGGTCAAATTTTAAAAACTGTTAGATTAACATGGATTCATGTGGATGACCGTATTTTACGGAAAGTCACAGTGCATTACGGATTGAAGAGTGATTTTCAATTGAAAACATTAAAACAACAAAGTTAATAAGTTTTGAGCCTAAGAATCTTCTTCTTCAACAATCTTATGATCTTTTGTGACCCGGAAATTTCGGACTACCTATACAGTACTATTTATTACTGCATGTCCTACTTTAGCTCATGATTTCGGAATAAATACTCAGTCAAATCTTACAACAAGGGAACTAGAATAATGAAGACCCTGTGTTCACAAAATCAAAAATTCAGAAAAAGAATACTTAATGGGCCGTCGCATACTGGGGTTATTGAACCGGGGGAAAGCGAAGCTTGTTGAGCGAGAGAATTGAGAATTTTGGAATGAAATGGAATGAAACGAGTTAAATGCTCAACCCTTTTTGGATTGGATTAAAAAAGTTACCCCACTGTGCGACGGACCAATCAGTATAACAATCTGTGATAACCCAAAGTAGTTAAATATCATTTTTCTTATTGTAAAACTCTCAAGCGTTAAATTCATCAAATACTCTTATAACATTCTTCTCAGCCTTTGCTTAGGCTTAAAACTGCTTTATAAACAAAAACTATTTAAACTGTCTTGAATTCATTTGATTCCATTTCTTGACACTCTGTTGAATTTTTAAAATTTCTTTAACACCATTTTGTTTTTTTTTTTCAACAAACAGCAGCGCAAATTGTAGGCAATAGAGTAATGTGGAAATTTGTTTCTGTGCGAAGGTGCATTTGTGCAGTAATTTTAAATGTCATTGAAGCCTAGAACCCGACGACCGACCGACGCAACGACCGACACGCTACAATTGACCATCCAGAAATGAATGTGAAGTGGTAGAGTGAAGTTCCAATGTAATTGATTATAGATTAAAAAAATAGTTCGATAAATTTTACTCACTTCAAAGATTATCTTTTGTTGGTTGAGAGGCATTTTTGCTAAATTTCTTAGAAATCGAGATAAACAAAAAACACGGTTTGGTGCAAATATATAGAAATATCTGGAAATATTTTCTGACTCTTGTATGTGACTTAGAAAAAGGGAAATATTTATTACCTTTTCAAACAGGAAAAAAAAATAAATAACTAAAAATATTCAGTTATTTGTTGAAAGAAAGTTTCATTGCCTTCCATGAACCTTTGTTTCTATCTGGGATTTTAAAATCATTAATCAAACAATGATTACTTCTTATAGGCAGATTATTAGGAACTTCTTTTTTATTTTCTGAGTCAAATGTTGAATTTTTTAATAATGGAACCAGTAAGCCAGTCGGATAAGTTTTTTTTTTTTTTTTGTTTACACAACGAGGGCTAGTAATTCCGATAAATTGTGTTTTTACCAGTAAAGTCTTATTTTCTTTCATACTTTATGTTTTTGGGGTTGCTGAAACCGAATTTTAGGTTTGCCAACAAAATTTCGTGACTCAAAATTGTCAAAAATGCAAAAAAAACACGAAATTTTCAACGATTTTGCAGTTTAAAATTTAACCAAACAACTATGTTTGTCAATTGAATTGTCCACGTAGCCAGAATAGTTTGCAAATTACACCTCTTCAAACTTTATGAAATTTAGCAAATTCAGTTTTCTTGAACTCTTAGGTACGTACTCGTAGTTGTAACCAAAAACTAATCCTTCATGGTAAAATTTTGCAAAAACTGTTCAGTTTTGAAATATTTTTAGTTAATTTATCTTTAAAATTAATTTTTTTTAAAGATAAAAATTGTGTGCCTTTATTAGAGTCAGAATAAAAACTACTGCCCGTTCTCACGATATTCTATTGAAAACTTATTTTTTTATCAATTTTTCGTAATTTTTAGCTACTTCAAAATGGAGGAGGTTATCAATTCGTCTGTATGTTTTTTTTTCTTTATGTTTGTAACTCCACTTTTGACTGGGTGGATCGATTTTGATGATTTTTTTTTTTTGTATTTGAGAGCTGGTGGTCTCCATTGGGTCCCATTTTAGTTTATTCCAGTTTTTCCAGTTTTGACGAGTGAAAAAATGTTTAAAGTCTTAAATTTGAAGTCAGTTGTTTTTCAGTTTGTAAGGTATTATTATTTTTTATTACATAAAACTCCATTGATTGCAAAGAAAATTCAAAATGGTGTAGGATCGTGTATACCAAATTTTATATTTAAACTTTGTGTTTTTTTTTTGTGATTGATCTAAAAAAAATGGATACACTCAGAAAAAAAAATTGTAAGGTTAAGAATTTTTTACTTTGGGCCAACAACCATCGATTTAACTTCAAGAAAGTATCAAATTTTCTTAGGTTATGGTAACTCTCGGCTCCTTATCTTCCTAGGAAAATATATTTTATGCCTTGTCCCAAGAACTTTTTCTAATGTCAACAATTTTTATTCTTTATAGTAATTGTTGCTTGAAGAACGCTAAAATGTCATTCTTGAAAGAATTTTTTGACAGCAAAAATAGTTGACACGACAATTTCACTGCTGGGCGTACAATTTTGCGTTCTTGAAAACGATTAACAATGCATTGTTAAAGTGAAACTTTGATTGAACTTTTTGTTGAGTCAACAATTTTTAATTCACAATCTTACAACAATGGAAAGTTCTTGGGATAACAATGATTTTTTTTCTGAGTGTAGTTTCTTATTAAAATTGTTTCATTGATTGATTTTTGGCCGAACGCAACACTGGTAAAATGCAAAAAAAACGCGATTTAGTTGAGCTTTTTTCAGTAAATGGTATTTTTAGCTATGAAGGGCTAGTTTTTGACTACATACTATGTTCTATGGTTTTACTCTTATAAATTTTTCTTTTATTTGAGCCCAACAATATTTCTGTAGACTCAACAAATCAGAAGATACAGCTATTAAAAATATAACAACAAAAAGTGGACAGCAGAAAG
The DNA here is from genome assembly GCA_948107695.1 of Meliscaeva auricollis. Classification (NCBI taxonomy): domain Eukaryota; kingdom Metazoa; phylum Arthropoda; class Insecta; order Diptera; family Syrphidae; genus Meliscaeva; species Meliscaeva auricollis. The sequence goes on along the minus strand of OX403618.1, from coordinate 71,671,480 downwards.
TAGTAGAAACTAAAAGTATATTAAGAGATTTTGAATGTTACCCATAACATTAATCAAACTGTTTTGGAACCAAACTTGACTGACCGATCGCAGCAAACAGCACCCTACATTAAACATTATTTTTGAATAGCTGTATTAAACAGTTAAACATTTAAACATTTACTCATTTTCTCATTTACTCATTTTGCTAATTGTTACATTCACTCATTCATATATTGTACTCAATTATAATATAATGTTTTCTGCTTTAAATTCATTCGTGATTCAGAGCTACTAGAGTAAAGACGCAACCTTTTCCCTATCCTTATCTAGAACATTTATACATTTAAATAAAGTAAAACTGTTACCTAAATTAAATTAAATTAAAATCCTAAGATCTTTTATAATTATACTTATTAATTAAAAAAACACCTTAAAATAAAAATATAGTGCGTTTGCCTTATTAAAAAAAAAGAACACCATTAATCCTTCCTATCTCCTGCTATTCCCCATCACAAACTATTAGAACATGTTGATAAGAAAAACGGTAATATCTAAAGAAAAACTCTTAAATCTTATGAGCCAGAAACCTCTCCTTTAATTGTATTTCAAATTAAAGTTATTTTAGCTAGATGATAGTTTGTGAACAACTTATTTTAAAATTCTGCATTTTGCTAAAAATATTGTTTTTTTTCTGTTAAAACTATTATTCACAAAAATTTTACATAATTTCCTATGCTTTTTTTTTTAAGTTTTAAATGTTTCTATAAATTTGTAGTACAATACTGAAAACCAGCTGCAAAAAAGTCTTTAAGTTTTCGAGAAAACTGAAAATAACGAGATGTGAACCCCTTACGTGGTTTGTCGGTGCGGTTAGGTAACCCTATGGCCAAATGTTAGACTATTACAATGAAAAAACAAAACAAAAAAATGTGCAGTTTTTAAAAAATCAGTGACACAAAACAAAATTTCATACATACATGTAAAAATATAATTAAACATTTTCTTTTAAACTACATAAAATTTACAAAAAAATTTAAACTGATTTTTGGTGAATTATTTCTCAAACATCTATTTTGGCGTTTTCAACATATAAACGTGCATATCTCGAATTATAGATTTTTCACATTTTTTATGCATTTTTATAGTCTATTAATTTTAGTATCAATTTTAATAAATAAGAAAATAGCTTTTCGATCTTTTCAAAAGTTCACCCTTATTTATCCTACTGAAATTTTAAATTTCCAAAAATCGAAAATATCTTCAATTTCGAGTTAAATTTTCTCTAATATTATATTTTTTTACACCTCTAAGAGTTGCGGTATATAGGCTGGGTCGGATAATTGGAAAAAACCCAAAAAATTAACATGAACGTGTGGCAACCCTATGTCTTGACAAGATATTGCTATATAAAGATATTATGATAGAAAGTTTTTTGTAACTCTATTTCTAATTTTCTATGTTAAAAAAATGAACATCATTGAACCATTATTAGGCTAGTTTTCATGAATTTTTTGTCTAGCT